>OX596364.1:4800000-6251951 GCA_951394395.1 Colostygia pectinataria
TCTAAAGATAAAAATGTGAACGTACCCGATAACTTTAATAGACTTTTCCTCTACACATTCAATAAAATCTTTTTTTTCTTGCACTGGTAGCTTTTCTGCTTTCTTAGTTTTTATAAAACTAAACGATATCTTCTTGCTTTCCATAGTGGGTGACTAGCCAAATATTTTTTTATTACAAAATGAATCTATGTGCTATCAAACATTATACTGTATCAAATAAAATCGGTAACTTTATGTTGTTGGTTGGGTTTGCGGTGTTATTTTATCTATTATTTTAAGTATTATTTCATTTTATCTAGCACACGTATGCACCGCCGCCATTTTTTGTTTTGTTTGATCAAATCAATCAAATGCAAAACCAAAACCATGCTTCCTTATACAGTGCTGCCAGCTCGAATTTCAGAATCTGGTATAGGAAAAATTTAAATTGTGGATTTTACATAATTTTAACGATTTTAGACTAGAATGCATTGTAGATTTTTGCAGTATCAAATCAAGCACTGCTGTATTATTAGCATTGCCCTCCCACCCAGAGGCCAATCCAGTATTTTTACCAATGACCGATCCGATCAGATCACGCCGTAATACCCACAAGCATTAATTCTATAAGACAATAAAACTAAAACTAAAAAACTATCCACTTTGTGATTATACAATGTAATGTTAATAAACGTCTAAATCTAAAATCAATTATTTTTGTTGTTTCCCTGAGTAATTATTTTGTTGTTTTTTTAATGTTAGCCCAAAATCTGGGTATATGGTTAAGTTGGCAGCATTATAAAAAAAAAGTTGCTAGCGACAGTGGCAACTCTTATGATTGACTTTGACATACACTCAGAAACTAAACACATACAAAACCATTTACTCCTACTGTTACTAGATGGCGTCAAGTATATACAAAAAATACCGAGGGGTGCTGACAAATTTCTGTTTTAACTTATTTTCATCATAATAATATGGGCAATGTCACAGTTTTAAAATACAAACAAACTACATTATTTAATTTACTGAAAGTTACAATTTAATTAAACCTTAGAATACCAAATCTGTCAGCACCCTTAGCACAAGGTTCCTTGGTTAAGGAAGTCATACGAAACAACAATATCCGGCCGGCCGTTCCACACATAAAGTGTGTGGAACGGCCGGCCAATAGACAAAGATAACAGTTGTTAGTTCGTAGTCACTTAATTAAAATATCTAATCGCCCTTTAATTTCTTGAAAGATGAAGCAGTAGGTAGGTACCTACTTATTATTAAAATCGCTCATTCGTAAAATCAAATTTTCGTGACAACAGGCGTCCCTCCATAAAAAAGGAAGTTTTTTTACGAGGGTTCTGACGGTAACAAATTAAACGACCGAACATTAAACTAAAATCACTGCTTTATGCTCAAAGGAATGTGATGCATGGTAAACGGGAACCTGAACCTGAATAGATAGGTAGCCTTGGAATGTGTAAAAGTAAAAGTAGATAGGTAGGTAGGTACCTACCTAAGTATTTTATGTTTAGGTAAGTAGTTTAGATTAAGTACATACCTACCTACCCTGAGTGACTCTGTGATTCAAGCCTGACTCCTCCCTATTTACAATAATTTTATAAATTAGGTAGGTACTTAAAATTAAACCAAATTATCATTTTGTCACACACAATGACATGTGCATGAACTCAATGTGTGTCCCTCAATGCAATTTTGATGAAAATTGTGCTTATTTTTAGAACCTTTCATTAGGCAATTCAAAATTGCAAATATTAATAACTTCTTCTCTAAAACTTATCTTGGAACCCGAACGTGGCTTAGTCAACTAGAACTCATAGACCCGCAATACTCGCGAGCAAATAAGCATCAATTTCAAGCGAAACTTGGTGCGAAAATATCGGTCTAGATATCCGTAGTAGGTACCTACGCCTTACCTATATTGCTATTGTAGGTACCTAGGTGGCAACCTAGTGGGTGGGTGTAGTGGGGTGTCCGCGTCTAATGCTACCAGTCGGCCATAATAGGCGGTAGTATTAGTTTAAATCGTTGATGGCCCATAAATCTCTCACCAGTGGCTCCAAGCAGCTGTCCTGCATGCAGCGGCCACACCCCGGAAATCACGTCGACTCGTGAGCTAATCCTGGTGAGGGGGGCTTGAGTGTCTAACACTCAAGTCTTTGCGGTCGCTCCCCGCAAAGTGCACTAAGTCTGTCTCGGCATTTTGCAGTCCACCCCCGGTGGCGAGGTAGCAAGGCAATGTGGAGGGCCTTAAAGGCGATGATGGGAGCCATTTAGTTATCGTCGGCTAGACACACCAGCAAGCATACCCAAAGAGGGTTGACGTCAGGCAGGCGGCCGGTTGTAAAAAAAAAAAAAAAAAAAAAATTGCCAAATCTTTTATACAACATGGGACACGGAATAAAAGATAATAGTGAGAATGTTAGGGCGTACCCTCGAGGCGACGCGCAGGCGCAGCACCCGGCGACTGTGAGAAATGGATTAGGGTTGTTGCATCAGGGACGGGTGCAACGTAAGACGCGAGTCCGGGAAGTACGAATGAGATTTGCTAGTTGGAATGTAGGTACGATGACAGGAAGAGGACGAGAGCTAGCTGATGTGTTAGATAGAAGACGGATAAATGTAGCGTGTTTGCAAGAGACGAAATGGAAAGGGACGAAAGCTAGAGAAATCGGGGTAGGTTATAAATTTTATTATTGCGGAAGCGATGGTAAAAGAAATGGTGTAGGTATTGTTTTAGATAGTGAGCTGAAAAAATGTGTGACGGATGTTAAAAGGATGAATGATAGAATGATAGTTGTAAAGTTATTATTAGAAGATCTAGTTTTAAACATAGTAAGTGTGTACGCACCACAGACTGGATGTGATGATGAAGTGAAAGAAAAGTTTTGGAGAGATTTCGATTTAATGATAATGGGTATACCAGAGAGTGAGGAAATCTACATTGGGGGGGATTTTAATGGTCATGTGGGAAAAGCGAACGTAGGATATGAAAGAGTGCATGGAGGATGGGGCTTCGGTAACAAAAATCAAGGGGGTGAGATCTTGCTCCAAGCTGTTTCTGCCTTCGACTTGGCAATTACTAACACCTTTTTCCAAAAATCAGATCAGCATCTGATAACCTACAAAAGTGGTAATCACACGACACAAATAGATTACTTTCTAACAAAAAGAGAAAAAATTGGTACCGTAAAGGATTGCAAGGTAATACCGGGTGAAGGTATAGTCTCACAACATAGGTTACTTTTATTAGAACTGAAATTACAAGTTAAGAGTACTAAAACCAAGACCAAGCCCCCACCCAAAATCAAGTGGCATTTGATAGAAAAGAGTGAGTATGCAGTAGAATTTCAAAAACGAGTGGTAGATAGAATGATAGAAATGAAGGATATGTCTGAGCTGTCAGTAAATGAGTGTTGGGTTGAAATAGCAACCTGTATTAGGACTGTGGCAAAGGATGTTTTTGGAGAAACGAAAGGGAAAGGTAAAATAGATAAAGATACTTGGTGGTGGAATGAGGAGGTACAAAAGATTCTGAAAGAAAAGAAGAATGCGTTTAAGGAATGGAAAAGGGACAAAAGTGGAGACGATGTTATGAGAGATAATAAAAGAATAGTATATATGGAGTGTAAAAGGAAAGGTAAGAAAGCTGTTGCTATTGCAAGGGCCAAGGTACAAGATAAATTGTACCAGTCTCTGGAAAGCCCAAGTGGACAAAAAGACTTGTACCGAATAGCAAGAGAAAGAGAGAAGAATGCAAGAGATATTATACATATCAAATGTATAAAAGATGACGGAGGCAAGATTTTGACGAATGATGACGACATAAAAGAACGCTGGAAAGGATATTTTAAAAAGTTGATGAATGAAGAGAATATTTGGAGTGGAGTGTTAGAAAATGTGCCCGTAAATATGGGTTTGGTTCAAGATGTGAGTATGAATGAAGTTAAACAAGCTGTGCAAAATATGAAAAATGGGAAAGCTGTTGGACCAGATGGTATACCAGTGGAAGTATGGAAGCTACTAAAATCAGATGGATGGAGGTGGCTGAGTTTGTTCTTCACTAAGTTGTTGCAGGAAGAGACGATCCCGGACGAATGGTGCAATAGTTCGCTGGTGCCCATCTTTAAAAACAAGGGCGATGTACAGGACTGCAACAATTACCGAGGAATAAAGCTCATGTCGCACAGTATGAAAATTTGGGAAAAAGTTATAGCGAGACGAATGAGAGAAGAGAGTGAAATATCACAGAACCAGTTCGGGTTTATGCCGGGACGAGGGACAACGGATGCCATATTCGCACTTCGCCAACTGTGCGAAAAGTACAGACGTGCACACAGGAACCTGCACATGGTGTTCGTTGACCTGGAGAAAGCATACGACAGAGTACCCCGGGAGGTTCTGTGGTGGGCAATGAAAGAGAAAGGAGTGCCAGGGAAGTACCTGCAGCTTATTCGGGCTATGTACAGTCGAGCTAGTACGCATGTACGGTCCGAAGCTGGCGTTACCGATGAGTTCAATGTGGCTGTGGGCTTGCATCAGGGATCGGCTTTAAGCCCTTATTTGTTCCTCCTGGTAATGGATGCATTAACATCAGACATACAGGAGGAGGCACCCTGGTGTATGCTGTTCGCTGATGACATTGTTCTTGTCGGAGAAGACGCAATTGAGGTCCAGAACAGGCTGGGAAAATGGCAAGGTAAACTGGAGAGTGTCGGATTGAAGATCAGCAGGACAAAAACAGAACACTTGTTCTGCGACTTCGGTGGTCCATCCAGTTTTATCCCCATTGCCTTAGATGGTGTATTCCTACCAGTCTGTTCCGACTTTCGGTACCTCGGTTCAGTAATACAGAAGGATGGTGAGATTGATCGGGATGTGAAAAGTAGAATAAATGCTGGATGGATGAAATGGCGACAGGTCACAGGAACTACGTGTGATCCAAGAATGCCTCTTAAACTTAAGGGGAAAATTTACAAAACGATCATAAGACCTGTCGTATTGTATGGATCTGAGTGTTGGGCTACCAAGGGAACGGATGAGAAAAGAGTGCATGTGGCGGAGATGCGAATGTTAAGATGGATGTGTGGAGTGACGAGAATGGATAAAATAAGGAATGAATACATTAGAGGAAGTCTGAAAGTGGCACCAGTGACGGAGAAAATGAGGAGTAATAGGTTAGCGTGGTATGGGCATGTTATGAGGAGGGATGAATGTCATCTGACAAGAAGAATGTTAGATATGAATGTGGATGGATATATAGGTAGAGGTAGGCCAAAGAAAAGATGGATGGATTGTGTGAAAGATGACATGAGTAAGAAAGGAGTGAGTACTAAGATGACGGGTGATAGAGAGGAATGGAAGAAAGGAACATGTTGTGCCGACCCCACATAACGTGGGAAAAAGGGCAGGAAAATGATGAGGTACCTAGGTGGCAACCTAAATGTTCGAGCATTCACTCCGGACTCCGGTCCTTCCCCATTTCTCTATTAAATATAGATGGGATTAGGTTTTGGGTCCTGAGTTTTAGTTTTAATGTGAGTGGCAGTGTCACTCGCTTCGCTGGAGAGAATGATTGGGATTGTGACGTGACAAACCCACTGTGACTTGATTCAGATGTTGGTCACGTAGTATTATTGTGTTGATTATTCAGGGACACACGTAATTAAATAATGTAGATTGAATTCGGAACAATTGTAGATGGTGTCCCGCAAGACATGTACTTAGTTAACCAATTTACCCATTCAGTAGTAAGCTCGTATGACTCAGTGGCCAACTCTGGTGATTGAGTTAATAGGCTACCCTAAAGCCTCTAGGTACTCTATCACAGTCTAACTTTAAAAAAGCCTAGATATAATTCAGTGTTTCAGCTAATGAAACGGAATACGAAGCATCCAAATACTTTTACAATTTTTTTAAGAGCACTCTCTGAAAAATAAATTTCTCACTTTGGCTGTGCGTTTTTAGATTGTTATAATTCCTATACTAAAGGTACTATCCCAAGTCACGATACTTTATTTCAAGAGCGAGGACGGCCTTGGACGCACTGTCGCGCCATGGGAACGGACAGTAGCGTTGATTGGCGCCTGTCAAAGCTCATCCTCGTCTACCCGATCCATTAAAAAAGTACCTGCGAATTTGTAACCCATTTATTTGATCCAGGCCGATGCTCGCCATAAGAATCATGAAAAGAGTCAGAGTTCTAACAGGATCAGACTGCGCAGTCAACCTCGAACATAATCGTTTTGATTCTAGGTTTTGATAGGCAGAACTTGTTTACTTTGTTTGGATAGCTTACACCGTCCATGAACTCTACCAAGACGTATCCGTTACCACTAGCTTATTACATCTTAACGTATTAGGACGTCATAAAATCGTGGGACGTGTGTGAGTGCGTTGCGTACTTAAGGTTGTATTTACGCTTCAGTGGTCTATTTCAGCTAAAATATGAAGCTTTAGGTTGAGTAGACCGTAATCTATAGAAAAAAATACTCCTTTAGCGCGGGCTAAAAAAGGCTGAATAGAATATCATAATGCGTTGCATGCGTTGCGTTGCGTGCGTGTGATGTGATGGTGAGACGTCTTTTGCTCTATGTTAACTTACTTACTTAATTTTTATACAAATAGCGTAAATGATGTTGGAAATTATTAAAGATGTAGGTATTCAATAAAATCAGTCTGAAAACTTTCCGTCAGCATCCATTTAAACTTGGTAAACAAGCATCTCGAACTATTCGCAAGAATCGCCAACGGGTAGAAATATTGGCCACCTTCCTATAGTAACAAGTTTGCTGCTAGGCAAGTTTAATTAATTTGTAAGTTACCTTGTGTGAATGCCAAGTTTTAGATCAGCCTGTTCTATTAAACATTTTCTCACTAGGCTAGTAGGGTAACAACAATGTCAGGGCTCTACCTACAGTATTTATTACGATTAAAGTGATGTGCCTAAATAAATATTCGTATTTCCGAATAAGTAGGTACCTACTAATATGTAACTAATTATCCGGCTACCTTTACCTACCGACAGCGATAGTGACTAGCAATAAGTTCCTACCTACAGTTCGCACAGCGAATCTAGGCTTCCGTGAAGTTAGCCGTTTGTGATGCGCAAAGACAATTTAGTTTGAAAAAGCTCCATTGCGCATCGAAACGGCTAATTTCACGACGGCCAAGATCCGTTGTGAGAACTATACCTAATTCGTACTTCAACTTTCATTTTTCAAATTATATTATAATATGAAAAACGAAAGTTGCCGAGGCGCATAACTTTAGGCTTTATAGCGGAAGTTCTCATTCAACGCATTTTATTAAATATAAATACAGACCATATCTAAAACCGCGTCTCGCGGCTGTTACCTCAAAATAGTTTTTCTTGAAATTGAAACATTTAACAGGTAGGTACAAAACCGGGTGTCAGGGTAAAACAAGGACCATATTATATATTTTTTTTTTATTATATTATTTTTTTACCATATTATTATTTTATTGTAGCTTAATTCGTATTTTTATACGTTTACTTTCTATTTATTATTTGTTGGTACCTAGTTGTTTTACAGGCTTTTGCCCAACACTGGGATTTAGAGGGCTGAGAGTCATCGATTTAATTAGTCCAATTAACGGGGTTAACCTACGATAACCGAACGCTAAATTATGCCTAATGTCAACATTCATTTTGTCAAAATCTATAATACTTACTCGATCAATTTGCTTTGTCCCTAATTAAAAAAAAAGCGCCATCCATTCAGATTGCAAACAAATTTTATTCTTACAATCTGATTGAATCTGACGATTACAACAACAACCAAAAAGTACCAATTTCATTGGCCTAGGTCTTTGTAACACCATAGAAAACTTAACTAATAATATAAGACTAACAGTAACAAACAATTTTATTTTTAAGTAGACATACAAAGTTATAAAGGACAAATGTTTTTTGTGTTGAGTATCATAAAACGGGAACACTAGAGGTCCGCAATGACAGCTAATTGGCCAATGATCGTGACGCATCTTGACTTTGACAGTACCTAATAACCCAGTTGTTCGTTAAACCCGCCATGTTGTTTTGCATTGTGTTGCACTCATTCACAAAGATAAACTTACTTTAGATTATGAAAGAACCCAAAATAAAATAAATAAACAGTGATAAATGGTTTCTTTAATGATTATCTAATTATCTAGACCCTACAAAAGACCAGGGCCCGGCTCCATACTACGTGAAACAACTCCTTTGCTTTTGCACTCTTTTTACACCAAAACATAACGAACCGTAGTATCTATTAGCCATTGCACGACTGGAAAGCACCTATTCCAATGAGCCTAATGAGCTACAATTTACATGTTCCGTCTGCAGGTATAGCATTTGACAGATGCCACATAATGAAGTTGGGTTCGGTCCAAGAGCGAGCGGCACTTTGCCGAAACTTTGAAACAGTCATGGGAAGAAGTGCTGAAATTCGTGGAACAAGCATTTCTTTACAAAAGTTTCTACTCAACGATATTGCCTTGAAGGTAGGAAGTTATTATGAAGCAAATACTACTGTTTTTTGTGACTTCTAAAATACCTACCTACCTATTAAAAAAAATTCAAAGAATATTTTACAAGAAAGTAAAACCTACATTACTATTATATATAGATCGTCATCATCATCATCCACACAGAAAACAAAACAAGAAAATATAAAGCTTAAAAACTAAAAATAGCAGATGTGCTCTTAATGGATACCTAGCTAAATATTTAGGACGTTATGCCTACGATTTTATTTCCAATACTTACCAATAAATCTGGGCTAATAACTATTAGCCTAGCGCTGTGTCATAGCATCGTCAAATATCTTCTATATACATATTGTAAGGAGTACTTGTGTCGCTAGATGGCGGTGTGCTGTAAATACAGTGCGGCGCGCAATACGCATGCTCGGTCGTGTTACCTGGGCAACGGAAGAACGAAGATGTCAGGGAGTGTGATCGTTGACTCCGAATAATTGTGGTCTTGGAATATATATCTTGTGTAATATAAACCTGATAGTCTTTCTATAAAACCCCCTCTAACAATATATAAGCTGTGCGTTAGGCTCGCTAAAACAACAACGGCTTGACCGATTTGGCTGATTTTGGTCTTTAAATGTTTGTACGAGTCCAGGGAAGGTTTAAAGAGAAATTAAGGAAATATTGCGAAAAAAATAACGCGCGTTAAACCGTGAGGGTCAGCTAGTTATTAAATAAATAACTCACTAGCACAAGCGTGCTGAAAACTATTTTCCCAAGAATTTATGCGTATTTTTCCCTCATTTACATAATATGCAACGTCACTTCAAGCTTGTGCGATAAAATCTCCATTCCTGCATACATTGCCGCTTACAAAAGCACCGCGCATTCTAAGCAACACAACGCATCTTGTATGCCTCAATCATTTAATAAAAGTGAATCATTATTATAGAATCGAAATTCACACCTGATAAGAAAGGTACGGAAATTAATTACAAATGCCGCTTTCAGTAAATAACAGATATCAATTTAAAGATATTATGCTCTATATTATGCTGTATATTACAGGTAGCTACAGTGTAATGTTGGCACTTCACTTGGGGTATTTGCTCAAATATTTGCGTTATTTCATCAACACAAACTATGCTTTTTATAATACTTTCACAGAGTTGACTTTGTACTGACGAAAATAAGTATAGATAAGCAAATCATTATTATGACAAGTGAAATGCCTGCATAATAACTTTTTATAAGAGCTCTACTGAACGCTAGCTCACTCGTGTCGTGTATGCTACCGCTCTGGCTCGACGAAACGAGTAATCGATTGAAAATTAAAAAAACCCTGGGCACACAAGTCATCTCTTAAGATCGTTCGTGGACTTTCATCGTACTTGAGAGAACTCTGTTACAAAGTTTATGATTCGACACCTCACTCGTGTTGATTGATAGAGCTGGCTACCTTAAAGGCGTGTTATAAACTTGTTAAACAGTTGAGCATTGCAAGTCTAACGGAGTTGCGTATCTAGATACCACATAAATACCTATTGCATGTCCCAATCGTATTACATAACGTTTATAACCGTCGGCGATGCTATGTATGCAAATTTGCCTGCATATTGCGGATTCATCTCGCATTGCTATCTTTAGTGAATCCCGGAGGTATGAGTTCAGGGAGCTCTAATTGCTGATCAAAATGGTGGATATTATGACAAAATCTACGTAAGATATAAAAGTCTAAGTACTTATTTCCAAATCATTACATTACATATTATAATACAAAGTCGCTTCCCACCGTTTATACCTCTGTATCTATACGCTTAGATCTTCGAAATTTCGGCCAAAAAATTTTCGACTGATTCGGCCCAAATGACACTTTCAATTTTAATTTATTTATTTACTGACATTTCGGCCACAATCGAAATACCTACGCTGTTAATGCCGTTTTTTTATAGAATGGTTCAAGAGGAAGGTTTATACGTATAGTTTAAGCACCCGAAGTCATTGTGAGTTGCTAGTAAATCACAAAGACGCATAGCTATGCCTAAGAAGACTCCTTTTTAGTTGAATACCTTCACAAAAAACCTCATACAACTGAAACTGAAAATAAACCGATGAATGATGGAAACGAGTGTAAAAAGTGCTAGAAAAAACGAAAGTCGTAAATGAAAGTAGAATGAACGGAAAATGAATAGTGGCCACGCAACTTTACAATACTGGATCAAGGCTAACAAGTCCAGTGAAATGGTATTACAAAAAACATTAGTAATACATTACCTACTTTGGGCGTTCATCCAGGAATAAGGAATTTCTTTAACGACTTCGGGGTACTCTGTAGGTAACTAATAGATTAGCTAAAATAAAGATAAAACATTGTGACAATTCGTGTGCAATTTATTTTATATTATAATATACCTATCGAAACAGCGTGCGTCGTAACGTCGGCATTCGAATTAACATAGGACCCCCCCCCCCCCTACTCGTATACTTACTATTTTGGAATGGAAAACTGAAAATTCAACAACCTAGATAGCAAACAAGATATTAAACAAAATATTAAACTATATTTTTTTCGTCTTGCTAGACTTGCTACGAACAAATTTATTTTTGTTAGATTCATTTATGGTCTGAAATGAAAATAATATTAGGAATTCATCGTGCGTGATTGAGACACAAACATACAAAATAGAATACAATTTGATTATAGGATAGGCAAGGCAATTAATTTCACAAAAATTCTGCATAAAATAAAATCCAGATTCTAGACGAACAGTGTCATTTGAAGTGCTTCTGCCCCAAAAGTTGCAGTGAAACCTTTCTTATTATACCTACCCAGAGCAGTGTTGGTTGGACAACGGAACATCGAGCCTTTTTTATGCAACCCTATAAAATTCAATTGCAGATTTCACGCTCGGGTAGTCTTGCTTTGTAACAGTCATGTTTGTCGTGAAAGCTAGAAACCGAGTTTTATAAAGTATCCTTCTATTCTATCTGCTATTAGATATTAATATCTTATAACTATGATGTGATGATACACAAAACATACTTGCCTCTGATGTAATCACTGAATTTGGTGAAATTCCAGACACAATCAATGAATTTTCAAAAGAATTCATTGGACACAATCGATTTTTTATTGACGCTGACTCAAGAGGTTTATTTTTATTTTTATAAACCATCTTACTAGTCCTATTTTGACTACTAGGTAATACTTACTTTTCTCTTTTTCAAAAAGGAATCAGTACTTGAGATATTTTTTATATCTTAATTGTTACTATCATTGTTTAGTATCAATATTTAATACTTCTGTAGGCTGCGTTTCCACCAAGATGTGCGAGGCAGCTGGGCGGTGCAAGGGGGGGAGGGGGTTAAGCGCTGTGTTAAAGCGTGAAAAAAAAGGCGGCCACTCTGCATTTAATTTTCTACAGATACATTTGCCTACTGTCGCGCTGACTTTCAGTGGAGCCTGCAAGTACCAGCAGTGACTGCGATACAAATACAATACAATAACAAAAATAAAATAATAATATGATGAATCATCTCCTTAATTACAGGAAGAAGGAAGAAGGAAAAAATTGATGCTGTGCTTCTACGAAAACGTTTCCATTTTTCAAGACTTGATAGGTACATTAGGGTGAAACTGGAAATGTGGCGGAAGAAACGTTGGATAGACGGCCTCAGTGTTTGTTTGTGGCTTTTCTCCGAACGAATTAAAAGCAACTTAACGTTTGGTCTCTTCACCCAGTTCCTGCATTAATCTTAGCCCACTTTACCTTTCATGAGATTCGATTGAACTTTTGAAATTTCCTGCGATCTGAGGTGTAAGTTTCTAAAGGAGAGCAGAATTTTTACTTCGACATAAAAGTTGTTTGAGCCTGAAACTTTGATTTTTATGGATTAAAAGTGCCTTTGTCGACGTCGAAAGTTCGGTGCCGATAGCACAAAATACTTTGTAAAAATGCTGAATTATGTAAAATAAATTCACAGGTCATACCTATCTAAAAAAATCTTCATACCTTCAACACCACAGCAGTAGCTTTCTTCTTTTCCAATGATTTCAAAACGACATACTCGTAGTAGGTACAAAACAATATTATTTTATTAGCAAAGTTATCGCTTTGTAACTTCTCCACCAGACCAGTCGTCATAACCTTTTTAAAGATACATGTATTTATTTGAGTAGGTTCCTAAACCCACCTATGAATAATATAGGTATCTTTTTTACAAATCCTCGTGAAAAAGATAGCAATGACACGACAATCAAACCACTCGAGCGAACGCAACCCTTGAACCTCTCGCGATATTTTGCCTATGTTCGGGAACCTCATGGGACCATTACTCATCGCCTGTATTGTTTTGCTGATATACATAGGGAAGTGTGACATAGTATTTGTTGTAAACGAAGCCGCTAGGACTACAGTATTGTTGCTTGCTTGCGATTCCACGCGTGCTACGAACGTATATTTCTTATTGTTTCAATGAACACAATTGTCCTAAATCTTAAATCTTCCGGAATTGGTTTACGACTGTAACTAGCCTTGAAAAACATGGGGTAAAAGGCACGTATGCCCATAGATATAAGTAAACAACTTGGGAAATCGAGGAAACGGACAAATCGTCGCTTTTATTATCTGTTCAACCATGTGGGGAATGTTTTATTTCGGTAACTCGTGACACAGGTTTTTCGCAGATAAAACGGAAGGATAACGCGGACCGCAGATTTGTAGAGTTTTATTGCTTTTATTGGGATCCGCGCGCAGATAGGTGATGAAATCGCGTGTGCATACCGGCTTTTAGCACTTCACGGATGAATAGATGTAAAAAGTACGGCTTTATTGATGCAGATTGTAATCATCGACCCACATATCCACACGGGAGGTCCCGCTCAATACGACCGCTCTACTTCATTCGATGCCTCACAAAATTCGCTCCCTAAATTTTCCCTCGTTCGGTTACGCAGATTAACTCGGATTTGAGCGAAGTGGGAAAATAATTCCGTTTCAGCGTTTGATAAATTTGTCTCTCTATATTTTGCTGATTGCTTTAAAAGCGTTTGTCTTTGAGGTGTTCTGAATGTTCTGATAGCTCGTCTTAAATTGCGAGGTCAATGCTTCCTAATTTCGGATTATTCCCATCGGTCACCTGGTTTTGTCTACATTATAATGCAAAGCATGACATTTTTATTTATTTATTTAATAATTTATCAGAAAAAAAGTAACATTAGGTATATGGTTGTGTAGTGTTAATGTCTTAAAACCTAAGTTAAGTTAAAAAACATAGAACAAGAGTTGTGATCAAAGTCAAAGGTTATTTTTTTTATTGTAATCAATAACGAAACATTCTATGTTGATAGAGATCATCAGCTTACAACCTACAAGTAGTTGTACATGTACAAACTTGTGTACAAGCACTAACAGTGAACTACACTTTTTGTTACAGATCTATTGTTTCAAACAGCATAAAGATACACTAATTTACAGTACATTTGTAGCTACAGTAGGTATAAATAAGGAACGCCTAGTGGTACTGGGAAGGTACCTTTTCCGAATTGCCGAGTACAGTTGTACAGAGTTAGTCTGGTTTGAGCAAAGCTGTTTACGTTCACGTTGCGCTAAGTGATCCCCAAATACTGGGTTCTCTAGTTACATTCGTACAAATACCAGTTACCTTTCGCTAAAAAGTACCCTAATTATTTTGATGATTGGGAGCGTAGTAAGAGTAGCTTTCTATGTGTCCTTGCCCAAGCAAACATAAACGGCTGTTTTCTCCCAGGATTTTGTCCCATTAATGGGACCACAAGGGAGAACTGTTTCTCGTAGTCCCATTATTGTGTAATTACATCCTGTCTAAAAAAGTATGTGGTTACCAAAAGAAACAATGATAATAAAAGTATCAACTTCATATTATTTAGGTAAGTATTTACAACCTAAAGTTGATTGAAACAATTACTAAATTTCTGGCGCTTCGGCGGCCGCTGCCGCGGCACGCTCGCTACGCTCGCTCGCCTCGTGCGTAGTTTTTCACTAACCTAACATAACCTAAACAGCTGATTTCGATCTAATAAATAAATGACATCCGCTTAGATCGAAATGAGTAGGTTAGGTTATGTTAGCACGAAGAATACCTATATACAGGAGGATAAATACGTTACTGAGCATAGGAATGGGACTACGAAAATCTGTTCTCCCTTGTGGTCCCATTAATGAGACAAAATCCTGGGACCACGAGAAAACAGCTACATAAACCACCACTACCTTATCTTCTTTGTATAATTAAAATGAATTGCTGTTCGTCTCGCTACAACGCAAAAACAGCTGGGCCCTTGACTAATTTTTATATAATATATTTTCGCGGGTCCAAGGAAGGTTGAATGAAACGGTGAGAAAAATAACGTGAGTGAAACCGCGCCGGTCAGGTAGTTATTCAATATTTTGATACTTATTTGCCATGAGTCTTAAATAACTTTTTTAAGCTTGTAAAAAATCTACACAAACCTTTTTATACTTAATAAGGATTAGTATGGTTCTAGCTACTGAAAAAATTTGTTCATTCGTACATCTAAGTCTAATAATAATGTTTGTTGAGATACCGAAATTTTGTTACGCTAGGCTGGTTTACCTTCAGGTTAAAATTTAACATACAATAACTTTGGATACTTACAATACGACCGTGATTCAGAAGCAGATTAGCCAGGTTAGTTTATAAATCGTGTTCTCTTGCTCTCTCGGAATCGAAATACATAAAATTAATACTTACAAAAAATGCTTGAGCTTTATTAAAAGTGAAAAATTTGTTGGAAACTTTTTTTCTATATCTTTAAAGTTATGATTTACAAAGTTACTAATGAAATGATACGGTCGACGCAAACACAGCTAGTTGACACATTAAAAAATAGGTTCTATATACAAAGACTATGTAAGTGCTCAAGTAATAATATAGAACCTGTTCGTTTTTATAAAGTCGATTAAAAATGCTTCGACGAACGCAAACTAACTTTACTCCAAATTCATTGTGTATTCAAACTGATACCTTCGTGTTTGTTAATCGGCCCCTGTACTACCTACACTGTACTGTACAGTGTGTATTATTGTAAAATTGGCGGACATTTCGTGACACAGCGTCATCTAGCCCCAAATAAAACAAAGCTTGGAAACTGATGCATGCATAATATTTATACTTTTTTTTACTTATATGCATTGTATTACACCCAAGCTTGAAACCAATATTTGAAGTCTATAAATTTGTCTCTCAGCGGGGATCGATTTCTCTTCTCATCCGTGTGGATGTGGAATTATTAGGTAATTTTGTGGGGTGTGCATTTTTATACCTTTTAGACTACACAGTCTAGTACTATTTAATAAAATTATGTCTAAAGTATAAACAAAGCTGTGATAATATTATGACTAAAGTAATAGGCCAACGCCAATAGGTATAAAAATGCACACCCCACAAAAATTACCTAATAATTCCGTATCCTCACATTTCCTAGTCTTCCTGAATAAGCTGAAATCTTTTGAGAGAAATCCGTCGAACAATACCACCGTGCTATAAAAAGACAGACGCAATTGGTCGTGAGCACTCGGAAACGTTCTAGAGCCTGATTCGGGTTTTAGATTTGATTCACAATGGTTTGGAAGACTCAAAGTGAGATTGCAGAAGTTCGACTTGATTTTGAAATTACCTTAAACTTACTAAATTGGGTTGACAAGGTATGAAATTTCAAGGAATAGGTTCTAATTCTATAACCTGAAATCCTAACAACGTAATAAATTAATAGCAATGCTATTTTTATTCATAGTTAACGCAATCAATAGTAAAAATTTAAACGCAACATTTTTAGTCATTTCCTTGAAAAAGTGACCATGTGACGGATGAAAAAATCAGAGTGTTGGGTGTTCAAATTTGTATTGCAATCAACTGCTGCATTTTAATGAAATTATATTGAACCGCTTCGTAGAATCAGTCTTCTGAACCGTTTCGAATGCTCGTTAGAAGCGTTATTCGGACAAATTGCGGTACCAACGGAGATTTCCTCAGTCTATGGTTCTACGGTGGAATTACAAGGAATCCCCCTGCAATAACCGAACCCTCTGCTCGTAGAGAAATGCTACCGATATTTTTTTAATTAAATTACGGAGATAAAAGCAGCCGGGAAACATGTCGCGATATTTTCCAGAATGTTTTTAGGAAAATTTAATCATGTTATTCTTTGAGATGGAAAATCTTTTGTGAAAGTGGCTCAGCAATTCAGCGAGTATATTGAATTGAATAAGGAAATTACGTAAATTAATGAGGCTTTTAACAGTGCAACTGGGAGTGTCTGTACAGACTTTTGCACCAGCCTTCAACTGACCTCAAAACGACGCGGCTTTATAGAATTCTCAAATTATTCTCTTATTACAGAAGAGGGAATGTCTGGGGGCGATATCTCACAATTAATATTCATGACTAGAGCCGAAGGAAGCCGCCTAAAAGTACCTACTAATACCTCCTAATTCGGAGCCGACAAGTCAGGTTTGCGGTGAATATATTTTCCAAGATTCTTGAAGGAGGCAGAAAAACTTTTAGAGAAGGCCAGATACTACTTAGCTATCGATTAGATATTATACATTTATAAGCATGAAAGTTTTACAGTATCCTATGACTTTTTTATGATCAGTCACAAGCATCTCCAAGAAAAGGGTGGTTTATGTCTCCATGGTTTTCGCGTTCAAGAATTCGCTGAAACGATAGCCAGGCTCTAGTCCAACTGTGGCTGTCACATGTCATAACTCACAGTTGGTTTGACTAAATGGTTGGTACTCTACCAAGGAACTGAAGTGCCACTGTATAGATATACGAAACTTTGTTGCAATGTTGGTTTCAATTGAAAACTAACATATTGTTTTTAATATGACGGCCTATCGACAGGTTTCTAAATGAAATTAGTTGCAACAACTGTTACTTAGAATACACATTGGATTTCATAAAAAGTGTTTTTTCTGCCATGTTAAACTGTTTGTGCAACATTTTTTGTAGCATCAACATCGCGGTCAGATTATGTTCTGTTTGTACAATTTATTACGGTTTCCTGTTTTTATAGGGCGGTCTATAAACCCCGTCACCAAAGTTGGCCGCTGACTGACGCATACAAACTTACTTTCTTACAGAGTTCGTGGAAATCAGCTAATTTATTTATATAAGTGCCATTGTTACCTACTTACCAGCTAATCCGGCAGAGATTGCTACGTTTCGATGAATATAAATACACGTAGGGGATTGAGGTAAAGAAATCTCGTTACCCTAATCTGTTCGTACGGTATGTCTTCTGCGCATAAAGTTTCGAGTTGTAAGTGATTATTCGAGAGCAAAAGCTCTGTTGGATTTTGATCAAATATTTTGAATAATCCGAAATCATAAAAGTTCAGGGCTACGTTATTAACATTTAACACACCGAAACAAACTGACTCTTACCAAATCGTATCTTTAGGTATGATAGATATCATAGACAAACTTTTAGATCTCTGTAGTTACACAATTTATGTTGATTTAAAGGTATAGAAGTTTTGGTGTGTAGACTGTAGCTAATTAAAAAACACTTGATAATTGGATTTATGCTACGTGCGCGCGTATCAGCTACGCTCGTAGCACTACACCTGTAGCTACAAGCGTGGATGCGTAGCGCTTTCTATACATAATCTTAATACGCGTGAGTGAAACTACACAAAAAAAACACATTGATTATTGATAACAATTCCTCGATTTGGCAATCTTCAACGAGACAAAGGTCTACAAAAAAACATAATAAGTATAAAGATACAGAACATGTCATATAAAACGGCTTAAAGCGCCACGAACAAAAAAGACACCAAAACACGATTACAAGCTTCGGTGGTTCCAATATATAGGAGTTTCAATTGTGCTCCGTTACAATTTCTGGTAAGGCGAAGGCGATATACAGTCAGTGTCACAAGCTAAACCCTGAATTATGTTGAGTCTTACTGCGCTGTGATATGGCTGAGTTTCAAGACGCAATGGATTGTGTGGGTGCTTGTATTATAGAACAGGATAGTTGTGGACATAGAACCTGAGGGAAGACTCGATCGCCTCGGCCTCGTGTGGATTATTCGATTACTAAGATCGTGACCAAACAGTGCTAGCGACGGGCGTGCAATCAGTCTACTTTCATCCAACCATGATATCTCGATTGAAACTTTATAGTAAATCAAACTTGACAAGTATTTTTCTTTACTTTTGAACATTCCTCTTTCCTGAGCGCAAATTGTATTCACACAGATAACAAGTTGTCAGTTTATTTTGAACCATTAATGGATTCATTAGAATGCATGTTTTAAATAGAAAATGATTACGTTTGAAAGAAACTGTTGCGTCTATTATAAAACAAAAGGCACCGCAGTCAAATGCTAATATCCATTTCATTTATCTTTTATTGCACAGATCTTTAGTGAAGTATTTTGAATCGTATTCCTAAAGCTTGTTGATGCTTGTACTTTCAGTATATAGTAGGGACAAGATCGACAAATAAGTAAAACCGTGTCGGCATCAATATGTCCCATGGGCGCCTGACTCTAGTACCTGAGTAGATAAACAGAGGTAGGTACAGGCGTGGCTAACAAACAAACATTATCTACTCGGAAAGGGAATGGCGAATCCCATTCCGTGTCAGAATTATCGTAAATAAACAAGTCACTTCCCGGTGTACAGACCTTTTGGATGATCTTTTTTGATTCTTTATAAGTATAGTACATACTAGAGAGTTATTTTACAACACAATAATAACGCGTTTTCAAAGCTGTAATTTTCTACTGTACTACGGCATTTGTTTCTTTGTTGATTTTGAACAAAGGTTTTTTAAACTTTATTTTTTTTCTTACAATTTTATTAAAGAATTTGTCATGAATATAATATTAATAACATAGGACACTGATAATATTGTTGTTTATGATGTTACCCTCAAGTGTCACTTTATACGACCTTGTCTAGAAATGAAACTTAAGAGTAAGCTTAAGCTCTTTTATAAATTTTGCTAAATTACTTAATGTAATACTGTGTTATTATGTACCTAAGAGACCACAGATAAGGGGGGGGGCTCTTTTCACACAGGTTAACAAAACTTAACTGAAGAGCCTCAAACCTTGTAATTTTAGAAACTGTAATTTAAATAAAACATATTTTGGTTTTGATTAGAGTTTACTAACTCCATTGTAAAGTGTAATATCATGGGCTATCGAGACATATCTCGCTTGGACGAAATAATCATTGGGATGTCTTCGGCTCGAAGCGCCGATAGCTCCACCTACAGGGGAAACGTTGCAGTTATCCAAGTCTGTTCAAATGACTAAAGTTAATTTAGTTCATTGACGAGAGGTATCGCATTGCTTATTCAATTGGTTATTTTTGTTTTTATAATGTTAACCATCACACTAGGGGAATACTAAAGAATATCCCAAAAATTATTTTGCCTCAAGCGGGATTTGAACCCGCAACCACCGCTTGATACTTAACGTTGTAACGTTTCCCCTGTAGGTGGAGCTATCGGCGCTTCGAGCCGAAGACATCCCAATGATTATTTCGTCCAAGCGAGATATGTCTCGATAGCTCAATTGGTAGAGCGCCCGCGTATATATTACAATCTTTATATATTATAATCTTTAGTATTCTCCTACTGTAATGGTTAACACTATAAAAACAAAAATAACCAATAACCAATCCCGGAAAAAGTACGGTTCCCGAGTTCCGCGCAAACCAAGTCGCAGGAACAGCTAGTTTACTAATATATCTGAAAATAATTTTACAGACCATTTGTTAGAGAACTGGACCAATTTGTGAACACTAGATCTAAGTTGGGTTGTTCTAAGAGAATTCTGTTAAACGTGCCACGTCCGCTGCCAACTTGCCATACGGTTGAGCTCCAGTAATAACATAAGTGCACGGTTCAGCCAGACGATATTTCAAGTTTGGAAAGTTTTAACCTAACTATTATACGCATTATTCTCTTTATATATTTCTACTATTCTTTTTAGAAATAGTTATCGGTATATACCGTCTTTATCTCGACATTGTGCACCGACACTGCTTCGACTAAATTTACCCTTCCTCGCACCTCGACCCTTCCTCTTCTGCATCGGGATATGCGTACGTGGAAACACCCGTTTTTTTAAATGAATGATAATAATATTTACTTATATTATTTGATACTAGCCTACTATTAGATACGGCCTGTCCCAGCTTCGCACGTGTGAACATAAAATAAAGCCTAGTTACACAGGGATAATGTAGCATCCTAATGGTGAAAGATGACCAGTAGTTTTTGAGTTTATTCGTAACAAAAAAAAAAAACAATTATACAAATCTCTCTCAAAATTAATATAGAGTATAGATATATAATATATATTTATGATAGTTTTATTATATTCCTAATAGTTATTTGTCATAGGGATTTACTAAAGTTTTACTACCAACTATTTTACCAGTCTACTAAGATCTTTATTCAAGAGAAGATTAAGTTTATTGGGTGTTTAGCTGGGATAAACAAAATTACGTAACACTGAAATCTGACTACAAGAGTTATATGACTAACAAATCTTTGTTACTCGCTAAACTTTATTTTTTCTTAGCTCTCGGCGAGGCTTCCTCAGGAAAAAAATTACTCGAAAAAACTTTTAAATGATTCAAATATTTAAACAAATATGCCAAGAAAAGTAGCAGGTCAAAGGTACATCCACTATCTTTTATTACCCGTAAAAGTTTATATATTTATTTTACTTTTATAAAACTCATTAGATATTTTAAATTAACAATGCTACTCTTAAAATCTTTTTTTTATTTTGCTTGTCTGACCTAGTAATATAACATGCTGTAAATACCTGTTATACGGTCAGAGTCAGGAGTTTTTTTTAAGCACGTGTCTGTAATTTCACCGGCAATACTATTTGAACTGAAACACAGAAATAAGTAAAACGGATTACTGAAAGGACCAAATCGAATATAAAGGTATTTTCAAAACTGTCACATGCACCAAACGATTGGATTCCAGCGACCACTCGACTCGCGCTTGTCGGATTGCTGTCATCCTAAGACCAATACATTCCACATAGACCCAGTATTAACTCGAATCGGTATTTTATTGTACGGTACAAAAGAAGCAAAAAAGTTGAGGATTTTCTAGATGTGGAATTATTGAAGGGTTTTCAGAAAAACCTTAACTTATATGCGTTTGTTTTTGGAAAAGAAATAATATAATGAAATCGAACCAAGTTTGGATGTAAAAGGAGGAAAATTATTAAAGCATTTGAATATATTTTCTAAACTATAAGTTATATAGGTACGGCACAGAATCAACGGTAATATTTTAGTACGTTTTTAGACCGCTAAAGTACCTACTTATTTCGTGCAAAACTGAAGCTTATAAAAATCTGGTTTATTTTTAGTAACTCTATTATTCTTGCTCCACTAAAATTATTTCATTGATATTTAAAATTCAGTAGAATATTTTCAACTCACTTCAATAACCAAAGTTAAATAAGCAGTTGGAAGGAATTTTAATTGAACAGAAAATAGCTCTAGGTTTTAGAAGTATAAGAAATAATTTTGTGTACTTGCATCTTTTTGCTTGCATGAGTGGGCGATTCATTTTCTGTTTCAGACACAAGTGGTGTAAGAGAGGCACAAACTTCTTTTTGAGGTTTTGTTCGACTAACTTTTGGTCACACGCGACCAAAAGTTAGTCGAACCTAATTAAAGGTCTCCGGATGCCGAAATAAGTTTGTAATGATGTTCGAACCAAATACGAGTTTCTAAATATTTGTTGCGCTATAGGAAATTACTGACTAAACAAATTAAAACAAATATTTATAATATCAATAAATATTATTTAATGTCATGAATAACGCTTCTCAGCACATAGGTAATCAGATGCATGGTATAAAGCGCTTCGTCGTCATCGGGATAGAAGTAGCTTTCGTCTTGCAGTGATTTGGATCGGTTTAGCTATCTATAGATCATTTGTAACGGTCTGTAGATGCCTCAACTGTATTTTGTGTATACTTAATGTAAATTACTTAAATACAATTTGGTTATATAAATGAAATATTTATAAAATTATAGGTTTCCCATCACTTGTTAATATTCCTAGCGAAGCCTTGAATGTCATATCGTATAGCGCATCGAAAAACAAAACAAAATTAGGTATTTACTATTTTTCTATTTAGTAGATAATGATTTAAACATCAAAACACCTACTTGTAATATATAAGATTAAAAAAAATCCAATCGTATAATTAACGACCAAAGAAAGGTTTTAAAACGCGTAGTTTTCAAACAATTATTTTTCCACAGTGCGAACAAAAACCTGCACAAAATGCGATAACCATAATCGCTTATGATATTATACCCGCTTCCGCACCTAATCTCCTCGCTGTAGATCCATTTGCAAACACATTAACTGGAAATAAAGTGCCGGCATGAAGTGGCTTTCACGGGAACGCTGCGAAGAAAATATCAGCTATAACATTATAATTACACACTATTCTGTATAGAATATTCCAGGAAGCATTTGCGGTGGATGAAAACGAATATACTCATGAGTAGGTTCTTTTATGACGATGTTAAATTATATCTTACCCATCTCGTTCAGATATTTGATTTAGCACACAGAAGACTCATCTAGTTTGATTGGCACCACACTGAAGCTTTGTGATGAAGAGGGATCATCAAAAAAAAAGCTAGGGACCCAGCCGAGTTTGTTGCCAGATTCTTCTAGGCTGAGGCGCGTGGAACTGGCGTAAGTTCGCCTAGCTTTAAGACGTTTCAAAATGATCCTTGTTATGTATAATTGAATAAATATATTTTACAGCCGCCCAAAAGGTATCTAAATAGGTGAAATCGGTAATTAACTGATGAACATTGGGAACAAACTGATGCACTGATGAATTGTTTAAAACAAACGTTGCTGAAACAGTGATGAAAATTACTATATTTAATGATGATTAAACATGGTTATGAATTAAAGATATTTAATGCTCTTGTAAGTTCAACTACTTAGTAATATACACATAATAATTTACTTCTATAAAAATCAAAAACTAAAATCTGCGATGAGATTGGTCTTCGAAAGTCCAATTTCTAGCAACTGAATTCTTGCTCAACTTTTAAACTTCTCGAGAAGTGAAATTCGACTTGAACAAGCTTGTTCTTAACCAATTGAACTAACATTCTCGGCACCGCTTCCTTATTTTTATCGGGTATTTATCGATAACGATATTCATAATGATATCAGCGCACACTTTTCCTTTACTGCAAATGGAATGCATTAGCATTTTTAGCACGTATTATGAAAACTCTATTGCGCTTCCTTGTACATAATTTTTAAATCGAGTCTCTTTTAATATAATTTATGATTGTTTAATAACATTGTATATAAATACGGTCTCTGATAAGTGACAGTGGTAAATTGAAATGGTTCAATATGTAACTCGTGTCCTTTGGGAGACGGGTAGGCCTTTAGTGTCGGATGCGATGTGCGTTGACACCCCCTGGCCTCATCCCAACGCTGGAAAATCTCTAGAGGTACAAAATATGTGGGTCTCTACAGAGCCTTCTTTTTCAGTCTTTGGTCTCTAGATTTACATAGTACAAGCTTCGGGTATTTTGAGGCTGGTTGGCGCTGTGTAAAAATGTGCCTCAATAATGATATTTATATTTATTTGTGGATCGTTCCACATTACGTATTTCCAATTTAACCTGTCTCTAGAAATTATTTAAGTAACGTTGTTTTAAAAACTGTACCTGCTATTGCTGTACCTGTACCTGTTATCTTGTGTTTTGTATAGATACTTATTTTTAGAAAAAGCTGTGGTAACACTTAGTGTATAAATCTACGTTCTCGCTAAAACTATCAATAAATCCACCCTTGATGAAAATGTAATGATATACACTTTGCCATCAATTTTATTGTAGCTATCTGCAGCAGTTTTAAAAGGTTTTCGTCTAAGGTGTCATTACTATACTCAAAATTTTAAAAGCTCCATATAAAACATCCATGTTCTAAGCACTGCAGGTCTGCTTTTCACAAGTTTTGGGGCACAAAGAATAACAAAGTTGCTATATTAGTCTTCATTAATGTATCTTTCACACTAAAATGTTATTATTAATTTAAGTACTTTTATGTGTAACCTATTTTTACAAAGGGAAACTGTTAATGCACCACAAATTAATACAGAAATGAAAAGCTGCCTGTCGAAAGCATGCGGACTGGACACATGGCTTCCTACCCCCTCTCCTTCGTACCCCTCTTTATCCCGCCAACAATTCAATTTGCGGCGTACACCCCATCACAAATTCTCTGAAAACACTGCTGGTTACATATAAGTCTAATAAACTGATTTCAAACCCAGTGTCAGTTGCTAGGCCATGACGGAGGCTTTCGGGTAGCTTATTAACTCAATCACCAGAGTTGGCCACTGATTTATACGAACTTATATACAAACTACTACTACTTACTTACACTTACTTACTACACTTACTACTTACTTACACAAATAATATAAAAAACAAGTCTCGCAATAACTTAAATATCACCAGTAAATCACATTAACTACGTTCATTATAATAATGAATGTGGAAAAGACGAGCATGATGTTGGAAACTTTAACCAGACAGCAGCCAAAAAAAGTATGAGTACGCTGACCCGACATCTTTTTGCTGTAGGTACGTTTACAATTTGGAGCGCCAGATACAGTCATTTCGAGCGTTATTTCTGTGTTGTTATAAGTGTTTGTTTCGTGGTCAGCATTTCCTTTTATAATGTTTTCGTCGGTATAGTCGTCCCATTTTATTTTCAGCTCTGGAAACGATAGCTATTCTCTTATGACGAGTTGTAGCAGAGTTGAATTAAAGCTATTTAGGTTAGAAATCAGTTTAAAATATATGAACGGTATTTACCACTTGTTTTTGTAATTTCATATGCTGATGTTTTGAAACTATTTAGAAGCTCTTTACGCTCATGAGAACATCCCACAACTGATTTCGACGATTGCTCGTGTGTTTTCTTGTGTATTTTCTTTAGCTTCAAACGAAAGCATTTAAACCAAGTTTTTAAAATATATAAAAGTAGCCGTATATATATTTAAAAAAAATTACAGATTAGTTATTGCTACGTACGTGAATGTTATAATGTTTGGAAAGTCCTCATGGCAGCCTTATAAATGTTTCCACTGTTAAGACACTGCCTACTCTCGAGCGAGAATGATGGGGTCATAATCCAACACGCAGACTCAGTACGCAATGCGTAAGTTGAATTTTTAGTTCTTGGACATGCCGGTTGCCTCATAATATTTTACTACACTGTATAAGAGCTCAAACGTTAAAGGAACACACATTTAAATGATAATGCAAAACTTGATAGTTGTGATAGTTATGGATGATATCAAGCATCAACGCTCATGCAAACTGAAGTCTTGCATTGTATCTTGTTAGTTTTACAATTTTTGTCAGCAATGCATGAAACATTTTCTCCAAATAGTAGGTATGTGCAACTTTGTATGTAGGTATTCAAAAACTCGTTTACTTTTATTCAATACACTGAAGTTCATTTTATGAGCTTGCCAACAGTAAAGAGGAATGAATCAATGCCAGCCCAACCCTTTGTGCACATGAGTGCTGTGTTGACACCGGGCCGGAGCGGCGGCGCCGACGCCGGCATCGGCATTCGGTGTGAACAGGCACAATTATATTTAAATACCCTATCCAAAGCCGCTGGGTTGTTTCAACCAGCACCTGTGACTCTGTGCATGTATCTTAGATCATACAACGTTTAATAACCGGCGCGGGTTTTGTGCCGAATAAATCCAACTGGCACGTGTGCATCCTACCTATACTCTAGGATCAGATGAAATATTTAGACAATGGCTGAAGATGGAAGAGATGTCAAAAGTTCAGCCTTAGTTCAACGGCCGTTTTGGGTGCGATTCTGAAATAGAAAGGTCTCGTCCTGCGTAGGCCAGCGATGCACGGCTATAGCGAGCTACTATATTTTGAATTTAAAGTTAATTTACTTCTCAAAATAAAATGTTTATTTTACGAATATGAGAAACTTAAGTTTATAAGTAATAAACGTAGGGCAGGTGAGCCGTTTGTGGCCATTTTAAGAGTTTTGTCCACTTTGAGGTCTTCATAATTTTAAGTTTATGTACTTCGAACAAAAGTATCTAATAGATTACCTACCTACCTAAGGGTGCTTTAAATATTTTTTTTCCTACGGTACATTTTTATTGCTGGTAGGCCTGAGAACCACTGTTACCATGAGCATCAAGCAGCTTCATGCTCATTGAATGATGAACGATCTCATGGATGATTTAAAACCAAAAACAGAATTAATGTAGAAAAAAGTATCTTAATTTTATTTGACTAAAAGAATCTCAATCAATAAAAAAAAAATCACACTTTTTTTTTTGCTCGCGAACCGTGAGTACTAAACTAATGACTGTTTTATTATAAGTGGCTCAGAAGTAATTTATTATTTATAGTTTAAAAACTTCTTCAAATTCAAAAATGTTATTAAACTGATTTTTGTTTGTAACACAGTTTGTAACTGTGTTTTTTTTTTAATTTCGCCTCGATACTGCAAAGAAAAATCTTTAATAATATTACCAGATTTAAAATCGTTCATCACATAGGACTTGCGGTTCCACACCAACAGCAGAACTTTCCAACTGAAGGTACATCACAGTCGTTTAGTGAAATTGAACAGGAATTCTCTAGCGGATTGTTTCGGGTTCAGAATTTAAGTATTTTTGTGACGGTGATGGCTCTGTGATCTCAGTTTGAGAACGGAGTTCTGAAAGTTGTATCAATGTTCTGCAAGCGAAGGAATAGAAATGAAAAGCTTAGTGGATGGATAAAATGTAACGTGGCACGCTGATCTATAGTACGATACTAAGGTTAGGTATAAATCAAAAGTTAATGATAACAGTCATTTGGCATCATGTTACTTTAATAATTAAATATTTATCTCATAAACCCTAACTGGTTTGTGTGGAATAAATTTAAATAAGTCTACAATACAAATTTGGATTGGATTTTTTTTTAATTTATAGAATAAAGCCGTATTCTATCTTCAAGTTCCAGAAGGGCAATTCTACTAACAAAGATGGCGAACTAATCGTAACTAAACCGCTGTTTTTTGCTCGTTTTTTTTTGGTGTTTTCGTATTCTATTATTGAACGATCCAGCTGCATGTTTCGGCTAAAGCAAACAGTCAATTGAGTGTTTGGTTTAATTTCGCCTTTTTTGGGTAAAACACCGAAACTAGATAGGACCAGTACAGTGGTATCTGAAGAAAACGTCAAAAAATGCTCCTGGTTTCAAGAGCCCTATTCTCAACAGGAACTTAAAAATATACGTTGGCAATATTGGTTTCTTACCACAATTTCAAGTCCTGATTTTTTTAAAACGTATTGAAGTGAAGCCCTCTATATAATTTAGTTTAAATAATAATTTAAAAGGGGCTAAAAATACTCTACAGAGGTCAGAGGTACTTTTATATTTTTACAGCTACAATTCACACTAGGTACCTACTTAAAAACTGTGAATACCTCCTGAAAATATTATCACACTCTTGGTTATCTATCGGATAAATCTTGAGTGTATTTTAAAATCAGACTTAATTATAACTTGGTAATAACAAACTCTTCGTAAATGAATTTATTACAACTTTAAAATGAAGAAAAATAATAAACTTAAATAACTTTCCAAATTTATGCACAACTGTTAAGTTCACTATTTATTACTCTACCTTTATTTATTATATCAAAACACTTGTTAAAATATGCAAAAAAGCTTTACCAGGTCAGAGGACTAATTTTTAATCATAATTATTACGTGTTCACGATAGTTAACTAACTTTCATCGTAAACTTCTAATGGGAACTACACACGGCGCAGTGATAGTTTGTGACTTACGAATATAGCACGTGGCTGCATAATATTGCTGCCTAACATGTTCCGTAGAATTAGTATGATACTTAGCAAGTAGCATAAAGCATTTGGTGTAGCCACTACACACAAATCACGATGCATTGCGAATAATACGGTAATACGGTTGATCAATAGATACATTTGCGACACTGCGTAGCGAATCATGTAATGTACTCGTAGCATCAGTGGCAGAAATACCTGCGTAGCATGACGCGTAGCATGTTGCGTAGCATATTGCGTTTGATAAAAATAAATGACCAATGATTATGCTGCAGCGTTTGCCCAGGTTAGCCCGTTCCGTGTGTCTCAGTTTTAAGCTCGTGATTAGTCCGGTTTCATCAGATAAGCTCCGGTTGACATAATGGGAGGTCAGAGGGTAGCCTTATCACAGATTTAGCAGTAGTTTCTACCGCCTTATTATTATCACACGCGATTTGTGAATTTACATGCGGCAGAAATGCGTATTGAATGAAAAATGCTAGTCATTTTCTTTGTTGAAAATATTTTGTAACGTTAATGTTAACACTGTTTGGAGCTTTCGGTAATAACTATTTAATGCTTTTGAGCACAGTTATAAATGATTTTATGCTTAAAATGTTTTTACCTTGCATGAGAGAGCAGTATTTTTTACTGCTTTATCTTTTAACACTTTTATCGTGGATTTAAAATATCGTAATGCATCCGGAGTCTTCAATGCTCTGGCAGAGAGCTTAGCTAAGCGACTTTTGAGGTGCAGATTTTTGAAGCTGCTGCATTTGAAATAAAATATATTCTGTAAAGTTAAATAGTGCAGTTTTTGAACCACGCATGGCTTTGCTGGCTTAGTCATTATTACAAATCAGTTTAACCGACGATCAATGCGGTCATCCCGTTCAATGAAAATGATACATCTAAGCCAGAAGCCTTCGAGAGATTCATGAATTTCACGAACTAAATTATTTCCCTATTTAAAAATTATATTAAAAGTTTGAGACTGGCTACATAGCTCTAAAGCAGATGCTCCAATTCGAAAAGTCGAGAACCTTTGATAGATACTGATAATGAAGCTTAATTTGTATACGAGATAAATTAAGCCATGTTGATCGGATCGGCCGCGTGAATATAATATGTTACGTTATCCTCTATGCATGATAGAACGATGGATGGGTAGATCGATCCATTAAAGACACGACGGATTGGCACGCATTGTTAGTTTACTGGGGAGTTATAAATATCCACGTAACAAGCTGCCAGGCCGTGATTGAAAATGGATGGAGGCAGTTTTAGAAAATTGAAAGAGCGCTGCTATATTGCATATGAAATGTAAAGACTTAAAAGTTTTATTAATAGCTTATCTGTATAACTGTGGTTTGTGGTTTATAGATATATTTAAGGTAGTCATAGTGTTTTAGAACTAAATTAAGATAGTGATTACACCATAAGACAAACAATGATCTATCAATACGATATTATGAAAAATTTTTCTTTATAGGTCATACCCATCATATCAGCCAATTAGCTAGACATAGGCCTCCCTCAAAGAGCGTCATAACGACCAATCGCAAGACTTCACCCTACAAAATATATATCTCGTTAGTATAATGTAAATCGGCTATCTGTTTTGTATTTAAGTTGTTATTTAGTTTATTCCTAAGAGCTGTGGATTTTGTAATAAATAAAATAAAAATAAAATAATAAAAGACACTAATAAGTAGGAAAGTAGTGATTTTTTCAATATACTTTTTTCTCTCGATATACTATTACAGTACTAAGTATTGTGAATCTGCCTGTAAAAGAAAACATCTACCATGCCATGCTATAACATGTTAAAGGTATTGTGAGTGAGTTTTAGAAAATAATTCAATGAAGTTTTTTCTTTTTAAAAATACAGGAATGTCTCAAGTAAAACAAAGTGGTTTCCCTTCAAGGTTTAATTTTTTCCACTCTGTTTATGGTGATACAACGGTTGCTTTTAATCCGGTTTCGCGTTTCTTTTTAACAAAAACTATATCTTTCACACAAATAAAGCAAAAAGTTACAGTATCTATTTCAAAAACATACATACAGCTGTGTGCGTTTAATAAATCTATCTGGCATTGTTTGTGACAAGTACCTAATATGATGTAAAAATATATACAGGTCCATCAGACCCCATAAATCGAACTGCGGCACAATAGGATTACGCGAGCGGTTATATTCATTGATTAATTGCATCCGGCCGCAGAGCGTCTGATTGCAGCAAACATTTGTCACTCGTTAATGTGGCCATGACTCCCAAGTTTTGCGGGAATTCCTCCAAGTTTCAGTCAAATTACAACTGTAAAGTCAGATGTCTTTGTACGTGTTGAATTCGCAGATAGGAATGTGTGGGGCACGATTTTCGTATGTCGTTGGGGATCTAAAATGTAAACAATATGACAAGCGGGTTGTCCCGAGCAGTGACGAAGATTTGACGTCACCTTTCTCAAAGACTTTTATCGAACGCTGCCAAGCATAAAATTAAATGCTTTGCTGCTTGCTTGCTGTAGAAACACAAATTGTAATAAGATATCTCAATTGTGAGAAGCTGTCCACGCTCTTTAGTGACGGCAGTTAGTCGAGTGCAGTAGGTTACTCTTGAATGCAATAAACGAGAATCTTGGCAAATATTGTAGTTCAATTTTGACGACCGATGTGGCGCAGCGGGCGCAGGTTCGCCTGCGACGCAGAGGTTGCGGGTTCGATTCCCACCTCGGGACAAATGTTTGTACGGTCTACAAATATTTGTTCCGGGTGTTCTGGGTATTTTCTATATAAAATAAAAAATATCTATCTATGTATTGTATTGTATTAAATATATATCAGTCATCTAGTACCCATAATACAGCTCTGTTTAACAGCAGCTTACTTTGGGGCTAGATGATGTTGTGTGGTTTGTCCAGCATTATTTATTATTTAATTTATGTCGATGACAACTAACGAGTCTCGATATTGCTTTTGTTCGCGAGAGTAAGCTCTCTGTACCCCTCATCTAACCTACGTAAACTGAACATATGAATTATAATGCCCCAAAAGTGTTGAATTCATTCATGACTCCCATGACATGTCAAATATTACATGCGAGCCCTAAGTATTTACACTGGTATTATTTTTAATTACTAGAAACTAAAGCGCGCGTGGTGTAGTTTATTTGGTCGTTTCATTACTTTAATCGATCAACAATTAAATAGAATGTGATAGCACTAGTTATTTGTAATAGCCTTAAAACTACAACTTTTACATTTCCCGTAAATGCTAGGGTGCCCGTTATGCTAATAACAGTTTTTAAGTCGTGACAAACTGGCTAGTTTGCTGTGGTACTTTCTTCGGCCAGAGCTGTAGAAGCTAAAATGCACAAACAGCAGTATTTTTCGAACGTTGCTGGTAAAAATATACCTAACAATGCATATCTTTTTGCTTTTTTTAAGCTTTGTATTCAACGAATCCAAATAATATAAAAGCGTTGCTAAAATGAAATAGCCGTGAAGTGCCATGTAAAAACTACTGACTCGGCCTCTTTTAGTATTGCTCTGTGCTTTTAGTCCGGACTTCTTCACTGTATCTGGCAACACTACTAATGGTCGAATCGCTTATTCCTCATAATTCGACACCAACAATTATTCCGATGTTCCGACTATCTATCTACGGGATGCTCATTTTGGGTAATTGATAATTTGATATCCTAGCTGCCATTACTGATTATAATAAAATTGATGTTTTTGTATCGAGTTGTTTGATAGTTATCTGAGCTATTATAGCTCATGCCTTTGTCTAATAAAATACAATACGTCTGTGATTGAATAGAATTATGTTGAATTGGTTAGTCGTTATATAGCTTTTCAGTCAATTTTGGAGAAATATTGATTGACTATCAATATAAAGCCCGTGATAAATTATCGTTTGCAATATTCGTAATGAAATTTATCTGGAATAATACATGTACTAAAAATAGTACATAAAATATTCAAACAATGTATATTATATTAATTTAGCTGTTTCCCGCGACTTCATTCATGTGGAACTCGGGAACCGTTTTCTGGGATAAAAAGTACCCAAGTCATATTCTCTGTTATCTATCTATTATCTATCTATGTTTTAAATTTCAGCCAAATCGGTTCACTGGTTATCGAGTTATAGAGGAACAAATATCCAAATATCCAAAAAAAACATCTAAACATTCTCATTTATAATATTAGTGGTGCTGTGAAGAAACTATTGAACCATCTAGATATCGTTTGATATCAATCCAATCCCTACAAGATGGAAGCTTTCTCTACATTCAAATATTTTTAATCTAAAAATGTTGTATTTCCTTTTAGTAATTGAGAGTAGTCGAGTATCTTATTTTATGCAGTCAAGACGTATCTATTTAACTAGGAACTTTATACCCTTCGTTAATTTGCCTGCTAAAAAATGTAAAGCCCATTTCACAACTAGCTTGCAGCTGACCTCTCAGAAATCTATTCAGTTCAATCCTTAGAGTAACAACTACCTGAAAGCGTTTTGATGTGACATTATCTGGAAGTATGAACCTACATTTAGATTATACGAGCATAACCGCGCGGTCACCAGGGGTTTTTCAGTTATTATGTTATTCCATAGGAACCGTATTATTAATATTAGTGTTATTATGCAAAGCAGAAAACCACAAACAACATCTAGTTTTTTTCATACAACAGAAAAGACAACCAAGCGTACGGCCCATAAGATGGTAAGCGGTTACCGCAGCTTATAAGCGCTTGCAATACCAGAGGTATCACTCACGGGTGCAATGTTGGTATTAGATGTACGTACCTATCAAGAAAAACAATCTTATTGTTCGTGTCTATGTGTTCCTGTATTATCTGATTATTTGCCCAAATCTGGCAAATAATCGGTGTTGGCGGCATATTCTGTGGCTTTGTATAGATTTTTGAGGGTGAAAGTGTCAGTGCAATATGGGCATACCACTTAGTCATCTGCGGAGCTCCACAGTCACAATTATTTTGTGGGATACAAAATAACCTTACCACGTTTAATAATATTAATATTGTATTTATGAGTTTTTAAGAGTAGTAGAGTTCTTTGTGATAGAGCTCGTCCTGGGGAGGACTACCACCATACTTATTTCGGCCGCCAAGCAGTAATGTTTGCATTGCTGTGTTCCGGTGTGAAGGGTATGGTTTCCGGTGAAATTACTGGCACGTGAGGCTTTCGATCTTAGCCTCAAGGTGGCAACCCACGAGTGATACCTCTGGTATTGCAAGCGTCCATAGGCTGCGGTAACTTACCATCTTGTGGGCCGTACGCTTGGTTGCCACTTCAGTTGTATAAAAAAAAAAAAAAACAGACAGAATATACATTTTTGGGATATTATAAACTCATGTACAAAATCACGCTTGTCTTTTATTTTGTCGTCATAAACACTGGTTATTTCCGCTCGTCCCCGCGTCTTGTCTCTTCTTGAGATCAACGGGAAGTGATGAATGAAAATATCAATTCCTGGGCGAACCAGATGTGTAGGTGTAAAGTAATAAATGAAATGTTTTTAACATTATTAATGTAAGCTTTACCAATAGTTTAGTTTATTAAAATAAATATTAATATACCTAGCAGTGGGTGATACAAGGCTTGTTGATTGATCCCAATTTTTTCTAACTTCGGCACGACTTGTAAATGCAACCAGTCGCGCTGCTAGTTTACTTAAAAAACCTTGCTTCGTCTGCTCGAAACAGTCATTGGGATGTCAGCATTCGTGATTGCTCTACAATATCAAAGTAAATGTGATACTCCATGTTAATCATGTATCTAATTTAATAAAAACAAAATATTACGATCCCAATTATCTGCACTAGAATCACTTCATCTGATTCATTACTGCAAAGCCTTTGTACGTCCAGTTCATGATCTGAAATGATAAAACCACTTATTATAACTCCAGTAGCGCAACAATTTTATTCTTTCCTCTTGCTCAATTATTTTTGAATACATTGCCCATAAAATTTGGTCTGAGGCCTTAGAACGATTGCAAAGATAAGAGAAAAACAGTTGCTGTAATACCATTTTTTGCAGACTATCCATACTTTGTCTACCTTTCGCCCTCAATTTAATTCAGATTAAAGAAGAATCTAGTAATTCCCGCAGGTCTTGGCCCGGAGCTGCTAATGAATTATTTATTTGTTCTGTATCTTTGCGTAGGTAGCCGGGACGTGATGTATTTTCTACACCATCTCATATTTTGAGAAAACTTCGCAAGGGATACTTACTTTGTTTGTGTTATTTTTCCGAAATCGATGATTGTTTTTTTTTTTTAAAACAACGCTGTCAAAAAACTAATCTATGACCCAACAGTCAGTATCTACGTAATCCCCTCTGAGATACCTTTTGTAAGATGTCTGTTGTGTGTATTGAAACTACCTTTTTAAGTCTGATGACGCCAGAGGCAATTTAAACTGAGCGCTCCCGTGCTTCGGAGGGCACGCTAAGCAGTCTGTTCTGGCTTTTTCAAAGTTGTTAGGCTATGACAGAGGCCTTCGGGCGGCCTAGAAACTGTGTCACCAGAGTTGGCTACTAACTCATACGAACTTACTTACTTTTAGTCTGTTGATGCTGGTTCAAAGAAATAATTTATTTCAGAAGAAGTACAGTAGTTTATAAGAACAAACTATCAATCACATAACATTTTAAAATTCCTACAACTTATCCAAGTAAAAGTTTTTCCTAGGAACACATTCCCGACTTTTTTAAAAACCAAGTGAACGGTTCAACTAATTTATTTCCAGGTATTAAAATACTTTTCTCATTAGAACTAATCGCAAACAGCTAATAACTTATTCCTACAAACATTTCGTGGTATGGCAACATTTACTTAAAAGCTGTTTGTTTAGTATTCCAAGAATATGTTTTTTCTTGAACAATATTCCAAGAGTTTTAAAATAATGATAAAACTAGCATTATAAAGGACTCCCTGAAATTTTAATTAACTATGTTAGATATCGTTATTAGTTAGGTATAGCGAGTAATGGAGAAATAATCTTTAATAAAATTTACAACTTAAAATAATTTACCTTTTATTACGTAACTTATCTTTGAATCTTTCGTGTTTTTATTTTTGGTTTTAGACAAATATAATATTATCTCTTACTTTAATTACTTTGTTGTACTTTTTTATTGTGTGGGTGTGTATGTGTGGTTGTATCAAATAAAAAAACTTAAAAATAACAATAGTAATAATAATTTTAATACCATTTTTTCAAACACTTAAAACTTTAAGCTTTGGGTGGCACTGCATCTGTAATAGTCAGGCGTAGTGCTTAACATCAGGCGGGCGCCTTGATTGTCATGTCACTTGCCGACATACTTTACTTTATTGACTGATCTGTTTCAGACTGTTTCAGACTATAAAGAATGAGACCAAAGACAAAGATCACTGACTTGAAATAAAGCTTTCTTTAATAATGTATGATCTGATCAAGTTACCTTTGTAAACGTTTCCAAAGAAACGGGCATAAGCTTAGCAGCAGTAATGACTACAGGCTGTTGGGTCCTCGCGATGAAAAATACCAAATCTTTCTTCAATTCAGTTTTTAAATTTATCCATGGACATGCATAGACAGCTGAAGACAAATGTGCACACTGAAAAAAATAGATCTTCTGGAAACTTACGTTGAGCATTCTGGTAAAATAAAAACACTGGTAGTCTAGTGGTTGTGACCCCGTCGTTCAATTCAAGGTCGTGTGTTCAAACCCAGTCGTGCATCAATGGATTTTTCTATTCAAAAAAATATGTGTGCAGTGCTCTTATACGGTGAAAATAACGTGAGGAAACCGGCGTGTCCAAGAACTAAACATTTGTAAGAAATGTGGAATGGTGGTAAAACATTTGTAAGGGTAACTGCCGGTGGCAATTTGAACTGAGCGCTTCCGTGCTTCAGGCACGTTAAGCATACTTCCGTCATAACCTAACCATGACGAAGGTCTTTGAGTGGTCTATCTACTCAACAGAGTTGGCTACTGTCTCAAACGAACTTAGTTACTAACATAAAAAACATGAAAAAAAACCAGCACGGAAAAGTCACGGGGCGTACCATCCATTAGTTAAACTTAAAATAACATTTTTAATATTTGAGTGGCGTTTAGTTGGAAAATTGCCGCAAAACTATTGAACGTTATAAAGTGATGTTATAACCTTTACTGTGACAGAGTTTCCAAAATAACTGTCCACAAACATAATTATTATGAATATGATCATGTATGCAGACACCCATAACACTTCAGTGATGTTCTTTAGAGGTGATTCAATCTGAAAGAAGTTTTTTTTAAATAAACGTGTCCTTTTAGTTTCAGTAAATCATTTTATTTCATCAAAATAACTATAATAGCTGCTACCACAATAGGTAATTACTTATTTTATAATAGCATTGAAACCAAATAAAAATTTGGCAGCCTATGAAAAATACCTCCTAGTTCTTGACATACCGCTTAGATAGGTACTTAACAATAGCAAGGGTCATGCCAAAAAAGCGATAGGAACCCAGCCGGTGTTGTTGCCAGTTCTTTTACGGCATGGGTGCGCATTGGGACTGGTGTAAATTTTCCTAGCTTGTAATACGTTTCAAAGTGATCCTTGTGATTCTATTGAAATAAATAATTTTTGATTTTGATTTTTAATATCTATAATTTCCATTTTGAACACCATAGTTATATAGAAAAAAAAATGCAATTTTTTTTCTAACTGTACCGCCACATAGTTTGCCTGATGAGAAGCGCCACGCCACGCATGACCATAACACAGCTGTAGTTTTATCTCGTTCTGCGTGGCACTGCACTGCGCTCGTCAACCCGAGACGTAGTCGTTAAATCTCACCCGCCTCGTAATTTCACTACCTACAGTCATTTTTCAAATCTATTCACAGTAATGCTTGCACGCTTCTGCTTAGAGGCAGAATATCTAGCACTGCGGTGGTACCCATCAAGAACTCATACTGAAGTGTCATCATCATCATCCACAGCCCGATTTCACCCACTGCTGGGTATAGGCCTCCCTTTGTATGTGCCACACCTCTCGGTCCTGTGCTAGTCTCATCCAGGTTCGGCCCGCGATTTTTGTTATATCGTCTGCCCATCGCGCTACTGGACGACCAACGTTCCTATAACCACTTCTCGGACGCCATTCAGTTAACGCCTTACTCCACCTGTCGTCACCTCGCCTTGCCAGGTGTCCTGCCCAACTCCATTTTAGTTCCGTTATACGGTTCCCAACGTCTTTGACCTTTGTTCGTCTTCGAATCTCGACGTTGGGAATACGGTCTATAAGCTTGATGCCGAGCATGGTACGCTCCATGGCTCTCTGTGCCACTCTCATCCTGTACACAGCCTCCTGTGTGAGCGTCCATGTCTCGGCACCGTAAGTCATGGTGGGCAAAACACACTGATTATATAATCGGGTCTTCAGACATTGTGGTATTTCAGCTGACTTAAGAATGTCGTTCAATTTGCCAAAAGCGGCCCATCCGAGTTGAATTCTTCTAGCGATCTCCTTGTTTTGATGTTCTTTGCCAAATGATAAAATATGTCCAAGATAAACATACCGATCAACCATCTCTAATTTTTCATTTCCCACTATTACTGTGGGATCTGTGACGTTAGAGATGTTTGCCATAACCTTCGTCTTGGACATATTCATCCTCAGACCTACTTTAGAAGAAGCATCATAAAGGTGTTGTAACATATCCTGGAGATCCTCGAAGTTTTCTGCAAAGAGCACGAGGTCATCTGCAAACCTTAAGTGAGACAAGTAGACACCATTTATGTGAATCCCACAGTTCTCCCAATCTAGCATTTTGGTAATGTCCTCTAGCACTGCTGTAAAAAGTTTGGGTGAAATAATGTCTCCTTGTCTCACTCCCCGCTTGATTGGTACAGGGTTGGTCAAGTCGTGCAGTCGTACCCGAAATGTGGCCGATGTATATAGCTCCCGAAGCACATCCACATATCGTGAATCGATGTTACAGCGATGAAGAGCGTGGAACACAGCCCAATGTTCAACACTGTCAAAGGCTTTTTCGTAATCGACGAAGGCCATAACAAGGGGCCGGTTATATTCATGACACTTCTCCATCATCTGTTTCACCGTGTGGATATGATCCATTGTCGAAAAGCCGCTTCGGAAGCCGGCCTGTTCGACAGGTTGGCACTCGTCTAATTCACGGGTAATGCGGTTGGTGATTACTTTCGAAAATAGTTTATATATTTGTGATAAGAGACTAATAGGACGGTAGTTGTTCAATTTAGTAGTGTCTCCTTTTTTATGTAAAATTGTAACTAGAGCACTTTTCCATTGTTCTGGTGTTCGAACATCAAATAAAGCTTTGTTAAAGAGTTTTGTAAGAACGTTGAACACTGGTTCGCCACCTGCACGAAGCAGTTCCACTGTAATCCCATCTTCGCCAGGGGATTTTTCTGTCTTCATGCTGTGTAGAGCTTTAGTAATTTCGCACGGTAGTATTGGCGGCAGAGCCGCTGTGTTGTATTGTTTTGTTGGTGGAGCTCTTGGATCATCTAGCGAGTCGGGTTCTACAGAATTGGATGTATAAAGTGTTGCGTAAAACTCTTGCACAATTGATAGAATTTGAACTCTATCTGTTACCATGTTACCATTTTTGTCCTTAAGTTTAAATATTTGTTTACAACCATTAGACATTTTTCTTCGAAATATTTTGGGGCCTCTGAATGCTTTGATAGTGTTAATAATTGTGTTTGTATTGTAGTTTCTGGTGTCTTTCCTAATTGACTTATTTATATCCTTATTTATAATATCTATTTGTTTCTTATCTCTAACTGTTTGGCATATCATATCTCTTCTTTTACTAATTAAATTTAAAGTTTCAACTGATAGTTTTTTAGTCTTTTTACTTGCACTGATTAGATGTTTTTTAGCAACTTCGGTTATAGTTTTACATAACAGTTCGTGAGTGTGATCCACATCCAGGTTAATTTCATCAAGACCATCAAACTGGTTTTTCAGGTCTACTTGAAAGGCATCTGGGAGACAAGTGATTTCATGTTTCTCATACTTTCTCTGTGAGGTTATCATTTTAGCTCTTTCACTTTTGAAATCAAACCTAAACGTGGCTCTCACCATTCTATGGTCACTTCCGGTCCTGAAGCGTGACAGAGTTGATACGTCAGTGACTATGTATTTGTGGGAACTTATAACATAGTCTATCTCATTTTTGATGTTTCCTCCTGGACTAATCCAAGTCCACTTTCTCGTTTCTCGTTTCTGAAAAAAGGTGTTCATTGCATAAAACTTTTTGTGTTCGAGAAAGTTGACCAGGGATTGTCCTCTCCTATTACGCACACCAAGACCAAAACTACCAACAGACTTTTCACTCAACAGTGGCTGGCCAATTTTAGCGTTAAAATCTCCTATAATAGTGCTATAGTGACACGGTGCATCTTCGAGAGCTTTTGTTATGTCGTCATAAAGTTCTTCCACTTCCTCGTCTGGGTGGTTTGACGTTGGGGCATATACTTGTACTATCTTAAGTGTGTATCTTTGGTTCAGCTTTAGAATAACATAGCAGACTCGAGTAGAAATGCTCTTGATATTAATTATAGACGGAACAATGTGTTTCGCTATAATAAATCCGACTCCTCCGTAAGTAGAGTCTTCGTGGCCTCTGTAGAAGAATAGATCACCTGAGGCTAGTTTACTCAAGTCTTCTCCCTTTCTTCTAATTTCCGATAGCCCTATCACATCCCATCTAATGCTTTCCAATTCCACTTGGAATTCTTGTAATCGTTCGTCCGTTCGCAACGTCTTGGCGTTGTAACACGCCAAGGTCAGGGTCGTTGGGTTGTGGCGGCTGGGCTTCTTCCAGCGATTCTTAGCACCCTCTTCCCCTCCGTAACCATGACCACCGCCAGAGTCAGGAATAGAGGGGCTGCTGGGGACTGAGGGCCGGGGCTTATTGGCACTTATCATACAAAAAGGGTTTAGCCTTAAAACGCCACGCTGGCCAATGCGTCTTGGCGAGTTTTTATCCCGGTCACGTTTGCTTGTTGAAGTGTCATACCACCAGCTAAACAACAAAAATGTATGTTTAACGTTATTGTAATTTTGAAACATTTTTTTTTTGACCCAGCCTTGGGACCCAATTGATTGCTAGACTGGTCGAGATATTGTGTAATTGACAACAACAGCTATAGCACCATCTCTAAGCAATCCATCACTCTAGATTGTATTGTCGTCAGAACTATTGTATCATGCCTGCCTTTTAGCTCTAATGAGCGAGCAATACATCAAAATAGATTCCATTTGACGAATGAGCGATAGGTAGTGGAATATTCTAGCACAGATGATATGATATGATAAACGGAAAACAAATAATGCCTAAAAAGACAATAAATGCCTTTATTAAGACTCTGTTAGCTAATAGCACTGTGTATCAAGCGGAGGGCTGTAGGTTCAAGTCTTGATTAGCAATCTCTCAGTCATAATTTTTTTAGTCGTTTCTCAGTATGACGGTCATGGAACTAATAAGTAAGTACTACGTACAGTGACGGTTAACAAAAAAAAAAAAAACGGAATAACCAATAAGTTATCTATATGCTAGTAAAATCGTTGTTTTCTTGAACAGTAGATAATCAAACGGCGGTTATTTCTTTGCCGGTTCTAGGCGAGAAGGGTATTCCCAAGTACGGCCTGTTTAAAAACATTAGAAATACTCACCGAAAAGAATTGCGTCGCAGTAAACACGATAACAACTGCTTCTAATATTAGAGATGAAGCGAGCTGCACACTGAAAACTGCTTGGAGAGTATTTATAAATCTGAAAAGGAAGTCGAAATAACGTTGTCACAAAGTTAATTAATATTTACTGCTTTGTTAAGACAAGTTTCTGAACCAGACAATTTGAGTTCCGCTTCAAAATCAAAGGGAATATTTGTTTAGTTTCATTTTGCGTATATTTTGTAATTTACATCATCAAATAAATTTAGTCAATTTACCTTTTAATAGCAAAATGATGGAGGACGCAACTTCTGAATATCTGTTTGAAAGCTTCATTTTCATCGCAGTGCCTTTCATTCATGCTAGCTTTAACGAGCTCTTTCATATTTTCAAAGTTATAAATTAAAACGTCCAATTGGCTGACTGGAAAGTAAATAAATCTTTGTAAAAATGACGGGTTTAGGTGTTGATGTTTTTTTTAGCGAAATCAGTGCTGTTCCTTTGGCAAGCAAGAGCTATGGAGGTACAAATTTTGGTATTCGTTCAAGTTTATGGAAATTTTGTGCCGGCGCCGCTGAGTTATGATTCAATTTACGCTATGGAGATTTATTGTGGTCCTTTTAATGTAGGTGTATGTAATTCCATACAGCTTGCTAAACTACCGTTTTTGGACGAGTATCCACTAAAGTTGTTTGAAAATAAGATATGATGAAAATATACTATCACTGCATTATTGACTGACTGAATTACTGACAAACTGAAACACTGAATGACAGTCTAAGCAGTAAGTTCTAAAAATCTAAAATTTACAGGATGTGTTCCTTGTAAAGTTGCACTAAGAAAAGAAATCTTTCAGCTTTGCTAGATGGAGCTTTGTTTGTGTACTCTTTACACTTAGCATGAAATTTGAACTGACGAAATAAACCAATAAACCAATCAGAAGCGATGAAGACAAAAAGCGCAAGTAGTACATACCTGTAAACGACATAACTGCCCAAGCAAGTGTTTGCATTACTACGAATACACAGATTGATATTGGCTTGTACAAAATCTGATAGGCGTAAATATATTTGAAATATTTCGGATCGCTGACATCAAAATATATTAAATTCCATTTCAATGGTAAAGATTCGAATCCTTTTATTCCCGGAACTACAACGATATGAACTACAAAAATGAAAAAGGTTTTTATTACAATTAAATTAGTACCTATTCTGGAAAAATAATTACGTCCACCGCTTGAACGTAGTCATAAATATAAAATCACGAAGAATAGTCTGCCTTCAAATCCTAAATATACACAAAAATAAAATTAAAGAATGTTAATTTTTTTTTTTTAGGAATCACGAAGAATAGTCTGCCTTCAATTCCTAAATATCAACACAAAAATAATATTTAAGAATAATAAATAATTTTATTTTTATTTTATTTTAATTTCTTAGGAAAATACAAAGGTTTCATTTTTTTAAATTTAAGTTTAAGAATACTTATATAGCGAAAGAACAAACTAAGAGCTACTCGCTTAGAAATTAATGACTGGGTTAATAAAGAGAAACCTCAACTTTACATAATTATGATACGAACTAGCAAAATAAATATCATTAATTTATTCGTGCTTATTCATACAAATCTAAAAAATACTCTTTTTGGGTTATTAAAAATCTGATCTGATTAGTGATGTTAGCACTAGTAAAAAGACTGGCGAGAAATAAAAAAAGGAAAAGTAGGTAAAAAAATCAATATTGCTGCGTAATTATATTTTTCCATAATTTTCATAATAATTATTATAAAAAAGATATCAGTTATTTACCTAGAATGTCCATACTAGCGCTGACTACGAAACCGATGAACAATAGCCTTGAAACCCTGACTGCTCTGGCCAAAATAACTTGCAGGGGCTTAGAACTGAAATAAAACTCATCGCTGGTGAGCTGATTGAGAAGTAGCTCGAGCTCCTTGCGATGCAAACGCATTTCCATCAGCTTTAATAGCCCCAATAATTCTGTGAGTATTAAATTGGTTCTGAAATTTTTTTAAAGAAGAATAAATAAGTAAGTTCGTATGAGTCAGTGGCGAACTCTGATAACGGAGTTAATGGACCACCCAAATGCCTCCGATATGGCCTAAGTCCTAACAACTTTGAAAATTATTATTTATTATTATAGTTATTTATTCAGACAACTTGTAGTCCAATGGTGTTAGTGAAGCTTACAAACTATCTTAGGCTAGGTAAATTTTTGACACAGTGACAGATTTACACAATAAAAGCATAGGTACCGACTACTTAAAACATTTCACTCGCATCCGGATGAAAGATTTCATTATAGGCAGGTCATATTTGTCAGGTATGACCTGCAGGATGGTGTTGGCGCTGCTCCGCAGCCTGCTGAGCAGTGATGCCGTTTTCTTGCGGATGATGGCATGGAACCCATCAACCCTTGCCTCCGCAAACATGGCAGATGCACTGCAGAAGCGAGGCAGCCCCAACAGCATCCAAAATCCATTATTATATTGAACCCGTAGGGCACTGAGCGACTTTTTGGTATAGCTGAACCACAGGCTGCTGGTGTAGAAGGATTGGCAGTAAGCTTTGAAGAGTGTAATTTTAACTTGCCTACTACACCGAGCAAACCTGCGTGCCAGCATATTACTTCTAATTGCCAGTGCCCTACGCTCCCTCTCAATATCATCCTGGTCATCAAGGGCATCGGTAATAATATGACCAAGGTACTTAAACCTATTTACGCGGTTTAGTTTTGTTCCATTGAGTTTAATCAATGGCACCATTTCAGGAACTTTACCGGCGGCCTTGAAGACCATGTATTCACTTTTTTTACAATTGTATACCAAGAAATGCCAAGACCAACTGCTTAACATGCCTTTCGAAGCAGGGAAGCGCTCAGTTCAAATTGCCATTGGCGCTCGGTCTCAAAAGCATAACAAAAAGCAATTTTTTTTCCGATCCAAATGGTATTTGTTATGAGGGGTGACTTTTGGAATTTACCATTAGTTCTACATGTCTGTGAGTTCTACCATGCTTGGGAAAAAATCGTTTGGTCAGAAATAGGTACGATTTAAATGTATACGAAAGAAACAAGTGAAAGAAAGAGTGTAAAGCATTTTAAAATTGTTTAGCCTTTTGAAAAAAAAGTTATGCTTTGCAATACTAGTAGTTTACAAAGCTACGTACGAGTAATCCATGGATTACTACGGTTTTCCAATAAAGTTTTCTCAGAACTGTATTTTTCACGTTCAATCGTTCAAACTAATAGCTTTAAGCTGGAAACAGCATACCATTCTCATTTATTTTGAAATACTTACACTGAAGCCACTTCCTGTACCTGCACATTGCCAGATTGTAGCAAGCGTATCACATACACAATTTCGCCCCCAGAAGGTATAACAAAAGTAAACACTACAAGAACTACCCGAGATAACACTGCCAGCCAAAAGTACACGGATTTCTTTGAATAGGGTATGCGAAATGAAAGGCCCCAAAAATCTAATACTTTCATTTGCATAGAAACATGCTGGAAAAGATCCGCTGAAGACCTCATTTTAAAGCAAGCGCCTAAAATGAAATGTTTTTTTCCCCGGAGTTGTTAGAAGTAATTATGATAATTAGGCTGTAAATTAAAGCGGGATTATTAAGAGTTTAAATAAAAGAATGGAGCAGATTGTTTTAAATAATTCATTGCGAGTAATTTGTTTGAACAATTATGTTATTTATAATTGATAGGAACTAGGCGCGAAACAAACTTTGATATCGCTTCTTGATTTGCAAATAAATCTTCAGCGTTTGTTAAAATATTTGATTTATTTTGCATTTTCTATCTACGTTGTTTATGCGCGATCGTATCGTAAGCCATTTTCTAGACATCTCTATGGTTTATCGCATATTTGACCCATATTTGTGAATGCAGCCAACGTCCGCTAAGAAGTCGTAAAGCGCAGATAAACCATTCGGGGCAGGCGTGAGCACATAAGCTCCTTGATGCACTGGCTGAGTGGCTTTGGAGCCCAAAATACAGTGATACATCTGCACAAAAAAAGTACATTCTCCAACTTTTACATTATATGACTTTCGATGACGTTGCAATGTTTTTTTTTCATGGTATGGCATGGAATTCCCAATGCATAAATAATAATTGTTAGACTATATGCAGTTCAATTAGAATTTTACGGTTTGACACATCGTACCTTCTTTTTTTAAGTCGGTTAAGGTGCAACACAACATTGCGGCTTCAACCAAAGTAACCGGTTATTAATCTTGCCAAGCACGAGTTGGCTTAAGATTTTGTAAGATTTTGTTAAATTTTGCTGTAATTTGGTATATATTTACACACAAACATTTACATTAGTGTGATTATGACCTAGATTAGAACGTTTTAATCCTGGTATAAAATATTATTATTAATATAATTATTATTATATATTTACAACGCAAACAAAGCCATGGGCAGAAGCTTGCTATATAAAACTATCAAAACATACAAAATTAGTCCAAAAAAAAATGTAACGAAAAACGTTTAGTGTGTGGTAATTTAATGATAATGACCATAAATTGGTATAAGTGTTCTATAAATTGGTATATCAAAGTGATTGCTTTATAAAGTGGCATTAGACATGCATGTTCGTATTTTGTATCACAGATTTTTTTGATTCATCAGACCAGAGGCCGATTGGATAATAAAATACAAGTTAATAATTTTATTGATTTTGTATTGAAAAATACTTATCACCAAGAATTAAACAATGAAGATCTTTGAGCGGTGCCATCCGTGTTTGGACTTGTGTCCATATTGGGTCCACGTGGTGGATTATGACACAATTACTCTTGCTTGAAACTAAGCCAAGTGTTCCTGCCGTGGAAATTGAAGGCTGTCATAATGGCTCTTATCATAAGTTTGTACTTCGTCATACAATCTCTCCAAGGGCTTAGTGATAGTGGTGATCGCAACTTAGGAATTATTCTTCACAGTTTTTGCATTGTCAAGAAAATAAAAATTTAACTCAAAAGTATTTCGAGAGCTCGCAAAGTCTTCTTGAGACTTTCTACAGTATAAGCTCTATTGCAGCTAGCAACACTTATCAAAAGTCCTGAGTTGAGGCTTTTAAACTTTTTTACACGTGTCAGAGTAGTTTAACAAAGTGTCCTAAAGTTCTTTGTGATCCGGGGAAGTACTACCTGTTTTTGCCGTCAAGCATTAGTAGTTGTTACAAGCACATCAGACTTTTGTTTTATGTATCAGGATGACAACGTGCGAGTGATATCTTTCATATTGCAAATGGCCATAGTTACAGTGCTCGCTTACCATCAGGTGCCTCTGCCATTAGTTACAAATGTCTCGGAGCGTGAATTTTTCACAGTATCAGAGATAGCTTTTTGCTCATTACTGCAGTTTTTATCTCGACACGTTATAACACCCTTTTCCATTACCGCGCCAGACTATTCAATAATGCCATAAATGATCTGCCATCAAAACTGTCGAATGGTTTTAGTTTCGATACCGAACCCAGTACGGTGGCTTCTTGCCAAAACCTATCGCACACCGCTTCGCCTCTTTATTTGTAGTCGGCTTACAGTGCGACAATCTCTTTGCCCGCACTTACTCCAATACATTCAGATAATGTTCCCAATAAAATATCTACAATGGAACAGTTTCTCTAGCTTCGCCCTTAGGGAGTTATCGACCTATCGACGCTTAAACCGACAATCTATTGCATTTTTTGTTGACATTTAAAAAAATGCCTATCAGCCCTATTTATAAAGGAACTATAAATCTCTGTTAACTATAATGTGCCAAAACTATCATCGTGTTTTTCATTTTCTTTTACTGTAGCTGAATCACTGTTTTTTTATTCTCTAATTTAGCAACCGGGGTCGTTTGCCCCCGAACTCGTTAGCCCCCGATATTGCTTACCAAATAGTTACTATGCCTTCGATCAACTTGCGGTAAAAAGCTATAATTTCGTTGGTTTTGTATAGTATCTGCCGCATTTATTTATGTAGTGCAAATACGTAATATAACATTGCAACGCTCCCTGGAAAAGGATAAAAACCGGGTTATAATTTTTAATTTTTATGAGAACACGAGCTGACCCGTGCGGTTTCTTTCACTCGCGTTTTTGCAGTTTTTATGCTATCCCTCAGTACATTTTTTGGAGATTATAAGTAGTCTATGTGTTATTCCAGGACTTAGCCATAAACAATCCAAATTTAATTACAATCGGTTACGTCGTCACGGAAATACGTGGTAACAAACATCTTTCGCATTTATAAATTAGTAGATATTATTACGTGTATTGGAAGGCCGAGAAGGCGCTGGCGAGATGATCTGGATTCTTATGCAAAAGATTGGTGGGAAACTGCCAAGGACCGGGATGAAAGGAAGACTTTGGGGGAGACCTTCGCTCAGCAGTGGGACAATATAGGTTGATTTAAAAAAACGTGTATTGGTTTGAATTTTTCTCTGTAATTAAGGAAGTCACGGACTCAACCGATGTTTCCCCAATTCTCGCGGATGAAGTCGCGGTGGGACAACAACACGGAGGCCGTATGCATAATAATGCTTTTGACAACCTAAACGTTAACTTAATTATCAAGCTGTCATTTTATCATTGGCTTTTTACAGCGCCTCTTTAGTGCGTAAAATGCCATACAAATTGGCAGAGCCTTACCTTTTACGATTGTCAAAACCATTATTGTCTGAAGAAATAGTAGCAGTCGCAAAGAATAACTAATTAAATGGTGTCAAATGCGCTTTTCAGCCTAACCATATCGCTGTTATAGTATATTGAGTGAATAAACGACCCTAATTGGTCTCTTTACGTAGACAGACTCATGGTTATCTACTTATAACTAAAGTATTTTCAATGTAGTAACTCCATTTATGTAAATAAGTGAAGCTACTCGGCAACTCTTGACTTTATTATCCTCTGTTGGCCTTAATGCATGCAAAGTGAAATTGTGGTAAGCATAAAGTTGCTTAATTGCGTTTGGCTATTATATTTCCATTGGATTCGTATTATATACACTGTTAAAAAACAAACGGGTGAAAGAGTTTATACTACGAGTATCATCATTTAGTCATAAGATGTCATAAGTACATAATTTAGTCTAAAGAAGCCACGACGAACAATCCTAAGCCGCGACCCCTATACCAAAACTACTACAACGTACCTTAACGTACTCGTTGTCTCTGTCCATCTTAAGGTTGTCTGGAAGAGATCGCTTTCAGCGAAAAGGCCACCCTTTGTACTTCCGAAATTTTCAGTTTTTAAGCTATTATTTTCTTGTTTACTGTGTATCTTATTCTATTCTATTCTACAATGCATCCTGTCTCTCGAATGGGGTTTGAGTCTACTCAATCAAGTAGTCCTACTTTATTCGGTTACGTTTTCCAGTTCGTGATCGTCAATCGAGAACCTTCCTCAGCGGTTGTTGGTTCTGCTAGCTAAATAATACTATGTAGATATTATCATCGAACTGAGTCATGTGAACTTAGTGATTTACGGTCCATTTTCTAAAAATGCCATTAGGAAATTGTAGCGTCTGTTTGTTAGATTTACAATCTGTTTGTCTTTTACCAAAAAGGTGAGTTTTTGAGAGGCACCGCGCATTGTGGCAGCCCATTTGGTAACGGAGTTTATAAGCAACTGTTAGAGCCAGGTTTGACAATTAAGCCTCTGAAACACAGAAGCGCTCACAAAATTGCCACCGGTCACCTATTCAAAATTATATTATAATATTTTTTGGGACATTGGTCAACATTGTTAATCTGTTAGGGACAACTTAGCCAACTTTATCGTAATATCAATATGAAACATTAAAATACGCTACTTTTTTGTTTTACTGTCAGGGACACGAAAACACCCGTAACACCGTTATATAAGGGTTTGTTTGGACTATAATTCGGGACGCTCAACTAGTTCGCGTTGGGTGAAATGAGGGTCCGAGAAGTCATGAGAAGTTAGCTGGGTCGTCTACTCTAAGCATATAATATAACCAAGTATAGTAAACGACAAACTGGAAAACATTATACGAGACTGCCCCCAATACGATGGACCGATGACATTGTAATTGTCGCAAAAAAATCTGTGTATGGTGAAGGCCAATCTGTTATAGCATTATTTAGGGGGAACCTTTATGCAGCAGTCGACTATGTTGGCGAATGATGATGAAGATGATGAAATACATTATTTGATTCCGTTACATTACATTACATTACATTACATTACATTACATTACATTACATTACATTACATTGGTATCATGTTTCTGATTGCATGAGACAACTTCATTCGTCTTCGCCACAGCGCTTGTCAGGTTTATACTTTGTGGTGCTCCGCGCTCCCACTTTCGTTTGTATAGCCTCATAAACATTACACAGTAATATCTTTCAACGCACGGATAAGTAAATAAAATTGAATAATTTACGATCAGGTTTTACCACGGAATGTCACAGGGCGGTGATGTGAGATATCAAATTATAAGAGGTTGCAGGCACATGCGCGCTACGTCCAGATTCTCAGAGCTCTTCAGTCCGCTCGGCGCTCGTGTTGTTTCCAAGCGAGCCGCTATGCGCGAATTTCAAATTACGAAACTCGAACGTGGTTCGAAAGAAATAAAATTTTAATTTTCCAAGTTCCGTTTGGATAGACAGTGCGTGCAAAAAAAAGAAGTTTAAAAAAAAGTGTTTGTGTCATGAAACAGTAAACAAGTTTATTGCGACTATTATTGAGATTTATTGGTTCGATTAGTTGGTCTCGGAGTTGTGTTGTGATATTTTATTCTCGGATGAATTAAGATAAAGCTTTATACTGGGTAAGAACGCAATACGATACTTATAAAGTTTATTTGATAACATACATTGTTTCTTTACTATTATGCTACTATTAAATACTACTATTAAATGAGCAGCGAATAAAAAAACATTTTTTGAGATGAAAATAATAAAAGTAAACGAAATAATAAATCAATCTTTATATATGCTGAATTAAAAGATGCTGAGCATGTATAAAATTTTTCGGGTTTGCTAGTTCAGGAGCATTTTTCGTATTCCTGTATTATGTAAGTTTACCGAATATTATAAAGTAGTAAGTAGTAGGACTTTTATAATGTATCTACAGTAAAGTAAAGTCACTCTGCTTAATTATTAGTTCAATTCACTCTGGTTTTAAGTTGGTCAGTTTTTTTATAAAGGCTCTGAAAGTAGCCTAAAAATAATTGGCCAAAATGGTATTGTCCGTCAGTTGTTTTTCAACCAAACTACTTGGTATACAGGTTTTGTAAAATTAAATAATTTTATTGTCGTCGGCGACTTTTGATTGGGGGGGTTCTCTAAAAAGAAGCAAAAGGGAGCTAGGCGGTAGCAGTATGAGATCCGATTTCGATAGATTTCGATAGTTTTTTTTTAATTTAAAAGGTACTTAAAGTTAGGTTGGTCTCATAAAAATTTTGCTGAAGATCTAATGAAGATCTTAAGCGTGATGAGCAGAATATCTTCTCAAAATGCAGTAAATTGCTCACTTTTAAAAGTTTTTGCTTGCGAGGTCTTCTATTTGGAGAACTACCCATTTAAAAATTAAACTAAATACAATAAAAAATTGCGTGAAGTGAAACGTGTAACATTTTGTATGAAGACGATCCTAACTTCTAATGAGTCGTTCGTGAACTCACACCATAAAATCTTGTCCCAACTGGTGTGAGTTGACGAATCATAAAATAAATATTGTTTTCGTTCTGTAACTCACACCACCCTTTGCTTCCATTGAATTTATGCGTCGATATTTTTAACTCTCCTGATCCTTTCCATTTCCTTAGTTCACGGTTCCTTTTATTTTAATGTTTCCCTAATTTTTGTACTAAAAATTATAAAAAAACGATATAAAAAAAATAAAAAAAATGGCAACTGCGCAAAATGCGCGAAGCCAAGAAGAAAGAAAAAAAAAACAGTCACCAAAAAAAGGCAAGCTCACTTCACTTCACTTCTTTGTTTATGGCGTCTGTGGCTTAGTATAAAGCAAACTCTAGGATCAAATAATTATTAATGCTCTCTTAGCGCCATTGTTTGTAAACTTCATTGTTTTTAAGAGATTCTTGCGTAAATATTGGACTATTTAAAACTTGGCTTTGAATCGAATAACTAAAATCAACACAAATTGAAGCCGTATTAACGGAGCCGGTACTATCACACTTTTTGTCTTAGGCGGTTTTTCGATTGCTGGTCAACGCAATCAAAAGTATTAATTTTAAGTTTCTGTTATCAGTCAAACACTATTTTGTATTTTTGACAAATTGTTGCCTAGAGTAAGAAGACTATGGATTAAAAAGTCCGTTCCTGAGTAAATAAGTACAGTAATTACTACCTACGTAAATGATTTCACGGGCGTGTGAAAGGTGCGTCTAAAATGGCTATTCAAACTAAGTTAAACATCCTACTTCTCACATGTAGCGGAAGGGATCATAATATACCTAACTATTAATGGCAGCATAGATCCTACTATATTATTATATCTTCTGTGGTAGGGCGGCCAAGTGTGAAAGCTGTTAATGGGGTGCCAGCTATTTATAGGTAAGCCCTGAAACGCGGAGAGAGCAATTTCAGTTTCAATAAAAGCCTGAAATTGTTTCAAGACAGCAAATGACGAGACTGTCAGGTACCTGGTGGTAGGACTCTTCAGCAAGAGTCCGTCTTGGTGGATACCAGTGCCAGATATTCTACCTCCAAGCAGTAGTGTGCAAGCATTACTGTGTTTAGGTATGAAAGGCACTGTAAAAAATAAAATAATAAATAAATAATGCTGGACAATCCACACAGCTTATAGAAACTTACATAGAAAATACCCAGAACATCCGGAACAAATATTTGCAGATAGCACAAACATTTGTCACGCGCCACATTAGTCGTGACTAACGTATAAATAACAAAGCACTAAAGCGTTGCAGTGATTGACGAAATAATACAACACTGCATGCCTTTAAATTTTAAAGTCGTTTACAAAACCATCGTTAAAATATATATAAACGATGCCTTTAGATTTGCTTAGTATTACTGGTATTCTTGGTATTACATTACTGGTGTTACAAAGGGTATTTTTTGTTTTGGTAATCGTAAGTTACGCCGCGGGCTTCAGCCTTTTATATTTTAGGGCTCAGTTAAAAAGTTTCTGAGTTTATTTCCCGCAGCGGAACAAATGTTTGCATAAGGGTTATACCATACCTCGTCGTTTTGTTACACCACACAGCCGTCGTTGAACGTATATTTTGAGCATAACATTACAGTGTTGAATTAAAGTTGAAATTATTAAAATGCTTTTCGTTGTAGCTATTTACAGCTGCGCACTGCGCAATCCTTTACGTCTGCTTATTTTGCTACACGTTAACTTCAAGTTTGTTTGCAAAGAGATTCTTAAATCGAAAAGATTAAGACGAATTTAGACTTTAATAAGTTAAAGCGACATAAAAATCACTTGACGACGTGGCGATGGTTTTATATTGAAGTTTTGGTTTCAGTTTGCGCAGACTTCGTAGTCTGGGCAGTGCGCAGAGCTGTCAAGTGCTACAGCGAAATGCATTCTAATTTCACCTTTAACTTTATGATCCCATATTAAAAATTAAAAAAAAAAAATAGTGAGCTAGTGTCAATGAAACCAAACTAGAACTAATACGTTTCCGTTCAAGATTAGCGCAATAGCCCTACTAATCTAGTAAACCTTAACGTTTCCGCTAAGTTATAAGTTAGAGCAATAAGGGCAATAAGCCCCTAAGTGTGCTTTTTTGACTTTTTGCACTATTGTTTTTTTAACATCGAAACGAAAAGATATTTGGATTCTGATTTTATAAATAGGTTTTTAGGGCGATTCCATTTCCATTTCATATTTTCTCTACGAATTAATTAAACGAAATTAGACGTTTAAATTTGATCAGAAATGATCAAATTCTTCGATACGGCATTTCTCCGATTCCCGTTGTTTTAATAATTCATGAGGCACGAATACCTAATGCTCGAGAAACCTTAAAATTACATCCATCTTTAGATAGGTATTGGATTCAATTAATATTCGTGATCGAAAAATTTCGAATATAGATGTTGTGAAATTAACATTATTGATTTTTTCCAGGGGTTAGTCTGGTTAGATACCGATTTTACTGGCCCTTAGTATGTAATGTAGCTGCGTAATTATTAAAAATAGAGTACAGATTATAATATTTATTGATCTTTTCGACTCTTTTGGTATTGCAATTATTTTGTCGGTCTATCATTGTAAATTGTATAAAATCATGAGTTACTGATTGAATGACTGACTGATCCATCAACGCACAGCCTAAACCGTAAGTCCTAAAGACCTGAAATTGAGAGGGTATGTTTTTAACGTGAAGGTGAAATACGAAATAAATTTTAGAACGCAGCGAGGAGATGAAGTTTGTTAGAAAAGAAAAACATCGTGGATAAAGTTAATTAATCCCACTCAATTGCAAGGCCTTCGTCAAAATATTTTATTCCTAAGTATTTTTTTTGCTGGACAATCGACACAGCATCATCTAGTCCCAAGCTAAGCAGAGCTTGTGTTATGGGTACTAGATGACTGATACAATACAATACATAGATAAATATTTTTTATTATACATAGAAAATACCCATCGTCGATTTACGTAATGTAAATGATAAACGGAAAAAAGGCTCTCTTTGCAGTGCAATTGCAGCAATAGAGACACCTTCACACGCTCACACTTACTTATACTATGACCCTTAGGGGAGTAAGGGCTCTTCAGTGCTCGACTGACGGTAAATGCTGACATCGCTTAAGTCGAGCATAGCTATATCTATAAAAACATATGGACGATTACCGTTTCCATCAATTAATCCTTAGTATAAAATGAAGTCTGTCTGTATGGTCTCTACGCTTAGATCTTTTAAATTATTATGCGGATTTTAATGCGGTTATAAGCAAAAGATAGAGTAATTCAAGAAGAAGTTTTATAGTACCGTGTGAAGCCGGGGCGGGTCTGCTTGTTAAATATATATCTAAGAAAATCGTTTAGTAGTATAATATAAACCAAATTATTTAGACATCTCTTTGCGAGCTTTACGACACCGGAGTTGCGTAGGGAGTGGATTTATGCCATATTCGTGAGTGGACGGCAGAGGCCGTCTGACAATCGTAAACGTTAACATATCATCCAGCTGTCAATTTGTAGTTCATCTTACGCCTTAAAGAGGCGTCTTAAAAAACGAACCTGTCGCCTGTTTCTTGCGCAACCCCCGCTTCATATCCGTTTCAGCCCCGCGCCCTTGTAAAACTCACAGGGAACCTGAGTTATTTGGTTTGCCTAAAGTTTTCATGTCCATTCTAGGAAAATCAGGCAAGCTGTTAATAACAAGCCAAAATAGAAAACGTTTACGTCTATGCTCATACTCAAAATAGGGGAAACCTTTTTAAAAATCAGTAATAGGATTCAGACGGGTCGAAATGTTTTCCCGGTGCCTACGGCGCTTAACGCGGCTTAGCTTATATTCCCGGCACAATCCGCTCTGATTGCACAAACGCTTTACCCAAAGCGTAAAATTTTTACTACCTCCCCAGTGCGCCGATAGAGCGACAGACGACCGAAGATTATTTTTTTATCGAGAACGGAGGGATCTTTGTCCTCACGGTAGTTTCATCGACAAAATTACGACCTATTAACATTTTAACAGAGGCCGGGCGTCTTTCACGCAAATTTTCTCTCAGCAAATTCCTCAAGTTACCTTAACTTTACGAAATTATTACAATACACCACCCGGTGCTTTTTATGCGAAATAAAGAGTCTACTTCATGGAGACATTATGCCAGAAATAGCTCAATTACGCGGGCTTCTCATAATATTATACCTCATTTTTCCTGTCATGTTAAATTAAAACAGGTGTGTTTTCATACGACTATAACTCTTCTGTGAACTTTTACAATCCTCGTTACTATCCATTTGTAAATACGCTTCAAGCTCTCAAATGCGACAAAGGGTTTGTAACTTTTCCAATATTTCCGATGCCGTAAGAGAAAAGTTTCCCTATAATATGCGAGAGATTACGGGGTCAGGTCGCTGACGATACACATTTCTTTTCAAAAGGTGATTGCACAAACGTGTATGGGAACGGCTTTCTCGACACCCTTGATGAAAAGACTTGCCTCAACGAATATTTTAATGTCTTTTTTTGAGGTGAGTATCACAATTCATGGCTCTTTGTGGCGCTTCTCCGAGCGGATTCGTGCGCAGAATAAATTTTGTGCCTTTGTGCTGGAGAGGGGGATCTTTTTGCAGCGAACCATAGTTTAAAGATAATACGCCGACAGTGGCGAGCTTTTGCGTAAATTAGTTTAGGTACGAGTTTGTGCGGTGGTTTTTGCTTAACCTTGTAAACATTGTCGTTAGCTAGATGACTAGCAACTCCCCTATAGTCAAGCCTACCTACAACGTTGAGAGGATTTTGTCGACCGTAGCAAAACACATTAAGTACCCTCCGTTTGTTCAGAGCTCGGCTTGGCCGTGTATGGGGAATTTGAGAGTTTCAAAACAACATGTTGCGGTCAACATCGGATGATGAAGCATAAAGCACAAAAGTTTAATGAACTCATTCGCTAAAATAATGTTTTCGTTTCATTAAGTGTGTACAACAAATGTAAAATTACTTTTGTTGTAGTGGCATGAGCACATTGTATTTTTTAACTTACCTTATTACAAAGTTTTAAGTAGGTTTTGTGCCTAGCGAGTAGATTGAGTAGCATTGCTTGAACAAAGCAATGCCTACACTCAATCTAATGAATTCTAAATGACTAAACCTTTTTGTTTCTAATAACGACGGGGGTACCTATTATTCCTAAAAGCAATTAAATGCCATTTACTTTTTCAAGTTTCAAAACTTCAGTATTTATCACCACTAGAACAGATAATGTGAAAGCAATGCCTTATTCACTTCAAATTTTTGGATGTAGTCTTTCTAAAATGTATGAAAATGATTGATCGATAAGCTAAGAGTAGGCGTCACCAGTTGAATAAGTAAGCATGACCTGAACCCACTGGTCATTGTTGATGTTAAATAAGTTGAGGATAGTGATCCCCAACTTATTCAACAAGACTAACTCAAACACAGGCGGAAATTAGTTAAGTTGTTTAGTTACAAGACAAGCCTTGGCCTGTCTGTTTATAACTAACAACCTCATCCCTTGATTATACAGTACGTATCATGCATGTGTGTCTCAGGTTACGCTACGCGCGTTCAGTCAATTTGATGAAACTGGAATGCCCAGTCGGGCGTAACTTTAACCACGGGACTTTGATGTCTACTTGTGATCTTCGTAAGACCCAAAGTGGCTTTTGCGTCTCTCAATGTTGTGCGAAATTGCTTTCATAGTTTGACGCCTGTCGTAAGGTCGTCCATCTGAGACACCTAGTGATTCGTCGACCGGCGCATTACTTATGTAGTTCTATTTTCATTGACTGAAAACTTTGCAAGCGTGTAGACGACTTGTCGCACGACGCTTCTTAAAGAGATTGGCTACATAGAAAATACGTAAAATAAAGACTCGTCGCAAACGTGGCGCTTCTTTTATACAAAATGTATAGAAGCATCGCGACGCAAATTATATAGAAAAAATAGGGCGCGGACACGAAGCTTACTCGTCTGCGTCTTATTGTAAAACATAAAGAATGGACGGGCCAAGGACGCGACTGGGAGTGTGGACTAGGCGCAGAGAGCGGCTACGCAGAATGCCAAAAACCACAATGCCGGACGAACGCAGCCGCCGTCGCGACTATGCATCGTCTTTCAATATGTTCCAAAAAGTCACGACTGCCACGTTACGTCAAGTCACGTCTGTGACCTGTCAACGACGGACGCGTCCTTGTCCTGTCATTTCTGTATAGCCAGCACTTAAGATGGGCAAACCCCATAAGCGGCTGACGTAAAAACACAAGCAGACCATGTCTTTACAAATGACCAAGATGGTATAAAAGTTTCCATAAAAATCATAAATCAATGTAACTCGAGTGACGCCCGAGTTATCTCAAACGGTATTGAAAACCATTCATCATTAAAATTCATCATTTACCAAACTCGTTGGGTCCGCGTGGTGAATTATGACCTAATCACTCTCGCTCCAGAATAAAGCAGTGTCCTAACAGTGGGAACATTTAAAACATTCAAAGACATAATGATGATGGTGATGTAGATTTTAAATAGCCATTAAGCTCAAGCATGTCTTAAAAAAATTTATAAAAGCCTCAATCTGCTAGAAGTATATTTATTACTTTAGTGATACTATATTTTATTGAAATTGGTTTTTGCTGTTACGACCGAGATAACAAACTTTCAAAGACCGTTATATTTATATTATTAAAATAACGGATCAAAATTATTGTTTGGTAAGTAAGTTCGTTTGAGTCAGTGGCCAACTCTGATGATTGTAACATTTTAGGTTAAACCCTATCACGTCATAACATCAAAACCAATTTCAATATGTGTAGACCAGACCGGACATCATGACCCTGAATTGAAATATAGGGTACATTTTACAAACGGGTGTTTTCACTTTTTCCGGTACGTGAAAACACCCGTTTGTAAAATGTATTATATAGTTCACGATAGTTTTATGAGTAAAATTGCTAACCTCTACGGGAAGGTATAGCTAAACAAAGTGAAAAACCGGTACGTGAAAACACCCGTTTGTAAAATGTATGTTTGTTCACGATAGTTTTATGAGTAAAATGAAATATAGGATATTTTTATCCTGATAGCAAGCAAAGTCGCGGGTGGCAGCTAGTCAAAAAGAATAAAGCTTTCGAGTCCCTAACCAGTATCATTGTTTATATTCTACCGCGGGGACTGTTCATTGTTGAGGGAAAACTTTTAATATTAGCAAATACTGTGAAAGCAGTTTACTTTTCCATTGAATCGGAAAACTGGGCGCAACTTTCCACAACTTGATTATTCATTTTCTCAATATTAACTCTCTAAGTAATGTAATTGCCACCGCGGACAGCAAGTTTTTCTCAGTAGTTTGAGAGTACTAGAAACAACCCACAGAGTACTTCTTAATATAAAGAATTGTTTTCCGTCACAAGTAGCTGAGCAAATCGGGTGTCATTATCTGTATTAAAACTGTTACGGTATTAAAGTTTGAAATATTTCATAAAACACGGATCACATTTTTAGAATAACTGTTTGCTCGTAGGTATCTATGTTTTGTCTTGATCACGTAAAACTGTACTTATTAAAACGCACGGGTACTGGCTGTTGTGTGTTATTCCTCACGTCAATGTTATTTTCGCGTGGATTAAAAACGATTATCAAGCCTCACAAAAAAAACTCTCTTTGCAAGGATTGTTTTTTTTATTTATAATTATTTATAATGCTGATATAATTTAAAAAAAAAACTTTTGATCTGTTGATTTATTTATTTTTGGATTACTAACTTGTTTCCGGAATCAAAACTCACCTAATCCTATTTTTTCGTGAAAATTATACATGTACTAACGTAAGACTGTTTAAAAGACTGTTTAGGAAGAAATAAAATAAAGCTAATAATGATCACTAAGTTGCTGAATTGCTTGTGGTTGCGATTGTACTAAAAGTTTTGTTTAACTATGAGTGGAAGCTACAGCTTTTCCAAGATATTTTGCTTTTATCTTGACGCTTATTTATTTGTATTTCGTTTTGTTATAACGAGTTGAATAATATTTGCGCGCGATACTTATAGTTGTTATTTTGTTAGTGTTTGCCAATAGTTTTAGTTTTCGCACCGCAAGTTTGGAAAGGAAACCCTTTACTAAGTTGGGTGTTACGAACGATGACATAAATATATTTTCAGGTGTAGCAAACTAAAACATGGTAATATCATTGTGTTAATCAAATTATTAAAAAAATAAAAAGTAGAATTTTTCTGATAGAGCTCTTCCGGGAAAGTAGTACGACCACCGTGCTACACCTCTGCCGCTAAATAGTAGTACATAAAAAAAAACAACCTTCGACAACAGTTTTATTAATGAAAATATTTTATGACCTTTTAAATATAAAACTGTGGCAGTTATTAAGAAAATATAAAGAAGATACCAGTGGCAGTTACATTTGAGCACTTCTGTGCTTTGAAGTGCACACTAAGCCGTCGGGCCATACCTTATAATGTCGTTGGCGATTTTTAGCATAAATAGACCTTTGTTTGACCACGATCTCTTGGTAGTAATTATGATGGAGGCTTTCTTTCTCCATCACCAGAGTTGGCTACTGACTCATACGAACTAACTAAGTACCTTTTATTTAGCTGTAGGACGTATCATACTAATCGCAATTGTGATGTTTTATTATAATTCAGTACGAGTTTTAAAAGTATGAGGACAAAAAAAAAAATGTTTTATTATGTCAGCAATTTAATGACCGGGCGGTCAAGTCGTTCACGTCACGCCTCATATTTAACAGTAGTGGTGTCACCCAAAAATGTAAAAAATGCGCCCAGTAATTTCACTTGCTGCAGTGCCTTTCAAACCTAAACACAGTAGTAATGCTTGCACACTACTTCTTGGAGGTGAAATATCTGGCACTGCGGTGGTACCTACCAAGACGAACTCTTGCTGAAGAGTCCTACCTCCAGGTAATTTAATTTGAAAACTATTATTCCCAGCAACATAACATTTTCTCTTTTTATTTCAGCGTCAAAACAACAAAGTGAAAATATCGTGGCCTGTGCTAGTGAAGTGAACTGAAAATGACAATTGAATTCTAGCGAAGTTGAGTGAGACTGACAATTGAATTCTAACAGTCCTAATGAGGTCGTGTGTCACCAAGGTGCGTTTTCGCTAATGATGTGAAAAAGACAATAATGATGTGGCTGTCGGCGTTGGTGTGCTTGCTCTGCCAATCGGGTGAGTCTAACATCATTAAATAAATAATTATTACTATAATTATAACTCGTGTTGGCTCAGTCCGTAATATCCATGTCCGATTTCGGACATGGATATTATGGATTCAAATATCGACCTTGTCGTGATTTTTTCTATTTGAAAACATCATGATGAAACCCACGGCTAAATTAGCTCTGCATATACCTATTGACTATGTCTTTCTTGCGGATTAGGCTGGCTGAGCTGAGAGGGTGATGTAGGTGCTCGGCAAGCCTGCTACATTTAAAACATGGGCACAACACTTCACACATTAAGTGTGAGCAACAAATGTAATCAACTTGGCAAGGAGAAAGTCTACATTTCCGTCTTGACTGCATGTTTATTGTCAGTCAGTCAGTAACTTTATTATTTATGGTTCCGCTCATTCACTCTGGTTGCAGTGTTATAGTCGTTAGGAGACAATGAAGATGTCTATTTGTAAAATGTGCCCAAATCTACTCAAGATTGTGTTTTCGACGTTTTTTGTTCCATTACTACTGAGTTTTTTTAATATTATCCGAACTTACGCTTACGCAGATTTTTATCGGTTTGAACAGAAATATTTGTAAGTATGTAAGAAGTTTTTTGTCTTAAACCTTTTTTAAGTCTGTTACGTAATGTTTTGTTAGGTGGTCTTGTAGTTCTTGCTGAACTTGAATCTCTATTAGTAGGTAGCAATTTGTTAAATTTAAAAAAATTTTAGAAAAAAATTTAGTAGAATAATTAAGAGCAAATTCTGAACCTGTACTTATTATCTTCGTTTTCATGACTTTGTGTAAAGCTACTTGAGCCTAGAGAGCCACTAATGCATTCATTTTTTCATATGAGAAAATAAACTAAAGAGTAATATCACAAGAAACACAGCTCAGGAGTTGACCGAGCTATAAAGTGTTTTTATATAGAGCCTGAGTAAGACCATAGGTACAACTCATGACAAACATCAGCTTCTGTTTTTCCGGTACGTTACAATATGGGGGTCTTTAAGTCTAGAGTGAACAGGTTCTTTCTAGACCAGCGTGCTCCATCATCGACCACACCAACACTTCCCATCAGGTGAGGTAGTGGTCAAACGTTGGCCTATAACCAATAAAAAAAAAAAACACAAAGACAAACATTTCGGTACACCTATATAAATCGATTTAAAAAACAAAAAAAATGCTGGACAATCCACACAGCATCATCTAGCCCCAAGGTAAGCTGCTGTTAAACAGAGCTATGGGTACTAGATGACTGTTATATACCTACTAATTATACAATATAATACATAGTTATATATTTTTTATTATACTATATAGAAAATACCCAGAACACCCGGAACAAATATTTGTAGATCGTACAAACATTTGACCCGAGGCGGGAATCGAACTCGCAACCTCCGAGTCGCAGGTGGACCTGCGCCCGCTGCGCCACATCGGCCGTCTCGTCGATTTATCATCCCGGAAACTAAGATTTTTTATGCGATGAAACGATTTACAAAATATTTCATTAAAACCGTAATTCGTTTTCTGAAACCAACAGTCATACCTATGTATATTGATTATACAAATGAATATATTTCGCTTAGGACCTTTTCTGTTTTGCGGATAAAGTATTTGCATTTTTTGTCATAACAAAATGTAGATGTGATTTTGTTGCTTTGTGATTCTAGCGCGTATGCTAATACCTCGGTGTAGGACATTTCAGCAAGAATCCGTCTTGGTGGGTACAATACAGTGTCAGATATTCTGCCTCTAGATACTAAAGGCTATATCAATAGTGTTGCCTGTTACAATCCTTAATAAGAACGCAATTATTAAATTCTCCTAAAATAAGAACAAACTCATTATTTCCGCGGTAGCGTACGCTTAGTTAAACGTGCTCTGTTATTCTCTTTTTTTTTTTTTGTTTTGTTTTATACTACTAAAGTGGTAACCAAGCGTACGGCCCACTTGATGGTCAGCGGTTACCGTAGCCTATGTACGCATGCAACATCGTAGATATCACTTGCGTGTTACCACCCTGAGACCTTAGATGGTAAGTCTCATGTGCCTGTAATTTCACTGGAAACCATACCCTTCGAACCGGAACACAGCAATGCGAGCTTTACTGCTTGGCGGCAGAAATAGGTATGGTGGTAGTCCTTCCCCGGACGAGCTCTATCACAAAGAACTCTACTACTCTTATTCTACTTTACCTACAAAGTAATCACTACCCACAACACGGTATTCAGGGTAATTATTACTATGCCGTAAAAACAACTACGACACTAAGCGAAATGAGTATAAATCACAAAGCATACGGAAACAAAAGCTACCTACTACGTACATTCTTCCTAACAACCTCCCAAAAAATAACCTAGAAGGCGTTCCGTGATAAACAGCTTTAGTAAATAAAGGAACATTTACTGTGTTCATAGACATAAATATGTGGTGTTTGCTAAACAATATTTGCTCTTGACATAGGGGGTTCGTGTGAGTTAAGTACTTGGCCGCTCTAACCACAGATCAGCTTAAAGTTACTCCTAAGCTTTTGGCAAACGTAACGTGTCGTAAGAACTATAAAATAGTCACAGTTCAAAATTACTTTCTGAAACAAACGGTCAAAATAAGGTTTCAAATAGACATGATATTTGCAGAAGCGGACGTTCTATTGTAGCTTGGAAATCTTTATTCGAAGCTAAAAAGAACTGTTCAAAGAAGGAAGAAAACAGGGCAACGTATTCTAAAATTAAATGAAAAGTTCAATAACTAGATAGAAATAGCCTAGATTCAATTCAAGATAGTGACTCGTGATATATTTTGTAATAAATCTTGAAACGCCAATAAAATACACAATTTCTTAACCGAAAATGTTACGATCCAATACTAATGGTGTAGAAAAGTTCTTTTAACATTACGGAGCTTGAACTAAACCAAGCCCCCTATAAGTCCATTACTGTTGGTCTTTGAAGTAATGACAGAAAAATAAAAAGTCGTTCTCCAATTTCGTAGTGTATTTTTCTGATAAGAAAAAATGTGTTGCTTTTTGTAACTGTTGAATGAAGATATGATAAAAGATTTTCCGTTCAACTAATTACATAAAATAAATTAATAAAAATATTAGTACCTACCGAATAATACATTTTTTGGAAGTATCTGAGACGTTCTTAATATTACGGCTGCGTTCCCACCCCTTCTTGAAAAAGCAATATCTACCAAAACATATAAAATTAAATGCCTAAATAACGTTTCCAACGTCTCCATCTTCATAAGTACCTATCGCTGATAAGAGATTGGAATCGCAATCTTGTTTGCTAATAGACTTGAGTCTCATATAATACGGAGTACGATTAACATCTAAAGATGCAGGTACACTTGATATTATTTACCGAATTGTTGTATAAAATTAATCTATAAAGTAAGTGAGATAAAGGGTTTCATTTTTAATTAAATTTTGTTTGGTTTGACAGTTCTCATTCGTTAGTTATAGTTTGGTAATTTTTTTCATATATTTAGCTATTTTTAGCTACGATACCATAAACCCGTTGTGTGCTTGTTTGTTGTAAAAAAAGTTCATTCATTTTTTTTATATTCCGGGCAGTATTTTTTGCTAATTTAATCATACATACAATTTTATTTACCTTATTTTTTTTGTGCCAAATAAGTATTCTTTATGAAATAATATTAAAAACTTGCTGTATGTATTATATATACCTGATCGATTTTTGTACATTACTTGGTGTGTTGTAGCATAACATCAACTTAACAACATTCTACAAACCAAGTAAGTTACAGAAGCAGAAAACAGAGTTTTATATGACAGCGTTGGTTTGTCTCACGGTATAATACGATTTACAACCTTATGCCGAATACTTAGCACATAGTGTTCACTGAATATTGCAACCATCATAATGTTATGACGAACATTGCTATCTTCTGGAACTCGGATTTATTTAAAACGCTGTTCAAATTATACTTACCACAGAATCTGTTAACTTCAGAACAAAATGTTTAGCGACAAATTGGACTTTGATTTACGTTTTACAAATTGCTTTTTGTTGTTAGTACATAATAATGCTATAAAAACACGTTTTTCTATTACATTGTTAAAAGGCTAAACAATAATTTTGGCTCAATCAATTTATTTTAGTATGGTGATTTTTTATGTCCGATTATTTCAGAAAGTAATAATAAGTTTCAGGCTGATATTTTGTATTTTTCCAAGGTAGCATAAAATATTTAATTTTAATTTTATGAACAGTCTATTGCCCATACCGGTTATACCACCGGGTGGATCACATAAATATTTTAGCGAATAATCTCCATTGAACTCCATCTCAAACTGTCTATTACGACAGTTCGACCATAGCTCTACTGTTTTAACGGACGTTTGAGGTAGAGATCAATGGAGATTGGCCGCTAACAGAGCTATGTGACCAAGGGGCGGTTTGTCTATTGTATATATATTACAATGTATACCTTTGGAAGTATATGTAGAGATGCAATAAGAATGATTTCCAAATTAGTCCCTGCGGAGAAAAATAACATCACGTGAAAAAGTCGCAAAGTTTTCCTCTAGTAACACAACAAACATTGAAATATAAATGGCACTTGTTTATTTCTTGCTTTGACAAAAATTAAGTATTTAAATTTGCGTTTTGTTTTCGTGTTTCATTAAAAAAAATCTAAATTCAGTCTATTTCAACAGAAATACTATACAGAGAAAAATCAAAATACGCGAAAGCACGTCTGAAACCGATATTTTAAGTATTTATGTCTCGAAAGTTCGAAATTGATATTGATTCAATACGATTGGTTCTGCGTGATATCGCAGACAGACACCATCTGTCAAAATCAGGGTCGTATGTGGTATTGTCTTTACGTGACAAAAGCGTTTTAGGATTCGATTTGTGTAAGACATTGTTAGAGGCTCGAATACAAGCTGAAGCAGTATGTCACATACCTGTGACATGTGACATACTGCTTCAGCTTGCACAACCTTGTGGCAGATAAAATCACCCCGCTGTCAAATAAATTAGTAATATATTAATAAATATTGGCAGACATTTCAGCACTATATCTAGCCCCAAACCACGATATTTGTTATGTGCCCAAACTAAACAAAGCTTGCACTATGGGAACTAGATAATTGGTAGAACACATAAATTCATTTTAATAGGTACAGTCAGTAGCAATAAGATACGACAGAAGATATACAAATAGTAATTTTCAAAAAAATGTCGTGATACAAGATTTCATAAAAATGTAAACAGCTAAGAGCTCCAAAATTATGTTACTCTCAACTCAAGTCAAAAATATGCAACCATTTTGATTATACATTAAACTCTTAAACATAATAAAATTGTGTTTACATAAATCAAAGTCACTTCGGCTCGTCATCTCTTGTTTTTCGAAGCAAAACGATGCCGGTATTATTGCGGCATATTGAGTAAAAAAGTTTCTCAAAGCATAAATCTTCATTATAATATAAGAAATGAATATTTACACAAACATATTGTCCTAGGTGGGAATTGATCCCAAAGCCTAGAGCGCAGAAGGCAGAGTTACTACCACCTGAGCTGTAAGACCTGTGAGGCTGTGTATTAACGTTTTGAACTGTGTATTAAAATTATGAAAAAAGTAGTGGATAAAACCTTTTGCCAAAGATTGGGTCTGCTCTTCACAAATTGTATGAAGTAAAAACAAAATCATATTTTCTAAGACATTACGTAGCAAATTGCCAAGAAAAGGTAAAAAGGGTCTGAAATGATGGTCCTAACTTGATCCTCAATCTTCGTTTCAAAATGATCTTTTGACCTTTGAACACTTTGTATCTTTGCGGCCGTATCCATAATACTTTTTCAACGCAATAACTCATTAGATTGTTTCATACACTAATGAAACGCCCTGCGATAATATTGTTAATCCTAAAATAAAATTACAACTCAATAGTGCGTTACTATACGTACTTAATTATAGTCTATTTTCGTATTTCGATAGGTACCTCATCTCAGAGTTCCATCACAAATGAACAGTAAAAAGATCCATCTCAACATTCCTATATTGCATTAACGACTGCATCAACCACAGATACGGGATTTACAGCCTCCTCGAAGCCAAGTTGATTTGCGTAACGAGCACGAATATGTTGCTCAGTACGACCAGAAGGGCAATTCTACTGACAAAATTGAAAACAAGTTGAAGCTGGACCGCTGCTTTTCATCTGTTTTCATATGTTTTTGTATTTCACTATTGAACATAACGATTCAGATACGGTTACGTTTCAACGCCAACGATTATTTTGATGAAACGTTGGATCGATAATTTTGTTGAAATACTCGTAGGATTAATATATAAATAGTTTTTTGGTTAAAAGCCAAAACTCGATAAAAACTGGTCTAAAGATGGAACTGAATTCATTGAACGTCGTTTGTGCATTTATGTCGGCAACGCGCGAGCGATTCCTGTGGTATTGCAAGCGTCCATAGGATACGGTTACCACTTAACATCAAGTGGGCAGTATGCTAGTTTGCCACCATTTACCTGGTGATAGGACTCTTCAGCAAAAGTCCGTTTTGGTGGGTACGACCACAGTGTCAGATATTCTACCAAGCAGTAGTGTGCAAGCATTACTGTGTTTAGGTTTGAAGGGCACTGTAGCAAGTGAAATTACTGGGCGAAAGAGACTTATCAACAATGTCTCGGGGTGATAAGCGCAGTGCAGTGCCACGCAAACACTTAAAACTTTAAGCTTTGGGTGGCGCTGCATCTGTAGTAGTCAGACGTGGTGCTTAATATCAAGTGGGCGCCTTGATTGTCCTGTCACTTGATGACATAAAAAAAAAAATGTTGGTATAAAAAAAAATTTAGAATTGGCCTCCTAATCAGTGAATAACCGTCATAACTCGGTTAATTCAAAATCAGCTCTGTCTGTTTCACTTGAAATTCAAGATTATATTGCCTGGAATTTCTGCGATACGAGTTATTGAATACTGCAGCCCGATCGCATTATTAATATAAACGTGAACGATTCTTCCCAAGTTTGAACGTTATGCTTTTCTAATTAAAGTTATGTTATAAGTTAGGATGCTTATAATGTTTATTTTGTTCATTGTTTTGTTACATAAGTATGTACTCTTGTATTTATAATCTAAGTATTATTAAGTTTGCATTTATTGTTCCACCTCATGCGTTTTGCTGTTATTTGACAGCTCTTCACACTGTGGGGTCAACGAAATCTGCGCAATTTTATACCATCTCACTCCTGACGTTAAACAATGCACATCATAAAGTTATTATAGAGTAACTCAGTTAATCCTATTATATACATAAATATTGAACTGCACTAAAAATTATTGAAAACAAACAAAGTCTTCATAATTTACGATTTCATATATTTTGATGTCAAGTCAAGTCAAGGTCAAGGAATAAGGGTAGTTTAGTTTAATATCTATCACTCAAGGATTTTAATATTTCGACTCATACAGAGTATACTTTGGTGACGTAGTAAAATGTTTTTTTTTTGCTAGTAGCACAAATACTTTTTCTGTGAATTTCCAACCGCTTGGCCGTCCAACGGCACGTTAGGTTCACTAGAAGATCGTTGATTATGCAAACGAGATTCTGATGTGGCATCTATGGCGCGGAATCTATTGTTGTGGTGTTTGCGTGCTGGATGGAAATGGCATCGAAAATAGCCTGCATTTTATCTCAAAGCTTTTGCGTTTGGCATAGACTTGCATCCGAAAAATCTAGGCTCAAAACTGTCGACGCACGATCACCGTTGGATATTATTATCATCTGCATGTTAGGATTCAAGATCTTGAAATTTATAATAGAAGTTAGTTCCATCACGTGCATGTTTATCTAATCTAATACTTATAAATAAATGCTATTATTCCGTAGAAGAATTCTTATGTGATAAATTTAATTGAAATTAAATGTTAAATAGCTTGATTTTATAATATTACACTGACATTATTTTTAATTTTGTCATATTTCTTATTTTGTTTTTTTTTATATTTTTCATGTTTATTATACTATTGAAGAATCTGATTATAATCAGATAAAATATAATTAATGTAAATCTAATTACAATTTACAATAATTGCGGCGCCCTACAGAGTATTATGTACTACTAACTTAAAGCTACCTTAGACCTAAGCTGTAATAATGTACATATTGGCAATCAATAAAATGATGTCTATTAAATCTATCTATGAAATCTATAATTATTTTCACGATGTTCAAAGTGAAGCTTGGAAATTTAGATAATTAATTTGTTTCTTCAAAGAGAAGCTTTTAGAAGCTAATCAATATTTCCGGTAGGTTTCTTTTAAGCGTCGTTCGGTTCAATAACGATCATCATCACCAGCCTGACCTCATACACTGCTGGATTCTTAGTTCCTCCCCAGTGGCCTCCTTAGTTTGTGTCTACTGCGATAATAGCTGTTTACATATGAGTAAGTACGTAGTGAGTGTCGTGGTAAGATGACAACGGAGTGGTGGCCGAGAAATACTCGTAGCTATAGAAACGTTGCCGTCTATGTATATACCAACATAGACAAAGTCAAAGTAATAAAAAAATACCTTTGTAACATCAAACATTTTGCAAATTAGTAATTATTACTTCCTATATTTGTAATTTGATGAAGCATAGCGAATGAAGCCAGGGCACGTTGGCTAGTAAATCAAATAACATATTCATTGTGTTCAAAGCCATTCATGTAAAAAATTCAAATTAAGAATTTCAGTCCGCAAGTCATATTTCTTGGCACACAATTCTTGGCAATGCTGACTCTTGAACTAGATCAGGCTAATTTTTTGTTGGTGATTGTCTTCAGAAACTGTTACAGTTAAAAGAAATTGTTTTGAAAATAATTACATGAGACTAGCTGTTGGCCGCGACTTGGTCTTAGCTCTCGAGCTTAGCCTAATAACAGTATTAGGCTATGTAAGCTGTGTGTATGGTGTAGGTTTATCTAAACCTAATCAATATAGCGTCTGCGACACTTCACACTATGTGGGCAAGAGTATTAACTTACCAAATCACACTATCACACTAAACATATCACATCACACCAATCATACTAATCACTTTTAATCACACTTACAGTAATCTCTTCTCTTCTTTAACACGTGCAAAGCTATAAGCCGCAGGTTCCCTTACAATGATGTCATTCACCGTTTTAAGTAAATGGTAGTCGTACCTATTATGTAACGACTGCTGCTTAGAGAAACTTATTCGTATTTTTCATGTATAAATAAAAACACTTGAGTAGTTAAACAAACATAAATGCCAGTTAGTGGCTTTATGACTTCGTAAGCATGGCCACACCATCAGCGAGCGAGCGAGCATCGTTTCACCTCTTTCATACTTCGCTTCACATCGCGAACTGCAGAGACAAGCTACGTAATTGTATAGTTCCCTACGTCTCGCTTAGCCAGCTCGCTCGCTAACTGGTGGTGTGGCCACGCTTTATAAGTAGCCGTGCTATCTAAGTTTGACCCAAGTGCTATTAGATTAGGAAATGAAGGATCCGTAGCATTTGGGGATTGGGATATGGCTGTTAACTAACATCATAAATTATTCATATCCATCTCTTCTTCGTTCTGACTGTAAATACGTCTTTGTAGTTCGTTCAATAATATAAGTTATGACCTTATTAATAAAAAAACAGTAATTTCAGCGATGATTTTTTTTTAAAACTACTTCTATTAGATCGCGGGCGGTCGGAAAAACACCAGTATTGTTACGTTTGAACAAGACTTTTCGCATCCCAAAGTTCTTAAGCTAGGTTTAAGAGTAGTAGAGTTCTCTGTGGTAGAGGTCGTCCGGGGAAGGACTACCACCATACCTATTTCTGCCGCCAAGCAGTAATGCTCGCATTGCTGTATTCTGGTGCGAAGGGTATGGTTTCTAGTGAAATTACTGGCACATGAGGCTTTCAATCTTAGCCTCAAGTTGGCAACCCGCGAATGATTCCTCTGGTATTGCAAGCGTCCATAGGCTGCGGTAACCGCTTACCATCTTGTGGGCCGTACGCTTGGTTGCGACTTCAGTTGTATAAACAAAAAAAAAAGGTTCTTTGATTATTTACGTAATAATGAAAGGAGTAGATAGTCATCAATATTTAATGTTAATAAAAGCAGGCAGGAAAACACGCTTTTTGTAAAAAAATTGCCTAAAAGCATATCAAGGCCAATGTTCGTTACGTAAAACAACATTTATATAATAAACCAAGAGAAAATTGACTTATTCTTTTAACATCAAGTAGGTAGCAAGTCACTGGGTAGCGACCCAAAGTCATTTTATTTTACCTCAAAGGGTCAAGTGGGTACGTGCGAGGTCACGTCTGAAAAGCGGTCGCTTTACGGGCAATAAGTAATTTCCTACATGCCCTCTTCCCATCATTTTAGGCACAAAAGAGTAGTGATTAATGTTTTATCATTGTATTCTTGAGGTTTTGTTAATTTATGGACATAACAAACAAAGATGTCTCAGGTTTGTTTAACTATAAAAATATAATATTAAGTCATTGTTCGGTTTACAAAATTTAACTGCGAGACTATTAAAATAATAGCACTATTTTTTAAAGCTTCAAGGCCTTTCTTTAAATAAAGGTGTAAATAAAACTGAAATGGAAAAACTAAACAATGCTTTACCCGCAACTGCCTTTTTTATTTCGCAGGAAAATATCAACTTAGCTCGGTGTTAACCCTAAAAACAACAAACCTGTACCGACGAGTCTGTAGAAAATAAAGCCTTATCGTCAGCAGAACTTTCAACTAGACACACAAAGTGACTTGGCAAGTTGTTCGTAAAACAGAACGAAAAATTTGCAAGCAGTATACGCAGCCCCAATCCGCGTTACTTTCCGACTTTGCAACTGCGGAGTTATTCCGTTAGCGGAATACTTTTCAAGATAACCATATTGAAGTTTTATGAATAACAAAATTGGTGAATTATTTACATTGTGGATTTTTTTTTCTGCTTTCCAAATGTGGTGCAGACAAGCGTGCTCAAATCATAGTTACCTACTTACTATTAGTAGGAAGTGTTGTAATTTATTTCCGCCAAAGAATGTCCTTCTATTACAAAATACAGATGAAAACAATAAAAAAAAAAGGACACAGTAGCTCTAACCATTTTCCTTCATCCAGAAACCAAATACATTGATCTCATAGGTATCTGGCTATGCATAAACAAACTAAACTTTTGCAAGAATCAATTCGTTACATCTCGTAAACTTTCCCCTGACAAATGCGCCTTTACAAAAAGCTTCCACAAATAAAACACCATTCGTCTGCAGATCTCGTTCTCGTAATGGGATGCGGTGACAGTAATAGTAATAAGAGTAAATGGATGTCTGGCAGTGCAAGGGACGACGGCCAACCCGTAAGGCACTATCCACACGATCTCTGCAAAGGCACTCACGGTATTGCTGTTTTCTTCTAAAAAAGTATAGAAATCTTGGGTCATGTAGTGTGAAATGTATCGCGATTTGTTGCGTGTGTTTGTGCCTTTAGCCGACCGGCCTTTGATGGCCCTTATCCGACCTCTCAACAACGTAATGATGATTTGTTTCGTTTGTGATCTTCTTATTAATGTGCGAGTGTTTTGCTGCGATAATGTCAGCTATAAAGTAACAGCCAGAAGGAAGCTAAGCGCCATAAAGATTCATTGCGAGATCGCTAACGTCTGCTGAAAAGCTGAACTTATGGTTGCACAACTTATCTCAACGGTACTTCAGCTTTAAGTACTTTAAAAAGCACAAAAAGGGATTTTGTAACGAAACGTTCCTTAAAAGCTGAACATTGAAAGCAAAGTCTTGTAGAGTTCAATTATGTCTAATGTAAAAAACGTGAAATAAAGCTTCTCAATGTTTAACAACGTCTTCAATATTTTCCTTTTTCACGTGTCAGATTATGACAGGATCATTTTAGCTTCTTTGGGTGATTTATTAAGACTCTGAGTACAAGAATTTAACTTTATTTATACAGTATTTTACATATCTACTCGTACATAGCTGCCATGTAGAGTAAATAGTTCCAGGAAGTTTGCGGTAAACTTCGAATCAAGCGATAAAAGAATGGGTAAACAAAACAACGATTTGTTATACCCCTTCAAGCCTTTTTAACTTTATTATTTTATGTAATACCTAGCTGTTACTCTCGAACTTCGTACACATTATTATGTAAGTACCTTTAAGTATTTTTTAAAAATTAAATTGATAATAATGTATACGGCTAACTGACTGGCTGAATTGATAACTGGCTGGCTGTATCATTTTCTCACTGGTGTCATATTCCCTCCGGTACCATTTTCCCAATTGTAGATACTTTTACGCACGAATAAAGGGGTAGGCTTTGTCAAACGAGCTTTGGCTCCGGCACTATTTAAATACACTCTAGGGTCACTCATTTCGAAACTATATACTATATTTCATAGGTACCTACTAAAGTCAGTATGTTCTGTGTCAGCACTAACTGTCTTGTCTAACTGATAACTATAGTCAGGGAAATGATCACATCCTTTAAGTTTAACGTTCATGAAATTAGGCACATCATAAGTATCGGATTCAACTACCCGCTGCGGCATACGGCAATATTATTTAACTATAATGTACTACTGTGTAATGTCATACATAGTACATTAAACTCCATTTCGATTGAATGCCTAATACTTTCATTCAGCAATGTTTCCAATAATCAATCACCGACGCTTTTCACATTTACATAAACAGTTCATAAGATGTTTTTCTCGGTATAAAGGTGTGCAGACTCAATTTCCCCTTGGAAATGTGATCGATCATCATACATCGCTGGCTGTAGAAACTCATTCACGACATCAACGTATACCTTACCTACATGATATTCTGCAAATCAAAGGAAATGGTCGCTCTATCTCAGATCAGTAAAGCTCAGAATGTGATATGGATTTTCTAATACAGAAAATTTGTATTTTTGAACTGACAGAAAATGTTATACCTAACACCATTAATATATAATAATAATAATAAAATACGTGTATTGAGGGTCATTTTTATACAGCTCCATCTTGCCCCAATTTAAGCAGAGTTTATAACCAGATTACTGATGGAATATATAATTATAATAATTATTTTTTTGTAAATACATAGGTACTTATAATACGAGAAACACCCAGACCGTAATATTTCCTGATCATATTGTGTCAATGCAACTTCGCCAAAGTATCGAGAAACAATAAAAATCACGGAAAATTTTCCGTTATACTAGTGAAAATTAGTTAAATTGCCATGATAGTTGTACATAAATTGCCTGCAACTAAGTGAAATTGTGACGAGTGAAAAGAGAAATGCTACTTCTTCACAGAGTGAAAAGTGTGGCAAAAAAAAAAATCAAGATTCCACAAGAACTCTTTTGTCAAGGCAGGCGTTCCGAATAGCGCAACGTTGAACTTCATTTAAATGGCATTACTACAGACAGCGCTTTTATACTTAAATGAGCAAGTTTGTATAAAACTAGTTAGTTTAAGCTATGAGCACACCAAGAGTTTTTATCTCTTACGAATTTATGAAGCTAAAGCACTCAATCCAACAGATCGGATCTATCTGTGATTAAAGGAAACGGCTCGGACCATGGAGTGAAATTGTTATCTAAAGCTACTCGTGTAGCTATTGACCGAGAAAAACAAGACAAAATAACCAATTGAGAGAGAATTGAAAACAATACGACGTAGGCCCATAACAGTTCATTTTTGTTAGTTTGCTATAAAACGTTATTATGCTATTTACTTGAATGCTTGCGAAAGGTAAACAAACAGAAAACTTGTTAAAGAATGGAGAGAATAATAGAGCGGAGAGGAGTTACTTCAGAGTGTTCAATAATGTAGCACTTCAAGTTTTAGAAAAATGCATTTTACTGGGATTAATCAAATTATCTTGACTTGATTTATTTGGTTTTAACGATAGATGATCACAGATTTATATTTAATACTAGCTAACCCACGCGGTTTCACCCGCGTTATTTTTTTCAATTAAAAAAAAATCTTTCCATTTAAACCTTTCCTGGGCACCTACAAACATTTCTAAACCAAAATTAGCCAAATCGGTGTACCCGTTTTTGAGTTTTAGCAAGACTAACTCACAGCAATTCATTTTTATATGCATATTTTTTTATGTTAGCATGACAGTACTGCTAGAAGTCTGGCCAACTCTCAAGTGTTTGGGTTGACCCAATTTTGATAACAATTGTGTTGAAATAGAAATTCATCACGCGGGTCCAATGTGGGTTGGTAGATGGAGCTTGTCTTGCACATTTTTGGTTCATAGACATCCCGCCAAGAACGAAAAACTAGTAGCGCTTATACAAAAGAGTGCAAGAATTGAGCAAACGACAATTTGTTGATGTAGTGAACTGTTGATCAATTTGGTGTTGGTATTGTGAATTTTGATCAAATGAATGTTAATCTTATATACATGATATACATGATATGGTAGAACCACACGGGATACATACGTATGCATATGCATGAACATGAGTTTTTGATAATAACGAGAGAAGTAAAAGAAAGACGAATGAAACAAAACGATGGATTACTTGTGAAACCCGTATTACTTAAAGGCTTACTCGCATTTACCTTCAGATGTCAGCATGCCTATCAAACAAGCAGCGCTTTGCCTTATACAAGGTATAGGATGACAGCCACGTGTTGTTGAAGGTTGCAATGATTAAAATATCATGAACAGTAATCCTTTACCCACAAGGGTCTCTCGCCAAAACACTATCGTTTCGTAAAATGATACCTCACAATAGTTGTGCTCCTTAATTTAGAATTCAGTTTGCGATTGTTAGGTTATGGCCACAATGGGAGCAGCCGTTCGCAGCCCGGAGCTTACCGCCATTGAAATAACGATACAGCATTCTCAGATCTCGCCAATTAATATGCAGCGTTTATAATGTTTCACTGAGTTAAAATAGCACCGTTGGTATCGATGATTTGTTGAGGTTTGCGAGCAAAGCAAGCTTTGGCGGAAGTACAAATATTGTTGTTTGGTTATGCAAGTAATTAGAACAAACCACAAATTAACATAACGGTTCTCGGTGTTATCTTTATAAAGGGGTGTGCGTAGAAAGTGCCAAAAAGACACGTTTATAGGACTATTCACACATTCATAATACGAGTAGATTGCTAGAAATGCCTTATCAATATTGAGTACTTATCTTAATAGCTCATTTAAAGAATCTGACAGATGAAAACAGTCATCATTATTATCACTATAATACATAAGCCAATACAGCCCAGGATACATAAGGCTAGTATTTCCAGTTATCAAAAGCTTTAAGCGCTATCCACACATTTCTGGATATCCGGCCCTGCCGTGTTCCGTCAGGGACGGGGAAAAAATTACGTACAACTTGTATGAACTCGTTCACATAGCTTCGTGTCAGGCGCATCCGGATCGTCAGTGTCCCGGAGCACGCTCGGACGCACGGACACTCTCACAGTGCTATCCGATTTTTATCTGATCCGGAAATGTGTTTTGCACTTAAAAGGACAGAAGGACATTGTGTTGTGTGCGTATCAGCTTAAGAAACAGATTAGACTGATACCGATTTCCCTGATATGTGTGAACACGGGTGACGGATGGCACGTCCCTGACGGGAACACTGAAACGGACAACTCGGAATACCCCGGATATCCCCGAAGTCAAGCTCATGTAAAATCTATCAGCTAAGTTAAGAAAAAAAAACGGTTCCGGATGTCAGAGTTAGTAGCGTGTAATCTGACCTTAAAATTTTCTGTGCGGTGAGTTTACATCGTGAGCTCCGTAGCTGAAAATTGTTGGCATGAATAAACACGATCACAAAATGCTTTCTCGCTTCATTAATACTGAACAAACTAGATGAATAATGATACCAATATTAATTTCTGCGATACGTCCATTAACTGAACTGAGAAGCTAATTCTTATATATACAGCAAACAAATCAAAATTAGCCTGAACCACTCCGTTCATCAAAGGCGATAAAATGCCTTTTATAGCGTCCATTATTGCGGAAACAACATATTTTTATTGTGGTTAGCTTTTATTGCATTGTAAATATCGGTGGATGTGAATAAATACGCCCGGGAAAGGCTATTGTGTTTTTGTACGAGTTTACGTTGAAAACAGAACATTTGCGCCGATCTACCGGGTGTTTTTTGTTATTTTTTGTTTTATGCTGGTGAAGACTATTTTTACAGTGATGTAATCGACTTCCAATGAAGCGCTTGTCTATATTAGAAACCTATTATATCGCGGTACCTCAGATCCCGGCAAACACAGATTCCAACTGAGATAACACTCGTTTTTGCTACCGGTCAAGCAGATTACAGATTACTTGTAGGAATCAACTGTTTTTTTATCCTATCGACACAGAAAATCCTTATATGGAATCCAATTAGAAATGGTTGATTGTTATAACAAACTTACACAAAAGAGCGCCAGTAAACAGTAGGTAGAGCCTGCAGTATAAGTGAATGCGACCTTTACCAAGGGAGTAGGAGATATGAAATTGCGTCATAAAATAAAATAATATGGTAATGTACTCCGCATTTCGCTGTAGATAAGATTATTTTGCATGTTAATGCGTGCGGTTTACATTGTTTACGTTCAATGAATGAATGAACTTTTTTTTTCAAACTTTTTCTAAAACTTGGTGTTAAACATAAATTAAAGAGGTAAAGAGCCTGTTTGTGCCACAAATTCTGTTTTTTTTTATAGAAGTACGGATACATTGGTTTATACGGGAATACCTAAGGTAATTTTCTAGGCCAAACTCTTTTAACATGCTACAAATTTGCCTGGTTATAGAGGTTATTATCTATACTAATATTAAAAATAGAAAAGATTTGTATCTTTGTATTTTTGTTTGTTACAAATAAACTCAAAAACTACTAGTCCGATTTAAAAAAATCTTTCATTATTAGAATGCTACATTATTCCTGAGTAACATAGGCTATATTTATTACAAGCGAGCCCCGGCTTTGCACGGGTGGGGTTTCATTGCACCCACGCGAAGCTGGGACAGACTGCTAGTTATATTATAACAATAAGAAACCCCCAAGTCACGTTTTTTGTAATCCATTCGATGCTCCTGTATATTTTTAGCAACCTTTTTGTCTAAAATATTTTATTCTGGCTTATTAACCCTAGTCAGCAGCGATCCCCAAGCCCGCAAACTGTGCTTGTTATTTCAAATAACATATAGGAAAGCCCACAGGCAGATCGACAGGTCGGCGTAGCCAAATTTCATTCATGTAAAGAAATAATAAATAGGATAAAATTTATAGAAAATGAACATTGCCAATATTGTTATGGTATTTTATTATAAACATTCAGAAAAGTTGAGAATAGGCCAATAGGAACACACCACAACCGAAGGTGGCCATAATGATCTATGAAAGTTTCGCACACTGAAAAGTTGAAAGTGTCTAAATTTCAAATAATAGTTCAGAATTTGATAAGCAAATTCAACTTTTACCTAAGTCCTATTCATATAGTCAGGGCCGGATTTAAAGTGGTAAATTATGCCCATGCGTATTGCGTCAAAAGGCCAGAGTCGCGCTACAATAACTTAATTTAAATCTTTATTTTACCAGTCGTGGGACAGTAAGTTTAAAAAAAAACCTACCTCGTCAGATTTAAATTGTAACCTGGTGAAATCGATTGCATTTGCAACGGACTTCACTAAGTTCTTAGTTAACGTTTGCCTTTGCGTTTTTATTTGTATTTATTGTTATTCTAAGCCTCACTACAAGAATAAACACACCCATCTTTGGACTCTATTAGCATAAGACCCGGAATAATTTTGTAGATCATACAAACATTTACCCCGCAACGGAAATCGCGCTAGCAAGGATCCCCTATTCATTTATCTTAAATACCATCCTGTTCAAAGTAATATTAAATCCACGGGGTACAAACAGACGCAGTCCTAATTACGTCAAGAAATATGATTTACTGCAAACGTAGCCCAAGGCAACAAGTCTGGTACCTACTAAAGTTTGCTTATTTTACCTAAAATTATTGTAAAGTCTTAGAAACTAACGAGGTTAAAATAATACATTTTCTGTACTAACAAAATTAGTAAATGTTTCGGCCACTTTTTTTTTTGAAGTTAATATGATACTCAAAACATAATTAAGTAATTGCTGCCATATGGTACAGTCATTGTATACTCGTATAAATAAATAAAATAAATCTAAATATTTACATATTAAGTGTACCTACTCGTATCTCTTGGCCCAGTCATGAAATTTAATTGATTTTTGTTTTACTATTTCCTTGTAATATATTTTTTGTGGTTGATGAAATAATAAATAATACTTAGGTACTTACCAAAAACTCAAGGCAAATACGCCGGTTTGAATCCCGACCGTCGAAAATCATTTGGATTGCATTTCGAGTTCCCAAAAACATAATCTACTTTAATATTGATCAGTTGAACAATCTATAGAATAATAAGAATAACGCGCAACACACACAGCGGGCGAGCGCGGGTCGGGTCAGATCCGCCGCGGGTGTTTTTTGTTTTAATTTGTATGTACGTCAAGGAAGCGGGAACGCGGGAGCGGCTCCCGCGCTTCACCCGACCCGCGCCCGCGTTCAGTGTGTTGTCCTCCTTGACGTCAGTACAAATACAACGAAAAACACCCGCGGCGGATCTGCTGCGGGCCCGCGCCCGCGTTCTGTGTGTGTTGCGCTGGATAAGAATTTGTTTATTTGACACACACACAAAAAAGGAAAATAAGACAAGACAAGGTGCCAGTGAGTATTAGTAAGTACCTATTTTCTTAGAATAAACTAAAAACACGTAAAACATATAGATCGTTTGTAACGGTCTTTAGATGGCTCAACTGTTTCATATGTAGGTATTTGTATAATTTGTAGGTAATGTAATTATGTACTCTAAAATAAGCGTACATTAATATTTGACATTTGTTAGCTACCTTACTTTTTGTAGATAGATATTATGAAAGTCTGATATAACCCTAATATTACCTACTCTGCAGGTAAGCGTATCATTTTTAATTCCCCTGTGAATAAAGACGTCAGGAAACCTGTCGCTGTGTGTAATAGGGGATTTCTGGAACGAAGTCTCCACTCGAGTTAAACCCTTTTACCTGTACCGTTTCATATTATGCACTGTGTGTAGTCAAAATGGAGAAGTTTACTTAGATTATTCACTAGTGGAACGCCCCGACTTTGGCCACGTTCATTTTTATTCATCATGTTCATCTTACCGCCTGCGTTCTCTGTGAGTTGAATTTTGGGAATTTCTTCCATTTATTTAACTCATTACGTACCTACGGAGTGACCCAATCACCAATGGTCACCTACTTATACACACAGCACACACTAGAATTCCGTGTTGGGTATCTGAAACTTGAGTATTAAATAAATAAATAATGCTGAAGAATCCACAGAGCATCACAGCCCCACCTAAGCAAAGCTTGCGTTACAGGCACTAGATGATTGATATAAAATATCCAGAACACCCGGAACAAATATTTGCAAATCGTACAAAGATTTGTCAAGGCGGTAATCAAACCCGCAACTTCCTGCGTTGCAGGTGGACCTTTTTCAGCCGCGCCACATGGGTCGTCAATGTATTATGGTACTACAACATTTAACCCGGAACACATATTTGCAGAACATTTAATCCGCAGTGGAAATCTCGCCCAGCAAGTCATTTTTCAGAGATTGAGCTTTTTAATCTAAAGCTATCAAGAGCTTTTACCAGTAAATTCTAAGTATTCGATTTATTTTGTGGTTTAGACAAACACAACTGATTATTTTGTAAATAAAATACACCGGTCGAATACTTGAATTAGTTAACAACAACCTTTTCAGCAGGTGCCAGTATTGTCCAAACATTAAATATTTGTGTTGGTGTTATAATTGAATACGTGACTCTCAGATTTCCAGTTACCAATACGGAGTAAACATGAATACTTAATGTGTGCTTGGGGAAGCACGAAATTTGATGTTTCCCCTGGACAAATATGAATATACCGATCGGCTGAAACAGCTATAAAAAGTTTTATAAACGGCATATTTATTAAAAATTGTTAGTTATTGATGACTGTCTGCTTTCTTAAACAATACTTTTATCAATATTTGATTCAGCGCTAACAAACCTTTTTGCAAACCCTTCTTACATAAAGATCGACGTTGATCGACGCGACGTCCCTTCCCAGCCTACATGATCCCACATCACACCACAATACACTCTTCCTGTGATTTGATTTTTCCATTTCCGATCGGAACTTTTAAGGCACCTACTTATAGACGGAAAATGTTTGGGATACTGATTGATGAGTATGCTTAGGTTCATGTTGCTACAACACCGCGTAGGGGGAATGATAATGTTTTGTTTTATTATTGAATGGAAACTTATTTGATATGATACAAATCGTAAAATGCAAATCGTAAATGGCATTATTATTAGATAGAACGGCAGAAATGGGTATAATCGTAGTACTTCCCCGGACGAGCTCTATTAAGCGTCGCTACAGGAATGTGCAAATTCTATTTTTTTCTCAAGTGACTTACTTAATCTAGCGCAGCGTTATGTAGTGTAAGCCGATAAATAAAAACGTGTGATTGCAGATTATCCTGAACGTTTTATAAGGTGCGCACCGGATTTGTCCTAATGAAGCTCTAATCAAACACCCCCCAAGCAAGCGTGCCTTAATGTCGCACATTAAGCCCAAAATACGAGTCATGAGTACGTTCTAATTGCTGTGACGTAATTAGTGGGGTTTATCGTCTTTAAAAGATACTTTACGTTTGCATAGAATGAACCATGACCCCATTATACAAACAATTTTGCCTTTATTATCTTATCACTAAGGTTTTCCGAATGAACTCGCAACAAAGCGAGTTTACTGAAGTGTTGGGAATTTTTCATCCCAAAAAAGAATATTTGAATATTTATGCAGAGAAAAAGATATTGATATAGTCCCGTACAGAGTTTTATGTTAATTTTTAATTAACTAGTAGTTCAAAATTAAGTAACAATTATTAAAGAAGGTAGATGTTATATTCGATATCAACACTAGTATCTAGACTTGTGAGGTACTCTGGTCGATATCAACACTATTATCTATTAGACTTGTGAGGTACTCTGGTAAGGTCGTTTTTTTCCTGGCCAGAGAACAACACCCAGACCGGAAAAAAATATTATCCATATCATGCAAGTTACTTAGAACGATCGCGTTTTATAAAAAACAAATTGGCTAAGTGCGGTAAACCTACACGTCAAGGGTTTTTCTTACAGAAATATTGAGACCGAGAAAACCAAGAGAGAGAGAAAAACCGGAAAAACAGTTGCCTACGATGCTTTATGCCTGGAAGAGATTGCTTTAGCGATAATGTCGCACATTATTACATTATTATACACCTCGTACTTTTGTTTAAAATAGGTTTAAAATAAAATAAAATAAAAATAAAAAATCTTTATATTCTACTACCCTAAAATATTACAAGACTACATTTCATTTATATGATATTAAATTATTTTAATTAAATCTTATTTCATAAAATAAATTAAATTTTGTGCAAAAATAAAATAAATAAAATAAAATAAATAAAACTAAGTAGTAGTCACCTCTCTGGCGTAAGCCTCTGCCATACCTTTCTGAATAGGTTTAGTTTAGTTTAATTTAATTTTCGTTGTACACAATAAAAAGGTATTTTATCGAAATAGCCCGGCAGGTGACAAAGCTCTGAAATGAGAATGCGCAACTGTTCAAAAAATAAAATACTTGCTCACAGATAAAATCAATCTTCAAAACGTCTAACGCCATACAAATTGGTCGGTTCTTTATTCATTTTCAGCAATAAAAGAGGTTACTGTTATTGACAGCCGTCAGGATGATGGACGAGTCCTGTTGAACGAGAAGCCTTCACTCTTTGAGTGCGTTGATGTTGATGGCGGATGGAAGGTTCCGGATAAGGAAATTCCGTAACTTGTCAAACGCCTATGGTTTCGGACACATAATATAGGTATTTGACGACCGAAGTAGCGCAGCGGGCGCAGGTCCACCTGCGACACAGATGTTGCGGGCTCGATTTCGGCCTCGGGACAAATGTTTGTACGATCTACAAATATTTTTTCCGGGCGTTCTGGGTATTTTTTAATATATAATAAAAAATATCTATCGATGTATTGTATAGTATTAAATATATATCAGTCATCTATTACCCATAATACAGCTCTGTTTAACAGCAGCTTACATTGGGGCTAGATGATGCTGTTTGGATTGTCCAGCATTATTTATTTATTTATTGTAGTTTTAAATATAGTGAACATAAAAACCTCGTTTTAAATTAACGTTAAATATTGGAGGACATTTTTACACAGCGCCTTTTAGCCCCAAATCAAGCAAAACTTTGTGAACCATATAACTGTTGTAAATACGCATAGTTTTTTTTATATAAATAGAAACACTCAGACCCGGAATAAATATTTGCAGATCTTATAAACATTTCTTCACCACGGGGAATCGAACCAGCAACCTCTCGTTTTTCAACCCAGCAGTACAAAACTCGTGAATTAAAGGACTACAAATGAGCTTATAAGGTGTTCCCAACCCTTTAATATAAAGTGCGCATTACTACATTTATCTACCGCTCAAAATGCTCATATTGTGAGCGGCGAAGCGAAGAAAATACCACAAGAAAATACTTTATTATGACATAAAAGGTTACCGGTGTAATTTAAAACAATTTTTTTGACGCGCGGTTACCTTATCGTAATAAACAAATTCAGTGTGTACACAAGTCAAATGTATATCTTGAGAATATTTTGATTAATACCGTGTATACTAATAAGAATTACTAGATATCTAATTGATATGTTAGATGGCTCAACTATTTCATTATTTTCTATTAATGTATTTTTGTGTGTGTATTCATGCTTAGTTTTTTATATATGGCTAAAGTAAGTAAATATAGACAAATATCTTACCTAATTACTAAATTACTTACCTAAATACTCATTAACATGCGATTTTTTTCGACACATGCACGCGTTAGTTTTCAACCTATCTTCTTTCTTAAGTCCAAATATAGTTTGAAGTGAGGTTAGAAGCAACTTGACTGATAAATCCAAAAACGTACCTACCATTAACGGTACAATATGAACTATCTGTACCTACTTTACACTGACAGCTAATAAATAAAATTAAGTAATAAATATAAAAAAAAATCCAATAAAATTAAAAACGCTACAAACATCTATAATACTTCTTTAATTGACCGACCGATGTGGCGCAGCGGGCGCAGGTCCGCCTGCGACGCAGAGGTTGCGGGTTCGATTCCCGCCTCGGAACAAATGTTTGTACGATCTACAAATATTTATTCCGGGTGTTCTGGGTATTTTCTATATATAATAAAAATATCTATCTATGTATTGTATTGTATTAAATATATATCAGTCATCTAGTACCCATAATACAGCTCTGTTTAACAGCAGCTTACTTTGGGGCTGGATGATGCTGTGTGGATTGTCCAGCATTATTTATTTATTATTTATTTATTTATTTAATTAACTTTCAATTTTCAATTTTCAAATCAATAATTTATTCTCTCGACACTTAGTAACTTAGTAAAATTTATTTTTTATATTGGACTTGGTAAAATTGAGGTATTCCCGCGAACTGCACTGTTTTTCAGTGCACACTTTTTATTCCTATTACTGCACAGACTGATAACTACGTAATCTGTTAAATCCAAGAGAGGCTCAGGCCCATATCAAAAGTTCTTTTAAAATCTAGTTCTCACATTTTGTTTTCATGTCATTCCCCGCCGTTTAGATATTCGGATGACATAAAACTGGCTCGTAAAATAAAATTGTCAGATGACATAAAAGTATCGTAAAACTTCTTACGGTATGAATCAGGGAAATTGGGGGATATTTGTCATATTATATTACAAAAGCTGATCAATATGATCATGATTGTGCCGTAATTTAAGATGAGTAAGTACCCGATAAGAGGGTGTCTTCGTTGTCAGTAAAAGTTTATTACATCGTTATTATCTTCGTAATTATTATAAACACCGCGTCGGGTAACAGATGCACGTATTAAACATTTTATTATTTAACATGGTCTAAACTAACTAATAATAATAATAATAACTAATCTAACTCTCTAATACCTACACTGTATTTGTTTTTTTATTGAATTTGTCTGACTACTGTAGAATTTTTCAAACCAAATATAATCCCTTTGAGAATCCGAATAATAATTGTAAATTACTTTAATGATATAGGTATATTATTGTTTGAGTTGTGCAGTGACCTACAACATTGGTTGATTGTATCTAATTGTATCGGCGAAAGCACCTAAAAGTGTCAACCCTTTTTATTTGAGCTTTTTCTTTGCTTCGCGCCGCGTTGCTTCTCGCACTACCCATTAGATCGAATAAAGTTGAAATCATAGTAACAACCTTCTAATGTTCCCACTGTTGGAGCTTTGGTCTACTCTAACTCTAGAGTGAGTAAGTAGACGTGGTGAATTATGATCTAATCACTCGGTTGGATCAAATCCAAATAATGCGGATTGGTGGATATAAGGTTGAAAAGGTTGGGGCTAAAATAATTACAAATTTCACTTAAAGTTACTTACGAGTATGTACATTAAATATCCTAGTTACATAATACTAATAATATTCAACTCTACGAACATACAAATTCAGAAACAGCCCTAGAATGCTTCATTATGTCTAGCCGCCCGCACACATGTGCGAAGAAAAAATGTTGTTTGCCTGAATACATACATTTTCCGCCGAACGTAAGAATTTTTCGTAAACGGAATATAAAAACGTGTCCGTCATGTAGAATATTTTATACGAAATGCGTACATTAAAGGTGCCTAAAGAAAAAAAACCATTCGGAAAAAACGAGCCTATGTGGCTAGTCCTAAATAAATAAGTGTTAGAATGAAAATTATGCAAAGACATTTTTGAAGAAAAATAATAAACCCTTCGGGAAAAAAAAGACGGTCGTATTTTACTAGGTTACGACCAAAACGTTATTATTAATCTAAGTATCTACTAATTATCTTGTAACCTTCTTTTTTCAGTTCAAACAACGAAAAAAAGTATTTAAATCATTGTGTAGAGTACCTTACTGTTCATTCTGCGTATAAATAGTACGTAAAGGAAGCACTTTTCTAGAAACGTCGGGCAAAGGTATGAAATAAATTGTCAATAAACTTCCCCCGTTTCGAGAGAACCTCAATAACCTTCGCTATCAATTGAATGCTACGCGCTTTCGGCTATTTGAGAACGACTTTACATTTATAGGAACAGTCTTTTGAACTTACATTTGAAAGTTTGGAAGGTTCTTATGTCTTTCACTGCTTTTTTTCAGCCTCATTTATTGGGCACTAAAATTTTGAATACATGCTCAGTTTATTAAAATCAATATTGTTAAAAAAATATGTCACTTTTTAGTCATAGTACCTAGTAGTCTAACCAAAATTACGAATTAGTTTTGTAATGTTACTGAATAAAATATTTTCTGAGTTAGAATCAGGTGAGGATCCTACCCTAAATACGAAGATGTGGCAACTGAGCCACTGAGTCTATTGAAAATAATTCTAGGGACCTCCAAAAAACCGTAACATTTCTCTGAAGTATATAATACTTGTATTTATTAAGTGCAAAATATTTTTCTTTCACAAGAACAGTTCTTTTCACAAATTGAGTAATTTACAGTTTTCAGTTTGCATCTTGGAGAGAGCGGGTTCTTTGAGTTATTTGACTTTGAACGTTGCAGTCGCGACACTTCTGTTCATCTTTGAGTTTACACGTTCCAAGAAAACTATTTAAGTTATACTCAAGTCAGCCAGTTTGTGGCACTGGTTCTTTGTGATAAAAAAACCGCACCTTAACTAAACATTGCTTCGTACTATTTCGCAATGCAAATAAAACTAAACTGCATTCAAAACATAACCGATGCTAAGCGTTTTAATAATAGTTTTTTGAAGAAGGCGACATATTTTTTTGTTGTGTTTGTTTTGTATCATTAATAAGCATTGTAATGTGTTTTTTTTTTATGCTACTAAATGAGTGACCAAGCGTACGGCTCACTTGATGGTCAGCGGTTACCGTAGCCTATGTACGCATGCAACATCATAGATACCACTTCTCTCTGTTTTTTCTAGATAGTTTATTGATATTGACAGTGGTCGCATTGCTATGTTCCGGTGTGAAGGGTATGGTTTCCGGTGAAATTACTGGCACATGAGGCTTTCGATCTTAGCCTCAAGGTGGCAACCCGCGAGTAATACCTCTGGTATTGCAAGCGTCCATAGGCTGCGGTAACCGCTTACCATCTTATACGCTTGGTTACCACTTCAGTTGTATAAAAAAAAAAAAATGTTACCACCCTGAGACGTTAGGTGGAAAGTCTCATGTGCCTGTAATTTCACTGGAAACCATACTCTTCGAGCCGGAACACAGCAATGCGAGCATTACTGCTTGGCGGCAGAAATAGGTATGGTGGTAGTCCTTCCCCGGACGAGCTCTATCATAAAGAACTCTACTACTGTTGTTGTGTGTTGTTTACTGGTAAGCGGTACAATATAGCCCCGCGACCCTTATATTTTGATACAACCACTGTCAATATCAATAAACTATCTAGAGAAAACAGAGAGAAGTCTAGCCGATCCAAAATATTTTCTCAAGATTGCGATCGTCAATTACATTATTATTTTGACAGAGAACATTGGAAACCCTTTAGTGTATCAACGTTTTTATTTTTATTTCAGGGATATCGGCCGGGGGCGGTGTCGACATTCACGAAGATGTCATTACCACCACACTTGATCCGGGTAACATCACCGCTGTCACGGAGAGCGTGGGACAGCCCTACTTCGATAATAACACAAAACGAGAGTATACCGCGGCAGTTGGACAACCAGCCTATCTGCACTGCCGTGTAAAAAACTTGGCTGACAGAGCGGTAAGTGACTTGCCTTTATACTCATTAAAATAAAAATGGAAATTCAAAGGAGGTTTTAAAAAACGCGCTACAAACTGGCGGTCACCAGAACGCTTTAAATTATGAGTAGGGTCGTTTGTGATAGAGCTCGTCCGGAGAAGTAGGCACTATTTAGTGGCTATTTCAGCCGCCAAGCAGTAATGCTTGCGCTGCTGTAATCTTTATTTTGGTTAAAGTACTTTTAATGAACGACTCAGGATTGCAACGCACGAGTGATAACTCTGGTATTGCAAGCGTTCATAGGCTACGGTAACCGCTTACCAACAAGCGAGTCGTATAATATACTAGTTTGCCATGTGAAGGGTATAAAAAATCATAGATATGCCGTGAATAACTTAGGTTGTCTGTCCAAAATGGCAAATATGTGCTATTTTATTTATTCCTGGGTGTGCCCACGTCCCAGACACTCGCAGCAAAATGTATGAAACGAACGCGTTGCAATCACCACATACATGGTTTGTGTAACTAAACTAAACTAAACGGTCTTATAACAATAGTTACAGTTGAGACTTACACATACAAGTGCAAGTGTCAACTTTAACATTTATTAAAATATCTTAAAATGTGCCTGTGCTGTATTAAATTCGCTACTCGAAAACGGCTAAAATAGAACCGATACCCATTGTAAATCTACGCAGAAATGTAATTTCGTAGAAGCTACGAAAACAATTTTATTGTAGGCATTGAAACGACTTCGCAATTTAAAATGGTCCCAGGAAACAAAGGCATTCTAGCCAAAATATACTTATTGTATAACCCAAAAACTGTATAAAACCAACAGTGCTTTAGAAAGACTTTATCAGGTTGCATGCCTTGTATTTATTTTACACGTTTACGTTCGAGCATAGTATAAAATAATTATGACGAGTATTCACGTTACACAGCTTATAGTCAAGTGCCTTAACATTTAGTAATATCACCAGCACGAGCTTAGACTGTCACGGCTGATCAAGAGGTAAGCGACACCCTATTGCCCCTCGCCATTTCACGAGCCACAAACACCCAGGCAATAAGCGACCTAGTAAGAATCTACAAAGGGACGACATTACTTCGCACCGAAATTTCTAATCAAAACCCGAGATTACCCGCTGTTAATTTGTTGCGACGAGTCTCCTCGGCTGCTGTTCGATGAAATTTGTCAAAAGGTTTATTCTGAGCGTGATACCAACTTTCAATTAAGTTTGCATATCTAAGAACATGAATACCGAGCGCCTCAAATAGTTTGTGTACCCTTTAACTAATGTTACTTAGTTTTATCCAATATATTAGTTTGAACAACGTTTATTAGGGTATGTTCTGAAGTTCGGTATGAAGTGACAAACAAAATAGTTCTATATATAATAATTCCATATTAAATACAGTTCGACAAAGACAGCTGACAATTAATATTTAAAAAAAAACTTATGTATTGATGATTTACATACTTATTTACAAAAATTGACAATTTGACAATATCACTAGGTAAATGTTAGCTTGTGTTAGCACAGGCCACAGCAAGGTATTTACAATTTTATTTTAGAAAGAGGTGCTCACGTCATTTAATACTCTTTATAAATAAAAAAAATAGTTTCGACATACAAACGAATATACAAGAATGTATGTATTTTATTCAGTTTGGTTAAAGCCTTGAGTCAGTCCCATAAAACTTTTAGATTGTTGCAGCAAAGTGAAACATTCGAAAAGCAACGTCAAAATATATTTGTCGGCCATTTTCCGAAAGTTAGTACCCAATCTCGTAATCACCTAGGACCGTTAATATGGACTTTAATCTGTGATAAAACTTATTCTAGGTTCTGGGGCGAGCCGCAACATCGCACATTCAGATAAGAAAAACCATTTATTTTAATGAAAAATTGCCTCCACTTTCTCCTCTGAGTAAAAACTTGTATCCGTATCTATGATGTGTTCCAGAGACATTGAGTTATAAAGCGGTTTATTAAACTCTGTTGAATGTTTTACTTGAATTTTGTATTTTAAACTAAGTTTGGACTGAGTAGACTTGTTTCAAACGTTAAATTAATGAGACGACCGCAATGTGGCGGTGGGCGATGGCACGGTTGAAAAACGAAAGGTTGCGGGTTCTATGTCCTCTAAGAGACAAATGTTTACATGTTCTGGAAATATTTGTTCCGGGTGTTTCTATGTATTTTTTAAATAAGTATGTATTAAAAAATATATATATTATTTATTTACTTATTCAAATCCATTTTTGGTCTAACAATAACAGTCCAGAGAAACTATGTTCAGGCTATGAGCTTGTTTATGTGTTTCCTTGAAAGTATACTAATAATTCATTGTCTTTGAGTCAAGAAATAACTAACTAGGTGGTTTTCTTAGAAAACAGCATGTGTTAGTCGTAACAACCCATAACAACAACAAAAACAGAACACATTACCGCATCACGAAAACCCAAAATAAATGTTTGCAGATCTTGCAATCATTTTTTCTACTCAGCCAAATGAAAATGCCAAATAATACTCGTACTAACAGAATAACAACCAACCGTCTATAATGTGACTTCAAAGGTTACATTGAGGTTAAGCTAGGGGTTCTTTCAACTTAATCACTAAAGATATTACAGAAAATCTAACAAAAAGAAAATACTTAAGTTTATTTTACGTACTTATTCGTCCAACTTAAATATCTTTTAATGAAATTGTGAGCTCAACGTGGGTCATATAACAAATCTTTTCTCAGACGTCTGAATTAGGATTTAAGCAGACCTTACTATCATTAGTATTAAAACGCATTTTACTAAAGGACTCTCTAAAGAAACATTTCGTAAAATAAGCATTTTCAGGCAACGTATTATCAGCCCCATGTTTCATATCATTACAGTAACTAGGTATTTCGTTAAAGCTTTTGTGCCGAAGGCAAAACTTTGTTTTACGATAACTTTTAAGAGCCTCAAGCTTGGGTCTCAGTTTTACGGGTAGTAGTAGCTTCAATGTTATTCAGTGAAAGTTTCACTTTAAATAACAATTAAATCTCTAGGAAATTATTTAAATTCATCAGGGTGCACTGAGTGGGAACATTTTAAACTGAGTATTAATTTAGTTTCATGTCAGAATCAGAAGCAGGTATGTAATAATATATTAATATTGAAGAAACCATTTTACGGTACATTATGTTTGCTTTGACAGAACTCAGTTTGATTTAAACAGGTAAACATCAAACAAAATAAGTACAAGTAAAATTAATAGGTAGATGAACTGTAATTAATAAATTGAGTACAGTTCATCTACCTACCTAGATTTTTAATTTTTAATTAAGTATGTGCTACTGGCATAATCTTCTTCTAAAAAGTAAAGCAAAAACGGGTGCATTTCTTTTAAAATAAATTTAGAGTTGCATTATCAAAAAATTCTTAAAATTTAACAACTTGAAATCTAGTCTAGTGAGATAGTGTGGTTGAAAGAAAATCTCAACGCGGACAAAGCCGGACTTTCAACTAGTTTCAGAATGTTTCACTTAAACAAATCCGACTCTGGCAACTGGCAGTAACATAGGGACCGCAGAGTGCTTGTTAAAAATATAATTACACAGGATTACGAACCACTGCACCAGTGACAAAAGTAGACAGCTCTGTATTTTATTTAGAGAACAAAAATTTGCTGAGAATATTCGTATAGCTCTTTTTTATCCACGCTTTTAAATACTGGACCGAAATTTTAGTCTACAAAGTAATTGTTAGTTCCGAAATATAATAGTGAAGCAGTTAGTGCCATGCCATAATAATACAGAAATAATGACGATACCATATTTCATTTGTCATTTTGTCGTCTGAGTTGTATTCTAAGTAGATTAGTATTTACGAAAAAAAAAACTATTAAGTATGCGTAGTGTTTTTTTTTTTTTTGTTTAGTTTGAGGCTAAATGACGCGCGCTGTGTAAAAATCCGCCAGTATTTATTAATTATTATTTATAATGTCACCATAAAGAGCCAACAAATTTTCGACTGCTCTGATTAATTTTGAATTCAAACATATTGTTATCCCACAATTCAAACGTTACTAGCTGCTTCTAAAATGCAATCCGCTAACGCCTTAGCCAAATAATTTTCATATCACGACATATTAGAAATTTCACAAACCAACCCCATTCTAAACAACAAGCGCTTGATTAAACAATGATAATGCACAAGCTCGCGCTGTGTTCAGCTTATTTCTGAATTAACTCGCAATTTACATACTAATCTCGTAAAATTACACAGTATGTTTCTCGTATATGGTTTCTCATGCCAAATGTATGAATAATTTACGCATGTGACATTACACCAGTTAGGCAACATGGTAAGTCAATCCATGTTATTATTTCTGGAATTATTGATAATGTTTTCGGGATGATTGAGAGTGGAGAAACAATCAATGAATTCAGACAAATCATATGTTAATTAGTCTAAATGATACTAAGTTGGCTTAAGAATGATTAGCATGACACTCTTTGGAGGAAGCCTACACCCAGCAGTGTTGGCTGATAATGACGACGATGATAATATAATGTAGATCCTGGATTCTGGTTAGTATCACCAATCACCAACCACCAAAATTACCAATTATTGTCAAACTGAATTGATGTAACCTAGGTTGTGAACAAAGATTGTGAATAGCGAATTTTATAAGTTGCTATACGCCCGAACCGAATACTTAAATGCTACTTAAATATTTATGCACAGCTTATAAAATCGTATTCTGAAACGACACTAACATCACTTAAAATTAAACATGCCAGATTTCAGTCCCATGTCATACAAAATTTGCAGAGCAAACTACTGTACCCTGCTACAGCATGTCTTTAAAATAATAAGAATACTGAGTAAGACATCGCAAAAATATTCTGCAGAGCGTCAAACCGGCAACGGTAAGTTCAGTAAGAATTTTTAATCTCTTTTACTATGTACTATGTATATTGAAACATAATTTAAACGTAAATTTCTATTAATTTAATCAATCATCATCATAATTACAGCCTTCTTTCTATGTTCCCTCTGCTGTGAAGGTTCACAAAAATAGGCTTAGAGCGAGAGTGATTGGGTCTTAATCTAGCACGTGCACCCTATTATATATTGTTTTAAGGTATCAATAAGTTTGGTTTTGGCATCTGTGATTTCGTCGCTTTGGCGCTGTCTAATATTTTCCTTCAAAGATCTTTATATAAAAATATACGTAGACTACAAAGTTACGTAAGCGGAATAAATGAATATTTTTACTGTAACTGGCCGTAAAGTTGCGTTTGCCTCGGAGTGAGGGTAAAGACAGGCCATTCGCGTTCCATTGTAAACTCCGCTTTAGAATGTTTTATTGCTGAAAACTTGGGGTTGTGATTTTAAACATGCACATGAGCACCGAGGAAATATTGTTTAACTTGCTTTTAGAATATTTTATTTCCAGACAACTGATTTCTGAAATATAAACTTGTTCAGGGTCTAAAAATAATGTGTTTAATAAAATAATAATGACATAACATACCTAAGCTACTACAACTCGAACTAATACAATAACCTATGCGAAACTGACATACCAGCGTGACTTTATGGGCCGAAACACATAAAGGTAGTGGAATATGGCTCTGCCAAAAAATAGGCGATCCCGCCCTTATGACGCCCTGCGACATTGTATGTGTCGAGATTTTTTTCATACAAACTTCATCTTACCGCTGCGTCCACTAGTAATGGAAATTCAGGATATTTATTTATTGATTTTATTTATTTAGTTAAGTGCCATCAAACTGATACAAGTTATTAGGGCTAAATCTTAGTGCTACTGTACTTAACTTACGTTACTTTTTACCTATTCCTGCCGCCAAGCAGCAATGCTCGCATTGCTGTGTTCCGGTTCGAAGGGTATGGTTTCCGGTGAAATTACAGGCACATGAGACTTTCCATCTAACGTCTCAGGGTGGTAACACGCAAGTGATATCTATGATGTTGCATGCGTACATAGGCTACGGTAACCGCTGACCATCAAGTGGGCCGTACGCTTGGTTGCCACTTTAGTGGTAATAAAAAAAAAACTTAAAGACGACAGACTGCAAATTGATATTCTTTCTTAGTGGACCCCTACACGTTAGAGAACACACCCTCTTTTTTACGTGTCTAGAAATTTCGATTTAGGCTGTGCTTCGAAATTTCAGATAATAAGTTAACATACTTTCAAAAAAATATACAGCAAAATAGTAGTCATCGCAAATTCCTACATTACTAATAATAATATTAAACGTTGTTGGTGGCCGTATAAGTAAAAATAAAGACAAATAGTAGTAGAAATACAACTTGTAAATGGACTGTCACAGCTGCTGGGGTAACCATCCGTTATGGCGACATGACAGAATTATATTTTATGTTTTGTCGAATTTCGTTACTCATAATATTGAAACAAATATTTTGTTGACTTGTTATAAGCCTGATTGGCTCAAATTACGTTGGTAACATTTAGTAAACTTGCGATGAGCTCTCAACTTTGCTAATAATAATGTCTGCTCTGTAGAGTTTGAATTAAACGTTCATTTACCTTATGTATAGAGCTTTAGCAACAATACTAAGAGGTAAGAACATAATCCATTCAAAGCTCTAAAATAATTCCACAATGTCTACTCTTAGGCATTGTTTTATGATCTTGAGTAGTAATAAGATCTACGTGTATGAGGACTCTCAACACATCTAAATGTTCATTATAATATTATGTACTGCTTTGTCGTTTTTTATAAAGTTTCGAAGCTATTTAGGTGAATGCTAGCATATTATCTCTTTATTTTTATTTTATGACATCCCACAAAGGTCTAAGAAAAAGTAAGATCGTATCAGTCAGTGGCCAACTCTGATGACAGAGTTTTTAGGCCGCCCGGCCTTTGTCATGGCCTAACAACTTTAAAAATGCTCGACCGACTGCGGGAGCGCTCAGTTGAAATTGTCATTGGCCACCCATCCAAATAGTAACTTCGCGGAACAGTGCTTAACTTCGTTGATCTGTTAAGAACAACTTAGCTAGCTACGTCAAGAGCGCTCCAAAGATCTAATAACAATCATTTAGATCTCAAAAGATATGGAGATAGTTAGAGTTATGGAGATAGAGAGCCAATCCAAAACCAAACCAAACCAAAGTCTTCATCATCGTGACAGCCTCCTGATGTTCCTATTGCTGGGACATTGACCTACTTTCGAGTGAGAGTGATTGGATTATTAATCCACCACGTGGACCCAATACGGATTGGTGGATGGCACATTATCTTTCGAATTTTAGTTCTTGAACATGCCGGTTTCCTATAATGTTTTTCTTCCCGATGTTTTTCTTCCTTCATTTCGTATGAAAGCATTGCGCACATAACTTTTTTTAATAAAAAAAAAAAATATTGATTCACGGCCAGGTTCGAAGTTCTCAAACACACGATCTTTCGTTAGGATCGGAAGACGAGGTCACAACCAGACCACCATTGCTCTACACCAGTCAACCACTTCGGACACACTTACCAACAAATAAAAAAAAAATTAAACAGACATCAGTGTGAAAACTGAAAGTTCTTGTAAAATGTGCACAGGGTGCGTATTGCTACGTTAGCTCGCCGTGCAAACTCGGACGACATTATTTTCTACAATATCTTTCTTTGTACTCATTTTTATTATGAGAGCGGAAATTGCAAGGCCGATATATGTTTTATGTTACCTTTTAATATCAAGAACCTTAAAATCCTTAGTTCCATTGTTTTTCATTGTTATCATACATGATCACCAAAACTTGATTTTGATTGTTTTCGAACTTATGTGTCAAGGAAATAAATGTTAGCTTTAGTCACATCTGGAACTTAGTTCACATTACCTGCCCTATGATATGATATTGAGTTTATAATTAATGGAACTTTTCTTTAACAAACATTTTAAGATTAATGTGGGCCAAATTTGATGTAAAGCAAAAAGTATAAAATACTCGTATATTTATTTAATAATATCACAAGGATCATTTTGAAACGTCTTAGAGCTAGGTGAATTTACGCCAGTTCCACGCGCCCCAAGAAAAATCTGGCAACAAACTCGGCTGGGTTCCTAGCTTGTTTATATTTATGTTTGCCCAAGTTCTCACTCGTTTAAGAACTATAAAATACAACGAAGAATAAAAGTAAATCTTATTGAATAAACTTACATATTATACCAACCTATGATTTATTTGTAAATTAAATTCAAAAAATCATAAAATCCATAAAAATATAGTATGTGCTACGTTTTCTAAATCTTATTGAAACTCGAGTATATCAATAAAGTTTATCCGGTCAATTATTGGTTTAGCTGCCTTGCGCGCCATGCCACCTGTCAATTGAGTGAGCGTTGGAGAGGATTTGATCGTGATGAGGCCGGGCTGTTGGCCTTATGCTGTGACACGTGTGAGTCGTTGTACGAATACTTATTGTATTATTACTTTTTCAGTCAGCTATTTGGCAATGGTTATGCAATAAGTATTTAAAATTGAATGAAAAACTATTAGCGACATCAAATTGAGAATGACGATGAATTTGGAATTGACGTGTTTTGAATTAAATTGATTTATTCAAACAAATATTTATTACTCATAAATTAGGCGCTATCAGATTATGTTATAAATAGAAAATAACCTTGTTTAATAAATAACTACGTAACTTGATAAAGGGCAACTCACGGCATCTATACTCTAAAGCCAATCAAAACAGATTATTATCGGCCAATCAGAACAAACTGAAAGCTATTCTGATTGACTGATTTGAGGTAAAACTTTGGATTGTTACCGTGTGTGTTCTTTATATTAGCTCAAGTGATTACCTGTACACAACTTAAACCACAACGTAATCAAACACAGCCAATCAAAACAATCTCCAGATTATTATAAGCTAAATAGAATTATATCCAGACTGTTCTGATTGGCTAATTTATGGCAAAGTTTGAGTATAGCTACTGTGTGTGCTACTGTAATGTAAGCTTAACCGATTACCTGTGCATGAGCAAAACCACAACGTAATCAAACACTAGAGGTACCTATTATTAATTGTGCCGGCATCGTGTAAAGTATTTTTGACAAATACACTTTGTCAAAATAAATATTGAACATTATTACTACATTATATATAACAAACAAACGCAATGTTTGCAATGTCTGCAAATGTTTGTTTATGGTCTGGGTGTTCTGTACAGGTGTCAGGTTTTAATAGTACTCGTAGTTTCTTTGAAAATCTGTTACCAAGTTTAAAATAAAAAAGTTAAGTATCATCATCGTCATTATCCACCTAATCCTGCTTGACTTCACGACCCACTGCCGGGTATAGGTCTATTCCATGAATACTTTTCAAGATGCCGTTACAGTGGTAACAGTTATTACTAATAAGCAAGCAAACTTAAACAATATAACTAGTTATAACTACCCCTAAACCGCCGACTCTACTAATTGGTTTCATCTACTCATCCAAGCTACCCGAAACCGTTATCATGGACCATAAATTTGATTCATAGGTTCAGTGTAGGCTATAAATTTGGAAAATAGTTTTGTAGATACTTCATCTACTCCTAGCTTGGCTATTACTTTGGCTTTTGCAGCCAGTAATAATGAGTAAGTTATCTAAAGACTGATTAAATGATAGGGATATAAGAGAAGTAGAGCTCTTTGTGATAGAGCTCGTCTAAGGAAGAATTACCTCCATATCTATTTGTGCCGCCAAGCAATACGTAATGCTTGCATTTTTGTGTTCCAATTCGAAGAATTAGAGACACATGAGTGATGAGACTTTAGATCTACGTATCAGGATGGCAACGCGTAATTGATATTATCTCTGATGTTGCAAGCGTAGACTATGGTAACTAACTGGTTTACCACCAAGTGGGCCGTATGCTTGGTTGCTACATTATTGGTATTAAAAAAACAAATAAATATTCTAGGATTTTACAATTATGTCTTCAACTTTTCTTATCTTTATTGCAAAAATATTCATCCAGGCTATCAATTTATTTTTACGAGAATGTATTTTCATAATTTTATCTATTTAAATTCAGCTTATTCTATACATTTTCTATAACTAACCACACTAGTATAAATGTGTCTTTGCAACTGGTTTGGTTTGTTTCCGTCAACAAAGATGGCCACTGGCTCAAAGAACTTGTATATATTTTTGCAACTTAGCTCACAAACTATATTGATAAAACATAATTATGTAATGCAATCCGCATTACATAATTATGTTTTAGATATCTTGGCACAAGTACATGCATCATGATTACGGTAGAAATTATTAGCAGAGCATCATGAATATAATGTAAAACATAACACACCTTATTAGTCATGCTGACTGACCCCATACTAGGTTTCCTTGTGTTATTGGTATCAAAGGGCGGCCTAGAAACTCTGTCACCAGAGTTGGCCACTGAGTTATACGAACTTACTTACTTACATATTGGTATCAAAAGCTACGAGTGTATTTATCAAACTTTAGCTCTAAGGTATTTAAAATAACTACTTATTTGCTTATTTTTTTTCCTTCGGGGCGTACAACGTACCTTATTATTGTTGAGCCTAGATAAAGGTTCCTAATTTGTATGATAATGGAAAGCAAAATTAGATACAATCTTGCCAACAACAAAGTCATTATTTTGAAGCAGCAACCATAAAATTTTGCGAACGACTATATAAAAGACCTTATTTTGTTAGTTACACGCAACAACTCACAGTGTTTGGAAAGCGTAATACATGGTTTATTACTTTAACTTTTTGATTTAATAACCTGAAAACAGAATTTGTTTTGCCTAAATAATATCATGAAATTAAATTATGAAAATAATATTTGCGCCCTTGGTTGTCATTGTTGATTTTGTTGTAAAATATCTACCTAATATAATATTACACATCGGCTATTATTATTTTAAACTAGGATTATTTTAATTTACAAAAATTCGTAAGATATATTCTTCAAAACGACATCCTTAATAGTGCGGCGGGCAAGTTTTCAGCTGAGTTTCGGTAAATAGTTCAGTAAAGAGTTGTAGGTACGGTTCCCGCTGCAGTACAAAACAAACGTTTGCATGACCTGCAAATATTTGTTCAGGCACAGCGGGAATCTCAGTGAATGTAAGGCTGAGAAATATTATTCCGTTTAGGGTCAACTCATAAGTGTTAATAGTTTTATTATCTACGAGTACATAAACGCTCTTGTTATTTACATAATCTAATGTGTGATAATAAACACTCATGCTACAAGTGCTGCTTAACAGAGTGCATTTCACAACATACATGGGTTTTGCAAAAAAAACACATCCTAGTCATCGATGGCAGTTCTATAATATTAGCGTCGGTTCCACCTCACCTTAAACTATTTTTAATGGTGTCAGAATCGACAGTAATTTTTTTTATTAAAATCAAAAGTGTCAGTTGGGACTATGTCCCAATAAATTTTGTCCGAATCGACAGCAACTCCTTAATACTTATCACCAAGAAAGGCGTTGAGGTTGTGGAAAAATAAATAAAAGCTTAGTGTTTCAAATCACACCAATGGGCAAGAAACCGGTCCCAAATACTGAGAAAGAAGTCAAAATCATGGTACAAGTTAGGTACTATTGTATAGAAAACTGGTGAAATATTCGTTAAATTAGACGCTTCATTTCAATAACCTACCTTTTCAGACTATATTGCTTTACTGTCAACCTCAACTATAATATTTGCATGCTTGTGAAGCAAAAACGTGTTGTGCTCCATATATATTAAAACCTGTAATGTATCCTGCCGTGTTTTAGCAAATAAACTAATTTCATTTCATTTCATAAAATTGGTTCGGTGTAATTTTTTTCTAACTAACGATGCGGTTAGCACTGACTTTCGTTCGATCATCGTCCTAACACTGCGTTGACAAACTAAGTTACACATCTACAATCTGTTTTGGTCAACATTGACCCTTTTACAATATCTTATAATGATTAGCATTATCTAATTTAGTGCTAATTAACACTTATACTACAAGTGCCTACTTACAGACACATTTAAACAAGACACATAAGTTTGGGACAAAATGAGTTTCACAAATAAAGTCGTCATATAATAGTTACAGCTCTGGTATTGGCGCCGCCACTGCGTCCTACTTTGCCAAAGAAGGCGCTGAAGTTGCCATCGCCGGAAGAAATATAAAAAAACTTAGTGACGTGGCTTCCCAAATCACCAAAATTGGCAAGGTACCACTCATAATCAAAGCAGACGTTTCCAATGACGACGAGATCAAAACCATCGTCAAGAAAACAATTGAAAACTTTGGAAAGTAAGACGTCCTTGTTAACAACGCTGGTTTGATCAGAACAGCGGCAGTAGACGATACTAGCCTTTTGGAACGACGAAGTCGTCAACACTAACCTTCGATCAATCGTTTTACTCACAAATCTAGCCAGTCCCTACATTATCAAATCAAAAGGTAATATTGTGAAAATTTCAAATATAGCAGGGTCCTCAACTTTAAGATCTTTTGTGCTGGCTGGATACTCGTCATACTGCGTTTTCAAAGCCGGCTTGAATCACATTTCCCGAGTCGCTGTAGTGGAACTTGCTGGCATAGGAGTCCGGGTAATCGTTGTGAGTCCAGGGCCTGTAGAATCTTCAATAATAAAAAATGCTGGAATAGGCTCTAACTGGGACATGGCCAAGGAAATTACCGCGTTGAAAATTCTCACCCAGCCGGATGAGATTGCGAACATGGCGCTTTATAAAGCGAAAAGTATTACTGGCAGCAATTATTTGATTGATGGTGGTATCATGGTTAATTAGTATAAATGTGTTGTTTGAATAATAATAATATATATAATGCATATTACATAAACATATTTTCTATTTATCCATTTCCGTTTTCCGATTTACCCAACCTCAGCACAATATGCGGGTAATATTTATGTCAGTAGGGAAATCCTTATAACTTTCTTTATTCACTGCCAATCGACTTGGCTTTGGCATAATAAAATACTGTAACGCTGCGCCATATTATTGAGATAGACAGGCCAATACGATAACTAAAGTAGGGTATTTAGTTTTTGCAGTTTTTGTAAAATTAGATAAACTACAAAAGTATGAAGACGTAAAACTAGCCATATCCGATATATCTCAGCACAGAACAGTAAGGATTTGAATCCCTGAACAAACTCTGGTAAGTACAAAAGGAAATGTCGTGTGAGGCGACGTTGAATAAAGCAAAGAGAATTGGGTCGAGGCCCGCGAAAACCTACATTCTGGAACGTAGCCAGAAGCCACAAAATTTATTTTATTTCGTTAAAACGCTATATGACAACTTATCATCAATGCTAAACTATTTGTTTCTTAACTTTATCTTTTGTATCAAAGCTATAATTTACAAAACTATAATTGCATTTACTAAATAGATAAAATTATGGAACAGACCTTATAAAGACCACAACAAACAATATTTTAAACGTTCAGTTTGGTTGAATAAAAAACAATTTGAAAACCATACAATGATTCAAAACATATATAAGTTTGTTCTTAATATATTAGATTCTAATTTAATTCGGAGAAAGAATACAATATGTGAATTTCCCAAAGGTCAAATTATGTCAACATGCATTGCATGGTACATTATGTAAGACGTCTTCCGTGAAATGTACAATGTTGGAAGAACAGGAAAATTGTAGCGAAATTGCCTTTTCAAGTCGCAATTCGGTAAGTAAGTATTTTTAAGATACATACCGACAAATAAGCCTATGTTATTTTTTATCAAGTAACGTGGGAGCTGTTTCCTTATGTAAACACAAATATTTCATATACATTAATTTAACAAAATATTGTCTTTGTAAATGTTTACATGATTATATTAAAAAACATGTTTAACATGTCATGAAACTTACGTTTTTGTCTGCTATTGTTATAGCTAAAGATTTTTTAAATACAGTTAACACTGTTTTATGTCTGTAACTCACTTTATTTTATATAATTGTGTTTAACAATGAATATTTATCTCTATAGTCTACACATAGTTAGTATATTGTTTAATAACGTAAAATTTCTTTTATTTTAAGGAAGTAATATATAAAATTGTTTTCGTTCTAAGTAGACGTGCCTTATCTTTGCCCTGTCGTGTCTATTACGAAGATAAAACTCAAGGAAACTGTTGACTTGCTTGTCGATATGTTTATGTCAACATAATGTTTGCTAAGGGTGTGTTTGATGATCAAACTTGCTGGAGGACTATGGATCATTATAATCATCACGACCAGACTTCATATATTCCAAATGGTGAGACAATGGCTTACTCTCGAACAAAAGTGATTTTGTCTTAATCCACTAAGCGGACCCACTGGTGGCACATGTCTTTTGAATCCTAAATTATAAATATTTATATATATTTTTTTCCCTTGTCTTTTGAGAGCAATTAAGTCATTGTATACTTATGTTTCCTACTTTAGACTCATTACCTTTTATTTAAGTTGATTGCTATAAATGCATATTATCTATTTATGAACTGCTGGTTCTGACGAGGTGGTTAAGTCATGAATTAATTAAACACATGCATGCATGTGGACAGAATGTATTAGTGTCTCACAAGCGCGCGATTAGAGACAGCTCTGCTTTCTCCCTTCATCATCATGACATGTCACAGCCTTATAATGTTCTCACTACTGCGACTATGGCTTTTAGTGAAAGTGTTAAGTCGTAATCCACCGCACTGACCCAATGCGTATTGCGTGTGGATGGCACATGTCATTCTAATTTTTGTTCTATAATCTTTTCTAATCGCGTTAAATAAATCACTTCACCCGAACTAGGTCCAAATATTTCTCCACATGACAGTCTTATAATGTTCCCACTGCTGGGACACTGGCCTACTTTCGAGCGATAGCGTTTGGCTTTTAATCCACCACGCGGACCCTATGCAGATTAGTAAATGGCACATGCCTTTCAAATTTTTAGTTGTTAGACATACTGGTTTCCTCACGATGTTTTTCTTCACCGTATGAGAGCACTCCCATTGCGAGCATATTTTTTTCTAATCGAAAAATCCATTGTACAACCGGATTCGAACTTACGACCTTAGAAACAGAAGGCGGGGTCGCTAAGACTAGGGCCACCAGTGCTTTTAAAAAATTCTTCAATAAATTCTGTCAAGTTTCTAAACTAACATATTTATTGTATATTTTTTTAGTATTACGTGGCGCGTTTGTATTTGTTCGAGTGGTACAGTGGCGCGGATATTCTGCTCACTGATGGTTTACTACGTCAGTTTTATCCACAGCCAATGCATGTCAATTTCCAGCGGCGCACTTAACCTACATCAATATTGTACACTATTAAAATACACAGGAATATTGATTTTGAAAGCAATCCCATCAGTAGCGTAATTTGATTTGAATGCCGCTGACCATGCCTGTTAATATTTCCATAGAGTAAATACACAGCAAAGATTAAGATAATTTTCTAACCTATAGTTTCGTGGTTTATAAATAAATAACAAACAGTGAACACTGATGATAAAAATCTTCCCACCTTTCGGCAGGTTGAAAAAACCCTCTGGTTACTTACCGCGCAGAAATAAATGTTATGTTTGCTGAAGTTACCCCACTTCAGTAAACATAACATTCATCGTGTTTAAAACTACGGTTCATTGTGTACCGCGGCTATGCGCTGTTTACTCAGCGGGATTAGAGGTAGACGAAGATAAATAAAAGTACTTTGACTGTAGTTTGTCTAGCCAGATGTGAAATCTCAGTACTTTATTAGTACCTACCTACTTAAAAGTAAAGTAGAACGTTTAAAATAATGCGTGTTTATTTATGTAGTATACAACTACTTAATTCATACTCCAAATACACACGAGATGATGATGCTGAGTGGCTGCCTTTATTTCGTCACAATAGTTTAGTTTTAATTTGTTTTGTTATTTTTATGTTTATTGTGTGGCGGTAAATAAATATTTTTCTATTCTATTCTATTCTATGTTGAAAATGACGATTTTTATGAATAAATACAAAAATCTAAAATTCTTTCTTTTTTCTTTTGAAGACGTTCGTTTCTAACGAAACGAGGCAAAGGAAAATTAAAATGTTGTTTATTTCCAAGCTAAATTTTAAACAGTAAAATAAAGTAAAGTAACATGTGAAGCGGAACATTTCAACTCACATCTAAGCGTATATTTAAACAGAGTCAAGTTTAGTTTTAAGTGTAAATTCAGGCTACGAAACTTTTTGAAATAGGTTTTAAACAACATACTGATGTAAGTTTGTACTTTGTTCCTTCTTCCCGCTTAGCTGTTCTAAAGTTTTTGAGATCAGAAAAGTCATAAATGTTACTTCAATGACATACAAGATGGTGAGCGGTTAACGTTGTCTAATTATAATCAGAGTTAAGCGCGTTGCTACTAGAGAGAGTCTAATGTTATTGTAACTGTACCGGAAACCCTATAAACTGAAATGCAAAGCTCACGCTTTCCTACTTACTATTCTCACATAATCAAATGCAACTAGCAACGTAATTCCAGATGTTCTCATCAATATTTAATTCCATATTACATCCTTGTCATTGTTCGCAAACGGCATGTGCTTGCCCACTTCACAAATACAATGGGTTTGTTCTATATAGTGCAGGATGTTCTAATTATTCAGACGATCGACGGACAATAGCCACGTCTGTAGTGCGTTATATTTGCCTATGGTAAGGTAATACTAGTTGAATACCTCTGTAACGAAGAGGAATTTAAGCTAGTGCACACAATTAAAATACCTTATTGTTTACTGAATGTTCTATAATTATGTATGGTATTCGGACTTCGAATCACATTTGATCGACATAAATATGAGAAGAAGAAGAAGAGAAAAATACATATAATATAACCATCTATGGTTGTTTTTGAATTATTCAAAATTGTTTTGTTTCTGAAATAGAAGTAGAGGCCAACATTGTTGTGTTTGTATATTTTTGGCACTAATCTTGGAGTGAAACTACTCGTATTTATTACTAGTTCTAAAGTTTATTTCTATGTTCTAAAATAATTCCATAAAAGAAACAACTTATTGATATGTAGATGCTTGAGTGAAGCAGAAATAATTTGTCTTTGAACGCTTTGCAGCTTAGAATCATAAAAATAATATCGATCGCTACCTAAAGGTAAACAAAACAGGCCATTTCTTTTTATAGCGACTTAGCGTCTGGCGTCTGCGTCTGAACAAACAGACACCTGTTAAACGTTGAGTATGAGTTATAATTGATTGAAAGTTTTACAGAATTCTTCAATAGTTTTAAACTTAGAACGATTTGGAGGTACTTCTTTTTTTGTTGTTTTTATGGCATACCTGCATACGGCTCACGTGATGGTAAGCGGTTACTGAAGCCTATCGCTCGAAAAACCAAAGAAAACCAAGAGAAACCATTGTTTTGCCATTCCAAAGCATTGATCAAAAGTCCGATGTACCATTAACTGCTTGGCGGCAGAAATAGATATAGTCGTATAACATCCCCGAACGAGCTCTATCACAAAGAACGTTACTAGGTACTCGTAGATCTTCGGTTCTTTGAAGCTTTACAGAACTCACTGGTGCTCATTAGTTCAATTTTATAGAGCGCAAGAGTTTTTTTTAAATTATGACAGCCTTATAATATCCCCACTGCTGGGATACTGGCCTGACCAAAAACTGACCATAACCTCGAAATTGGATTAAGGTGGATTAAGATCCTATCACTTACGCTCGAACTAGCATAGAGTCTTAATACACCACGTGGACCTAATGCGTATTGGTGGATGGCACATGTCTTTCAAGTTTTTGGTTATTGGACATGCCGATTTCCTCACGATGTTTTCCTTTACCGTATGAGAGCACTTTGTCCCGCAGCGGGGATTGAGCCTGCAACCAGGGCACTTGCCCACTGCATCATCAAGGTCGTCTATATCTTTGGATACTTTTGCGTCCCGCTACATAAAGTGTCACACCTCATAAATAAAACCTTTGCTTAGGTATCGTGGATCCGCAAGCGTGACCTCCACATCCTAACAGTGGGAGTGCATACCTACAGCAGTGACGCGAGGTTCGCTGCTCTCCACACAGACAATACTGACGAGTGGACGCTGCGGGTCGCTCCAGCTCAACCGAGAGACTCCGGTGCTTATGAATGTCAAGTATCCACAGAGCCGAAGATCAGCCTGTCTTTTCGTCTCACTGTCGTTGGTAAGTTGCTATAGTGCATAAAATATAATAATACCTAAAAATTGCCTCAGACGAGACTTGAACCCGACTTCCGCTGATACGTGACTTGGATGCGCTACCAGCTGAGCCACCGAGTCATGCCTAGCTTGTTCGAAATAATCCTTGGGGTATTTTTTTTACTGTAGTATATTCAGAATACTGAAACGTTATATAATATTTGAGAGTGTATCGAAACGTGCAATATCGAATGAAAAAACGTCAAAAACGTCATTAAATTTTTTTTTTAGGAACGTTTCAGGATTTGGGCGAGGGTGTACAACATACAGAATTAATAGGTACCTAACGTAACGTTACTCATAAAAGAAAGATTTTTAAAACTAAATTGAAATTTTTCTTTTTATCTAGTGCACAAATACGTATATTTTGCAAAAATGCCAGCAGACACAGTTATATATTTATGTCTCTGTGAATAAGCTTTAGGTCAAACAAAAATCTTTCAACATTTTCCTAGTATTTCTGTAGGTATTCAGATTCAATCGAAGCCGCCATTATTATCAACCGCAATCTAAACATTAAATTAGAATATTCATCGCTCAATTTCAGTCGGCTTGGTGTATCCATACCTAATCATTAAACAAATTAGTCTAGATGTTTGTACTATAGGAAGACGCGGAACTTACCTACAAACTTACAAAGCTATATCTAAGTGTGTCAGTTGCCAATTTCTTCGTAATATATATATTACTTAGCTTGATACTCTTATTTGTGAGCATTCAAGTAAATTACTTATTCACAAAGTTTATGTGTTTCGCGGTAAAAGTTTCGTAGCAGTTTGCAACGCATTTTTTCTCATTGAAAATTGATGTAAGTAAGTGAAGTAAGTGAAAATCTCTTTATTCAATCATATCACAAGGATCATTTTGAAACATCTTAAAGCTAGGTGAATTTACGCCAGTTCCACGTGCAATGATAAAGTGTAGGACACTGTTATAGAAAGCCAGTGACATAATATAAACCAGCATTGCATAGAAAAGAGCTGGATTTAACTTACGCTCACACGCACAAAGAATATCAAAAATTAAACCGGTGTCTAACACGCTTTGCGTTGCATTTGCATAGCGCTGGAGAACTGTAATGTGATAAAGAATTAAAATGGATAGCCCACTTGCTAAACACGCGTAGCAATAGCAATACATACTCGACTCAGAGTGGCGGCATCGCGTCTCAGCTGCACTGTGAATGTTCGTACGTTTCATTGTTATAGCTACAAGACCGACGTCAACGACCACCCACTAAACGAGCTCTAAAAAATACTTTTGACGACCGATGTGGCGCAGCAACGCGGAGATTGCGGGTTCGATTCCCGCCTCGGGTCAAATGTTTGTACGATCTACAAATATTTGTTCCGGGTATTCTGGGTATTTTCTATAAATAATAAAAAATATCTATCTATGTATAATATTGTTTTGTATTAAGTATATTATCAGTCATCTAGTATAGTTCGCACAGCGGATCTAGGCTTCCGTGAAGTTAGCCGTTTGTGATGCGCAAAGACAATTTAGTTTGGAAAAGCTCCATTGCGCATCGAAACGGCTAATTTCACCATAGCATTTCAAACCATAGCTTCAGTAAAGTTTTTCAAGAAAAAAATTGTGCTATTTGTTACTCTACTATGTTTAAGGTAAAACAATGAAAAGCACCTGTCGTCGCAATATACCTCACACAGGCCGATAACAACTTTAATAATACCCTCACAACTTGAGTTGAATGGCTAGAGTATAATACTTTCTTAGTTTAGCATGGAGCAAATTGCTCAATTGAGATGCCCACTATATCCGGCTTACCTGTAGGTACTTGTTATTAAAGGTAGTTTTACCCTAACGATATTTTTATGGTCGTTGTTTAAGCCTGTTTACATGTGGCATGGTTTGGTTACATTGACAACTCATTCGAAATGGATAGACAACTTTAGATAAATCCCTTCTGGACCCACGGCTTAACTACAACGCTCGACTGGATGTGCCGTGGTTACTCGTAGTTTTTCCAATTTTTCTATGGTGTTACAAAGACCTAGGCCACTATGAAATTGGCTCTTTAAAAATACATTGGTGGCTGTATGGACTGTATGTGTTCGAAAATGCCTTTTTCTTTTACTCTTTTTTACAAGTGAATATTATTTTTTTCGTTATGACGTCATCGATCAAACGTTGCGTTATTTTTCGTAGACTCGGTTACGTACCAAGTTATTTATTGTAAATTGGCCTTTGTACTCGTATTCTAAATCAATATAAAATCTGCCTTAGAATGGAAGGTTTCGCATGCAAAAATAAATGGAATCTGCTATTCTATGAGCTATTAAATTTGTAATTTTTTTAATGGAAACGTTCCACTATACAATATGAGTTTTTCTTACAGTTTCCAAAGCGGAGATCTTATCGGGACCGGAGTTGTTTGTGCGGGCTGGCTCAGACATCAATCTCACTTGCATTGCACGACATGCACCTGATCCACCAAGGTAAGAAAAAAATTAAAGGAAACAGCGTTTTGAACAAGTGGATTCATCAGACCTTTCGCATGTTAAATATTTTTGGGTTCAAATGAAAAAATAATAATAAGTGGGATCAAAGAAGTCAGATCAAATTCAAATGATAGTTACCCCGATGACATGTAGATAATAATGATTTGTCGAACCTATGACATACACTCACGTGCAAGCTTTTTACCTATTTGGAAAACTGGGTGTTAAAATACAAGTGATACAGTTGTTTGTGCGGGCTGGCTCAGACATCAATCTCACTTGCATTGCACGACATGCACCTGATCCACCAAGGTAAGAAAAAAATTAAAGGAAACAGCGTTTTGAACAAGTGGATTCATTAGACCTTTCGCATGTTAAATATTTTTGGGTTCAAATGAAAAAATAATAATAAGTGGGATCAAAGAAGTCAGATCAAATTCAAATGATAGTTACCCCGATGACATGTAGATAATAATGATTTGTCGAACCTATGACATACACTCACGTGCAAGCTTTTTACCTATTTGGAAAACTGGGTGTAAAAATACAAGTGATACAGTAGAGTAATTTAAAGACCGCTACTAAATATCTGTATCTACAAATTATTCCAGAAACTCTAATAAACTCGTTTTAATGTGAAGCGTTTATCTTGATTATAAATAATAACATAATATGAGAGAGCATTGTTGCTCCAAACTAAAGACACGTGAGTTATATATAAGACAGAACAAATAAACGACATTAGAGAAGGGTTACGAGTATCATACCTATTTTTCTGCGACACTGACACAGTTACCGAGACATTTTAGATAACATACCTACTCTGAATTGTTAACTATTCTCCTAAAATTAAGTTTCTAAAATCAAGTTTTACAAGACATACCAATACTAACTATACCTACATCAAAGTCAAAGTCGATAGAGTTTTTTCCACAGAATTTTATATCTAGATATATTTCTGTGGTTTTTTTTCCAATTAAATCGCAAGGAAAACATTCAATGTACTAGAACAAGTGCTTTCTTAAACTTTTCAAGCTCAAAGTTGGTTCTATTTCAGTTTATACATCGGATTAGGTATGCAATGTTTCGTATATTTCAGCTTGTCAGTAAATATTCAAAGCTCGCGTTCGTCATTTCGGTATACCATGGAAATCCATCTGCACCTTTTATGATGCAGAGTCATGTTTTCATTACACTGGTATCGGTTTGTCAGCGGTATTTTCGAATGCACTAACTCTAGAAACTCGCATCTATTACTTGCAGGCATGTTGTTGTAGGATTCTTAATAACAACAGAATTTCATTTCAAATATCCTCAGTGCTGCATTGGTTTAATACTTTCTTAAGTTATATTTGTAATTCACCAATCACCATTTATAACGAAAACTGAAAAATCCATTCGATAAGCAGTTAGAGCGAAAACTGAATGCCCAGAAGTAAATAGAGTTTTTTTTATCAACAGCTTCATTTATTGGTACCGCGGGACCAATGTGGTGAACTACGCGCAGCGCGGCGGCATTAGCGTCGAGACTGAGCAGAGAACACGCACCAGCCGTCTACTGATCGCACGAGCCTCGCCCAGGGACTCGGGGAACTATACCTGCGCGCCAAGTAGCTCTGGTGAGTTTACTACCGTTACTAGTTCTTTTAGTGGTACCTAGAGACCAGTGTGGTGAAGCATGCACCGAGATAGAGTAGCGAACGCTCATCGCACGTCACACGTACCTGCGCGTGATTTTAGTTAACGATCGAAGGAATTATTCGTAAAAACTAGATAATGTTTTGATATATAAAAGTACTTTGATGTGTCACACAAATTTCTTACTATTTGTCGCTAAAACTTCTTGGTAAGTTGTATTATAGGTGCAGGGTGTGCTAAAGGAATTTCTCATAAATCTTAAAGGAATGTGGCGAGGAGGATTTGTATCGAAAGTAGGTAAACGAAGTCAGACACTTTTTGCTAATATTGTATTCTATATTTGCAAACGGTTCCAGTAAATATAGACTTTAATAAAACATTGTATTGCTGTGTTGTCATGTACTAACGTTTATAAACTATGTTGGTTAGACGAGATATCTTCAATGTAGGTAAAGTCCTTACCCCTGTAATTTACTTTGTACCAAAGCCTGGCATGCGAGCACAAATTCTGTTCTAACTATCTAGCCTAGCTAACAGTCACTCTTGTAAAACTTGATTGAGTAATATTTATGATGCATCCTTTAGCTAGTTAAGACCTACTGTAAAAGGTCTATGTGTACAAAGTGAACTGACTTAAAAAGCCATATAAAGTATCGTTTTATCAACAGAAACTTCTTGCTTTGATTTTTAATTGTATTGTAGCGTCACTTATAATTGTAATCGATTTAATGTCCAACAATAGACTATTATAATTAAGGTGATGATGATTATGTTGTACAAATTATGGAAGTTTAAAAATTAATAAAACCCTTTTGATATGCCAGGCCAGCATGTTGGGAACGCTTTCGTCTCGAAGTAAATCAATTTTAATCAATTGATGTAAGATCATTTTGTAAAGATCTATAAATGGCTCAGCTGTTTCATTACCTACCTACCAGAAACCGATGTAACTATTATTTTTACTCTTAAAATAAAGGTTTCAGGTTCCTTGAATTCTTTTAAGTAATGAAATACCGAGAGAAAATCCGGTCTTGTGATTCCAACATTGGTACCAACGCGTGGAGCCGGCGTGAAAGCGCTAAACCGATTTGTACCAGCTTTAGATGTTTCAACCGATTGATCAATTTTACTGACGCTCCTCCCCATTTAAAGCTTAAAGCGCACATGCATTTATTAGTGGTTAAATGAACACTGAACTAACTCCTTTGGGATCCGGACAGTACCACAGTCGCACAGGAACTGTTTTACTGAAGCGACAATTAAGGAGATTTGTACCGCGGATTCACACTCTAATTTCAACATCTGATGTAGGGTAACCATAAAACGATCTACAGATCGAGACATTTTTACTTTGAATTATTTCAGGTTACGCTAGTAGGTTCAAAGTTAATAAAATTTGAACATGATGAGTCTCACTATGACATTATATTCATATGCACGTTCAAACCAAACAAGTGGTACAAGAGTAGTAGAGTTCTTTGTGATAGAGCTCGTCCGGGGAAGGACTACCACCATACCTATTTCTGCCGCCAAGCAGCAATGCTCGCATTGCTGTGTTCCGATTCGAAGGGTATGGTTTCCGGTGAAATTACAGGCACATGAGACTTTCCATCTAACGTCTCAGGGTGGTAACACGCAAGTGATATCTATGATGTTGCATGCGTACATAGGCTACGGTAACCGCTGACCATCAAGTGGGCCGTATGCTTAGTTGCCACTTTAGTGGTATAAAAAAAAAAAAAAAAAAGTGGCACAATAATTTGATAGCGACCTCATTAGCGCAATGGGTGGGGTAAGTTGGTTGAAAAGCGAGAGGTTGCTGGTTTTATTACCGCTGCGGGACAAATGTTCCGGGTCTGGGAGTGAATGTTAAACTTGAAAATCAGCAAGTTGTTCTGACGATGACAATGACAAGTCCCAGTGCACAGAAACGTATGGTAACCTTATTCCAGTAGCAGAATATTTGCATGCTTGAAACAGGTATTTGGCTCAGCTGTATTCTGTTTGTTTGTGCTCTTTTATGTCAAGGGTTTTGGCTCTAAGCCATACGTGAGTGTGTTAGAGAATTTGTTTGTTACAATTTAATGGTTTTATTGTATTATCTAAACATATTTAAATGGTCAATAATAGTACCTATCTACAACTAATTAAAACACAATTAACATAGTGCAAGAGAAATCAGTTGATTAATACACCAGCAATAAATATTTAAAAATCAAAAGGTCTAACTTTCTTCCTTGAGATAAACAAAATGTTTCATTCAACTGAAACCATAGAGTATTTCGTTTTTTTTAATATACAGTCGTGTAATAATATTGAGGTATCTAATAAGTAGTTAAAGACCACAATTCGTATAACTATATAGTATGTTCTAGAAACTAAATTAACTTAAACACAATGTAATTTTCTTGTAAGTCGAAACGTTTTTTCATCCACGAGTCGCCACGAGTCGGCACTTTCAAAACACCACTCAACACTACATCTCTGTCGGCGTCCACGAAAGTAATTTGTCTTCACCCTCTTCTTAGGGACTGAATCAAATGAAACTGAAATATCAAAATTATCTGTTTATTTCACCGAGTTGTATAAAAGTAATACCTTAACTTCTGCACACTCTCAATTTAATCACTAGGTTTTTAGAAATGGTCAAAAAACTTCTTGTTCAAATAAAGTCTGAAGGTTTATACTGTGTAATCTCCTCGCTACTTTAAACAAATCTGTTCTAGCTAGAATCTAATCCCGTGATTTATCAACCCCCGGCTCTTATAGTCCATTTGTATTCGCTTTCACCCCATTCATCCTTTTTATTGAATTAAATTCTAAAAGTGTTGACCGTAAAAATTCAAGAGGTTAACAATTTACGTGAACGACATGAAAACAGGAAACGACGCAATCATTTTTAAATCTATTTCATTTTGTGAAACGAAATGTAGCTTCGTAGTTTATGGGCTTTGTATTGACTTTTTTCTTTTATTTTAGCTATTGTTTGCACAGGAGTTCTGCTGTGAATTTGTTTTACACAATACTTAAATCTTTGTTGTTTTGTGCGTGGCGCATTACTGTTTGCACTTTGCAATATTGTAATAATATAATAAAAAAATATATTAAGTATACAAAACCGGTTGCTCCATTAATCAAAATAAGAATAATAATTTTTACAATAAACAATATGAGCTTTAGTTACTTCAAATGCCCGGCCCGGATACAAACACAGTCATAAGTAAAAAATTCCATAATATCACGGAGAGTTACAGAGTTTATTTTATTACAGATTCAGCGTCAGTGGTCGTCCATGTTGTAAGCGGTGAGCGCCCAGCAGCCATGCAGAGTCACGCCATGCGAGTCATCCCTTCGTTTATATCTCTCTCACTTATCACCACCACTTATCACCATAGGGAAACACTGACTGACGTATTTATAAAGTTGTTCAATATCATTCACTGTATCTTCTCTTTACACAAAATATTCAAACATATTCCATTCTGGGACAACTATAGCATCAGGAGGTTTGTGACCAGATGACCAGAATTTTAAATATGAAATTTTGTTGTGTTGAGCGTATTGAAACGAAGTTTGCTTTAAGATTGTTTTGATGGTTTTGTTGTGATTAGCAATCTCAATTTTGTGATTTGTTTTTGTGATTTTATCATGAATTAGAGGGTTGTTTAAATAATGAGTATGGTGGTTTACAATTGTACATGTCATGGTGCATTTATCAAATTTCTAGAATAGCGTATTCTAATTTAAACTTGAGCAATTACGAAATTGATTAATTTACCTTTCAAAATTTATTACATGCTCTCGGCTGCTCTCAATATTACGATTCAATTTGCCGATGCTCTTCTCATTAATTACATAGCGTATCTATTTAACTTTATTAAAATGTGATGGGCTTAGAGGTTATATGGCAACGTTCAGCAAAGCACCAGAATGCTCTTTACGAAATTTTAATATCAAAACAGGTTCTTTAAGTATAACCGAATTGTTCTATCGTAATTGGATATTATGATTGTATCATATATTATTACTTATTATTACTTATTATTATCATATTTTTTTGTTGGACATTGATGCCGATTGTGTGTAGCATTCATCTTTAACTAATATTGTCACCGTCTTTTTCATATAAACAAAATAAGAAGGACCTTGAAAATTTTAGATCTGTCTTTAGTGTAACCTTAAATAATGTGCTGAAATAATCGATGCCATTTATAACGCAACCATGCGAATGATAATCGCTGATTAGAACGAATACTTTCATTTGAATTCATTGTTATGATATCAATCGTACATAGAGATAAAACTAAAATAAATTCATTGTAAATATTATTGTAACGAACTGTAAATATAAAGTTTTTATGATATGATAAGATACATCTTTCAATAATAGCACAACGTAAACCCATCGTCTATAAGACTACTATAAGCTAAGATCAATGTAAGCTAATTAGTAAACTCTGTAAATACTAATTTACATTTGTAAATAAATACGTTTTACGTGTTCTCCGTTGTTTTATTTAACCAGCACAATGATACTAGTTAAAATTTGCTCGTATAAAATATTTTAACTTTAGTAATAAATTTAAATCTTCTGAGTTTATCTGGAGGCTCTGAGTGTTTTTATAGGTGCTTTGCGAAACAAAGTAGGTTAGGGTGTTTAATACGACGTAAAGTTATGCAAAGAGGATCCTTTTAAAAGCATTTGTTGTAAAATTATTGGCTTCTCTGCAAAAACTGTACTATTCTATTGAAGTTGCACTACAATCTTGTACGGTATTTCTAATCATTGATATAACGGAACTGAAATACTAAACAGAAAACCTGATTGATGTTGAACCTAATTACATCTAAAATACTTGTACAACACCGCTACTTTGTCTTCGCTGACATTTTTTATGTAAACTTTTTCCTGCTGCGTAATCTTTGGGGGTTGGAATTTTGTAAACTTTTATAAGTGTGAAAATTCTTATGAGCATGTGATTTCAATTTCACTGGCACTACCCAATCTTTGAACTGGAATATTTGTGTAACGCATAGCGGTATAAAATATGTTACATTACTTCGACGAGCTCCATCACAAATGTTCAATTCATTATTTTAATCCTAATACTATTTACACAACTTTTTGTTTACTCCCTTTAAACATCGTAAAAAAACATCATACTTCAGGTTTTTTGATTCTACCTACATACTTCTTAGTCAAAATTAGACATTGATCGTGATTAGTAAAGCACTTACTATTCATAAAAGTTTGGAACAAAATCGTCCCATCAAAGTTATTGAGCTTATTTACTCTAAAAACACCCTATCCTGAATCAGTTGAGTAAACAGGCCTAACTCAATAAATTGGTTGAACTGTAAGGACTGACCCCCTTACGTCGATTAGTTGTATAAACCAAAGGGAACAAATAAAAGCACACCCCTAGCTCAAGATATAATCTTTCTAGCGTTACTTCGACATTGTCGTTTGGGTTCAGGTAAAATGGTTAAACTGGTTAAACTTGTCTTGTCGTTACTAATATTCCTAAGCTTTGTACGGACTAATTTAGTCGATTAGTTAAACATTACATGCAGTAACTGTAACAGATTTTGTCTACGTAGGAGTAAACGAAAACTTCCGTTGTTCGATCGATGGCTGCTGTTGAACTGAGAGTCGTTTAGTAAATCACAACTGATAAATGAGTTCAAAATTTAAAGGGAGCTTCACTTGTAACCGAGCGTTTACGCGCTGTGCTATGTAGTTGGAGGTTTCTAACCTTCAATTTTGATCGTCTCTGATCCTAATACCCAGAGCTAGTTAAACGTGGAATGCCTTATTTACTAAGTTATCTATCTATTAGAGCTCATTCACACAAGACCGATTCGTTTCTCTGCCGCATCGCGTTGTTTTACGGTGCGGCGGCACTGGTTTTTAAATGGCCGTGTTTACACGAATCACATTATCGTAAAAAATGACGTTACGCGCAAAAAATAACACTTTTTTTCTTTCGTTTATAACTGTTTGATAAAAACGATATATATATCCTCGTTTTATAAAGTTGTTATTTCTTCAATTAGCAGCACGCACTTAATAGAAAATCTAAGAATCTATAAAAATTCTTCCAAAAATTTTTTTTTCAAATGCCTCTTTTAAATAAAAAATCAGAGCAAGATAGGTAAAATTTAGCATAGCCTGTTAGTCGAATTACTACCAAGTAGTGTGTGACGTTTTATCTTCTGCATCAGCTAGCAATAATAAGTGGTGTTTGATCGATTTCTCGGCAATTACAGAAAGCAGTTTATTCTACCAACATAATGCATAACATTCATCTATACATCGGTAAACACAATTTTTCAGAGCTTGTGCCAGACAAGTTTCATCATGACAGCCTTCTAATATTCCTACTGCTGGGATACTGACTGCTGCCGACTCGGACAAAATTTATTGGGACACAGTGTCCCAACTAACACTTTTGATTTAAATATTTAGCTTACTCTCAAGCGAGAGTGATTGATTGATTGGGTCTTATAATCCATCACGTGGACCTAATGCGGATTGGTGGATTGCACATGTCTTTCAAATTTTTAGTTCTTGGATATGCCGGTTGCCTCACGATGTTTTCCTTCACCGTATGAGAGCACTGGCATTGCTCACATAAATTTACTAGACTAGTTTAGTTTACTAACATACTAGTTTACTTTAGAATTTAAAACGACTAATTAATATATTACCTAAAAGTAGCTTTAAAGCCATGAGGACTTGAAACCGTGAAGATGTTTCTTATTCACGTACTTACAGAAAAAATACTTACGACACACTCGTAAAAGCCATTTTATTTAAGGATCCCTTAGGGTCTAATGGGTAGCAGCCATGAAGGCAAGGGACGCAAATTCGATAACTGTATTGGAAAAGGTAATATTTGTATCAGCCTTGCTTCAGGCAGAAAAAAAGGTGCGTTCATTTAACTTCTACCAATTACATACCTACATCCTGTTTCGAAGTTAATTTTGGTACAAAAAAGTTACTAGATTCACAAGGACTTGCGGAATACATTATAAATTAGCTACGCAAACTTCACTTTACAAACTAAAGCAATAAGTTTATTTAAAGTTACGTACTCGAGTGTTATAGTAAGTAAGTTCTTATAAGTCGGGGGCCAATTCTGCTAGCAGAGAAAATAGGTCGACTGAAAGTGTCCATCCGTCATAGCTTGACAACTTTTAAAAAACTGAAATCGACTGTTTAACGTGTCTTCTATAGTACGGAAGTACCCAGTTGAACTTTTTTTTTATAAGTGATACAACTTTCCACTAGCGGTTAAAATAAAATTATACGACGTAGATACCGGATACCGTTTACCAAATATTTACTTACTACTAGGTATATTATGCAGAAATGATAGGGCTTGGCTGATATACTCGAATATTTTGTTATTCAACGATACTTGGGTTTACTTACTGTTAGTTTCGGTCTAAATTAATTTTTCCATTGACTTACCTAATACGCAATTTGCATAATAAACTGCTTACAAAAATGGATGCAACCAGAGTGTTATAACAAATATTTAATTCCGTTTTCATTAGCGTAAATTAAGTCCCGTAACTAAGGTCAGAAAGGGAAAAAACTGAGATAACATTTTGTTCTGTAAAAAAAGAGGTAATGAATGTTACATTAAAATTAATTAGAGGACGAGACGAACACAAGAGATTTCTATCTTTCCATTATAATATTACACATTATTTCTCTGGCACCTTTCGTTTTACATTCTCGTAATTGGCTGTCTCTTTTTACTTAAATTGTTACCTACGAGGAACAATTTTCCGGTTTGCGAATGTCGCAAATTAGCCTTTAATTAAAATTATGCCAAAAATTTACGTCATTATTTCGTAGGCCTTTGTGATTGCGTCCCCTTTGTGCCCTTCCCGCCTCTTATCTCTAACGATAATGGCGTGCCTACAGAAAAAGCATAATAAATATTCAACAATATTTTTGTCCAGAAGCATCATTATCTTTAGGATTATTTTATTTTCCAAATTGCTTTTTATTTCTTCGGCATTTTTACGCTTGTTTACTATTCTATTACTTTAAGCACCGGAATCAAGCTTTGTTATTTGATGCCGATTCAAGGGGTGGCTATTATAATATCAGATTTCTTAAAATTTCTGATTTTTCAGACATTTTGAGAAGTTTTAATATGAAAATATTATTTTTTGAGCTTTTTTTCTTCCATTTTTTATTTTTTTTATTTTTCTACAGGACACAAAAAATATTCTATAGGTACCATGTTGTAACGTAAGTAAATATAATGAAGAATAAAGTAAACAAAGTAACTAGTTATAATAATACTCGTATTTTACGTATTTAAGCTTGTTTTTCACATTTTCATCAATTACTAAGTAGGCAGACATTCCATTCCATATCCAAGTTCCATCCAGAAAAGTTCTACAATTTCTCTTCCCTTAATTGGATTCGTCCCTTTTCCAAGTTTGACGTATAATTTTCCGGGACAACAATTAAATTATAGTGTTTACGATCCGTTTAAGATGAAACTCTGATGCAATTAAAGTGGAACTTGGTTGGTACAGACACAGACTTGAATTTAAACACCTGGGTCATTTAGTCAGTTTACACATATAATGAAAATTTATAATTTTAATGCAAACCAAATTTTGATAGGGCTGGATTTTAGCTTGTGTTTTTTGTCTAGCTATAGAGGAATCTAAAGTACTTAACCTACCAGTAAAAAGTAGAATAATTAGACAATAATTATTTGTAAAATTTTTATCTATTTTCTTTTTTTATAATTTTGCAGTGTTGCTAGTTGTATCTGTCTCGTCTCCTTTTTTTATAACTTTGCAGTGTTACTAGGGCATATTAGCAGTTATTTATTACAAGCTGATCCGTGTGGCTTCACCTGCTGTATTTCAGTTTTTATGCTATCCCACAGGAACAGTACATTTTTCCGGTTATAAAGCTTTATGTATTATTCCAGAACACATAGGCCATCTACGGAGATACGTGGTAGCAAACACACACACAACTACTTTCGCATTTACCTATAATATTAATACAGCTAACTCCCAGCGTCTAAATCATCGTCTTCAACTTATAATGAAACTTTGGCTGTGGTAACATCGGTCAGTGAATTACTCCAGACCCTACGCTTTTGTTGATATACATTTTACTTAGTTATTGTATTACCTTATCTACATAATCACTCAAAGTATAGTATCTGTAACGATAATAATATTATGTTATGAAAGAGCGGGTTTTGTAACTCAAGTATTCTTATACTTACAAGATCTTAACCTTGACGTTATTAGTTGTAACTGTAATGAACGGTTATACAAATAAATTAGTAGTAGTAGTAGTTTTAAATATGCAATGCGAGCTGACCCGCGCGGCTCCACCCGCGTTTTTGCAGTTTTTATGCTATCCCACAGGAACAGTCATTCTTTTCCCGGATAAAAAGCCTATTTGTTATTCCAGGACATAAGCCAAATTTCATCCCAATCGGTTAAGTCGTCACGGAGATACGTGTTTTTTTTTTTTTATACAACTGAAGTGGCAACCAAGCGTACGGCCCACAAGATGGGAAGCGGTTACCGCAACCTATGGACGCTTGCAATACCATAGGTATCACTCGCGGGTTGCCACCTTGAGGCTAAGATCGAAAGCCTCATGTGCCAGTAATTTCACCGGAAACCACACCCTTCACACCGGAACACAGCAATGCGAGCATTACTGCTTGGCGGCAGAAATAAGTATGGTGGTAGTTCTCCCCGGGCGAGCTCTATCACAGAGAACTCTACTACTCTTACAAACATACACACACACACCCAGACATTCGCGTTTATAATATTACATACATTGTTACGAGAAAGATAACTCCAGCTGATCTCATTCTGAGCTATCATCAAAGCTGGAGATGGCCTACCGTGTTCCAGTGAATATTCCAAAGCTATGAATATTCATCCATTCTATTTCACGCAAAGTTTTAGGAATGGGCATCGTCTTGTCCTTGTTGCTAATTAGTTCGAATGTACTAGCAAACCACTGATCCGGAGGATTTTCGTGGGCTTTTGAAGAGCTGTCTGCTGAATTCTGAGTGCGTATTGCGCTCGAGGCATAACGCAGTACGCAAAAAATAGTACTGACGACTTGACGAGGAAAATACCTGGAGGAACTAAATTTGGCCGCAGAGTTGGTAGTAGCTTTGCTCTGCTCTGCCTTCTGCGCTGTAGGTTGTGGATTCGATTCCTATCCAGGACAAACATTTGAGTGTTGAACTTAGTACAACATGTTTGTTTGTTTTTGAGTGTTTGTTTTAAAACTGGCTGTAGCTGGTTACCATATTACAAGCTAATTTGGAGCTAGATGTCGCTATGTTAAATGCTCGTAAATTATTATTATTATTTATTATGTTAATGTGTGTAAATTACTGGGACAAAAGAGACTTGCAGAGCAGTGCCACGCAAACACTTAAAAACTTTAAGCTTTGGGTGGCACTGCATCTGTAATAGTCAGGCGTGGTGCTTAACATCAGGCGGGCGCCTTGATTGTCTTGTCATTTGCTCACATAAAAAAAAAATGTAATGAATGTGTTGCGTATTTTGTACCAAACTGTCTATTATAAATATATATATATATGTATATGTATATATATGTCTATATATATATATTATGTGAAAAATGTTCATATATTGTCATGTCAATTCTAGATTGACCTGATAAAATGAACACGCTACGAGACTGCTTTATCAATGCCCAAAAGTATTTTTTATTCATTTCTAATTTGTTCAATTCAAACGCAATGGACAGACAGACAGCATGCGACCCGTTGGGTTGGACAGATTACAAAAAGGTTGAGGCTTTAGCTAGTTTTATACGTATGGAGCCGTACAACGGAATGTTTTTGTATTCATAGAAATGTGGACGACCTACCATTGTGGTATCTAAATGCCATCCTATAAGTGAAAACTCTTCTAAGTCGGATGAATCTAAGTCGAACCATCCATCTCAAAAACCAATCACCCAGTGATAGTCAACCTTTTTTTATACCTAACGATTGGAATTGAATATTCTGTGAATTAATATCAAGCCGTTCTGTATATAGGTACATATTATATACATTTGGGAAAATAATAATCCTACTACCTAAATAAACTTTTTTTCCTTTGTTAGAGGGATTTAGGTTACAAAACATAAAATTAGCTGTAAGTACCAGATTTGCCCATAAAAACGGTACAAAAAATATTGCAGAACTAAAATCCTTGTATGCAATACTACAGTGAGATTATTTTACGGATTTCGCGAGAATTAGCTTCAAAATGAACTGTGTTAATTAATTAGTACTGTTCTGTGGAGTTTGTAGTCGTTATGCTCAATTTTAGCATGATGCTGTTCTACCTAGAAGAGCATTGCATTGTGCTGAACGCTGTTTATTAAACCCAACAAGTTTAAGTACTAGAAACTTTAAATAAACCAATCTTGCTGGTGCCATTCGCGAGTGCCTTTTTATCAATCTATAAATATTTGTTTCATGGTGTTTTATACGATAATATGTATTTTAAAAAATATCTATGAGATAACTGGTGCCTAAAAGCTTTGCTTAGTTTGGGGCTAGTGGTGTAAAATAAAATATAAATATTATAAATTTTAATGAAACTTTTTACATAACTACTATCTTACGTTTCAGGGTGATGAGGGCAGTGCAGTGTCACGTAGGTATTTAAAACCTTTGGCACTGCAACTTTTATGTGGTTAACGTGGTGAACTCAACGGTCTCGTCGTTTGTTTAGATTTTTTTATTTTTATTTATTTATTCCTTAACACCGGGCAAAATGTGTTAACATAAAAATTACTCTGATAAAACGAGTTCTCTAAAACATTATCCAACCAGTTTTTTGTCAATTATGACAAAGGGCGAAGCACACACTAATAAATATTTGAGTTCATAGCCAGTCCCTCATCAATATTGGGTATCGGAGTGTGTCGTACGAACCTTTGATGATACTTTTACGATAAAGTCATACGAGACCATTGATACTGAAAAATGTGGGGAAACATTGGGGAGATCAAACAATATTGTAACGCTTTGCTAGTTGATACTATAACTTTTGTGTAAACCTTTATTTAGATTTAAAAATTCAAAGGCAATCAAAATATCGAGGCCCATTGAAATGCTAACTACCATATCAAATATAACGAATTTTGCCTCGTCACAGCTCTGTCCGTCATTACAAAATGAAAGATCAGAATTGGATAGCTTCAGAAATTATTTGAGAGGCTGCAGAACCGAATGAATAATAACGGTTTATAGCGGTTTTTATGTGGATTTCGATGTTATTAGAAAATAAACTTTGGGATGGTTTTATGTACATAGTACTATATTTTTTTTACGATTTTAATATAGTTATAGTAGCTTATTTTTCTACGTGTCAAAGGGCACTGTTGCAATTGAAATTACTAAACAAAAGAAAATTTATAAATATTGCTTACTAGAAATTTATTGTCTCTGGATAGTCGAAGAACTTAAAGCTTTTAGGGCAACTGTTATCGTAGGCATGGTGCATCAGACAAATGATGTGACCTCGTCTATGGCATTTGCTGACATAATAAAACACTCTGCAGTGTGTTCTTGTGCTCAAAGTATTAAATGTAAATGTAGTTAGAATAAAAGAAATAAATAGGATGAAAAACCTACGCGTTGACTTGAGAACCTCCCTCCGTTTTATCATAAAAAGTGAAGAGAAGTTTTACCAGTAAATAAAGTGTTAGTTACTCCAGAGTACAAAAAATAAATAAGAACAAACTAAACTATATAACCGTTACTTAGTAAAGCGTGTTTGTTCTAAACGGCTAGGACGCCTGCTTGCTTGCAGACAATTGTCGGCATCATGACGCAGTATCTTGTAGCTCAACGCAATCCCATTAAAGTTTGCGAATAAACAAGGTTATGTCTAAGTTGTAGGGATGTCTCTCAACCTTCTGCTAGGCTTTCTGCTATTATTTATTTATATTTATTTATTAACTAGATTGCATTGTTTGATAGTTTTTTTTATGGTACAACCTATCAAAACTAAGCAGTAGAGCGGATTATCGCTAGGCAGTACTGCCGTCTAAAAAATAAAAATAGAATTTTGTATTATTCACAAAGGTTTAGTGCAGCTGTGACACCATTACAACAATAAAAATAAGATGTTGTTTTGGTCTTGGTTACATTACTCGTAGCCGCCAACTAACCAGAGTTTATAGACCACCCAAAACCTTTAGTTAAACAATAATATATTCGGGTATATAGTAATCTTAAAGTGTTTTCTAAGCAACAATATGGCAACTACAGCACTGTTGTTTATCAAAAAAAAATATAATATCGATATATAAATTTAATTAGTTAGTTATTTATTTAATTCAATCTTTGAAATCATAATTTGAGATCTCGTTTCAAACTAGACTATTATAAATAAATGTCTCTAACCTAAAGTTGGCCACAACTGACGGTATATTTCTCAGGCTTTATCATTTTTCAACTGTCTGGTTTGACAGCCCCTACCGAGTTCAATGACTTGTCTTAGCTGGGATTAGCTGTTAGGTTTTTGGACAATTATTTAGTTTCGCGTTGAAGTTATTTCACAAAGAAATACATTAGACAAGTATATTTATAACCTTCGTGCAAGTGTACAAAGTTCTAATGATATCCAATAATAATGCGTAAACGCGTAGAAGACAAACAGACGATCAGATATTCATTTTTATAAAAGAGGTTATTTTACATTCACACTTATTGCAGCAAATGTTAATTATTGTAATTTTTTTTCTCTTTTAGTATCAATCTGTAGGTACGATAATAGGTTTGTAAGATTTGTAAAATTAAAATAGTTGAGCAAGTTACTTAATTGAATTATGGAAATGAATTTAAATAATTTCTATTTGATACTTAAACTTAATTTACTTTAGAGACAAAATATTCCATAAGAAAGTTAGCAAAACTTGAACAATTACATCAATCCATCTGTCTTTGAAATTGTATTGCGATGTCGAAAATCGTATTGCCGAGTTTCGTGGAATTATTCGACCTCAAAGTTTGAAATGAAATGCTAAAGTTTAGAAAATAATAGGAACCAAAATGTTTAAAGATTCAAAATGTTTAAAGGTTCAAAACAATGATGGACAATGAACCACACCGACGGAATCAATAACCAATGTAGATCATAGTTTTTATTTCATGTCATTTCACAAAACATTGTACTAAACACCTAAAAAAAAGATTTCTTGATTTAAATATTACTTTCACCATTTCAGCGTGAAGTCACAGCGCGACACGTAGACCGAACTCGTACACAGAAGGTATTGTACCGAAGCCGGAAGCTAGTCGCATTTTAAAGTCACACAGATCTCGTGGCCGAGCCATGTTTTTAAAAAAACTTCTATAAAAAAATACGCATTTTAGTTCTAATTATTTCCGCTAGTTTGAAAGAAAAAAACAAATATAACAGTCTTTCTATAAAATTATGCTAGATCATTTTGTATTTTTTTTTAAATAAAAGAATGACCAGACTCATTAGTTCTTCCCAAATTGACAATAATGCAAAACAAAATTCATTAGTATTATGTAAGATTTTAGCTATCGTCATCTAAAATCATATTTATATGAGTAACTCTTTGACTTTATGCGACATTCGTTCTTTATATTCTCTCTCGTATTATCGCAAAGTAGGTAAGTGCAAAATGTAATTCAAAATATTCTCACCAAGCCAAGTTGCCATAAATAGAAAACTTGCTTTCTAGTTCGCACTAAAATTCAGTCCGTTTCCAAGATAAGGCTTTATAGACAAAAGGAGAAGTCGTTTTAGAGCGAATCAAGATCGTTTCACTATTGTAAGGGAGTGTTGACCTCAGATAAATACATTAAGTATAGTAAGAGCTTGAGGTTTCAAAATATATCTCTAATAATCTATCTCTATTATTCGCTGATTTTGAACATAGCAGTCGCTAGAACTGATTTGTTGGTTGAATTGTTGGTTAGACGACCAATGTAAGAGATTTAGATCTTTTATCTTCTAACGTGCTGCGTAATATTGTGCGTGGTACTACCCAGCAGAGCCACCACGTTAGAATCCCATTATTTGGGCGTTTGCTTGTTTGTTTTTAAAGGTCTACAAAACACTATTCGCGGACAAGCTTTATTTTATACAACCCGAAATACTATAATTCGACGTAATCTGTGTTTGTTTGGTATGTAGGTACATATGCAAACCGATTTCAACGTTTTTAGAGATAGATTTACACCCACAAATATTGCTTTTACCGAGGTACCAATGTCCGAAACGGCAGGCAAAGTGTAAAATATAATCAATAGCAGATTTTTAATTAATTGTGATGGTAGAGTGTTTTTTTTTTTTAGATTACCATAGAACAATTAAATAATGCATTTTACAATTTTTATTTGATACTTAACATATTGTGTTTTTTTTCTGGGATAAAAAGTACTCTATGCATATAGTCAAAGCTCTATGCGCTGTTCCAGACTCTAATCTATGCCTGTGTCTAATTTCATACAGATCCGTTCAGCCGTTTTGGCGTGATACTCTCACAATCATACAAACGATCCATGTCTGTGATACAAACATCCTAACTTTCCCTTTATAATATTAGTAAGATTATATATTTTTGCTATAAGTACACAAAAAGCAACCTTTCCGCCCCAGTTTTTAATAACAAACGAAATGTTTCTGTCTGGAATATCACAGAATGAAAGTCAAAGGTAATATTCACACAAAAGAAAGCAATCTGTAACCACGAGCCACTGACCATGTGTTTGATTGTCCGAAAAACTGGTAAGTATGCGCGTCCGAATGTCTGAATACACGGCTGATACCCGACATGCCCTTACATATTTATGAATGCCCACTGATTCCTAGTATGCCCTTCCGAATTTCAGACTCAATAGCCGTACTCACTAATTTTATTTTATGTTATCGGGTTCTATTGTACGAGTAATGTCTGAAATGCTAAGGGAGTTAGTCATGGCATGGTTACTTGCATGGTGCTAATCCGGTCACCAGTTGTGCATGAAACACTATAGAACTTTGTTCACAAAGCCATTGCTAGCTTCACAAAGCTATTGCTAGCCACAGTTAACGCGATGTGGTCAGGCCAAGGCACGGTCAAGTATGGCAGTCTTCATGCTCTTGTCCCGGCAGAATTCGCCCGTAGCTGGTTCGGCGTGTCCATGAATAAGCACCTTAATAGGAGAAAATTATTTTGTATGCTAGGAGTTTCACTACGCGATCAAATCCAAAACGAGGAAATCCGTAAAAAAACCAAGATTACCGACATAGCACTTAGAATAAGTAAGTTGAAGTGGCAGTGGATAGCCATATAACTCGCAGAACCGATAACCGCTGGGGAATAAAGGTTCTCAAACGGCGACAACGAACTGGAAAACGAAGTGTAGGACGCCCCCCCACTTGATGGACCGGTGACACTAAAGCGATCGCAGAAAGTCGGTGGATGGTGAAGGCTGAAAATCGGTCATCATGGCGCTCTTTATGGGAGGCCTATGTCCAGCAGTGAACGTCTATCGGCTGATACGATGATGATGATGATGATAAAATAAAATATAGGTAGTCATTTGCTAAAGTATAAAAGAGCTGGTGTACTTTTCTATTCACTCAATTTTATTACGTGTTATCTTTATCTACTCTATGATAAAATTAAAACAAATGCAATCTATCCTAAACTAATAATGTTACGGGTAATTATATTATATCTAATTAATGTTACCTTCATACACACAAATAAAACAATAGAAAGTTAAGCAGCTATCCTGTTTTATTAGGCATAGCTTATTTATAGCTTCTATACCGTGAAAGTTGTCGTCAATACGTCGAGACACAACAAATGGCATCTATATATTTCTCTTGGCTGGCAATGAATCCAATTATAGGCCCTAGAGCGGACATGTTAAATGATTCCCATTCCTTCGGCCTGTGTGCCCTCTGCCCTCAATAATGTAACGTCGTTATATTGCGGAGATAAAGTGTGGGGGTCTAATAAGATGTCTGAACTGTGGTTTACGAAACGAGAAATAGAAAAATGTTTTGAATGAAACTTGGCAGCAATACATAATCGTGATACTCACAAGTTTCCAACCAGTAATTGACCAACCGTTTTACCCTAATACCTTTGAAGGCCGATTTCAGCAAATAATAGTCTATTTAGTTGCAATTTTTTTGTAAGTTTTAAAAGTACTTATAAACCATAGATGTTGAAAATTCAACTTTTACTCTCTCAAACACAAATTCGTCACTTTTTATCAAAACTTTTGTAACTTGCACTAATTGTTGGAAGGAAGTTGATTATTTTATGCATGTTTGTACGATTCATTGAGATTATTTTATAAAAAGAAACCTTAGAAAAAACTCAATTTTTTTTTTATCAGTTTAGTAGTATCATAGTCAATCGTTCTCAAAAATCATAACTCGAAAAATACAAAAAATCGTGGAGCATACACGGGGTATTTTCGGATACCCCTGGATCTAAAGAATTTATTTCTTTCTTATTGACGTTTTTGTTTGGACCAGCCTGTATATAATATTTTTAACATTAAATGTAATTTTTAAAGTGATAAAATAATTAAAAATTAATAGTGTAACGTCTCAAGGATTCTTATCTTTCCTTTTCGTCATTTATTAAACCAGCCCGTTTTACACTATCTTATTTCTAAACCACTTTAATTATTTCAGTTCACCGTAAAATTATTTCGTTGAATGTTGTTAAAGTTTTGCTACAAACTCTGGAATCTAATATTCAGAAACCAAGTGCTTATGCGTAACTTCATTGTTAAACAACACACACAACAAATTTTGTGACTGAGAAACATTCTAGATGATAGCAATTTACTCTAAAGCCAATGCTAGAAATGGAACTATTTTGACTACCAATGTGGCGCGGTGGGCGAAGGTCCGCCTGCGACGCGGAGGTTGCGGGTTCGATTCCCGCCTTGGGACAAATGTTTGTAGGATCTGCAAATATTTGTTCCGGGTGTTCTGGGTGTTTTCTATGTATAATAAAAAATATCTATTTATATATTGTATTGTATTAAATATATATCAGTCATCTAGTACCCATAATACAGCTCTGTTTAACAGCAGCTTACCTTGGGCTAGATGATGCTGTGTGGATTATCCAGCATTATTTATTTATTTATTTGATCACTGAAACGATGGTTTTTTTATATTTTATACCACAGTTGAAAATGGCGACACGAGCCCGCCTCGCTGGCTCCCTTCTCCCCGCTGTCATTGAAGATGCACTCTTAGAAACTAACATTGTCATCATCAGTCTTTTAATATTCTCACTGTTGGCACACTAACCTACTCAGGAGCGAAAGTGATCACGCAGACCTAATGCGAATTAATGAATATTAACTCAATTTATTTTCGAACTTTTAGTTCTTGAAGATGGCGGTTTCCTAAGTACCGAAACTAACTGAAACCGAAATTTATACGTGTGACTGAATTTTCAAATGATTTTTTTTAGCATAAATGAAAATTACCTTTACTGCCGGGCCAAGATGATTCGTAGCACTTTATGCATAGAAAATTTAGCACAAAAGCACAATATTAATCCGGAATGGAAACAACATGGGTAAGTTACATCAAAGGACTTTTGATAAGGGTCAATGTAAATGTTGGGTTTCAGGTACTGTTCTAATAGTGTCTCGGTATCTTACAAACTAGTTTACTATGCCGGATATTACTATCGGCTATGTACGTGTTGCCAGATAGTGGATCCAACCTTGTTAACTGTAAATAATTTACTATCAATATTAGTTTTGAGCAGTGATGATCTGTGGTAGTGACTGGTTTTCCGGTTCTAAAGTAATGGGTTGAAAATCAAAATCAAAAATTATTTATTTCAATAGAATCACAAAGATCACTTTAAAACGTCTTACAAGCTAGGAAAATTTACACCAGTTTCAACGCGCCCATGCCGTAAAAGAACTGGCAACAACACCGGCTGGGTTCCTATCGCTTTTTTGCCATGTTATGGACGCCGGGTAGAGTTGGAGCACATTCGTTCCAAGCTTATTTATCATCTAGGTAAACGGTTATTTTATAGTAAGCTTTTTGAAACAGTTTTTGTTTAATTAAGTTTTTAAATTTGCCAATTGATGTCGCTTGGGACTTTGTTAAAGAAGCGTACACATTGCCTTTTTTTTTTTATATACAACTGAAGTGGCAACCAAGCGTATTGCCCACAAGATGGTAAGCGGTTACCGCAGCCTATGGACCCTTGCAATACCAGAGGTATCACTCGCGGGTTGCCACTTGAGGCTAAGATCGAAAGCCTCATGTGCCAGTAATTTCACCGGAAACCATACCCTTCACACCGGAACACAGCAATGCGAGCATTACTGCTTGGCGGCAGAAATAGGTATGGTGGTAGTCCTTCCCCGGACGAGTTCTATCACAGAGAACTCTACTACTCTTAGACTTTTTAAAAGATTTACTGACCTTAGTGAGCCTAACTGTGGGAACAGCGAGTTGAAACTGGCTTTTTCTATTCTATAAAATAATTTGCGCTATACCATCGCTCTCATACGGTGAAGGAACACGTTCACGATGTTTACTTGGAATCCGGTTTATCCATTTAAACAAAAATGAAAATTGTGGCACAAATCCGCATTGCGTTTTCGTTGTGAAATAAAACCTTGTGACTCTTTCGCGAGAGTAGACCAGTGTCTCATTATTAGGATTAAGAAAGCTGTCATAATAGAAGATGGAGAAACCTGCCCAAATGTGATAAAATATAGGTTTAAAATAATTACAATTTAGAAAGTTGTAAATTTTTCTTTTTTTGATTTTTATTAGTGGAATGCTAAACCAAGCTAATAATATTGCATGTTTTTTTTGTTTTTCATGTTCACAAAAGCATGTTATTTTCTGAAAAGCAAAATTATAAGCAAATAATTAATGCAAAAAAAAATCAGCTAGGTACTACTTGTTGAGATAACCTCAAGAGGCTGGATCTGAAATGTCTCCAAGAAATAAAAGTATAACATTGCGTTTAACCCAATTAAAAGAAGCGTGCTCAGTAGTTTTAAGGAAACTAGTTGAAGCTGATTCTATGACCCAGCTCTACCTATTTCTTGTTACAAAAAAATAAAAAAAACTATTTTCAACAAAGTGGCCTACTCCGTCACCAGAGTTGGCCTGACTGACTCATACGAAGTTACTTACTTCAACAAAGTCAGATAAAAAGAAAGTCAGGAGCGCTTGTGACATAGCTAGCTAAGTTGTTCTTAACAGATCAACGAAGTTAAGCACTGTTCCGCGTGGTCACTATTTGGATGGGTGGCAATTTTAACTGAGCGCTCTCGTGCTTCGGAGGGCACGATAAGCAGTCGGTCCCAGCTTTGTCAAAGTTGTTAGGCCATGACAGAGGCCTTCGGGCGGACTAAAAACTCTGTCACTAGAGTTGGCCACTGACTCATACGAGCTTACTTACAAAGTCAGATGAGGAATATCTTAAATAATTAGTATATTAATAAGTGCAAGCTGTTAACTAAGAAATGAAAACTAATAAATAAATAATAACTTTATTGAGAACACAATTTGCATGATAGTTTTTCATACCTAGCATACATAATTATAAAATAGTCCTACAAATGGCGGTCTTATCTCAAATAGCGATTTCTTTCAGACAACCCTTACAAACTAAACCTAAACCTAATATTAATAGCTAAGTTACTCATACTTTGAACCAAAGAATTTGTCATAGACAACGAGACTAAGAGAGTTGAAATCCCCAGCCCTGGAACTAGTTATGATATAGTGTACAGTGCTCGTATTTTCAAGTTGACGTAGTTTAATTAGCGGCTTGCACTGTCTCATAAAGCTAGTTTAATTCTTAGAGAAATTTAAACGTTTGTAATAACTTTTCTTTTGGATTCATCTCAATAATAATTCTGAAGTTAGACCAAAATATATAGCGCTATATCATAGAATCGCTATAACCGTGTTTTTCCTATTTAGAAGAAGGTGCCCTACTATCATCTAAAAGCTCTATGACTTTTAATGTTGTCCAAATAAGTCTTCATTATATCTACTAAAGATATTATTTAAAGGTATATAGGGTCATTCATTATCAACCTGACAAACTTAAGGGATAGGTTCCACACATTAAAAAAAAATACTTGTACCTACTTTTTTTTTTCAAAACATTATTTTTTATGTAAAAAAAAATTACGTAATTCTGCTTAATAATTAGTTATCCTTGTAAGAAATCGAAAAAGGCAGCGCCCGGCACGTGTCAGTGTCCCACGCGTCAATGAACCGCGGGTCAATAACCTATCCCATAAGTTTGTCAGGTTGATAATGAATGACCTTATATAGTCAAAGTCAAGTACCAAAGTAGTAAGTATTGTGTTGACAATACAATGTGCGCTCCGCAGCTCGGAAGTGCTCAAGTTGAAATGTCATCAATAAGCAAAAATTACAAAACAAACGCTTAGCCAGTTTAACAGTTTCGAGTATGTCAAATACTGAACTTTGCATCAGTTTAATATGTATTAAGAAAGCAAGCTACACATTACACACAGTACGCTTTTTTTTTATCCATACAGGGTTCATCTAGCCCCAAGCTCAGCAGAGCTTGTGCTATGGGTACCTACTAGATGACTTAATACAATACGTATTGTATTAATACATAGAAAATACCCAGAACACCTGAATCAAATATTTGCATAATAATATCGTTCAGACATTTTGTCCCAAGGCGGAAATGGAACGCGCAACCACCTGCGCCGCAGGTCGACCTTCGCCCGCTGCGTCACATTGGTCGCTTTGATCTCAGGCTATGATTTATGGAAAATCCTTTAACAAATATTCGAGAAGAGATAGTGGTAGGACCCCAGGTAAAATAATACGAAGTTTTGCCGTGTAGTTCCCGCGTCACGTATCTAGCTACTACGTGAGGTTGCTGGCAACTCCTAAGGTGTTACTAAAGCCTTATTGGCACAGATGTGACCCGGTTACCTGGAGTCGGTAAACGAACCTACTCACTCGTTTGAGAAATGGCGAAGCTCAGGAGAATGCATTTCTGCAAAATCTGAAGTTAGTATATCCGATGGACCTTACTTCCACCATTTTGTGAGTTGGCAGCTGCTTGGATCCAATTTACTTTATAAGATTAACTTTACGTGATACACCTATTATTGGATAAAATTATAATTCCATTAGTTTGACGCTGATGTTATTTGCTTTTATTACATAAGAGCCTACGCTGTAGCAGGTACTACGAATTTGCTACGAAAATAATAATGTGCCTAAAGGTGCGTCTGCATGGTTAAAACGCCTTTTTTTTGCATTTTTGCTAGAGGATAAAAAATCAGGATAAAAACTGTTGTCTTCATTTAAAAGGCGCCTCAACAATGAAAGCATATTTCATCGAAATCATCTTTAGCGGCGGTGATTGTAAATGTTGCTACTCTCGTTTTAACGTGCGTTTATTCATTACAATTTTATTTTTTTACACAAAAAAATAGTGTTGTTGAGTCAGCACAGACATGTTATGTACTTTATGTAAGTTTTTATGAGTTAGTGACTAACTAAGTGACAGAATTCATAAGTCTCTCGAAGGCCTTTAAAAAGTCAGAAAATAAGTAATTCATATTGACAGGTATTTAAATACAACGCCATCTAGCCATCTAGCTAGGTAAGCAAAGCTTATACATATGGGAACCAGATAACTGATAGAATAGATATACATGGAATGTATTATTTATATTGTAGATATATACTAATATAATACAGAAATATCCAGACCCTAAACAAAGACTTACAGATCATGCAAACATTTATTCCGCAGCGGGGATCGAACCAGCAACTTTTCGCTTATCAACCGTGTCACAGAGGTCGTAAAAGAAAGACAATTAATGTCTTGTCCTGAAGACGACTTAATAGACTTCATTGTTTATATTATCGGGTAAAAAGTATTGTTCGTTTCTATCGTAATCGCCCCAAAAAGGAAATTTAAAGCACGAAATATCCACTGAAGGGAAAACGATTTCCTCAACTTTAGCGATTGGGTTTTCATCACTTAGATTTTTTCCTATTATTGCGAAGCAATCGTATTTCATCTTTTACTTTCTCTCCATTTCATTCGAAGATATAACTCAGGTATTTTATAAATGAAAGGTCGAAGCCGGAAAAATGTCAGCTCATTCGAACAAAAGTGCGAATAATGGGTTCTTGTTTGCGACTTGTTTTCCTTTGTAGTGATTCTCGTTCGCTTTTCAAGTTATATTATTATGCTTATAGATTCACGCTTGTTTTGAGATAAGATTACAACACTTACGGATGAATTGTTTTTTATTGTGTTTCATGTCTTGCTTTACGAAACAAACGTAGATTAAGGCAAATGCCGCAGGTAACGCTGTTGAATGACTGTTCGGACCTTTAAACAAACTAATAATAAAGATGCGAAAATTTTTAATGAATTTAAAGACGAAGATGAAGTTTGTATAAAAAATCAACGTAGTCAAAGTCGCGGAATGTAACTAACTAAAAGTAGTTAGACTGCTTTGTGATAAAACTCGTACGGGAAAGAACTACCAACATACCTATTTCTGCCGCCAAGCAAGTAAGCGCCAAGCACTCGTATGCTGTGTTCTGGTTCGAAGGGTATAGTTTCCGGTGAAATTACAGGAACATGAGACTACGTATCAACGTGGCTACACGCAAGTTATATCTCTGATGTTGCAAGCGCTATGATAACCGCTTACCATCAAGTGGGCCGTACGCTTTATTGCCACTATATACTATAGTGGTATATAAAAAGAGTACAAAAAAAATAAGTAAAGCCACGGTCAGAAATATAATATATTAATGAATCTCTCAGGTTGTTTTAAATGAACGTAACTTTAAAGTTTTAAGCCAAGAATCTTGGAACGCACTCCAAAACTTTAAGCACTTATTATGCAGTGTTGCGGTGCATAACTTTGTTTACTTAAGTTTATACAATCTTCCAACAAAAGCTATTACAAGCAGCTTACGATAAACTTTAAGTGTAGCTCACTTATCCATCTAGCGATGGCGGGAGCTAAGCTTGGCAAGTTTGCAGAGGTAACAAAAAACCTTCGCCATTAAGGCGCATACATGTAGGAATCTTTGTTCACTGATAAATAATAATAATAATAATTCATTTATTTATTTAGACAACTTAGTCCACCATTATAAACTAGTAGCTATAACATAAAATAAAATTATAATTAAAACTATTGTAAATGAGTAGGTATTTTTTTCTTATTCATAATCAATCATCTTGATGAAATAACTGTTATTTAACATTGTATGTAGATTATGAATAAGATGGCCAGCACAGAACCTAATCATTTTAATATTTAAAAACTACCAATGATTTGGTCCTCTGGATGAGCTTCCAAATCAAAGGACTATCATACTGGCTTGCAACCATGTTTAGGATGCTGTTGCTGCTGGCGCGAAGTCTGCTCAGCAGCGACGCCGTCTTTTTCCGCCAGAGGGCATCAAAGGTGTCGGTGCGCGCCTCGACGAACATATTCGAAGCGCTGCAGAAACGCGGAAGCCTAAAATAAAAAGAAAAAAACGATGCAAGTTTGTTTAGGAATTCATAATTTTTTACCGTTTTTTAAGAAGCACCGTATGCTCGCAAGTTTTGGTTCCCTGCTTATTTTTAACATAATATTACAAACTAATATCATAATTGGAATATAAGACGGCTCCTACTTGATGAACCGATCACATCATAGCGGTCGCAGGATGTCGTTGGATGATGAAAGCCCAAGATCAGTTGCCATTGCGCTTTTTAAGGGAGGCCTATGTCCAGCAGTGGATGTCTATTAGCTGATAATATTATGATGATCTGAATTTACTTTTTTTTTTTTTTTTTGCGACCGATGTCAGCTTCGCTCTGAATTCAGCCTTATTAATAACAACTTTGTAGCAAAATCTAAAATTATATCAAACATGAACCTCAAAGAATCATGCTCATCGGATTCAATGAACATAAAATATAATCCAATCATTAGGTAATAAATCCTACTAATATTATACGAAAGTCTGTGTGTGGGTGTGGGTGTGAATGTTTGTTACCACGCATCTCCGTGATGACTTTACCGATTGTGGTGGAATTTGGTCCTGGAATAGCACATTGGCTACTTTTTACCCCGGATAAATGTGCTGTTCTTGCAGGGTAGCACAAAACTGCAAAAACGCGGGTGAAGCAGCGCGTGTCAGCTCGTAATTTATAAATATTTCAATGCACACCTGTTTGTCCTACTTCTACACATGTGTAGGAGGTCATACACACAAAGCGATAGTAAAGGTACCTATAGTTTGACGACCTCGGTGGTGCAGTGGTTGTATGCTTGATTGAAAAGCGAGATGTTGCGATCGTATTTATTATTACGTACGATCTCTACTGCGAGACAAATGTTTGCTTGATCTGCTATATTTAAAAAAACACCAATAAAGTGAACAAAAAAAACATGCTATCAGTTTTCAGGTTCTCATATCTAGCATAGCTTTGCGTAGTTTATGCTAAATAGTACTATGTAAAAATGCCCGCATTATATAGGGTCTTTGATTATTAGCGCGACATATTCAAGGAATATGTTCCACCATGTTCCACACACAAAAAAAAAAATACATGTACTTTTTTTTTCCTAAACATTTTTTTTTTAATAAATAAAAAAATACGTACCTAATTCTGCTTAATAATTAGTTATCCTTGTTAGAAATCGAAAGGGCAGTGCTCGGCACGTGTCAGTGACCCGCTACAGGGCGCGCACACTCGAATATTTCATTATTACGCCGCTTATCTTGATTCCCAACAATGAACAATAAATAATAATTGAGCAGAAAAACGTAATCGATTTTTTTTTGTTTACTTGGAATTATTAAGACATGAGGTGTGGAACCTGTTCCTTTAATATCGCGCACTAATAATCAAAGACCCTGTTTATAATACTTAAATTTATAGTCATCATTATGGCGGTTGTTCTGGTCATAACACGGTTTCTATCCGGTACGGCGTGCGCCGCCGGTCCGGTCACCAGCTGCTGCTGTTTTGCAGAAAATCCAAGAGAATGTAAGCACTACGCGGAAAACACAATGAAGCTTTGTTCACGAAGCCGTCGCAACGTAGAGCTTACATTCTCTTGCCATCGCTACCAGCTAATGGCTGCCAGAAGTTCTAGTAATTTGATCCAACAGGCTGGTTCAAATGTTTGATCAAATAATGTTTGATACTTACATTTTTTTTGGTCATAAAATAATATTTATAGTCATAAGTCAGATTTACAGACCGCATAAAAAACTCGATACTACGCTCCAAAACCAAGATTATCGATGTCACCCATAAAGCGACACAACTGAAGTGGGATTGGGCAGGGTACGTGGCTCGTATGCCGGAAGATCTTTGGGCCAAAATTACATCTAATTGGGTCCCTCAAACCAGACGTCGTCGCGGTAGACCTCGGAGAAGATGGCGGGACGATCTCGATACGCATCTTAAAGACTGGCCTACAGTGGCCAAAGTTCGAGAAGTGTGGAAGAAAGGAAGGGAGGCCTTTGCCCTGCAGTGGGACGATATGGGCTAAAATAAATAAAATAAAATAATATTGTTTCGCCTATTTACAGCAAACCGTTCCAATACTATGTGATACTAATAACTAATAATATAAACTAATAATAACTTGACATACTTATATAACTTGTAGCATGACATTTGCACACCAGTTTGATGGTAGAATGTATAGGACTGAAATATTGGTAACACCTGTTTATGCACTTACCTACATTCATGCAAATAAAAATTTATGATTATGATTATGAACGAATATGTAGGTGTCGTTCAAATAAATGACGAATCATAGCCTGTTCACATATCTAATCTATGTATTTAAATTGTACTATATTTTACGTGTTATGACAATTAAATTATTTCTAATTCTATTTGTTATAAAAATACAAAAAACAATTTTTTTTCAAGCCATTTTGATTACTCATTTGATGGAATTTTTCCAGATACATTCATGCCAATTTGATTAAACTGTTTGAACCAGCCTGTTTGATCAAATTACTGAAACATTTATGGTGACCATAAGTTAGGCGCACGGTCAAGTACGGCAGAGTATGAACGTTTGACAAAGCCAGTTATAGACACCGGCTAAGCTTACCGGAGCCGTACCGGATAAAAACCGTGTCCATCCTACCTTTATGGTAGAAAGCAGATTATCGATAAAAGAAGTGCCTTGTAAATTAACATTTTAAACGTGCACCAGTAAGTGGTTTATTTTCTAGCAGCTATAGCGCTAATCTGTGTAAACAGATTCTGATTGAGAGAGTGTATGTCAGTCTACAGGGGCAAGTTTATGTCAATAAATAAGTACAGACAGTTTAGTTCCTACCTACGTGTGAAACAAAGGATGAAAAGGTAGTACCTACGCGCAAAGCTCCAGAAGAGCATCTAAATTTCACATAGGCGACAAATCTGCGCTTGTGTTTTGTTTTTGTCCACTTATTACTGAGCTATTACGGGGTTTCGGCGCGTTTGGAATATTTCGAGTTGTTAAACTGGCTCGGAAATTCTGCAAGCTACGCCCCCAGCCGATTTGTCAATAGAAAAATGGGTAATGACAACATTGTCAACATTGACAACATTGAAATGAAAAAGAAGAATTGACAACGTATAGCACAAGCTATACTTACAGTGATTTAAAAACATACACAAGTTGTCATAGTTCGTATAAAGAGCCGTATATTAATACCGCAGCAACATGATGAACCTCAATGCATATTCATACATAATTATACCGTCTACTGTGTATGGTGTTTAATATATATGAGTAACAGAGTTGGCCACTGCCTCGTACGAACTTACTCACTTACTTTTAGAACCAAGTGAGTGTATTAAACTGCCCTAATACCCTAAAACCTTTTCATCATTTATACGTGATTTACTTTGCTCGGTGTTGACATTTTGTGATATCGGTGAACTTTGACATTTCCTAAAAAAAAATTGAAAATATATATCCAAAATAAGTTAAACATAGTTTCAATTTTTAGATATATCAAATAAAACAAGATTAATCCCGATTTATCTACCCATCCCTCGGTATCGACTCTATTAAAACCAAAAAATACAGGGTCCATGAAATTATAATATTTCACGAGCCATGCAATATCTCTTCAACACCCACCCTATTCTACCCCTTCTATTATGGATTGCAGATATACCGCGGCCATGTTCCAGGCATAAAAAGTAAAGGTACTAGTAACCTACTCAGTTACCCTTCGCCCGTTCTGACCATTTATCACAGTTACGCCACCTATGTGTGTAATACTTTTTTTACGTAAATATTTTACGACATGAGACCGAAGCACGACACAGAACGTGTCAGCGGAAATTAAACTCTATAAATGGTGGACTATAAGCAGGGACGAAGTACACTTGTGGTAAAAAATAGGTTTACTGACGATTTTACTCAAATTATTTTCCTGATGGTTTTGGCGAGTTCGTTCGTTCGTTCGTGGCGAGTTGAATTATTGTAAAGAAGAATTTCTTTACAATATTTTTGATAAGTAATATAAAGATATGCGATGTGGTTATGATAGAAGTTTACTTAGACTTATGATTTGAAACAATGAAGTTTGCTTTGAATTCTCAATTTTTGATTGCCGATTTGCCAGCTACGGAGAAAGGGAGCGTTTCAACTTTCGAGATTTCATTGTGAATAATAAATATCTTTAACGGTCTCGTATTACAAAATATTTAAGCAGATATTTGTAACTGGATACCTACTGTGTTTATAAATAATTTCACAGTAAAATATTATTGATTCTCAATAATATATAAATATATAATGTAGGTGACAGCAGGCAAAGATGTTTATTTCTTTATGGTATGGTAATTATAATAATATTAAGCAATGCTGAAACATTACAATAACAGCATATTAGTATCAGTTATGTGCCATAGTTCTAAAATAATTAATAATACACTCAAAAACTACTGGTCTGATTTTATAAATTTGTCCACCAAGAGATCTACATTATTTCTGAGTAACATAAGATAACATAACATATTTTATGTCCACTCATGCGAAGCGAGCCGCTAATCAGTGATATAACGCGAACCTACGTGACATAGTTTTGCTTTTGTATTGCACGAATTTCAATAAAGCTTACATTCATTTTAACAAAGGGTTAGTGTCCTATCCCCACACCAATCACAAAATATTCTACTAAACCGACCAACGTCAAATTCGTTTCCGCTCCGAAAATCAGGGCGCACGTGCTCTTGAATAGTTCTGTCATTGAAGGGCCAGCGAGTTTTAGTTATTTATTTACCTGCCCTTATTAGGTCAGGGCACAACGTGAGGAAACGAGTGAGTAAAGTTTAGGAAGGTTACATTACATGAGACTAAAATGAATGTTTATATCCTAGATAAAATAAAATATTTTTAAATGTGTTTTGTAATAAACTTAGTTTTTCAGTGTTAAATTTTATTTACAAAAATATTAGGTATTTACAAAATATATATGAAACCGTTCAGCTATCTATAGTAAATATATATAGTAACAATTTTTATTCACCTCGCCTTTGTCAATTTACTATATTTTATTTTAACTGTTTTTATACCTTTATGTGTCCAATAAAAAATAAAGAGAATAAAGAGTAAATACGTAGTCCGCGTGCTAAATATTCGGTCGTTTCCTTCTCGCAAATAGCCCGTAAGGAAGTTCGCATGAATCAGTGTCCAACTTTGGTGACGGAGTTAATAGGTCAGCCTATAACCACTTAAAAAGCCGGGACCTACTGCCCTCCGAAGCATGGAAGCACTCTGCAGTTGAAATTGCCACTGGCGGTCACCCATCCATATAGTGACCACGCGGAACAGTACTTTGATTTATTATGAACCACTTTATTAGTTACATCACGAGCGCTGACCCGTGGAAACTCACTAAGATAGAGCAGCTGTAGTACTTTTTCATTGAATGTGTGACCAGTCCGAGCGGAACTACGAAGCCTCTCGAGACAAGACATCTCCACAAAAGTACTTGTACATGTGTTGCTGAAGGCCCCATCTGCAACGACAAAGATGGGAAATGTTTGCTGGATCCTTTTATTCCCTGAAGGGTCGTAAAAATGCTTTAATATTTTTGGTCATGCGCATTTTCTCAAAATGTCGAATAAAGTTTGTGATATTCCTAACAAATATTGCTTCAGGAGACAAAAATAGATATATCAGATAGAGAAAACAGGTTCTAAAGGCCGAGTTCCATAGGTAATTTAGAATTTTGAATTCTTGTTTCTTTGTAGTTCATTAGCAGAACTTTGTTGGAAATGAGTTTTTTTTATTTTACATAATTTAAACATTAATAAAGTTATATATAATTTTAGTATTTTATATGTGACCATAAATCTGTAATATTTAATAACTCACATAAAACTGTTTGATAAAATGATTGTTTAGTTTATCGGTTTGTCAGTAAATAAGATATTCACTTGATCACAACTCGAGCTTTTCAAGCTGATGCTTATTTGTTCCTGAAATGTCATCGACACTAGACTTGTCTTCGCCTTTGCCATATAATTTCAATGATGTTAATATTATATTATGTTAGTAAATAAATGCGCTTGCTTGATGTAGGTAAATGAACTTCGAGCAGTCTATCATTATTCTCTGCGAAAAAAATCACACATTTTTGTTTCAAAATTGCCTTTTTAATTCCTTGTCACTGTTATTCAGCACAGGCAGAGCGAGGATCCATTCACAGCTTCGACAATAGACTTTATTCAATGCGGATTACCTAAAAAATAGAAACGCCAATCAGATGTTCAGATAATTTGCAATAACAGTCAGAAATATTTAAAAATATCCAAAGGCCTATGCACTAATATCTGTTCTGTGCCTGTGTTCTGTTATAAGTAAGTAGGTATTTTACGACTAGTTGTTCGGCTGTGATTCAACTTATTTTGTACATCATTTTCACTATAAACGGGCGCTCGTGACGTAGCTGGCTAAGTTGTTCTTAACAGATCAACGAAGTTAAGCACTGTTCCGCGGGGTCATCATTTGGATGGGTGACCGCCAGTGGCAATTTCAACTGAGCGTTCCCGTGCTTCGGAGGGCACGTTAAGCAGTCGGTCCCGACTTTTTCAAAGTTGTTAGGCCACGACAGAGGCCTTCGGGCGGCCTAGAAACTTTGTCACCAGAGTTGGCCACTGACTCATACGAACGAACGAACGAACTACTCGTATAAACGGGATATTTACCATGATTTGTGAGTTTTATTTCATGTTATTATTATGTACAGAACCTACTATATGCTGGTTATAGAACACTAATGCACACTGGGATAATGATTACGATGCTAAATTTGCTGACGTAGACAGACTTACATGGCTTACGTACGTATAAGCTGTGCATTTATATGATTGAAGTTCTATCCGGGAATCAGTTCTTACGTCTGGAGCATGCCCAATCATCTGGAAACCACGTCAATCTTAGCCTTATCGGATTGGGTTCATCTCGTTACGTGACACGGGAACGAATCTTTATTCTTGCGATTTCATTTTCAGTAGTTCCTATCATAAGCTACACTGCATGAGAATATACATTATAAATAAGCACTAACCAGCAAACAAGTGGGCCGTATGCTTGATTGCATACTATCAAGTATTAAAATATAACCATAAAACACTATTTTGAAAAAGGGACTTTTTGTTTGAACGCAGTTGTCGCTTTACCAGTTAAATAATAAAAATTCGGTGTTTTTTTAACTGTGATACAGACTAGCGGATAGAAACTGGTTTACCATTTTAATCAACGACATTTTTTGCTTACTTTTTAAAAAACTTTAGAGCATAATATTGGCTCTAAAACGAGCTGCAGTGATTTGTCAGAGCGACACTCAGCACTGATATTGGCACACTACTCTCTCGGCCTTCGTACCGGGTTTGTAAATTCAAAACTATATTGATAGTGTTGATACGCCCGGCCTTTTGACGTTTTCGCGTAGAAAACAAATGGAAACGTATCTCGTTAGGTCGTCTTACATACATAAAAGGTTTTTTCTGAAAATTTGTGCTGGGAATTGAGCCAAATGCTTCTTAATTTAAGATAAGGCCGATATACAAAACCAATACTACGTAAAATGTAAAAATAATTGAAGCTCTTTTTTGGGTGTGATACCCTGTCTGTAGATACGATAATGTAAAATTAATGGAATAGGTTTTGTGCCATAGAGTTCCAGTAAACAGAAACCTAAAATCTGCGTACGTGAATGTGAAAAATTAAAATGCTAGAATTTGTAGCGCAAAGTAATAAAAATACGCTAGCGTTTTAGTCGTTATTCTGACCGAAAATACACTAACAAACTATTAAATTAGTTATTAACTTTTATTTCGTTCTTCCGTTTCAAATAAATTAACTAATATTTCAGCCACTCTGATCTCGATCGACAAAAAACTGTGCATAATATCGTGAGTTGCTTGGATGAAAACTGATGATTAGAGTTCAAATAAACACAGAAGCTTTTTTTCGATGAGGTTTGAAAGTAGTCTTTTGATTTTAAAGTGTTTTACTGTTTGTGAACAAGGCAGTACAGTGTTCTTATTACGCTATCGCACTATCGTTATTTATTTATTTTATGACGTTACACACTCGAAATTTGTATTGTTAAATAATAGCATAGCTTCAAGCTTTTTAATGTAGTTGACTTCATAAATCCATGAGTTCATTTCTAGTCCCATTGTGTAAAACGTTTCAGTGCGTAGGTAAACGTACTACCGACAAAGTTTCAAACACGGATTTCCTGGTAGTTTCAACTGGCGTATTGCCACGTCGTATTTATAAGGTACATACCACCATCGATTTTCTACTCTTTGGGTCAGTTGCCAAGCTCAGACATAACTGAATCGTTTAGTTTTGACGGCCTCTAATGATCTGCTGGAAAGTTTTGATGTTACTTCAACCGAACCATATAACTATAGCCAGTTACTTGAAGCAAATATACAAAACAAGGAAACCAGGTAAATGTTGCTTTGGGGAACCACATAACATGTACCTGGTGGTAGGACTCTTCAGCAAGAGTCTTGGTGGGTACCACCGCAGTGTCAGATATTCTACCTCCAAGCAGTAGTGTGCAAGCATTACTATGTTTAGGTTTGAAGGGCACTGTAGCAAGTGAAATTACTGTGCGAAAGAGACTTGACAACAATGTCTCGGGGTGATAAGCGCAGTGCAGTGCCACGTAAACACTTAAAAACTTTAAGCTTTGGGTGTCACTGCATCTGTAATAGTCAGGCGTGGTGCTTAACATCAGGTGGGCGCCTTGATTGTCTTGTCACTTGCTGAAATAAAAAAAATAAAGTACCTACCTATTTTTAATTAATATCAAGAGGTTTGTCGGTATTACTTATTTTCATTGCCATGTTCCAAATTGAAGGCCAAATTGTTGGTTAAATTACAGGCACGTGAGACTTTTGATCTACTTCTCAGGATGGCAACGCTTGAGTAATTATATTTGGTATTAGATATTACTATTGTGATAGCCACTTATTGGGTATGCCGTTTGCTTATGTTTGTTATAAATCTAACGATATAAAAACTTTTTATAACCGCCCGAAGACCTCTGCCATCACACTTTTTAAAGCCGGTACTTAAGCTCTAATAAAGCGCTCAGATAAATATACCAATACTCAATAGCACAGAACTAATTTTATTGCACCACTAGCGGTCACCCATTCACGAGCTGATTAAGCGAAACGTTGCTGTATTTTGTTGATTTGATTTTGTAACGACTACTATGCCACGTGCACTGTTTATTGTCGAGTCCGTCTCACTTCACGATATTTGCACGCCTCTACGTTTTTGAGTTATTTGTGCCGTATTTTAATTATTGTATATTTGATTAATTTATGGGTAATTAAATTAGGTTTTATTTTATTTCATTTATTGATTATATTATATATATAATAGAATCTATATTATAATCCTCGTATGTACATAGAAAATATACTGACTTTAGTATAGCCAGTATTTCACATTAGCAATACTCATGCGCTTACACTTTTTATTGTTCCTACATTAATCGTTAGCAATTCCCAAAACGACCAAATTGATGTTATATGCTCAGTTCGCATTCTCCCCGCGAGTTTTTGAATCAGTATAGGATAAAAGAGTATTGCAAAATTTTCTAGGTATTTAGAGTTCATCAAAATCTGAAATAAGCATAAAAAGTTCTTTCCGTCTGTAATTAGAGAGGATGATTGGAACAGTCCCGCCTGCGCCGAGCGCCCTAATTATGGAAAAAGCGCGGTCATGAAATCATTGTTAGAGCTCCAATGTAGGTTAGTGTTCTGAACTACTTTCAAACTGTTTGTAGTTTACTTAATTTAGTGGGAGCTCATTAATATTTGAGAGTAGATTTCAGAGTGTACAGTTACTAATATTTGTCGGTACAAAAAGTTTAGAAGATTTTCTAATACGAGTCAAGTTGGTAATAATACTTGTAGATCATACTACTGTCCTGGGATGTAAATAGCAAAATTATTGTTCAATAATATAACATAAAAATAAGTTTATTTATTTTCACAACAAGCAATGTCTTACAACTAATATAAAGTAGGTTTGTTAGCACAAGTTTTAACAAACTTAAACCTGTAACTAGGTAGGTTAGTTCAGCAAAGGGGTAAAAAATAATACCTATGCGGCAGACATTAGCCATGACCCTAGGATTCCCTGTGTTGTAGTATCACAGAACAGATATTAGGTAGTATCAAAGCCACATACAGACACCATGCAACACTTATTTACATAACTAGGTACTGTTTATTTATTGTGCTAAGTAGGTATTTCAATATTTTCATTAAAATTTAATAGTATTCTGGTATATTATAATACCGAATGCACACAAATTAACTACTTATAGTTTTTTTTTTAAGTTCTTTATTGACTAAATAACTTAACGTAGTGTAAAACGTAGTAATTTTCCAGTGTGGATTTATCCTAGCTAGTACAGTAGGTATTTCATTAAAACTCTTACTTAAACACTTCATACGGTAATTATACGTGTACTATCTTATTCATCACCAAAGTAATACTCAAAACAGAATGTTGATGCTGAAAATATTTCTACATCCGAGTAGGTAAAGCACACATAAAAAGCGTTAAAAGCACTTGCTTCTTTATTTTGCCAGATATTCATAACTATGAAAACTTTTGTGGGGTGAAAAACACTTACTAATGAGAACTCAAATAAAAACATGTTGTTGTGTTAACACTCTAACACCTTGTTTATTTCTTTATATTTTTTACTGGTACTACATACTCGTATTTGCTTCTCGTTTGTATTTAATAACGAATAATTTAGAAACAAAAATGTGTATGTACCAGTGGAATCTTTTAGGTACAATCAAAATCAAAATGTATTCAGTGCTTGAAATACATGTACAAAATAGATGGTGGGTTGGTAACAATAATATAGTGATTTCCCACAAACGGCCAAGTTGTGCGCAGTTATAACTGCCCCTATAGGGGAATAAAAAGTGTGCACTGATGTGCAAATTGCGGGAATACCTTTTACATAAAGATCAAGTATACGATAAATAGACAGTTATATAACAAATTAGCTTATTAAAATTTAACTTGTTCGTAGATAGGCCTCAGAATTCCATTTATTATATACCTACAGAATACAGAATAGAGTTAGAATGTTTGCATGATCTGCAAATATTTATTTCGAGTATGGTTGATAGTTTTGTGGTAACATGGTACTAATTTCTTCAGTTTCTGATATCTACGATACAAGGTATTCTAAAGAGGACTTTTGTTTAACTTTTTTTTTACACTATTTTTATTGTTTATTGCTGATGATAATGTTATGTTGTAAGTACAACTAGGTACATATTTCTATTTTACAATTTAATATCATGTGGTAAGTTTACTTGGTGATTTCTTTAGCAAGAGTACGTCTTGATGTGTACCACCGCATTGTCCGTTAAATTCTGCCTCCAAGCAGTAGTGTTAACGTAAACGTTGTTGTAGTTTTATGGGCACTGTAGCAATGAAATTACTAGGCAAAAGATACTTGATAACTAGGCTCGGGGTGACGAACGCAGTGCAGAGCCACGCAGAATTTCAAAACTTGGGTGGTCGCGACAGAAATGACTTGACGGTTTCGTCATTTCTTGACATAATTATTAATTTATAATTATTTTTCTACTAAATACATAGTTAAATCTGCTCTGCAAATAATTTCGATCATTTCACGCCCTGCAATCTGCATTATAGAACCAATTATTCAAAACCATTTGAGCATAACCTCAGCCAATAGCAATTTAACGTCGTTTAAAATTCAAAGAAATTCCTTCGATTTGCGCTGAAGAAAAAGTCGGTCAAGAGCTTTTTATGCACGCGTGATAGAGTTCGGCCTTTATAACATCAGAACAGGTAAATAAAAGGTTTTTGTGACTGACCGACAGATCAACTCACAGCCTAAACCATAAGTAATAGAAACAAGAAATTTGGAGGGTAATTGCTTTTATGGTAATTGATTGATTCAGGCGTTACTTTGCGGAAATCCATTACAAGATAAAAAACAGACGAAAAATCTTTAGCACTATTCCGCTTAACCTTTTAACCAATGAGGTCACACAGTTAACCTCAAAAGAAAAATATCAACACGTGTTTCATCCCTCCACGGGACATCAGAAGAACGCTGCGTCGTCGAGCGCTGGAGCCAAAGGAGCCAAAGTCACTTTGGCTCCAGCGCTCGACGGAGCAACACGTCTGCCGGAGAACAAGTCGATAGTCCTAATGATGTCCCGTGGAGGGATGAAACACGTGTCGATATTTTTCTTTTGAGGTTAACTGAGTAACCTCATTGACTCATGGTGTAAAGGTTGCATTAAGAAAGGAATTCCTGAAATTCAACTCCTAAAGGACGCAGCGGGTAAATAACTCAACGCAGACAAAGTCGCAGGGCGTTCCACTAGTTCTAATTCTATTCGTCCGTCGAGAATCCTACCTAACTGATTTATTATAAAAGACTTGATTCTGGAATGGCTATGTACTTTTCTAATGTTATGTATAATTGCATATAATTGCATTACACCGACTAACTGGTCTGAATTCAATAGATTTTTCTCGTTGTAAGAAAATGGTTAGGTACTATCCACGCTTTTGCACTGAATATTTTACCTATTTGAAATTATCGTATATAAAAAACAAATTACCATAAGATTTATTCGAATGAAATTTTTTAAATAAACTGAATAATAACCTACCAACAACAAATAAATCAGTTTAGCAAACATTGTGTGTACACTGATATGTAAACACGATACAAACACGTTTTTGTTAACAGAGCTATTAAATCTATTCAGTGGAGCTGGGTTTTACAAACTTTTGTTTAGTGCCATTGCTATTTAATTATTTACCTTGCTGTTTTTTATTTTATGTAGGCAGGTACTGTTCTTTTATTTTGTATAGGTACAACAAAACATTCACTCGACGTTGCAACGTCGTCGTAATACATTTAGATAGATTATGAATAAACATGACGTATAGAGTCGAATAAAGGCAAAAAATAATGTTGTCCAGCTAGATCGGTCATTTTGTCCATAGTGCGTTGACGTAAGGTTAGGCCATGACTGAGGCCTTCGGGCGGGTCTAAAAAGTTGATGCAATGTTTAAATGTTAATGTACAAGTAAGTTATTTTTTCTAGTTTGGTAACCTGTGGTAACCACCCACCTGGCAGTAGCCTGTTACCTTATCTTACGGAAGCTTGCGTAGCAAAGATATCACTAGCGTCTCGTCTCTTTGTTTGTGTAAATGCTCTAAGCTGGTACCTCACTTGACTTATTTGCCCAATGATTGCGTTTCGTCAATACAAAGTCAACTCTATGAAAGTATTAGACAAAGTTTAGTTAGTAGTTATGAAAAAACGCAAACATTTGAGCAAATATATCAAGTGAAGTACCAGCATTAGAAACAAGCTATGCAATGGTATTTGGGAAAGACAGCATTTCAAAAACCACAAACGGCTGTCTGTCTGCAAGTGAGTACTATGTTTTAAACGCGCCTTATCCAAGCCGTGCTAATCTTGAACGTACGTACGTTCAAGATTACCACAAGTGTCTTTCCCAAATACCATGGCATAGCTTGTTTCTAATGCTGGTACTTCACTTGGTATATTTGCTCAAATGTTTGCGTTTTTTCATAACTACTAACTAAACTTTGTCTAATACTTTCTTAGAGTTGACTTTGTATTGACGAAACGCAATCATTGGGCAAATAAGTCAAGTGAGGTACCAGCTTAGAGCATTTACACAAACAAAGAGACGAGACGCTAGTGATATCTCTGCTACGCAAGCTTCCGTAAGATAAGGTAACAGGCTACTGCCAGGTGGGTGGTTACCACAGGTTACCAAACTAGAAAAAATAACGTACTTTTACATTAATATTTAAACATTGCATCAACTTTTTTAGACGTAAAAAGTTTGTCTTAGCATTTATTAAAACAAAATGCTGCCGAGTGGGCAGCCTGCAATCATGAATAAATGCACGAATTACACGTTTTGTGTACGCAACACAGAGCTCAACGAAATACCCGTTATGAAAGTATCAGGGATGGATTCAGTTCTGAAAAACGAAGTGTGTAGGAGGTGGGTGGATGGTGCTCTAGATTGGTCGTCCTGAAACTATGGAAGAGGCCTATGTCCAGCAGTGGACGCTTATTGCTTGATATGATTAAGATTCAAAAGGTTATTAAGAAATATTTTGTTCAGTGACTAGCTATTCAGAGCTACTATCTATGCGCGGATCTAAGTATATTAGCTCTAAACACCACGAACTTAGTAGTCAAGATTGAGAATCAAGAGAGAGTTGGTCTGGATAGCGATCAAGAGGGTCTACTTTTGACAGCAATAAACGATAATTGTGTCAAATACTCAGTTCAACTTAATGTCGCGGTGACTAACAGGTTCAGAGCATTCACGGTCATAAGCTGGACCCACGAATACTGTCACGATATATCGCTTTTTCTCACATGACTATACCCCTAACTTCTATCGCGTATTACTATTGTATAAAATTAATATTTGCACACTGTGCGTTCAGTTTGTGAAGTTTTCGCTTTAGTTAGCACCAATGCACTGTCACATCTTTATTATATAAAATAACCGAACATATATCATAATATCAGTAACAAGAGTCAATAGGAAAACATTTCAGGGTCCAGTCAAGGACAAGTCAGAGTTTGTTTTGCAAGTAGTTAAATTACTCCCTAAATATATATGTATTTTCTTGTGTATGTTGCAAATAGGTATATCTTATTTTATTCTAAGTCTCCGCTTGTGCGATATTGGTTTTTAACCGACACTTCAAAAAAGGAGATGGTTGGTTATTAAAACAACTGTAGGTATGTTGTTTTTTTTGTATGTTTATTACGCTATTTCTCCGCCAATTATGAATAATCATTTTTTTTCGTTGTTATGTAATACTTCAGAGGTCGTCGTATACATAATATAAATTTTATAGAAACTTGTTAAACGCTTTTTGAAAAATCATAAAAACCAGTCTAACTGCACCTTCTTGTATAACTACAATTCATCTTTTAGTTATAGGTCGCTTTTTTTCTTAAAATTAGTTATGATTATCTCAATAAAGTTTCCCTACCAACGAACCATGCTCGTGAGAATAATGTGAAAAATGAAATGGCAGGCGAGTGACGACCTGGATATTGTGCCAGCGAAAGCACTTACCTTAGATGCGCAAACTTGGGTAAGTAGCTATTTGTTGCAAGTGGGACGCTTCTTACCTGTCTTTTGGATCTCATATGCTCGTGAATGTGCCAAGTGACGGCATATTTATGCTCATGCTCAGTCGAAACATATTTCAGCAGATAATATTGTTTATGACTACATAACTAAGCTGAAAAGTTAATAAATCGACAGTCATATAATATCAAATCGTAATACCAACATCAACTCTAGGAGATGAGTCTAAAATGGTTTCAATTTTTAACCGACTTCAAAAGGAGGTCATCAATTCGACTGTATGTTTTTTTTGTATGTTTGTTGCGCGTTTTCTCCGCCAATAATGAATTGATTTAAATATTTCTTTTTTGTTTGATACGTTAAATTCAGAATAGGTCCCCTTTAAATTTTATCTAAATCTGTTCAGTGCTATATGAATAAATCATAAAAAACCTGTCAATAACAACATCGTCGCGTCTGCCAAAATATTTAAGTACCTACATATTTTTAAGCGATTGCACTTAAAATAAAACAAATACTGTTAGCATAATAATAAATGTATATAAATGTTTGAATTTTTGTTATGCTGACCATTTTCTTTCAAGTGGTTGTTAGTTTTACATTATAGCTTTAGGTCTTTAAAATACTCTCTAATAGGTTGTTTTGGTTCTGGTTAATATTTGCCAGCATGTTGGAAAAACTTCCTTAATGAAGTGATTTAGGTATAGTTGAGCTATTTATAAATAGTTTGTAACAAACTTTAGATGGCTTAAGATATTTATGTAGATACATATTTTTATTTTTATTAAATTGAGTTTTTATTTTTAAGTTACTAGGTAGTTAGAAAATTATATAAATTAATCAACATATAAATGACAAAACTAAAGTAATTTTTCTGCTAATCAAAAAGGTACCTACTCGTATAGATTTCCCCAAAAGGATTCTCCGCCGCGACAATATTATTCTGTGCGACTCTGAATTAATTATCGTGCCACAATTCTGAAGTGTTCCTTTGTAGGCCAAATTATATTAAATTTATGCAAGAATTTATATGGTTTGGTATTACTTATATTATGTAATTTGAAAGATTCACAGGCGAAGTGTAATCTTATTTTAAGTTGTGTTTAAGTAGGTCAACTGATATTATCAACCAAAAAAAAAAAGCTCTGAAAGACTGGCTAGGCGCGTGAAAACGATGACGCGGGGAAAGCGCGAGCAAAGGTGGTAGCACTATTTACGGCATCTGCTGCCTGTTCCCCTGCACAGACCCCGAAAAATCCACGTTTCACGTGTACCCCCCTGTAATACCGCTGGGACTCGTCCGAGTTATTTGGTTCACCTTGAGATAAACAACAACAAAACAAGTAACAACTTGAGATTCAGATTTAGTCATAAAGAAATTTGTGTAGGTTGGATTCAAAGAGATTAAATAAGCTACTATTTACTGAAAATTTATAATAATAGATAAAATGTACACGTACTTATAATTGTAAAAATACAAACTGTATCTGATATTAAACAAACAACATTATTTAACTATTTTTCTAAATATTTATTTATTTTGTTTTTCGAAAAATTGTTTCCTGTTAATATGAAGTTTATGTAACGTGGCACGCAGCAATTAGCTTACTACCTGTCACGCTATGGGTTAGGTCGCCCGAAGGCCTCCGTCACGGCCTAACCACTTTGAAAAAGTTTTCATTAAAAACGCTAGAAAAATTCAATGCAACCGAAGTCTGGAATATTCTGAATTAAAATCGAGTTTGAAATCACTCGGTGAGCGGTACCAATTAGCGGTCGTGTGAGATCCGCATCGTTGATTGTCGTTGCGGACTACCCTGCAACCCGTGACAAGGCATGGCAAGCTGTGGCTTAAATAAAACTGGCGAAAATAACATTTTTTATGTTTTTCATCTGCGTTTTCAATATGTACATATTATATTGAAATAAATCACACTATCAGACTAATATTATAGAAGATTGGATGTTTAGATGTTTAAATGTTTAGATGCAAATATATTTTGACGACCTCTGGCGTGGTAGGCGAGTTGATTGAGAAACGACAGCCTCTTGATATAGCCTCTTGATGTCGGGTTCGACTCTCGCTGCGTGACAAAATGTTTGCATGATCTGCAAATATTCAATCCAAGTCTTATTTCCGTATTCAAAAACGAAACTCAAGCTCAATACCTACAATTCTCAAGCATCGATTTTTGACAGTTCTTCATAGAATTATTTCATCAAATCGATGATTTAAACGACACCTAATCGCCTTTTTGTTTTAAAAAAAAAATTAAACAAAATATTAACAGATAAGAGTTTATTTTCAATGTTTTTGTACGAAAGAGAGCTCAAAATATTTTGAAAGTTTGGTTATGTTAATCTTAAATCTCCATATTGATTAGATTTTCTATAAGTAAGTAAGTGCGTATGAGTCAGTGGCCAACTCTGGTGGCAGAGTTTCTAGGCCGCCCGAAGGCCTCAATTATCCATAGAAATATATAATATATACACTAGTAACGTTGTAGTTTACTAGTTATATTTATATCTAGACGTATTAGTTACAAGCAGACTGATTATATCAGACAGACTGGTTCTAGACGTGTCTTTATTTTAAAACTCGTTAAATTTTATTTGCATGAGTTGGTTATGTATCTATAATAAGCTTTCCAATTAGCCTAATTCTAAAATGACCGCACGCATTTAATTTTCACATAATATGAGGGCATTTTACATGCTAATTACAAATTCGCACAAACAGTTTGGGCAGCTAAAGTCGATTATTTCTTTACCGTAAGGACTAAGCGTAAACCCACCTTTATGTAAAAAAGGAAAATCTACATTTTATCGCATTCATTTAAACTTTAATTAAGATCTATTAACATTTTGTTTAAAAAAACATAAAAGTAAACTAGCTGACACTTGCTGCTTTGTTCGTGTGGTTAAAATATATAAATTAATGTTCTTAATAATGATGTCTTTTACTGGTTTGTATTTGACACTTGCCGCTTTGTTTGTTAAAATATATAAATCGGCTAATACTCGCCGAGCAACCGTCGAACGCGGTCGCGAGCGGTGCTCATGAAGAAGAGCTTCTAAATAGCTTCGAAACGTCAGCATAAATGACAAATTCCAGTGGTAAATAGCCGTCAATAATTTAATTTAATTATGTTCTTAATAATGTGTGTGTTCATAAGTCTTTCCCTATGTTGTAATTTATTAAAGATAATATACATGGATAAAAAACATGGTAAATGGTTATAGTAAAATGGTATAACCATTTACCATGTTTTTTTGGTATCCGTAGTTTCTGATACCCAAGACACAGAGAATCTTATGGGGTCAGGAACGTGTGTATGACTGTTGGGTGTACTATGTTATTTTAAAATGACTAACTAATTATTATATTAAGGAGATCAAAGCAGTTTAGGAGTTTATCCGGAAAAGGTAACAGTCAGACACAGTCACTTCCTCACTTGGTAATATTAGTATCTACGTGTTTAATATAATGTTTTAAGTTATTATGTTTCAGTAGCAAACTCTGGTGATGGACTTTATAGGCAGCCCAAAGCGACGACCAGCTTACGACGACTACATGATCTACAATAACTAAATAACGTGCTTGCACTTCAAAACACGGAAGCGCTCAGATGTAAATACCATTGACACAACAGTCACATTTAAATGAAAACCTCGATGTACGTTGCTTAAATCAACTTAGCCTGAAGTGCTTCGGTATTATGGTTATTAAACAATAAACTCGTTAGTCACGTTTATTGTTCGTTCACGTTCGTGTTTTACGTCAACATTTAGTAGGTAAAATAATCAGAATTAGAATTTTAATGGCTTCCGTGACTGACCGACAGATCAACGCACAGCCTAGAAACATGAAACTTGGAGGGTATATTCCTCTTACAGTGTAGGGGCGTACTAAGAAAAGATATTTTAAATTCAACTCCTAAAGAACGCAGCTGGTAGATAAAGTTTTTATATTAGAAATATATTAGAACTCAACGTGTACAAAGTCGCGGGGCATTCCACTAATGTCTCATACAGACAGTACAACACAAGTAGCCACGCCTAGCACGCCCACGCCTAGCACTCAAGATATATAGCTCACCTCACCCATTATTGAGTCCATTAGCCTGGGGAGATCAAATAATTCAGATCGTCTATAAACACAGAGTAGAGCTAATGATGCGATACGATGGATGAAAGCTTTTTTAAATAGCTGTAGTTTAGCATTCTTTTGAAGCAATTTTTTTTTATTTCCAAATACTTAATTTAAATGATCAATTGCAAGATTTTCTGCTGCCGGTTTCACTCGCGAGGTACAAAAAACCTATTTGAGTATTTCAAACAAACTTTCAAATTTTTATTAGTGTGATCCGTGAAACAACCTACTAAATAATATCGTTAAGCAAAACATTTTATTTGCATTACACGTACGTTTGTGGATATTCTATATTTTGAAATTGAATTTGCTTTGATATAAATAGAACTATTCTTGGAAAATTTCACTTAAATCGAGTTTCACTTCGATAAAATTTAGGAGAAAATCTCTAGAATAACTTAGGTATGGCTTACCCGGTTAGGTCGGTTTACTCTTCACTTGTGGAAAACCTTGAGAATATATTGTCTAGCTAAGTAAAGTTTTAAGTGCAAAGAGTTCGATCAACAATATCAATCATTGAAATCCTTCTAAGAAATTAGTTGCTATGCACAAATAATCAGAGTTGCCTCATCTAGGTGTTGAAATTCGGAAATCCCATTCTCAGTGCACCCTTACACCCGCCAAGTTTCAAATTTTTAGGTCCACCTCTTTACGCCCTGCGTTGTAGGTGAGTATGTCATCAAGCCTATCATAATATATTATAATTAGCAGTCCGTCCCAGCTTCGCGCAGGTACTTTGAAACAGTGGTGGCAGTGGTGGGTCGCTAGTAATAAATATAACCTGTGTTACTCAGGGATAATGTAGCATTCTAATTGAGAAAGAATTTTTGAAATCGGACCAGTGGTTTTTGAGTTTATTCATTACAAACGAAAATACAAAAATACAAAGCTTTCCTTCTTATAATATTAGTATAGATTGATACAAAGCGGAAGTGATGCTGTTATCGTAATTAAATCAACCTGTGTTTTGTTTTTTTCATCAATAATATTAATATAGCCGGTTCCGGCTACAGAGACTTGGCTTTGTTGACTTAAATATCTATATATATGGGTTTTACTCTTTTCATGACGAAAAAAACAGCATCAGCTATGTAATTTGCCGAGATCAAGCTACTGTTTAATTAAAATTGTTTAGATTAACTTCAGCGCTCTCGCAGATAGTTTCCGCGTAAAAAGCTAATTTTATGGAAGGAAGTAGCGGTTTATATTTTAAAGTGGTTTAACTGAGTTCCTTCACAATTTACTAATTTTGCATTCTTTTAATGTTTTCTGTTGATGAAGGTTTTTTCATTTTTTAATGGCAAAATTCTTCCCTTCTAAGTATGACTGGTAGCCGACTGCAGAAGCAGCTGCAGGCGACGTCTCACCGCGTTACGTAATAGCGTCAGTGTCGTCTACCGTTAGATATGAAGCAGATATGACGTAACACGGTGACCCGTCGCTTGCAGCTGCTGATGCCTGCAGTCGGCTACCAACTCGTACCTTTATGATATTTAGTAGGGTACGTATTTAAACACCTAAAATAACATTATATGGGATAGGATGCAAATGGTTATCTTCCTTGGGTAATGCTCAACGCCTACTGGTACGTTAAACACAGCGTCCAATAATGTGCCTTGCCGCAAGACTTTAACCTAAAAGTGAATCCTTTGTCAATTACGCAGGTTGACTCCTCGTAAATTGAGAACAAACGTTGTTATTGTCAAGAGACGAAACTTTCATAGTTTTCATAAAACTAATGGAAAGCACCGAGGTTCGTAGGTATAATGTTTTACCCCCAAAGGGTTTCTGACCAAACGGTTGTTATTTTCGCCAAATACGTTACTTAAAAAGTTGGTTTACCTTGAGTTGAGTTTTTGTGTCTTGTCGCATGATAAAGTAAAATAAAAATACCTTGCTCGGTAACCTAATTTATTATCCTGATAGTTTCATGGAAATAATGTTTCATAATTCCAATAAAATAAGGAACTTAAGCGAGCTTGTTGGTTATCAGGGCGAGTGTCGTTATGGTTTAAAACGAATGACGTAATTATTTTCTTTACGACATAATGGATTTTAAATTCGTTTCACCAGAAAATTGCGTATAAAATCAGGGCAGAAGTGTTTTCATGCAATTATCTGTTTTACTGTTGCATTATAAAATTTTTAAAAAACTAGAATGAATTTGCCTACAATTAAAATTACCTTAGACCATTTTTCGCAGTAATGTTAGGCTGTTAGGGTTTTTTAATTTTTTTTTCTTAGTGTTGGATTAAAAACTCTCTGATCTTGACTTGCACATCTTATTAAAAAGAACTTTTGAAAAGCTGAATTATAGAAAAAAAAATCTGATAAATAAATGAGGTATAAACAAAAGTAATGTGGCTGTACCGACTCCAATAACGGTAAAAGGAACACGCACCTCTTCGATTTATGCGTTAGCGATACACACGTGGACGAACACTTCTAAAATGTATATTTGCATTCGATTTTAACCATTCGTATCTACACCGAATAAGTAAGTTGAAGTGGCAGTGGGTTATATATATTGAATATAAAAAAATATCCTTGAGATATGATTGAATAAAGAGATTTTTTACTTTGACTTTGATTTATAGAATCAAAAACCGCTGGGGATTAAAAGTTCTCGAATGTTGACCAAATACTGGATAACGAAGTATAAGGATGACTGATGACACTAAAGCGGTCGCAGAATGATAATGATGATAACACCAAGCTCCGTATAACCAAACATATTAATTTAAAATGTGTGGCCAATCTAGAGACGCGGCGTTGAAAGCCTTAAAAAGATGGTCATTGTAGGGAATGTAGATGCAATGTAAAGCGATCAGCTCACAGTAAACCAGGTAATATGCAAGGAACCGCCAACAGGAATCGCTGGTGCCAAGCCGTCTATCATAAGATATCAAAAGAGAGTCAATGAACTGTTTTGATTTTTGAGTTAAACAGACCGTGCTGTTGTACGACTGACATGAGTGGCTTTGAGCTTGTGAACTAGACAGTTAACGACCTAATAAAATATTATCGATAACTAATTCTTAAAATAATTTATTAATGTTGCTCTATATTTATAGTAAGGCTTAGTATCGTCTTGACAAGCAGTAGCTGTGATACGCTTAGTTATAAACTTTTCTACGTGACTTATCGGAAATGCATCGGATGGTAAGAAGGCTTATAGTAGCTGACTTTAAAGCAGTTTGGAGCGATGAGCGCTCTGCACATTTGCCCCTTCCACTACATTATTCAGTGATCTTTATAGTAAAGTTTATAGGTGAAGACAGGGAGCTGATAATTTAGTTTTTTCCTTGCGTTGTTGGCGCGAATCGAATTTATTTCAATTCTTCTCAAATCATAAAAGATTCAAAGAGTTTTTTACCCACGTTCCTTGTAGTAGTTTTCTACGATTCTTTTGGCGTATAGGTAGAGATTTATAATTAATACTTTAGTATCCTGGTTGTGTTAAGAGCGGGTATTGAATTTGGTGGTCTAGTGGTACTTGCATTGTTAGCAGACGTGGGTTAAAATTCCGCACGTGAATAATAAATAAATAAATAATAAAACGAGTGTCACCTTGAGAGTCGCTAAAAGGCAAGCTTGGTATTATGATGATTTGAATCAATTTTCGAGGAACCTTGTTTTTTATTACCAACTAATTACTTATTAATTTCTCAATCACCTACTTATTCTAAAGCGGAATATGTACGGATACAACAGTGGAGATTTCATCTTCTATTTAATCTTAATCTTGTAATCTGTATAAGTATCAAGAACTATTAATAGGCCTACTATTTTATTTTAATAGTCCAATAACAGAACTAATTAACTAAATATTTTACATTTACAATCAATCTGCTAAGTATAAGACACGTAGCTTTCATGGAATCAGTTTTGCTATAACGTGGATAGGTCAGTAACCATCCGTTAGTTGTTTATCGTGTCATGAATGATTCAATGAAGACTTTTATATTTTTAGAAAGTATTGTACAATAAGTACCTTAAGATTAAAAATTATTGAGTTTAATATTATTATATTTTTATTTTAACAAATTATGTTAGGCAGGTTATAAATCGATAACGTTAGAAAGTGCTAGATCTTTTGATACGTTTTTTACTCTTGTACATTACAATTATATCAAAATTCTATGTTTAGAAATTCAACCATTGTATTTACTCATACTAGAGGAGAGAGGGATGCGAGACGACCAAGAGGCAGACCACCAGCCCGATGGTCGGACGACATCGTCAGCGTGGTCGGACGACATTGGATGAGGCTGGAACAGGACCGACCAGAGTGGCGTATTAGAGAGGAGGCCTATACCCAGCAGTGGGTGCCAACGGGCTATCAGATAGATAGATAGATTTACTGATACAGAAAATACAATATTGAATACTGAAAAACTTTGTACAGCATCTTTACATACCTTTTTTTATTAAAATGAAACCAGAAAGTTTTAATAGTTTTGGTACCCCGCGGTCGCACACGCTTCGACACCTTTCCAGCAGTTTTCGCATGAATTTCAAATTAAATTATACTTTTAAATAACTTCCAAACTATCATGTTGCATAAATTACCTACCTACATACATAGATTCTATGAGAATGACAATGGCGTCTTTGGTTAACTAAAAAACGGCACACCGCAACAATGATGTAGGTTAACTAATAATAGTTATACTGTTATCATAGAAGTTGTAATGGCAGTCACTGCCTGTTCATAAAACTTAATTAAGAAAAATATTTCAACAAAGCATTTTTGTAGATAAAATTATGTTAAGTATAATAATTTTATTAGAAACAATATCATGCAAGGATGCCTGTTTAGCCCCAGGCTGTTTTCTATGTTTATGTTTAAGATTAAAAGTTAAATGGGAAATCTCCCTTTGAAAATTATAGTCTTTCATAATAATTAATCCTTTGACTAGAAAAGTACTTGATTACTACCAAAATAATCTTTAATAGAAGTGAATGTATTTTCTAAATATTATGTTTATTTAGAAAAATACAATGAAGAAAATAGAATAAATGCAAATAGAAGTAAATGTATTTTCTAACATATTGTTTATTTAGAAAATACAATCGCTTCGTTTTAGTACAGATTTACGCTACTCCACCAAAATAAAACGGGATGGTTATGTTGCCAGTATTTGGTTTCATTAGCCTGTCTAAACACGCCCAATCGTATGACTATGGCAGCTAACATGATGTGGGGTCGTGGCCTTTAGTAACAACGAAGCTAAATGTCAGTGTCGCATGTTTATACTCTTCTATTTCTTTGAGAATGATATTAGATTCCCAACTCACAGTAATTGTACTAACTGTACTTACTAATACTTACTGTACCTACTTAAAAAAATAATGAATCTCGTAAATATCATCCTGATGAGGACTGTGGCAGAATGCATTCTGTCACAGTCCTGTCTGTCTGGAAATGTCAAGCATGCTTGACATTTCCACTCTGGAAGTGTCTCGTGCAGAGGGTAATCAATGAAGAAAGCTATTTCCTTGATTGATTATCCTATCCTCAGCATGTCGCAGTACCTTTTTTATTTTTACATTATTTTACTATTTTTAAATGTATGTTGTTTTTTATATTTAAAACTCTAGAAATATGAACTCTTAGTTGTATGAAATACATATTTTTTCATTGGAGTTTTGTTTTACTGAGAACAAATCTCTCAGTAGTGTTACTGATAAATCTGTTGAAAAGAAAATTCCCAGTAGTCCGATTGGTAAGACAACTTGGTAAGACTACTGGTGATAGCCCGAATACTTTGAATAGCCCATCACTTGAAAGCGTTATCAAGATGTACTTACCTTACTACCTCTCATACTTACTTGTTACTGTCTTGCCTTTCTATGTAACTACCTAATAATAAACCTCGGTCTGTCTTCACCTATTGTTATGCCCTAATAGGTGCACATTGTGATGACAATAAAATTATTGAGTATTGAGTATTGAAGATGTGTGCAGTAATGGGAACTTTTTTAATTATTCTTTTTTCATTCCCGCGAACGGCACACATTCTGTGCAGTAATGGAAATAAAAAGTGTGCACTAAAAAACTGTGCAGTTCGCGGGAATACCTCAAATAAACGGCTAAAAACCGAAGTTGTAGATAAACCCTTGCTAACTTTTTAAGGCGGACCCTACACCTACAATAAATTTGCACAATATTTTTATTGCGCAATATGATTGAATCGCCCTTCTCACTCAAACGATCAATTATTATTTTGACGCAATCATTGACGACTCATAAGCGTCAATCTTTTCGCGTGAGCAGGATCAAATGGAACTGTTCCGTGAACAAGATGTCAGACCAAGACTTGACTGCAGCTATAATGTTGCTACTTGTGGCTAATAAAATACGTCGCTGGTCGAAAGACTGCTACATGAAAAGGCAAAAATATGCGAGGTCAAGGCGACGCACAGACTAAAAAATACTGCGCAATACATCTGTATCCGTGTAGGACTCCTACACTCCATGCAATGATAATAATATGGTGCAATAAATATTAAACTCGCTCAAACTTTCGTTCAATCATTGCGCAAACTTCAATACTTCTACAATACTAACCCTAGACGATCATTTATATTCATATTCATATAACATTGCGCAATTCGTGATATTGCGCAATGTTATTGTAGGTGTAGGGCCCGCCTAAGGAAGGCTAATTTTTGACATCATTGGCCTCTACGTCTATTTCAGACAGTTTAGACAGTGTCTGTAATGAGAGAATTTTTGTAAAATCAGATTTTTGTATATTAAATGTATTTTAGAAACATGTACAATTAGCAACATAGCAGTTAAATTATTACACAACATCCGAATACTGCATGAGGTTTACTATGCTCGCACGATATGAGGTAAACAGAAATTGTTTAGTTCATGCAAATATTTGACGAGGTTTTTGGTATGTAGTGTCGCGCAGTGAGTTATTGTGGCTGCTCCACATAGATAGCATTAGTGCTACCGCCCACTTGGCAGCCCTGCTGCGGCTGTATAGCTGCGGTAACTAATTCGACACGATGATAGCTCATTGGGACCCGTGCATCAATAATTTCGAAAGAAAGCGTGACTGCAGAGCAACTTAACGAAGTTTCTCTTGCACTAAACAGGCGAGCCTAGTTCAGGTTGCGGTATCTAATCTGAGACATCGTAATCTTATTAAAGCCCAAAAATTAGGCTGCAGTAACTGATCCGTAATATTACTGCAAATTAGCACCTGAGCACTGGGCAGACAAGAGTCCTGGAAGTAAACTTAGCTATATTAGCCATGTTTAGATGTCCGTCATTTAATCAGGACTGTTTGAAGCAATGAATGTCTTCCATCGACATGATGACCACGCGGTACTTCACTTTGAAGTTTCTAAACGTTTTAGCGGCTACAAAAAAAGTGCTGCTGGTATATCTATGCCATCTGGCAACGGCTTAGCCAGCTACCCAACAAGCACAAGCACTACTTGAATAAAGTAATCTATGCTCGAGGCACGTCTCTAGTGGGTTAAAACTATCGATTATAGAAGCCCACGCACCAGGCCGAAAATTATTGAAGATGGCTTTGCTTCAATGCTGCCGCAGCCAGACAGTCTAGTGGGCTCTTAGCGACCTTGCTTCAAGTGGCAATTATTCCGTATACGTATTGTTGGTTTTGGGTCAAGGCGAGGCGAGAATATGACTAGAATTATTAAAATAGTTTGACTAGGTTACCCCGTTTTGAAGTAAACAGTAATGTTTTAGTAACATTTTGAAGTCCTTGAATCATTTGCAGTTAAAATAGTACCTAGTAAGGACATGAGTGTAGTAAGGTGATCCTGTCAGTAGAAGTATTTAGTAGGAACACGAGGCGAAAAAAAACGAAATTTAAGTACCTATACACATTACTTTATGAGTATCCTTAAAATAATAGTCATATTGAAAATAGAAGGTAGTTCTAAATAACACGGATACTACGCCTACTCTGAACTGGTTAGAAAAACCTAGTGGTAGTCAGTATTTATGTAGCCTCTACTGTCTGTGCTATATCGAAAAAGCCCTTTCTAACAAACTTCGATAATAACATAAAAATCCTATACCTTCGACGATGCCCTAGTTTTCTTGTACTTTTCTTTTACTTTGTTACCTCTTCATCTCGCGTGCTGCCATTTTTAAGGTGATACGTCGCCGTAACGATGTTATAGAAAACTTTATAACGAGAGAGTCGATCTTTGAAAACTACAATTTATAACTAAATTTATTTGCAACTAAAATCAATATTATTCAACAGGTTTTTTTAGTATGTAATAGGTAGTGTTAAATAAGATACATAAGTCTGGGTTCCTAAAACACAGTTTTACTAGTTTGGGAACCTATGGATTCATAAACAAATCATGTAACTAATATTCTTGTGTCAAATAAATAAATACTTACTTAATACAAAATAATTTGTTTTATATATAACTAGCTGCGCCCCACGGTGTTACCTACCCGCAGTTTATCAGTTTCTATCCCACAGGAACCCGGGATAAAAAGTAGCATATTATGCTATTCCAGACCATAATCTGTGCCTGTGCCAAAATAGATCCGTCGTGTGGGCGTGAGGCTCCCGCAAACATACAAATCTCTAAACTTTCCGCTTTATAATATTATTAAATTTATATTATATTAGATATTAAAATATTAAGATTAAAATAAAATAAACCTATAATTAAGGTTAGTTACATAGGCACAACGTTGCTGGAGCGTGATTCGCATTGGCGACGGATTAACTTTGGTTCAATAACGTCAAAAACATTGCTAGCATTCCCTTGCCTCTCAGCAAAGCCTTTACCGTATTCTACAACTCCTACAAAGTAGCACACTCTATGTTTGCATAATCACGGCTCAGTATTCAGTACAGAGTTGGCAACTTTAGCGCAATTCAAATAAAGAGAAAAACAAAGTTCCAAATTACGCCAATAGTTTTATTTACTTAGTTTATTGGCACATATTAAATTAAGCAGTCAAGCGCATTCGGGCTGAAAAAACTATCTGGGAATGTAAAACTAAATTGGAATGTAAATCAAGTCCGCCCGTTCAGTGTTTCTCGGGATTCCCGATACACCTGATTTCTGAAACGAGTTTCACAGCAAGCAAATACAAAACAAATACGAGCGTCTCGTTTTGCGAACTCTGTATCGTTTTGGTGCTCTTTCTATGTTGCAGAGTAATTGTGCAATTAATCGGTGACTTTTACAAAGAGAGCAATGCTACTACTGCAAGCAGTTGAATGATTTTGACACAAGAATCGCCGCCAGTTCCGTAGAAAAAATCTTTTTTTAAATTATTTTCATGTTTACAATTATATTTTGACATTGGTAAAATTGTCTAAATAATTTGACAGACGCCAGACACATAGGTTGGATTCGACTAAACTCGAATAGGCGCTATTCTCCGAGTAAATCGTAGTTATTCGCGATTTTGTCATAGCTAAAGTTTCAAAAATATACACTGTGGCACCCAGGTGCCGTACCATTATTCTTAACAGGTGGCCTAAAAAGGTACCATTCCCCGCGCAACCTCATGTCGTCCCTGTTTTACGCCCCGCACCCCTGTAAAAACTCAGAAGGAGACGTCTAGTTATTTAGTTTGTTTTAAATAATGCATAAGCTGCTATGTTTATGTAAATAAAACATAATATTATGTAAAGCAGGAGCATATACCTTTTTTCTGTTTTATATCGACACGTCACTATTTCAGACTTCGACATATAATTTTTCAGGTAGAGAAATAGTAGGATCAGTGAGTCTGCAGAGATTTTACCCGAAATTTTTACGCGGGAAAAATTACGGTCACGCAAATCTCCCAAGAGGTTGAAATCTCCGCATAGTGTAGTCTCCAGTTAGTAGTTAGCTTTAGATTGTTCTTAGATGCGTCACTTTTGCAATACAGGCATGAAATCGCAAATAAATATTTGACAACCGATGTGGCGCAGCGGGCGCAGGTTCGTTTGCTACGCGGAGGTTGCGGGTTCGATTCCCGCCTCGGGTCAAATGTTTGAACGATCTACAAATATTTGTTCTGGGTATTTTCTATATAATAATAAAAAATATCTATCTATGTATTGTATTGTATTAAGTATACAGGGTTTCCCAGAAATGGTGGATAATCCTGCACGTGCGTGTGCGGGAGAGGGGGTGGGACCCAAATCCCAAAAAAAAAATCTAGCAACAGTCCGCAGTTTACGATTTTTTTTTTTTTAATTTAGAAATATCCCAGTTTTCCTCACATTTGTGGGCATCACGGCCGCTATATGAGGCCTAGTTTAGATTTTTTTTATTTTAACGTGTTCCCTAATAATGGTATTATTTATTTATTTATTTAATCTTATACGTATAGTCACGTACAGTTTAATTCTTTCTAATTTTAGTATGCTTTATTGTTTTCCCACTTTGGATTTAAAAATCTAAATCATCCGTCTTACTCTAATTTATGTTTGATGATACCAAACGGTGCTATAAAATGGTGAAGAAAACATAAAATAAATCAACTATCATCTTAAACAACTAAAAGTCGAACGACATGACATGTGCCATCCACCGATTTGCGTTAATAATAATCTGCATGGTGAGTTAATACCCAATCACTCTCGCTTGATAGTAGGGCCAGTGTCACAGCAGCAGTGGAAACATTAGAAGACTGTCAGGATAATAATGTACATAACAATAGAACGACGTCGCTAAAATAAATCAATATCAATCAATACTGTTCAGTTTTGGCGCCATCTCTCGATCGAGTTGTAAGCCGCGATCGACGATGGCTGTCACCTGTCAGCTGATTCATGCGACACATTTGAGTGAACTGGGTTCAATGACCAGCGACAGCTGATTGGCTTACCCAATTAGTAGCCTAAATTCAAATTTTTCGAAATATCGTTCGGTCAGCAGTTGGTTTGACCTCAAAATTCGACACATTCGTGTAACGGCTTCAAGTGCGTTAGCTACTTTATCTTGTTCTCGTAATTTTTCGTATCGTATTGTTTTCGTTTTCGTTTAATTTATCGTAATTTAGTATTGTGTGCAAGCAGTTTCGTTGAGTGCTAGGAAGCAGGAGATTTCGCGCCAGCCCCCACGGTATTTGAGCGTTCGGTATAGGTGTAAGTTGAACCGAAGCTAGTCCAGACAAGTCGGAGGTAATACGAAGCCATACCTTCCCATTCCGTGGGCGCTGTTCCAGGAAGAAGCAGCCAGGTTAGTGAAATCCTTTGCTCCTAACTGCACTCATAATTTGGTTAATTATAGTTTTTTATCGTGTTTAACTTTATAATTGTTTAACGTGTTTCGTATTTAGTTTGTTAGCAAAAAAGATTAAATTTACAGTCCACTCAAATCGTACATTTTGGTCCTACGAAGCCAGATAAATTGTGATAAGGCACCTTTGGATTTTGGCCTTCAGCTATATTATCAACTATCGACCGATATTTCGAATATTTGAAAAACTTTTTTTCTTTTGTCGTACCTATCCTGGTAATTTCGCTGGTCATTGAATTTTTCGTTTGTTCATTGTGGGTAGGTTGGGTTGAACGATTGATTGTCATCTGTCATTTTTCGTTGTCATTTGGTGAACATCACTCAAAGTGACTTTGACGTTTTTTTCGTTTTGACAGGTTGACATCAAACGTTCATTCTAAAACTGACCAGGTGTTTGTTCCTATCTGTGCCGGTCGTGAAAATAGCTCCTTAACTCCTTACGTGTTTCTATCTTTGTTTTGATTTGCATTTTGTTTGTTTGTTGATTTGGCTGTGAAAAACTGTTCTTTCGTGTCGTTTCCAGCCAGATTAACTCAACTACATTATTATGCCAATGGATACACGTAAGGGAGTTCTGGAGAAAGACACCATGGCTGACAGCGATCGAGTCTCGCGTGATTATGCCAATATGAGGTTAGAGCTGTTAGATACTTCAGATTTGGTAGGAGTTTCGGAACAGGAAGTAACAGCTCTGGCCTCAGAGTTTCACGCCGCGCAGAAGAACCTGCTAATGCGCTTGCCAACGGGTGATAGGAACAGTGAGTTCGCTTACACTGTGGCATTTGACAAAAGGTTACATAGTGTTATGGCCAGACTTAGGCTGGCTGAAGTTAAGCCAATGAGAGAAAGTCACAGTAGTTTAGCGAAACTACCAAAAATAAGTATAAGGCCATTTGACGGTAAGCTAGAGAATTGGGTGTCGTTTAAGGAGCTGTATGACTCACTCATACACAAAAGGGACATGCCAGATGTCGAAAAGTTGCACTACTTACTGTCGAGTGTTAATGGGTCGGCATATGACCTGATTAAAAACTATCCGTTGTCCGAAACTAGTTATCTTCTAGCATATCGGGCACTTAGCAAGTACTACGATAGGAAGAGAATTATTGCCACAAATTACTATGACCGTTTGCTTAACTGTGAAGTAGTGAAAAATAAGAGTAGCTCTGAGTTAGAACGACTTCATCAAACCTTCGCAGAAAACTTAGCCATCCTGTCTAAGTATAATTTGCCTGACCAGAACTTTATGCTTTTTCAACTAGTTTGGTCAAAGTTAGATCCTTCCACTAGGGAAGCTTTCGAACTTCAGCTGGGGTCAGAAGTCGACATACCCCAGTATGAAGACATCATGTCGTTTATTGAAAAACGTTCTCGTGCGTTACAAAATTGTCAACAGCCGGTTCTTACAAAACCGTCTGCCAGTGAGAACAAGGCCTCGTTGATGGTAGCTTCAGAAGGATGTGTGGTGTGTGCAGAGGTAGGCCACAAGATTGATAGCTGCTTGAGCTTCATTAATCAGTCGCCTACTGAAAGGTTCCTAACAGTGAAGGATAAGAAGTTGTGCATACTGTGCTTGAAACCTTCGCATTCGGTAAAAACTTGTTTATCGAATGTGAAGTGTGGCCAGTGCAACTACAGCCATCATTCACTGCTACATTTTGAGCAAGAACCTGAACCAGTAGTCCAGCCTTCAAATCCACAGGTGGCATTGTCTGCATACACCCCACACACAGAGGCATTGTTCTCAACGGCTATTGTTTTGATTAAAAATAAATTTAATAATTTGGTCCGAGCCCGTATCCTGCTTGACAGTGCCAGTGCCTGTAATTTCATAACTAGGTCCTGTGCAAACCGTCTAGGGCTGAAAATAAATTATCGTCGACAGTCTGTGAGCGGTATAGGTCAAGCATCAACTGATACACTCGGATCAGTCTTGTGTGAGTTAGTTCCCACTAATGGGGACTTCTCTAATAAACTTTCGTTGGAGGCCTCCGTACTTCCTACAATTTGTTCAGAAATGCCATCTGAGGAAATTGATACTTTTTCGTGGCATCATATTGATAGGTTAAACCTCGCCGATCCTGAGTTTTACAAACCAGGACCGGTTGACATGCTAGTCAGTGTTAACGTTCTTGCTTCTGCTTTAAGGCCTGGGCTAGTTAAGGGTAGTCCCGGTCAACCCATCGCTATCCCCACTACTTTCGGGTGGATACTGATGGATGACTGCGCAGTTAACACTGGCCTGCCTCGTTTTCGTAGCAACTCTGGAGTACATCGAAGGAGTTGCTTCTTCGTTTCGAGCCCACCGAGGGGTAACTCTACCGAACGGTCTCAGGACTTAGATCATATAGACACGCTCAACCCCGTGGTTTCAAAAATAGAGATGCCTGGTGACAATCAAAAGGAGACTCATTGTCGTCGAACTTCTGGTTGTAGGTTGGAAGTACCTCTAGCCGTCGCTAAACCTCATCTCGTAGACTTCCCAAAAGTCGCTCTTGATCGGTTTCACATTTTTTAACCGCGTCCTGCAGCGTCATTGGGTTCTTCAACTGACGTTTTGGAGAGTTGTCGTCTACGGGATATGCGACCTGACTCTGGTTCCACTCCGTCGATTCCGCCTGTGCCTGTGGATAGTGCGGTTGATGACGTAGGTGGGTACTTGAATGTGTCTGGAATCTCGCGGCAAAAGGGCTTATCGTTCTTGGTGCCGCTCATCGCCTTTTTCGATAAAAATAATATGTCGTCGTTGTCACTATCATTGTTTTTGTCGTTGTTGTTATCGTTTTCGTTGTCGTTGTCGTTTTCGTTACTGTCGTTGTCGTTGTCAATGTCGTTTTTATTGTCGTTGTCGTTCAACGTACCCTATCGTACCCCCACGATGCCGCTTCCGGTTTTGTCGGCGGCGCATGAGTGGAGGAACTCTGGTCCGATACGGTGGTTGGGTTCTAAATACTGGTTGGGTCGCACATGGTGGTCGGCTCCGGCATGTTGGTCGGGTTCGATATGGTGGGCGGCTCCGACATGGTGGTCGGGTTCGACATGGTTGTCGCGCCCTCTGGGAGATTACTTGTGCCCGTTTTTAGACACCTGTGGTTTCTTCAGGGTGGTCGGTCGTCTCTCCCACATTAAACTTGGTCGCAACCTTGCTCAAAAAGTTACACGTCCATTGCTAAAAGAACTGCCTGCTGTTTGTCGCAAAAGTCCACTAAAGTCATTCTCGTCGTCTTTTGGTGACTACGCTGGCCCCTTCGACATGACCATCGGACGTGATCAAGAAGTTCGTACTTCTATAGGGTGCTACGTCTGTGTTTTCGGTTGCACTGACACAACGACCGAACATCTGAATCTGGACTCAGAGCTCATGTTCCTTCCTACCCATTATTAACTCTCGTATCGTCAAATGGTTTTATAATAAGTTAGGTTAAATTTATCGTTGTATCGTTCTTTCGTTATTTTTCGTTAGTTTAGTTAATTTCGTTAAAATACTGTGTATTTTGGTGGCCGGAATGTTCAGTTTTGGCGCCATCTCTCGATCGAGTTGTAAGCCGCGATCGACGATGGCTGTCACCTGTCAGCTGATTCATGCGACACATTTGAGTGAACTGGGTTCAATGACCAGCGACAGCTGATTGGCTTACCCAATTAGTAGCCTAAATTCAAATTTTTCGAAATATCGTTCGGTCAGCAGTTGGTTTGACCTCAAAATTCGACACATTCGTGTAACGGCTTCAAGTGCGTTAGCTACTTTATCTTGTTCTCGTAATTTTTCGTATCGTATTGTTTTCGTTTTCGTTTAATTTATCGTAATTTAGTATTGTGTGCAAGCAGTTTCGTTGAGTGCTAGGAAGCAGGAGATTTCGCGCCAGCCCCCACGGTATTTGAGCGTTCGGTATAGGTGTAAGTTGAACCGAAGCTAGTCCAGACAAGTCGGAGGTAATACGAAGCCATACCTTCCCATTCCGTGGGCGCTGTTCCAGGAAGAAGCAGCCAGGTTAGTGAAATCCTTTGCTCCTAACTGCACTCATAATTTGGTTAATTATAGTTTTTTATCGTGTTTAACTTTATAATTGTTTAACGTGTTTCGTATTTAGTTTGTTAGCAAAAAAGATTAAATTTACAGTCCACTCAAATCGTACAAATACATAAATCAAATCAAATCAAATCAAAAGTGCTTTATTCAGTGAAATCACAAGGATCACTTTGAAACGTCTTGTAAGACTACGTGCTAAAAAAACTTAATGTGCAATCTGTCACCTCGAGGGGAAAAAACTAGGTGACAGATAGGAATAATCCGTTCCAACGTGCCAATGCCGTAAAAGAACTGGCAACAACACCGGCTGGGTTCTTATCGTTTTTTTGGCATGACCCTTGCTATTCATTTTAAAAACGGGTGTTTTCACGAACCGGTATATCGTTGAAGAGGTACCGACACTGTTTTGACTCCTGGGAGACAAAAATACATATTGTATACAGATGTTTTAGTACATTGCATGTTACTTCCACGAGACAATTTTCTATTGTTACAGAAATACAGCTTTTCGTCGAATATAATGGAATTACACAAAATGCTATTAAATTTAGGTATTTTAACTTTTTAGATTAGAAAAGTCTGGATTTGTCACGCAACTAAGCAACAACAATCGCATCAAACAATACAAAATGTATTCGACATTTTATTATTTGGCGTGCTTTTATAAATTAAAAATAGTATTTTTACCTGTTCATAAAGAAAAATACTGTTATTCTGTTATTTTCAGCATGCAAAAGCCAGCCAACAATAAAATTCAACTGTTTATGAAATAATTTATTTATAATAATAATAATAATTAATGAATAAGAATTTAGTCAAGATATAATAAAATTTTAGGACATTATGTCCTAAAATTTTATTTCTTCATAGACATCTCAAGCTGGATTCAAACCCGCAATCTCCGCTTGATACGCGGGTGCACTACCAATTGAGCTGTCGAGACATATTTTTTGGGATATTATAACCGTATTCCCTTCATTTAAGTGATCGTTAACACTGTAAAAACAAAAATAACCAAGAATGTACCTATAGTCTTACGTAAGCAACAGTCACTGTCAACGATTTTTTTTTAAATACAATCAGACCAAAACCCCTTTACAACTAAATACCAGCATGTCTGTTACTACTTCATTATCGCTATCATATTCACGAATCAAGCGTCAATCATTTCGCGTTGCTTTATTAGAAGCTCGTGCTTTTGTGTTATTCAAAAGTAGCAATGACTATCTCTATCTGTTTATCTTACTGAAGTTTTTGTCTGATGTTCAACCGACTTCTATTATAGTATGGTGTAAAAAGACAATTCAATGTAAAAAGACATAGTATACCGCGTTAATTAAATTCTGCGTTTGACACACTCGCTTAGTTTCCGATTTTAACAGTTCACGTAAAATGCGGAACGAATTCTAAGCTATATCTGCCTAATCATAAAGACTATTTTTGAACTATACTTTAGTTTCACGGTCGATTTTTCCTCCACAGAAGCAACCTTTTACGGCCTATAAAATGAAGTGGGTTTATGTTAGAGGTATAGGGAATCGCGGATATATTTGCACGCTTCGATTGATGTGTAAAGCACCATTTAGTTTCATTGAAGGTTGAAAGCTTTGAGTCATCACGTTTTCCAGTGCTTTGATCGTCACTTTGGATTTCTTTTGAAAGTAGGTAGATAATCAAGAATCTTTTCAGGATTTTAATGTACAAAGTGTCCCAAAAGTTATTTTGAATGGTAAGTAGATAATTAGTTTCAATGTCTTTGTGTTTCAGAAAGATTGTGAGGCTTTGTTTTCCGTCAGTTCTATTTCCTTTGAACAAAAATATTTGATGGTGACTGAAACATAAGCTTATTTTGTCTCGAAAGATTGTGAGAATCAAAATAATAAAGTAAAAATCAACGTTCACTCGTACAAAGTTGATAAAATATTTTGCGAGTTTGTGACGACTCATTGCATTAGCTAAAAAAACATCTTTGACGAATGATCTCCATGGTTACCGTTAGTATTTTTATAGATTTTAAAATTATCTTTGAGAACGTCACTTGACCATTTGGCTCTCGACAAAAATAGCAGAGTAAAGTATAATATTCTTATCTGTCCCATAGATATCATCTTAAGTTATTATTTTATAATTCTTGTATACCAACCCCATAAGTGGTTATCTTAAAATAGAATCCAAACTATAGTGGTTAAGAACACATTTTAAAATAGTTTAATGGAAATTTAACACTTCGTCTTTTTTAACGTCTCAAAACAACGAAAACAAAATGGTCATTCAGTCATTCAGTCTACATCGCCAAGACTACTAGTAATCTATCAAAGAATGTACCTTGTAAACAGCCTCCGACCTTTTCCTCGACTTCCCCTCGAAACGTTTATGAAAGTATATGCCTTTAAATGCACCTGCTGCTATTTATTCCCAAAGAAAAATGTAAGAGAAAATAGCAGAAAAATATTTCCCGACCTAATTGCTTCGGACTTTACGGTGACTGCAAGGTTTATTTAATTCGAGGCGTTTGTTTTTCATTTGCGATTCGAAAGTGGGGTGACTTTGGTTCGGTTCATAATTTTAGAACATTTTTCTTTTGTGACCCATTTCTTGAAACTGTATTTTTACTATTACAGTGCTACCATTAAGTTTTACTTCCTTATTAACTGCGGCCTCAGCTTTGAAACTTTGGATATGGCACACGATACGACGTTATAACCGTATATCAAAGCCAGTCTTTGCTCCCTCAGCTATTTCAATAAAGACTTTCCAATATTTTTTCGCGTTACGAGGAGAGACCGTTCCCGGCCACATGTCCTTTGCAATTTCTTTTTACTGGCTTCAGAATCATTTCCGAAAATTCACCGAAACGTTATAATCATAATAAAATTTGCTCCACCTCGGCTACGAAGTATTAGCAGACGTTGCGAGCGTTTACGTATACCGTCAATTTATCGCTGTGTAATATCGGGACAATTGCTATGTGAAGCCAACGAGACTGAGGGAATGTTAGTACGTCTCTCTCTAATTTATTACATGTAATATTTGAGCTCCGGACGGCGGCGTTTCTGTGCTACTCGTACCTGGAACCTGGAACACGCTCAGATACACACGGCTTTAAGAACATAATCTTTATTGCCTACCAGAAGTACTCACAAAGAGTTCCTTTATTTTATTCTCGGTTGCGGCGGAGGTAATATATCCGGGATTACTTACGTGTTGCGATGAAATATGCAGAATCTGTGAGCGAGAACGTTATATTATGACGTATTTTTTGACAGAGTTTCAAATCTGCGGTGTGCTAGCGTTTTGCATTTTATATGTTTTGTGTTGCTTGGTTTGTGTAGGTAAATAAAACTGTGTGTGATTTGAATTAAAGAAACCCACAGATTTAACGTTATCTACGATCTACGAACTCATCAGTCAAGTGAAGTGTGTACAAAAATCAAGGTTAAATTTCTAAAAAGTAAGTTTTGATATTAGTGAGATTGGCCAATTAGAAATTGGCGTTATGTTTGCTAAAACTAGGGTACAAAGATTATTTTTAAACAAAGTAAGCAAATTTTTTAATAGAAATTTTTTTTATGCCATTTAAATGGCCCACCATGGTAAGCGTAGCCTATAGAAGCTTGCAATTGAGTACCAAAGACATAAATCGCGCGTTGCTAACCTGAGGCGTAGATGATCAAATTCTAATGTGCCAGTCATCACCTGGAAGGAACTAATACCCATAAAACAGGCTCGGCCTAGTTTAGGTATTAGAGTTTAATATTGTATACTGTTTCTGCAAGCATGTACATTAGTTAGTTTACCTATTACAAACTTTTCTAATTTTGTAATTTAATCGTATATCTATTTGTACTTAAGTAAAGGCGAAGTCGTATCTAATTACTTATTGTAACTTTTCTTTGAACAATAAATTAAATTAAATTATTAAATTAAACTTCACCGGTAACCTTACCCTTCAAACAGAACTACAGCAATCCCAGCAGTACTGCTTGCTGGCAGAAATAGGTCGGGTGGTGGTACTTCCCCGGTGAGCTCTAACACAAAGAACTCTACTACTATGTAGGTTTAAGTAATCATGATAAAATTTTATGTTCATCCTAAACAAAAAGCTTTTGCAACATAAAATGTCTGAAAATATCACCTGGAACAAACCACCTGAATTGTCTCCGAAGTGGGGCGTTCCATTCGTTGCAACTCCTGCAATTGTGTGCCACCTCGTTGGTTCGAAGCGCCATTAGTACGTATAATGCGACCTTTTATTAGTTTAATAAATGTTCCTACGCTTTCTCTTGAAATACGACCTGTGTGAATAGGGGCTATTTTATAAATGATATTGGATCGGATTTTTGTGAACAACTTTTTGAAAAAGGGCTTTTGGAGGAATTTTAAGAGGATGCTAAATGGATACTAAGTACTATTTTACTGGTAAACTAGCTACTTGGTTTTAAGAAACGGCGGTTAGCATTACGTCAAACAGTTTAAAACTTGTGACAAGCCATTTGAAATAATTAAAATAAATATTTAACGATATTTTTTGCACAGCGCCAACAAATAGTGCTTATTTTATCTATGAGCAAAGCTTGTCCATATTTATTTAAGTGGACTCCCTTGTCCGCATTTGGTCCGTTGTGCGTGGAAGCTTGTCCATAAGGTTACTATATAGCTGATAATCAATGGTATTGATTACAAGACCAGCAGGGCTACTATGTTATTTTATCGCATTCAATTCAAAAACACACAGGTATTTTATTTTGATTGAATATGGCTTATTGTCAGATGGAGCGCTGGTGATCTAATGATATTTACCTCGCCTTCCGATCACAGGTCGTGGGTTTAATTACCAGTTTAATTAGTCATACACTAAATAGCTTTTTTATCTCGAAAGTGTTAGTGCCGATTGCTAGTGCTCTCAAACAGTGAAAGAAAACATCAAAGAAACAACTTACTTATTTTTTCGCTGATCTTGGTTTTTTTTTAGATTTTTTTGTTACTGATTCAACTGCGGTCCCTTTATAATTCAAACAACCATATTTACCGTATCTGATTTATTAATTACTAGACCTCTCCCAGCTTTGCTCGGGTGTATAAACTGTATTATAAACTTTCCACTTCAGCCCTATGGGTAGTTTAAACGATCATACATATGTACATACACACAAAGGGTTAGATGGCGGGAAGCAAATTTGTTTTATACTATGCAAAGTTCAAATAAAAGTGCGATCCAACATTTTCAACCTGTCAGAATTCGAACCGCGTTTTTTGCCTTGGATTGTTTACGATAGACTCAAATTGCGCGTGCCACTCTCTTCTGAAATACGATCTGTTTGGTTAAAGGCTACTTGTAATTTGTAAATTACTAACACCCGAGCAATTTTGTTTGCGTACTACATACTATAAAACTACGTTTGACCCCTTAGGGGATTTAATTTTGAGAGGTAGGCACTTTCATAGTGCGTAAGTTTATAATGAGTTGGCGGCTAATACTGGTGACCGGATTCATAGGTCGCGGAAAGGTCTCCGAAGGAAGAAGAACCGACAACCGTTGGGGTAAACGAGTTCTTGAGTAGAGACCACGTTTTGGCAAACGTAGTGTGGGGCGCCCCCCGGCTAGGTTTTTTTTTATACAACTGAAGTGGCAACCAAGCGTATGGCCCACAAGATGCTAAGCGGTTACCGCAGCCTATGAACGCTTGCAATACCAGAGGTATCACTCGCGGGTTGCCACCTTGAGGTATAGATCGAAAGCCTCATGTGCCAGTAATTTCACCGGAAACCATACCCTTCACACCGGAACCCTGCAATGCGAGCATTACTGCTTTGCGGCAGAAAAAGGTATGGATGGTAATACTTCCCCGGACGTGTTCTATCACAAAGAACTCTGCTACTCCTGCTCTAGGTGGAGCGATGACCTACGAAAAGCGGCGGGCAAAAAGTGGATGCGATTAGCCGAACACCGGGCTCAATGGCGCGTATTGGGGGAGGCCTATGTCCAGCAGTGGCTGATGATGATGATGATGGAAAGTTCTCCGTCATGACATGAAAAAGGCTAAGTAAAACCAAGTGACGCAAATGGCAAATAAAAAATATATTGTTGAACATTTTCACCCAGCGCCACTTAGCTCCATGGAAAATTTAATGATGACTGATAGAATACACAAAACATTTTGTTTTTCAATTTCATATAAACACCTAGACCAGATCAAATAATGGCAGATAATGCAAATATTTTTGTCCTGCAGCGGGTATTCAACCCGCAACCTCTCCCTTCTCCGGGCACTTGGCCACCGCGCCATAAAGCTAGTAAAATAGCTACGTAACTTGAATATCAACAATCGAAACATAACTCAAAATGTTTCATCAGAAGGTCGGTTTTCACTCCAACTGACGGAAAGCATTTCAAAAGTCGATACCGGTTGTAGGTATTCAAAACAACAATTTGCAGAATTTGAATCAGTGATCTGTTCAATAGATTTGCCGTTTCAGTGGTCAAATCACGCGTAGGTTTCCCTTTAAAGCCGCGGTTCCTCAAACGCGGCAATCACCATAGTGATGCACGGTTCTTCGTCTCGGTAATGTAAGTATGTTCGTGTGAGTCGATTGCTAAAACTCTCATAACGGGGTGTAGAGAAATCCAAAAAACCTCCGTCATAGTCTAACGACTGTTATGAACCGCCAGCTTAACATGCCCACTGAAGCCCAAGGGTGAGGTTCGTTTATGGTATTTATCTGCCGTCATTAACGGTAACCGCATTACATAGCTCAACGTAGCTCATTAGAGAATGTTAAACAGGTATTTAGTAATTGGGGTAGATGCGCTGCAGTATTGGATTATTGCAATTAACCAATAAATACAAATAAATATTACAAACGAAAAACGAGCTATAGGACGGCCCCACTTGATGGAACAATATGATAATAGGTAAATCATGCTAGACAAATACAATCCACATAACATTATCTAGCCGTAAACTAAGCAGAGCTTGTATTATGGGTACTGGGTGACTGATATACTAAACACAATACAATACTTATAAAGTTTTTTATTATACATAGAAAATATCCAGAATACCCGGAACAAATATTGTTGTATTAACATTTGTTCCCAGGCGGGAATCGAATCCGCAATATCCTGCGTCGCAGGCGGACCTTCACCCTCTGCGCTACACCGGTCGTCGATACGCGGTCGTAGTAAGTCGGTGGATGGTGAAGGCTCTCAATCGGTCAACATGCCGCTATTTTGAGGAGGTACAGTAGTAGACGTCTATTGGCTGATATAATGATGATGAAAATGAAAAATGAAAATGCAAAAATAAGTTTATTACAGCAAAACATAGTAGGTACATTGTTACAATTATCAAAGTACAAAGCATAATATTAGGTACGCAATTAGGTAGTACAATTACCGAGATTAATAAATACTAAAGGTATGATGATGATGTGTATTATGATGATGATGATGCATGACTAGAATCTTACGGAAAAAGTTCATACGAACTTTAGTAGCGCTAATTAATAGTAGTAATATAAGGATTATATTTTATTCTAGAATGGTCTTATCACTCTCGCTTGCAAGTAGGCCAGTATCCCAACAGTAGTAACTGTAGAAGGCTGCCATGATGAAACTACCTGAAACCAGTAAACACTCCCTAATAAGATTTACAAAACTGAATAACTGAGGACGTATCCGGAATAATGGTTTTGACTATCGTAAACGTTAACGTATCGTCGAGCTGTCAATTGCATAATCTGAAAATATTTGTTTCGGTAGGGTGATACGCAATTCGATTGCAATCCGATTTCAATCAGCGAACGTAATATAAGCTGTCATATTCATACTAATAACTAATATCTGGTGCCTTACTCTTGAATCCAATGACAATTCCGATCCAATCCCAATTTCTTTTTACTGCTGTAAAATTTTTGTACTCTTGAAAACAAGGTTGAATTTGGCGCTAGGTTTGCTGTCAAAAGTACGAAATATCATATTCCAATACTTGTCCAATACCGATCGCGTTCAAGAGTAAGGCCCCCTGTTCTGTGCTAATACGTCAGTTTTTGATTGAAGCTAAGTGAAATTGATTGCAACTGGATTACATAATCACCCCTCGGAAACGAAACACCCAGATGTTTTGTTGGAATTATATTTACAAAAAAAAGATATACGTAATTATTGTATCAGCTATCTAGTTTCTATTGATATTGGGTTAGATGGCTTTGTTAAAAATGTCTAGGAATATAAAAAACATATATGTAAATTTTTTAGTTCATTTTACGCACTAAAAAGGTGTTGTGTAAAATTCCATACTAATACTATGGACATGCTGGACGATGCGTTAGCGTTTACGATTGTCCAAATCATTATTCCGGATGCGGGCTCTTGTTAGGAGTAACGCGAAACATAATTAGTTGACTGACAGTGACACTTTAATCAGCTCCGTGTTTCTACAGTGTGACAAATTAATGAGCTGCCCTGCCAAACGCAAATTACCAATTTAGAAAACATTGTTTGAACATAACCGACTTATTTTGATATTGGTTTTTAAAGGATACACAAGAAAGGAATAACAAAAACTTGGAATTAGTTTTTAAAAAACTTCACACATATTATATTACTGGGTATTTTGGTAACGCGGTGGGGCCCGGTTAAGAAGATAGAGGTTGCACGTTAAATTCCCTCTGCGTGACAAAATGTTGCGTGATCTGCAAATATATCCAGCTTAAGCCAAAATTGTTCTGCTTCTGGGTGTTGTGGTAATAAAACTAAAATATCTATAAGACTGTTGTGCTATTGCTATAGCGTTATTTAAGTTTTAATACGAGTAGCATACTTATTACGTACATTATTATTAGTTACTTATTTGGATCAGTTGAGCTATCTATAGGTCGTTTGTAACGGTCTTTAGATGGCTCAACTGTTTCATATGTATTTTGTATATTTTGTTATGTAATGTATGTACATATTTTAATCAAAATCTAATTACGTACATTGGGTCCGCGTGGTGCATTAAGATCCAATCACTCTCGCCCGAGAGTAGTCCAGGGTCCCAGCAGTGGGAACATTAGAAGTCTGTCATGACTTATTACGTAGGTAATAGGTAACTTTATTTTGTAATGCAGAATAAATATTCACGAGGATCATCAACAACATAATGAATTTCAATCGTAAATCTCTAAACTGTTTCGCCAAGCTGAAGCCGTAAACTTTTACATCCCCTTTATAAGTACACTTGTGTCAAAACCGTACGTATCGGTATGGAAAACTTTTTCTGGTACAACAGGTACTGCTACATACACTCATCTGAGTTAAAATGTTTTTAATTGGTATTATGATTCTTTGTGATTTGACTTAAAAACATTACTGACCATGGAATTACGATTTCAAGAATAAGCTGATGGAATGTGTTCGTTACCTAGATGACAGGCGAATTATGTATAAACATTCTCCAATGTTTGATGTTGGACTATGCAACAGTGTATTGGCTGATCCAATGTCTGACGTAGCCTAAAACATGTACCTATATTTAGGTAGTTATAATTATTAGAGGACTTATTTTTTTTCTCTCTTGTTAAGTATAGTATTATTAACAACTTTGTTAATATTACCAATTGGGCGGTGTGGCTTAGCGACAAAGCCCTTCTTTATTCAATAAAAAAAAGAATAATAGCAGTTACCTTTCTTTCAATCATTGTTACTGCACCACTTCAAACAACTAAACAGACAGAGGTAGACTCAACCATAATTTTGTATAAGGCACACGGGCTTTTATGCATATGCGTAAGCGTAGACGTGCGCGTATATGAAACTGTATGTGACATGGCACACCGGCCACCGCTTGCGTAACAGCTTTCAAGGCGAACACAAGGGTGCTACGTCTACGTGCTACCCAAGCATCCGATGTGCCATGGCCTTAGGGATGACTTTGATGGCGAGGTAGGCAAGTGCCCGATTGACAAGCAATAAGTTGCGTTGCGTCAAAAGTGAAGTCCTGTCTTAGTCAAGTGAAGTTAAAGTCAAAGTCATAAGAATTTTATAACAATAAAATCACAAGGATTACTTAAAACGAGATTCTATTCAATAAAAAATCGTCACTATCACTAATTAACAATAGCATCGACGAATAATCGCCTGCCTATCAGTTTTTTACAGACTACACTTGACTTTGACACACACAATACGGTGAGTGCGCACAGGAGTTACACAACCTCATCCTCTCTTCTCCTTTCCACTACCGGACAACTAGGAAATCGGAAAGACGCCACCCTTACACTGTAGAGATTCCACCAATTCGTACGAAACGGTTTGACTCTACCTTCATCATTCGCACTGCCAAAGAATGGAACTCGTTGCCGGCGTCGGTCTTTCCAGAGAATTACAATTTAGGAATATTCAAAACAAGAGTGAACAGGTATATTCTAGCCAAGCGTACTCCATCTTGGGCCGCTTCGACACTTAACATAAGGTGGGATAAATAAAAAAGCTACTCGCAGTCCAAGGTGCGATCAGTAACTTATTCAAAAATCACCAATCGAATATTTATGCAACGAAAATACTACGAGCTTTTAGTAGACTACCGTGGCTTTTCAGTGCATTTTGCTAAATTAAATTCTGAAACAAATTCTGCATTCGCGATACTAAAATGTTCGCTTTTTGGTTTTGCAGAAGCCTGTCAGTAAATTAGGTGCCTATTAAAACTTTTTGTTCGAGTTGTTATGAATTTATAATGAGACTTTTATCATTTTATTATTATTTAATATATGGATTTTTATTTCGCTTTTGCTTTCAAGTCCAGTTAAACTTCTTAGTTTGGTTACGTAGGTGGTAGGTAGTTTATTTATGTACTTTTTCAGAGAACACAAGACAAAATCTGCTTGAAGATTTTGGGAAGCTTTTTGACTCGATTCTAGATTATTTATGAACGCAGAAAAGCCAACGTCTAAAATTGTATGTGTAGGTCTAATGAGTGTGTAGATCCGGAAAACACTGCTTCGCACATCTAAACTAAAAACGTTCCGTACTAAAACACTGAAGATTTTCTGGGTGCTTCGCTCCCTAAGAGCCTGGCTTTTAGATTTATTTACCTTGTGGTAAGTGTTGCGTTGTAGTTTACCTTATAGTTGCTTATTGCGTTGCTCGCGCATCCGGCGGGTGACGCCCTCTACATTAGCTTTCAACCTTCGTTCTACAGCAGGCCTGTACCAACACGTATGTGTTCTGGGTAAAATTGGCTTTGTTGAGCCATCCTTAGACTTTGATGTTGAAGGTAAAACAGATGTCAGCTATTATATATAACTCATTTTCACACCATCAACTTGTCTATTAGGCTAATAAACCATTTTTGTATGAATAAAAATTAAACACGCTGTGGTAAGAAATACTAATGGTAAAATATTTTTTTGTGACACGTGTCACAAGAAATAAAATTGTTTTCTATTTTTAACAATAAGAAATGCGGTTTTAACATTCAATGTCAAAATCAAAACATTTTACCGTAAATTGAATTAGATCGACAAAAATAAAAGCACTCTCATTCATAAACAAATGTGTTTTGTTCAAGTTAATGAATAAAAAATATTTAACGAATGTTTTGGAAACTTTTTAAAGATCGACCAAACCGACGCAGACGAGTAGTGCGAAAACATGAAAGTGAGTTTGCGATATAACTGTATAAGTTTTTAAGCACTTATTTAATTAGAAACACACCAGTGGCGAAGATAACTTGGAATCACATACTAATAATACTAAACATGACGGCCAGAGAATTAGGACAAGGTAACTTAATCTTTTCAGAATGGCGCCACGTCATCACGTACAACGAAATTCAAGTTTTAAAATAAAAATAAAAAACTTTATTATCAAATTAAAATTAAAATAGTACATAATTACAATATGAAATACTTATGAAATAGATGAGCCATCTAAAGACCGTTACAAACGATCTATAGATTTATGACAACTACAAATCTATGGTCGCATAATGATAGAAATTGTTGGCCGTTCGCGCTAACACTTCAATTATGCAACGGCTCTCGCGTTCCCCAAATGCTCTTCATAAGTGCCACACGTTGAAAACTTTATAAAAATTATCATGTTTAAGCTCTTTCGTTTTTCTTGTATACACAGTGCCATTATAAAAATGTTATGCCTAAGCAGAAGTTTACAAAATGTATTATGAATTTATTGTGATAAACAGGGTTTTTTATTATTAAAGATTATAATATCCCAAAAGTTATTTCGCCGCAAGCAGAATTTGAACCCGCAACCACCGCTTGATACGCGGGTGCTCTACCAATTGAGCTATCGAGACATATTATCTCGCTTGGACGAAATTTTTTATTATTAGTCTAAAATATTCAAGGAAAAAAAAAATCCTATTCCTATAATTTTATATTTTATAACATATATACATTTAGACCCTATAAAGATAAAAGCTATTAAAAGTTCTCTAGTGTTAAAATAAAACGGGAAAAAAATACACCTGCTTATACGAGTACTTACAAGCAAAACTAATATTAGAGACCTCATGAGTTATTTCATCAAAAAACCTAGATTCGAACGAACACCAATAATAACTAGGTATATTAACACGCTGTTGATACGAGTAGATATTTTATTTAGATAAATGAAGTAAAGTTGTACCTACAGGTATAATTATCTGATACAGCCTGTTTTTAATATTTTTATTAGTTTTCTACGCAAAAATCATTAGTTAAACTTCAATGAATTGTTTTTTTTTGCCTATTCGTTTTTACGATAAGCTTGAGAGTGCTTTTACTTTAATTGGTCTCATTGAATTTATGAAAACACTTTGTAACTTTTAACGTATTCAAAAATGTATTTGAAACTCACTTGAAATTATCCAAGTTTTGTTAAATAGGTACTACTCTTGGTTACCTACTACATTATATTACAACTCACCTAATATACACTGTTAATAGAAGAGTAGTAGAGTTCTTTGTGATAGAATACGTCCGGGGAAGTACTACCACCATACTTATTTCTGCCGCAAAGCAGTAATGCTCGCATTGCTGTGTTCCGGTGTGAAGGGTATAGTTTCCGGTGAAATTACTGGCGCATTAGGTTTTCGATCTATGCCTCAAAGTGGCAACCCGCGAGTGATACCTCTGGTATTGCAAGCGTCCAATAGGCTAGGCAATAGGCTGCGGTAACCGCTTACCATCTTGTGGGCCGTACGCTTGGTTGCCACTTTAAGTACATGATATATTTTCTTCTTTAGTCTTCAATGTGTTTAAGACACATCCATCCATCCATCCAGGCAAGTCACTGTCTCTGTTCCGCTGCTACTAAAAAAAAGTGCTCGGAGATTATAAGGTACATACATATACCTACACCACAAAGACTTTAAAAGTTATCTTAAAAAGACATCAAGCATACAATCCTAATTTAATACTTCTAAACTGTGTGTACACTTTAAAATGGCCAAAGGCAACATAGGTAAGCATTTTTTTTTAAACTGGGACTGACATCTTAACGTGCTCTTTGAAGCACAAAAGCGCCGTCTTTGGATCTGCGTTCAAGACAGAACGCAGTTGTGCATTCCTACAATCTTATTACAGCTATTTCAAGTTAGCAGATATTTTCCGTGGCTACTGACATCACCACGCACGTTTTGATTTTTTTAATAGCATTTGGTAAGCCACGTGTGTTATAAAACTTGTAAGCTTTAAGAGTACTCAACTACCATTCCAGTGCATAATTTCATGCAGACCATTATGTCCAGCGCTTGAGAAGAACTTGGCCGGCAATAAATCGACAGCATTGTAAAACAACAAACAGTCGTTGGAAGTGCAATCGGGATCGCGTTTGCCCAGATCGCCGTATACAGAAGTTTCGATACGTTGATACTCGAGCATTCTTAGTATTGGCATTGGAGCAGGGTGACATTCAGGGAGGCCATTATTATATTTTTTATAACTAATATGATGCACGACTGGATTCGAACCCACGACCTTAATAGGGTCGGAAGGCGAAGTCACTACCATTAGACTACCAATGCTCTTGTTTATTTACATCATAATGACTTCTAATGTTTTGCCTACTCTTGGGCTCTCGCCCAAGAGTACCCCACAGATCACACATGCCCAGAGGATTAAGACCCAACTACTCTCGTAGTTGGGTCTTAATCCACCACGCGGACCCAATGCGGATTGGTGGATGGCACATATCGTTCGAATTTTCAGTTCTTGGACATGCCGGTTTCCTCACGATGTTTTCCTTCACCGTACGAGAGCACTGACATTGCGCACATACATTTTTCGAATAGAAAAATCCATTGGTACTCGACCTGATTAAAACCTACGACCTTAGGATTAGAAGGCAGGGTCACTACCACCATTAACAGTTTTTTTTTTAATTTCAACTCAAATTTTTAATTGAATTTTAAAACACACCAAAGAAAGACTTAAGAATTAAAGAAGACACGCAAAAGGTGCGTCAAAGAGTTTAACCCTATCCAAAATCTTGCTGGATTCCTTAGCTCCCTCCCTGTGCTATCGAGCCGAACTGTAAACACGACATCCAGCACACAGCTCCAGATCTGCCCCTTTTGTTTACAAACGTTAGCTGAATGTCCTTGATTGCATGAAGGGGAAGTTATTAGATACATATCCCTTCTGCGAGTCATAGTCTTGATTGCCTTTTTACAGATAGCTGTTGTGTTTGATTAAACTAATCAGGAAAGTTTCTGATCTGACTGATCAGTTATATTATTATTAAATTAATTTGAAGTGGCAGTGGACAATCAAGATATCTCGCAGAACCGATAGCCGTTGGGAAATAAAGGCATTTGAATGATGACGACGAACTGTAAAACGAATTAGGACGGCTCTTCGATGGCCGTTGACATTGTATGTAGCAGCGGCAGGGGTGGTTCGTTTTGGCACTCTATGGGAGGTTTATGTCTAGCAGTAGATTAATGGCTGATGATCGTCACCTAAACTTATACCAATATATTAGTAGTTTTTGCTTCATTTATAAACTTAGGTCCGTATTCCAAAACAAAACCCAAATAAACGCTCATGGATATAACTTTATTAAAGTTATTAAACAAAATGATTATATTATCTATACTCGAGCCTCGACACTAATTCAGGTAAAGTATAGATCTGAAATACACACTTAAAGAAAAGTAATCACGTATGGGCAGTGTGTGTTCTGTTTTTTCTTAATTATGATTATTTTGTACCTTTTTTTTTTTACACAACTGAAGTAGCAACCAAGCGTACGGCCCACAAGATGGTAAGCGGTTACCGCAGCCTATGGACGTTTGCAATACCAGAGGTATCACTCGTGGGTTGCCACCTAAGATCGAAAGCCTCATGTGCCAGTAATTTCACCGGAAACCATACCCTTCACACCGGAACACAGCAATGCGAGCATTACTGCTTGGCGGCAGAAATAGGTATGGTAGAAATAGGTAATATACCTGTCATAACGTTGTCAAAGTTTGAGTAAGTATTTGTGAGATACAATAATAATCACTTTCATACCCAGTTTGTTTGGTTTTTGGATAAAATTACAAGTTTACTACCTGTTTTATACAAAAACGAATTAACAAAGATGGTTGGTTGTAGCCATTATCTACCTATCCCTAAAAAAGGTTTCAAGCATTTTAAATTATTTCAAGGATACTAAAGTATTAATAACAAACCATACCCTTCATTAAAAAAATTGGTAATGAACAGTATTAAAAATTTAATAAGTAAATGAACAGGGGTTTATCAAAATAATCTTCAAAAGCACAAGCTTTTTTTTATTAGTGGTACAGTCAGCAAAGAAGTGAAATCCTATGACAATCAAATGAATCTCAACCTTAGGGTAGTAGACCACATTTTTGCTGACTGTACCAGTATTATAGTGTTTTTAAAAAAAGCTATTTGTCTTTATATCTCGAGGCAGCCAGACAGATCACGTCTAAGTAAATTTGTGAACATTCTCAAAGAAAACAAGCCCGTTGATTTAGCTCTAAACTTAGAGTATTATTGCTCGTGAGTTAACAGTCTAAGATAAGGATTTGGTTCTCTCAAAACGGCAGCAGGGAAATAACGGTAAGTTAGTGCTTAGCTATAATAGAGAGAACAGAAACTAGAATTGGATTGGAAGATGTTGGAAGAGGCCTTTGTCAAACTTGGACAAACAGCTGCGGTTGGCGATGTTAAAAAACTGTTATTAATCTGTATCTAAATAAAGGCTTATATTATTATTATTATTGTAATTTTGTCTGAACATCTTTTTAAATTAAACAAAAAAACAGAGCAAGTAACTAGACATACCAACTGTTGTAGTTGCTCGTGGGATTCCAGCCTAAGTGTCTTTTCATAATCATGTTATAACCTCTATTAGTTAATTATAACATTTAAATCTGCCAATATCTTTTTTAAATAACATAGACTATAAATAGTTTTTGCGATCTCTACCGTCTTACTTGCTTTATAAATTTACTTACGCTGTCCTACTTATTAATACTTATTAAGTAATACATGCCATCCACCAATTTGCATTGGGTCCGAGTGGTAGATTAAGAACCAGTCACTCTCGTTTGAGAGTAGGTCAATGTCCCAGCAGTAAGAACAATAAAAGGCTGCCATGATGATGATGAGGAAGTAATATTATTACACGTCATAGCCTCTTGCATAAGATTTTTTCATACAGTTTAAGCAACATGTATAATATCGTACCAAAAAGCCATCACAACTTTATCATGGCCGTCTTCCTAAGAAACCAAGACTTTGGAAGAACAAATAGTGCAGCTGGCTTAAGTCTGTGATTAAATGCTTGTTTTACTTTCCAAAACACCCTATACTCTGTACTCTTACTGTATTTTGCGATAAAAATAAATATTTTTAAAGCTTTTTGATTAAGAATGAACAGTCAGTTAGTGTTTGGTGAATGTCGATTTACATGTTTTGTTGTAGGTTATATGGACTTACACAGCTACGAAACAGCTCATTTACGCGAGGCTACACCTGGTGGTAGGACTCTTCAGCAAGAGTCCGTTTTGGTGGGTACCACCGCAGCGTCAGATATTCTACCTCCAACCAGTAGTGTGCAAGCATTACTGTGTTTAGGTTTGAAGGGCACTGTAGCAAGTGAAATTACTGGGCGAAAGAGACTTTTGCGGATAATTGGCCGACACTTCATAAAATATTTTTGAATTACATTGAAGAACCCAGCTCACTAGTATCGTGGTAGTTCATTTGTTACTTACACCAAACTTTGGATACTTACTTATAGGTATAATTGATTCTGTTAAATTGCATAATATGTCATTTTAATGTTGTTATCTTATTGTTTATAAGTACGTTGTTATAATTTTTAAAATTTTATAGAATAATTCGTTGGTTCTATTACTTATTATTTTATTTTATTAGAAATAGTTCTGTTTGTTTTTTTCATTTTATTTTTTATTTTTAAGGACATTTTATGTATGTATGTAAATATTTATATAGCTAGATTAACGATTTGGAAATCTGTAATGTTAATTCTAAGTTTACATGAATAAATAACTAACTAAATAACTAACTTAACAACAATGTCTCAGGGGGATACGCGCAGTGCAGTGTCACGCAAACACTTAAAAACTATGGGTGGCACAGCATCTGTAATAGGCGTGGTACTTAACATCAGGTGAGCGCCTTGATTGTCTTGTCACTTGCTGATATAAAAAAAAATCTAACAATTCATAATTTTAGCCGTGTAACTTTTCATGATAATATGTGTTTTTACGGCGGTAATGTTTTTTTTTGAATGGCCGTGTTCACACGAATCACAAATCGTAAAAAATTACAGTACGCACACTTTTTTTTTAGTTTTCTAATGAACCGTTAATGACGGGTCCCGCGTGTAAATGAGCCATAAGGTAAGTCTTTTCATGCCCCTTTGCCAACGAACCATCGTCATCACGACCAGCCTTCTAAATGCTTCCATTGCTGGGATATAAGTCTACTCTCAAATAAGAGTGATTGATTTTAAATCCACCCCTGCGGCCCTAGTAAAAAATTGAGGAGTGAGTCTTTTGAATTTTTATTGTATGTCATGCTGGATTCCTCACGATGTTTTCCTTTTTATAGCACTGGCATTGCGCATATTGTTTTTGTAATGGAAAAATATACTAGCAAACAACCGGATTTGAACCCACGATCTAATATTGGAGTAGGGTCACAACTAGATATCACTATACCACCAGTGCTTTTGCCAAAAGTATCTCAATACAACTACCATAAACTGTATCGTTTTTGGCTAATACTGCCGTTCGATTTTTAAAAGCCCGCTAAGTGATATGAGTTTAGTATAACTTAAGGGCCTTTTAGAAATCGGACGGCAGAATAGACCACTTCACATTAATTTGCCAAGTCTCTTTGCTACGGATTTGCTACGGATTTGCTACGCTACGCTCTCGTAGCACTAATACAAATCCTCTGGTGAAAAAATACTAAACAACTTTCATTTTAATTTATAAGCTTCCAAGTCGCACTGATTGGTTCAAAACTTGGAATAACTTAATAGCAAGATTCTCTGTAGAAACTTTCAAAGCTAAGAAAATGTAAGCTTGTTCTTCTCAACTACCTACACTGCAGCTATACACTTTACACAACTACTCTAGAAACATTTGTGAATGAGAGCTGCCCCACTGCTGGGTAAAGTTACGTCTATCTTCTTGTCTTGATCTCTTTTTGGCCAAAATAATGACGAATTAATAAAATAGTTACCTATTAAATAATGACTTATTACGAGCATAGTTTTTAAATATAAACCATTAAAATCTGTTTTTTGACCCAGTTACAATCCCGAGCGTAGCCTTACCAGATAGCAGCAATAATAGCCCTTCTGCTAACGATACAATTTTATTTCAAAGAGCGTTGGGAAAATTAATATCTAGAAAATGTATCACAAGTTACTCGAGTGCAATGAAAAGGAAACTTCTGAATGTTCTGAGAAATAGAATGTCTATTAAATACCAAAGACATTATTTACACAAATTATAAGACCGACCTTCAATTAATCTTGATTTATTCTGTAGATAATATACGAATATTTATTCTTTAAGTACCTATGTAATAAGAGTAGTAGAGTTCTCTGTGATAGAGCTCGTCCGGGGAAGGACTACCACCATACCTATTTCTGCCGCCAAGCAGTAATGCTCGCATTGCTGTGTTCCGGTGTGAAGGGTATGGTTTCCGGTGAAATTACTGGCACATGAGGCTTTCGATCTTAGCCTCAAGGTGGCAACACGCGAGTGATATCTCTGGTATTGCAAGCGTTCATAGGCTGCGGTAACCGCTTACCATCTTGTGGGCCGTACGCTTGGTTGCCATTTCAGTTTTATAAAAAAAAAAAAATGATAGACTCTTATATATTATACCACATTGGATAATATATAATATATAAATATTTATTTATTTATATGTATGTAAGTTTTTTTTTTTTTTTACTTAATTATATTACATTACAAAATATACAAAATACATATGAAACAGTTGAGCCATCTAAAGACCGTTACAAACGACCTATAGATAGCTCAACTGATCCAAATCACTACCAGTAGGAAGCGTTCCCAACATGCTGGCTGCATTGCCACGTTGAATGGCAATGCTGATACGTTGAGCCAAATATGAACCAGCCTTTGGATCACGCGTCGCTTCGACCAGACGCCCAGAAAGAATTTTGAAAACGCGGTGAGCCCAGGTACCCCACGGACCCAGGGTCTCCACTCCAAAAGGCTCAAATATGTAGGCTCTATCTAGACCGGCATATTTGCGCCTTTTGGTGTTCTCCGCACAATCTGCCGCCGCGCCAGCCCTAACTGATGTCCCCGACAGATGTGATGCGGCTAAGGTGTCGACGCATGTCGCGTCCCACACCAAAGGCCTACCCATCTCCCAAGGGACAAGAGTCATACCGTCAGGCCGTTTGCCATCATCACGCACCAAACCGTTCGGTTCCAGAACGGCTGGTACGTTGACACTGACAAACGCCCGACGAATGATGTCATTAAGACTGGCGTGTCGGCAGATCCTACCGGCGGCCCTGGTGCACGACAATCCGTGGTGACCAAGCTGGTCGACCGCCGTACCGCACTGGCACTGATGCGGAGCGAAGCACTGCGCACCCAACCGCAGACTAGTTGCAAGACGGAATGTTGTATTGTCCATCAAAGTTCCAATATTGTGAGATGGAAGTGCTTGCAGCCAATGCCCTGACTCTAATTTTGAAACAGCAAGAAGACGGGCACGATCTGTGGAGCATTGACATGTTTGTAACAAACAATTCCATGCAAGCTCGCACAGAGGCCCGTCCCATTGCCGTTGAGACGAAAGGTTTTTAGGAGGAGCAGTATCAGGGCAAGCACTGTGCCAAGCGTGTCTAGCCTCGTCTAAATATGAAATTTTGAGGTTGTCGCCAGGAATAATCGAAAAAGACGGAATTAGAATTTTTTCAACCAAAGAGCTATAGACGGAGGACAAGAACGCTGGTAGGGCAACACTTGAAATTTTGCGAATACCTAAGCCTCCCAATTTGACAGGCAGGGAGGCCTGCAGCCATGCCTTGTCATCTAAATGAATATTCAAAACCGACGATAAAGTGTTCTTTATTATGTTGTCTAAGCCTTCCACTAGCTCACTGTGTTTCCACAGTTGACAACATCTTAAAGCGTAGGTAAATTTTGGTACAAACAAACAGAATTTAATGATTGTAAAAGCCATATGGCTGTTAATTTTGAATAATCTGTCCGAGGTTTTACTAAAATTTTGAATTTTCTCATCTACAAATGCCGGAAAAGATTCGTCTAAAATTGGTGAACCAAGAAGGCGAAGTGAACATTTTTCTACCACAGTAATGTTTGGAGCCAAACTGTTGAATTTTGAGATTGTATAATTTTTATCTAAACAAGTGTCTGAAACGAAAAGCTCGCACTTCGAAAAATTTAGTTCTAGCCCTATTTGCCTAAATTCATCAATAATGAGTTTTAGATCGCCAAAAACAGTGTCCACATCTCCACCTAAAGTTCCGTCATCCAAATACCAAACATTTAGCTTAGATTGGAGACGTTGAATAATCGGATGGATGGCAAGGCTAAAAATGGCTGGACCAAGAGGGTCACCTTGCTGACAGCCAACAGCAGACGAAATAACGTTGTTCCGATAAATTAATTTAGAGGGTGAACCATAACACTGCCAAAGAAAATGGTAAATTTCAGGAATTTTGTCTTTAATTTCTTTGAGCAAGGCGCCCCTGTCTACAGAATTAAAGGCATTTTTAATGTCAACCTTTAGTACTACCTCCCCACAATTTTGATCCAAAAATGTACGAAGTGAATGAACTGCGGCTTCACAGCCGCCTCGCGAACCAAAGCCAAGAAGATATATAAATATATCTTCGGGCGGCCTAGAAACTCTGCCACCAGAGTTGGCCACTGACTCATACGAACGAACGAACGAACGAACCACATTGGTATAAAATGAGTGAAATATAGCCGGCCTCTTGAATGTTTTATATTTATTAAAAATTCCAATATTTAGACCAAAAACTTCGAATACAAAAGCTCACTTATGAGAGTGGTGATCTGACTATAATGTAGATAGGGGATGACTCTATCATTTATACTTAGATACGCGATGCGAAGGAATTTATGCCACCATTTTACTCGCTCTGGAGAAGTCTTAAAAATTGAGACGAAATCAACTTTTTCGGTGCCTACACTAAGTAAGTAAAGTAAATAAGTAAGTTCGTATGAGGTTCAGCGGCCAAATACTAAGTGCCTACACTGAATTATCAGAATGTAAAAACTTATTTTATTTTATTCCTCAATATATCACCTTACGCTGTTGAGAATATGCACGCAAAAAAAATCAACAATTTTACAATATTTTTATTTTAATCGAAGGTGCCAGTGAATTGGAGCATGCAATAATTAAAACGCAACTCAGGACACGGTGCATTTTTAATTTGTGTCACCAAACAGCGTCGGATAAAAAGGCACTTGATAACGCTAAAGGTTTATTAGGTTGTAAATAACTGATGACGTGTTCAGCCCGAAGGTATATGTTAACGGAGTAATTAATTAGTCAGGCACCTACTCGAACATGGATGCTGGAGTGGATGTACGAGAGAGGTGGCTTTATAAACGCGAAGTGTGAATGATTGTCCTGCACCAATAGTTCTGAATGATCGTTACTCCAGCTACTACACTCTATATCGGTGAGGAGCTTAATAATATTAAAACTAGTCAATTAGTCCTCTCTACGGGTTAATTGGTAAATTCCATTGACACAATTTTTGCGATCGCCAACCCGCCTTGCTCATCGTGTTGATTATGGGCAAAACCTTCCTAATAATGAACGTGTAAATCTGTGATGCTAAAGATAATTATGAAAACCACATTTGAAACAAAGTGAATTCAGTCTTACAATGATGTCATCATAAGTGCTCCCTTTCAACCCTCCGTTCTGCTGCTTCTGATCAGAATTCCGCTTCGCATCGGCATTTTGTCTCCAATTAATTTCTCCTGAAATACAAAGCAGAATATTAATTACTAGTCGTGCGCCCTTCCTGCCTTTATATTTATTGAAACTTCATACAGAATATTTGCACGTACGACGATTAGACGACCAGCATTGTCTCGTACTAAGGTCTAACGCCATTGCGCGGCGCTACGGTGGTAGCTTTGTCGCGTAGAAAAAAAACCTAGCGCTATAACGCAGCGTTGTGAGTTGTGACGCTAGTTTTAACATATTGCTGTCGCTATGAAAAGTTCAGTGGCTCGTGGCGTCAAAACTTTAGAATCGCGCTAAAGATACCGGGCTGGTACTTTTCAGAACACAACGCAACGTAGGCAACGTTCAAAAACTACTCTATGACGCGGCTCTATAGCGTTTAATATAAAACTTTACAATTCTTTGAATTTAATTATGCAAGATTTAATTCCGATGTACCTTTTTCAGGATAGTAGACCTATTCTGACATGTGCCTTTGGTCAAACACTTCGCACTACCGATGTGGGATAGGAATTTTGGGTTTCGCCGAGAAATACCCAAATAAATAAGTAAAGAGCATCCTGCTTAACCGGGTAAATCGAAAGTGTGTTACCAATACAACACTTCCATTCGAATTTAAACCGCAATATCATTTTATTAAAGGTGTTATTGGTATGAGCTACAAATAGGCTGTCCGACAATCAATAAGAGTAAAGTTTTGTGGTTATGGGTTGTATGATTGTGATATAGGTAACACAAATCAGTAAAGCTTGAATTTGCTATTTCCTATACCGGCCATGATATGAAGGCTCTCTGCTAAAGAGATAAAACCTGTGTTTTGGCCTCTAGTGACTAGACATTTAGTTAGACATCACTAGTTTTATTAGATTCACGTGCTTAAATTGTTTGGCTGATTCGCAAATATTTGTCTCAAACCTGTGTGCTTCGGTGCCATACTCCGTGCAACGAATATTTATATTAACGTACTTCTTTATAAAATTGATAACATGAAATCTTGGTATTAATAAAACTACAAATATCTATACCTACTGCATAGTTATGCTACATCGTTGTGAAGCTAAATTAATTAATTTTGCCACTAAATAAGACACGCAAGGTAACCTAGTTTAGGGTCAGGACTTGTGTACAAGTTGATGGATAAAACAATGATAATTCTGAAAGCTAAAAGAAGCGAATGTAATAGAATCCAAGATTCATTGTTTCATAAGAAATTAATTGCTCGAAGGTATTTCATCGATAGAAAACAAATGGGGTGTGAGTGTGCCAGGGAGGGAGGTCGATTGTTTTTGTCGATGTATGGAAAACGGTGCTACATTGTTGAATCTAATTCTGATATAAATTTATGTCTTCGTTTACCTTTATAAAATATTTTTTATATATTATAATTTTTTTTGATTAAGTTTTCACAAACAAAAAGTGACATCAACAAATAATACTAGCAACTTGGTCTTATTATACTCATTTATTATTGGGTAAAGTTCGATGTGTGATATGAATGAATGATCGTATGAAACTTTATCAAATAATAATTAAGCTCTAAAAATAGATGTCTTATTTTATTCTGTCCCAGTCTTAGCCAAGATCTCTTGATACTGTTGTTGTGGTACCATAATAGTACTCATAGTGTCATAATTAGACCTACGTGTGGGATCCACCAGAAATTTTAGTGTGGGGTTAGGATTATATTTATTAACGTTGTGTGTGTTATTATCTTTATTATTTTTAAAATGAATGCTGTTCGTGAGTCTCGCAAAAAATCGAGAAACGCTGGACTGATTTGGCTAATTCTGCGCATAAAATTTTGTGTGAGTCCAGGGGATGGTTTAAACAGTCAAAAATATGGAAAAATAACGTGAATTAAACCGCGCGTTCGGCTAGTATTTATATAAAAATGAATTGCTGTTCGTGAGTCTCGCTAAAACTTGAAAACCGCTGAACCCGATTTGGGTAATTTAAAATAGAAAAATTTCAGCGCTAAATTACCAAAATCAGTCCAACATTTTGTGTGTGACCAGGGAAGGTTTAAATGGTGTGAAAAATAACACCGTGCTGGTCATATAGTTTCATATATAGGTATTTTCATTTCACACGTATTAGTTACCACGGATTATCTCGGTCTCGCTATCCTGAGCAATCGAAACGCAATAGACAAGTTAGGTTACAAGTATCTCTACATTGAACCGTAATTGCGGCAGCACAAAGCCGAACTTGATGCACAGGATCAAGTTTAGCTGACGATAATCACGAGTTGCAACTTGCGAGTTCAGTACAATCAAACTGTTAACCACTACCTTACCTGTTTTGAACATGAACGCGTTTGACTAGGTTACCTAGTAATTTTTTATAAGTCACTGGCAAAATTTGTGACTAATTAAATTTGTGGCATCGTATCAGCTCATCGTATAGTGTTTTTTTCCGGAGTGAAAACCAGTACAATGGTTTTTAGCGTTGCAATATGTGTTTCGAACTGGGACTTCATGTATTATAAGAAAAACATATTGATTACCTATCTGCAGATAACCGCAGAAATTTTGCAGCATTGTAATAAATATAAATGTTCTTAACAGCAATCTACGGCTTTATCGTCGTCGTCGAATGAATCTACCAAAGTTCGTATGATATGCCTTGCTTTTCTAATTTAAGAGAAAACAGAAAATGCATACGATACTAAACCAAAACGTTTTAACCGCAATACGCCTCAGCGGATAAAACAAAACACTGCACTACTTCGGAGAAATACCTCAACAGATTCGTCGCCTTATTTTCTCTGTCGTAAAAACAACCACTAAGCTGCCTTCTAGGCAACTACGACTATTTTCCTGTAATACCCTCAGTAGTGTAGAAGTGAAGTCGTAAATAATTCACCGGTGCTGTAAGACTCTCGGGGGATCTTTCTGCACGGAAACCACAGCTTTATTACAAGATTTAGCAACAAGCATATTTTACCAAACACGATGCATTTATATTATCTTTCAAGGAATGCTTTGCCGTTGAAATAACAAAAGTATGACAGCCTTACAAATAAACGTAATAAAAAGTTATTCTTTGGACTAAACTAATAATTCCTATACTTATTCATAGTTTATTTCAAGGAAAAACTTTATACCACGTTTATTTGTAAGGCCCTGAGAGTTTATATATATGTCTCAAGGTGAAGGGCGCAATGCAGTTAACAGATAGTGCACGTTTCAGCCAGTTACACTGACTACTAAAGACTAGTTGTGTCAAAAATGTCACTTTGCTACTGTAATGCCTGATTTTTTATTTTGATTTGTTAATTTGACAAGAGTTTCACAAGTATTGTACAAGTTTTGTTACTTTTTTAAATGTCATGTGTGCTAACTTTTAACACATGGTAATGTCGTTTGTCGTACGAGAATATTTCTCTCTAGAGATTTTATATTGCTTATAGTAGCAATTTTTACGCTTTCATACTGCATGAATGCGTAAAAAGTGCTACGACAGCCGACAATAAAATATCTGAATTAAATTGATAGCAAATTGTTTTATTTTCACTGACAAGTCGTCACTCTACAAGCTCACAAAATGTTCCGTAAATAAAAATAGAAATAACGGCTGTCGATTTAGAGTAGATTTTTCTGTGTTGTGGACAACCGACACATGTCACCACGTCACGGTGAACCAGCGTGTTGTGTAGGCGGGTGAACACCAGTTACAACCCTGAGGCCCTGAGATACTTATTATTGTAATTGTAATTTAGCGCAAGTTAGAGCAAATTCAAATTAACGCACTTGGTTTGATTCCAAGAAAGGATAAATTAGCGAAGAGGTGGAGCAAAACAAACAATCTCAGGAAATCTGCGTGTTACGAGGAAATGAAGCACGCAGTAAGTATAATTGGTATTTTAAACGTGTACAGACTTCAGATTTTTTTGGCGCTCGCTTGTTTGATTAAAAAAATAAACTGTTTTTTTTAACTGTAATTTTTACGTTAATGATTTGTTCATACGTTGCCGGTGAGATTTGAAAGACTTGATGCTAACAAATTTATGCTTTAGGTTCAAAGGGCCCTTGAGGTTTAGATTATTAAGTTCGATCGCGTCTGTTTTATAGGCTAGCTCTTATCAGCACTCATGAATGATTCGAGCCGGTGAAAAAAATACAAGTCTGTACGTGCGAATGCGCTGAAAATCTCCCAAGTCTCTAAGCTCTCTAGAACGATACTCAAGTGAAATAAAAGCAGTAGTGCAATCTAGTAGATTCATAGCTTAAAAGTTAGATTTACGAGTTACTCATACGAGTAATGCCGTTCGAGTTTATGTCGTTCAGTACCTACTAGGTACTTTGGGTGAATCTGTGTTGAGCGACAGCCGCAATATTATAGTTTTTGAAGTTATACATTCGGATTCACAATAAATTACGATGTCGTGAGGTCATGTCATGTCTGACATTTTTTATCTGTCTTAATAAAATAAAAGCAGCTTGGTTTATGCCATATTTGACCCAAGTTTTCGACCCGCGCCACTAAAAGTCTTTATTCGTCTCGCACGATAACAGATGTATAATTATTTATATTATTTATTTATACCAAAATTATTGTAAGTAGTATTAGTGTAAGTGTCAACTTTATCAACTTTTGAAATCGTGTCAAAATGAGTTGGTCAGTACTTCCAATAATTTTGGTATAAATAAACTGTCGCGCAACTGTTGCGCGATTTCGTTTTGCAGGCTTTATTTGCAAAGTAGCGTGACAGTTGCGCTGCTGTGTGTGACCCGACACACACGTCTAATTTGAATGCGCCCTAAGTACAGTACAAAGTTAGTTCATATATGATGGCACACTTGTAATTAACTTTGTAATAGGCTTTTAGGCAAATCAGTGGTTGTGGACACTATAATTTAACTGAACAACCCAAAGCCTAATATCACAGAGTATACAGTAATGCCCGTGTTACTTAAATCAATGTTTGAAATGAAGGACGTATTCAGGATTAACTACTAAAGATTATTAGAATATATAATAACGAAATATATTGAAGAAATTGCAGGTTTACCTTATTTCAAAAATGAATATCATGATTAGAATTTACAGTTCTTAAACTTATTAGTTTTGCAGTTAAGCTATTTATGTAGTTCTAGATTATGTGTTATGGTCTTCAACAGGCCTATTTTGTTTTAGGGCCCATTTTCTCTGTAACTAAATGCCGCAACGCTCAAGCTTTTTTCAAATCTAATCCATTGTCAGTCGTTAGTAGATCCAGCAATGACTTGCGTGATAACTAGATTGAAATTAGTGTAAAAAAGGTTTTAAAGTAGCCTACAAACTAAATTACCTGACTGTACACTATACAGTGTATTCACCGTTCGTTTGATGATGAATTTGATCAACCAACTTGTTAATATTTGATGAAATCTAAAGCCCATTTCCTACATCCGTACCTGACTCTACAGAGAGCGTGTCCGTCGAAGCCGTCGGCTAACTTCCCGTGAGTTAGTTAACCGTTCTCTACTATTTTTCTACACGGATAGGAAATTGTGTTAGGTCTTTCTGAGTCAAACTTGGAAGTGTGTAGACGTGTAATAGGGGTTTTATTTAGTTAGTGCACCTATAAAAAGTTTGAAAGCGCTTTTTTAACGTCAACTTTACTGATTACCGCTGTTTTTTTATGTACTAATTAAAGAATTATTGGCAAATATTTTTACACATCGCCATTTTGTTAGCCCCAAAGGTTGCACTTTAATACCTGATAGAATAGGTACATAAATACTAATTTCTCTTCTATTACATGTACCATATAAACAAATATTTTCAGATTTTGCAAGCATTTTTATTCCGCAGGTTTTTTGTCGGGGTTTGAACCCGCAACTTTTCTCAACCAGACACTCACTCGCCGTGGCACCAAACATCACCATCAAAATATATTAAGCCACATGTACCTTTTTATGACTTACTACTAGCAATGTATAATAAGGTTATATTCACCAACAATTAGCTATAGACACACTTATAATACATACTAACCGGTTATTTTCTCAGTAAAAAGGATACAAAAAAAACTCTGTCAACCCTTTTGCATAATAACGTTATACAATAAACTCGGTCATCAAAATAAAAACAGTGACATATATTCGAAATATTCTTCGAAATATGCTTCGAAAATATTCGGCCATGTCACGCGCATACGATACAATGCAACGCTTTTTTATTATCATGAAAAATAAAAGCCCTATTCAATGTGCGAATTTCTTTTTTTGAATGGAGCTGTCACGGTATTCGTCAGTTGTCACATCTGGATGTGTTGTGTTCTAGCGAATATATTGCTTAGGTTTATGAGGATGTCGTTATCATGCTATTTTAACTTCTCTCTTTGCATAAAATGAGTAGAATTAGTTATTTGTTTTTATAGTGTTCACCAGTGCCACACTAAGAGCTAAATACTATGATATTCCACAAAAAATTACCCGCGTGATGTGAAAAAAAAAATGTTTTGGGATAGTATAATCTTATGATATGCGGTTACCGTCGCATAATATGTAGTAAATGCGTTGCCTGCCTTGGATGACTCTTCTTAATTGGCTCATGTTTTTTTATATTATTTAATTAATTGTGTGTGTTTGTGTTAATTTTAGATTTTAGATTAATAGTAATTAGATACAGCGCTTCGGTGTTCACTGTAATGTTGTATCTAGTAAATAAACTAATTTTGAATAGCTCAGGTCTCTGTAATTTTTTTTTTTCCTGACTAAGCAGTATCTGTTACTTGGACATTACACTACTAGACTGATAGAATACACATTTTCGTAAATACCACATATCTATATACTTAAAAACAATAGCTAGTTTACAATATGTAACAACCTGCTTGTATTAAGTTATATCAAAGTTTTTATTATTGTTAGAAAAGAGAGAGACAATAAACTAAGTATCTACATAGATTACTTAAGTTTTCAAAGTACTTTTTATTGGGCAAGTTTATTCTTACTTAATAATGAAATCAGTTTATATTTAGGTGTTTATTTTGGGTGTGAGTCGTTTATTTATATGGTCTAAAAAATTCATTCAGAAAACATAAGTGTCTAAAATTTGATAATAATTTATATTCGATATTTTCACTGCTAATTGGATATTCATAAACTTTTGACACAAATACATACCGATAACAACTTCTCAAATCAATAGAAATTAAAAGTAGGTCAGTTTGAAAGGGTAGAAAATGTTTCCAAACGCGTTAAAACTCAAACAAAACTTTGTTACCCAGTTACCCTTCGGGGTTTCAGTTCTGTATTTACTTACCTAGATTTGATTTTGCATTTTACCAATAGAAAAAGGTGGCTATTATTACATGCATCGTTAATAAAAATATAACAAAAGGTCTATAATTATAATATAGCTTATCTTAAAGTACCTACATAACTTTATTTCTGGGTGGCACACTGCGCTAGTTACTTTTATTTGCATTAAGTGATAAAAATATAACGATATAAAAATGCTTGTATCTGTTCATTAAGAGAATCGTCGTCTGGTGATTTTATGTCGTTGTCATAAGAATCAAAATGGATTGATTCACGACAGTTTTTTTTTAAGACTGTCCCTTTAAACCTAAACACATATCTGGCACCCACCAAGACATACATTTGCTAAACTCCTACAATCAGATGAAATGTTTTCGTTGTGTTTTTCCGCTAAATATTTCAATATCTGCCAATGCTTATTTGTGAACAAAATAAACTTTGTTTTGATAAATTGTTGACAGCTAACTGTTGTACGGATTTTCCTTATCTTCACCTTTTCTATTAAAAGTTTTGACAAACAGGAAGCCTCGCCACTGCTGATCCGAGTTAAGGAAATAATTCTTTATTAACAGGTCGGTATTGGCGGGAACTTTCCCAAAAACTTCTATACGTTTGCCTTCAAAGCTTGAGATCAGTGAGAACGTATTAAATACTTTATTTTTCTTTTATTACACTTGAGATACTTTCCCTACACAGTAACACATAATTATAAATAAATAAATAAGTTGGAAAACATTTTTACACAGCGCCTCAAACTAAGCAAATCTTGTATAATAAGGTAACAAGACTGTTAACTGATATACTACTTATTTTTTTTATTGTAAATACATACTTTATCACATTATAATACAGAAGACATTACTTTATTCGAGTACAGTGAAAGTCCCCGCAATTTCCATCAGTACTCGTAACTTGTCTTCCCACTGCGTCCTCTACGAATTTAATTTTATGACCTTCTTTCTAAGTGCACTATTAGAAATTTAAAAAAACAGCCAAACCGTATTAGAATAGTCTAAAATTATGTATTCTTATCCACACCACGTCACAAATAGTCATCAAATCAAACCCAGCATTTGTTTTATCATGGCAACACAACGAAAATGGTGAGTTGATAGTAATTTCACCAGTCCTTCAAACCAAAACACAGTAATGCAATCATTACTGCTTCGCGGCAGAAATATTAATGACTAGCTGTCGCCCGCGACTTCGTTCGCTTGGAACTCGGGAACCGTACTTTTTCCCGGGAGAGAATGTAGCCTATGTTCTATTCTTGGTCATTATCTATCTAAGGTAGAGGAAAATTGAGGGATCTGGATAATAAGATATCCAGTATTCCTCTAATTTTCCATTAATCAATCATCTATTCAATCACCACCAGTGAATTAATCTGGCTCTGAGCAATCAGAGTAAGTAACTAAGTGAATAGTTATACCTTATTTTAATCATCTATTCAGCTTATCAACTATTCGTACATAAATTTAGGTACCTACTTAACCTACACACCTTTTATTTATTTACTTCGTCTCCGGAAAATTGGGGGATTCTGGATATCTTAATATCCAATTCCCCTAATTTTCCTCTACTATCTACGTTTTAAATTTCAGCCAAATCGATTATGTGTTTGTCGAGTTTTATAGGAACAAACTTCACTGACTTAAAATCCATTCAAACAAACATCCAGACTTTCGCATTTGTATTAGTGTGATATTATATTATCACACGATTAGTTAGATTATTAGTGTGATTAGTGTGAAGTGTGATTATAGTACTTCCCCGGACGAGCTCTATCACAAAGAACGCTACTACTCTTATTATTTATATTACTACGGTGTTTCGATAACAACGTTATTGATGACAAACTCCGGAATGTTATCTTCAAAAGCTCAGACTCCTCCACACAAGACGTACCTCCATAAACTCACACATAAAATGCAGTCGTTAAGCTAAACTCGATACTTGACACCATTTTATGTGGAGCGAATCTTTATGCACCAACCTTAAGGTGCTTGGAAGCCATTGTTATACCAACGGCATCCCTGTTATCCAGTTCACACTTCATTGAATCAGCTCAATGGGAAATATTCGTATTGAGCGATACGAACACAGGCTAGAATGTATCTGGCACAACACGTATATTTTATGCACACTAAGGGTCGGCCCACATCTGACCGAAGATACGTCACGAAGTACGTAACTTTAAGCTTTGGGTGGCACTGCATATGTAATAGTCAGGCGTGGTGCGATCAGGTGGGCGCCTTGATTGTCTCACCTATTCCACTAAGTTCAACTATAAGTTCAACCGTTGAACTAATTGCACCAAAAAATTCCAGTTGTCACATGCTGATATAAAAAAAAAAATTGTATTATCGGTTGCATAACGCCAAAACAGACAAAATTATATTAAAACATTCAACCTTTCACATTCAACTGTTGATGTTCAACGATTGATGGAACACAGCAATGCGAGCATTACTGCTTTGCGGCAGAAATAGGTATGGTGGTAGTCTTTCCCGGACGTGTTCTATCACAAAGAACTCTACTACTCTTGAAAGTACTACGCAGTTTATCATGATCAGTTTTTTAATGTACGCACTGCTGGTCTACTGGCCTAGTCTCGAGCGATAATGACGAGGCCCGATGGGGATTCCGCAGTATGGTAAACATAATCTCAGATCTCTAGTTACTCAGGTTCTTGAAGTTGTTTAGTCTAAAAGCTTATGCAAATGATGGCTTTAGAACAGCGCATTCAAAATTTGTTATGTGAACAGGAATTAAGGGACAGAATCGGGGTGACTAGCGCAGTGCAGTGCTACGCTGAACTTTACCATCTAAAGTTTAGGTTGCCATTGTAACTGTTATGGTCAGGCATGGCGCTTAACCACAAAATAATAATTTGATCGTAGATTATAATCACATGGTAATATAAAAAAATAGTTTGGATATTTTTCAGTTCTGGCTTCTAAAACGATCTTACATGTTTTTTTTTATTCGGGACAAAAAACAGTCATACACCTTATAGTAATTTAATATAGATATAAAATAGGCTCAATAACAGCGTTATCCACAACTTCACATCTTACAATAAAAAATATAGGAATAAGAGATCTTGTTACACTATTACATACTTATCTTAGTTTAATTACATTAATGCACTGTTATGTTTCGTATTATTTTCTCCCAATACAGGTGGGAGATACTGAAAAATAATTACTAGTGGATATTACACTAATATTCGCTATTAGTCTGATTAGATTTAGGGCCTAATCACACCGAACGCGTACGTATAGACGTACACGTGATCACGCACGTACTGTTGTAATGTATAAAAAAGTATGAGACATGTCACACCGCTTGCGTGACGTAGACGTAATGCGTGAAGTTACGCATTGCAAGTCTAGCGACAAGCAGGCTTCTCACCCTACGCAAAACGGAACGGCAACGTCGCATTACGTGCAGTGATGACGTTGTGAAACAAGATCGAACACACACATATTTGTGGTTTGCGTGACTGCGCGCGTGACTGCGTCTACGTCCTGCATACGGAGGCGGTGTGCTAAGACCTTTAAGTCAGAAGGAACTGATGTGATAATTACGAGGCATAACACTATAGTATTCACCATTAGTCTGATTATGTTAATAGATTTAGTCGTAAAGCGATCTAGTCATATCTGCTGCCTAGTCAAATAGAGATGTAGTCGTAAAGCTCCTAACCCGTGCCCCAATGGGTTTTTCTAATTAAATGTCTGTGCAATACTGCGAAGGAAAACATCGTGAGGAAACCGGTATATTTAAGTACTAGAAATTCGAATGATATAAGCGCCATCGCACTAATCTGCTGTTAGCCCGTTCACTCTCGCTCAAGAGTAGGCTCTTGTCCCAAGAGTGGGAATATTATGGCTGCCATGATGATGATGATTTATTTAAACTGATATAGCTGTTTGATGTGAGCTGCAAGCACGAGAGTGTCATTAATTCCTAGGCTACATTGTTTTGAACAGACTGGTGAAAATTATTGGGACAATGCATGTGGCTTTCAATTTGTAGCACATTGAAAATTAATAATGTAATTAGAGAGCCATTTTGTTTGTGCACAAATACTTATTATCAACCTTCGATATTTTCGCTTCTTTGTAGCTATCGTAACATAGCTAGTTAAGTTACAGAGTACACAAATCAATGAAGTTAGGCACTGTCTGCGTGGTCTACTTTTGGATGGGTGACCGCCGTTGCCAATTATAATTGAAGGCTTTTGTGCTTCGTCACAAACGCCTTTGGCAGGGCAACGCCTAAATTTTTTTAAAGTTTATATGCCACGACAGAGACCTTCACCAAACTCCGTCACCAGAGTTGGCCACTGACTTATACAAACTTTCTTCCTACGCAGTAATGTAACGTCGAACCGAGTTTGTTTGTTTCGGCTCTATATATCTACTTAGTACGATAAAGGTTGACGCAGATGTATGGGATCAAAAATACCTTACCGCCGCTTCTCCCCAATAAACAGCCATCATCATGACGTAAGCAGAGGCAGGGCGGCGCGGCTACAGCTGGGGGTCCATGCGCTGACGCCTGGAAAACTTTAGGATACGTCACTGAAGCAATTCCGTTGGTAGGCTTCCTGTAAGCGCGGTGTCCACGGGTTGACAACTTGTTTGCTGGTGACGTTGACGTTAGTTGAGGCGAGGTGATACCGATAAAATGGTGTTTAGTGTAAGTTGCAGTATGGGGTTTCTTTTTATTCATATATAGAGTTGAGGTGACTGTTGAAGCGGCGCTAAATTTGCCACAACCTTAACCGTTTTATGCAAAAACATACTAAGTCTGTTGGATATTTACTCAAAATTAAAATAACGACCTTTTTGCAAAATCATATTAACCGTTATGATGTGTTAACTTTCCGTACTTCATCGTAAATAAACAACTTCATTGTTATTAAAACTGGTTATTTTATATGATAATTATTACTTATTACTTTGTAATACGAAATATGGGAAAATATGGTTTCTGGAGTTCCAGGAATTTAGATAATATTAAAAAATACCATGATGATGCTTGTTATTTCACAATGAGTCTAACCATAATTTTTTGTCAAAAATTACAATTATGATATAGAAAATGTTGCAAGCAACCCTTTTTTTAATTTTCAGAATGACCAAGAAACCAACTTGTAACTATTACGTTGTCTTAATATATTTGGTTCTGTGCCTTTAATCAAAGTGCGCATTTTAACCGTAGTTCGGTAATAGGTACTGCATGTATTGACATCTATTAAAAACTAGTATAATCTTCATAATCTAAACTCATATAAGCTAATTATGCTGTGATTACTGATCCCAACAGTGTGGCCCATCCAGCTTTTGCCCAAAACTTAAATTAATTTAATTTAATTAAACGCTCGTGAATCAAAACAACGTCAAACAAACAGTCTAAATAAATAACCGTTTAAAATGAAAAACATTTCGAAACCATGGTTGTTTAACATAAAAAAATAAAAATGAATACGCTAAATTGCTTTTTATTAAAATAATGTACGTTACCCTTTTATTATACTTACTTATGATAGTTAGTTCGGTAGATCGTTTATCCTATTCGACAAATATTTTTATGTTGTTGTTGTTGTTGTTGTCAGCCTGCACTGTCCCACTGCTGGGCAAAGGCCTCCCTTTGAGTTTTCCAGACTTTGCGGTCTAACGCCAATACCTTCCACTGATCACTGAAGGTGTTGAGTTCGTCTCGCAATCGCTTGCGTGGTCTACCGCGACGCCGCCTCACTGTCTCAGGGCTCCACTCAGTGGCAGTCTTGGCCCACAGTTCATTCGGCATGCGGCAAACGTGCCCTGCCCAGTCCCACTTAAGCTTTGCAGCTTTTTGAGCTACATCGGTGACTTGCGTTTTGGAGCGAATAACAGAGTTCCTGATTCGGTCAATTAATTTAACCCCAAGGATACTTCGCTCCATCGCCCTCTGGCACACCTTGAGTTTGGACTTCTGGATGTTAGTTAGTGACCATGTTTGGGCACCGTAGGTGAGAATAGAAAGAATACAGACGTCCATGAGTTTTCGCTTGAGTGACAGTGGGATTTCTCCTTTAAAAAGCTCTTTCATCGACCAATAACTTTTCCAGGCGTTTTCAGTTCGTCTAGCGACTTCCTTATCTTGCCTGTCCTCAAAAGAAGTTAATTGGCCGAGATAAACGTACTCATGAACGTATTCCATATTCCCACCATTTACAACGATTCCCACCATTTTTATGAAAATAATTATTTTGCTACAACTACCTAGTTCATTAAAAAAATCAGAAATTTTGTAGAGTTGCATATTTTATAGTTTTTCTTCATGTAACCAATCCAGTTCTTTTTATAAATTTTATTGGTTACCTGAACAATGAGTATGAATAACGTGATAACATAATTGAAAAAGGTTAGTTTACTGGTGACAATTTCTACAAAATCGGAGAACATCAAAATAAGACTTAGCAGTGCTTAACAAGTAATTAAATAAACTTATTTCATTTAAGTTTCCATTTATGAAGAACTTGTATAAGTTAACTAAACTTTTATCAAGTTAAAATTACAAATTGGCGCTTCAAGGCGTGAAAATGAGGTCGTAAGGTATTTTGGGTTCGCCTTAAGCTTTTCTGGTAGGTACTTATGTACTTAGATGAAGTTCACTATTCATTAACGACTGTTTAAATAATTCACTCGATACACTGGTGGAGAATAACAATGAAAATATCACTTGTTACTAACTTGTGGATAATTTTACTAGCGCAATTTGCATGCAAAATAGAAAGCTATTGTAGAATCGGTGTTAAAAGAGGTTGTGTTTCCCAATCTCACACTAAGTACATAACAACAGCTATGCCCATTTCAGAGCAAAGCAGACATTGGTCGCGCTCGGTCGGTTTCGTTGCAATAAGCATTGTATTTGTATATTATTATGACTGAATTTTCCTTTTATTTCACGCGATGTCAGCTTCGCTCTGAATCTGGCCCTACTTTGTGCAATAACTGAAGTGAGACTGACGCGTAACACGTTTGTTCGCTCTCGAATTTGTGTCGCGTCACGTAGATGTTGAGCGTCACGTAAATTCAATGTTGCGTGACACTTTTGTCCCCTTGTGTACCAGCCAGCGGTTAGCTCAATAAACATATTTTTGTCTCTTATGACTGTCATTATATACATTAGACAAGTTTTTTAAAAGTTTTTTAATAGAAATCTTGCCAATAGGTACATCATTGTTCTCTCATTTTTATTGTTTTTCTCGTGTTATTAAAAGTTTTATCGCGTAAATTTTGTGGCAGTTTATGGTGTATTTGGTGGTAGTTAAGTAAGACTTTCCTTCAGTTTTTTTTTAAAGAAACGCCGTCATATTTTGTTTTTAAATTTCATAAGCAACAATTTAATTACTTGATTGTGGTAATGGTAACATCTGCAGGGATATCACCAAAGATATAAAAAATTTACCCGCCTTATGGCGGGTTGGTTGAACAAAGCTAAAGAGCCACGCGCCTGCCGCCATGTGTGCCAAGAAATATAGCGAAAAATGACAAATAAAAAAAATTAAAAACTAAGTAGTTTAGAAACTTGCCGGATGTTTGTTTTGCTAAAGAAAGGCCAGGTCAGAAATACCATAAACCGACGAGCGTGTATGAAGAATGTGATGAGAGTAAATGAAGCAAAAGAGGTGTGTCAGGATCGTAGCAAGTGGAAATCTGTGGTCTCTGCCTGCCTACCCCTACGGGATACAGGCGTGATGAGATAGATAGATAGATAGATAGCCTTTATTGCTGAATTATATTTTACATTTCAACTTATAAATTGTATTATTTTAAATCCTTCAGACATCAGCTTGTCCGCAGACATAGGCACAGGCGTGATGTATAATTGTTAATTTAGTTATGTTAAAGCAACACGGGTTCAAAAATAAGCATACCTTAAGATGACACTGATAATAATAATTAGTTATGTCAGTTATGTGACCGTAACCCAGTATTTATGTGTATAAGTAAATTGTTACTAATATTAGAAGTTTACTAAAAATACTTTATTGTTCGCGTCGACAGCAAATTAGTTGCAAATAAATACCTACTCAGTTGGTAGCGGTTCCTCTGCGTGAACTTGCAATGGTCACGCTTTAGTTATAGAAACAAATAAGAGTGCTTACCTCACCTAAAATTCCCACCCATAGATCTTTCCGACATACTCGTAAACCTAATACCTCTCTACACGACACTTGCTTTAGTCCGGCGGTTTACCGACCACTTCAGTTCACTTTGCTCAACTTTACTCGGCTAAATCGAATCGTAAAGACTTCAAATGTTACTCAAGTTTTCGAAACTTTCACATCTTTATGTACCTTTTTAGAGCCCTTGAAGTAGCCGTTGGTATTATCTCGGCTTTATGTCAAACGTAGAGTAGGTAACTTTTGGAGTTATACTTTGTTAGGACTTGTAAGTAATTTTGACGTAAAGTAGCTAAACTTTTCCTTTAGCGCTTCTGCACCTCTTAAATTGCTAGATGGCGCCGCTTCCGAAAAATATTTTTATTAATTAATCTAAGCACACATAAAATATGTTGCTTTTTTATGTCAATTAAGTATGTTTAAATAAACGTTGAGGATGTTTATAAAAGCATGGACGTAAACTAGACTGGAAAATCACGTTATAAAAAAACAACACTCATTTTTAATTTAAAAGCTCGGAGTGATCATGCTAAAAATAATAATTACAGCATGAAATTTAAAGAACTTATCAACCATTTATTAACATTTGGTTCAAAATCAGCGTCCAAAATCTTTATTCCCCAATTCCCTCTAGGACATTAAATTTAAAATGACGAGATAGCAGTGAAAACGATTTTAAGTATATAAATAAAATATTTAAGGCGAACTGCGCCAACAGTTTATTTACTTTTTTCATATTTTTATTAGACAAGCCAGTTTAAGTCGACTTTTGAAAAAAAGTGTTCATTATTACAATGATAATTCGAAGCACAATCTTTAATTTAAAAAGATGTTCTAGCAGCGCGGCTTTGTTGACAACATAATAGTAGGTAGCCTGTACTAATATCTCCTCTGTGGCGTAACAAATTCTAAACCGATTATAATAATATGTATAGATAATAAGATAATATTCAATTGGTTATCAAATCTTTCCCCAAAATATCACAGGTGTGGTAAATTCAATAAATCCCAAAAAATATAAAGCTCCTTTGAAACAGAAATATTTTTATTACATAGCGGAGCCTATAAAAAGGTATCAGTGCTTTCTTTCTGAATTTAATATTGTGTGCCATGTGCCTACAATGAAATAGAAATGAGGTTCGCTGTTATTACAGTAGTTTACTTTGCGGTCGTTTTAAATTAAAAAGATTTTGTTCAAACTATAGTGTCCCATGGTAGTGCAATATAGCCGTAATTCAAGACTTGGTCAAATAGAGCGTAATTTGTGCTCGAATCACAGAACAGATATTAGTACTACGTACAGAATGACCACTCCACACTTCCCACCGGTTTTATTTACCTCACCCCGATCACGAGTTCGAGGGCACTTACGGGGGCGCTGAAGCTAAGGGCTATTACGCACTCGTTTATTTTGTGTAGGCCACAGCACCAAGAAACGGCCGACGAAAACCTGCAGTGAAAAATATGCGCGCGTAATGTCCGCACCATTGTAACAAATACTTTTAGAAGTTCCGAATGCACTATATCTGAGCGGACAAAACACAACTTCAAACAAAAAAGTCCAAAATTTGTCTTCCATAACCCTGAATTTCAGTAGCCAAATTGAACAGCTTTTAGCAAGTAACAAAGGCCGTTAAATCATATTTTGTAGGTACTTCAAAAGATACCATTCTCTGAATTCTTTCTCCTTAATTTTTCATCAGATTTCGGCTTGTCGCACGACATTTATATTATGTTTCAATAAAGCTTTTTCGTTATTCAAATCATCTCAGGAACACTATTGTTGGCCGGAATTCGAGCGAGTAAAACATAAATAATAGCCAAATGTTTACAATAATTAAATAACTAAGCCCTGGCTTGATCGAGACAACTTATTGAGAATGGTCCGTTGTTCGTTAGCAACCCAGTTTATTTTACTAACATTTTCAAAGGGACCTTTTTGACCTTCATCTCTTGTTGGGCGTGCGTTTATTAGTTATTCTGAAAGTTTAGGTAAAGTGATGAAACGAGGCGATGCACAGAATAAGAAATTATACCTAGGAGTAGAAGTAGGTACCAACTACCAACTCACCCAAATAGTTGAAGTATCATCTTTAAGGGGGTTATAATAGAGCTTATTTTGAAGACTATAGAAAGTTATTGGTTTTGCTTTTTAATTAAAATGTATTTATCTACTTAGCTGTTTATTTTTGATCGTGAGCTGGCTTGTGATTACGTGAGCATCAATAACAAAACCGTGTTGTTACAGTTTATAACAACACGATTAGTTGTTAGGCCATGATAGAGGCTTTTGGGCGGCCTAGAAACTCTGTCATCAGAGTTGGCCACTGACGTACGTCCGTTCTGATACGTTCGTTCGTATGAGTCAGTGGCCAACTCTGGTGACAGAGTTTCTAGGCCGCCCGAAGTAAATAACTAAATATTGTGGACGAAATATATACACATAATTATAATGTCCGGTTTCATGAGATTACCCCGTACACAAACGTCTGCAACACTAAAAAGAAAAGTCCTGCGATGAGGTTCATTATGAATATTTATAGAACCCGTCTTACACAACGCTTTTCATAACATTAGCATAATAAAGTAGAAGATTGCATTTACAAAGCAATCATTTTCAGCGCGCCCTTTTTATCGGCACTTTTTTCTATTGCCCCAGTTATTTTAATCCGTGGTCAACTATATTCAAAGAACAATCGCAGTCAATTTTGACAGTTAGTTGCCTTGACTAGCAAGGATAGAGAGCATTTGGTATTCGAACACTGACCAACCGTTCACAAAAACAATAGTGCGTAAACATTGCGCTAGTGACATGCGCGGCTTATGCGTGCGAGCTTCCTGCGAGTTTAGACAATAATGTCAAGTTAACGCTGCAGTTAAAGACCCGCATGAGGCAATGCACCCGAGCAACATGCGCATGTTACATCACCATTAATATATAAATAAATAAATGTACACCTACTTATGAGTTATTGTTACTTGTGATCAAAAAAAAAAAGTAGCAAGTATGTACACCTGTCAGTAACAACCAAATTTTACGTAAAATTAACTTGGCTCGATGATGAAGTTTATTGATTATTCCGTATTTAGGAAAGACTAATTACAAAATGATAATGATACATCTAATGTTAAGAGATTAAATTCTGGTGTACTCTTAGGATTTTTTAAAAGTATCCAGTTATTGTGAAAAGCCAAGAAGCTTAAAGGATTTTAAGAAATTTATTAGGTACATTTTGATTATAAGTACGTGTGTAAAAAAAATCTGACTTATTAAGCGTTTATTTTTTACTTCGTTAAATTTTTTATTTTAACATAATACAAAGTTTCAAACAAATAGGTAAGAAATATGAGCGAGCGACAACATGTTTGATGTTCCACTCACACGTGTACTCATAACGAACATGTTGTATACGTCAAGAGACGTGTTAGTGAGTCCTCGGGGGATAACTAATATCATCAACAGCAAATTAATCAAGAGGCTAATTACTAGGTAACTAGCGACATCTAGCGACACAAACTAATTACCGCGCTGCCCTGAGAGACAACTATCCGGCTATAGAATTGATAGAATGCACCTAAGGCACAGAACAGATATTACGGTTCACGGTTTAAGTATTTATTTCTCAAAAGATTTACAACTTAGACCACTTACTGAGAAACCATAATATTCTATACTAATTCTAGTATTTGCCTAATAATGCTCGACAATCCAAACAGCATCATCTAGCCCCAAGGTAAGCTGCAGTTAAACAGAGCTGTATTATGGGTACTAGATGACTGATATATACTTAATACAATACAATACATAGATAAATATTTTTTATTTTATATAGAAAATACCCAGAACGACCGGAACAAATATGTGTAGATCGTACAGACATTTGTCCTGATACGGGAAACTAACCCGCAACCTCTGCGTCGCAGTCGGACCTGCGCCCGCTGTGCCACATCGGTCGTCAAATCTCGTCTAATGGTTATATAATGAGTTTTAGGCAGAAAAAATCAAATTGTATTAACAGAAGCAAAATAAAAAACCAGAAAGAAGAGACAGTTGACTATTTTGACAAACCTAGATACAAGTACATGAAAAAACTGGTCCTGGTATGTATATTTTGAATTGAAACATAGGATAGGACTTATTAATTTGGTATCGACGAGAGACAAGCTACGCACAGCACCAAGCTCAGAATATATCGGCTTTTAAAATCGCTGGGCATAACAAAGACATTTAAGGCGACATCAAAACTTTAGATTGGCGATAGACTCAAATCTACTAAAGTTTATTTTTTTTTACTTTATTATCTAGTTCACTAAATGAGCAAGTGTGGCAGAGCCCATACGATACATTTGTAACATGATAGTAATAATATATTGCACGAGCGTACATAGGCTACGGTGACTGCTTACCATCAAGTGGGGCATACGCTTGGTTGTCACTTAGGTTCTGCCAAACTTTCAACAAGTTGCAACCTTGCATGATAGATAATATTGTGCCGCTTTAATATTACGTAACAGCCACATTTTTTAAAAAGTTAAGAGTTTTACACCCTTATTTATAAAACAAACTGCCTAAAGAGCTTGCTAAGATTGTCTATCCTTGTCATTCTTATGTCAATGGACAGGGACGATGACAGATTTAAAAGACACATTAGCTTACAGAGGTTTATTCCTCCATTGTCTTACTGTTTCAACCCTGTCGACATTGACATTGGTAAAATTGTGGCAAACTCGGCCACAGACGCCACAAATTAAAAGAAGAAGAAGAAGTAATATAATGAAGCTATATCTATACTAATTTGATACCTTCTAATAATTATAATGAGGAAAGATTATGTTGACTTAAAAACAAGCCGGGGCAGGTCGCTAGTATAGTATAATTATGAATAAGGCCCTTAAATGTGATCTATTGCTGACTCTTATTAGTCTGAGTGGTGGACGAAAAGAGATATCCATCCTTGCAATCTTGCCGTTCATTGCGCGCTGCAGCTTGCAACGGGTTGATTAACATTTTTTACAGGCCACTTTGAATAGCAAAGGAAAATTACTACATTTTCATGGAATAAAGAGTAGCTAATGTGCTATTCCAGACTAATCTACACGTATGCCTGTATCAAACTTCTTATAGAGTTCATCTGTTCTGGCGTGATATTCTCACCACGCCACTAAAAAGTTTTTATTCGTCCCGCATGATAATATTTGTCCTTATTCGTCCCGCATGCCAAAATTATCGTAAGTACAGTTAGCATCAAAAGTATAATATATCACCACAACCAACACTGTATAAATCAATAACATCCAAACATTCCCCTGTAAGATCTATTACCATAAACAGAAAATAAAGATTATATTTTATTCTTGGTGGAGAATCAAATGTTTTTAAAGCAGTCATATACTTATACAATGACATAGTCTTGACCCCGCACATCTAGGGTCACCCTTGAAACAATAAATATCATACTGCTTATTTGATAACGATTGCAATCTCTAAAACGCATCATTCTATATACGCAATAAACTTAAATGATCGCCCTTAAGGCCGGAATCTACCATAGCGGAGTAGAGCAGATAATGTGATAACATGTGTAAAAATCTACCAATTGAATCGTACCAAAATGTTTCCTCTTGTATTGGTTGATTATACAACAAGTATCATTGTTATTTTGATTTTATGAGAACTTTAATTTTAAATCTAACTTTGTTTTTAGCGTAGCTTTGTTTATATTTATCTAACACGGCTAAAGGCTTTATCGCCGTTGTCGAACATCTTCCAAAGTTTGTACGTTTATATATTTCATAAGGGGTACCTAACAGAATACCCATGTAGCATAAATTGAAATACCAACAAAATGCCAATATCTTGAAATGTTTAAGTCCAAGTCGATATAGTACAATGTCTAAAAACATCTGGATTGCTCTTAGTACAGTAGAAGTGTGTAACCTTTTTAATGGGAATCAGACCATTATTATTGATAGAACACGAAATATACTAACATTTCTTTTTGTAAATATACCAATTATATACAGAGAAAACACCCAATTACAAATCTCATGCTATTTTATACCGAGTTTTTACAAAACTTTTCTGTACGCAGTAGTTTTACGTCCAGACACTGCTGTAAAAATAGAAGCAAAGTTTTCTAACTGGAGAGCACTCACCTGGCTTGTTTCACGGGATTACATTTCAGCCCTTTACGGCGAGGGTAGATGGTCCGAAAAACTGACATTACGAGAAGTTAAAAAATAGCTAGTACCAACCAAATAAGGATTTATTTCATTAGTAAAAGTTAACAAGTTCGTATAAATAAGTCCGCGTGCTGGGATTAACAACTTAACGTGACCTCTGAAGCATGGAAGCAGATGAACGATGTGACACATGTGTCATAGTCATATTTTTATCTGCTTCTTGCTACGTTGTTTGTGTACAAGCAGCGTAGCGATTCCGCTGATTCGATGACGCGTATTAGTACTTATACTGCCAGCGGATCTCAGCTGTCGTGAAGTCCGCTGTTTGTGATGCGAAACGATAACTTAGTCCAAAAAAGTTCAATTGAGTATCGAAACGTCTAACTTCACGATGACCGTGATCCGTTAGCGGACTATTCGCGAGATTAAAGTGCAGTGTTTCTTTGTCGTTTGTTTCATTAGGTCGTTTCAAATTTTGCCCGTGACTTGTAAGTGACTGGTGCGAGTTTTACACTTCCCATCTGCACGCATTCATCATAGAATTACGGGAATCTTCCTTCAGGCAGATTAGAATTGATTATAATCATATTTTGTTTAACTAGAAGCTTGTCTAGAAACCTAACAAACTTCGGGTGTTGGTCTAACAAAGTTAAGTACGGCCTACGGCGTAGCAGTGGTTGAAGCACGTAGAAATGTGAGCTACAAAGTTGTTTATTGGCGCGTTATTTTCATAAAATCACGCACCAATGAACAACTTAGTAGCCATTCGCAGTAGTAGAGATATTTTTTGTGCTGAAAAAGGGCGTACGAGTCACCATTTAAAAAAAAAAAAATTTGCTATATTGCAAGCAGTAAGTACTCATATTCAAGTTGCTTTTGGGGTCATCTAATGCATAAACTATTAAGTAGCAGCTAATTACCTTAATGACGTGTTAAGATAACAAGGCCGTGCTCTTTGCAGTTTGTGGGCCGACACGTTTTTATAATAATGCTGGTAATTGTAAGAAGCAAAATAAGAACTTAACTTAAAACATAATAAAGATAAAGCTTTCTGAGTAACAGCAAATTGAGATGTGTTTTTTGCTCCGCTTGAAGGAGAGGTGCACATTATTATAAAACAAGATTTAGAGTAGTTAAATCAAACTACAGATCACATAATAATATGTTCGAAAAGTTGGCATTGCATTGGTGTGAACAACTAAGTTAACACCAACGTGTCTGTAGTTTTAAGTTATTTTTTTTAATAATAATAATAGAAATGCATTTTTTTTCAGTATTAACAGGGTGACACGCGTTTGGGTGAGTGAGTTTTGTCAAGAAATTACTTCTATTTTGGACAAAAGTAACAAAATTTCTCTAGAAATCAGCACGATTTTTCTCGCTGTACTGTATACAATAGTTACTCTGATTATATAAAAAAACCTATCTACACAGAACACGTACTGCGGTCACAAAGTGGTATCATTACTAAGATGAATGAAAATAAAGAGCCTTATAACCCTTTTAAAGTTTATGTAAATAGGCAATTTATTTAAAGACTGTCTAGACGACTGACTGACTTATAAGAACCGCCAAAAGTGTACTGGCATATAAGACTTCAGTTCTTCACAAATTACGTTTTTGTTTTCGGTGTGTTTAGTTCATTCGTTTAAAGGCACTCTTAGCAGGAAGTCGATAGATGGTAAAGGTTTGAGTTCGGCGGTTCTGGTTCTGGTATACTATTAGACAGACCTATGTGCAGCAGTGAACGTGTTGGCTAATAATGATGACGATGCAGATGATCTTCTAGAGGACGCAGTGGAAAAAGTTGGGAAGAAATAAAGTTAGCGTAGACAAAGTTGCGGGGTCCATCAGTCGTTTTTAACATAACTATGAATCCTATCTCCTGTATTACGATTATTACTGATAGCAATTGTAACCAGTTTCTATAGAACAAGACCTTAATCGGTTTCTGATAGTGGAATAGTTGACGCGCAGTCAGAATAGGGACAGTGGCTAGCAATCAAACATGCCTTTGTAACTGCACTAAGCTTTGAATCGCTAAGCGGTACTGCAGTCAGGCAGACTTTATAACTACGCTGGTATGGTCGTGAGTGGATGCCTTTCGACTTTTTCATCTTTCAAGTGTCGGTTCGATGTTGACAAATTTTATCTTTTGACAGAAGCGTACACATGGGCAAGAGCTATTATAATAGTTGTCATGAGCGAGCGTGATTTGTAAAATATATATTTTTTTATCATGGGTTCATTATAAGAGGTAACAATCGTAGTTACAGATAGCATCAGAAATGACGAGTTAGTCAGGATTACGATTTTGTGCGCGAAACATGACCATTTTACTGTTGGGTATTTATTCAGTTCAATAAGCCAAGCAATACCCATCCATCTTATGTATCTAAAATAATACAAAAGTGGCACCGTATTGTTGCTTCGCTTTTATTACTCCAATAATTCATCTAGGTAGCTATCAGATTCCATTTCTCTTCGAGCTTTTGCTTTGTCCATTGAATGTTGTGGGCCAGTGATTTATTTGCTGATTACAATGTTAATAAGCGAGAAATATCATGTTTATAAATAAATTTATTAAATCACAAACAAAAAATACACAATGATACAAACTTTGGCAATGTGGTTACATAGATCTATTCTCTTAATTTTTCTTCAACTTTCTTGCGTACATTACACACACCTACTTGATTACTTATTACATTGCTTTCAAATGTAATCATGTTCTGATAATTAAACGCTGGCAAGACGATGTATACATGTTTAGAGAATAAACGAACGATAATCTTTTTACTATTCAAATTTCAGGAATGAACAACTTACAAAAAAACGAATAACTAATTGAATAAGAAAATGAGTACTTTATGCAAAACTTAATCCAGTTAACGGTGTCACCCAGCAAACAAGTTGCAAAATGTTATTGTTATTGTATATTAGAAGCGAGTTTTCCGCACCATCGTGAATGGCTCTTCTATGAATTTTAATAGTTTCTTCCGATTTGTAAGCAACCCAATTTGAGCTTATTGTGCAGTTTCTCAAAATGCCAGCTAAGGTAATTGCCCGCGATTAAGTTCACAAGGTTAAAAACGGTTGCTGAATCTTCCTTTTAATTTAATTATTATGTTATATTTGAAAAAGCGAGCGAAAAATCTTTTAGAAAGTACACGATAATTATTAAACTAGTACCTACATCATACATGTTTTAATAACACCGTACGAGTATTATGTCTATCCTGTGCTAGGCATTTGCAATTACCTTAGTACAATTACATCACAAGATATCTCAGTTCAATGCGAATTACTAGTAATTTATTACAGAGGCACTGACCAAGGATAAAATAAGTGCATTTGTGTGAACATGATGTCGCGCATTAGAAAAATGTAATGTCATATACATTTGGAATATATTTCAATCAGCACTTGAAGTAACTAAGCCCTACATTGATTTGTAATAAAACAAACACACAACTTTTAGATTGAACGTCTAAGTTTCTCCCTGGTTCCATGATTTTGTTATTTGACTGGCACTGATTTTTTAAAACATCAAATCATCATCAAAAAAAAAGTAACACGTGTGCGGTGTGATGCTCTAAAGTTTTTGTACATAAAAAAGTTGACAAAAAGTTTGATTTTGAAAAGCTCGCTGAACCGAAACTGAATTTCGTTAGCGTTTCAACATTTTACAAAATCAAATTCAAAAACGAAACGCGTGTACCTACTGCATGAAACGCAACGAAAAATCCCTAGTTTATTTTCACAAATTCGGGTTATAAAAACGAAAACAAATGAAATGCTAGTTACATTATCTCTACATGTACGGTACCAACAAAGACTAATAATACAGACTGCAGTTTTAGTTTAAATTTTCTCCATTTTCAGCGGATATTGACGGCGATTTTGAGCTAAGCGGATAGGTAGCTAGTTGGAAAATTTATAGCTTTTTTTATCGGGTTCTGTGTGCGGTGAGTTATGACTTCAGCTACTGAAACACAGCACCCGTATAACCTCTCTTGGGATAAGCACTGGTATGAACGTCTGTCAAATATTTACCAATAACTTAGCCTCTTCAACAAGTCTACTTAAATTATAAATCGATTTTGTATGAACTATAAAAATTTACTAGCGCCATTTAAAATTAAGTTTTGTTTTGTAATGACCTTAGAATTGGAAACCAAAAAAAATAAACATTGTGCTTTGGAGTCAATTATTGTCTGTTATTACATGCAATTATTAAATGAGTTCTTAATTTAGCTGTTCCATTGAATCCAATACAATATTGCTGCTTCATAGTCATCATATCAGCCCGCCGCCACCACGAATTCAACACAATCTCTCGTAGCTATCGTCATCATATCAGCCAATAGACGTCCACTGTCAAACGTAAGCCCAAAGAGTGCCGTGTCGACGGATCGAGCCTTCACCATCCACCAGCTTTAATGTCATCGGTCCAAAGTGCCGGGGCTTCCTACCCTTTTTTTTCCAGTTCGTGATAAAACTTGCAACACTTTTTTTATATATCCCGAGTTCTTGACGCTCTGGTCAAAGTTTTAATAAAGAAATACCCACGGACTGATGCGGAGTTGGAATGCACGTCCTGAAGAAATAAATAAAATATGTTTCAGGAGCTAGGAAATTTCAACATCTCACCTAATAAACGCTCATGTTCGAGTTTTAGAAAATATACGACGTTATAGAACATATAATCATCTATTTATGATACGTAGGAGATACCTGCAGGGCAATTACGCAACTCGGTTGCAATCCGATCACATCAAACAGTCAATAAGCTGTCAATAGTCATATTATTTATACAAAATACATCAAATTTTGATTGAAACCAATTGAAATCGATATTATAGTTTTTATTACTCATGGTTATTAACATAATTTGATTTACATAGTGAAATTGATTGCAACTGAATTACATTATCGCCCCTCTGTTTACCAATAGTTTACATTTGGCAAAGTCAAAACTTACATAAGTCAAAGTCATCAAACTACGGATACCGTACGTATAGTAAAATTAGTTTTGGGAACCTAATATCAAAATGTTTGGCTACTTTCATTAAAACGTTTTTATTATGTTTTTTTTTTCATTTCCGTATTTTTGCACCTCGTTTTGTTCGAGGATTCGCATTATGAAAACAATTAATTCCCAATTAGTTTATTTATTTAGTTAATAGCCAAACCTTCTCGTGTACTCGTCCAGCATACAAACTCAGACATTTAAAAAGACAGTCACATCTAAAACCAGATGAGATGGTAATAATGTCAGCATTGGACCGACCAAAGGGGTGCTCAGTATTCTAATGCGAGTAATAAAAGTTCGGCATTAGCATCGGAGAACTGCTCGATCGACTTTACCTGAGTTTGCTTGAAGTTATTAGCTGCCAAAGCCTGTGCCACGAACAGGGTACGTAACACCGAAACTGAACGGAGAGAAATAGTGTAAAATAAAGTTTAAAACCGTGATATCATAATTCGCGCGGTCATGACAGCCTTCTAATGTTCTCGGTTTTTCCTTCGACAATATAGTGCTCTTTTATTGGTGAAGTTCGAATGAATAGAAAAATTATCTGCAAACCCATGACCTTAGGAACGGAAGAGGTCACTACCGCTAGAATGCTTTCGCACGGTAAGTTTAAATTCGTACATTGACTATGAGACGAGGCTAGACATAAAATACGTGGCTTAAAATGATTCGAATTTATGCGATATTCTGTTCCTGGCCGGTATGACATTTGACTAGGTATGTCACGAGGTATGTTGTTTATAGATTCACATACCCAAGCGGCAAACGCTATTTCATATACCCAACCAGGATGTGGTACTCTCCGCCATAGCAACACGCCATGTTGGGTGTGTGTCTGATCCTGAGGTCAAAGGGATTAATGATTATAGATTTATATTAAATTTTAGGGATTGGGATTGGGATTTAGCTTAAGAAATAGATATGATATTGTGATGATGTGCTGTGCTTTCTGACACAACAAATAACGGTACATAATGGTATGGCACTGTTACGTACATACATCACTCCACAAAACAAAATGGCGAGTAAAACGCAACCAATGGTTGAAATTTCTGGCTGTCGCACAATATGTACTCGTACGAGTATAAAACTTTGACGAGTTTACTTTCGAAAGAAAAAATTTAAGGTAGGCTACATAATTTTGTCAAAACGAAACCAATACGAGTATCTCACTTCAAAGTTATAAGTGACGTTAATTTTGATCAGAGTATAGATCAAAATCATGTCAATTTATGGTAAATAATAGTGTAGTTATCGAGTTTTGATTTTACGGTAAATTAATTAAAACGTCAAAAGAAAGAAGAAAAAAAAATTGACGCCAATCGGTCTACAAATTGTTTGAATTTTTAGGAAGTAATTGTAATTTATTGTAATCACGCTGCCCTAAGTGATGAGAGCAAGTTTCCTAAATATTACAATTTACAAAGCTATTCCAGAGAGGAAATGATTGAGTCGTTGTCTCAAGGAGGCGGTAAAAATGATTTATTTAAGGAAGAGTTTATTGCCTTCTTGTTATTCCTTGAGTGTACATATTGATTCGTGAAACCGTTGAATATCATTTTAAAAATTGAATCAAGATATTCAATCATAGATCTTAATTAGTATCTCGTCATGCCAGCCTTTCTATTTCTAGTGCTGGAACACTGGCCTAGTCTCGAGCAAAAGTGATTGGGTCTTAATCTACCACTCTAAATAATCTTTGGGAGGTTTTTAGCTCGAAATGCCGAGCTCAACAGGAAAAACGTTGCAGAGATCTAAGCCTGTTCAATGACTAAAGTTAATTTATTTAAACTTTAGTATTTCCTTGTGTAATGGTTACTAACATTTATAAACAAATAACATATATTATCATTATTATAAGTTAAGCATTCATTGATAAGATAATTATATATCGACTGTATAGTATAATATAATTAATACGACTCATTCTTTAAGTGTTTCACAAAGTACGTTCCTCTAAATGAAAATACATTTTCGTCGGTCCGTCAAAATGTATAATAGCTACATTAGTTTTGAACGGAAACAAATTGCGGTAATTAACTATGCAGCAATCTGTGCCCCATCTACATTGGGGAAATTGTTTAATTATTTTGGCGGAACGGTCGCCACGTGTAAAACAGTCAGCAGCTGCGGTCACAACGTTTGGAAATGGGAAATGTTCACACATTTCAATTCTGCATTTACTGAAGTGCCAATAAGAAATAAATATTATATTCGCGGACATTACACACATCACTATTATACCCAAACATAGCAAAGTTTGTTTGTACAAACAAACTCTTTATTATAATTTATTTGAGTAGTTCAATTACAATTAAATTATCATGTTTTTGAATAATTATTATATTAATCATGCCATTGTATTTGCTGATTACTAAAAGAGCCAAATTTTACTATTCATTGTTTAGTATATAGCTTATTTTTTAGTAATTTAATAGGATATATAATTATTTCCAATCCGCATTGGATCTGCGTGGTGGATTAAGACCCAATCACCCTCGCTTGAGAGTAGTATATTCTCTAGTGAGAACTAAATGATGGTCAGAATGATCATCTTACAGCCGTTTTTTTTTTCTTCATAAAATCGAAACTTACAGAACTCTAAAAGCTCATTAGAAGGGTAATTATCAGCTGTATCCTATTAGTATTGGTGGAAATGTTCGACTGCATAATAATTATGAGTACAAGCTACAGTGAAACCTACCAAAATGTAGATAGCTTTATGCTTTCATTTTATTTACACAACCCCATTCCTAATTATTACAAAAACGATTAATTAAGGTGTTCGTATTAAAGTTACAGGTTGGTTAACATAATTACTTTTATGAGGGCTATCATCAGTTGTAAAAACAGGCGGCTTTATTTGTAACAAACACATAGAAGTCTGTTTACACTTCTGATGTGGTCATGAGTGTTTTTATTTGTGACCATACATTGGTATAAATAAATAATAAAATAAATAAAAATAAATAATGCTAGTCAATCCACACAGCATCATCTAGCCCAAGGTAAGCTGCTGTTAAACAGAGCTGTATTATGGGTACTAGATGACTGATATATATTTAATACAATACAATACATAGATAGATATTTTTTATTATATACAGGGTTATTCATTATCAACCTGACAAACTTAAGGGATAGGTTCCACACCTAAAAAAAAAATATATGTACCTATAATATATTTTTTTTTATGTAAGTATGTTTTGTCTTAAAAATCACAAGTAAACAAAAAAAATCGATTACGTTTTTCCGCTTAATTATTATTTATCATTGTTGGGAATCGAGTTAAGCGACTTAATAATGAAATATTCGAGTGTGCGCGCCCCGTAGCAGGTCAAGAACACGCGCAGGTCAAGGACGCGCGGGTTAGTGACCTGCGGTTCATTGACGCGCGGGTCACTGACACGTGCTGAGCGCTGCCTTTTCGATTTCTAACAAGGATAACTAATTATGAAGCAGAATTACGTAATTTTTTTTTAAATTTTATAAAAAAAAAACGTTTAGAAAAAAAAGTATTTTTTTTTATGTGTGGAACCTACCCCTTAAGTTTGTCAGGTTGATAATGAATGACCTTATATAGAAAATACCAAGAACACCAGGAACAAATATTTGTAGATCGTACAAACATTTGTCCCGAGGCGGGAATCGAACCCGCAACCTCTGCGTCGCAGGCGGACCTGCGCCCGCTGCGCCACATCGGTCGTCAAGTATGTATGGTCACAAATAAAAACACTCATTATTTTATAGATACAGCTTGAACATATACTCGTACCTAAGTAGCATGAGTACTTGACTACTGGGAATAGCCCAAACTATTGTGTGTATACGTCGAACTAAAATGGGAACTTACAGAACAAATAGCGTAAGTGACACTTGAATGGTGCGAAATTGAACGGTTGTCATTGATTATTGATGATTGTTTTGAACACTGCTCAACGTGTGAACGAACCATAGAGGTTGCTTTAATTTTGAATGTTTTGATTACATTTCTGTTTTTGCTATGACACTTGATTTTATAAATTTGAGCTGAAAAGTTGTTCCCTCAGACTGAAAAAAAAGAACAGTTAATCGTACTGTACACAGCTTTTAGTAACGCGACGCTAATCTGTGACATGAGTATTAAAAAACAATAATTACTACCTTAGATACCGGATTAATCTCTTCAAAATCAAAATCAAAATCAAAAATTATTTATTTCAATAGAATCACAAGGATCACTTTGAAACGTCTTACAAGGAGGAACTTAGAGGAACTTACTGGGAAAATTTACACCAGTTCCAACGCGCCCATGCCGTAAAAGAACTGACAACAACACCGGCTGGGTTCCTATCGCTTTTTTGGCATGATCCTTGCTATTGTTATGGATGCCGAGTAGAGTTGGAGTAGAGCTGGCTCTGTTTTATCACTTCTAAAAAATATATAGGTACTAAATTCTTCAATAAATAATGATGTTTATTAATATCTCTAACGTTTTGTGTTATTGGTGCATGTGCGTAGTTCAATTTTAAGTAAAATGAATAAATGTAACTTTAAATTCTTAACCGTACTACTATAATTATGTTATGTTCTTTGTTGCAATAAATCCTCATAATTTCAAGACTTATACCATATTGTGGCACATTTCAGTTGAAATTTTAATTAAAGTCTCAACAATTACTTAGGTCGATTGCGGTTGCCCGCACCTTGACTCGGATAAAAGGCTTTGTAATTTTTGCTAAATTAATTTCTCGGTTTCTGCTTGTTTTACTGTTAATCAGTGTTGTTAACAAAATAAGCATTATTGTGCTGAATTTAAGATCCAATATTGAAAAATAATAATCAATTCTTTAAAAAGTTGGAAGCCTAACCTTTTCTCAACCAACCGATCTTATTAATGTTTATTGCGACTCTTGACTGTACCAGAAACAGCAACAACAGCAACAACAAAACAAGTTGTCTTACATTAAAATTACAATTTGTAGGTGAACAATTTTGAGCACAAATTATCATAATAATAATAGTAAGTATTATACCACTATCTCCCACCTTAGGTAAACCTGTGTTGTGGGAAGATAGACTCCTTCGTCCATGTCCAATAAAAGTAGAAACCAAAAATTCTTATTTTAGCATGCATAATTTAGAAAAAGAAAGCGTAGTAGCTACTATAACCTGAAAGGGAATTCATATAGGTACTAAATTTATCACTTTCGATCACGTTACAATAATATGATGTCATATCCACAATTAAAATTAATAATAATTGTGACATCGAGATCAAGACAAGATTAAAACTGGAATTGACTATTTTTATTGTACGAATTGTGTCTGTACGGTACTGTTTTTTGCCAGTAGCAACAAATCTTTTATGGGCATAAAACAAAAACCGTCTTTGTTACACATTCTTTTGTTTTATTTGTATAGGCACCACAACAATAGGTATTGGTTACGACTTGTAACCGCAAATAAAATTGATATGCACAACAGAAATATGAAGTGACTGTAACATCGAGAACAAAATCCGTTTCTTTGGTACTGAAATCCCTAGAGCCGAACCTAAATTATCTACGTGACGGCAAGGCCGCGGATTGCCAACTTGTTGTAGAGATAAGTGCGTTTTGTTTTGAAATCTGTATTCTTTTTATTTGTTAAGAATACAGAGTGGTTTTTAAATCACTATATTTTCTAGAACAGACATTTTTCAGACGACAGTATGTTATTGTTTTATTCACAGCTTCAAATAACTTCAGTTCCTAAAAATACAAATATTAAGAAAGTTGGTTTCAAATTATCATTAATTCTAATAAAATTATTAATAACTATCGTTAATTTGCTCGTCAACCAGTTTCGTTTCATTTATCTAATGCTATAATAACGGTATCAGACTACCTAGTTTATAAACGTCCATGTTGAACCAGAAAAAACTTGGCAGTAGTGAAGTCAACCGCTTGCGATGCGCAAAAACCATTTTGTTCGAAAAAGCTCCATTGCGCATCTAAACTGCTAACTTCACGACCGCCGAGATCCACTGGCTCTGGTATGTACACAGGTTGTATATTATTATCTTTATTTTCACATACTTTTTCACCTGTTTGTACTCTGAAAGAAAATTATTATGTTATATTTTTTATGACACGTTGAATTACCTACCAAAGTAATAATACGAGTATATAACAACTAAATAAAAAAATGTAAATTACTCTTGAGATATATAAATGAGAGATGGTGGGAGAAAGTTCAGGATAGAGACAAATGGAAGTCCTTGGGGTAGACCTTTGCCCAGCTGTGAGCCAAACTACTCTCATAATATTTACTCCGCTTCTCTCATTCGTGAGCAGGTCAATGTCCCAGCACTGGAAACATTTTTGGGAGGCTAGTCATTATGATAATAATATTTAATTTTACATTAAATCGGGGTTTACACTATAAATAAGGATTATAAAATTTCATGTATTAAAAAAGGTCTAATTATTTACTAATTAGAAATTTACCGACTTAGTTAACAGAAAACTGAATAAATATCTAACGAGACAGCGCAACTAGGGCTTAGTTATAAAGTTCGAATGTTCTCTGTGACTAAAAACATCCGACATTGGTGTTGCAAAGTTCAGAAGTTCATCCTACGTAATGCAAGCATATTTCTCACAAAATTGGACACTACTCGCGGCATCTTCCTGTTGAAATAATTGAGCCACAAAGTTTGCAACCACCCCATGATAAAGTAGATTGGGCATCACGCCAAGAACAGACATGCCGCAAATTATTTAGTTATTATAACCGCAACGATCAGAGCTAGAGCTTGGACTAATTTTTAGATTATTGAAGAGATTCTGTTTGGATAACTTTTGTATATTTTTTGTAAGTCATTTGTAACAACAAACTTGTAGTCTTTTATTATTTTTTATACGGATATTTTGGGAATTATGATGTATAGCTCGCAGAACCGATTACAACAAGGGAATAAAGGTACCTACTCGAATGATAGGATGACACTCGATGAACCGATGACATTAAAGCGGTCGCAGAGAGTCGGTGGATAGTAAAGGCTATTCTAAGAGTAGCGGAGTTCTTTATGATAGAGCTCGTCCGGGGAAGGACTACAACCATATCTTATTCTGCCGCCAAGCAAAAATGCTCGTACTGCTGTGTTCCGATTCGAAAGGTATGGTTTCCGGTGATATTACAAGCACATGAGACTTTCCATCTAACCTCTCAGGGTGTTAACACGCAAGTGATATCTATGATGTAGCATGCGTACATAGGTCAAGTACGCCGTTTGGTTGTCACTTTATAGTGGCACAAAAAAAAGGCTCAAGATCGGTCCTCACAGCGCTCTTTGGGGAAGCCTATGTCTCAGATGGGTATAATCCTAGCAATAGACGTCTACTGGCTGATATAATGATGATGATGACCTTAAATTATATAATATTAATGGTCTGTATTTTCTATTTTGGGTAGTTGGCAACATTACATAAAATATGTTTGCTAAAAACAAACAACGAATTGGAATAATAATTTGTACAGTATTATCTGTAAGATTTCATATTTTATTTTTGATGTTTACTTTAGCTTTGGGACTGAAGATTGTAAGTACCTTTATATAAAATCTTATTATTTTTATTGTATCAATGTTTAGTTTAATGTTTTGACGTGTGTAAGTGCATTTATACTGTGCCAAAAGATAAATATTTAAATTGAATTGAATTGAAATGAACTATTACACTACACACATCTCTTTTAAGATAGCTTCATATTATTTTAAGATCCTTTCAAATTAATAAAACGTACGTGCAGGGCAACTTGGAAGTTACAGTACCTCGAAATAAACTCTGTACTAAGTTTCCGCGACTGGTCCCCGGTCACGTTTGAAGAGCAGTGCAATTTCATTTTAAATTTCTAGTCGGCACCCTCAAAAGGTTTCTACTGCGAAACGTTACACTTTTGTACACAATATGATCTCAGTGACACGGTGGGAGAGTATCCGGTTGAGAAACTAGAGGTTGCGGGTTCGATCCCAGCTCGGGACAAATGTTTGTATGACCTGCAAATAATTGTTCCGGGTTTGGGTGTTTCTATGTACTAAGCATAAGTTATGTATTTACTAAAAATATATTTACAAGTATTCTATCAGTTATCTGATTCCCATAGTACAAGCTTTGCTTGGTTTGGGGCTTATGTGAAAAGTCCGCCAGTATTTTTTGTTAATTTATTGAACTATACAACAAGATAAGTTGATATAAAAGTTATATTCTACTTACTCACTATTGTAGTAATAATAAATATTTTTATTGAGATCGAAACAACACCCTGAAATACTACCTAAACTAATATCTGACCACATTTTGTCGAATATATTCGTCCGGATCAGTTGAGTTATCTATAGATCGTTTATAATAGTTTTTAGATAGCTCAACTGTTTTATATGTATTTTAGATATAAGTACGGAATGTAATTATGTACAATTTTTATTTTTTGGAAAAACTTTTAACATGGCGGAACAAACGACACGATATATTTGGCAAAATGTGGCCAAATATTAGTTTAGGTAGTTAGTATTTTGGGGTGTTGTTTCGCTCTCAATAAAAAATATTTTTCTACCAAGCTTTATTTCGTTGTAGCACTATTACTACACGAGTAAATGGACTTAGAACAGAGAGCAAGCTTCACTCATTGTGAGCCACAGCACATTAGTCCAGAGTGTTCTAATTTGCTTTTCTGTGTGCTTGTGTATTTGTAGCTCCGTGCTTCGGAGGGCACGCAGTCGGTCCTGGCTTTTACAAAGTTGTTAGGCCATGACAGAGGCCTCCAGGCGGCCTAAAAACTCTGTCACCAGAGCTAGCCACTGACTCATACGAACTTACTTTTCCAGAAGAAGAAGAAACAGGTGCTTCGATTTCGGATGCGGTTTTTTTAGGGTTTACGATTTTATTGCGTTTAGTAAAAAAAAATACGTAATGTAGGTATTAAATTTTGATAAGACTATATTAGTCGGAAATCTAAATAAGTACCTCTACAGTCTGCTCTACAAATCGTGCGTTTACTAATTTTGTAGAAAAAAACATTAAGATTATTGATATGATAATGTAGTGCAGTGCGGTAAAACTCAAGTTAGTTTTATGTACAGTATTTACTCGTGTGACTGTACGAAGCCGTAGCGAGGCATTTAGAAAAGCAGCCATTTTATTGCTAGCCTTAGTTATGCTCTCTGGCGACGCTTGATTCACAAATTGTGTGTTTGTACGGAATATTTTACAAATATCTAATAAAACTGACTGAGTAAGTGACTGAGTAAGTGACTGACTGTCAACCAACGCGCACCCTTAACCTTAAGCCTTTGGAGACCTAAAATTATCAGGGTGTGTTTATTTTAATTTGTATAGTGTTGCACTAAAAAGCAATTCTCAAAGTTCAACTCCTGGGAAACGCATAGGTTAGACGAATTTTGTACAGAAAAAACAGGGGATAAAATCATGGGGTGTTCCTTGTATTTCATAATTTCATTAAGCGAGATGTTTTTTTGCTAAATGGTAATAATTTTGATGGAGAGCTTTTAGTGCTATATTTTCTTTCTGAAATATCTCTGTGTTTGATTATTACTCTGTGGTTTGATACAACCTGAATTGATGATTGACGCAGAATAATTCCGCGGCGACAGGTTAACGTCGCCTCACTTTATGTTTTAAATTTCAGCCAAATCAGTTCAGTGGTTGTCGAGTTATAGAGGAACAAACATCCATCCAAACATATAAACTTTCAAACGTCCAAACTTTCGCATTTATAATATTTATGTGATAAGTGTGATAATGTGATGTGATTATGCAAATATAATATCACAGATTATTAATTTATCAATGACGAAAAAGATGATAAAGAGAGTTCAACTTTCTATAAAACAAGCCCAACCATACGTATAACTTGCAAAATCAAGTCACATTACATAACCTTTTTTTTTTATCGTATCAATTTATACAGTCCAATAACAAGCAAGAGTCCAGCAGCTTATGACAATTTTTTTACATCACTGTAACATCAATAAAGTTATTGGCATCCTCTGCATGCATTTTAAATTTTTTGGTGTACATTTTTTGTGCCTGTTGGAAAATCTTACTAAAGAAAATAAAATAAAATAAATACAGTACGCTGTTGATCTGAAACAGAACTTCTGGTGCTAGCCTTATAAGCTAGAATCCTTCTTGGTGGTTACCACTGCAGAGCCAGATATTCTGCCTCTAAACGGTAGAGTGCAAGCATTACTGTGTTTAGGTTGAAGAACACTGCGGGAAGTGAAACGAAAAAGACTCAAAATTATGTCTTAGAGCGACCGGCGTAGTTGAGTGCTACGCAAATCTAGAAAACTTATAATTTTGAAGCGCACTGTAGCAAGTGAAATGAATAAGCAAAAAAGTATTTAAGAATTTATAGTAAACTACAGTGGAAACTAGAAATCTTATAAACTAGACTAGTAGATTTTGCCAAATTTTTAAGGATAATAAATCAGGTTCTGGAAAACCATACTTAACCCAAATAAATTACCAACGTTTTGGCTATTCGCGTCACGTGGCGTCACATCACGCGTTTCAGTTATTGTGATAAAAACAATCACTAGCTCCGGCATCAACATTTGCAGAGGAAAACACCTGACACCCATTTCGACGGGAATAAATTGCACGTATTTCACTCGCTTTGTACGTGAAATGTTCGCGTCAGCAAATGGGCTGTTTAATAGCCCAGTCAATATACATTTAGTCATTATTCACTTGAAGAATAAAGCACATAATAGAAAGCGCTTAGTTACTAAGGGTAACCTACGCTTAGTTGTGTATTGTAACATTTGTAACAACTACCGTTCGCGCGACGCGTAGATGCTAATTTTGACGCCTTGACGCAACGCTACAAATAGTTTAGCGCTTTTTATACGTTATATAGCTGTTATGCCCGCCAGTTATATGCTATCTTGCATATAACTTGCATCTTGAATGTAGCTTGCATAATGGCATGCAAGTAAATTTTAAATACGAATGCCACTGGCATGTAAGCCCTTAACAAACTTTGTCAGCTAAGGTAGTAAAGTAATAAAAATATCAGCATAAAATATTACAGATAACAGACGTTAATAAAAAGGTAACTTTACAAACAGCTTTATTAGAAATGCTTCGTCTCTAAATAAATTATGCTAGTCTCATAATAAAACAGATTTCAAATAAAACGTGTATAAACGGGGCACGCAATTTAAAAGACAAAAATAATTCGAAACGGACCCATAACTCAAGGTTGATAGGAAAGTGATTAAAGTTCCGCAATCCCAGCGGGACGTATACAATTTTCTGAGTTAGCGGTTTGAACATGAGAACACGTTCATACCGCTAACTTAGAATATTCACACCAATATTCTTGTTGACTTTGAAAATATTGTAAAATAATATAGTACCATAGTCCATAATATAATAGTAAAATCGCGTACACGATGAGCTGTGTTTAAAAATACATTTTCAAATTCAAAATGACAATATTTAAATGATGAATCGCATTGTTGAAGTTTTATTTAATGGCATGTTAATTAACACGCTGGATTTCAGGCACAGAGCAGTCAGGTTGTTGATTACAATTAATATTTTAAATAAGTATCTACAATGACAATGAGGTAGATATATCTTTATATAAGTTTTATTAATTACGTGACAAATTAAATGGATCATCTCTACTTAAATATATTTATTAATTATTTAAATAGCTATGATGTTGTCGAATACACAGTTGTGTCAAAATTGCAAAAAATGACGCAATTTGATACAGTTTTATTTAGAATGTATTGCATGACGCCGCTAGGATTCGGTAAATTAATGCCCTGAATTGTCTAACTGGCAATGAGCCTACGTACCACTTCTCGTAGTAAAATAGCTCTAGATTGATAATTATATAAACTATAGGTTATATAATTATATAAAGTCATGAAATGGAAAACACGCTCCCTAATTCAAGTTTGTATGACATATTTTACTATGCGTTATTTGTAAAACAACATTATTATTTTTTATTTAATGTATGAAACCTTCGTGTCGCAGCCGGAATCGAACCCTGCTACTCACTTCAGCACTCGCCCAACCACCACCACGCTCACTAAAGCGTCCACCTATCTTACTACACACTCTCGAGTAGTAGCTACACTATGAAAAGAGAAAGTAAAGTGGAATCGCTTTATATCGACATCCGACATACTCATGACTACGAACATAACTAAATGAACATTTTATTTGTTGAACGGACGCATAATAACAGCGTCCCGGAAACTGGCTCTGTACCAAAACTCTCGTTTAGGAATTATTTCAAGCCAGAGTTCCTAAAATATTCGCCACATAAAATAACATGCTTATTATTATTATTAGTAGATTGTTTCTGTTGCTGTTGCTGTTGCTGTTGAGGTGACTACGATGATCTCATTTAATATCGAAGGCATGCACCATCATGCATGCTACCTGGTAATGACCGCTTTTTTTTTTATACCACTAAAGTGGCAACCAAGGGTACGGCCCACTTGATGGTCAGCGGTTACCGTAGCCTATGTACGCATGCAACATCATAGATATCACTTGCGTGTTACCACCCTGAGACGTTAGATAGAAAGTCTCATGTGCCTGTAATTTCACCGCTATTTAAGTTTGTCAAAATACGGCAGCTGCTTTCTAAAAAGAATTTGCTATAGCCAGTGGAATGAGAGGGGGAGAATTAAACCGCACGAAGAAAAAAATCTGACTGGCAACCACGAACTTTGAACAATGCATTTGCAATTCCGAATAAAAGTTTTTATTTGATTTTTGGTTTGGAAGGTTGTTTTTGAAGCATGGTATTGACTGTTTTTGTACTCGATAGCAATGATTTATACTATTTGGATCAAAAATATTTTTAATTCCGGTAGTTTATAAGTACCTATAGCAATTTATGTAAATTATATCGGACTAGTTTAACTTGTTAGTTTACCATCTTAAAAAATACTTGAATTTTACAATAATCAAGTACAAAATACACTAGGTTTATCGCACAAGTATATCTATGTTTATGATTTTATTTCTAGTAATTTGATTGGTAGATTAGGTACGGATAGTATACGAAACGTGATTAAGTTTCAATTTGGTAGTAAATGCCAAAATAAAGGTGGGAACACATTTTAAGTGGTAGACAATAACCTCGTTCAACGGTACCCTGATTGAATTATCCACGTGACATCGAAAGCGTGAAAGCCCCGTGCACACCAACCGGACGAAACGCTTTGATACAATAATTGTGCACCGGCCCTAATACAGACGGTCTGCGGCCACAAAGGGAAATCCGATAAATGTCACAACACGGATGGCACCGGAACCAGTTTTGTATCCACTGTATTCCGTGTTTAGGTGCGGTTTCTTTGAAGGCGTCTGTATTTTGAGTAAAATATTTTTATTCTGGCTGTACAAAAGAGGTAATTTGGAGGAAAATATTGAGAATCAAGATTTGTATTGTGACTGACGTATATATTTTATAAGGTATTTGGCATTTTTCACTTTCGTAAGCTATTTTAAAGTTGTTTTTTTTTTAATTATAATCTAGGCTACATAGCTAGAATCTGTGAGTTTTCCCGATGCTTTAGAAGATTATCTTTAATCCAATCCAGAATGTAGATAGAAATAAGACGAGAGGACATTAAGCGCTAATCAACCAACAAATTACTTATCAGGCTAGGTACCTGATAAGTAACTTGGTACGTACGTACACATGAGTCTTTTGCTCAACGTCTCTTGAGCTACGGTAACCATTTCCTTTGGTAAGTGGTGTAAAAAACTGTGATTATTAAAATTCATTCCTTAGCTATGCTAATATACGCTATGCTAATGATGTAGCCACAACCCCTATTCGCTATAGAACCCCGTCTCAACTCTACGTGACCACTTTTCAGTAGTTTGTGGCGTAGTCCGTCTGGAATATGTTTAAAGATCGTACTCGCTACCATTTATAACAGCATTTCAGGTTTAAGAAACTTTTAGACGTAGAATTTCAATTTACAGAAATATAATATAAAGCCAATAAGTAATGGTTTTCTATGAAGTACGATTTGAATTTGTTTTGACTTGCATTTTACAATAAAATTGAAATTGGAGGGTTCTGGCTACAATAGAAGTAACTAATCTTGGTGCATGTTTAAATGCACAATATATCACACACAAGGACTTTTTAAAACGTCCTTGGACTTACAATGGATCCTGATAACGAAACGTATAATTATTTTTTTTATTTACGAATCTTGCCAACTACTCTGCTACGGCGTAGCACATTGATATACTCTATCTATAGTATCTATTTTATTTTATGAATACTATATTATTTTGTCTAAGATAAAGTGATAGTGTAGTAATAAACTAATCTGAATCAGTTGAACTATCTCAAGATCGTTTGTAACGGGGTGTTCAGCTAATGTTAATAATTTAAACATGCCATGTTTATTCTATAAGAAAAAAAAATATATTTAGAATAAGTTGAAATTTCATCAGCCGATTCATAGTTAGTAAGCACTGTCTCATTAAAAATGTAGCGAGAGTCCTTTAGTTTTAAACATCAAAAGCTCTTCCTACGTAATTTACCTATTTAAATGTTACAGGGTTCACGTCTCGTGGGAAATATTTGCGCCGCGGTGAACTTACTGAAGTAAGAGTAGGTATTTAGAAGGTTGTATAATAGTTTAGCTTGGTTTCCTTAAATATTACCAACAAGTACGTAGACTTGTCTCAAAAGTACGATGCGTGATGGCAAAACTTGTGTAATTTTGGGCCTAAATTTCAAATACCAATAGTCGTTGATACTAATTTATTAGCCGACGAATATCGATCTGGAGCGTGCCAAGATCCTTTGATGTGTGCACAAAAAACCGATACTATTTCGTTTGCCGGCCAACATTGGTCGCCAACTATCAACATACGCGCAGTAGTCACCAACATACTCTCTACATGTTGGCCCAATATGCTAGCCAAGCACCTGGCCCACTGTGTACAGCAGGCATGACACGACTTGCTAGGTTTCTAGATCTCCAGTATATTTGGTATTTCGTAACACAAGAACCCATACTAAAACCAGTCATAAACTGTAAATACCTAGAAGCGGTGCGGCGTGTACCTGTATGGATACGTGCTGAGTTTTTGAAATAGCCTAGCTACTTTATTAGTAAAAAAACTACAAAGTAAACAATATTTTACAAAGCAGCTGCAGTGTTAAAGTTAATAACAAAGTGTCCTCTTCTTTTAAGACTGTAATAAAAGTGCTTCTGGACACATTCTTAGATATTATGAAATACCTAAATAACTATTTTAAAACCAAAACGACTTATTAAGTACTTGAACTATCATAAAACAATAATAGCTTTACCACTTTGGATAAAACGAATATTGCAACCATGACACCTTGAATTAATAGCACCTATCAAAACGTGAACAATAAAATCGGAAAGCCACTTTTTACAATCAATGAAAAACAGTGCATAAAAATTGTATTGCATTCCATGGTCGGATTGACGGACGGAATTTAGCGACGTAAGTGATTGTATAGAAGCCCGGTTAATCTACTTAGTTAAAAAAATCAAGCGTAAACAATTGTTTGTTCCGTTATACTACCCGTTCCTAAACATATATTTGCAAAAACCGGAACAAACTGGGCGCTCGTTAAATGATACGATTTTTACCCGGCAAGTGCTCCAGAGCTGCGTTTCCATAATGCGGACGGGGGGCAGCGTAAGTAGCACTGTTTACTTACGGGTACTCAGGGGTTTTTTTTTACTTTTCTTTCAATTTCACCGTTAATCTACGATAGTACCAAGATGTATTATTATTTGTTCTGTCGCCATGGGTAAATGTGCTGTGGACTTACTACTTATTAGAAAATACGTTTTTATCATAAAACGGTCAATGGTAGTTTAGTAAACTCCAGTTTAAAGTGGTTTCTATTTAAATATTTGCAAATGGAATACATTGGAAGTAACCGCAAAAGATCATACTAATAAAAGAGCAACTTGCAATAGAATGAAGCGTTTCATTGTTTTCCTAAGATATTAATTGCTCAAACGGGTACATTAGTCGATAGGAACAAATGGTGCGTGAATGTGCCGCTAGAGATTTGCTCGAATGTAACATGAATGTGGATAGATAGAGATATAACATGGACAATGTAATTAATACCTACAATAGTTTTACTAATACTATTATGCGCAAATATTTTTATATATTTTGGGAAAAATAATAATATGAGGGCATAAAAACTAACTCAATAAGTAATCCAAATTATGATAAAATCAGTAACAATTTTGCCCTATTTAAAAGAAAATGCTTATAGTATGGTTTTTAATAAGGTCTTTAATGTTTCGGATAACAGTAGCAAGATCTATAATAACGTTTTTTTGACAAAGACAGGTTGCGAAAGAAATAAATAACAGAAGACGCGCTTTTTGTAAAAAATCTATCGTTAAAATCTTAATGCTACTGTGACCTACTTCACAAAAGTCAGGAACAGGAATAGTGATTTTAACAAATGCAGATTTTACTTTAAAGTTTTTTTTCCTTTGAACAAAACCTCTACGCCGTAGCTGTTTCGAAGCAGTTTCGCAGAATCATAAAATCTATGCACGTTTTCTGTAACAATTCATTTTTATGATGTCAGGTCAGTTGGCAACAACACCCCGGTCAAAACACTGGGACTCTACGACTGTTTGACCACATCAACGTAGAAACCAGGTTGTCAGAAGTTGTACTTTAAAAATCGAAATCTAACTGAATTTAGTTAGAAGTCATTTGGAGGCACCTATTTAAACACCTAATTAGAAAATGATCACAAGTCCAGATGTGAATTAAGTATTGATCCATGACTACTGTTACTCTGCTAGTCTTTTTAGACAATAGAAATACATAATTATTAAACAATTTGATAATTATCATCCTGACATCGCACGGCTTCTAATGTTCGCACTGCTGGGACACTGGCCTGCTCTCGAGCCGAGAGTGATCGGGTTTTAATCCGTAGATTAATGGATGGCACCATGTCTTTCAAATGTTTATCTTGGACATGCCGGTTTCCTCACGATGTTTTTCTTCACCATATAAGAGCACTGGCAATTAACAATTTAATAGCAAACATTGAATGGTAATCAATAACTGATTTTATTAAAGAAATTGATGACAAGGCAGCAGTTGCATAATATGCATAATATTCATATGTTTGTACCAGTAAGCGCCGATAGTAGGCTGACACGTCAGTAACCTACTATCTGTGTATATGCGGCGTAATACTGGAGATACGACTGTTTGAGTGTTTGCGCGCACGTAGTAAATAGCTATTACTAGATTATAGATATATGACTTCTATAGCAGTAAACCTTTTTAATGGACTTTTGCGTAGTACTAAAATTGTTAAGTTGTTTACTGTATCATAAACGAGTAATACGGTTTTATGCTCTTACTGCGGCGGGTGGCGGCGAGTTGAATATCAAATTAGTCGGATAACATCGTCGAATCGTATAGAGAAATAAGTTAAACTGTTGGATGAAATTGGATATTAGTAATTATATTTTGTGAATGATTTATTTTAGTTATGTCTTATTAATGTATTAATAAGAACGGTTTAAAACCAGTTTTTAATAATCCCACTATTAAAATGCGAAAGTTTGGATGTTTGGATGTTTGTTCCTCGACAACCATTAAACCGATTTGGCTGAAATTTACAACATAGATAGTTATTGACCAGGATAGAGCATGTTACTTTTTATCCTGGACAAAAGTACGGTTCACGCAATCAAAGTCGCGGGCAACAGCTAGTTATTTAAATATAAACCTTTTTTTACTTTACGGTCAAAATTAACTAAATTCTTAGAGCTTTTAAGTATATCAGGAGTTATCAAGCGCTACTTCTAGTACTAGTTTTGATATCATACTTGAGGGAGGCGTGGTAAACACATACATATAGCACATATTATACATACTCACGTTAGCTAAGCAAAGCTAAGCTAAGTGTAAGCTAACGCACATAAACACAATACAAGCGCGCATGCGAAGATTTTAGTCTGTGATCATGTCTATGATCACTTCGAAAAAAGGAAACGCGTAAGCTAGACATCTTACAACAGTACGCTATATTAAAAAATCAAAAATCAAAAGAATTTCATTCCATAAAATCTCAAGGATCATTTTTAAAAAACCTCTTACAAGCTATGGTGAATTTACGCTAGTTACAACTCGCCCATGCCGTAAAAGAATTAACAATAACTACGGCTGGGTTCCCATCGCTTTTTAGGCATGACACTTGCTATTATTATGGATGCTGACTACACTACGACGCGGTATAGCTATCTGACAAAGATGCAACTATTAGAAGTTGTGCAAAAGTGAGCAAGACAAAAGGTCACAACCACGGTTCGGTGCGTCGGTAGGTATCTATACTAAAAATGTAGGGTAAGTACATGTCAGTTAAAATAATAATATGTTTATAATATTGTACATTAATTTAAAAGTAATATCAATTGAGAGTCAGTTACAGCTATTTTATGAATCCCTGGTTTAAACTTTACCTCATAGCATTTGCTAAATAGTTGTTGCTGCTTATTCCTTTGTGCAGTGAAAACTTGTGTTACAAACGAGCTGACTTATTTATGACTTTCTTTCTGTCTACATTTTCCATCTTAAATATTTTTATGCTTAGTTACCTTTGTTTGAATCTTTGAGTTATCCTTTGAGTATTCATTTATTTAATCAATGACATTTGAATCCTATTATAATGGAATCAAAAGTTGGTTGAGTAATAAAACAACTTTGCTTAATTATAAATTTAAAAAAAAATTATAATCAACTCGTTAATCTAGATATCATCAACAAATTAAAGTAAACTTACTTACACATTTTTTGAGGTTAATCTCGCAAAAAAAATCCTCAAAAGATGAAAAGTCACAAACCTAGACGCGAACACGTTACGCACCGTTCGCACACTGATTTTTGCAAGAAAATTATTTACTGCATAATTATGTAGTTTATTATACTACTTTCTGTTTAAAGTTGTGTTTTGTTTTGTCTACTCAGTTGGCGCGTCGAAACAGTCATATTGTTTTGTAGTACAATTATACTATTAGTACGTGGTTACATTGGCATGGAGTTTTTTTTTTATGTCAGCAAATGACGCAACTGACATAACAACTACAGTGCTTCGAGAATTAATACAAATCAAAAAAAAATATTCTTAATGTCTGTGCTACAGTGTCATCCAAAGGTTTTAAGAAGGGAGTAAATTTATATAAAAAATGACGTGCGAAAAGATCTGTTTGGAAAATCCAAGTCGTTCCGTTAGAACAAAACCACAATAATATACTCCACAGCAAAAAACAATTTCAGTTATTGAATAATATTAATTTGACGCTGTACATGCTGATATTTTGGTACTTATTTTTTGCCTTTACATTTACATAATATAATTTGCAGTACCTACTACAGAATTCAGAATGTAAAATTACGATTTACAAACTAAAGTACTTAACTTAAGTTACTAAATTTTAATATAACATTTCCTAATTTCTCAAAATTATTATTGTTCAGAAATGCTTCTCGCCAAATTCCGGACTTCAATTAACGATGACACGATTTATATTCATCCTGTGGATTATCCCGCTTTCCCTCTGTTTTATTTGCATATTTATCATTGTGACTTTATTTACTAAGTTGACTGAATCGTGGAATCGCGCTCAAATATTTCATTTGTGGTTTTATTAAAAGCTTGACCTAAATAACTGGGCTTCAAATCAACTTTTACGCTCGTTTTGTTGCATGTGAATATATAACAGACTATGAATATTTTGTTTAAATCAAGCTGTTAGTAGTACCTACTCGATCCTCAGGGTAATTAATACTATACCTGCAAACGATAGTATAATAAATAAACATATTAGCTAGTGTAATTATATTACTTGTTCACAACGGTTATTTTATAAACGCGTTTAATTGATTTATTAGGAGTATTTGTCGCGTATCAAAACCACTAATAAAAACCTTATTGTTATTTTGCAATCAATATCACTGTCACTGCAGCAGAAAGCCGATAAATCAATTGAACGAACTTAATTATGTTAGATGAATGTTACTCGTAGTCATCATAAAATGTAAGTAATATTTTTTTACAAAGAGAAGATTATGTTAAATATCTTCTAATAGATTCTTGTGAAATTCGCTAAATTGAAATTGAAAAACAACAAGCTAAAAACCACGGGTTGGTTCGCGTGGTACCAGGATAAAAAATAGCTTATTTACATAATATATCTAATAAGCTACATCCATTCATCTATCGAATATTAGTGGAAACAAACAAACACACACTTTCGCAATTATTTATTAATCCTTAGTGTGATTATTATAACTCTCCACAGTGTATGGCTGGCTACTCGAGTTATTTTCAATACAAGCATGAAAAAGCATTGCTCATTCAAACTAAGTTATTCATGACTAGGCTAAGTTTGGCCTGTAAACTACTCCTGAAGTCCCACTTCAAAGTAATACAAAAAGAGTACGACAGAGTCGTTTTACTTTCTTTGCCTTAAAACTTGCCTGGGAGCATGAAACCAAACTTTTGAACTCTAGAAGCATCAGCCTACAACCTAAGAATATGTACTGGCTACATCAGGACGTGACAAATCATAAAAACTCTTATCATAAAAAGCGCTCATTGAGCATGGCTATTACAGCCGTTAGGCGTTACGAAAACTTTCGGAAGTAAAGCCGATGTCTATCAGGATTTGTTTTATAAAATCGCAAGCATTACTTTAAATCCTATTGAAGGCTTAAGAACTTTGTTACCAAAATCTAGCTCGTACCAGGCTAAATAAGTATAACGGATCACCGAGCGGCTGGGATATTTTATCTTCAAGTGGATCTAGTGGATCTAGTGGATCCGTTATAATATTTCGACTGTCGGTATTCATTGTGAGTGTAAACGTGCAGATGAATGTACACAGCATCAGTAAAATATCGCAAAACCACTTATTAATCTGAAAACTAAATCAACAAAATATGTAAAGACTGCAGAGATTTATCCAAATTCAGAGCTAATGGGTTTGCACGAATGCATCGCGGTCGGTATCTATCACCGAAGTGACCCAAGAGAATGTAAGCACTTGGAAGTGACGGCAGCCACCGCTATGACACTTGCCCATTCGGCATTCAAACCGCTCTACGAATATCAAAACTCTTTTCGAGTACAAATAAGGTTGATCTCAAACCAATTTCAAATCATCAAAAACTGCTAAATTATTCACGCAATACTCGATAAGTACATTATGCTGCTTACAGAATCGATTAGATCAGGTGCATCAAAAATTTTTAGATGTCAGACCTCGCCTTTCTTTTTTTGCTAACCTTTTGCTTTTCTATAATATCAAAGGTCAATGTGAGAATTAAGTTTTCTGTTGGCATACACTATGAAACTTTAACATCCAGTTGTTAATATTGCAAACTTAGCTAGGCGATCGATCAGCTCGATCGACCGCAGTGCGGATTAACATAGTGTCTCGACCCGTGTCAATATATCTCAATAATTCACGATGCAGAACAAAGTGGACGCGGACAATATAATTTAGATCTGAGCTATTAAATCGGATTTATTGGTGTTATCAATGCGGTGATGACAATTGCCCTTTCTATCATATCGTAGATTAGTTCACAGTAGGCATTGTCCTTTGTATCATTAACACAGTTTAGTATTTAGTTGGTGCAGATGACAATCGGAATCGACTCATAGGGTTATCATAATTTTTCAGTTATCTGGTTAATATTCGAACTGATTTTATAAAGCTTTTGTTTCTAAAAGGCGTGTAAAATAATGGGCAGCTCCGTTCAGGCAAACAAAGATACCTAATACCTAAAGGCTCTTAATAATATAAATACAAACATGGTTGTAAGGAAGAGGCGTTGACATTGGGCTGTAGCTTGGCCGTAACTAGGGGTTCACCCAGCATGTAAGACTATAGAGACCAAAACAATCCTTTTAATATATTTAAAATACTAATGTAGCGGCTAGATATAACCACAGGAAATCGGGCTGACCCGTAGGTTTTATGAGTCGCGTCGCCAGCGTTTCTCCCCACTCGCTAGGCTCAAACATGTAACTCTTTAAGCTAAAGTGGAAATATAAAATCAGTATGTGGAACAATTTAATTTATTATTTGTGACCTCCTCATTATGAAGTAGACATAAAATAGATAGGGGATGCAGAGAACAACACATTATACCCCTAAACTGAAAATGCTATTTTGACCAACGTTCAAGTTGTTATCGGTAACCCTATATAGTCAACTCACTAGTTCGTGCACTTCTATAAAATAAGCACTTTACTACTATATTAATATTGTACTCTGTGTTATAAAAATATTTACAACTAACTATCGCTTATCAAAATATCAATAGATAGCGGTCTGATAACATTAAATAAACCAATAAAAGATAAGAATTTGCAGTGACTTTTACTTTTTATTATCAATTGCATACTGACTATGAAACAACAAGGCACTCATGCATTTATTTAAATTAATATAAGTTTATTATAAAATGGCGGTATTTAGAAACGTCCAATTATGGCTAGTGATAAATCTGCCAGACGTCGTCCGTGCGTTGTCGTTTTTTGTGTTTGCGTTAGTCTGGCGTCTGGCGCGCTATGACCATTCTATTTGTTACAATAGCTTGAAAATCGCCAGCCTTACAATTAAAAAAAATTACCTTATTAAATAATATTTTTTATTGTTTATAAAGGTAAATATTACAGCAACAATTATCTTTGATCTATTAATCGTATACATCACAGGAGCGGTGCAAAGTCGTATCACGTAACAATCTATTGAATATTCTAAGAATATTACGAATATTAGCCTAGCAAAAATATGTAATATCCAAACTACAGAATTCTCAATTATGATACTTCAAAACGTACGCAGTTCTAAATGAATCAATCATCGAACTTACCCTAAAACCCAATTATGAAACTTTCAATATAAATCGAATCGATATTTTCACTGCTAGCGTACTGAATCTGTCACGTGCCTATCGAAATATACAATTAATTTAGAAGGTCACCCATCTCTGTTTGCCATGACAACCCCTGTAATCGAGTTGGAGTGAAACCGGTAGTAAAACCTTATGCACATGTAGCGGATAAATCTCGTCAGTAAATTTATGGTAGGCACTACACAACACAGTAAGCCACCACTGGTCGTATAACGCCCGCACTCTCGCATAAAACTTTTTGTATTGTTTTGGTCACACAGCTTACAAACGCAAAAGCTTTTAAATCATATCAATATCAATGTTTTAATAAAAAAATGCTGTTAACTTTACAATAAATGTGGTCTTTTAATTAATTATGTAATTGTTATTTTCGTCTTACGTTTACTTCTAATTATGATAGAACTTCATGATAATTAGTCCGCTGTGGCATGTCCGCTAGATGTACAGTGTTGGATATAAAGGTGAGTTCACGCTAAAAAATATTTGTATTTATTATTCAGTAGAACTGCACAGAGTTTAAGAGCTGTAGATTTTATTTATTATTTCGTTACAGTATCGTCTACTTAGAGTTTTTGATACGAAGAAATTTTCCAGTACTTACCATAAGGAAACCTTTATCTTTATACCCTTCGCTTTGCGTACCTATGCATCTGTTTTATTATTTATTTATCTATAGTATCAAGGCAATCAAATTTTGCCCTGAAAGAAAAACCATGAGACTTATCTGAACGCAGCCTTACTGAGTTTCGAAAGGCCCCGGCTGTAAATCACTAAATTTAATTCCGGCACGACGTTTGCTTTGACTGGTCTTACTAGTTTTATTTACGTGTCTGCCTCGCTCGTACAGATTTACTTCAAAAGCAGAATTCAATGAATTCAGGGAATAATTTTGTTAACTGTTTATTTTATGTTAGTAAGTAAAAAGACGGTTCAAACGCTCGCCTGATGTTATGCACCACGCTTGACCATAACAGTTGCAGTGCCACACAAAGCTATTTGTTTTAAGATCTGCGTGGCACTGCATTTTTCTACGCTGGATTTTTCCCATCTGGCTCGTCTTCCCGAAACGTAGCTAATAAATATGTTACAGCCAGAAAATTAGATCTCGGGGTGATAAGCGTAGTGCAGTGCCACGCAAACACTTAAAAACTTTAAGCTTTGGGTGGCACTGCATCTGTTATAGTCAGGCGTGGTACTTAACATCAGGTGGGCGCTTTGATTGTCCTGTCACTTAATGAATTAAAAAAAAACAGTAATTTTACCTGCTACAGTGCTCTTCAATTTAACACAGTAATGCTTCCACACTACTGCTTGGAGGCAGAGTATATGGCACCGCGGTGGTACCCACAAAGAATTCTTATAAAAGAATCCAACCACCAGGTATTTTAGGCCCTCGCTCCACTTCTCTAGTTTTTCTCTTGCCAATCACTTTTTACGACGTCTATCGTCTCATGCCGATGCTTTCCTTGTTTGCATTATTATAAATAAAACTCGAGCTAAGGAATGCTAAACAAATATTAATATTAATTTATTTATGATTAAATAGCTCTTACGCCATTCTTTCGTTGGTAACTGCCTCTACATACTTTTTTTACTCTATTTCTGCATATTTTTGCTCCGTATCCGTGCCGGCACACGCCTCTATGCGCTGATACCTGCTTCTTACGTAAAAACATCCACCGATGGATTTCGAATTTCAGATAAAAGTAGTTTTGCTTTTCATTTGACGGGCTCGGGAAAACACGAGCAGGAGAGGCACATTGACAATGTTATGTCGATTTGGCCGCCCATGTAGGAAGCAGCATAACAAAGTCACCGATATATCTCAGAATTAGCAAGTTGAATTGACAGTGGGCGTATAACTCGCAGAACCGATAACCGCTGGGGAAAAAGTTCTTAAATAACGACCGCGAACTGAAAAACGTATGTGTGAGACGGCCCATCGAGAGTATGGACTGATGACATTGGTGACATTTTCATTGGGTATATTGACCAATCGTAGCGTAATCTTAGTGTGAGTCTTCACAATCCATATGGTGAAGGCTGAAGATTATAGTCGTTATATACTTAAGGACAGGCCTATGTCCTTTTAACGTCTATGACTGATGATGATGGTGATAGATTTGACGTTGTATTAAAAGCATGAGTTAACTTTATGCTGTCCCCTTGATAGCTTTTTTTATTGGCCAAATTTATTACAATTTAAACAATTTATGTACACAGTGTGATTGAGCACCACTATCTCATGGCAGGACACAAATATTGACGCTTTTAATTTAATTTTCATGTTGTGTTAGTCAGGCAGATATCACAGAGCCGTGATAGATCTATAAGTAAAGTAAGTTTATACGAGTCAGTGGCTAACTCTTTTGACGGAGTTAACAGGCCGCCCGAAGGCCTCCGTCACGGCCTAACTGACAACTTTGAAAAAGCCAGAACTAACTGCTTAACTTGGAACTTGCCTAACTTGACCACGTGGAACAGTGCTTCACTTCGTGAGGAGTCACTTCAAAAGAAGCCAGGTAAGATGTAGAGAGAGAGAGATAGTAAAGTGCGAACTTCCTAACATAAATTAGTTTCAAACATTAGAATAGAAAAACATGTGTAAAACAATGATCGTAACACCTTTGTAAGATTTCAAAATAAACATTACTTACTTACTTACCTAAACCATAAGATCGGAAAGCAGGAGTGCTAATCGCTACACCATTTTTTGTACCTACTTCTATATGTTTTCACTTAGGCATTAATACTGGTTAACGCCTTTGTAAGATAAAAATAAAATAAAAATTATTTACGCCAATGTTATTATTTCTACTTTATTGTAGGTATAATGCCCGTTATCACATATTTTATGTGTAGCAAACAAAAACAACATTATACTGAATGATTTATAGTACAGATAAAAATTTAATATGGCTGTTTGTACAAAACATTTGGCTTGTACACAACATTTACGAAATATTTGTAGTATGTGTGAAAATGCGTGAAAATACCTAACGTATTTTACACCAAAATGGAGAGTAAATACATTCACACTTATGATTCACTTTTGACATAGTCTTGATGGCGAAGGCGTCGGGAACTGCGATGTAAGTTGGATGGCCTAGCTGACACCTGCGTACCCTGAGGTGGACACCAGTTTCTTTATTTCTTTCTAGCTTTGGAACGGGCTGTGCTCTGGAGTTTATCTCAAGGATAAAATCCGTAACAGTATTCTCCAACAGAGAACCAAATTTATTGACATAGCTCAAGGATTAGCTTACTGGTGTGGTAGTGGGCTTTTTTTATGTCAGCAAGTGACAAGACAATCAAGGTGCCCACCTGATGTTAAGCACCACGCCTGACTATTGCAGATGCTTGTCATAGTGTTGAAGAACCGACAACCGATGGCTGTGGTAACCGCTTAGGGTATCTTCTGGATAAGACGCTAAACTAAGCTCAATGGAGCCACTGAGCTATACAGTCTCATACTTTCTACGTGCTACGTCAGTACTACGCTGCTACGCGCGTAGCAATCACCAGCACTTTGAACGAGCGCATAAATAATTTAATTTAATTAAAAGTACATTCCACGATAATTACCTGTATGTCGTGTTTTATTCAACATTTTATTGGCACATTCCTATACAGCGCATCGTTTTAACAGTTTAAAAAGATGACACATTGCAAATAAATTATTTTATTATATCAATATATAATTAATTACTCAGGGTAACACGTTTCAAAACTGTATCTAGGTAACGAGTATTTACTTACTTGCTTACAGTTTTCCATTATGTAAGATAATTTTTGTTTGCTATAAAGTAAGTAAGTTTGTATGAGTCAGTAACCAACTCTGGTGACGGACTTAATAGGCCGCCCAAAAGACTCCGCCATGGCCTAACAACTTAAAAAAAGCCGGGACCGACTGCTTAACGTGCCTTTCAAAGCACGTAAGCACTTAGTTTAAATTGCCAATGTCGGTCACACACTCTAATGGTGACTACGATAACTACTTCACGAGCGTTATTATTTGCTAGAACATGACTGTTTACAAAAAGAGTAAGTACCTACCTACTTAGGTTCTACTAAGGTTCTCTAATAATTATTATCTAGGCATGCAAATATTAAAACTTTCTTATCAAGAAATTATTTTTCAAAAGTATAGTATAAACCTATTTTTTTTTTAATCCACACAGCATCATCAAGCCCCAAGCAGAGCGGCTAACTTCCATTTTAGTTCTATAATATGTATGTGACATCATAAATCTGTTAAAACTATTTTGTCCCAGTGTGCTTACGAGTACTATATTATAATTTATACTTTATACTATAATTGATGACTGATATTCATTGCATTGATAGATTTTTTTATTAAATAGTTTATATTAGGTTTCAACTAAATAAATACGCATCCAAGCCCATAATAAAAATATGCATATCACCAAACATTTCATTTCAGCCAGGCCGACCGTGCTGCCACATCCAGTCAAAATCCCGTAAATAGAGTCATTTGTTCAAGTTGTTCACAAAGTCATCCAGATAATTACACCGCCAACGAGCTTACTATTTGTTTCTAATTGCACTTTCCAGACCAAATTAAAGGTTAAAGGCGTAGAGAAGCGAAACTCTTTTTTAACAAAACCAAATAAAATCACACGGGTAGGTTGTTTGTAATATCACGAGGAGAGGTCCATTTATTTATATTCAGCCAAATAATCAAAATTTTTAAACCAATGGAGGATTTCTTTTAAAAAATTGTTCTATGAGAGTCCTTGACCAAATTGCACACCAACATCACCCTTCCATCTAATCACCTGGGTACATCTGCAATCCATTATTGAATAAACTGTCACTTTTACAAAACAAAGCTCTGAAACTGAAAAAAAAGGAGCGCACCACTAGGCTACCATAGTTGCTTGGGAAACAATTGTTCATGGGCTCTCAACTTAAACGTTCTATGTACGTTACGCTGCAGTAAACACACAATAAAAGTTAACCCAATAAACCCTTTGAAATTAATTAAGAACGCGCAGATTTCCAAAATTAACTTTATCAAAGAGACGGTTAATTAAAACTGAGCTAAACACAATTTAGTTTATCTCCATTTAATACAGCCGGAAGCTTTGATAACTGGATGTCGTTATGAATTTTGTTGGATAAAATATTCAGCAGGGTAAAATGGTAAATTCATCAAAGTTCTGGGATAGGTTGTGGCTTATTATTCTCAATCGAGGTTGAAGGTCTAAGTCCACCGCACGGACCCTTTGCGGATTGGTGGATGAGTAACGTCTTCTCGCCCGTTTCTTCAAGATTCCTTGACGACCGGTGTGGCGCAGCGGACGCAGGTCCGCCTGCGACGCAGAGGTTGCGGGTCCGATTCCCGCCTCGGGACAAATGTTTGTACTATCCACAAGTAATTGTTCCAGGTGTTCTGGGTATTTTCTTTATTTAGTAAAAAATATCTATCTATGTATTGTATTGTATTAAATATATAACAGTCATCTAGTACCCATAATACAGCTCTGTTTAACAGCAGCTTACCTTAGGGCTAGATGAGGCTGTGTGGGTTGTCAAGCATTATTTATTTATTTATTACTATTTTTGAGAGTTTCCATAAATCTGTCACGCGAGAGGACAAGTCAAAATTATAAATATTAATTTACATAAATAAACTTAACCACTGTACTTTTATTCAAAAAATGAACCGTCAACGTCGACAGTAAAGTTTTTTTTTTAATTTGGTGTTAGAATTTGAATTTAGAATTATATGCCGTAAGTACTAAGGTATAACCTTGGTATATACCTATATACCTTGGTACCTACCTGAATTATAAATAAGGTAGGTACTTATTTGAAGCATGAAATGAAACAGTTTGCAGCAAGTTGTTAATCGCCTGGACTCCAGCCAGTACCCAATTTGGGAAATTTGCTGACGATTCTTGAAAACTTGCCGGTCGTACACCTACCTACTAATTGAAAAGTTACGCTTCTTTGTTATGGGGGAAATATTTCCAAGGGGAAAAATAGTGTTTCAAAACTTTTTAGTCATAATTTATACACCGGCTCACCCGCGGCTCGCGGGCACCAAGGAACATAACTATCCTTACGGAGCGGGCACTCGCAATGAAATGTATGAAGCAAACCACGTCGCAATCACCACACGCATAGTTTGTGTACGTAAACGGTGCTGTTGTATGTGTAAGTGTCATGGTTGTCCCCACCCAACTATTAGCAAGAGCGAGAAGCACACTTTCGCTCGCTCTGGCATGCGCGCGCTTGGACTTGGACAAAATCAAAATAAACGCGTACCTGTGCGCGTGCCTTAGCCCTTAGCTTCAGTGCCGGCAAACATACGACCGGGTAAGGTAAGTAAAACCGGTAGGAGGCAGGGAGTGGCCATTCTGTACGTTGCACTAATATCTGTTCTGTGCCCCCGGCGTGGCATTTAAAGCTATATCGCTAATATAGCCTATGTTACTCAGGGATAATGTAGCATTCTTTCTGGTCAAAGAATCTAATTAATGGTCTTTCGCTCGCTCGCCAGCTAGCGGTGTGGCCTACGTTTTACGTTACGGATTTACGGATACTTAAGATTACCTAGCAGTACAATAATTAATATTTTAATAGGTAATAAAACAAAATTTATTATTCTTTCTGTATTATACCTACCTACCTACATTATTAATTTGTATCTTGAAAGAGCCCTAGACGTCGGAACATCAAACTTAACTTGCAGACTTAGGTACCTAGGTATAACTACTCTACTTAAAATTTAACGAACAACTTTCTCTAGTTAGTTTTCTGGTTTGTTTCAATTAAATATTCGTTATCCACTTTAAACGTAATCGGTGTTAAATAAGGTACTAGTCCAAATTATGAAGGACAGAATTTTCGACTCATTGCAATTTATTACTTTGCGTAGTATCTACCTACCTACCTATTTAGTAAAGTACCTATTCTACATAAGTGCCGTCTTTAAATCTAGTATGTAGTAGGTAGGTACTTAAAGCACAACAGACAGAGTAGGTAATAACAATAGATGCTCCGCTCAAACAATTTATTCAATCTTATACCTAATAGGCAGAGGCGGCTTTAGTGTAAAATATATGGAATCCCTGAATACCCGCATGTATTCAAGGTTTTTTTGTTTATACCACCAAGGTGGCAAACCAGCATACCCCGTGCCGGATTAAGCCAGCGTGGGGCCTGTAGCAAAAGCCTGCGCGGGGCCCCTCGAACTTTTGAACTGAATTTACTTTAGTCGCACGCTATAGATAGATCAACGGCGAGCGTAGCGAGCCGCTAAAAATTTTAGCTAAATATCTTAAACTTTATGAGCGTATCAACTCAACTAACGTTAGCAGTCTTCAATATAATAACGGCGAGCGTAGCGAGCCGCGACAAATTTTCTATACTGCTTGCTATCTTAATTTTTTATAAGCTTTTCAACTCAATTTACTTTATTGCTTGTATACAAAACTGCGAATTGGTGCGATGCGAATTCGCAACGTAGAAAACTGCGACACGTGGTGATTTCGTGTGGCGAAAGAATGGTCACCCGAATCGTGCAAGACACCCGAATCACCTTCCACGATTCGGGTGACCATTCCTTGCGATGCAAACCGATTTGCAAGTTTTTGCGATGCGTCGTGCGTCGTGCGAACTTGTAGATATTAACGATATGACGTTGCATCGCAGTTTTGTGTACAAGCTCTTAGTCATTTGTAACAGACAGTTCAACGGCGAGCGTAGCGAGCTGCGAAAAATTCTGGGTGTTTATCTTGTTGAACCTCGAAATGAGCAAAAACTTATATCGGTGCACTCAACGCGGCTTGCATTATAATGTATTTGAAGATTGTTTACGGCACAGGCTACGGGGTATACTAGGTATTTGCTACTCTTGCTACGTTGTTAATCCGGTACTGAGCATACCTACGGCCCACCTGATGTTAAGTGGTTATAAGCCTAGATATGGAAGATAGCAATATCAGAGGAATCTTTCGCGCGTTGCCGACCTTATAAAAATTAGAAAACTCCCTTTTCGAAGTACCTACCCGCTATTAATGTAGTCAGCCTAGTCAGGGTTATAATAATGACAGTCATGTGTCTTTCGCGCTGTTACCACAGTTATTACTCTGTGCTGTTACATAATAATTAAAGCAAAGCTAAGTATGATCTTATTTTATGTAGATAACAAATCAAAAAAAAAATTATTAGGACAACTTAGTTTACTCTTCAAGTCTAGGTACCTAATGCATAGGTACAAAGGACCGCGTTCTTAGTCATAAAGTAACGAGAAGACTTGATACCTGACCTTGGTAGAACATCTTACAAGCGGGTGTGCTTGAAGGAAACCCCTGTAATAAACCTAACACCGGTCCCGTACAACTGTCTGGTGGCTGGAGCTTTTAAGGAAACACTTGATGTAGAATTAGACACGCCTTCTGCATTAAGCTACGGGTTATTGTGGCAACATAAAGCGAACTCGACGCTAGCTAATTGCGAGTTGGACGTGAGAAGAATAATGTATTCTACCAGCGTTGCTTCTGCTGTTTTCTTCTGTGCTTGTTTATTACTGCATACCTACCTACCAACATCGATAGGGTTTTTGTAAACAGAGAGCAATAGCTACCTGCTTGAAAAAAAACTAATGAAAAGTAGGCGCCTGAGATCGCTGTGATATTGTAATTGCTGTTGGCGATTAACCAAGTCATTAAAACCCCGTGATTTTTTATTTTATTTTATTTTATTTATTAGTTCACCAAAAATTTATTCGTGATTAGGTAGGTAGGTACCTACATGCTAGTTAACAAGTTTGAGTATTCATAGGCTAAACGAGAAACCAATTAGGTATGTATAAAGGTAAACACAGCTTGCACCGGAAAGTTACCTAATATTATGTTCTATAAACAAACTAATAGATCTCTAAATAAGTAATTTATTTAATTTAAGTAATAGAAAAAATAAATTATGTAAGTACGAACTAAAAATTTTATAAATACCAATCCGCTTAATTTGGTCCGCGATCACTCTCGCTCGAGGCCAGTGTCCCAGTACCTAGTGGAAACATTAGAATGTCATGATGAAGTAGGTAGTTGAAATAATGAGGAAGAAGCGTATCCTTTCTAGGTAGGTCTACCTATTATAGTTCGCACAGCGGATCTAGGCTTCCGTGAAGTTAGCTGTTTGTGATGCGCAAAGACAATTTAGTTTGAAAATGCTCCATTGCGCATCGAAACGGCTAATTTCACGACGGACGAATGTCGTTAGAAAAGAAAAGTAGGTAAAAGTAGGTAACTTACTTAAGTTAAGTAAGGTAGGTAAGGCACTTACCTTACCTACCTTATCTTCCAGCATCCATAGCATGGCGATTTCATCTCTACTCTACAGTAGAAAAAAACATTTTTTTCGCATAGAATAAATTAGGTAGGTACAGCCTAAATACGCTGCAGTGCAGACCATAAAGTAACTTCTGCAGACCTCACGCGAGAAGTATCGTCGATGGCGCGATGTGCCGATGCGGGCGAAGGTCCGCCTGTGACGCAGGGGTTGCGGGTTCGATTCCCGCCTTGGATCAAATGTTTGATCAGACAAAACACCCAGAACAAATTTAGTTCCGAGTATTCTGGGTATTTTCTAAGTAGTTTACCTACTTTAAATAAAAAAAAATAAAAAAACGTGTCTTTGGAATTTTTCCTCATCGTTTATTATTTTTAAACAAGGGATAATTTATTGTGAATTGTGATCGTTTAAAATACATTTTGGTCGCGAAACCTATCAGTGACATAAATATTGTAAACTCAGACAAATAAAAGTCTGAGATTGTAAACAAAAATTGACAGTAGATTTCTTCTTCTTCTTTTTTTAATTTGTGGCGTCTACATCTACAGTAGATTTTTAGCTTGTAAGGTACGATTGACTTTGATTAATACGTTCTGGGGACTGTTGACAACAACATAAGCAACATAAGTTACGTGTGACACCTGAATTATTAACTAATGAAAGATGTCAATGTCGCTTTTTTATAAATGTTAATGTCAAGTCAGCATGTCTCTCGCCGTCTCTGTCAAATCAAAATAATTACAGAAAACACGACGAAATTGTTCGCATGTTGTGCAACTTTTATCAAAATTTTCGCAATATTGGTGACATTACAAATTACTCATTCCATCTGTTTTAAACACTATCACATACGGACACAGTCTTTTTAGGTAAAAGTATTGAATTCTACAAAATGCGTCTAATAGACTCTGTGAAACTTACGGATCTTCAAAACAAGCCGGATAATATCCGCAATATTTGTATTGTGGCCCACGTAGACCACGGAAAGACAACCCTTGCGGACTCCTTGATATCCAGCAATGGTATCATATCGCAGAGGATGTGTGGAAAGCTACGGTACATGGACAGCAGGCCCGACGAACAAGCGCGGGGTATCACCATGAAAAGCAGCAGTATCTCGCTTTACCACGCTGTGGATAACCAGGAGTACCTTGTGAACCTCATAGATTCTCCAGGACATATTGATTTTTCAAGTGAAGTGTCAACAGCAGTCAGACTGTGCGATGGGGCCATTGTTGTGGTAAGTGAAAACTTGTTTTTCAATAGTTTATCAAAACAAGCTATTTATTCGCATGTTTACTGTTACTATATCAACCTGGTATTATCATCATTGTATTGAGTGGCGACCACGAACTGGAAAACAAAGTGTAGGACGGCCCCCCACAAGATGGACCAATGACATTAAAGCGGTTGCAGGAAGTCGGTGGATGGTGAAGGCCCAAAATCGATCGTCATGGCGCTCTTTGGAGGAGGCCTATGTCCAGCAGTGGACATCTATCGGTTGATATGATGATTATCATCATTATTATCTAGTGAAGCAAACAACTTTGCAATCAAGCATTACATTATGAAAGGGATCTATTATGAATCGGAGATATTTTCTTACAAATAGCTTTTTTAGCAATTAGCTTAGACTATAGGCCTAAGTCAACACCATACAATCAGTGTCGTCATATAATCCTATGTTTCCAGGTAGATGTGGTAGAAGGAGTGTGCCCCCAAACACGTCTAGTCCTCAAACAGATTTACTCTGAGAACATGAAAGCTGTACTAGTTCTAAACAAAATAGATCGTCTCATCTTGGAAATGCAGGTGGCCCCGATCGATGCTTATGTACATTTGCAACAGCTCCTGGAACAGGTCAATGCTGTCATGGGTGAACTCTTCGCCACTGAAGTGACGGAAAATGAGGAAAGAAAAATGGAAAAAGAGGTTGGCTATGTTCATAATTTATTTATAATACACTTATTCATAATAACTACTTTTAATACTCTGCTAGCCTAAGTGTCTTTCAAATCTTTTAATTTCATTGTTCATTGACATAAAAATGACAAGGAAAGACACACTTAGCAAGATGCTAATTCACAATCTCAAAATGTCATTTATAATGATGATGCATTATAAATATTATTGTTGTCTCATCATAATGACAGCTATCTAATGTTCCCACTGCTGGGACACTGGCCTACTCTCAGACAAGAGTGATTGGGTCTTAATCCACCACGCGGACCCAATGCGGATTGGTGGATGGCACATGTCTTTCGAATTTTTAGTTCTTAGACATGTTGTCTCATACATAAGTTTTATTAGAATATAAAAGTTATTAGGTACCTTTCTAATTAAATGACCAAGTCAAACATTGTGAAACTATGAAAAAAAAGGAATAAACCCAATTCAGTTATTATAGTTTATCATAATGTTGTTATCCCAATAAATAAATTCGAATTTGAATCTACTCCCATTTAGGGTAGTTTTTTTCTGACAGAATAAAAATACTTAGGAACAGGATAGAGACAGTACCCATTTATTAGGATCTCTTTGTTGTCCATCTGTCTGTCTGACTCTCAGGAACAGCTTTTAACTTGTTTTATTTCCAGCCACAAGAAGAAAAGCTTAAGGAGGACAATAATTTCTACGATTGGACCTCTGCGTTAGAAGATTCAGATGACTCCAACTTGTATTTCTCACCAGAACAAGGCAATGTTGTGTTTGCCAGTGCAGCAGACGGCTGGGGCTTTACTACTCACACTTTTGCTAGACTGTTCTCTGAAAAACTAGGTAAGTTATTGAGAAAAAATTTATAAACATCAAATTTGTTAAATGTTGAGCATCTGCATTTGTATTCTGTAAGCATAGCATTTTCTATAGTCTTACAATGTTTTTGCTTAATAAAATAAGTTGTAAACAAGTCTGAAATACCTACTGTGTGAAATACTTCTGATAGGAATGTCTTTAACTAACCTTTTGATGACTAAACTGCTAAATGAATTTCAATAAAATTTATTATGCTTAAACTCTGGGTAAGGACATCCTACTTTTTATGTAAGTATGTAGCTCGCAAGCGAATCCGCGGGATGTACGTCTAGCTGCCGCTTTGGATTCGCTTGTACACAAAAATAATACATAACTTATAAAAATTTATATCTTTTTAAATTAAATATTAATAAACAGTCTCATTTCTTCTTCATAGTTTTACAAGCATAAAATTGGACCTCAAATGTTAGTTAAAAATCATTATTAGATATCTTCAAAGTGTCCTACAACAGTTTAGTCCCAAAACAAATTGCAGGAAATATCAACAAAAGTCACTCAATTTTAATGATTTTTTTCAGGAGTAAAAGAAGAAATCCTACGCAAAGTTCTTTGGGGTGACTTCTACTTGAACTCAAAAACAAAACGCTTCATGAAAGGTGCCCAAGAAAAAGCTAAGAAACCACTATTTGTCCAAGTCATACTCGACAACCTATGGAATGTCTATGAGACAGTTGCAATAAGAAACGAAAAGGAAAAAGTACCTGTTATCTGTGAAAAGTTAGGCATTAAGCTTACTACAAGAGATTTGAGGCACACAGACTCAAGAGTTCAACTCCAGTCATTAATGGTTCAGTGGTTACCTTTATCAGATACTGTGCTTCATATGGTTTGCAGGAAACTGCCTTCACCTAAGGAATTACTCCCAGAAAAAGTGGAGAAACTTATGTGTTCACGGATACGCGATTTCAACGCATACCACCCTGATACTCAGAATTTAAAAGAAGACTTTTTAGCCTGTGATAGTAGTGAGAATAGACCCTTAATTATTTTTGTATCAAAGATGTTTACTGTTGATAGGAGTATTTTGCCAGAGAATAAGCCAAAGGTTTTGACAGCTGAAGAAATGACTTTGAGGAGGGAGAGAGCGAGACAGATAAAGGCAGGAATTAAACAGGATGTTGAAGAAGTTGCTGCAGAAAAAATTGATGAACAAGAAAAAAGTGCAGTTGATGAGGTATTTTTTCTAAATCGGTTATTTATAAAACAAGGTCTCATATGGTAATAATTTAGCTTAGTTAGTAGGTGTGTTATATGTTCATTATTGTCTCTAAGCCTAGTATTCTAATAAATAAATGTCCCCTCGACACGTGTAATGTTGACGTAGCTCCAAATAATATCGATCTAGACTTGTTTCTTGTAAATATCGTGGACGAAAAAGGTTGTCATGTCTGGCGATGTCAATCGACATCATCCAATGTTGCCCGACAACACTAGCGATACATGTCGCGACGTATCCCCGAGTAAATAAGAGATTTAAGAGTAGTAGAGTTCTTTGTGATAGAGCTCGTCTGGAGAAGGACTACCACCATACCAATTCCTGCCGCCAAGCAGTAATGCTCGCATTTGCTGTGTTCCGGTTCGAAGGGTATGGTTTCCGGTGAAATTACAGGCACATGAGACTTACCATCTAACGTCTCAGGGTGGTAACACACAAGTAATATCTATGATGTTGCATGGGTACATAGGCTACGGTAACCGCTGACCATCAAGTGGGCCGTACGCTTGGTTACCACTTTAGTAGTATATAAAAAGACAATACCACAGATAATATGCCATTTAAAAGTAATAATACAAAGTTTTTTTTAGAATGAAAAAGACCAGCCCGTGTTCATTGCGTTCGCTAGAGTATTTAGCGGTAGAGTGAGGAGAGGTGACAAAGTGTACGTCCTGGGCCCAAAACACGACCCGAGTGGAGTACTGAGTATGAAAGACTATACTATCGACCCTAAGTTGAAGTTGAAAGATTTGCCCAGCGACGAACATATTACTATTGTAGAGTAAGTATCTAGCTATAGTGCGTGTCCTCAGCGTAAGTCTTCATAACAAACTTCAAAAAAGGAGTTTATTCTCCACCAATCCGCATTGGGTCCGCGTGATGGGTTAAGACCCAATAATTCTCGCTTGAGAGTAGGCTAGTGTCCCAGCAGTGGGAACATTAGGCTGTCATGATGATGATGAGCTAATACTTCAGTGGTGGTCCCATGTATAGTTCGCACAGCGGATCTAGGCTTCCGTGAAGTTAGCCGTTTGTGATGCGCAAAGACAATTTAGTTTGAAAAAGGTCCATTGCGCATCTAAACGGCTAATTTCACGACGGCCGAGATCCGTTGTGAGAACTATGAATGTAATAAAAATAGGTTGATTAATTGTTAAAAAAAAATTAAAACGTGTGAATAACTACATCCACAAAACAGTAAAAACAATTCTGTTCTGTGACACATCCCTTCGTATCACACTAAGGAAGAAAGAAAGAACACTTTATTGGGTACATTTTTACATACTAATTGTACGTATCTACTTATGTCTAACTGGAGTCCTTTTAAATCAAGGTACTACTATCACTACAATCATACATATACACTACAATCTATAACAACATTTTTTTTATTACGAAGTCAGCTTTTGTGTTTTCTAAAAATAGTTATTTCTATGTCACGTGACGAGGTTAAATGGTTCGGTTATTTATTTTGTTTTGTCATTTTATGCTGAGGTTTCAACTAATTCATTAATTTAATGATTCTAATGCATCTTATTATATTACAGAATCAAATCCTTGTACATTCTTATGGGAAGAGATCTAGAGCTTGTAGATGAAGCCATTGCTGGTAATATTATTGGTAAGTTATGAATTTCGTTTTCTAGGTTTCTTTCCGTCCTTTTCCCTCCTTCCACTGAAGTTTTGTGCCATTTCGGTCCAATCTTGCTGTAGGATCAGTCTGGTTATTATGTGACTCGGTTGCAATCGATTTTACTAGGTTCCAGACGTATTTTGTATTGACAGGTTGTTGATTAAATTTGAATTGCAACACATTTTCGTAATAGTATTCACTGGTAGAAGGATTATATGATGATGATGATGATGAGATGAGAGATTAGAGTAAGAGTCCGTCATGGTGGGTACCGCAGTACCAGATATTCTGCCTCAAAGGAGTAGTGTGCAAGCATTACTATGTTTAAGGTTGAAATTCACTGTAACAAGTAAAATTACTGGGCGACTGTGACATAATAATAAATAAATAAATAATTAAATAATGCTGGACAATCCAAATAGCATCATCTAGCCCCAAGGTAAGCTGCTGTTAAACAGAGCTGTGTTATGAGTACTAGATAACTGATATATACTTAATACAATACACAGATAAGATATTTTTTTATTATATATAGAAAATACCCAGAACACCCGGAACAAATTTTTGTAGATCGTACAAACATCGGACCCGCAACCTCCGCGTCGCAGGCGGACCTGCGCCCGCGGCGCCACATCGGTCGTCAAAATAATAACATACTCCAAGCAACTATCGCGGTGCAGTTCCATGCAGAACCAGCTTTGGGCGTCACTGACTTTTATGTGTCATGCCTCAGACCGTTTCGTCATTTATTGACATAAACAGTGTAACAGATCAACATTTTTACAAGTACTATTCCGCGTTGTAACTATCTGGATCAGTGACCGCCAGTGGCAATTCCATCATATCTTCCGTGCTCCGGAGGGCACGTCAAGCTGTCAGTCTCAGCTCTATCAAAGCTGCATCGAGTATTTCTTCCCAACAACAGACTCATACGTACTTACTTAACAGGAATAGGAGGTCTAGAAGACCATGTACTGAAAACGGCAACACTAAGCAGTACCCCGGCTTGCCCTGCATTCAGTGAGATGCAAAACGCCGTGGTTCCTATACTCAGGGTGGCTGTGGAGCCCACGAATCCATCGCAACTCTCGCAGTTAGTCAAAGGTAATAAAGTAGAGTTCTTAAACTTGAACTCTGAGAATTTGGTTTGTAACTATAATACATTCGTTCTCTTTCCAATAAACTGAAAACAAGGCGCGACGCTATTTAAGTTTTTTTATTATTAAAAATCGAAGGTACCCCAAACCGTAGGCTCAGGATCTAGTATCTTCTTAAGTTCTTTGTGATAAAGCTTGTCTGGGGGAGGACTACCATACCTATTTCTGCCAAGCTACTGCTTTGCGGAAGATTATGGTTTCCGGTGAAATTACAGGCACATGAGACTTTAGATCTACGTCTCAGGTGGCGACGCGCAAGTGATATCTCTGATGTTGCAAAGGCAAAGGCTACGGTAACCGCTTACCATCAAGTGGGCCGTATTCCCGGTTGCCACTTTAGTGGTATAAAAAATATTATTTCCAGGTCTTAAGCTGTTGAACCAATCAGACTCGTGCGTGCAAGTGTTACTGCAAGAGACGGGAGAACATGTTTTAGTGACGGCCGGCGAGATACATCTAGAGAGATGTCTCGAAGACTTGAAGTGAGTTGGTATTGTTTTTACTAGCACGCACTGTCCCACTGCTGGGCAAAGGCCTCCTGCTTCCCTCCACTTTTTGTTTTTCAACCAAGCTTACGGTACTTGATGGTAAGCGGTCACCGTAGCCAATGTATTGTTAGTATGCTTTAATTTGTTAGTTTGTTTAGGTCAAATCATCTCCGATTGAGCTGAAATTTGGCATAATAAATAATAATGGTGACAATGCAACTGTATGTGACAACGAGCTGATTCGATGATGGAGTTCTTTTCTCTAGGAACTCTTCAGCAAATAACCAAAAAACTATCGATATTATATTCACAGATTTTTTTTGTTTTTTATTTTTTTATGTCTTAATTGCGTTAATGACACGAGTAGATAGTAGAGAAAACTTCAGTAATATAAAAGATTATAACATTTTACAAATTCACAGAAATGAGTACGCCAAAATACCGATAAAAGTCTCCGAACCAATTGTTCCATTCAGAGAAACGATTGTAGAACCACCAAAAATAGATATGGCGAACGAAGAAATTGACTCGCAAAACTTAGACAAAGGCGACAAAGAAGAAGACCCAGTTATAACAATATACACGAATAACAAGCAAAGCAAGATCAAAATACGAGCAAAACCATTACCCAATGAGATAACGAATCTGCTAGACAAGTCGACGGATTTATTAAAAGCCGTATCGCAACATATAAAAACAATGCAAGCCATGTCCAAAAACGAAAACAACATACAACGTCTAGAAATGCTTAAAGCAAGACATAAGCTATCGGATCGCATATTAAAACTAATAGAAATTTTCAAAGAAGAGCTACAGAGTTTGTGCTCTAAACTAGGCCCGGAATGGCAAGACATTGCTAATCAAATATGGTCCGTAGGACCTAGGAATTGCGGTCCAAACGTCCTGCTTAACCAAACCACAGATTACAGCACAAAATATCTACACCACGATAGAGAATTCGAGGAAGATGCAAAATTCGAGTATGAGGGTAGTTTTGTGAATGGTTTCCAATTGGCTACTTTGGCGGGGCCGTTGTGTGAAGAGCCAATGATGGGCGTGGCGTTTTGCGTTGAAGAATGGATCTTGGAGAAGGCGGAAGGTGATGATGCTTCAAATTTTGGGCCACTATCAGGTAACTATTTACTGTGTAAACACATAACGAACATACTTTAAATTCACGATCTGAATCTCTATGATTTGTCGGTTAGCTATAATACAGCTGTCGCGCCAAACGATAATCAGACAGACAGTGATGTTTTTTTTTTTATGTCAGTAAGTGACAAGACAATCAAGACACCCGCCTGATGTTAAGCACCACGCCTGACTATAACAGATGCAGTGCCATTATGTATTATATTATATTATAGGTTATATAGATTACTTGGCAAATTAGCTTACTTGAGGTAACCGGTATGGATAACATCATCATCATCACTCGAAGATCATTTTGATTTCTAGTGTTCCGTAACAATAACCAAAATATTATTTATTTCACTTTATTTCACAGGTCAAATCATGTCAGCAGTGAAAGACGGGTGCAGGAAAGCATTCCAAGTGCAACCGCAAAGACTAATGGCGGCCATGTATTCCTGCGACATTGCCGTGGATCAGAAAGTATTAGGTGAGTGCCATTTTCAGCTGTATTTCTTCATTGTGAAGGTCATATTTCGAATGTCACGCTGAGAGAACTGGATGAAAAGATGGTAAGTTTTTTCTTTTTAATTACTACATATAAAAATAGCTTAGTTCATCCTCTAGTAGCATTCCTGTAGCAGGATCACATATTGGCGATTTTTGACCTATCTGTCGAATGTAAAATAATTGATGAGAAAAAGGTCTACGGCCCTAAAGAGTTTTATAGGAACAAAAAACAAAAATAAAGCCTAGAATCCTTTTAAATTTATTATCCATAATTACATTTATATTCTTATACTAATATTTACAACCGCTACATCAAAATATAAATAATATGGATACCTAACATAAATATTAATGTTAACTGGAAAACCTTTCTAAATGCATTAAAAAGTTTTAAATTCATGAAAACTCGCTATCACATCTCTTTTGTGTACATCGTAATAATAAATTAGCGCCTTACCACAAGACTGTGCTGAAATAATTGCGATTTACTCACTCTATCACTTTTTTAAGTGATAGAACTTTATCGTTTTTAGAAAGGCTTTTGCCTTGTAACATAACTTTTAAGTAATGTTTAACTTTCGATAAGGGTTTAAACATAACTTAAAAGCTCTGTCACTTTGAACGTCTTGGCAGTGACAAATAATTGTAAGTAATGTTTAACTATCGATATTGTTTTGTAGTAAAGCAGTTTGTCACCTACTAGGTGGGGATAAGGCCAATTGTTCTAATTTTCCAAAACTAGGTACTTATAACTAAGTCATGGTTACATCTATCTGGCAGGTTTATCAAAACGAGAATAAGTTACATGTTGACGGTAAATTAAATCAAAAATACTGATGATGTACTACGATTTATTGTTGAAGTTAGATCTACACTTATTCTTCTTCTTCTTTTATTATGAACTCTTTGGCTTATTTGCCACAATTTGCCAGTGTCAAGTGTATTAGTTTGATTGTCGCTTAGCAACGTAAACAAATGAAATTTGGAAAGAAATGATGACTTTTCTTTCAAAATTCCCTTGGAAAGTCTTTGACTAAATTACCAACCAACATTACCCCTCCATTTCAATCACCTAAACATGACGTAAACAAGTTAAATTGGATAAACTGCCACCAAATTTACGTATTAAAACTTAAAATAACACGAGAGAAATAATTAAAATGGGAGGACCTAGGTCGTTTTGACAAGTTAGTCAAAGACCCACTCATTCTTTATGAAAACTCAAACTCGAAAGATGTTAACGTTGATGTTTTTACAGTTTTTACACAAACTATCACAAATTCTGTGTTTGTGCCTTGTTTCAAGCTCATTTAGTCATAAGTGACAGATCTAACATAATACAGTATGGTTTGTGGATTTAAATAATCGTAAAGCAAAAATTACACTCACACAATACACACGAATATGAGTTTGTTTTATCTAAAACCGTTCTAACTTCTTTGGTCTCAAAAGTTGTTTAAGTTGGCTATTCTTGCATAATAACTTACAGAGACATGGCTTGTAAGATTTGTAAATATGGTTTGTGTTTAAATAACTTTTAGAGTTCACGTTCCTCAAACTGTACTGTATTTCAACAATAATCTGGTTCCACCACAAATCCACATCAGAACACAATTACTAACAGAATAAAACTAATAAATGCACTGAACACTGAGTATTAGGCGTAATAGAGTTTTCACCAAACTAAAATACCATTTAGAATGGGAAAAGTGAAGCGTTCGGATTATAAGCGAAACTAAAGTATGCGTTGAGTCCAAAAAGGCGGGGGAAAACGGCCTTTATAGACCCAACAAACTTTACATTACCTAGCTTGATTTATTCTTAATCGATCCAATGTAAGGATCTAGCTAGTTCTTGTACTTTTTGCCAGGGGAAAGGCGGGTAGTTTGGCATAGATCGTTTCGCTCTTGCCATGCGGTTTCTTCTGTTGTAATAGTGGTATCGGTTATAGACTGGCTGGTGGGGTTGGGAGTAATCCACTTTGTACGACATCGTTGTGCTTTGGACCCCAGTGTACCGGTTCGCATTGTAACCTGGTGATTGAAAAGCAAAATATCATAATTATTAAACAAATTGCAAAAACAATTATAAGTACAATATAAACGAAGACAGTAATAGCTTGGAGGAAGGAGCTTGCTGCCCTAGTTCGCTTCGAAAAAATGTCTCGTTTCCGGCCATAGTGGCGGGTTTCGAAGCTGAACGGAGAGGCAAGCTTTGTAAAAACAACCAATAGAGTGTGTCAAAATTTAACTTGCCATATTCTCGCGGTGCTGCTGGTTGATTTTACGCAACTACTCTTCGCTAAACTTCGATAAGGTTGGATAAATATTGGTCCTAATATCCTACTATCAAAAGTAATAATAATCCAATTTCTGAGAATTTAGCTCAATATCGCTCAAGGACATTGGGAGCGAGCGCGTTGATGTCTTTGCCTGCAAGAGCGACGCACATGCCCGGGAGCGCTTTCACTATCTTGAGTTTTCGATATTTTTTACGAGCCTAATCTTAATTAACATCCATATTATTTACCCACTTCCTATTCAAACTGCAAATTCCTATCCGATTGAGCTAAAGTTGTTTACGAGATCCAGAATTCTAAGATTCAACGTACTCGTAAGCGGAATACATATTTCTTACAACATTCAAACTGTATCGAGTAATGTTCTAAATTGAATTTATCCGTTGACGCTTTGGTAACTTCTGTATTATATTTAAACTCCATATTACCATACACTGATGTTGTCAGCATCTGGGACTAAGCCTGCTAGCACATTCGCTTAGAATCAGCGATACATATTTTGCTATACGAGTTTTTGTTTTATCACACTTCGTTCCACCTTTTTATTTTTTTATTATTATTTTAATCTTGTTTGCTAGCGTGGTTATGAAAAGTAGAACATAGTCTACGTCCGCCAGACTTAAAACTATATCTGCTTGCCAAATATCATCCAAATCAGTTCAGCGGTGAAGACAGAACGTTTCTACTTTTAGTAATTTTAACAAACATAAGTTGAAAAATATTTATTCAAAAACCAAAATGCACTAATTCTAACTGTATCCGTGCAGTACAAAAGCTCATTTCATTTAGCACAACAACAAGGCTGATTTATGTCATTGCGCGAATGCAGGCGTTGTGTGTGGTCGCCCCCACTCGCCATCAATATGCATGCGCTAGCACTCTGATGCACGGTGCACTAAACAGATGTATTCCGAGGCTTGGCTGGCTTATGCATAAACAAGTCAGGCGTTTAGATCTATTTCATTCAGTTGAAATACTAGATATAGACTAGATACTGTTAAAAGTTTTTCAATTTGTTGTGTGTGGTTTCTTATACTTGCAAAGTGTGCTGGAATTATTTAAATGTAACTTTCATGTGTTTATTACCAGCTTCTGCGCGGGCAGAACCACGGGGTTTAGCTCGCGTTGTTATGATAGACTACAACAGGTCCATCCAATGGTCAATTATTCCAAGATTAATTCAAATCTTTTTAGCCGTTTATCATAATTACCAGCCAATAGACATTTACTGCTGGATATAGGCCTAAAGATCTTGAGTCTTCACCTACAGTCTACTTAATTGAAACTGCAACGAGTGCTTACGCTTGCTGGTTTTGAGAACAAAATGGCAGGCAAAAATCCCTGCTAAATAAAGTTTTCTTACCCGTATTGTAAGCCGGTGTGGGTCTGACGCACATCATGCCGTATACCCTGATGCCGGGAACAGACGCGTACGTTGGTTGGTCGTGGGTCATCGGTCCTTCTGTAAATACATTAAAATCATACTCTCAATGACAAAAAAAACAGAAACAAGTATGGTGGTGATATTTCCCGGATTAGCACTATCACAAAGAACTACTACTCGGTCTTAGTATTGCGGACAGGAATACGTCACATACATAGATGACCTTCTTTCTGTGTTACTATGTGATAGTGCTAAGTAAAAAAAAAAATAAGTTAAACGGTTTTATTAAATACTAAACGCTATAAAATAATTGGGTAGGTCTTATGTACCAGTCATCACACTTATTCTCATCAATATAGGGCATTGATCAGACAAAAAAGTAAAATCATGGGGCGTATCGTAACCAGAGTAAGCATTTACATATAAAAAAAAATGACATACGTATAAAAATTTCACGCGCCCCACGATTTTATTTTTTTGTCTGATCAATGCCCTAGACAAGCCCTTCTTTTCTGACCCTACATTAAGATTTACAGAGTCTTGGGTGTATTAGAAACAACGTACGTACTGTCCCGGAGGTACAGTCAGCAAAAAATTTGGTCTACCACGGTTGAGGTTCATTTGAACGTCATGACTGGTAGACTACTGTATTGGCTGACTGTACCCAGATCTGGACACCGAATAAATATACAGAGTTCTTTGTTATAGAACACGTCCTGGGAAGTACTACCACCATACCTATTTCTGCCGCAAAGCAGTAATGCCCGCTTTGCTGTGTTCCGATGTGAAGGGTATGGTTTCCGGTAAAATTACTGGCACATGAGGCTTTCGATCTATGACTCAAGGTGGCAACCCGCGAGTGATACCTCTGGTATTGCAAGCGTCCATAGGCTGCTGTAACCGCTTACCATTTTGTGGGCCTCTAAAACTCTTGCTCCTCAATAAGGCTCAATAAGGCCACTGAGTTTACTATGAACGATTCATTCGAAACGTACCTAATACATTGTTCTCGGAGCACCGGCAGATAACCAAGTAGTGTGATTTGCCAGTTCTGATGTTCTGCAGCGCTAGCAGAGACCAGTCTCTAGAGGCTCTGCATTCTCGCATCTCTGTTACGGCTTCGCAAGTCTTCACCAGGGTCACCGCTTTACTGGCATACTGAAAATACCCAACTATACCGTTAATATTTGTAAAATAGGCTGGTGTCTTCAATTGATGTAATGTCAACTCTTTTATGAAGCTAAGGTTGTGATTCCGACGACGGCAATAGCAGACCTCAGACAGTAGGCGACATTACTAGTTTGTATATTTATACTGTGTAATAATCTTCTAAAAACTGAAAACACGTGCACAATAACAAACTAAAGGCGTTGAATTCGAAAACCAAATTGTCGCTTGCTCTATCCAGTCTGCCAGTCGCCATCGGAATCACACCTATAGACAAAAAATAAAAAAACCCTAACTCAACCTTGATACTACAGTTTCTCTATGATGAGTCAGCGGTTCTACCGCCAGTTTTCTTTCTAAAAACAACGCGGCAACAATAGAACTTTCAACAGTTTGACAGTTCAAGGTCACATAACTTACTCTCTTCTTAGAATCCGAAGTCAGCCTTGTCGTGTGCAAGTCGTCCGCGTTCAGACTAGCGGAGCAAGGGTCCCGATACCTAGCTGGACAGGCGCAAAGTGGTTGAGTATAATTCAACCGTACGTACACCGCGTTGCAAACCTGGAATGTGATAGGGTAAATGTGTAAGGATCAAAGAATGCTGCGGTGAATTGATCATAAAATGACATAGGAATAATGGAGGCGATAATCGTAATCCAAAGCGACCATAGAAGTACTCGTATTTTGTCACATAAGATTAAAAGCTAATATTTGCCATTGATTGATTGTTCCATAATAGACACCGTAATACCCACACTACATACACGCATAAAATCACGCCTGTATCCCGTGGGGTAAGCAGTGTCCACGGATTTCCACTTGCTACTTTCATGACATACCTCTGGCTTCATTCACTCTCATCACATTATTCATACAAGTTCAACGGTTTAGGGTACTCTTGACCTGGCCTTTCTTTATAATACAACGTTGATAATATTACGCATTAAATATTAAAGAAACATGAGAATAAAACCGGTAATAAAACAGAGCACCGGTGGTCTAGAGAGCACCGGTGGTCTAGAGAGCACCGGTGGTCTAGCGGTCAGAGCACCGGTGGTCTAGTGGTAGTGACCCCGCCTTCCGATCCTAAGGTCGTGGGTTCAAACCCGGTCGTGCACCAATGGATTTTTCTGTTCGAAAAATTTATGTGCGCAATGCCAGTGCTCTCATACGGTGAAGGAAAACATCGTGAGGAAACCGGCATGTCCAAGAACTAAAAACTCGAAAGACATGTGCCATCCGCCAATCCGCATTGGGTCCGCGTGGTGGATTAAGACCCAATCACTCTCGCCAGAGAGTAGGCCAGTGTCCCAGCAGTGGGAACATTAGAAGGCTGTCATGATGATGAGAATAAAAAACATTATTGTAGTCTTTTCATAGTGCTTGAAATCTCATTAATTCTATGAATAAAAACAAATTACCTGTTGAATGGCGCATTCAGGGAGCAAGTATATGTGCTGGTTATGCGGATAGTAGTGGTACTTTGTCGGCTTCGCTAGTACTGAGGTGGAGCCGGCGGGCAAAGGTACAGTCTGGAACAAAAACAACTCGTTGAATTAGCTGTTCATTACTTTTACAAGAAGCTATAGTTATAGTTCTTTTCAAAAGTGCATTAATTTTACTAAAAACGAACTTTTCCCGTGATCATGATGCTTGTCTGCGCCGAAATATTGCGAGTCAAAACCCGCACATCATGGTGAATATCAAATTTTGGTAAATATTTTATACAAGATGGTTAACCGCATTATTACGCTTACTATTATCCAGGACTACAACACCTGTCTCTAAAGTACCTATCAGCCCTGCAAACAACGGACACATATAGAAAGCCCAAAGAAAACACTACAAAACACAAAACACAAACGCTACAAAATTACCGACATAATTTTCCAAACTAGCTTTTACTACTAGATCACAGAACAGATTTTTCTACGTCTAGAGCATTGACAGTTAGCAGTAATTCAAATATTTGTATATTCACATTGATTTATGATTCTGAGAAACGTAAAGCACAGATTTTAACGAGAATCCGTAATGAATAGATAAGTTGAAAGCGCTAATTCATCCGAGATGTCATTATCCATTGTTGCAATGATGGGAAATGTCTCGAGGTCGGTCCCGGCTACGACCACAATCGCACTGAACGCGCTCGGAGTTTCTGTGTCAACGTTCTTGCGTCCCCTTATTGATTTCATCTTTGCTACAGAAAGATGTATTTTGATGACTGTCACCATTTATTATTATAATTTTTATCGGTATCTAAATCAGATTTCTATTTCCTGATTGTATTTCGACAGATGTCTGTTGGTGTTCTAGTACAGAATCGAAATCAATGATATAAAACGAAATCGTGCTCATGTTTAAATTTCTCGATCAAAAATAATCACAGAAATTAAAAAATATTTTACCGAAGAAATAATTTTTATTTTATTTAAGCGGCTAAGTTAAGTAGGCTATTAAAAAAACAAAATGAAGTTTATACAATTAAATCACTTTCAAACGTCTTACAAGCTTGGTGAGTTATAAGCTCGTCTAAATTTCAGTTTTACTTTAAGTTTTAAGTTTAGCTTAAGTTTAGCTTTTTAGTTAAGCTTTTTAGCTAAACTTAACGAAAATGTTTAAGCTTAGGTTATCATTATAAAGCACAGAGTCATGGGTTCATTATAAAGCACAGAGTCATGGGTTACCTACTGTAAAAGTGCTGCAGATATCAAACTAGTTTCAACGTTGAAAAGCAAGTGCTAGGTTCATAACAAAACTCCCTGATTTGGCATATGAAAAAGCGTTCGTGCGATATGACCCTGTAACAATACTTCACGGTCATGCACCCTGCGATTTGTGATTGCGTTGTCACGTTTGCTCAGTTCAGGTTAATAAACCTGCTAGGAAAAAGGATTGAACTGTCTTTAGCTTTTTACTAGAATTTATTGTGGTTTTGGATAATTTAATCTTGTTTAGCGGTGTTGTTTGGCGGCAATTTTAAAGAAAATGACGTAATTTAGTTTATATTTTGCAAACCGTTATCTCAGAACCATGCAAATTCATTGAATTTTTGGTTGATTTACATTAATCGACGTTACAGAAAAATTATATCGACATAATTACTTACTTGATTGTTTTTTACATTATTCTATGTATCTATTTACATTTTAATCTTTAACTTATCTCCAAAGCTAAAACAGTAAAAAATAACCAAGTTTCTAGCAACAGTTTTAGAAGGAATTAATAATTCGTGGTATATTCGTACAACCGACTAAGTATATTTGTTTACATTAGTTAGCAACATAACTGATGGGTAATCGCTGATCAATGTATTGATAAACACCCCTAAAACTAACAAGGATGTCAGTGTCTGATTCAGTGACTCAAAAGCTCAAAGCATCTCGGTTACATCAAACACCACAATACCCACCTGCTGTGAGATTTAATTTCGATAAATATCAGTCCTCCGATCTATGCACCCATCTGTTCCAGTGACCCGCATATTGACATGACGCTAACTCGCAACAAAGACGTTTTTGTATCCATATCATTTCATTCTTTTTCGTTCACTTTTTATACAAAGAGCTGATTCTTTTAGACGCTTCTTCTCAATTTAGTTAACACGATAACTGCTAACTGTAATATACTTTCGTCATAATTCAAAAAATCTTTTTTTTTTAACCGTGAAATCCTGTAGTTGGCTTTCTGCTTTATACCTAGATATTTATTGGGATAAGAATAAATAAGCTGTTTGTTTTCCAATAAAATAAATATAAATATAAATAAATAAATAATATTACTGGGTTCTTATGGTCACATTGCGTTCTCTAAATGGTTTGGCCTTATCGGAAATTAAATACCAGTCGCAATACCTACTTTGTTTTATACTATATATGCGTACTACTACAGACAAAACATTTAATTTGACACAAACGTTGCTCCTGGATAGGAATCGAACCCACAATCTACATCGCAGACGGCAAAGCTTCCACCAACTGTATCATAACATAACATCTACACTACACAGTAGCTGCAACAAGACATATAAGATAAATATGTTTCTATATGTTTCTACGCATTCGACTGCCTCAAGTTTATGCTCGTCATTCGCTTTTGTTTTAGCATTTATTCCTTGTCATTTAGATTTACGACTAATTACTACTTTAATACCATCCGAAGGGCTTCAGAGATTCTCGGATGGCTTTCACTCGTGTTTATGGTGCATCAGCTCTACTTATAATATCCAATTACTGACCATGATTTGAAGATGTCTTTATAAGTTATTCTATTTATTTTTATGTCTTATAAAAAGCCGAACAAACAGTAGTAAAAACGAATAACTACCTATTCAAAATATGAGGCTGTGGGTCGTTTGTTAAGGGCATCAGTTTATGAGCTTTTTAGGGTTGTGATTGTGACCCTTTTTAAAAGCAATAAATTCAAACAACAACCATGTTCCCCTTATTTGCAAAATTATGTAAACTGCTAGGGTTATATTATGATAAAAATGTTATGTATGAGACATTTCATCAGCTCATGAAAACATTCATAAAAATACTTTTAGACTAAGTACGTACTTACATTTGTCTATAAAATTAATATTCGCACGTGCATTGCCAATTCTATTAAACTTTATTATGGTCGCCACCGACCTTCACGTAAGTACTGAACAATAGAAGTTATATTTTTTATATTTGATTCAATTGAATTATTTTTGTTTTTATATTTAACTTTCACTTTATTCTGTAAATTCACTGAGCGTTCTGATTAACTTCGTGTTTCTTTTTTTTGATTTGGTCTTACTTCTATGTCTATGTCACTGCTAAGTATTTGTTATTTTTTTTGGCTTTGCTCGCGTGGTACATAAATAAAAAAAAGCCTATGTTCTTCTCTATAATTTAAACTTATTTCGTTCCAAGTTTGATCGGCTTTAGCCGTAAAAACAAAGCTACTTTCGCTTTTATTATATTTATGTGGGTATACTAAAAAATCTGCAACTTCTGGCTACTCTGAAAATGCTTTTATCCTTTCTGTATTTATTTTTAAGGTGTACAAAAAAAAATATCTATCTATCTATCTACTCTGGTAAGGTAGTTCATCAGAGAATTAAAAAACGTTCGTAATTAAATATTAGTTTTGACTTTGTAGTTTTAAAAATTAAAATTATTTTGATGCTAAGTAAAAATAAAACAACTTTTTCGGTTATTAACCAAAAGCATCTGTTTTGTTGAAGTGAAACACTATATTCATTTGTGTTTATTAATCTGTAGGCGCTCATATTAGTTCAATCCGCTGGAATTCACTTTTCAATGGTTGGGCTTTCACTCCGGACCGTTGTTCGCTAATTATTCTCACTTGACTCACCATGGAGAGCTACTGTGTTTGTGAGTGCTCTATTTGCTATTTAATTTGAACTATTTCTAATTCAACATTGTGACAAAACCAGACGTCTTATGTTATAGATAAATAAAAGGGAATAAAGGTTCTCGAGTAACGATCCCGAACTGGAAAGCGAAGTGTATGAGCCGTTTCACTTCAACACCAGAAAGACGATATGAATATGGTAATGTCTCAAGATCGGTCGTTGTGACATTCTATGGCGTATAGGCTAAAAATAAGCTGGTATGAAGACCATGATATGCTTCCTAGTCAAAAAAAATCTAGAAGGTAAAATACACACACAATTATCATTTACAAAAAGAAATTGCAAACACAGCGAAATACAAATAAATTGAAATTTATAAATCATAGAACCAACGTAATATTATGTATGAAGGAGCACAATTTTATACCAACCTACCTGACAATATTAAAACTTGTAAAACAATGTATAGTTTTTAAAAAAATTTAAAGAATACATTTAAGGAGGGGGGCGTTGGTAGCTGCAACACAGTTTTAACAACTATTTGTAGTTATCATCGTTTTCCCATTTTATTACTGTACCATTGTAATTGTTCCGAAAATAAAACTTTTTATTATTATATTTCATTATGATGAAATATCTAAAGAAGACCTCTGGAACCGAATAAATAACTTTTTTTTAAAATTCTTAATGAATAAATTCTTAGAACTGATAATGAGACAAAAAAGGATATTCAATACAGATAGACAGATATTATATGAAACATTTACTTTTAACTGTTTAGATGTAAAACGTCCTAAGCATTAGTTTTAATGATTAACTTAGCGGCGTCGTAAAGGGCTGAAATGTAATTCCAGTACAAAATGTTTAAAAACAAGATGTAAGGTCTGGAAGGAATGGAAATGTATAAGTCCTTTGCTCAGCTGGGTGACACTAACAGCTGATATGATAATAATAATTATATTTTGTGTTAAAGAGTATCATTGTGTAGATGTATATAAAATACGGTATGAAATCAGTTTCTAGAAAAACCGTTTTATTCCTAACCAATAACTTCATGATTGCCAAATTATAATTTTCTTTTGATAAGGTTACCGTATAGGTGACTCAGGAGTATCTACAGAGTAAAGCTCCGGTTAGATCCTCCAATTTTAATTTTTCACAACAAAAGCATACCGGATGTCACGTTCGAAGTTGAACGATCTGAATTGTCTTAGCGGTTTGTTACGTTGTTGAAGCTTCTTTTAAAATCGGTCTGTAAGTGATGAAGTGTGAAGAGGTGTTGCTTTGTTATAACTGCATCGCTTCTTTGTCTCGGATCAGATCACGGGATCATTCTTAGTTAGCAATGGTTGTGATAATTCTCAGAAAGCCGATTTATAGTTTGACCGCTTAGTTCCGTCTAATATGTTTCTTTCAATTCTATGAAGTTAAGTTAAGATGTTGCAACAGTTGAATTGAAATCAACATAAAAGTAAAATTTAACCCGGAATTCACGTAGAATCCTTTTTTTATTTTTTATTTTAGTTATTTCTTAACTGCATCTATGAAACCTTATCATATTAAAAAGCTAAACACGCTTAGGCTAGTAGATATCATACTCTATTCGAGGGAGTGTCGCAGGAACCTTAAAAGGCATTGCACTTTTTCCTTAGGCGGTCTGCCTTCGTGATTCTAGTTATGCAGATGTTACAAAACAGTAAATACACCGTAATATTTATGTAGCAGTTCAAACGCTATCGAGATCCGTCTGTCTGTTGCATCACGAAGGCATGATCATGTCAAGATCTGCGATCCGAAGATCCGGTATCGTGTCGTGAATATCGCCCTAGCGTTGACTTGCTGACCTTTTAATAACGGATCGTGAAATGTAAGATCTTTGCTGGAGACAAACAAACATATTGTTTTTGCACAAGCTTGTTATATTGCTGAGATGCTCGGACACGGAAAAAAAAACTTGTCTAGTAAATGAAAACGAAACCTTTTTTTCTGTTCTGTGCCGAAACTATGATTGTGTATTGTTTGAACGCCGCGGTTCCAACAAATAAAAAATCATATTGTTATAATTATTTACTTACAAAATCTCCTTAGTTTATTTTATTAACGTTGACACTTAATAACAAAGCAGGAAGCTTAAGTATCTGATCGCTTTTATTGACTTACTAATCAATTTTATTGACTAACGTGTAGAAATGCCATCTCGGTGATATTTATACTGCATCAACAAGCCTTTAGCATCGGTGCTTGAAAATAAGAGTTTTGATACTTGTAATAGAACATATTTGAGTAATAGTCATCATCATCATGACAGCCTTCTAATGTATCTACTGTTGAGACACTGGCCTACTCTCGAGCAATAAAAAATAGTAAATTGTCTATAATAAGTCTTAATATCGTTTATCGTTCCTCAGTTAGTGCTTTATAAACCTGTCATTGTTTGTTCTCTAGTAAAATATTATATTTAAAAATTCTACGTAACTTATTTGAACAAAACTGGAATACTTACTTATTTGTTTTACTTAAATAACTGGCGATTTTTGCTATAGACTAATGAGACCTTTGTATGGTCTTGCAAGATTTTGATGTCAGAATGTAAATATTATTAAACAACACCTCACGTTATTGTGATGAGGATTCAAATAGTTGTCTATGTCAATATCTATGTCTAAATGTAAATGCAATCATCCTCTAGAACGGATATAATCTCTGCATTGGTGCAACGCATTGTAACTGTGTGTGAAATTATAATTCACTTTGCACTCGATCAACGATCAAGTAATAGCGGTCGCGTGACGGTCGCTCGCTCGCTCTGGACCAGTCTCAATTGATACCTATACTACTTTTATAGATCACATAATATCTACGACCTAATCTGCGTTCCGTGTCTATCACATACTCTGTGGTAACAAGTTTGTAGTTAATATTATAATCAATTTGCAATTCAGGTTCACTCTTACTCATCTTATATGTAATTACTTCCGCGCTACTGTCCGATTTCTTGGCGTTCTGTGATCGATGCATGGGAATCTATTGCGATCACTTTGAAGATCGTTTTTTTCCTTTTATTGGTCTGTAGGTACAAGTGTAAATTTGCATGAGAATCAATACAATCAGGTAAACAATTCAATACTATTTGCATTGCAAATATAAAACTCAAGGAACTGCTTGTGATTTCATGCATGAAAATACGACATTTGCATGATAAGAAAAAGTTGTTAGATCTTTGTCTCTCTTCTCTACAACATGCGTAAAGCATCGTTCACTAGCATATAAGTTTTTGATACCTAGTGAGAACTACTTAAACCATTTTGCGATAAAAATTACCTTACGGATACATAATTACAACAATATTTACTTCTTACCTCAAGATATATCGGATTAGTATTGTTCTCCCCCAGTCCCGTTTTCACCCGGTCCGTTCTCACCCAAATTAAATAAAGTTTATATCAAAAAAATGTATCGCTTTTGCGTTCGTTAATTTACATTATGTACCGGCGAAAACTAAAGTGCTTCAGTATTTTATTCTTATTTTAATTAGGTATATAGTTCTCACTTTTGTTAATTTATGTATTTATAAAGTCGAATACATTAGCTTACTTAAATAAAATCGGCTCCCTAAGTTATCTACTATCTTTTCTTGTAATTCTTATGTCAATAAACAGAGAAGATGACAGGTTTAAAAGGTTTATTAGCTATCAAAGGTTTATAGTATGATAAGGCCTATCTCTAGATAGAAAGAAGAAGATACATAACGCTATGTTAAATTGCTTCCTTAATTGCCATAATAATATCTGAGCTTAGTGAAAGAAATAACGTTACCGTGGTCTCATCAGCACCGTGTCTCAGTATTAAGTTTTTCTGTTCATTCTATTATCACATAAAAGATAAAACCTGTCTAGGCGCCACGATTGTGGACACCCCGGCGACAAGCAAATTAATCATATTTTTTCAGTCACTGCTACGCATTAAAATATGTAGTGAAAAAATTATTTTACGGACTTTGATTCTAGACATAAGCGACGAAATACCAATATAGTGACAAACTCCGTCACTAGAGTCGTATTTAGTAGCTTCGGTTTTAGACCGCTCGAAGCCTTCTGGCGTCATGGCTGTTAAATCCTGGACAGACAGTTCATTACGCCGAAGCCCTATAAATGACTGGAGCATGGTATAAATGCTATTAGTGCTCCTTACCCGTCCAAATAACTAACAGGGTGTACATGCCGTGTAAATAACTTAAAAGAGAAGTAGAGTTTTTTTTTATTGAACTCGTCTGAAGAAGTGCTTACCATACCTATTTCTAAGTTAAGCGGGAATTTTTTAATTGCTGTGTCCCAGTAATTCCCGCTTAGCGGCTGGTGCTTAGCAGCTACATCGCTGCTAGGCCCTTCGAGCCAGTAAAATGTTAAGCTCATCATCCATTTGACTAATCTATACTTCTACAAAAAGACGGCAACGAGCAATAGATATTTCTGGTATTACAAGCGTGCCTTACCATAAGCGCCTTTTACCATAATAAGCGCTTACCATCAGCTGGGTCGTATGCTTGTTTACTACTTGTTATAAACTACAAAAGTGCTCATAATTGAACTTTATTTCTTTACAAATTGTTTATCAGATAACATTTTACAATATAGTCGTATGGAGGCTATACTGTTCAATCAACTGGTTCTTAGAATAACGGGTTGTATTCGATATCCTTGACTGATCCCCTTTGACTGCTATTCCTGTAGTTTTATAGAAATAATCAAAGGATTTTTCACCCAAACAGACTCACAAAGACAAATTGGTAACAAATTGGTCTGAAGCTTCTTCTTTTGCTTTATACACGACAGACTTTGGGACGGGTAAAATTCGGGCTATGTTTTTGAAGGCCAGCAAGCAAAAATCGTCGCTGTCATAGGGAGTTATATTGTGTCCTGCGAGTTTTGTTTGTTCACTGATAAGTGACCTCGGTGGCGCGGTGGACGAGTGTCCGGCTAAGAAGCGAAAGGTCCGATGTCCGCTTCAGGACAAATGTTTAGATGATCTTATATTTGTACCACGTCTGGTTGTTCTGGTACTACAGTACTCGTAAGTTCTAATATTTACGACACAAGGAATCCTATTGTATGAAAGACTATGTTTCAGGCCCTTGTCTTACGATATGTTAACAAGACTTTTTTTTAATGAAACCTTGTCTTGTTGTAAAACCTTTTTAGTTCTTAACAAAGTTGTCGTAACCAAACGACAATCTCTGTAAATTGATTGACTACAAACCCAAATTATTGTTGTTATTAAGCTTATCTTTAGTTGATGAGTTGCCATGTACTCGTAAGTATCACATAAAATGCTTACAAACTATTGTAACCCATACATTTCAAAACGGTATTATATTGTGGTCATCCACTCATTTTATCTCCGTTACCCCATTTTGATACTGTTACGTACTAAACGTTATCTAGCAACTGCTCGTGGTTTCTCTTGTCTGTTACTTAGGCAAAAAGTTGCCTATAACGCTAGTCCTACTACATACTGCAAAATGTCTAGTTACTTTTTCATTATCATCATCACAATCTTAAAATGTTTCAACTGCTGGAACACTGTTTTGTTTTATAACATGAAGACTGCGTTATACGTTTTTAGTTATTGCATATTTCAGTTGCTTTATGTATGTGTATACAGAGTGATTTTTTTAAATGGGACAGTATGGGGAAATCCGAATCTAAAGGAGATAGAGGAAAAGTGTCTAAGGAGACATTAGGTGTTTTTTTATGTAAACAAATTTGGCTCGTTCAAATTTGTGGTCAAGCGTGAGTTGTTCTTAAAAAATGATAAAGTTGGTCAATTTTTTTTTTGACGCGGATCGACTCTGTTTCATGTAAGGATTATTTCATTGTTTGGAAAGAAAAAAATCTGAACAGCAGAAGTTGGTCAAATTTACTGAAAACTAATCTTCATACAGTTGCAGTATTCGCCTTTTAATATTGTTACAAGTGCCTAGGCGTGTAAAAAAATATTTAAAATTATTCCATTTTTAAATTTTGATAATCGATAAGAGCTCCAGATGATTCAAGAGAAGAACATTTTTTTTAATCTTCGTAAACATCATGGCAACCGATAGTCTTGAAATTATAAAAAAAAGAATTCAAATTTGGAACGTAAGTTATTTCTGCAGCTGTGATTTTGTTTCCAATCAGTTCATGCTTGTAATTTTATTCATCATGGCGTTAACTAATTCACATAAAGTTGATTTGATTGAGGCGTATTTTCTTAATTATCGCAGTAGAGATAATGCACTTAAGTGGTATCAAGAACGCTATCCTGACCGTGTAGTACCGAATCGCAAGATATTTGATAGTTTAATAAAGAACCTAAGACAGGAAGGCTGTTTCAAGCCTAAGCGTAAAAGGCCGACAATAGTCAATAGTGAGTTTATAACTATTGCCGTATTGGGATATTTTGAAGCATACCCAAAAGCTTCGTTACGGGAAGCAGCTGAAACTATCGGTATTCATAAATCAACTGTAAGGAAGATATTGAAGGCTCATAAATACAAGTGTTACATAGAAGGTCGACTTGTACAAGCGTTACTACCTGGAGATAAAGACCGCAGGTTACATTTCTGTAATTGGTATGTGGCTCAGACTATTAGAAATAGATGTTTTCCTAATTTTATTATTTGGACTGATGAATGCAACTTTTCGAACAATGGCATGTACAACAGGAGAAATAACCCATACTGGTCAAAAATAAATCCGCTAAGAACTACAGAAACCCACAACCAAATCCGATTTTCTTTTAATTGTTGGTGTGCGATATTACATAACAGAATTTTTGCTATCAAAATTTACCAAGGAACGCTAAATAGTGAAAAATATCAGGAAATATTGAACATGGCTGCAGATTTAGTGGATGAGACTATTAGCTTAAGGAACTTTGGTAAGATAATCTACCAACAAGATGGTGCACCAGCCCACAACAGTAGGGCAAGTAAACTATGTTTGGACGAGCAGTTTCCAAACCGTTGGATGGGTACATATGGGCCGATAAAGTGGCCCCCACGATCGCCCGACTTAACGCCATTAGATTTTTTCTTATGGGGTTACCTTAAGGGTCGAATTTATGTATCCCGATACAACTCCGTACAAGAATTAAAAGATGCTGTTTACAACACTTTAAACACAATTCACCATAAGTCTCTGTTAAATGCAACTAGAAGTGTCTTGAAGCGTGCTCGTACCTGCATAAGACAAGACGGCGGCCACATCGAACATTTACTCAAGTAATAAACCAACTGTATGAAGATTAGTTTTCATTAAATTTGACCAACTTCTGCTGTTCAGATTTTTTTCTTTCCAAACAATGAAATAATCCTTGCATGAAACAGAGTCGATCCGCGTCAAAAAAATAATTGACCAACTTTATCATTTTTTAAGAACAACTCACGCTTGACCACAAATTTGAACGAGCCAAATTTGTTTACATAAAAAAACACCTAATGTCTCCTTAGACACTTTTCCTCTATCTCCTTTAGATTCGGATTTCCCCATACTGTCCCATTTAAAAAAATCACTCTGTATACTAAATCATAAATATTTATTGACATTATTTCACAGTTCGGTAGGTGCCCATATAAAGTTTGTATCAACAAAATTTTCAACTTCATCTCGATAGTGTCTAGTGAATTGAAAATTCAGAAAGTTAGATTATGCATAAACGTGAGCACGAATAGCTACATGGGTTGCAACTGCTCACAACTGCCCTATCCTGTTACAGTAATAACTATATTTAGCATTTATGTTAATAAAACTCGTGGCTATAAAACTGTTATTATATAACTTAGGTACTGGACTCGAACCTTGTCTCAAACCAACAAAGTTTGATGGCAATACGAATTCAAATTCGACTATTGCCATAAAACACTAGCTAATAACTTGTATCGAAAATGTTCGTGAAGCACAATTTTGATGTAGATGATTTTTTTATCTGAAGAACGTAGGAGTACAATGAGTAACTACAACTACCGCTTCTAATATTACTCATCATTCCCTTAGAACAATATTGTTAATGTTAAACTAGTATAAGATAAGATAGATAAGTTTTTATTTCCAAAATAACACATGCTTATGGGTACCAGTAAATACAAAATATAAAAAGTAAAGTACAAATAAAGTAGAGAATAGTCTAATAAGTCTATAACATGTACTCTGTTTTGAGGTATAAATGTCTTAAACCAAAATAAGGTCGGCGATGGAAGCTAAAACACAAAACAGATATGCTAAAGTGAAAGGAGTGGTTTCACGTAGTATGGAGCCGGGCCCTGGTCTTTTCTAGGGGTCTAGATAATTAGATAATCGTCATGGAAACCATTTATCACTGTTTATTTTTTTTATTTTGGTCTTTCATAATCTAAAGTAAGTTTATCTTTGTAAAGGAGTACAACAAAATGCAAAACAACATGGCGGGTTTCACAAACAACTGGGTTGTTAGGTACTGTCAAAGTCAAGATGCGCCACGATCATTGGCTAATAGCTGTCATGGCGGGCCTCTAGTGTTCCCGTTTTAGAAAACTCAACACAATAAACAGTTTTCCTGTAGAACTTAGTTTGTCTACTTAAAAATAAAATTGTTTGTTACTGTAAAATTGTTTGTTATTCTTATTATTATTATTTTTTTCTATGGTGTTACAAAGACCTAGGCCACTATGAAATTGGTCCTTTGCCGTCTATTAAACACAATATTTCCTTGCGAATCCTTAGCGAAAATAACTCAGACATGAGTTAAACCAAGCTTAATTTGCCATGGTACGTTGACTAGTCTCGCGTACATCACTTGAGGCTAAGTTGTAAAGCTTGTCTGCACTATATTTGCGCCGGAAGGCATAACGATGTAGATTGCAGTAGTTCTCTCATATTGACAATCAATTAATTTCTGACGCGTAACGCGATGAATTCATTTCAGAAGCAGTTATTAGTTACTAGATGTTGCCTGTGAATTCGTTTGCGTAGATATAGGGAACCGTACTATTTTTCGGGATATACAGCCTATGTCCGGTCCGGTTATTATCTATCTGTGTTAAATTGCAGCCAAATCCGTTCAGTGGTTATCGAGAAACAAACATTCAAACTTTCGCATATTATAATATCAGTGTAATTAAGTGTGATTAGTGTGATGTCGACGCATCTTTTGTATGAGAGTAACTTCATTTTAATTTGGGTAAAGAACGGGGTATTTATAGCGCTATTCACTTGGCCGAGTCATACTGAGATTACCAAGCGTAAGGATAAATCAACGAAGAATATCTTTACTCGTGTATAAGATTTTCGAATACATAACTGGCAAGGCATTTTCATAATGTTGATATCTGAACTTATTTCAAAGTGAATATCTGGGGCTCATATTATAAATTGTACGCACAGCATTCTTCTGCAACACAAATATTACTGTGTTAATATCACACTGCCCACTAAAAAATGCCGTAAAATATAATGCTGTGAAAGTAGCTGCCATAAACTTGTCTAAGGTAGAGACGGATTTTTTTGAACTAAGTCTCTTCGACAAAGTTTATCCATATGTGTAGGTATAAAATATATTGTACATTCGTGAAAGAGTTAAAATCACTGTATTTACGAGGTAAGTAGTAAGTACATTAGACTCCTACTTTGTAACGTTTCAAGTTAAAAAAGTATATTAATTATTCATAATAATGTTTATAAATAATATCTTATTTGACTCAGCTGTATCGTCAAGAATTAGTGTACCTTAATTTAACTTAACCTTTGTCTCTGTAATTAAAATTCAGTGAAACGTTAATATGTTTCGAAGAGATTTCTTGTACTGTATCATTTGTTTGAATAAAATAAATAAATTTCACTAAAGTAGTATTATATAAAGCGTATTCCCCTGATTAATTTATATGTATAATAAAACGTCTTCTTTACATATTATATTACATATTATAAAACGAACTCGCTTCTTGCCGGCGCCGTCTGCTCTTCTGCATGGTAGTTTGTATACTTATGCTTAAATTTTTTAAACTACGCAAATGCAGTTTTCATGAATAGAAAAGAAAGAAAGAAAAGAAAATGCATTTATTGAAACCTACTTTAGAACAAACCGTATTTAGACTTACATAAATACAAGACAACGATAAAAATAAAAATTACAATTCTATGCCACAATGATAATTATGGCGCATCAACTATCTGAACAGAGCGGCGAACTCACTTATCGACATCATCGACATGATCATTAAGGCGTATCGCGAAAGATGACAACCTGTAATTATTTTACACAAAAAGCTTGACTGATATAATATAAGAAATTCCTTGAAATGTAGGATATATTTTGGAAATAAGTTGTAGTTTTTAAATGTGTGCTTTATCAAGGGTTTTATTAATTAGTCACGAATTGGAAACTTTCTCCGAGTATAAATATATAGTTTTTTATTTTCGATTAAATACGGTCGATAGAATTTAAAAAATTGGATCTTTGAAAATAGGAGCTTTTTCTGCCTCTTATCAGTTTCATAAAACTCATGTGTCGCACCAGCTACCAAGCTACTATTTTCAAAGATCTCAACTTCAACTCATCTTATAACTCAGCTCTGGGCTAAAGGATCGCCTTGTTAGTCGTTCCTCTATATTTGAAGCATGTAGTAATTTAATGTGCATGTTGCGCATTTATGTCATCGAAGCCAGGTGCATTTTGACCCTACACGCAACCTTTTGAATAGGAGACGCGACTTTTGCCTTTGCCAGTAATAAGTCTAAGATTCTCGATGAAAATACAATTTCTAAACAGAAGGCATAAGCTGCTTAGATCTTATCGAATCACGACCGAGAGCGTCCGTATTTCTAAGTATTTCAAATCTCTGTGCGATGGTCTTGCGGAGTACACTGTAAGAAAAATATTTCATTGTAGTTTTCAAAATGTGAGCTTTCTTTTAACTTTGATCTCTAACTTCTTTGTCACGAAATATCTTGAACTTTTCAATTTTATGTAAATTATAATAAATTTATATTATGAAGAAGATTCCCGGTTCTGTTCTGTTTAAGTATAAGATTATAAAATTATGAAGTCAATTCAAGATTACTTAATATTATTTATATTGGTTTCTCTTGTAAGATTGAATTTTCCGACAAATTAACCGAAACAGAATAAATTTATATATATAAAAGATCAATAAAGTTTTACTACACACTCTTGACATGCCTAAGTAGTATTTATGTAAATTAAAAGGTAACATCAGTTGCTATTTAAGTATCTCTTAGGGGCTATAAAACAAGCTCTTACAGGATTATTTAAAACCAGTAATGTATTGTAATCGTTACTTTAGTTTCGTTTACACTTAGGAATTAGTGTCTATTCCTATTTCCTTTAGCTAAATAATAGCTCACGATCTCAGTATAAATCTTTGGTCTGATATACTAAGATTAGATGTTTGATTTACAGTTTTTTATTGACCGACAAAATCTTTTACTTCGATGTAATATTTGGCTGTTAAAAAAACATAGGTCGTGCAAAGAAGTGTCACATAAAACATATGTAAAAAATAAGTGAAATAACATCCACTACAGTCTATTTCACATAGGAAGGGGGCTGACAGATTTGGTATTTTATGGTTTTAGTCAAAAGTTTATAGTGTAAATTGCAAATTAAAACAAACTTATCGTTAATTTATAAATTGTGGTTAATTGTTAGTACTAATAACAAAAAAAACAGAAATGTTTCAGCACCACCCTTTCTATGTGAAATAGACTATAATGCCCGATCTCTTAGGCCCAGTTCATGAGTGGTTTATTTTCTGTCACATTTCAATACAATAAAATAAAAAATTCAGTGCTCGCCGCCCGGAACGCCATTGTTTGCGCTGACAAGCGATCAAGCCATATAAAAGCTGATCAGGATTGCTAATTTTAACTACTTGTTTGTGACTCGCGGAAACTAAAGACGAGCTACAGTTTACCGATAGAAAACCTTCGAACCCGAGATCAGGTTCCAAACGTCGTGTCCACGTCTGCGAAGTTATATGCTATCTCAGAAGCCGGCTAACAAGACCAAAGGCGAGAGCTATAAAATAAATTCGATTCACACTGCTCAGCAAATAAAATTAATTGGCTCTTCGCAATAAAAAAAACAAAGCAATATACGTTTATAAATTTTAATTAAACCAATATTTTATGCTTCAAAAGGTAGAGGTATAAATTGGATCGGAAAACCGCATAGAATATTCTCATTCAATAGTTTTCATAAGCTTTCTAGCATTTGCACAGAAAATCGAAAGCAAACAATGAAAGCGGTTCAGGCAAAGTGGGTTTCGGATGAAAGTAGCTGTTACGAGACAAATACCGAGCTTTAAATGGGTGATAAAATGAAGGTTGCTGTAAGTGTTCTGTAAAAACGTAAGTACATATAACTCTGGTAATTATTGCCAGCTGCAAGACTTGTAAATGTTCCTTTTATTATAGGCCTTCCCTTTTCTATGATGACGAAATGTCTTGAACCGCTTTGGTTTCGCGATCATAAATTATCAAGGTTTAGTTTGTGGTTTCTACTTAAAAAGCTTTTTCTCCAGCGATTGTTGTTCTAATGAACCGTAAATATTTGCGGACATTCAACAACGCCAGCACTACGCAGTTCAGCGTAGGATGCAAAGATAGAATGCACCTCCAACAACTAAGCTGTTGATCTGAGCTCGATACGCCAGCCCACGCCGCCGCCGACTCGACTATACGCCTCGCGATAACAACCTCTTATAAGATAAATTCACTTTATCGCGTATTAATCTTCCAAAGCTTCGCTGCCAATGCGTATTTCACTCATATTATGCCCTTTAGTTCCTTGTTCCTGCCCCCACTAAACGCACAACCCGTGAGACCCGGCAGTGTATTTATCGGGGCGTTAGTCGACTATGACCTATCTAGGCATCGTAAATACTCTGTTATCCCGAATAAATACAGCACTCCAAATAAACCTCTCCATTTAAGTTGTACACGAAACTCGCAGAAATTCGCCCGGATTGTATCGTTAAATAGAACAATGCGAACCATTGCAAACGAGTGGGTTCAGATTTACATCGCAACAAGAGTCAGCGGTCTTCATTGTGTGTATTTCTTGGGATTTAGTTAGAACACGGCTGAATACGGTACCTAGATATCGGCTATCTACTTCATCTAAATATTCAGAGGCACGTGCGTCGTTCTGCCGATCCCTCGATAAAGGCGCCTCGTATCTCGCGCTTATCCTGGCAATATTTGCGGCGTCTTACGCCTCTTTCATTAACCCGCCAGTTCCTGTAACGAATACATTACCTTGTAATTGGTTAGATTCTAGCTACACTATCGACAGCGAACTTTAAACAGACCGCAAACCGTGTTTCCTTATTCAGGTAAACTGCTCTTATTTTGTACTTGGTATAGTTATTTGAGATCTGCACTAGTGCTACCTTTATAGCTAAGAATATCTTTATTAAATTGAAACAAGGACTTGTTATGCACTGGAAGCATATTTTGTTTCATAATTTTAGTTGAGGTTTATACTTTCGTCAAAAACTTGTTACCAAAAACAAGTTAACGCCTTGTCCCGTTACGGTTTTTAAAATACTAGCTAGCTGTCCACGAATTTCAGGTTAAGGCCAGCGGGACAAAGCATTTCCCGTTTTAAGAGAGCTTACGGTTTTCATTATCACGGCATATACTGCAAAAATCACTTCTTACCGACATCCATTGTCTCCGAAGTTTATTGAATGTTATATTAACGGTGTGACTTATGCAACTCATCGTGTGACAGTGTTTGCACACTTTGCACCTGTTTTTGCTGTGTTCATTAGATTGAATTTTGTGTCAGCTATCGGTTAAAGTAGCGTGATCGACTCTGTAACAGTGGTGCCGGCGCGTAGCCTAGCTATAACCCGACAATAAAGTAATGTTTTTTTCATGGTACCTACCTACTTTTGTCATTGAGCTTAGTTTTACTTTGCGATTTTATCTCCTGAGCAGAAACAACAACAGTTCCCTTGGGTCTAGTGGTACACTAGGTATGTAGTGGATCGTAGATATTCTCGGCTTACGTGCCTATTGTTGGAAAATATTTTAGTGCATCTCGCTGTTTGGTTTTAAAATGTTTGCGTGTAGGTTTTATGGCTTACCTTGGTCCATGTTTGGCATGTGCGCGTAGCTTTCTACGTTTTAACTGTTTTAATATAATGACAGCAGAGTCGTGTAAATAAATCTTTTTTTTTAGTGACATCCGTTTATTGCAGACTTGCAGTCCGTCCCAATTCGGCATCGCACGGGTGCAATAAAACCGCACCCGTGCAAAGCCGGGGCGGGTTGCTAGTATAGCCTATGTTACTCAGAGATTGTGTATTATTCTAATGAGTAGTTTTTCAGTTTATTCGTAACAAACAAACAAACATACAAATCTTTCCTGTATAAAATATAATATTATTAGTATAGATTAGATTAGATAGATTAGTATAGATTACAATACAATTAAAAAAAACACATGTACAAGAATATTTAAGTACGATTTAAACTAGGTACAGTAAAATAAATTTGACCGTGATGCAGCTATTATGAGATATCATGTTCAATTTTAACATTATGTTTTATACAAATGTAGCCCAATGTACAATGTCAAATAAATACAAGATATCAAAATATTAATGATAAATCTTTGGCACTTCATAAAAATATTATGTTGTATACCTACGCGCGCTGCTTTATAGATTTACAAATAATGTATCAATATTTTACTCATAAAACTATCGTGAACTATATCATACATTTTACAAACGGGTGTACGGGTACCTCTTCACCGATATACCGGTACGTGAAAACACCCGTTTGTAAAATGTATCAATATTTTATTACATATCAAAGTATTTAACCAACCATCTTGTTCTAAACTTGGAAACAACGGTCATTATCCTGTTCTTCCGCTAAACTTGTCTACATTGTACATAACACGTTCTCGCATGCGTAATGGTCGTCCGTGCGTATCAAGATCCCATCACGTTAACTGCAACACCTTTGATGGTTGCTTTGATCGCGCGACTGTCAATCACTTCACGCCTTCTGTGGGCCTTTTATAGTAAGCAGGTGTTATTCATTCATGTCTTATCTCTAAATCATCAGCACTGTTCGTGTGTTTTTTTTATTTTATGTAAAAATATACATATACTTAATTATTTTTTTAAATTCCAATTAATTTATTAATCAACAAAGGATCATTATGTACTTAATTAGATATTATTTATGTCTACTTATATTACATTCAGTTATTACATTAGAATGAGTGTTAAAAATACACTATCTGGCTTATTTAACTATTGCATAATATTTGAAAACCGCTTACCATTTTGTGGGCCGTACGCTTGGTTGCCACTTCAGTTGTATAAAAATATATATATATATATATATATATATATATATATGTTTGTTCGTCATTACATGCATCATAGAACAGTGGTTCATGTAATGACTATCAAACCTACTAGCAAATACGTTGGGAATGGATGTGCCGCGCTTGCACATGGTGCTGTAAAAGCAGTCTACTTGCGCCTCAGCAAACATCCCCTATAACTGTATTTACTATAATAAAATGGATTCAATTTTTTTCTGTCTTCCTATTTTTTCTATCTAATGGCTCTCATTTAGATTTCCTTCGAGTACTCACATGTAGTCTAGTCTAAAAATACTGGTCTTAAGATTTACCATATTATTACCTTTTACCCTACTACATCACCGAGCCTTTAACCGTTATATAGATAAAACTCAGTTTCATTTACTGTTATATGAAGGCTAATCTAGTATCAGTCATATAGCTATCACAAATCTGTCTATTTCTGTCATGGAGTAGTATTCCATGCATTAATGTGTTCCTGTTCGCAACGCAGGATTACCTGTTTCTGTTACACGTTGATACGTCTTATCAGCTTTTAGCAAAGGAGCACATCCTTGTACGATCGGGTTCATTACTCAAAAAGCATTCAAAAAAATTTTTTTTTAATAAATAATGCTGTACAATCCACACAGCATCATCTAGCCCCAAGGTACTAGTAAGCTGCTGTTAAACAGAGCTGTGTTTATGGGTACTAGTTACAAATACATAGATAGATATTTTTTATTATATATAGAAAATACCCAGAACACCCGGAACAAATATTTGTAGATCGTACAAACATTTGACCCGAGGCGGAAATCGAACCCGCAACCTCCGCGTCGCAGGCGGATCTGCGCCCGCTGCTCCACATCGGTCGTCGAATCGAATTAGGTTGCTATCAGACTTAAACTTAATATTTTTCAGTGCATTGGCTTTACCAATGACTTACGCGATGCAGACATCGTTGGTAAAAACGCGGTACAGATAAAATATCAGTTTCTATTGTCACAGCGACCGCGCCCGCCATTGCGAATTCTTTCTGAGTGAAATCTAATAAATAAATAGTTTGGTCATCATTCCAATATATAATATTTTGTTGGATGTTATTTTAATAAACTAGTTCTGAGTTTCTGAGTGAAAGTTTGTTTTCAAAATTAGTATCTAAAGTGCCTATAAATTAACGCGTCTGACAGTAACATAAAGACCATATCTTAGTAGTGATTGTTTTAGACACATATTTTAATTTATTTACATCATGATTTGCTAAATAAAAAGTTGGATCCAATGAAAGCTGATTGACAGACGTGAACTTTTGAATTAGCAGCACCTTTATTTTATTTGTTCTTTATAATATGTTTGTATTATTTAATGGTAGGTTTTGTTTTTGCTGAAGCTATAGAAAGTACACCGTCGATATAATAAATCGACTAACGTTTGGATCACGATTCCTTCTCTTTAGTGCCATAAGAAATTGAATTTGATTTTAATTTAACTTCTATTGCAACGCCCATTCGTATGTATAACCTTTGTTTAGCTGACTAAACAAGCGAATGAGCTAATGCACAAAAGCTTGCAAAGCATCAATTTTTATTATGAAAAGTAATTTCCTTTGCTTTACCACTTTTGCCATTTTGATTAAAAAATATAATAAACTCGCTACTATAGGTATACTGCATTACGCCCGTTGCATTATGGTTTGCCTATCTACGGCAACTACCAAATAATTATCTATTTTAAATATACTAACAATAGCAGTTTGTTCTTTTTTCATATATCGGACACTTTGCACTGACAAGTCGTCTACTCAAAGCACATAAACTAGAAAGATCTTATGACATGTTCGATCATTTCATACGCAATAAATGTATCTTCATTCTGTTTTATGAGCTATACCGTTAACTCAGATCAGTTATTAATTGATTAAATCGCCGATACAAATGTTCTCTGCAATGTTTGTCGATGGTTAACTGCTTAGCGGTAGATGCAATGTTTATTATTCATTTTCTAGAGATCTGCTATACGAAAAGTCCGGCTAAACTTTGAGACGAGATTTAAAGGGCGTGCGGAGGGTTAATTGTCCATGACAACGCAATACCTAAATATTTCGTAAATCGAGTACATTTCCACCATATTGCAGTTTACGTTGGACATGGATAGTTTAATATCTATCATGAGATATATGTTTTACCAAATTCCTAACTTAACGAAATGTAAGCACATCACATCCTGTAATTAGCACGCTCATTTTACGTCGATATTTTAATAATTATGATTAATTTTGAAAAATGAACGTTTAGATTACACTGTATGAAATAAGAATTAAGCATTATCTACTTCATATTTTATGGTTTTTTTTCATTTCTGTTCTTTAAAGTAAAATAAAAGGAAACACCAAATGCAAAAACGCCGAAGCTTACGTACCTATTTGTTCAATAAAGTTTATTTTTATACTCACCTTACAGATATTAACACTTAAAAGTCAGTGATTTAAAGCTCATCAGATTGTTATTGCCTTTCTAAACCTTCCACCGAGTGACTAACGAGCTCGGATACAAATAAACAATTGTACTTCATTACTCATACTTGACCTCTATGCCTTAGGGTTATTTTTAACTTCTGATTTTATCATTTCACTAAAGTTTATTGTTTTCTTTTTTGTTCCCACGCACTTACTTCGCGAAAATTGTATTTCATTTTCTTTTTGGATACATTTCTTCGAAGTAGTATAATAGTGTAATGCAGGGGTGCTCAAACGGTCGATCGAAAATCGAAAGCTTTTCGAGTCGATCGCCAGCAATATACTCATTATACCTACCTAGTACCTACTCAAACCTATACATTACTCTGTAATGTATGAGTAGAGTAAGGATCATAGTCAGTAATAAATATATATTCGTTGAGCTAATGCGCCTCTCTTATTTTACCAAACTCCCGTCCTTATAATACCTACTATAGTTTTGTTTTTTTTTAATTATGGCCTGAATTAAACGATCAATTATTGAATCCAGTACAATATGTAAATTAATCTCATACAAAGCATAGCAAAAAATTTCTCTATCTTTCCTTTAAGATCGAGAGTTTCTGACGTCTTTCTTTTAAAAAGTGAGCACAATTTTGCTTCGTTGTTCAAGTTTTTCCTAAATTTCTTGCCGAAGGAGACAGTAAAGGCCGCCTATTTGAATGTGGTACAAATTCCGACTCGTCACGGAAACGTTTAGGCAACTGGGTTAAGTGGAGTCGCCAAGTTGATGCTAAAGATAAACGTAGGAACAACACGTCCAATGTACGTGCTACCAGTCGCAAGGGATCGAAGGGCCTGTGTCACTAAAAAAGAACCGTGCAATACAAAATGAGCTATATTTCCTTGACCTTATAGTAAAACAGTCACTTAACTAACCCCGTTGTCTTACTGAATACTTTAGAATGCCAGTCAAAAATAACTACATTTGGAATTTATTGCTATTATCCCACCAATTCGATATATTTGTTAATTGTTTTATATTTATATTTTTTTTTAAATTGCTCATTTTTACATTACAAGTAACAAAACTTTAAATTTAATCATCATCAACTAGTAGACATTATTCACAACACCATGCCACAAGGTTCTAATTTTGCTGTAAACGAAATCGAGGCGTCTTTCGTTTATTTTCAGTTTCAATACAGCTCACGTGCGGCCTCGCAGCTCACAAATACACTGTGACAGTTTTAATTCTTTGAAGTGAAACTTTTGCACGAATACCACTATTAATCATTCTGTTGCAGTTAAAAGGGACTGGAGGGAAAGCGAACATTCGCTTTTCTTAGCTTTCCATGGAACCTGATACAATTAATCTGCATTGATTACAAGACTCCGTTCGCTTGTTTCGAATAAAACGATCGGTGTCCAGTGCTCTTGGTACGAGTTACATTTTTAAATAGAAACTCGTGTTAAGGATTTAATCTAGTAGCAAGCGTTCATCCTTAGTGCTTACACAAGTTTTCAATTGAGATAGCGGCTAACTTTTTTTTAAATCTGACGTAAGTATTTGTACAACTCACTTGTTGTGGTAGGTAAGTAATTCAAAATTAAATATTCTGGTGCAGGTCGACCTTAGATGGTTATCATAGGCTGTATTTGAAAAACACATTGCTATACGAGTACATTAGGAGATATATTCCAAAATTACGAAGAAAGTCTTAAGGTCAGCGAGTCCAAGTTATGGACCGAAATTTCGTGCACAATTCGTACCTTGAATTACATTAATTCCGCAATCCTTACTGGTTAATTCCTGGTTGCCTGACTGTTTTGAAGACATCAGCCTCAAGAACCTGACTATATTGAAGACATCAGTCTCAATTTGTACACAGTTCAGTAATTGTGCACAAATGAGACTGCAGACTTCTACATCATCAACAGCTATAAGACGTATATTACCGGAGTGAGAACATAAGGCTAACTTACGCATTGGTAACTGATTACCCAGGTCGTGAACAAAATTGCGGAAAGAACAACCTTATGTTTTCATAGCAATGTGGTTATGCCATTTGTATATCTAATAATAGTACTGTCATTTGGTTCGAAAAAAGTGGTTACCTCAAAAGTTTTCCGGGAGTTTTGAAAATTGCTAACCTTATAGATTTTGATGTGCTCCTTCCAATACATAAATAATAGGTAGTTGTCTCTGGTTACATTTTGTATATAACTGTTTTTATCGTAAAATGAGTCGAAAGGATTTATTGTTAAAAAACTGCTTTTAAGCGCGCCATTTACAAAAATGGCGGCGCGAGCGAAATACGAAGTGGCAAAGAAGGAATTCGGAATAAGCACATCAAAATCTATGAAGTTACCAATTTTCAAACTCCCGGAAAACTTTCCAGGTAAAACTACCAAATGACTGTACTATAATGCCAATGTCGCCGTCAATCATGTAGTTTTGCCAGTGCTTTGTAGTGGTTTTCGAAAATAGTAGATGCTCAAACGGACTATTTATAGTTCGATACAGGGTGTTATTGTACTGCTACGGTGTCTAAGATGGCGACAGCGAATAGCGATCGACTACAACCGCAAACAGAAACACCATTGTCGATCTCGACATGAAAGGTCTATCTGATATTTAATAAAACATATGCATAATTTCATCAATACAAATTAAACTCTGTACTAGTACCATACAAGGTTCACTTTGTAATTTACGAAATAAGACAAATATTCGAAAAATATGCCAAATACAGTCATAAGTGAAGTTGAAAACTTGTTTTGATAGCAAACTTCGCTACAGACCCGTGATGGTCCAAAGTCCAACAGATTTTGATAAAAAAATATTTATTGTTATAAGTACTTTAATCTGATTAGCATTTTTTTTTAATTACAAAATGACTTAACAATAATTGTTTTGGCAACTTATTCTTCTTCTCGTATCAAATTAGATTTCTCAAACCCTTCTCGACTAATAGGTGGCAACCTCGATGGCTCTATATGTTGCTTATATAAATTTGGCAACTAAGTTCTAACTTTTAGGTTAAGGTGTTCTAACTTAAGGTTTTTAAGTTTGTTTCGTTACTGGTAACAAAATCACCCTTTAGTTGCGGTACCCTCCGTACTATTATTATTGTGATTTATAGTATAGTTCCGTAGGCCACGACCACGGCCCATCTCAGGCCTCGTGCTTTAAGTTAGCAGAGTCTAGGAAATTGCCCTTTCGCTATGATTGCGTCTCGGTCCGCGGAGAATAGTACAGCTTGTTCACTCAAAATTTGTAAGCTGGTTCAAACGCAATTATAAAATTTACTCTCAACATTTAGTGTAATGTAATTTCTCAACAGTTTTATGTACCTTAGTAGTTCCAAATTTCTCGATAAAGTTGGCAAGATTTACATACCTGTGAACAAAAAAAAATTGTTTAAAAACTACACTTGTTAACTACAATATAGGTTTACACCAGTGTTTTTATTCACATTTAACAATTTCGCTAGACACAACATGACCGATGTAATTTATAGTGGTTGTAGCAGAAGTATCGCCTCGGTATCAAATCAGCATTGCCTGAACTCGAGCAATTCATTATAGTACATTAATCAAGTGGTAGAGGCATAACCATGACCTTCAAAAACGAGTAAAATAATTTCGTGAGCATAGTACCATAGTGTGTCCCGAGATAAACCTAGTAATGCGAGACGAGGTGATGCCGATTCGAGGCCTTACTCTTGAACGGTTATCAGTATTGGAATATGACATTTCATGACAACCCAGCGCCAAATTCAACCTTGTTTTCAAGAGTACACAAATTTGACATCTGTAAAATTAAAATTGGATTGAAATTGGGATTGAGATTGAGTTGAAGAGTAAAGCCCCTAGAGGGCGATTCTCGTGCCATAGATAAATGGTCACATGTGATATATATCGTCAAAATTGACAAAAATGTGTAGAAATTTTTGTGACCATCTATGCACGAGAATCGCCCTCCTGGTACCGTGCCGATATATGTGAGCGTACCTACTCCTGACATTTAATACTGTAGTGTGCTAGCTGGTTGCTCCAAACAGTAATGTTAGTTAATGCCGCGCGCCGCCTGTTGGAATAGCACAGTGGCTTCCGCGTGGCTTTGAGGAAATGTTTATTTTGAGTAAATTGATAGCCTCCACGCAATCCCACAACTGTCATTAGCTCCTCGTCGCGACTTTGTTTGCCTACTTTGTAGTTATCATTATAGTATTCCCGCTTCGGGAACCACAAGTATAGGTACTGTACTATCTAAAATATATGCTTGTTTGTTTTTTATATATCATGGATGTTTTTATGTATTATTATAAGAATGTATTTAGAAAAAATGTATACGTATTCTATCCGTAAAGTTATCTGGTTCCCACAGTACAAACTTTTCTTAATTTGGGGCTAAATGGCGCTATGAAAAATGTTCTGCCAAAATTTATTTTTAACTGTTATTTATCATAAATAACTCTCCTCATATTGTGTTTGTAAACGTAATTTACCCAAATCAGCTGAAACAGCGATCAGTCGTTTCTACATACAAGTTTAAACGTTACAAGTTTAAAGTTAGCTCAACGTAACCTCCGGTAGCAGGTCATTCCTTACAGAATTATTACACTACTTGTATAATAACTTAACAGCACGTTACCTACCATTGTTAATATGTATTATTCGTGTTATATGATGACCATAATGAAATTTAAAAAAAAATCGTACACAAGGGCGTTTTTTATGATGTCATGTCGAGTCACGTTACGCGTCTGGCTCTTCCCAAATCTACTTGGCACATTATTTATTTTGAATTTTCACGTATCAGACACTTTGTACTAACAAAACGTCAACACGCTTGCTAAATGTAAAAATGAGATGACTATAGATGATGGCTATAGATACAAAGTAGACCGTGGAGATCGGTTAATGTCACGTAGATGGGCCAATCGTCTTAAGCCGGCAGTACACATTGAGCCAAGGGACCGGCCCAACATATTGGGCGAACGAGTAGAGACTATGCTGGTGACTAATTCGAGTATGTTGATGGTTGGCGTGGCGACTAATGTTGGTTGGCAAACCAAATAGTGTCCGTTTTTTGTGCACACATAAAATAATTCTGACGCGTCCGGTCAATAGTGTTCACACGTTGGTGTCTAGTTCAGTTTGCTGTTATACGTCAGCTAATAAAGTGACAAATAACAATTTCGGACGGCCTATTAACTCCGTCACCAGTTTAGCCACTGGTTCGTATAAGGCATACGAACTTACTTATTTTAACTAACAAAATAGTGTCGCGCGTGTGTGAAATTCACAAATAATTTTACGCCAATGTGTAAACAGTGACAATTGGTATCAGATCTTTTGGCCCAACGTGCTGGCCCAACTCCTTGGCCCATTGCGTACAGGCGGCATTACACGAGCTCCCTAACAATGAGCGTTTGTGCCGAAACTGAAAGTGAGACAGGTGCCACTGTGTAAGCACTGAACAGTCACATCTAACGTATTGAGATCATTTTGAGGTAACGTCAGAGTCGCGTGTTTTATTTGTTTTGAAGAGTTGTATGTCTGTGACTCACTGTACTGGATAATTAGTATTCTTTGGTAGTGTATGATTTATGACTGTAGTAACAGTGCAGCGATCTTACTATTTTTCTGTGTATTCATCATTATCATCATCATCATGACGGCCTTCTAATGTTCCCACTGCTGGAACACTAGCCTACTCTCAAGCGAGAGTGATTGGGTCTTAATCCACCACGCGGACCCAATGCGGATTGGTAGATGACACATGCGAATAACTTATATTATGGTAAAGGAAAGCATGTAGTCTAAACATTATAGTTCTGTGTCTACATTGAATCGAACACGGTGAACATGATCAAACATACATATGTTAAGTCATGTCTACTATGTTTGAATCTCTAACATCCGACAAACCTACAAATGCTGTTAATTAGCGTGTAACTAGCTAAACTGCAACCACATGTTTGGAGAATGTGATCTAATTAGAAAACTCGTAAATTACTTAACGTTTCACTCCGTATAAAGGAAAGCATCCTTGTAGTTCGAATAAGAACGAAAACTCGACTGGTTAGTCTGAAAGTTTTTATTTTACTAGCAACCCGCCTCAGCTTCGCACCTTCCTCGTGAATTTATCTATCGATTGATAAAAACTGCATTAAAAACCGTTGCGTGAAAATATCTAATCTAAGCGTTCAATAGATCTATACTGCACGGAAAAAAAAAAATATATATATTTACTTAACCCAAAAATACCAATATTCTCAAAAATATTCTTTAAATGTGAGACAATATTGTCTGAAATTAAAACATTATTATAAATCAAAGAAACTGTGAATTCTTAATGTAAGAATAATTTATTCTCATAATATTTACTAAGATTAAGACATAAATGCTTGATTCAATACTTTAAGGTCTTAGTTCAAGAAATGGCCGAAGTATTCATCCAAGAAACGTATTAGTTTCTTAGGGAGAATATATTGTTTTCTTTTAAAAATTTTTTTTTCTTGATATAAATTGAATACCTTTTCATTGATCGGAGACAATATTATTCTTATTAATAAAGTTATTTATAAGGATATACTTACTTTAAGAATAATATTCTTGAAGTAAACTATGATCCAAACAATTATTCAATGAAGTAAATGTTTTTGCGTTGAAGAATACACATATACTCACTTTAAGAATAACATTCTTGAAATGTGTATATGTGTATACTTTTTAAGAATAATACTATTTTACACTAAGAATTTATGATTTTTTACATAAATTGGATAACTATTTATTAGTCGAAAACAATATTTATCTTACTGATACAGCAATTGATGAGAAAATACTTGCTTTAAGAATAATATTGTAAAAAGTGGGTGAGAATAACTCGTAGATTAGTCGAAGACAATATTATTCTTATTAATATAATAAAAACTGATAAGGAAATTCTTACTCTAAGAATAATATTCTTACAGTGGATTATGATGCATTTTATTCTTTTATCAAACATATGTTTCTTCGTTAAAGAATGTACAGATACTCACCTTAAGCATATCATTCTAGAAATAAAAGTATGGGTATACTCTCCTTAAAAATATATATCTTTCCACTAAGAGTTTTGGATTTTTGACATACATTGTATAACTTGTTTATTGATCGCAGACAATATTATTCTTATTAATATAATAAAAACTGATAAGGAAATTCTTACTCTAAGAATAATATTCTTACAGTGGCTTATGATGCATTTAATTCTTCTATCAAGCATATGTTTCTTCGTTAAAGAATGTACGGATACTCACCTTAAGCATGTCATTCTTGAAATAAAAGTATGGGTATGCTCTCCTTAAAAATATATATCTTTCCACTAAGAGTTTTGGATTTTTTACATACATTGTATAACTTGTTTATTGATCGAAGACAATATTATTCTTATTAATATAATAAAAACTGATAAGGAAATTCTTACTCTAAGAATAATATTCTTACAGTGGATTATGATGTTTTTTATTCTTCTATCAAGCATATGTTTCTTCGTTAAAGAATGTACAGATACTCACCTTAAGCATAATATTCTTGAAATAAAAGTATGGGTATACTCTCCTTAAAAATATATATCTTTCCACTAAGAGTTTTGGATTTTTTACATACTTTGTATAACTTGTTTATTGATCGAAGACAATATTATTCTTATTAATATAATAAAAACTGATAAGGAAATTCTTGCTCTAAGAATAATATTCTTACAGTGGATTATGATGCATTTTATTCTTCTATCAAGCATATGTTTCTTCGTTAAAGAATGTATAGATACTCACCTCAAGCGTATCATTCTTGAAATAAAAGTATGGGTATACTCTCCTTAAAAATATATATCTTTTCACCAAGAGTTTTGGATTTTTGACACCATGTATAACTTGTTTATTGGTCGAAGACAATATTATTCTTATTAATAAAATAAAAACTGATAAGGAAATTCTTACTCTAAGAATAATATTCTTACAGTGGATTATGATGCATTTTATTCTTCTATCAAGCATATGTTTCTTCGTTAAAGAATGTACAGATACTCACCTCAAGCATAACATTCTTGAAATAAAAGTATGGGTATACTCTCCTTAAAAATATATATCTTTTCACTAAGAGTTTTGGATTTTTGACATACAATGTATAACTTGTTTATTGGTCGAAGACAATATTATTCTTATTAATAAAATAAAAACTGATAAGAAAATTCTTACTCTAAGAATAATATTCTTACAGTGGATTATGATGCATTTTATTCTTCTATCAAGCATATATTTCTTCGTTAAAGAATGTACAGATACTCACTTCAAGCATAACATTCTTGAAATAAAAGTATGGGTATACTCTCCTTAAAAATATATATCTTTTCACCAAGAGTTTTGGATTTTTGACATACAATGTATAACTTGTTTATTGGTCGAAGACAATATTATTCTTATTAATAAAATAAAAACTGATAAGGAAATTCTTACTCTAAGAATAATATTCTTACAGTGGATTATGATGCATTTTATTCTTCTATCAAGCATATGTTTCTTCGTTAAAGAATGTACAGATACTCACCTTAAGCATATCATTCTTGAAATAAAAGTATGGGTATACTCTCCTTAAAAATATATATCTTTCCACTAAGAGTTTTGGATTTTTGACATACAATGTATAACTTGTTTATTGATCGAAGACAATATTATTCTTATTAATATAATAAAAACTGATAAGGAAATTCTTGCTCTAAGAATAATATTCTTACAGTGGATTATGATGCATTTTATTCTTCTATCAAGCATATGTTTTTTCGTTAAAGAATGTATAGATACTCACCTCAAGCGTATCATTCTTGAAATAAAAGTATGGGTATACTCTCCTTAAAAGTATATATCTTTCCACTAAGAGTTTTGGGTTTTTGACATAATATGTTTAACTTGTTTATAGGTCGAAGACAATATTATTCTTATTAATATAATAAAAGCTGATAAGGAAATTCTTACTCTAAGAATAATATTCTTACAGTGGATTATGATGCATTTTATTCTTCTATCAAGCATATGTTTCTTCGTTAAAGAATGTACAGATACTCACCTTAAGCATATCATTCTTGAAATAAAAGTATGGGTATACTCTCCTTAAAAATATATATCTTTCCACTAAGAGTTTTGGATTTTTGACACCATGTATAACTTGCTTATTGATCGAAGACAATATTATTCTTATTAATATAATAAAAACTGATAAGGAAATTCTTGCTCTAAGAATAATATTCTTACAGTGGATTATGATGCTTTTTATTCTTCTATCAAGCATATGTTTCTTCGTTAAAGAATGTACAGATACTCACCTTGAGCATAATATTCTTGAAATAAAAGTATGGGTATACTCTCCTTAAAAATATATATCTTTCCACTGAGAGTTTTGGATTTTTGACATAAATTGTATATTTTGTGTATAAATCAAGATAAAACTAAAATATTTTAAAATTTTGGTCTAGTTTTCTAGATACACCAACTGCATAAATAACTTTGTAATCCTTTTTAAATATATAGGATTACAAAGTTTCATTTGCGAGAGAGATTTTAGATTGATTTGGCAATAGCATTAAACAATCTAATTTAATATTATAATTTATTACTTGTGAGATAGGTATATTGTGTTTGGATGAATCATCATGCGATGAATTAGATAGAATATCGGCAATCTATTTATTTAACACATAAAAGACTTTTAATAAGTAAGTACCTATTGATATACTGACTTGGTATTTACATAGATCTCATAACTTTTTACTGTAGTAGAACTGTGTTGCAAGACTTGTTTTTTTTTACAAGCTATGCTTTTGATGTTATAGAAAGTAGGTACAGATACCTACTCACTTTAAGCATAACATCCTTGAAATAAAAGTATGGGTCGGTAGGTATAGGTACCTACTCTTTATGAAAATGTATTTATTTATATTATGAGTTTTGGATTTGTCAAAAATTGTATTAACTTGTTTATTGGTCGAAGACAATATTTTTCGTATAAATATAAAATTAACTGTTAAGGAAATTCATACTATAAGAATAATATTCTTAGACTGGAATAAGATGCAATTGATTCTTCTATCAAGCAAATGTTTCTTCATTAGAGAAAGCACAGATACTCACCTTAATCATACCATTCTTGATTTTTTTTATCTATACTAATATCATAAAAAGAGAGAAGATTTGTATGTTTGTATTTTTGTTTGTTACGAAAAAACTCAAAAACTACTGGTTCGATTTCAAAAAATATTTCACCATTAGAATGCTACATTATCCTTGAGTAACATAGGCTATATTTTATTTTAGAAAATAATAGGAATCCCTAATAAAACTTTAATAATGTAACCCAAGGTGTAAAAAAAGTGCCATAAAATGTCTTTAATTGCATGCGCTGCGGAAACTATTGATGATAGAACAAAAAAATGTTCTACAATATTAAAGAACATATTAATATCTACAAAAAAGTCAGTAATACTATATGTCTAACTATTGTAGTTATGTAACTATAACTACTTTTTTACAATTTCAATGTTGATAGAAATGCCGATCAAAATCAGACCACGTATTCCATACTTTTATATTAATCCTTATTCAAATAAATCATTTCATATTCAAAACTGTTTCAATACCTGTAGATGACTGTTTGAATTATTGAAATCAGACATTCCATTCAAAAGTTATGACAAATTATAAAAATGTCAGTCTAAAAAAAATACTATGCAAGCCCGCGCGTGCGCCGTGGCCAGAGAGGGGCGTGCACGTGAACTATGAAATAGGTAGCCGCGCGGCTAAAACGTGCGGTCGGCTCCTACCTTATGAATGACTAGCGACCCGCCCCGGCATAGCACGGGTGCTTTAGTTAGTTTTTATTGCACCCGTGCTAAGCCGGGATGAGCCGCTAGTATTGTATATTTTGTTTATTGGTCGAAGACAATATTTTTCTACAACAACAAACCAAACAAAACAGCCAAACCAAAGTCAAGATGCGTCACGTGATCATTGCTAATAACTGTCATGGCGGATCTTTAGTGTTCCCGTTTTCCCGAAATTGGTCATATGAGGAGATATTATTTGTCAATGAAATAATGAATCCAAAAAATATTTTTTTGACGATTACGTTTTGGGCAAAGATGTTTTCGCGTAGATACGCTACGCTACGCTAATGCGGCAGCCTATTTTACGCCGAGGCAACATCGTGTACTTGATTGATCGAGGGAAAAACAGGCGAAATTAATAATAAGTTCTTGAATTTCTACAATTTAATGTTTTCTTTAATTTAGGTCATTATTTTGTTAACCTAAAATATATCTTATAAACATAATTTAATGTTCTCACAGATTTTATTTAGATTTTTTGATTTTTCGATTCAGATTTATCGTATTGTTTTTTGTGTTGAATTGAATTGAATGTGGCAACACTGTTTCTAGCGCTAAACTTGTGCAGAAATAAAATTCAGAAACGAGACTAATTCATTTTGTTTGGTGGTTTTAAACCTTAATTATTTATACAAGGGCTTCGAAAAGTTCGTTTAAACCAGAGCTAGGAACTCGATAATCATGCTCCTTGTAATTTTTTAAAAAAAAATTTTTAATCTGCCGTGTTTTGCTATGGCCAATAACTGTAACCAAACATGCCAGTAACTAGTTCTGGGGTGCCAGTAATGAATATAAAAACTTTATAAACAATGTTAATTATTTTTCTTGTTATCAAAGTGATAAGTATTTGAACTTTTCCCGTCTCCATTAGCACCATAAAAACATCATTTGAATGACACATAAAGAAACTATAGCTATATAAATTGGCCAAGGTGCTTAATAACTGGTGCTTTTACCCTTTAAATTAACAAAACCTTGTCTTGGGTTAGGACTTTTTCCAGTGACTGCCGGCAACACTGAAGGCAGTTCTTTCAACGTAGTGCTTAGATTCTCTGTGGTTCTTTCTTTCTGTGAAGTGCGACGTCGAGAGTGGTCAGATAATTTTGTAAAAATGTAGTTTTTAACCTCAGCATTTTATCAATTAGGTAGGATTATTATCAACTTAGGTTATTAATACATAGTTACGTACAACAAAAGTAATTGGTACATAATGAACATGGATTTACTAGAATTACTAGTCAGTTGGGAGATGCCTGCAGACGTTTTAAAGAATTTAAAAGGTATGTGTGTAAATTATTTCGTGTTCCTATCATTAATCCTTTTTAAACATACTTCTTCGACAATAAACTTGCTACGTATACCATTTTCGGGGTAAATTAAAAGCAGTAGAGGTTGAAGGTGTACCTACGCAAGTACCTACCGTACCTACTTGCAAGCAAAGACCCATATTCTTGGTTCAAAAATATCATAGTCTTTACATAAGATATGATTTCTCTGTTTCAGAAAACGCTATAACACCAGATATTCTTCGAGATATTATCGAAGATGTTCTAAAAGAGCTATGCCTCGTAATAGGCTATAAAATAAAACTTCAATAGTTAGTTGGGAGATGCCTGCAGACGTTCTAGAGAATTTTAAAGGTATGTGTGTAAATTATTTCGTGTTCCTATCATTAATTTTCTTTAAACTTACTTCTTTGACAATAAACTCGCTAAGTATACCATTTTCGGGGTTAATTAAATGCAGTAGAGGTTGAGGATGTACCTACGCAAGTACCTACCGTACCTACTTGCAAGCGAAGACTCATATTCTTGGTTCAAAAATATCATAGTCTTTACATAAGATATGATTTCCCTGTTTCAGAAAACGCTATAACACCAGCTATTTTTCGAGATATTATCAAAGGAGATGTTCTAAAAGAGCTATGCCCCGTAATAGGCACACGAATAAAACTTCAAAAAAACATACAAGAGTACCTCACTTCGACGGTATGTACCTATACATTTTTTACTATTTACCATGATGGAGGCCTTCGGGTGGCCTGTTAACTCCGTAACCAGAGTTGGCCACTGACTCACACGAACTTTGTCTGGTGAGATTCAAATACATATTCATCCCAAGAATACCCAAATATACTTATTAGACTGTAAACAGCAAAAACCGAACACCAATCAGAACTGAATTATCAGTTGGAAGTGTGTGAGTAGGTACCTAGTATGTTTACTGTTGTGCGAGTACATTTAGTAGAATCGAGGCTCTGGTCTTTGCGAGCCACTCGATAGTGCATTAATGCAGGGTGTTTTTAAGAAATGTAAGATTCACCCTTTATATTTATTAAATTACGTTTTAAATTTCAGATCAATATTGATTACGATAAAAAGTTCCCTACATTTACATACACACATTTTTTTTTAAAGTGGAACGACTTTTTTAACAAAGTTGCAAATATAAAAGCTGTCTCTTGTAAAGACGAATGCATAATTAAAGAATTAGAGGAAATAAAACACGAAGATGAAGGTATGGCTATACTTTACTTTAAGAGATCCACAATAATCTATAAGCTACAATAATTGCAGTGCAGTGCCACGTAAAACATTAAACATTAAAATTTTGGGTGACACTTTGCTTTGCAAGAAATTGTATGTAATTGTGCCATTTTGTCATTTTGCTTCCCGGTATTGATTGATACTGAGCAGGATTAGCACATCTGAATGACAATATAATTTCATGTTTCAGACAAAAAGGCGATCAAACAAGTAATGCTGCTTTGCCAGTTGATACCGCCGAAGGGAAGATTAAATAGAGGAGTAAAATTTGCAACTGTTGAATGCATTGAGGGCATTGTCGTGAACGTTCAAGTAAGTTTTAAATTGTTATATAAACTTAATTTTATTAAAATTACTACTTGCACGATTTTTTTTATAAAACAAGGGTAAAATCCTGACGATGAGATGAGATGACGACCTCGGTAGCGCGTTGGGCGGGTTGAGAAGCGATAGGTTGCAGGTTTGATCCCCGCAGCAGGGCAAATGTTTGCACGGTCTACAAATATTTCTTCTAGATCTGAATGTTTCTGTGAATTATAAGTCCAACCTATGTATCTTTTTAAAAAAAAACTTATGTAGTTATTCTATCTGTTATCTGATGCCCCCTTAGTACAAGATTTGTTTAGTTTGGAGCTAGACGGCACGGAGTAAAAATGTCTGCCATTATTTATTTATTTAGTATTAAACATTATGATTTTTTTTTTCAGAATCTGGAGATATACATCAAACTATAGATAAAATTATCAAGCTAGCCAAAGTTAATAAAACTACAGTCCAGCCTTACATCGTGGCATGTGAAACAGAAACAGCTGCAGCATATTATCTGGTGATTGACACGATAAAATATAATTTCGCGTCCGCAACCAAAGCACTTGATACACTATTTAAGTGTTATCACACTCTGAATGCCTCTTATCCCAAGGCTTCTGATCACATTTATTTAGTGATTCAAAGATGTGTGTATGGTATAAAAACCAAATATGATAATGTGGTACCATATATCACAGATGTATTAGCACTTAACTGAATTTCTATTGTACAGTAAATCCATGCTTGCTGGCCAGTATGTACTAATTTTGTAGGTAAGCAGGTATTTCTTATCTTTAGTTTTAAAATGCGGTTGTTCAAAACTATATTAAGGCGTTGGAACTCTGTTCCGAAATAACATTTAAATTTTGTATGCCAATATTTTGACTGAATATTAATATTTAATTAGATAAGCCTTATTGTAACAAGAACTCTTATATAGCGATTCAAATGAAGACCTAAACCAAATTGTCAAAAAATTTTATTGTCAATTTAGTATTAATTATTAATTGTCTAATTGATATCATGGTAATTTTTTTTTTAACAATTTAGTTTAGGTCTTCATTTGAATCGCTATAAGAGTTCATGGCTGGTACCGCAATAGGTTAAAATTAAGGCGTTGGAACTCGGTTCCAAAATAACCGATTCTGACAAGCTAAAAACCTGTTTTTTTATTATTTCGATTCCTTAAGCGTTTTAAAAATAAATACTAATAAAATTGATCTAATGTTTTTATCTCTTTGGTTCCCACACATAACCTGTCAAATGAGATTGTAATTTCTTATATAATTTTATTGTTGTTATTTGTTATGTTTGAAAAAGTATGAATTTAGTAGGTAATTGTATAATTTTGGGAATTCTAATTAAACTATTTTTAATTTAAGATATTGTGCGTATTATGAAACGTGTACTATTAGGTTAAATTACTTCGAGGTTGTGCATTATCAGCTTGAGAATATAATTTAATGTGTGAAGCACGTAGTGTCTTCGTCTTGCAAATTTGCTGTCATATTTGAATAGTATTAAATGCTTGATCTAAAATTAACTATTCTTAATTTAAGATATTGTGCGTTTTACTTTAAAACATGTATTAGGTTAAATTTGAAAATATAGTTTCTTGAATTTAAAACAAATGTAGGTATTTTTTTTTTGATTGAGCAATAAGTATTTCTAGTGTAGAAGTTAGACTGAAATTTAGTCTACATTTCTAGCTTAGGGGACTAGAAATGAAGCCAAAACAAAATAATCAAATGCTCAATTGAAAAAATACATACTTATTTATTGTTTTCAACTGTAACTGTAACTTAAGTTCTTAAGTTGAAAATAATAAGTAAGTATGTATTTTTTCAATTGAGCATTTGTTTATTTTGTTTTGGCTTCATTTCTAGTCCCCTAAACTAGAAATGTAGACTAGATTTCAGTCTAACTTCTACACTAGAAATACTTAAATGGTCAATCAAAAAAAAATCTACATTTGTTTTCAATTCAAGAAATTATATTTTCAATTTAACCTAATACATGTTTTATAGTAAAACGCACAATATCTTACATTAAGAATAGTTAATTTTAGATCAAGCATTTAATGCTATTCAAATAAGACAGTCATTTTGTTAGACGAAGACAATACGTGCTTCACACAAGAAAATATATTCTCAAAGCTAATTATGCACAATCTCGAAATAAGACGCACAATATCTTACATTGAGAATAATTTATTTTAGATCAAGCATTTCATGCTCTTCAAATAAAACAGCAATTTTATTAGTCGAAGACATTATGTACTTCACACAAGAAATTATATTCTCAAAGCTAATAATACACAATCTCGAAATAAGACGCACAATATCTTACATTAAGAATAGTTCATTTTAGATCAAGCATTTAATGCTATTCAAATAAGACAGTAATTTTGTTAGACGAAGACACTACGTGCTTCATACAAGAAATTATATTCTCAAAGCTAATAATGCACAATCTCGAAGTAAGACACACAATATCTTACATTTATAATAATTTATATTAGATCAAGCATTTCTTGCTCTTTAAATAAAACAACAATTTTATTAGACAAAGACACTACGTGCTTCACACAAGAAATTATATTCTCAAAGCTAATAATACACAATCTAGAAGTAAGACGCACAATATCTTACATTAAGAATAGTTCAATTTAGATCAAGCATTTAATGCTATTCAAATAAGACAGTCATATTGTTAGATGAAAACACTACGTGCTTCACACAAGAAATTATATTCTCAAAGCTAATAATGCACAATCTCGAAGTAAGACGCACAATATCTTACATTGATAATAATTTATATTACATCAAACATTTCATGCTCTTCAAATAAAACAGCAATTTTATTACACGAAGACACTACGTGCTTCACACAAGAAATTATATTCTTAAAGCTAATAATGCACAATCTCAAAGCAGGTAGTTCTTTTATTTCTTCCAAGAATATAATATACTTAAAATAAAACTAAGGTTTCTTCAATGAAAACACAGTAATTCTTTGGATAAGAAATTTATTTCTCAAGTAAATTTAAACAAAACGTTATTATTCTTAGGTTGAAAATATATATTTTTTAATGAAAACTACAATTTCTTTGGACAAGAAATTTTATCATCACTTGGAAATAAAACATTACATGAAGACAAAACTATCATTCAAATGAATACACAATTATCTTATTTCAAGAATATCATATGCTTAATTGATTGAGAATGAAGATACCATGTTTCTTGTATACGGAGAATATAGATATTCTTGGGAGGAGACACAAAATATGTTTAAAGCTAGTTTTTATGATAAGAAAATATTATTCTGGAACGAAGAATAATATTCTCTAGTTAAAACAGTAAATTTGAAACAATATTATTCTAAAGTGAAGTATACTTATTGTTAGCCATATATAAATCATTATTATTCTTGACCAAGAGGATTATTCTTGCTTTAAGAATAGTTTTTTTTCTGTGTGATATTATAAAGAGAGAAGATTTGTTATTTGTATTTTTGTTGTTATTACGAATAAACTCAAAAGATACTGGTCCGATTTCAAAAATTCTTTCACCTTTAGAATATTACATTATCCCTGAGTAACGTAGGCTATATTTATTACTAGCGACCCGCCCCGGCTTCACACGGGTGTGGTTTCATTGCACCCGCGCGAAGCTAGGACGTACTGCTAGTACTTACATAATACAGAGGGAAATACGGCGGGAAGTGACCTTATTTTATACTTACTGTAAAGTTAATTTTCGTTCGTTTTGTTATTAGAAAATTATTCGGATATACTCGTATCATATAAGCTTTAATTATAATTTATTAAAAAACCTTAATTAAAATAGGTGAAGAAAAACATCGTGATGAAACCCCAAGGATAAGTTAACTCCACACATATTGACCATGTCTTTCTGATGTGATGTAGTTGCTTTGCCAGCTTAATACATCCTAAAACCTCTCCCAGATATTACAGGCATTACGGCTACTAACTTTAGACTAAATGAAATAATTTATAATGAAGAACTTATTACATTTATTATTCACACAGGTACATGACCTGTGTGAATAATAAATTGGTTCACGTTAGGTTATTTTATTACAAACCTTAATCGCCCACAACAGAGTTTAATATAACCCCAAGCTCGACTCCTAATATAGTATATATATATATCTATCCTACTCTACTATAGTAGAGTTCTTTGTAATGAAGCTCGTCAGGGGAACTACCACCATACTATTTCTCCCGCTAAGCAGTAATAATGCTCGCATTGCTGTTTTCCGGTGCAGTTGCCGCCAAGCAGTAATGCTCACATTGCTGGTTTCCGGTTCGAAGGGTATATTTTCCGGTGAAATTACAGGCACATGAGAATTCCACCATCCATCTAACGTCTTAGGGTGGTAAAACGCAAGTGATATCTATGATGTTGCAAGCGTACATAGGCTACGATAACCGCTTACCATCAAACAGGCCGTACGCTTAGTGGCCATTTTAGTGGTATAAAAAAAGTTTCAGGTTAAATTCCAGGTATGATCACATTAAGCTCGATCTACGTCTCAGGGTGGCCGCAGTTGTGTCATGTATGCGTCCATAGGCTCCGCACCCGCTTTCTTGTATATAAATAAAGTATACAGGTTTTTACAGCTTTCGGTCTGCGTTGAAATGTTTGTTAATAATTCTGTCTGCAACGCTACGACCTTATGTGTTTATAGTGTTTACAAACATCAGTGCCAAGCCAATGCACAATCAAACATTCAGTTAACGGCGCGGCGTAGCTTATAAATTGTTGAGAGCAGCGTGAGATGCCCACAGTAATGAGGAAATACTTCACGGCCAGTAATGGGGATGGCTTTATCTAATTAGAAGGAATGCTGCGAACCTTGCATTCATCCATTCATCTTTACTCGGGTATTCCGTTAAAGCACTGGTCTTGAAAAGGAAGAATAAGTCTTAAGTGTCCATGACCATTCGTTATTTAAGAGTATGCAAACATTATATCTTGAATCTCTTTCCACGCTAATCCTACATAACTGTATAAAACCTTTTGTTGTGAATAGTTATTTCTTATGTCACCATTATTTAGGTCAATGATCTGATAGTATACTGAGATTATGAAGTGTTAAAAAAAAGAGCATTAATGTATATGAAACATGCCGAGACTTCTTTCGTGCACAAAAATATAAACACACAATAAAACCATCAATCACCAAAAATGTTGTCAACCCTTTTTTAGAAGACTGTTATGGCGCTAATCACACGAGCTCTCTGATGGGCGAGGATAATAATGCATGCTACTCTATTTTTTTTTTTTTTTTTTTTTATACAACTGAAGTGGCAACCAAGCGTACGGCCCACAAGATGGTAAGCGGTTACCGTAGCCTATGGACGCTTGCAATACCAGAGGTATCACTCGCGGGTTGCCACCTTGAGGCTAAGATCGAAAGCCTCATGTGCCAGTAATTTCACCGTAAACCATACCCTTCACACCGGAACACAGCAATGCGAGCATTACTGCTTGGCGGCAGAAATAGGTATGGTGGTAGTCCTTCCCCGGACGAGCTCTATCACAGAGAACTCTACTACTCTATTTCACCTAGCATCAAGTTAGATAACTCAATGATGACCAGTAAGGTACTGCGAGCACACATAAACACTTCCGTATATTATATACACTGCCACTGAAGGCCGAAAAAAAGCGACGAAATGTTTGTACTATTCACGCTTAACTTTGATCATACAAATTTTCATCAGTAGAGTTATCACCCCGCAATGTGTGTGAAAAAATACAGACTATTCCATCCTTAAGAAATTAAAGAACCGTAACAGTTACAGGCATCACGTTACATTGCAGGTTATTATTTCTGGCTATACAATTTACGAGCATGAAGATTAAGTGCGATTAATTCAATGACTTACTTTATGGACACGTTAAAAGACAATAAAAACGAAAGCATTTAAGTAAGAGAGAAAGGGCCACCAAAACGCTAAATCATTCAACATGACCACAATTGATAAATCGTGGTCGAAGTCATTCGTACGATTTCACCTATAATTTTAAGCCGAAATTATAGTCTCTGATATCAATCATAGATTTAAAATTAAGAAGGGTCGGTGTTAAGTTATCTTTTTACATCCATTGTTTTCAAGTCTACATGAAAATGATAATAAATATGTGAATCCTGCTTTTTGTCTTTCTTAGTCAGTCGGCTCAATTGAGGACATTAAAAGGTTATCCGTTAAATTAAAAGGGTTTTCTACTTTGCATGGGAATTACAACTTTAAGCTTAATTTGTTCACCCCTTTGTCTGAATTACCTCTTACCTCTGGATGAGACTGGCACAAGCATACTGAGCAGTTAGTGAAGTCAGGCGTAAATAATGAAGGACGCAATGATTATAGGTCTTTGTGTTGGACTTAAATGCTGTTTTGTGAATGAACGACAAATAATTTGCTAGAGTTCATTTCACTGCTGCTCCGGTGACATTTATGTCAATGATATATAATTAAAATTGCAATGATTTACGCGCGCTCGCGAACTGCAAGAGCTATTTTATCTGTGTCAAATGTTCCGTTCACCATGCTTGAAATATTAGTCCCAGCTTAGAGACAAAGACCAGGAACAAACCCTGTAATTAAGTTCCGATTATTTCTTATAAATATCGCGTAGACCCATATACAGTGCCTAATAAAATACCGAACTAAAATAACTGCACCATTATCCATTCAGTAATGTTGAATAATAACCTCATTGTGAGCTTAGACTCAGCTCGTACCATAACGTAGTCTTTAAGGTGGTATGAAATACAAGAGAGCTATATCAATTTCACACACCGTTCATGAATCAAATGCCTAGGTAGTACTCAAGCAAGCTATGCTAATGCTCTAGCTAACTTTAAGTGGTGAGACAAGGTTCTTTAAGGCTAAACCATACTCAGGGTTTGACTTAATAACTAACTAACTATCTGTGTCACTTAGAGCGCTTTGGAATAATCCGTTTGACAATCGTAAACGCGTATCGTCCAGCTGTCATTTTGTATGAGACATTGGTAATTTATCTAGATTTCTGAGTGAAAAGTATCGAAAATTTAAAAATATACCTTGATTTAATAAAACTAAAATTTTTACTTGATGATTTATTTCATGATGACCATTATGAAATAAACATTTATCTTATCTTATCTTATCTTACTTAGGTCAATGCAATGTTGATCGTTGTTAGGTCGCTTCACTCAGCTTGCGACTAGGTTTCACCTCAACACCTTTTAGACTTCGAGTAAGCACGCGACGCAAACATACAAACTTTCTTTAAGAAGCACCTGATAAATTGCTTTATAATGATGCCTAATTGACCGTTTGCTATAATTTGAACGGGTTCATCTTTTTATTGAGCGTAGAGTAGCTCATTTAAAAAATAGTTACAATCTAATGAGTTTTCAAATCAATCTTCATTCCGTTCGATGATAGTGTAATTATAAAGTTTCGGACTTTCGTTTGAATCGTTTAAATCTAAAGCTACTCGTAATAACGATGTTTTGGTTAAAATATTATGTTGACACGCATTATCATGGTTATGGGTCGTTATATTAAGATTATAACATCAATTTATTTTAAAACCATCGCCCGCCGCTAATGAACAATATTAATTATCAAAATAGAAATTGTAAATGTTTGAACGGATCGAAAGCCACTCTATTAACATTCAATTTCAGATGTTAAGTTAACTTCTGTGGAAACTGCGAATAGAATTAAATTAGAAAGCTAATCGAATATGGTCTAAGCGTTACTTACTAAAACAATCGTGGCCGACCATTTGGGGAACTGTCACGGAGTTTACGAAATTGGCACTTTACCGTACCGTTATCCGCACATATTCCCAAATTAGGTGAAACTCGAATCGTGCCAGCAATTGTTCCCATTTTATGTACAACCGTGTTAATAAACTAAATGTATCAACTTTTAATCAAATTTATTGTTAACCGTTTTTGTAGAAAAATGGCTCTGAGTTATTAGTTTCTAACAAAAAAATCTGCAGAAAATTTCAAAGATCACAAAGAAGCTGTTAAATTTTATTTGTTTTCTTTTATCATCTTTCTAAAAAACCCTAGCTGTTCAGCTTTTAAAGTTAATTACGAATTACGAGTAAGTATACTCGTAATTCGTAATCATCAGTTTTTTGTTGAAAAAATATTTTATGTGAAAAGTGATTTCTCATTGTAAACCGCGTTATTACCGTCGCAGGAGGTTGTGGGAACCCGCCGGGAATAGTTGAGATCCCGAGCGCTGAACCCTCGCACTCGTTTTTCTGCTATGTATTCTGGTGTGACTACTTCTTGTCCGACTTTATTATCTCACTGATTTCCATCAATATCAATAGCATCTCGCACAACTTCATTATCGTTGCCATGTGTTACTTTAACACGCACCACGTCAAATCACCAAGCTGAATGGAAATTTCATGTGTAATAATGTGTATCATTGTGTTCTACACTCCATATAATTGCACGTGATAGTCATCGACCTATTGGACCTTTCGGAAGCAAAACACATTCGGACCAATTCGAATTCAGATAAAATCAAAGTGAAAGGTTTATTGCTATTTCTGTACTTGGCGATAAAGCAGAACATGTTACAGTAGAATCCCATAAATAATTGAACACCTTTATAAAATCTATACCTACAGATCTATATCAATGGTAAATAGCGTGGAATATCTTTTATGGAGCATCTCTTTTGATTGAATTGACATGATCTTGTCAAGTAAGAATTCCGATGTGTCTGATTGTTCGATGTGGTTTTTATTTTGCAAACTAACAAGCGTTGTATTTTGTACAAATGACTGTATAGTTTATGAGATTTAAAGGAATTTACAATAGACATTGCATTAGCATTCTCAAAAAAATAGCGAATGTTGCCAAAGCAATTCCCTATTAATAGGCTTCTAATCAGTTTGCAGTATCTATTCTTACAGTAGCTTGTGGGAAAGTATCGCCTAGTCGACACACTCCATCGCCTCTGAGATATACGTACCTACGATCAAATCAAATTATCCCTTGTTATGCATCTTGTAAAAAGTGTTCATATGGACTCAGCAACTCTTACCAATTTGCCGGTGAATTAGCTTTGGATCTGAATTTGTGTTTACGATTGTGATACCGTTCTTTTAGTTTCTTTTTGAATGGCGTCAGTACATTTTTATTTCCTACTTTTTATAAGTACCAAAAATACATTTGCGCTTTACATTTGAAACAAATAATTTTATTACGAACCGACAACTTACTTGTGATTCTGAATATTTACAGAAAACATGATGGAGTTTTTCTCTTAGTAAAAATATTACCATTTTCAATCATATATACCTTCCATTCTCTAAAATTTAATTTAAGCTCCTAACAGGGGGCACTAAACTCCACAACCCAGGCTTGCCTAGTGTGGAGTTTAGAGGTGAACCCTTTACCCTATAAATAAGAGGCTATATAATACCTACTTAGCACTATAAATAAACAGTACCTAGTTATATAAATAAGTGTTGCCTATGGGTTGGTATGTAGCTTAGATACTAAAATACAGGGAATCCGATTGTGGGGTCTATGCCTGCCGCGCGGACACTACTTTTTACCCCTTTGCTAAACTAACCTACTGTAACAAACTTGTGCTAACAAACCTACTTTATATTAGTGTAAGACATTGCTTTTTGTGAAAATAAATAAACTCATCAAACTTATTATTAATTGCAATTATTCACCAAACCAATTTACATAATTTTTTACTCATCAACTAATTTATCTTAGGGTACATTCGGAGAGAACGTAATACGAATTTTGTAATAATCTAGTTCTACGAGTGATCTGCAAATCAAAATTGCTTTGTGACCTCCTTCGCTGACCAGCTTTGACACAGCTAATGCAGCACATCTGCTTAAGATAACTGATATAGCACTCATAGAATACGATCCGTCATCAAATCAGCAGAATCGCAATTTTCTACGTGCCATGCATCATTCTCGCGGGTTAATCGCAGGTTTCTTGTTTCTCCCGCAGTATGTAGGCAGTGCATTGTAGGTCATTGGAACGTGGGCCGCACGCGCTGCGCTTTCCTGCATTTGTCTTATGCAGATGAGAGATAAGTACATATAATCCTTGTCCATATGATTGTTTGTTGACCAGCTGTCTATTAGCTGAATAGCTAGTAAACTGTATTTTAATATTGCTTATTTAGCCATGAAAGCATAAACATAAAGTATAGACCGATAGTTTTATTTAGAGTTTAACTGACCAGCGCTACAGATACAGATACCATTCAAATAAATTGATGTTTGCTTTATTTAAGTATTGCTGAAGTGCTGAAAATATGACTCCATAGACATTACACTCAATGCCTGCCTTATTAAACTTTATATGATGATCATGACGCAGAGAAACATTATCGTATAATAATGTTATCAACTCATCTCTTGAAATAACAATATTGGAAAAAAACACCAAAATAGTTTCATTTAGAAAGACATAATAAATATCTACCGTATGAATTTTAAATTCGAAACGATGAGTGCTTTTATTTTTGTCGTAAATATTTGAATAATATCGTAATTAAAATTCTTAGCTCATAGAATATTCGATAGCACGGATGGCAAGTTCCTGTTTCAAATTGGCGTATAAAAGTTATATTATTTCAAAATGCAGATACTTATATCATGAGTGAAAACCAATTCCTTCCATTCTAAATGATTACTAAAAATAAAATATTTTTTTGTTGATTGTTGCTTACATTGTTTGCAATAAATTCTTCTGTGAAAGGTGATTAAGTCTTAGAGCATGACATACTTGCTCTTTCATCCGTTTGAATGTGCCGGCTTGCCACCTCGGGTTATTGTTTTCTCATGAACTTTGATGCTGTATCTACCTATTATTACTAATATTCCAATTTTATGATCACAATTATATACTTTGGATGAGTACCTATTAATCTATATTATAGTACTATCATCATCATATGCAATAGACTATGCAATAGAATAGAATAAACAATAAACATTGGCCAATAGACGTCCACTGCTGTACATAGGCCTGCCGCAAAAAGTGCACATGACACCGATCATGAACCCTCCTCATCCACCGACTTCCTGCGACTGCTTTACACATCATCCACAGCCTGACTACACCACTGCTCCCTTAATTTGTACCATCTATTTCAATTCTGCGCTAATCAGATCCACTTACGGCCCTCGATTTTAACGTTCATTTAATTATAAAAGGTGCCACAAAACATAAATCTGAAAAAAGGTTAATTACGTCTAAATTTTAATCAAAATATGCTATGCTTAGCCAAACTGATCTACAAAATTAATGGTAAAAACTATTCGGTTCACTTGGCATAAACGCCACATCAAAACCACCTGTTTAAGCATCTAGGTCAGTTTTCGTTTCGTTTTCACTATTCATACAAAAGTAAAGTTAAAAAGCACTGTAATTGCTTATTTGGTCAAAGTAAGACTATAGTAGGTATATTCATCATGTGGATACTAATATTAGTTTCTATGTCATTACGTTTTACGTTATTGCTATCATTATATTTCGCATTATAGGTTTTCAGTTTCAACACGTGTTTATAGATCCATTAACCTGTTTCATTTCTTTCTTTGTTGTAAAACAATTAGTGTTGTGATAACAAATTTCGCACATCATTTTGCCATTTCTTTGTACATTTTCAATGTTGCGTGGCTCAGTTGGGCGTGACGCGTCGTTTTGTCGGTGGTTGGCTTGTCGATACGGTCTACATGCTCGCAACATCCGCCGACTAACCTCAGGTTTTGGCTTCGAGTTTTCTTGAGGAAAGCTATCTATTTCTTATTTGTAATCAAATAGGTATATTATTTTACTCTTCTCTAGTATTACACATTTGCTTTCCTTAACTACTTTAAAGATTTATTGTGTACACTACTCATTATTTCTTGTGTGCATGCTATTGCATCCAAATTATCATTTTTAATTTAAAATCCTGTTATTTTCAATTATTTTCCCACGTGTTATTGTATATTCAGCTAATACGCGCCGTGTACTGCCATTACATTAATAATTATTCAAATTACACTCGTAATACGTGTTCGCGGTAGCAACCTTTCTTTTTGTTCAACAGCATTATCAAGATTATGCCTTTGAGTTATTTGATGCGTGGTTGATTTGATATACAAAAGCCCGTAAGCAAAGCAAACTTATTCAACCGTTTAAGCATTTCCTACTTTATAGTAAACCATTTAGTTTACAAGTAGTATTATTATTCATAATAATATTACTCGCTTAGCATAATAATAAACAGATTTTACTTGGTATCCACCTATTTCGTGTCTTATTTGCATATAAATTGAACGCAAATAGTTAACATTGACACGGTAGCCGGCTCTGCCTTTCTATATTTTTCAAGAAAACTTGACATATATTTTCGTTTTACTTATCTGGTTCATGATAGTTGTATTATTTGAGCGGTACTCCCAACGGTATTCAATCAAAAATGCAGTTTCAAATGAAATAGGATCAACGGGCACGACTATCTGAGTTCTGAGGTGAAATGCAAGGTCGGGAAACGCTATGTTATTGTGTTTATAAACTTTTTGTCACGCATCTCACCGAGTCGTATTGTTGCAGAGAACAACTGTTCCATTGAGACAGATATGCCGTGCGATACTCAGTCGGAAACGTCTTTTTTCATCTTCCGTGTTGGTTGCTCGGTTGACGGTCGAAAGCCCCACTTACTGTCGCCAATGTGTGTTTGTAACGCTACGATTAGCTCGCTGGTATGCAAGTGTATGCGATTTTAATTGCATTCAGACGGCTTGCATTTATCTTCATTGCAGCCATTAATTGTTGCATAGAAAAAGGTTCGAACTCGCTTCCCGTTCGAACGTCATAAGGCGTAATAGATCGTTGCGCTAATGTTCTTAAAGTCGTATAAATCTGTTAAGGCTCATAAATGTCTTATACGGTGATTACATGAAGAGTGTAAGTGGCACTGTGATAAAATCTGTTACACTTATTTTTAAACTCTGTTTGCTTTCTTTTGCAAAAGATCTCAATCGTGCCGTTCTGATTAAAAATATTTACTTAATTTTTTAGAACTGTTTCTGTTGGAACTTATTTTGTACATAAATAACATGTCACGGCACTTTCCTTGTCTAAACTGGCAGTAAATTTGTTCCTGACTACCACTATCTGCGCTCCTGCCTACGTGTCTGTGGTTTGCTTTAAATACGAAGTGGAAATGAGCTTGCAGTTACCGCCCTATTCTGCCTGGAACCGCAAATCGTAAAGGAAGCCTCTTTGCAGTCGTGTTGTAATAGCTCACTCGGTCCGTAATATCCTCACTCACCTGTCGGTTGCCGTTATAACCTGTGAATAGATTTAGCGTTGTATGTAAATGTTATTAAGTCTGGTTTAGGTATAAAAATGTTCGCATACAGCACTGACTGACTAATATTTTTAGTTCTTTATTAGTATTGGGTTTTCTTAATAACATTTTTTTTAAATGCTCATTTAATTTTCGTTTTCGTTAATCATGAACAAAGTGGTCAACTTTTGGTTGTAACCTAACCTAACCTGACACCACCTAAATCATCTGCAGTAATTGGTCTCTATTGCATCATTATCAGCCAATGATGATATATTTACAGAAGAGTAGCAGAGTTCTTTATGATAGAACACGTCCGTCCGTCCGTCCGTCCGTCCGGTGAAATTACTGGCACATGAGGCTTTCGATCTATGCCTCAAGGTGGCAACCCGCGAGTGATACCTGGTATTGCAATCTTCCATAGGCTCTTGTAGGCCGTACGCTTGGTTGCCAAGTCAGTTGTATAAAAAAACCTTTTTAACACCAGGCCAATTCCTAAAACATTTTATTTGTTATATTTACTTCAATGCCCGTCTTAAAAAGAAGCTTTTTTTCTTTTTTTTATTTTTATTTTCTTTTGTTTCTGTATTGTTGTTTTTAGTTTATTTTAAGAAATAGGTAATATAGGTAATACTTACTTATACTCACTTACTCACCTTGTCTTGTATACTTTCCTTTTTTGTGTGTGTGTCAAATAAATAAATTCTTATTCTTATTCTTATTCTTATTCTTTTTATCTCACCTTATTTTTCATCATTTCCAATGCATCTCGTCCGACGTCTTATCCAGTACACCTACACAGCTTACACCCAAGCTCCGTCATTCGCCTGTTACAGTAATGATCGCATGTCGCCGTCACAGAGATTGGCGGTGTCTTTAGGGCTCTGACGTAGACGTATGGTTTGGTAGATTGAAAATTCAACGGCTTGTTGCAAATACTGTTTGAAGTCTGTTACAGTTAGTTGTAGGTAGATTTATTGATGTTGCATGAGCTTTGTTGCACTTTGCTGGGTGTTACATACTTTTAACCTGTTTAGTAACTTTATGGCTTGCTTGACTTGACGGATCGCTATAACGCTAATCAAACGCAACACGTATTGATACAATCGGCGATAATCGTTAGGTTTTGTTTTTAAGTAGGTATGATGCAAAATGTTGTAAAGCGTAACCGCTATTAACTAAGCACGTCTCGACCGTCAAAGATCAAAATATAATATCGTTTCAATAATCATTTCTCAGATGGAATAAAGTCGCCAGTATCAATGATTGGTTTGTGTAATTTCACGGAGCCGCGTGAACCGCGTAACGGAACCCCTCTTATTTACTAGATTACTATAACCTCATGACATAGTTCTCGGTCTCTTCGCCAAATTGATTCCAGGCAAGCTCACCCCGCCGGCCCTAAGGTCTGCACTTGACCTAATACAATAGATAAATGTGAAATGAACTTTACCGGCCAGTCACGTTTGTGCAGTAACAATGTGTTGTGTAGAACAATGGGATTGTCGCTTCTTTGTTATCTATGGTTCTGCTATAAGGGTTCTCTATTTATGTGCAGGATTACAGTATACAGAAGTGAAATGTTGTCTCAACAATATATACTTAGTATAGTTTACGCGAAGTTTTAACGATAGGAAACATATAAACTAAATGGTTTAAGTAATTAATTATTAATGTATAAAGTAACAAAAATTATAATTAGGTTTCGATGTCACTGATGCTTGCTAATACTATTATTACCCAGCACGTTGTAATCCCAGCGATGAACGCATCCGTAGTACATAAATTGAAAAGTACTATTCAGTTTAGATTAGTTAACAACTTTTCTGAAAACGTGGGAAATCGTTTTATGTAGTTCTAGTCAATTAGAAAGTGTTGGGACTTTCATAAATGTTGCTCTTGACGATTTTATTTTAGACAACAGCTATGGAAATTAGCAGGTTTTTGTTCAGGATAGAACGTCATTTAAATATTTTGTAAAGACTAATTTACCGTAAACTTTTAGTAAGTTAAGTACTCTAAATACAGAATTTATCGCCTCAGTTTAAACTTCGTTTTACTCAAAAACGTCTTTAGCCTAAAAATTGTATTATCAGCTAAACAACAGTTTTTCCAACACAGCATTGCATCCAAATGCAATCAAGCCGGACATACGTTGTAACCAGATTCACGGTGGTCGCAATAAATATTTCATTGATTATTTGGTTCATTATTAGCGATATATGAATACTAAACCGAGGGTTAAGTATGGGCAAGGCAATCTTCGCTTGCTTCCGCTATCCAGCTGATATATGGCCGTGACCGCTGGGGTCTCGTCGGCACTCGTAAATCTGCACGATCCATTGAGGCTGGGATTTGCCTGCCGTGACATGGCTAGCAAAGCCGGCCCGGGATACATAGCTTTAGTGTTGGAGTCAATTTGCCCTTTAGAAAGTAGTGCCCCGAGGCACAATAAAGGTAGATATTAGTACTAAAGTTCAAGTATAACTCCCGTTCGTTCAATTTTGTAATGACCTGATAGCTGACGACGATAAGACGCTTCTCACGTGAACGGGAAAGCACACATTCACACTCAAAAAGTAAGCCAATGACTCAAAACGGAAGCTTTGTGAATTAGATCATACATTTTAGCACTTTTTGTTTGTATTGAATGAAGAATTGATACTCTGTTCATTTTACTGCAGCCTTTATGACTTTTGACCTAAAAGTATGATCCAAGATCGGTATTATTTTAACAAACAACCTAATTTTTTTACGATACAAAGCAGAACTAAACCTAAAGTATCAAAAAAAATCACAATTCCAAGCACCAATTTTTTTTCACCTCTGTCGTCTTAGGTTAGTTAACAGTCGTCGATGTCCATAACGCAAAAATTGGTGCCTATAGAAAATTAACGGTACATAGTTTTAATAAACTTTATCGAATTCTTTCTCTTGTCTCTGAGTTCACACTGCACTGTCAAGGCGGACTTTTAAATTTAAAACAGATTCATAATTTTTTACCACTTTCAATTAAAGTGGTGTCGACGAGTTTACGCTTCGATAAGCATTCGTATTTAGACGCCTTTTCATACTGTAGAAGCCCTTCATTTCTGACCATGTTTCTCAATTTTTGTGTAATAGGCCAATATACGTTACACAATTACTAACTTATTTGCATATTTTTCATTTATTAAATTATTTTACTAAACCAACTGTTAGATTAGTTTTATAATTAAATAAAACGTAATATATTTATAATTATTATTTAAGTGATATTTTACGCGAAATCCTAAATTGTTATAACTTTTCGCATTTAAAAAAAGACTTTCTGGTATTTATATCCGATGTCGTGGTTTAGATTCGCTGGCCACACAATATGGGTCCAAATTATCTATGGATGGTTGGTGATTCCGTCGGCCCCATTGTGCGGTTCTACGGAATTTGTAAGTAACGGGAAGATCTTGCATTCGATGAGTTTGAATATGCGCGTGAACTGCATTTTGCCTTAGCATATCAAGTTAACTTTAATGTGAGGTTGAGCAGAACACTTTATCTTATAACAGTTTATAGTATCTAGTATAGATATCCGTAAACTGTAAAAACATCAGTGAATACATTTAAAAGCTAATGATAAAGACACTAAGTAATGTTCACACCGCGGTTATTAGCTAAAGGTGAAACACTTCATACAATTTGATTACAATGTAGACCTTCAACAAAAGCTTTACCACCTCCATTCAAGTTATACTTCAGTTATGGTGTCGAGAAATATGGCAGTCATTAGATTTTATGGTCGCTTATCGTCATAATAAAAGGGCCAAGGGCCACTTGGTCTTGCAGACTTCCTTAGTCAGCTTTGATAAACCTAATACGGCGTCGACAAACGTCCAGGTTTCTGGGCCACGGGTATAGCCATGGGTACTGATCACTCGGTCGGGTACTCGCCCATTGTGTGCCACACATCAGAAAGCCCATTCATCCGGTAGCCAATTTCAGCGCGAACAATCGAAAGCACAGTCTGTGGGAAATCATGACCTCTCCATATTAAATATCACGCTCTCCAAATCGTCAACGATAATTAACGATTCATCCACGGTTATTACAAAGAGAGGAACATCTTTACTGACAGCTCAAAGGCGCCGTAAAAGCTATTGAGCCTCTCCGTCAATGTATTATAATGCTACCGACAGATACCTAATAACCTCGCGAGTTTACAAGCAACTATGGAAAATGAAAAGCCCGTCTCGGCATTTCGATGCTCCACTCTCCCTTGTTGAAGAGGTGTTCACAATAGCCAAGGTTATCAGACCGGATGATGAGGTCTTCTGAATCTATGCTTTCACCGATTACGTCGCCTTTTGTGTAGAACTTTTCGTTGCTTACATAACGATGATACTAATTGGAAGAGTTGTGATTATCCCTTGCTGAGCTATAATAAGGGACATTTCGATGTTGACCTGTTTGAACTTTCTCCCCCGTCTTCGGATTTAATAACGCCCGAGTTCTCAGTGCTAGCTTTGAACTCGAGGTTAATTACTAATCCCTGGAAGTGTGGATGCCGCTTCTTCCCAGTGATGGTTCTAATACCTCAATGATCTCTGCTTTGATCTATGTCATTTGGTGCGATTTGCAACGGTGCTTGTCTATCAACTTTGAAATGTAACATCAACGTCATCATGTTTTGCCTTGTCACTTTATAAATGGTGCAAGTGCAACTGGACTTTTCATTATGATTGGCACAGGTAAACGCTTTCCTTGAATTATCATACGAGATAACATACTTGCTAATGTTTGCATCATTAGACTCGATGCAACATTAGTAAGAATATCTTACGATTAGAAACGCAATCGTTTTTTGCGCACGCTTTTAGCACGGTAGATTTTGGTAAAAAAAAAAATATACAGGATTCATACCATTTAAATCTCACGATCGTTGTCGCTACGCTGCCAGTAGGCGTTTGACCGCATTCTTAAACAAATATAACCTTATAAGGGTTCCATTAGTTTGCAGAACAGAATAGACAGTTTACTGTACGACCCACTGCATTGTTATCAATCAACTTGAAATACCATTCGTGCCGCTACGAAATTGCATATCAAAGTCGGCAGGGCGTTCAACCCTACGCAAATTATACCTTGTAGGATGCTGAAGAAACCTTGCGGTCTATGATGTTTTTGTTATGTAGAACATTATGTTACACGTAATGTAAACGTTTGAGACAGGAAGCAATCGAAAGCATCCTATGTGAATGCAAAACGGCTACAAATTATTCCGCAACATCGATTTGCTACACGCATATCTACAAGCTCGATTGATGCAGAAACTATGGAATTCGCGTACCTCGTGCTAGATATCAGATCGAGATACTTGAGATAAGAGCAATCGAATGGCGTGAATGATGTAGAGAAAGGCTTTACGTGAACCTCATAGTTCTCAGTCACTGAGATGGTAGTGTCACGATATAAATAAGGCTGGTTGTGTTTGTTAGTCTCGCACGTCCTTCTGATCTCCCCCTTGATACGCATGTCTGACCGCGGCGTGTGTAGCCAGTCCTGTTTTACAGCTAGCATTTTAAATATTTTTTCATAGAAATATTGTTATCTTATTGAGTATTCTACCGTTGTTGTGCTTTGTTATCTGAAACGTTTTTTAACATCTCTTTTACCTGATAAAATTATGTTGTAGGAAATTTAATGTTGTATTTCTCTTAACCTGTAGGTCAACTGACATGTTATATCCGGTGATAAGTAAGCGTAGTTTAGAAGTCTACAGCGATTTGCGGCACGCGCCTTTCGCACGCGAAACATGCATCGTGATGTGCATACTTATTGTGTTTTGCGGACGATCTTTGCATTCGATCCGCGCGGCAACACACTGACATAAAATCAAGTTTGACCCGCGACAGCGCAGGGAAATTGTCCGCAACTGATGCATACGTGCTCAAAAGTAGGCTGAGACTTTCGTCCGCTCCCAGCCATTCCAACCGCAATTCAAACAAGAACAGACGGTCACGTTTCCGAGAACCGTCGGCGCCTATCGATGTTACCGCGAACTTAATTTGCGGTATTAAATAAAATAGGCGAAATATTGTATAATTGTTACTCTAACGATTTCACATCAACCATTATAAGAAGATAGTGCCGAGATGTAGCTTCCCACGTTCCCGTGCTCCGAATATTGACGTTTTCTCGCAGTCATGCGCTCTATCATTCGCACTAGATTACGATGACTTATTTCAACACTTTGATTAGAAACTTTTCACTACATGGAAACAATGATTGGCTGATAAAGGTATTTAAAGACTAGTTTATCTAGAGTTGCTGGGTTCCACGTAAAACAATTTTTGCTTATTTACATAAATACAGATTGGTTATTCGTGCGGAAATAGTGAAAATACCAGGTTCAGATGATATTTCTAGAAAAAAGTACATTTACCGTTTTTGATGTAAACGATGTATTTTTTATGCAGTTTCTGAATCATTGCAGGTAGCCTAGCGACTCTAGATTACAAGATACAGTTACAGACAGTGAGAGGTATCCATTTAAGTACATATTAACCATCCGCTTTTGGTACATCGCTATTTATCGTTGGCTATCATTAACTCGAAACGAAAAGTGATCTCGTTATAACACCTTTTGTTCGATTGTAGTTTTAATTTTAATACTATTGCTTTCTAAAACGGACAAATTACTTAATAGTATCGTCACGCTCTAAGCTAGTCACGCGACCCAAGCTATGTTTTTCCTCGTCCTAATTATAAGGGAAGAATCCAAGACTCATCCTCTTGAAAGCTAGAGAAAGTTTATTTATATCTAAGCACTCAACATCGCTTAGTTCTTGCAGTTTATAGTTTTTAAAACCATCATGGTTATTAACATATTTTTTACTAAAAAACGGGATATTTACCATGATTTGCGAGTTTTATTGATTCCCGATATTTCGGCGCAGTTACATGGTATATATCCCGTTTTTAGTGAAAATTCTTCCAGTTTGTAGATAAGATTATGTAATTCAACTAATTTACGCAAGTTGAAACCATGAAAGGTAAACAAGACGTTTTGTTTGTTATCTACCGTTTCCATCGTATTCTAAAAGGAAAGGCATGCCAGGAACATTCCTATAAATCCTAAGCTTCCTTGCTCCCGATAAGGTCTACCGTTGCTTGTCATCCAACGGAATTCTCTTCAATAAAGCACTGTGTCAACTAGCGGTACGCACTTTTTTCTTTTCTCTCGACTTACAATTCGACAAGCAACACTAAACGCAGCTATTAGGTGCATCGTTTTTACGTTTTATTTCATTTATATTTTATTGAAATTGTGAACTAAGATGTTTTCTTATTAAATAGCTGTTGCTGTGATAACGAAGTATGGCCGGTTTATTTATGTTCTGATGCTAAATATCAACTGTACTTTGATTTCACTTATGTATGCGTGCTTTTAAATTATTACATTGCCCTATGGTGCAACATTTAAAATAATTTCAAGTAGTAGGTATTTCAATAGTGAATGTCAAAAGCTTTAGAACTTAAGATCCTTATTGTCTTTATACTATAGTAACATCGAAATGTGAAAGATAGTTTCCTGAACCAATGGTCGCTCTAATGGTCGATCTTAATTTTCACTGAACTTTTAATACAAATTTCCTGTTTCTGTGTTTTTGTTTTTATTTCAATACTAGCCGATCTGCCCCATCTTCGCGCAGGTGCAATGAAACCGCACCCGTGCAAAGCCGGGACGGGTCGCTAGTAATAAATATACCCTATGTTACTCAGGGATAATGTAGCATTCTAATAGTGAAAGAATTTTTGAAATCGGATTAGTAGATTTTGAGTTTATTCGTAACAAACAAAAATACAAATCTTCTCTCTTTATAATATTAGTATAGATAATCCATGTTCATTTATATACATAGGGGTGTTTGAAGTATTTAATGATTTTTACTGTCATTCTTTCGATAGGATGCGAGCGCCAGAAGGCAGGTATAAACTAGTTCGCTCCTATCAAACGGCTGCATAGTCGCTAACTTACTGAGAAGCTTATTAGATCTAATCACAGTCTATTTAACGCGTATCACGAGTGTCTAAGTGACGGTAAAAGTTGACTTTTCTGTAATGGTAATTGGGTTAATGATAGCATGGCTTTGTCTAAGGTGACATGGTTTATTATCTAACTTTAGCCTTTATCTATTTTTAGCAGCCTTATTATATATCATTATAAGTTTATCGGAAACAACTCTGTGATGTTATTACGTTTGTTAAAAACTTGACACAGTTTCCTTTTTATGTGACACAGTAAGTGAGTTGAATGTTAGAACTAAACTAGTTTGCAAACATTATTATTTGTACAAAAGTGGCTGTACTCGAAATTCCGTAAACAACTCGGACTGTTTACGGAATTTCGACTACATTTTAGTATGCCTTCTCTTATAAATAAAAACACTTTAAGATAATGCGTGAACAGCCTTAAACCAATACTTACTTCTGTGTGTGAGTTGGTTATTTTTTTTACGACCATTCACATAAATAGAACATTCGGGGGTGAGTTCGTAAAATGACTACGCCCTTTATTTAAAAAAAAATCCCTGGTTGACCAGGTATTTTTTTACAATTTCTGTAAATGTGTGACATTTTAAAATATTAAACAAACTCATATAGGTACATATAATTTTAATACGACTTGTAGCTTATTTCAATCCAGTAAATTCCTAGAAAAAGAGCAAGGAAGCTTATTTAGGACCTCAACAAACACTGCAATAATAAATAATATTTATTTCAAATATTTTATAGTGAAAATCCGGCCTGCATACTTTCAATAGTTTCAAAAGCGCAATAATCCTTAAACGTCGGACCACAAAAAGGGCAATACTATAATTATTTTTACGGGAATTAACCTTTTTATTTTTTGTCGGTTAAAAAGGCTAGGACCGTATATTACAAGTTATGTGGCTGTTTGTGACACAATGAACGTTAACAACTTCTAAAGTATCACTTCTAGTCAGACGTGACTGATGAAATTAGCGTAATGACAACTACGATCTACATTTAGTAGTAAATGGAGAATTTTAAAGTGATTATTCATACTTAGCATATTAAGAGTATCTTACTGTAAATTTGTTTGTGAGGCAGTCTGTTTATTTATGTCTTTCAAAGCATACTATTTTCTGTTCTTTTTCAAAGCAAAGCTACGTGCAAATAGTAGTTTGTGCGTTGGTATTATAATTTTCTAGATATCATGGTTTCTGTATCCACACGCAGTATGACATGGATGAAAACTAAGTTAATATTTAAAATTTGGTAAAACATGTCATTTTATCTTTACGCATCTAAGCTGCCTCTTTACCTTTCGCGCTACACATCCACAAGCAATGGAGTGACTCCAAACGGTAAAATTAAAGCCAGTTGCAATGCCCTCTCGGATTATGTCTATTCCTGCCGCCAATTAGCGAACTACCGTGTTCCTGTTCACAAACCGGGAGAGCCGGCTGAATTATATCACGTGACTTCCCGTCTTATTTACTCGTAACAAAGTAGTGCATTTAAGAAATAAAAGAAAAGAAAGAAAATATATTTACACAACACAACATAAAGTATTTTATCATGAAACAACATTATCCTTAATAACTAAGTATAATAAGTATGTTGCGCGGGGGCAAAATGGTCTCACTCTCAGCAAAAAGCCGCACCAAACCTGGGTTACGGTGCGACACTGGTTTTCAGGTGAGACCAAAGTGATCCACGAACATCGACGAACACTACAAATAGGTAATAAAATTTGTATAATATAAACGTAGTATAACATAAACAACGATAAGCAAAGTACAAGTAGTTACTTAATTAGGTGTAATAGTGAAAAAATAACTATATTAAGTAAACAAACGACGCATAAGCCTAAAACATAAAACATTACAAAAGATTGACACTCAGGCAGGAGTCAAATGCACAACAAAGCACAGTCCTTTATTTTCTTGAAGCTTATTCTTATAGACATTAGGTGTAATAGTGAAAAAATAACTATATTAAGTAAACAAACGACGCATAAGCCTAAAACATAAAACATTACAAAAGATTGACACTCAGGCAGGAGTCAAATGCACAACAAAGCACAGTCCTTTATTTTCTTGAAGCTTATTCTTATAGACTGAAATATATATCAAAAATAAGCTAGTTGAATATCATCAGCTTGTTTAATACAAGTTGTAATCAAAGTTGGACCGCGCTGATAAAATTTTCATATTAGTAAGTCAGTAAGTACGTAATATGAGTCAGTGATCAATTCTGGTGACGAAAGACCACCTGAATGTCTCAACTTAAAGCTTAAAGTTGATCTATTATGAACAACTATGTAACTAAGCATAAACCAAAAATAACGGTAAAATACGAAGATTCTTTCATTTCTTATGGTATATTATATTGCACTATTGTATTGTAAAGATACAATTTGTACAATTGGAAAACCTATGTCATAAACAATGGTCGAAAACGTCAACATATGTCTTTCAATCAGTTATCTATAATTACAAAAAAGTGTAACACTATAATAACGAGTAAGTAAATAAAATTATATTATCATAGCCCTTTAATAAATATATTATAACCCAATCAAAATCCACTTGTTGGCAATACCAAAATCGTTCGTGCAATTAAACGTTATTTACAAATGAACGGGCAGATTGCACTCTCTAAATCACAGTCAACAAGTGGTAATTGGCTTCGCCGACTAATTAATTAAAACCTCGTTTCCGGAAACAGTGATTAATAGTTGTTTAACCGCTTTAAATGATCATATCTCTGAATCCGATTGAGAGAAAGATGCTTTTGCTGAATTTGCTACGATGACGATGCCTATTTACAGTAATATTAATATTATAAGTACCTACAGAAGCCTCCCCTATACTTAGTTATTGAATTTGTTTTCTTGCTTTTGCATTCATCAATCACGTGTGCAATTCTGTCGCATCTACTTACGCGTTTTTTACTGTGCGATTTCCCACGTTTTTATGGATACCAAATACCACGCTAAAAAATATTGCATGTGCATTCCAATGTTAATTTTGGTAAAAATCTTCAGATTCCGATTTATTTATCTACGAATTTACATTTGGTTCATTAAAGGTACTGTTACCGTACGCGGTTACATCGATTTACATGCAATTTTCCATGTTTCCCAGAAAGACGGCTAAAACGGAAATGGCATTTTGCCACACGATTAGTTTACACCTAATGAAGCTAATCTGTATATCGATATCGATGAATGTGTCAAAAGTTTGTTTAAGATTGTAATTTAATCGTTTCCATTATACTAATAGTAAAAACACTGTATAAATAAATTATTTTTTAAGTTAAATTTATAGAAAACATAACTCCCATTGCGTTAGTGCCATCTTCACCGAGATTTCGTTTTATATGTGGATGATTGTTAAGTTACGCTTAAATAGTAAACAGAATCTAAATATTTGACCACACACACCAAACAAACCTAAAATTGTAGGTCACGAATTCGTAAAAACGTACCAAGTGAAGTGTTATAGAGATGCTTTCGTCGATAGCCTCGACAGTTACGAAGCTGTTGACATCGCCAGACAGAGTGGTACTACAGTAACTTTTACTATTATACTGTACCTATGATAAGATTAACAACTATAATTGTTCCAACGGTACTGTACGTTGATAGTGTCAAAATACGTGCAAATATTCCTTATACCTCGAAAAGTTTTGAAAGTAGAGCACCTAATCCTATTTTAGCTACCGTTACGATCGGCTGTTTAGATATAGTAAAAAAACTTTTGCAACAACAAGAAAAAGAAAAAGTTACGAACTTAGAGACACAGCCCTGTTAGCTGCCTATAATCAATATTAAGTTAGTGAGCCAGTTTTTTGCACATTATTTTAAAGAATTTTAGGTACGGGATAAGTTTGTTTGTAAAAGTATTTCCAACTTAGTTGAAGGAGGTTTTATGCCGTAAAAATATCTCTATCATAGAATAATATCAGTCAAAACCTGGCCCGATATCTCAGAAGCATGGGAGCGCTCACAATTGTTATTTTACAGTTTTAAATCATGTTGTCTTGTGACAAGAGTGCTGTATATTTCATAGTTTCTAGCAAAGAAAATACCTTTGAAAATGTATTCTGTTAAAGATCCTGGTATTGGACAAATATAATTAACTAGCGGTTAGAATCGAATGTCCTAAAGAACCTTATTTATGAATCTCGTTAAACTCCAACGGTAGTATTAATACAGACATGACTGCATTGCCACTTTTGCAATAGTTCAGACTCCGTATTAACTGCAAAACGTGTTAGCAATCGACGTTTAGTACGTCTGCTACGTCTACGTTTTAATCATTTATTTTATTACATTACTAGCGGAACGCAATCTGCACGACATGCATTAATTCATATACAAAAATGTGTCCCTTTTTTATCACTTATCATGACATACCATAGAACAAATATCTTCCTACTATGGGGACCTACTCTATCAAAATTGTGTTTATGTAAAAATCACATTAAAATATTTCACTAATAAAAAAAAATGAATATTGTCCGTCATTTTTACACAGCGCCATCTAGATCCAAAGTAACAAAGCTTGTAGTTTCTAAATACAGTTACAAACATATGTAACCTCTCGCTTCACAACCGGGCACTCGCCCAACGTGCTGTTGAGGCCTGATGGTAGGACTCTTCAGCAAGAGTCCGTCTTGGTGGGTACTGGGTACCACCGCAGTGTCAGATATACTACCTCCAAGCAGTAGTGTGCAAGCATTACTGTGTTTAGGTTTGAAGGGCACTGTAGCAAGTGAAATTACTGGGCGAAAGAGACATAACCACAATGTCTCGGGGTGATATCACTTAAAAACTTAAAGCTTTGGGTGGCACTGCACCTGTAAACGTCAGGCGTGGTGCTTAACATCAGATGGGCGCCTTGATTGTCTTGCCACTTGCTGACATAAAAAAAAAGTATAGGCACAAGGCCATTCAAAATAATCCTTGTGATTATTATTCTATTGACTTTGAGTGCTTTGAGTGCTAACATTGTTTGAGCACTTTCTCGGCCGATAATCACACACACTTATTAGTGGTTACAGTTCCCTTTAGCGGCTGCGTGTTACAGACTTACTCCACTTTGCAAAGGAATTTATTAATGGAAAACCTGATTTCGTAATACGTTTAAGAAAAATAGTGATAATCATAATGTTAATACTAGAAATAAAAATAAACTCGCTGTTCCCACAGTTAGGCTTTCTATAGTCAGTAAATCCTTTAAAGGGCAATGTGTACGCTTCTTAACAAAGTCCCAAGTGACATGCAAAATTTATCAATTTGCAAATTTAAAAACTGTCTCAAAAAGCTAATTATAAAATAACCGATTATTTAGATGATAAAAAAGCTTGGGACAAATGTGTTCTCCAACTCTTCTCGGGATCCATAAAAATAGCAAGGGTCATACCAAAAAAGCGATAAAAACCCAGCCGGTGTTGTTCCCAGTTCTTTTACGGCATGGGCGCGTTGAAACTGGTGTAAATTTTCCTAGTTTGTAAGACGTTTCAAAGTGATCCTTGTGATTCAACTGAATAAAGCACTTTTTATTTTGATTTTAACGACTACACTGGAATCCATAATCTATATCTCACCTGTACAAGATATTTTAGGCATTTTTTTATGTTAGCAAGTCGGTCAAGTCGCTCGCCACGCCTGACTATAACAAACAGTTGCATTTGCAATACCCGTCGTCTTAGGTAGCGTTTCGGTATTCGGGCGTTAGTCTGCATAACGTTTTGTTTCACGTGTTATTACATTTTGATTGTATGCAATTATTTTAAACTTTATCTACACCTGTTTCGTAATTGAATTCCATTCAAATCTGCAGGTCTACTATCGCTCTCGGCACAATAACTCGCTGATTCGATTCGATAAAATCATTTAATCTACATTTGTTTTCAATCGACTATTACAATTTGATCCATATAGTATAAGATCTAAATTAAATCTGTTGTCAAATCTCGAATCGTCGAATTAATTTCACTTTCGATTACCGTCAACTGTTATTTCTTCTGTGTTATCGTATAATGAATAGAGAGGTCAGTGTTGTAAGCTTTCGCCGGAGGCTTCTTATAATACATGTAATACGGTTCGTTATGCATGCGAAAATTGTTATCTAATTATATGTTACGCAACTTAATTTTTCATTTCAATTGTTTCAGGTATGTACTCATTGCTCACTGGTTACTTTTGTTAACCGGATACGTAAGTATGATTTTAGATTAAAATCTTAAAGTTTCCAAAATCTTACATTTTGCTGCATCATTTTCAAATAATTGTTCTTGCGCTTCCGTGTTTCGGAGGGCACGTTGAATTGTTGGTCCTAGCTATTATATAGTCGTGAGCTATGCCTTCGGATGGCCTATAAACTGCATCATCAAAGTGAGTGGGCTCATACAGACTGACTTACTTAGAAGCTTAACACAAAACAAAAATAATGAGAATAACAATGAGCACTACAATGCAAAAATTGTTTTGTAACTGAAGCTCATTTTGATTTGGACCTATTAGCTCAAATGCTAATAGTAGCTAAGTAGTTATTATTTTTGCATATCATCTTACTTAATTTATTTAAGAGAAAACGGATTGACAATGGTTCAAGAGGGCATAAAATCATTTTGAACCTGCAATGATTTAATTTTACGCTTTCTCTGAAAACGTGTGCCAACATTTATTTGGATAAAGTTTCTCATTGAGTAAACTAAAGTTTCTAGTTTAGGTGGCATTGGGTATGTTTGAATGACAGTTTGTCTGATCTGAATACGTAATTATTCGCATCTATCAGTGAAATATTTAGAACTGTGCAGCGTACATCCTATTCACATCGTGTTGCCCTGTTTACATAATTGAAATGGGCCTAAGCCAGATCATTAGGCAGACTTGTTTTGATAACAGTACCACTCCTTCGTTATCATAATCTACATTTGCAACCGCTGCTATTTCTCGTGTTTTTCGAATCTACGAGTAGATGAAAATTACTAAGTAGGAACTCTTGGTCTGTACAAGGACGGAAAATTATTTCATTTAAACAATTTCGTTTACTTTTGACCGACAAGTTATTCGCCAATACCTTTTTTATTTTTAACATTATATTATTATGTAGAGTTTTCTTAAAAACATGTAACGTGATGATTTTGTGAAATGTTGATAGAAGATATATCTCTCTTTACTTACAGTTAATTAATGTTAATTAATTATAACTATTGATTGCGGAAACACTGGCTAACAATACTCGTGCCATTGCAATCGCTACATCTGAATATTCATCAATTTAGTTTCCTCCTGTGTAATAGCGGTAAAAGTAAGTCCGTATACTCATACGGACCTATTTACGGGCCTATTTACTCCGTCATTGACTCCAATGACGGAGTAAATAGGCCGCCCAAAGGCCTCTGTCATGGTCTAACAACTTTGAAAAAGCTGGAACTAACTGCTTAACGTGCCCTCCGAAGCACAGACGCGCTCAGTTAATATTGCCACTGGTGGTCACCCATCCAAATGGTGAATACGCGCAGTGCATAACTAATGAGCAGCTTAGCTTATAGAGCGGTAATAGTATAAGTATCTGTGTTATTTGCAATTTGTTTGCATTGTAATATTTACTTTATTTTTTCTCCTTTTTTTATATCCAGTACCTAGTAAGTCTGTAGCGATTATTGTCAAGCTAAGCCTTAATTTATATAACACGATGTATCATCGACTATATTTACGACTGACTCGCTATCGATATCAAATGGCAATGACACGTGCAGAAAGTTTCAATATATCATTTGCGTGTATGCGACAGATTCAATCGAAAGATACTACTACTTTTATACGGAAGTCATTATTTCTTCTATTGTAATCGGTTGTTTTCGACACATGCCTTTGGTGATTATCATCACTTTCTTTGACGATTATTTTATTGGTTTCGCTTTCTTTAATGATACTTTTGTGACGTAGCTTGTTATTGTATAATTTGTTTATTGCCTTAATGTCTTTGTTGTATCGTATTTCTTCCCTCAAAGTGAAGTTTAGTTAAAAGATTTTGGTGTCGTTCATCTTCTACATTGTCGACAGTTCATATTAACAATTTTAATTCGTGTTTTACTCCTTATCAGTACTTTCATGATTATCATCATCAACATTTACATCCCGACATTATCGACTGCTAAATATAGGTTCCCCTTAACTTGGTCATCCACTGCGAAGCTTCTTATCCATTAAAAACCGTGTTATTATATTCTCAAGTTTTCTGACTAGTCTGAATCTAAATAATATGTATTCCTATGAACGATAATTTCCGAGTTGCTATCTTCTCTAAGATATCTCATCTCTATGCTATTGAAAACGGTATTTCATCTGGGCCTTCAATGCGCTAGTCTCAAACGGAAACGTTTTGATTCTAGATTAGTTTTGCGTTATGATACGTTTTTATAATTTAAAATGTCATCGTTGAATTAATATTAAAATTAGAACGCGTTTCAATATAGCCTCTACGACAGTTCTGTGCACTGAGCAGCCCACAGAGTTTACTCAAACCTAAACAAAGATGTTACGGTTACGTTTACGTCTAGCGCGATAAGCCTCCTGTACTAGTTCGCGTGTCAAGTGTAGCGGATAAGCGCATTATACGGTAAAACTAGACGCCTTCAATGGCCGAAACGGATTGGTTGTGTCATATTCGTTTAAGAGATTCACGAATGAAAACTGAATTATGTTTTATTATCCGAGCTTGCCTATCATCCTTTCTCATCTTTATACAGGCGGTATTTAATTAACTATTTTTATACTCAGGTAAATGTTAACACCACTTAATAATATTATTGCCTGTTTGTAAACAATTAAAATCATAAGCATCTAATGTTAGAAAATATGTAAAGAAAATCTCTTTATAGTATAAAACGAAGTCGCTTCCCGCTGTCTGTCCGTCTGTATGTACCTGTATCATCGCTTAGATCTTTTAAACTGCACAACGGATTTTTATGCAGTTTTCAAAATAGTGTGAGTGATTCAATAAGAAGATTTATGCGTATAGTCTAAGCACCCGCGCGAAGCCGGGGCGGTTCGCTAGTTTACAAATAAAAAAAAAAATTACCAACTTCAATGTGAACTTAACAAATAACACAACTGCTTGCAGTAAAGTTATGCACATGAAACACTTTATGCAATAACGAATGGCCTTGAACGTATGATTGAAGTCAACGCCGCGCATGCGCCGGATACACAAATTACAAACGGAAACCTGTCTTTATCTATTTATGCTTATCAATATATTGACACTCAGTATAGTTCGCACAGCGGATCTAGGCTTCCGTGAAGTTAGCCGTTTGTGATGCGCAAAGACAATTTAGTTTGAAAAAGCTCCATTGCGCATCGAAACGGCTAATTTCACTACGGCCGAGATCCGTCGTGAGACCTATAATAGACCTCCTATAATGTATCGCGTACAGTGGGAAGCAACCCCGCCGTTGGATTAAAACCTCGTAGGTTTGAATCTTATAGTTTTCAAATCATAAAATCTAAGATACTAAGTATTTATAGCCACAACCAACAATCTTGTCTAGACTATCCTGGGAAGAATTATGAGTACCAATCAAATAAGATAGTGCGATGATCGAGCAGTTACTTTAATATCATTGCTATGATATTCAAATATTCGTATTTCAATGTGCGGGCTATAACAATAACTATAATACTTGTAATAACATTAAAGTTTTAAGACACCTGCTGCTTCTTACATGAGAAGTTAATATAAAAGTTTTTATATGGATTTATCATTAATTTCGATGACGATTTACCGTAATGTACCTTAAATATCTAAAACATATATTTGCCCAAAATATATTAATATGACATGAAATATTTAACATCTGCTAATTTGAATATTGGGTGTTTTTTCGACCTGTGAAAAAATAGATATGCATTCATTAATTTTTAGAAAAAAAATACAACTAAAAAAATGTTTTAATAAAATTAATAGAAAAATAGTAGAATCGAACAGCAAATATATTGAGGTGGTCAGTTGCGGTCGAGCTAATGAGATTCGTAATATTAACTCTGTCAGCTATGTGTCTCACTTATCTATATTCTCAGGTTACTGTTCCAATGGCATAGATACCGCATGCATCGTAGTATCCTAGATCTGTGAGTTTAACAAATAAAGCATATACCTACTAGCAAAATAAATAATATACTAGGTACATGAAATTCAAATTAACATTTCTGCGAATGGAAAACATTTTACAATTAATTGTCAATAATAAAATCTGTCCGATTGTGTTTAAACTATTGAATTTCACTTTGAATTAAACATTTAAACAAGGTTGTATTTCGCTCGGAGCTTTAACAATACCAGGAGTACTTTATTAAGTGCAAATCGAATTTTACTATTGAAACAGTATTAACGGATATTATGCAATATATTATTCAACGCTCGTATACTTAGTGATAATGAAAGTAAGATTCACGCTTTGCTATTTGATTCGGTCAAAATGTGACAAAAGGTAAAATTCGTTTCGCATTATATAAAATGTAACGGTATTACTTACATAACTGAATTACGCTTAAATTCTTTAATTTCACATTTTTATTGTTCCAATTGATTAGTTTGCTTTTGTTGCCTTTTTTTTTTCTGTTTTATCTCTGTTTCGTTTTATCTCTTTAACTATGTTTTATCTCTATCTCTTTTTCGTTGAATGAATCTCTTCCAGCGTCAGCCGTAGGTAGCTACTAATCTTCCACGGAAACGTTTTGGTTCTAACTTAATTTTAGTTATGTCACTTGTTTTTTTAATTTCGAATTTAAACGTGACGCTGTACATTTATAACAGCTTACATTTAGAATACACTAAAACGTTTCTGTTATGTTAACGTTTAGAAAATTAAACTAAAAACTAAATCTTTAAAAATTTTCAAGTTTGCAATGGAAAAACCATATTGGTCGCATGGGTCGCTGATATGAGTGAATTTTATAAAGAAAGATGCTACAAATAATTTGTTGTGATTTTTTCTATGGGTGAACGAGTACAGTGGAATTATTCTGCGAGAGATAATTGAACAAACCGTTTAGATACATTACCAATCATACTTTACGAGGCTTATGACCGGGTTCCTCAGTTTTAATTAGGTAAAGTACTGCTGTACTGCTGCCCCTTTCTCTTTAAATTTGCAGAAGATAATACTCGCTATCAACTTTCTATCAGTAATGCGTATTGATTAATTAGACTCGATCCGTATCGATTGTTACGACCTTTGGGTTTACTTCTACGCGAAAGCGGGGTTTATTTTAGTTCCGTTGGCTTTAATCGCAATTAATAACTACTTAATGATTGCTGCTCGCAGTAAATCTTCTGAATTCAGCGATTGTTTTCTATTTTTTGTTTGTAAAGTTTTATCTGGATCATTATCATTATTAGAAACTTTTGCAATAGCCTTCGTTTTTTCACGCCCAACGTCATCTGGTTCACGTCTGAGTCTGACCAATAAAAGTAACTCGAATGAAATATGAAACTGTCTAATAGTCATAAAATTACGGGCGGTGATAATAAAGTTAACTTGACGACCTTTCCTAACGTTTAACTCTTGTTTTGAGAGCATCTTTGCATTACAATGGGCCTATAAAATGGCAATTAAGTAAAGTCATTATACAAAGTGATTCTTTCTGCAGCCACGTTACGAATTTTTTAATTTACTGTTTACACTTGAAATAGTTAACACATTATTACGTATGGGACGAAATTAAAATAAAACTAGATGTGAACATGACAATAACATTAAATTAACGGTTTGTTTAACTATTTAGTTATTGTAATTGTGGTATTAATAATAAAACGTACATGACTATAGGACATATATTATACTATAAGTCTGATGCCGGAATTAATTTTTTGACTTTTTAAATAAAAAAATTATGAAAACATTCAAACAAGGAATAATTCAATGCTTATGAGCTTACATTCTTCTAAATTTATTATTATTATAAAAGAACAGTTGAATAAAATCACACTTATGTTTAATTAAAATAAATACAGTTGTTTTATTACTGTTGGTATATTAATGTAGGGCCTGGATTGTATATAATCAGTTATGTTGCGTAATAAAGCTGTTCTTATTTAATGGTTCTACGATACCAAATGCAGATAGATAGCGTGAGCACATCAGAATCTACAGGCCCGTTATACGACGATGCTAGCAAACGGCAGAGTTCTTACTCAATTTTATGACCTATCGAGGAAACGTTTGCGTGTAACGCTAAATAAAATTATTAAGTACCTCTTTTTATAACCTAGGTTTTATTTATAATCGCGATAACAGTTTTCACATCCTCTGACGGAAAATATTTATTAATATCAAATTCATATCTAAACTCTAATTGATCGCTAACCAAGACATCCCCATTTCATATACTGTGAGCTATCACTATATTTAGTTTTATAAGATTGGTTTTTGTTGTAAATGATAATTTCATCATCATTAAGTTAAGCTAGGTTTTTCTGGTACATTGATGCAGTTCTTTACAGTTCACGCTTTCAAATGGTAATCTTAATAGCAGTTTTTTTTTTACAAAACATCAATCTACGAATTCTACGATACAAGTTTGTCGATAAATTGAACTTACATAATAGCATTTAAAGTCAATGAAATCAAAAATCAGTTTTATCATAAGAAATCACCTAACAATAATACTTATATACCTACAAATCAAAGCTATCTCTAAAGATAACATACTCATAGCATAACATAAGAAAAATCATTAATCAATAGTTAGTACCTATAGGTACACAAGTAAGGAGTTTTCTAGCCACACTAGGATTCTCTGTGTTGTTATGGCGAGTCTCTTCCAAGAGTTTTGAATGATGTGTACTAAATACTTATAGGTAATTGTAGATATTTAGACAGAAAGTAAGTAGGTAATAGGTACACGTAAGTGATACTCATATGCATTACTAAAATAGCTAAGTAGTAGGTAGTACTGCAGACAAGTAGGCATTTAAAGAGTAGAATCTAGCTAAGCTAAGTGCGTATATCTATATTTTGAAGATAGTTAGTTAGGTGATAAGTAAGATAAGTGTTTCATATGAAAGCATCCAGTAGTGTGGTGAAATTGTCCATTACAATGCTTTTTAATGAATTTATTACACACATTCGGTATTCAGAGGAACTACAGTGTAAAATATTACAGACGCGATGGAATATAATAAAGTTATTTTATATTAGTTAATTTATATATAATAAAATACAAAAGTGACTAAGCCCACAGCGGCATGTGAATTCATAAACGAAGACCAATTAGTGACAAAGCTAAATCTCTAACAATGGAAAGAAGATGTAACTTTAGAAAATGTCCATTCATTACCCATGATATATCCATTGCAGTGAAAGTTCATTTTGAATATTATTGTCCCCCACTAAAACGAGACAAATTATTTTCTCTACAAATTTTTGCGGACTTGTAACCACAAACTCGTTAATGACAAGAAAGTACGTTTTTACGTAATTTGAAGACCTTTTTCGGCAGTCTCTATGATTCTGCATAATTCACTTACTTCACGCTCAATATAAAGGGTTAATTTTGTGTATTACATGACGTTAGTAGTATTTAACTGTTATATAAGTAATAATTGTATATAAAAATAACTTGAAAACTAAAAGCAAGTGCACAGCGGCTTAAAACCTTTGTGAAAATACTTCTAGAAGTTTATGCACATTATTGTGGTTAGTTTATTGCCAATTCAAGCTTAAGCTTTTAAGTTCTGCAATAAAGCATGGTCGATCATGAAAGTTGTGGTTTCTTTTAGGTCGTTCTTTATGTTTAATACCATAGACCAGACTCCAGACTCAGTAATTTACTACTCGAGTACTTCATCAACAAATGGACGGTAGTATAATTCATCTCTTTCTCATATAGAAAATTGGAATTGGTGCAAATTGCTGTTTTTGTTCGACAATTGCAAATTAGCTATAGCTGAAAATAGTTGATTTTACTATTTAATTGCATAAATTTTGTTTTGTTTATGTTTGCCGCCTCTGTTTCATTGTTATAGTTTTTGTGTAATTAAGAAGTAATGGAATGCATGTGAAGCAATTTTACGTTATCTATCGCCAGAATCGACGATTACGCAAGGTGTATTACTAGGTAATTTAACACCTTCCTTTTTACTTTTTGTAGCCATTACCTTACTACTATATGTAATATGCAGTTTGATGAAGATATTTTAACCATTAATTAAACTACTTTCCTGGCATCGACATATATTTTTCAAAGAACTAACCGATAGTATTTTGCTCAGTTTACTACTATTATTATCTGTGTTGATGGAGAACCCAGATAATTACTTTATTAATGCGTTTTTTGCTAAATTATACTTCTTTTTTATATAAATCAATTAAATAAAATCTCTCTTTAATAAGATATGACTAACTAAAACAACTGCTATTACCCATCGTAAATATTTATAAACTGTAAACTATGTCCAATAACGCCAACATAACATAAGCACTATGTATTTGTACGCACAGGGCGTAAAATATTGTGCTTTTTGTGAAGATGTTTTTCCGTAATCGTTACTCGAGTGCACTTCATCGACCTGATAGATAGGTTATTAATAATTCATCATAATTTGCACGGGTAATGTGGGAACCCAATGATTACTGGAAGTAGTGTACTTAGTAGGTACGCATAGTAACCTTTCTCTAAGGGCTCATTAGATCGAATTTATGTGAACCCGATTATGTAGTGCCGCACTCAGGCACTATATCTGAAAAAGCTTTCACGTCGGCGTATTTTACGCCTGCAAAACGTACAGTGCAGCGAATGTTTATTTATCGTTGCGTTTACTTCGTCGATTAGAAATTTACGATCGTTGTGAGAAAATAGGAAAGTTTGTAACTATTAGACTGTGAATAATTTTAACAAGAATAAAAACAAAGTTCGCTACTGTGGTATTAAATCACTGACCTCTTTTTTGGTTTGCTCGTTGATCTTGACGTGAGTCTGGTGAGGCTTGTCGCGCAGCGGCAGGTAACCTTCTCTGCTGTCTGCCGGCTCCGTGCTGTCCGTGAGCGCCGTCGACTCGGTGGCTGTGCTGGCCGTACCTGCATCCGTCGACCGGGAATCGTCTGCCGTACTGAGCGTCGGTGCGGTCTCTTTAGGCCCTTCGGCCGTAGTTCCCACCGTATCTATCTCAGAAATCGTCTCCGTGCTATCACTGTTCAGTGTTGTTTCGGTATCTTGGATCGTCGGCGTCTCTGTCGTCCGCACGACCGGCCGGATCGTATACTTTTTCGTCGGCCGATAAGTGGTCGCGGTCGAATCTTTCGTAGACTCTGTTTTCGTTTGCGTGGTTTTTGGTTCGGAGGTTGTAGTCGGCCGACGAGTGGCTTTTTTCGTTTTGGGCGGCATCGTAGCGGTCGGATTTGTCGCGGGTACGGTTGATTTCGTTTTAGTGGATATTTTTTTTGCATAGGTCGTGGATCTTTCCTCTAAGGTTGTTGGGGCAAGGGTGCTATCGGTGTTCGTGACCGCTACTACAGTCGGGGGTGGCCTGCGGTCTGCGGGAGGGTCTAGGTTGGATTGTTTGGGGGTTCGAGAGGGTGGGAAAAAGTAGTCCATGATAGAGGGTGATCGGTTGCGGTTGGTCGGGAGCCATGCCCAGGGGTTGAAGTCGATGAGGCGCGGGCGCGGCGATTCGTCGGCGACGGCGGCGGCGGAGAGCGCGAGCACTGCTAGCAAGACTAAGTGGCGGGACATCGCTGCGCGTGCGGCCGCGGCGACGGATAGTGCGGGACTGCGCGTGCGCCGCCACCCGGCCGCTCACCCGGCGACCAGCCCTACGGGGACTATGTAAATTATTTTCTTCCCTCGCAATTCAGCGTTTCCGTAGTTTCGTGATAAACAACTGTAGATTGAATGCGGAAGATTCGGTCAAGTCGCTGAGGTCTTTAATGAACTTATCAGCGCTAACAGCTTAGAGTACACAGAACTATCGAGATCATAATTTTCAACTTTGGATTATTTCATTTTTTGCTTTTCTTTAATATTATTTGTTATATTGTTTTAATTTACATGATTTTTTTTTATGTCAGCAAGTGACAAGACAATCAAGGCGCCCACCTGATGTTAAGCACCACGTCAGACTATTACAGATGCAGTGCCACCCAAAGCTTAAAGTTTTCAAGTGTTTGCGTGGCACTGCACTGCGCTTATCAACCCGAGACATTGTTGTTAAGTCCCTTTCGCCCAGTAATTTCACTTGCACAGTGCCCTTAAAACCTAAACACAGTAATGCTTGCACACTACTGCTTGGAGGTAGAATATCTAACACTGCGGTGGTACCTACCAAGACGAACTCTTGCTGAAGAGTCCTACCACCAGGTAAATACATATTATTATTTTGGAAATAAGTTTTGCTTACAAATATTTTAACACAATTTAGTAGAATAAAATCAGATCAAAAGGGCAATCTCTCTCACTAGGCCACTGCTTCTGTAAACACTCTGCACTAAATAGAGCGTTTACAATGACCCGACCTGAACAATAAGGTCAGACGGCCACATTTTTGATAATACAATATTGTAAGCAAAACGTGCATCAGCAACGACACGAAGCAAGAATCAACAACTAACTCAATAGCGGTACAGAAAATTATGCAGGAAACCACAGGGCTATAACGATGTTTGGCTGATTCACAAAAACAAATATTTCTTCATCATCACTATGATATATTATTATTACCTGGTGGTAGGTTTCTTTAGCACTGGTGGTCTAATGGAAGTGACCTCGCCTTCCGATCTTATGGTGCACAAAAGTTTATGTGCGCAATGCCTGTGCTCTCATACGATAAAGGAAAACAAAACATCGTGAGAAAACCTAAGACCTATGGATTTAGACCTAATCACTCTCGCTTGAGAGTAGGCCAGTGTTCCAGCAGTGGGAACATAAGGAGGTTGTCAGGTTTCTTTAGCAAGAGCACGTCTTGGTGAATACCACTGCTGTGCCAGGTACCTTCAAGCAGTAGTGTGTAAGCTACTTTATTGTATTTTTGCATTGAATTGGCATATAGAGCCACATACAAACTTACTTACTTTTACTTGGTGGCGGAAATAGGTTGGTACTTGCCGGGCGAGCTCATCACACTCTAAGTGTGAGGATCTATACATTGACTAGCATAAATTGAAGATCCTAGTATGTATATTGTATGTTCTGGCAAATAAATGATTGAAGCTTAAATCAATCTATCAGGACTTTCAGGACAGGATCAGGGAGCTTGTTGGGTCATGTTACGAAATATGAATACTACATACCACCGTAGCATAATACCATCAACGGCAATACTCTCGCATAAAACTGAACACATTATTTAGTTCATTACTAATTAGATTTGCGAGATTAGCGCCATGAGAACCGTTTTTGCGCCAGCCTCCATTAGAAGTAATGGAACAGCAAGAAAGCAATGTTACATGATTGGTCGGGAACAAACATGTCGCTCGAGAAATAATGAACTTGTGTTGATTTGCTATAGTTCAGGAGAATTCGGTCTAAAACTTAATAACATTTATTGCGACAGTAGAAAGATGCGTCTTGCTAACCAACTGATTCAAGATTCAAGATATTCATTTGCATAAATAAGTGTTACAAGAGGTTTTAAAAGTAATATATGTATAGTCTGATCTGTAGTACAGAATCTTGTGGTCTATAACAAGCTTACATAACCGACTCCCACCTCACTCCAGGAAAATTATCAATGAATAGATTATTTAGACGACATCCGTGCGTAGTATAAAAAAAGTTGGTTCATTAGAAAACTGAACACGATAATATTATATTATATTATTATACACTAGTAGACCCGGCGCGGGGTTTTTTAGCATATTTTACACCCTGTATATTTTCTCACCGTTTAAACCTTTCTTGGACTTCTACAAACATTTCAAGACTAAAATTAGCCAAATCGATTTAGCTCTCTTATTCTCGAGTTTTAGCGAGACTAACGCACAGCAATTCATTTTTATAAGTATATAAGATTATCCCACTTTTATTTATAATTAAATTTTATTCAATTCGGGCAAGAACGGGCCGAGTGAATACGGGACTGGGAAACTACGAAACAGACCCGAACTATCGACACGAAGAAGAACAATCTAATGCGCCGTAATGGCTGCTATCTCCTTTACTATTATTGAATAATTGTAAGCTCTAAGAAACATGTATCGTTCGGAGAACATTACGTGGCTTATTGCCATATTTCCGTTATGGATGCTCTATTTGTTCACACTATTGTGTATTATTTATTGAATGATTTATTACTGACCTAGTTAGACGAAGATGAATGAATAACATAAACTCTAGCTAGCTAGTGTTTTAACGCTTTCTATAAACGTGCATTTACTACTAAGTTGGTTCTCGTTTCACGACCATGAACCGGAAAACGAAGTAAAGAACAGCTTCCCGCTCGATGGATCGATGACGTTGTACCGGTTGCAAAAATTCGGTGGATAGTAGAGGCTTAAAATTAATCGTTCTGGTACATACGATGGTCCATAGAGTGGGAGAGGCCTACGTCCCGCAGTGGGCTTCTGTTGGCTGATATGTTGACTACTAAGTTGATATGATAGAGCAACTTTATATATATCACAAACAAACACATGTAGGCTAACATCTTCACTCCTTAGTGTCTGAAGACATGACGCGACGACGGGAGCTGGATTCTTATGACGAAGAATGATAAGACTGGCCTAAGACCAAGATGGAATAAGACAATATAGGATTAAGTACATCTACAACTCGGTAGTAGCGATTTTTTTTATTGACTATAATCTATAAAAAAAAAAATTACAAGCTTAGGTGAATTTATGTCATATCCAACACTTCCGAGCCCAAAAAATCTGGCAACGAAAACGGCTGCAGTATAATCGCACAACGTAGTAAGCCGACTTTACAGAATATATTGGTACTTCTATCTAGCCTACTTTTTCTTTACTGTTGGCATTTGTGCTTTCCAATAAAGACTTAAACAGCTTAACTCCTTTCTGTTTCACTTATGCTTAAAATTATATTACAGTGTTAAGATCATTTGTATGGCTGATAGCTCGTTGACTTTCTTCTTAATCGATGATGAGTCAAAAGACCTACTATTTAGTTCCTGTCTCCTGCATATAGGTATTTAGAAGCATCATTTAGGTATTTCTTACTTCATCATTTATTCCATTTTGTTGTCGGTTTTATGAAACTAGCATGACTGAGACACTGGCAGAGTTGTGATAACTAAGCCACAGACGCCATAAATATATAAAGAAGTGAAGTGAAGTGACTATTGTAGGTTAAAATATAATGATAGCGCATAATGAGTTTCTTTGTCAGCAAGTAACTGCACGTCACCCCAAGACACATTAATTAAATCTACTTCGCCCATTTATTAACGTTAGTGCCTTTCACACCTACTGTAACGCTTGCATACTAACTGCTTGAAAGCAGAATATCTAACACTGCTGTGGTAACCTCCAAAACTTGCTGAAGAGTCTTTTCATCAGGTAAGTAATATGCAAGTCTCAAGAGACAAGCCGTAATTTGTATTCACCATTCTACGAGTTGAACCAACACCAGAGTTGGATTATCGATGATCTGTTAATCACGTTGAAAATAGAACAGTAAATGCACAAAGCAATTCACTAAAAGCTGTTTCGGTATTCCCTCTGAATTGGCTGCGATTTGCGACAATCTAATTTTGTGTAGTAGTTTGAAGCTTCGTAATTAGGTTTACTATTTGTGGTAGACTGGTTTTAGCCAGCGGCTTTGCTCGCGTTTCTTCTTTATAGACATTTCTAATCAAAATAAAAAAAACTATAAAGTCATAGAACCTGTTTAAGTTTAAGTTTAACTAAGTTTCAACCAAATCGGTTAAAAAATGCGCCCTGTAGGCACAGAGTAATACCAGTAATACAGAGAAACAGCTCCCTAAGAACGTCATTTATAATAGCCTATTCGTGAAGGCTAATAGACTATTATTGTATACATATTACTCTGTGCTGTAGGCGAGAACTAACTGACTGACTGACGGACAAAAGCATTTTTGGTCAATCTCGAAACTAAGACGATTCGCTTGCTTCGCTCGCTCGGTCAATAAAAATAAATTGTTGACATCTGAATTGAAAAGACAAATAAGATATAGCCAAAAGACGTCCACTGCTGGAAAGGCTTCTTCCACCGACTTCCTGCGACTGCTAACTAACTTTCTCTGTTTACAAAGGGTCAGTACGCGTGAATTTGAAGTCAGCACTGACCCGAAAGCGTTTACATTAAATCAGCACTGATTTTGATTTTTAGAATTTGGTGTCAGCTACTTTGCTACTGACTCAATGTAAATCATACTTTAAGCATTAAGCAGACGGGCTGGCTATTTCGAAGTTGTTAAACCATCATGGAGGCCTTCGAGCGGCCTATTAACTACGTCACTAAAGCACCACGAACACCACTGACTCATACGAACTTAGTACAATAATACTCTGGATGTAAATATAAAGTTATCCTTCCTAACTATCCAAGGCCTAGCTCTCCCAATGCGGCTATCTTATTTGCATACATTGCTTACAAGCAACAGAACAACGAGCACCTTATCTGTACACACTATACAGTGTACTAATAAACTCCGCGGTGAAGCTATCTTAATGGTGTATGGAATTTAGAAGTTAGGTATCTGGTGGTTTTACTTGGCATTTCTTGCTTAGTTTTCGCAGCAAGGATTTGATACATCTTTAGTGTTCAATTCCATTTATTTAAATTAAATAACAGTACAATATAAAATTACGTTTGTGTCCCGTAGAGGTAAACTGAGACCATAATATTGTATCCTGCTACAATACGTCTCTCTTTTGTTTCATTCACTTTCAAGATACCATGTATTGCTTCATTTCCTACGTCCTACGATACCTCTTTTGCTGATATATTTCTTTGTTTCATCCATTCTCATCACATGCTTTGTACACGCTCGTCGGTTTAGGATAAATAGGTTTAGGTTTACCTACTTATTCTTTTATCATCTGAGGTACTAGAGATTTTTCCTACATCAATTTTCGTATGATGGCGTTGGGGCACTGGCCCACACACTTTCTATAGAGAATGATTGGGTCCTTATCCATTACGGGGCCCAATGCGGATTTGTGGATGGCACAGGTTTTTCGAATTGTTATTTTTTGGTAGATTTCGTCACGTTGTTTTTCTTCACTATTTAAAGAGATTGGCATTGCGCAGATACGTTTTGCGTATAAAAAAAAGTTTGTGACCTAATTCTAAACTACGATCTGAGCGGGGTTACTACAGTTGGCGTAATTGATATTGTTTTTCTTATTCAGACTTTGATTATTAAAATAGATCTATACCTAAAGGTTTCACATCATCATGATCATCATGACAGCCTTCTAATGTTCCCACTGCTGGGACACTGGCCTACTCTCCAGCGAGAGTGATTGGGTCTTAATCCACCACGCGGACCCAATACGGATTGGTGGATGGCACATGTCTTTCGAATTTTTATTTCTTGGACATGCCGGTTTCCTCACGATGTTTTCCTTCACCGTATGAGAGCACTGCGCACATAAATTTTTCGTAGCGAAAAACCCATTGGTGCACGACCGGATTTGAACCCACGATCTTAGGATCGGAAGGCGGAGTCACTACCACTAGACCACCAGTGCTCAAAGTTTCACATAATTAAGACAAAATAACAAAACCGTTCCGACTCATGCATGAGAAAAGCTATGCTTGTAATTTTCATGCGTAAGATTTTCTGATACAAATCACAAATGCTGCTTACTTTGTACCGTCATAATAATGAATAGATAACCCATGGAAACTGGAGATTCTGAGGCATATATATTTTTATCTAATGTACTCATTCCCATAATCAATCGGCGGAATAATTGACCGGACGGAAGCTTTAATAAAATACACCTTAACTTCATTGTTTACTTTTTACAGTACAGGATCAGAAAATGACGACGGTCTAGTCATTCGCCGCGCCTGACCATGACAATTATAGTATCATCTAATGCTATCGTTATATTTCTTTCGCCCAGTAATTTTACATGTTACAGTGCCCCTTCAAACCTAGCACACTACTGCTTTGAAGCAGAATATCGGGCACTGCCGTTGTAACCAACAAGTCGGACTCTTCCTGAAGAGTCCTACCACCAGGTAAACCCACCCACCAGGCTTCGGCACTTTAATAAACTTAAATACTTTAATAAATAAACTTTACAAAAACAAAATTCGGCATGTAGACATTTATTATTTTATCTAATGGTCACAGATGTTGTCCATGGCAATTCTAGCTCTAATGGTGCGAACACAACTGCAAACACTCTTACTTGAGTCATTACGTACAAGAAGCAATTACGGGTGATGATTCGTTTTATGGCGGCGCTGGCGATACTTGCGAGATGAAATTCCGTTGATGATTGAAGATAAATTGTTCTTGTAAAATACACCTAATGAAGTAATATGTGACACGCTTTCTATAAACATCCAACTGTCACAAACCCTAAGGTTTTTTGGTTAATTTTAATTTTATTACCTGCTTCTTTTATTAATTTCTAGTTTACTCTCCTTACAAATATTTGATAATATTAATAATATACAAATATTTACTCGAAATAAACGGTTTTTTTTTCAACAAAAAGCTAAGCGCTCGCTGACATTTTTACCTTTAGTTGCGTTGAATATTGATGTCAAGTAAGTATCAACCTTACTAAGTAAATACCTAAACATTGGATCCCGGTAGTTATATTTGCCAATCATGTCTACAAATATTTATTAACCTGCCAACAAGAATCTACCTCATACCAACTAGTTTCTCAGTCTCAACCAGCTTGCAATGCAAACTACCAAAACTTTTGCCAGAAGATGTTATTTCAGAAAGAGGCTTGCATTGACGATACTACAAAGCCATCAGAGGCCTTCCATCCCTATATTGAGCTGAATTCAAACTGTTTCATAAAAAACTGGCAACACGAGCATTGCAATAAGACCTCAACAGATCTTATAGTAGCAAGCAACGTAATCAGTGCTTGTTATAAATAATGTTTATAAGGGTTGGTTGTCAATAGCTGGTCAAACCAGAGAGTAATTCCTCATAATTGGATTGATATTTGTTCTTCTACCGGTTTTAGCCTCTCAGTAGTACCTACGAGTATAATCAAGTTGTGATGTAAACGGGTAATTGTATGTTCTCAATACACAGACACTCGAAGATTACTTTATAATTTTATAAACTATCAATTAAGCTTCCGTTTTCTAGTTTTCACCACTTATCATCTGTCAGATCTTCCCTGCAAGTAATTCAAATACATTGTTATTTAGTTTCACGCTATTCAAAGTTTCTCCGTCGTCGACAAATTTTATCTTCAACTTGTTTTTTAATCAGTAAGTTTTGCAGTTACATTGTTTTGGCAGAGTCCCTATTTAAATTCCAAAGGCACTCTAAGTATATTTTTCTACTGGATCATGATAATGGCTGACCTACCATTATAATTATGTACTCTGCAAATGCAAAGTCTGCAGAAGGTCAGTCTATGTTTTTTTCGCTAAGTATCGAAACAGTTGTGGTTTCTGCGGTGGGATATCTGCTAAATCTTCACTTTCTACTAAAATAACTTTTTCATTCATTTCTAGACTAATGTTCGGTTCTCGCGCCGCCCCTCACACAGTTCTCACACCTCTCGCTACAGATTTGCATACACTGCCGGACTCATTGTCCCCAGAAATTGATTGCGCACCTGTAATTAAAGTAGTGGAACCGTGAACGTGCTCGCGGTTCAGATTAAACTAGTTTATAGCGTGCCGCGGCGTGGCCGGGCCGAGACGAGATACGGATTATTATTGATAATCCATTTTCGCTTCTTAAGCTTCTTTGAACTTTGAACTTCAGAAGTTATAATCATCACAGGGATAACTTAATCAAGGGCTAATTGCATAATAAACTACAAGCTAATAATACATTAATGTTTTTAATATAATAATCTCGTAATTTATTGTGCAATAGACTCTCTAATTTAAACCTTAAGCTCCATCGTCAAAATTCTGTCAATAATTAATATTGTTAAAATTATGAAGAAAACATCATTACAACAAGCGACGGGAAGGCCGGCGCGGTGTTTTATGACAAGAAAGCACCAGTACAAATTAATATGAACATTGATAACATGTCTCAGCCAGTTTGGAATCGGCTCGGGCCCGCGTCGATATATTATAAATCTTGGTCAGGCTCGTGGGACCTGCGCAACCTATTGACACAAATCGAACTGTCAGAGCTAAGGGGGTCTTGACGTGAGGCTAAGTTAGAAGCTAAGCCTGGGAGCTTTACAAATGTTGAGAGCACGGAATAGTGCACTAATGTTTTGTATAACTTAAGAGGCGAAGTAGACGAGGGTGTTTATATAAAAGGCCCTGATAGGATAGCAATAACAAAATATTATTTATACACAATTTCTATTAGAACATAAAAGGATTCGATGTGCTAAGTGCACAATTTTTTTATTTTTTTTGTTAAAGTTACAACTTAATAACGCACCTACATTCTCAATAAGCACATCTGTACATTCTCAATGTAAAAACTAGATTTAATAAGTGCCCTTTACCTCTGTCAATTTTACATCAAAAAATGACTTCAACTCGTTTAGCAAATTTCATTATTGTCTTCAGAAAGAAGCATTTATTAAAGGAAAATGAGCAAAACATCCAGCATTACATTTTACATTCTATCACATTGAATAACTCAGCTAGCCTCAAACATTTTCTTAATGGCATTCCTATGCTCTTGCGGATAAACGTCTCTTGTAGAAAGCAATCAACCTATTGATGTTATTCGTTCGACAGCTATTAAAGTTTTGCATTGTAAGTACCGAACTCCTCGAAGCCATAAGGTAGGGCTCCTGAGAAGAGATGACATTTGAATTATAATGAGGGGATTAAAAGCCCTTTGCTAAAACTAACGGTCCTAGTTTGAAAAGGTAACAAACTTTTCAGTTTAGTCCACATTTAAAACGTTTGAAAATATTAAGTAATCGAATTAAATCGTGAGCTAGTTAGCAATTAAAATTATACATTTTCTACCAATAACTTGACTAAAATACCGCTGTAGGCTTTCCTTTAACACTCAAGATCATCAAGCCAAAATTTAGTTCTCAATTTCAAAAAAATCTTCTTTAGCAATTTTTTTAAGTAGCATATATGTATATAAGTGTATAGCATATTTAAGTATTTTAAAACTTTTTTATATACTAGGCCTTTACTATCTAATGAAGATGATATAAACAGCATCTGGTAGCAGGTTGGTTACATTTGCTGCCCATACTGAAGTGCAGACGCTGGAGTGCCTGGGACAGGTTCTACACTCCGAATCTTATATATTTTAATACGTATATTTATAAAAATGACTTTCTTCAAACTAAGCCAGCGATAAGACCTTACGATCTGATTGTCGCAACACCGTTTTTTGCGCAAAAAATATTGACAGCATTTTGCGAAAATGCTAAACGTTTTTGCAATACAATCACTGTACCTTTTCTCCGACCACTCAGCAAGTTTTTATATTTTTCCTGCTTGGACGGTTCCGGTGCATGATGCACTTTCCCAACTCTTGAAGAAAGAGACAAAATAGATCCGCAGGATTCACGGGTGGTCGCCCCTAATGATTGCTGGCCACAAGCCGCAGTCGAATCCCCAGTCACGAGAAAAGCATGCTACTCACTATTCAATTACTGTTTCGCATAGAGCATAATTTCAAGGCGCTAAGAAATTGCATGAATGAAGCCCTAAGATCTTCTCGTGCTTAGACAAGGCTTTTATATGAACTAGCCACAACCTAGTGAGTGACCTAACGCAGGCTAATCAAGAGTGATGTCTAGCATTTTATGACAGGAATTACTGCACTGCTACAGTAATTGTAGCATTGCAATAAGTGGACTGACTTACGTACGACTTACTGAGCGTGTATGCACTAGTTTCAACTCAGCCCAGCGCTGACTTCACTCTTCAAGTTAGTTCAACTGACTAAACTTATAGTATCAGTAAACTTACTAGCAGATGTCATGTTCTACAGTGACTGTAGCCGAAAATCTGAGTCACTGGGCCCAGTCACTGCTATCGTATAAACCAAACATTAACCTTAATCGTTTTTTTAATGCTTTAATGTCTGTAGCAGGTTAGACTATGATTGAATAGCTGTGTGAATTCATAACGCGAATGCCATCACACTTTTGTAATATTCATGACAGTGGTTGGCTACTAATGAAGACTTTCGCCTCTATCAGCGCTAGATGAGGTTTAACCACTCTGTGCATTACAATAAGACACGGCGAGGAATACGGCTGCTGCAAAAATTAAGCGCATGTTTCGGAAAGTCGTTAATAAAGTTTAACAATATATAATTTTCAAGCTCGTAAATTGTCCGCGTTTTGCACAAACGCGTTCAGTATTTTTATGCAAAGACTGAGCAAATTGCATGACAAAAATAACCACAGTGTGTTTTTTTGTAAAAGTTATTTTTTATTTTTATAGTAAGCTAAGCAAAGCTTTTACTATGGGAAACAGATAACTGATAGAATACAAATTATATTTTTATGATTGTTAAGTAATACATAAATACAACGCAAAAACTAGAGAATCACTATATACTGTGTCAACAATGTATTTTTGGTTAATAAAATATTTGTATTTGTATTCTTATCTTATCTTCTTCTGCTGTTCTGGGTAAATTGATGTTCGTTAGTGATGTCGCTAAAACTCGAGAACAGCTGAACTGATTTATTTTTCCACCACGCTAACCCAATGCGGATTGGTGCATACAGGTACAGGTATATTTAGAAATAATAAATCCTACTGCGTGTCATTTGTACTGGAAGTACAGAGATTATAGGTATCCCGAAACCACCTAAAATATAATTATCTTAGAGACAAAATACTAGCAGGTTATTTTGACTTGTTGAAAAAAATAGATAACTATATATAATCATTACAGAACTCATCAGAAAACTTTTCATTTGGTGTGAGAAGTCCTATTTCAGTTTGCAAAAACGCTAGTCGTGAGAAACAATCGAACTTCGGGGACTATTCATAAGCCCGTAAAGAGAGGCATTATTCCTTCAACCAGTATCGCTGACAAAGTCACCAGTTGACCCAGCGCTTCTCTGAATTAAACTTTAGACTTCCAACATAAGAAGTATTTTTGAATGAGAGGCTCTTACTGGCTTTGCGCTTCATTATAATGAACTTTAAAACATGGACAGTAAAGCTCGTTATTGAAGAAGTTGGAGCAACTTTGTCATAAGCTCGCGAAAATCACGAATTATTGAAATGTCGTTACATAGTCGGGTTACAGTTTAATTCAATTGAGTCGTGCTCTAACTGTACCGATTGTTAGGAGCTATAAAGGCTGTAGTTAAAATTAGGACTTGAGAACATAACTGAATATAACTTTAATTTTTTCTTCAATTAAAGTTCGATTATATTTAAAAAAATTACAGAATATACAGTAGTATGATTCATTCTTATTAATATGTTTTTATTTATGTAAACCACTGAAGAAGACCAACAAGCATACGACCCGCCTTATGGTAAATGGTTACCGTAGCCTATGGAAGCTTGCAATATCAATTATTATCGAGCTGACAACAAAGAAATACATTTCATAAAAACGAATGGTAACACTGGTAACGTTTTTCGACTCATTTGGTAGTAGAAATTAGTGTTGTAAATAGTAATTTACACCACATATAACAGTCAGATGGTCCGGAGGAAGTTTCTGGAACGTAATAGCTTTTTCCTCGAAGAGTTTGTCTAACGACGCCATCGCATGGCGACCGATTAACACATTGTCCAGCAGTGGACGTCTATCGGCTGAGAATAATGATGAGCTTGATATCACATTTAACACACTAATATTAAATGCGAAAGTTTGTTCCTCTATACCTCGGACAACCACCTTTTTGACTGTAACATAGATAGATAATGACCGAGAATAAGACTTAGGCTACTTTTAATCCCGGAAAAAAGTACGGTGCCCGAGTTGCACGCGAACGAAGTCGCGGGCGACAGATAGTTTTCAATGTTACAAGACTTACGGATGTTTCAATAGTTTCAATGTGTGCGAAGTGGACCCGAGGGCCAAGCTATTAGTATAATAATGAGTGCTCTTGAGTGTACAAAATTGCTGCTTTCATGTCTGCTGTTAAAACGCATGTAGCTACAAAAGACGGGGGTAAAATAGCCACATTGCACACCACACTGCAATTCATCTATTCCACATTCACACACACATAAGAGTAGTAGAGTTTTTTTGATAGAGCTCGTCCGGGGAAGGACTACCACCATACCTATTTCTGCCTCCAAGCAGCAATGCTCGCATTGCTGTGTTCCGGTTCGAAGGGTATGGTTTCCGGTGAAATTACAGGCACATGAGACTTTCCATCTAACGTCTCAGGGTGGTAACACGCAAGTGATATCTATGATTTTGCATGCGTACATAGGCTACGGTAACCGCTGACCATCAAGTGGGCCGTACGCTTGGTTGCCACTTTAGTGGTATAAAAAATTCTTTTTTTTTTTCACAAATTATCATTTTTTATTTTAATAATAGGTAGTATAGATTCCGTACGTCACTCACTAGGTTTGTGCTGAAAATCAGTGTTGTGGATTTTATCTTCAATGTATGCTGAACTCAGACCTTTTCTGATAAAATCACGGCAGGAGTTTATTACACACACCTCTTCGCTTTATTTTTTCTTTACTTTTAAACAATTACATTTTTTTTTTTTTACTGTTACTGTTTTCCTTGTTTTGTCAGAATAAAGCTATTTTCTTTCTTTTATTTTATTCCCATTGACGTAAGTGCAGTTCCAATGTGAGGATCATTTTATCAATATTTAAAGAAAACGGTCAAACAAACTCACATTGGAGTATTTTTTTGCTATTCATATTATAAATTGCCGACAGTGACCGTTATTAATATTATTATAGGATACGAGATACATCTAAAGTGGCCTATTTAGTAGCCCTCTGAAGTAGGTGCGCTATTTCGTTAGTTTCTTACCTGGTCTCAATCGTGTTGAATCGTGATAACATCTTTTCATTTTTTATATTATGAACTTATTTGTATACACCCTTATTCTGCGAATAAATAATTCATTCATTCATTCATTCATTCATCGACGCTAAATTAGTAAGTAGTACCTACTTAGCCACGTTATTTCATACAATGGATGTTTAGCTTAACTTTAACTTGGATTATGTACGCTATAGATTGAAAACTGGTGAAGATACTTGATCTTCGCTCTATCTTGAGCGTTCATTCTATTCCATAATATTTTTTATCGTAATCAGTAACACACTTTCTTATTTTTTAACGTTCAAATTATTGGTCAATTTTTAGCAAAGTAATGGTGACAAAAGTATCCTACACTTATCTAGTAAGTACCATACCTTTATTTTATACTTTCTAAAACAATTTGACTGAAGACAAAAACGAAAGCTTTTAACTTTCAGCTAGTATTTTCACAGCTTAAATTGCTTCTATTTTTATATTCATATATTAGGTAACTGTACGCCAAATGTTTTTATGGAACAAATAAACTTATCTTATCTTATCTCTATCTTATCTTACCTATTTACTTTATTAACACGATTATGGTCTTCATGATGTTTAAAAAAGTTGTCCTAGCTAACTAAAGGAATCACCTGTCTTTATACGTAATCAGAGATTGTCTACGCTCAGTACCTAAGCCCAGTTTAGCAGAGTCCCTAGTAAACTACAATCAATATGCACTTAAAAATAATAAACTGGAAAACAGAAGTTGATACTTGAAGCTTGGCAGAACATTTTGGTAGCAGGTAGTTTTTTTACAAATAAGACACATAATTTTAATGAAACTTAAAATAATATTAAAACATGGGATAATATTGCCTTCCTTTACAAATAAATGAAGTAATTTCAAACAAATGAGCGAAACATATGATATAACTGTAATAAAAGCAACTTGTGAAATTGATATTGAAACATTTATTCATTTTTATTATTCAATAATTTAACTTAATGTAACCGCTATACATAAACAAATATAGGAAGACGTACCATATCAAAAGTATTGATAAACAAACTTATATTAACACTGGTATTCAATAAAATTAGGAAAAGTTAATAATCAATTAAAATCCAATTAAATTCAGTTGTTGGCGCATGTGCAATGTCTAATTTAGCAATTTTTTTATGAAATCTTTAGGTACCTAATCTACTTACCGATATTAGTAATTAAAATACGGAATCAAGACCATTTTATAACATGTTATTTTATTGAAAGTGTATTTTCGTCGAAATATTCATACAAAAAAAATGCAAATGGAGTATTTAAATTTTTAAAACCAAAATGTTTTCATAAACATTTAGAATTTTAGTAAAAGTAACATAACATATAAGATATGGCTTATTCGTATAATAGTTATCGTATAACAATATAATTATTATACAATTTGTTAACATAAACAAAACAAACAACTTGCCTCCCTGACTGGAAGTGGAAGACGCGAATCGAAACCCAACAAACTAAGTAATTATGGCAAGTAAAAATAATTAAAATATGAAAAATAATAATTTAAACTAAACGTTTGGAATGATTGTCCTTACAAATAATAATATTTACACAATATAACAGAAACAATACGTAATACAGAGTACCTACTTACATAGAGTACTTATTTACATGATCTGCGTCACTTATGCCCATTTTCATCAACCAGCTAAGAAAAAAAAGAACTACTCATAATAATTAAAAAGATTTCTATAAAAAAAAACTACTAAGAAAATGCGCAAAAGAACTTATGCTACGCGTCGATGAAATCAGGCATCAGAATCATAACATAGCTTATGTATTAATTTCCTGTCCTAAAACGTATGAAACTGCTTACATCAATTATTCACACGTCTAAACGTTTCAATTTCATAACATTTTCAAGCGAGAATTATTGATTTTCGTTATATTTATCAACAAATTCTAACATTTTCAAAACCAAACATGTAACCCATACAATTTTTGTACTAAACAGGTAATGAGCAAAGCGAAGCCTACAATCGTCAAAGACGAAGTCCAAAGCCTAATTCGATAAATATGTACACATTTCTCACTCGTTGATGTCTCAATCTTTGTCGCCTACAAATCTGTAGACATCTGGGGGTGGTTCGGGCATACAGTAGCCGTGGTATGTGCGGATATCTTCAGAAGCATATGTTATACCAGCAAGGACCCCTGGTTCAGTGTGGTGTCTGGGACAAGTGTGGTCTCTGGGGCATTGGCAAATGGTGTTGGCGTTGACCTCGTCGATTTGTTCGTGTCTTCTGCGAGCGCTAAATAGTTTGCACGGCTCTTTTCTAGAGCAACGTAACCTCTGAAAAACAAAAAAGTTTTAAAATGTCTTAAAAAACATCGACTCTGTTGAGGTTTGAAAAATGTTTTTGTAATTTTTTTGTAATTTTACCTCCAAATATTAAACTTGATAATATCCGTATGATATGGTTTGGTTTCAATATAACATTCTCGTTTTGGCTAAAACCGCCATCAAGCGGCAAATCTCTGAACTAACAAGCTACGAGCTCTACAAACTTTCTAAACTTACGCTTTGCGGCGAACACGCGAACTGGTACTGGTTCCCCTGCTCTCCGCTAGGTGTCGTGTACGGTAGCTTTTTCAGTAGGTAAGTAACCGACATCTTTGGGCAGTGGCAATTGACTATTTGCTGCGTGGCATTGCTGTCGGGGAAGGAGTAGATGATCCAGGCGGCGTCCTTGAAGTAGTGGCATTTCGGCAGTCGTTTTACTGGTTCGCAGGTTTTGTATAACGTGGTCTTGTCGGCCAGAGTGTGGTTGTCATCGCTGGTCAACTCGCTGGAATTAGAAAATTGACTGGTATATATATATATATATATTTTTTTTAATTTACTAGATAAATGCAATCTGGCTGACTTCTAATATAAATAATAAACACGTTTCTTATATTGTATAGATTTATATCATATCGTATCTTATATCCATAAGAATCTGAACATGCTCAAAAATATCATGTAAGTTACTTATGACGTTAAGATTTTGATTATCTGGTGGGTTATGAGGTACATATGCGAAGAATAAGTAAAAAAATATGTATTAACTAAACCAACGCTAACAGTGTTTTATAAATATACTGAACTTACCTTGAGCAGGGCCTGTGTCCCAAACACCGGCACTTCCTTTCGATCCAGGGTTGGGTAGAGTCGTACAAATCGACTTTACTGCACACTTGTCTCGCCCTACAGTCAGGAAGATCGTCTTCTGTACCCTGAAATACATAAAATTAACTATAAGCAAAAATTCAATAATATTTAAAAAAAATGCCACCTTTAGATGTTAGCTTTGCATATTTTTTTCGTATTTGAGAGAGCTACTTGTAAGAATGAATCGTAATAGAACTTGTTAATTCTCAAGTTATGATGATTCAATGTACCCATGGTACCCACTAGCAAGGTAGACCACGGGTAAGGACCGGATTCAACAAGGTAGTATATATACAGTAACAGTTCTTAAATGTGCGTGATTAGAACAGATTTGAAAGTCCTTTGCTCGAAAGGCTTTGATCACCCTACGAGTAGGTCTCCATTCTGAGACCTATGCTAATATTATGCCTCTGGCGTGCGTGTTGAGCGTTCGTGATACACGTTCACGACTTGAATTTGTCTCTCACAAGACGATAAAATACATATATAAAATCGTAATAGCTAAAGTATATCTTTACATCTTATTTAATATCATAAAATGTTTAAAACCAGACTGAATAAGGTTGAAAATGTTGAATAACTCTGTTATATCCAGATTACATTCATGAATGTCTATGTTCAACAGGTGACACAACAATGCAACCGTCCTACACCACTGTGTACGGAACCTCTTGAAAATTCGCATGCATAATGTTTACAAATTCAACGCGCGGCCGATTCGCATTCAACATTCGCCTCAGCAAAATTAGATACAGTTACACATGGCTACTATAGTCAAAAAGAAAAATCAATCATGGTCACAATTTCACAAAAGAGATACAACGCGTGGGAATTCCGTAAGGTGTTCCAAATTGTATCACACCTGCTCGCCTGAAGTAACATGCGTTATTATGATGCGCGTCGACAAAAAGATGTTAATCATTACCATCTGAGCTCGAGCGTACAATGCCTCAACATGTGCGCTCTAAATCCATTCATTATTATTTTTTTCATTCGGAAAGGACCATCGGTCTTACTTCCGACCGGAAGACGTACCATTCGGCAACCTGTTAACTGTGGGAATATTTTTTCTGCGCGCACGCATGCCTTGCTTTGCAGGGCTACTACCACATGTGCTATAATTTAAACGTTTTAATTACGACGATGTCTTGATGAATCAAATACGCGGTTGAGCTGGTAATACTTGTTATGTACGTGCTTTTTGTTTCATGCGCGTTTTATTATGATGGAAGGACTTAAAGATAAAAATCATGGAATTTATTTAAGGCAGTTATATACATATATTTTAGGATATTTTGTATTATAAGTAGGTATCTACTTCTTCATCACAGTAAAAACACATTTTTTTAACCAAAAACTTTTTACTAGGTAGGTAAGCCTGTTAGAAGTGTCTATTTTTGGCAGCCCTGATAGAACGTATTAGGTACAAAAAAAGCTATGTTTTTTCGTTGTTCCGGATACACTTCCCGTTTCTTGTGTATTGCGATAGATTTCGCGGAAACGGCCTCGGACGGATCTTCGAAGCCACCGGAAATAGCCCTTTTGTGTAACAAACAAAAAGCACCATATTGTACAGTACATTGTATGGGTTGTTGACTTACAGCTTTACTGCGAGCTTCGGGAATCCTAATAAGCCGGTGCCGTTTTGAACAAAATTACATTGTGTTTATAAACTTGAATAAGAATTGAGGGTACACAAAAAATACTATAAACTGATTGACATATTCATAGTAATTTACGTATATCAGCTTTGCATAATTCTAAATTTATTAAGAGTCGACGACCGATGTGACGGAAGGTCGTTTCCCGCCTCGGAACAAGTGTTTGTGCGATCTGCAAATATTTGCTCCAGGTGCTCTGGGTATTTTCTATGTATAATATAATAAAATTATCTATCTATTTTATAGTATTAAAATCAGTCATCACCCATAACACAAGCTCTGCTTAGCTTGAGGCTAGATGATGCTGTGTGGATCGTCCAGCATTATTTATTATTGATTCTCGAAAGCACTGGTTATATAAAAACTACATCTTGAAATATGCATATCTAAATTGGTTATGAACAGATCGCGTGTCGTATTGTCTTTTTGAATAACAAATTGTATAGCGGATGTTTCTGTGGTTGCTTTGGAGCCTACGGCGATTGGGCGCAGTCGATGCCCGAAGGCACAGGACAGGCAGCATCCATCTTAAACTGTGATCAGAATAATGATACTAATTTGCACATCTTGGTCATCGAATCTTCATGCATTTTCAAATCAGACATTAATCAAGAGACTTCCATTAGATTTCCATGAAATTGGAATGAAACTAATGGCCGTTTTTACAAAATCTCAAAATTGCATAGTGTTAAATCATGAATAGTTCATTTATTTTTTCTGTCTTGAGTTTTTATCAACGCGGGGCGCGTGGAACTGGCGTAAATTCACCTAGCTTTAAGTCGTTTCAAAATGATCCTTGTGATTTTATTGAAATAAATCATTTTTGACTTTGACTTTGACTTTATCAAACGAGATATATTTAGTTTCATCCTATTACATATTGGATGACGAAATAAAGCTCAAAAGTTAAAATACGATTCACTCCGTTTCTCTAAAAAGCTTATGATTTTCTCAACAATTTTGAATATGACTTTATAAAGCTATGAATATAATTTGCACTCAAAACAATTCTTGTATATAAAATTCATAAATTATCTTCATGGTTAGTTCTCCGTCTAAAGTTTGTACTGTTAGAACAGGACACTAGCCTACTTTCGAGCGAGAGTGTAAGTTTATGGTAAAAAAAGTTTAATTTAGTTCTAAAAAACGTGATTAAAAAGTATCATAAAGCTTTGGCTACTGTATCGCGCAGTCATCTTGGACAAAACTCCTCGGAATTCCACAGCTTCCTTCCTCGAGACATCTCAGATTAGTAATTTTCCTTTCATCTTGCAAGAAGATAAATCAGGCATTTAGCTTTTTCATTCGCGATTTGTGGCTAGGTTCCCTGGAAAGGGGCCAACGTTCGGGAGACGGGGCATCCGGTCGGGGAACAGGTGGTGAGGACGCGAGCCCACTGCCGCGCCCACTCTAATGAAATAATTTGTTACCCGCTACGACCTTACCGCACAGACGAAGCGATAGTACTTCAATACAGCGGTTTCACTCCGGCGGTGGACGTATTATCTTTATAGCTGTTGCCTCCCGTGCTTCAGAGGGCACGTTAAGCAGTCGGTCCCGGCTTTTTCAAAGTTGTTAGCCCATGACAAAGGCCTTCGGGCGACCTAAAAACTCTGTCACCAGAGTTGGCCACTGACTCATACCAGCTTACTTACTTAGCTGTTAGGCTTACTTCGTTCGCGTGGAACTCGGGAACCGTACTTTTCCGGAATAAAAATTAGCCTATGACCTATTTCCTATTTCCTATTATCTATGTTTAGAATTTCAGCCAAACCGATTCAGTGGTTATCGAGTTATAGAGAAACAAACATCCAAACTGTCCAATTTAAAGTATCGCAGTGATAGTGTTATTTAGGGAATAATCGAGCAAAAAAGCTAATTTCCTTTTAGCACATAAAACAGTGCCTAGCTTTTTCCGGTTATAAGAATAACACATTTAATTCAAAATGAATTTACAAGTAATTTTGAGTGGCATAGGCAGTCTTGCACCTGTTTTCTTCCAACTCGCCAGTTAGAGCATTAGCCTTTTCACTCACATCAGATGCCGCAGGATTCGTAAGGGGGAAAATTTTGAATGAACCGATTGTTCTCGCTCGTTGACTTATCGATACGCCAAAACTATTGTAATTGGACTCTACGTGGTCAGTTTTATTTTTCTTATCACCAAGGTTACCGAATCAAACTACATTGACTCATTATAAAAAGGTAATTGCCTATTGTATTCATTCATGTATTATGTCGATGTGCTCAAAATACTTTTTCGCAAAATGTTTTGAAACTTTTGACTCATATACCGATCTTATTTTCAAAGTGCTCATGATTAATCAAGACAAAACGAAGTGATGGTCGATCTTCTCTTTTTTCCCAACAGTCAATTGAAAAAACTAGAACCAAAAAAAAGAAGGCTAAGCTTGATGAGAAATATCCCATCCAAATACTTCTCTAACTTTGTAAAGCTCACATCCCAAAAACCAATCTCGCATTATGGTCCATTCGTTTTCCTTCCGATGATTGCTTGCAATAAATAACTGGTGGCAACGTGGTAATTACCTGGATTAGTAATTTGTTCGCTACCTGTGTTCCCGAGAGAGGCCGGACGGCGTAGCATCCGGCCGGACGGTGGCTGCCGTCCGGCTGTCCAATACGGACATCAAAAATTGCGGATATAAAATTATATTATGCAGATCTGGTATTTAAAGAAAGTGGTAGGGACTCTTGTCTTGATTTTACATAGGTACTTATTCATATTTTCATAGCAATTAACGTCAGGCGTTTTTACTGAAACTTTCGACTTGTTTTTTTTTTCACTGTCGGCCGTAAACCTCGATATTAAACAACCTATCTTACCACTCTATCTGACACAAAAGAAAGCAAATAAAAGGTAGGTATAAAATTGTAAAACTGGAATGGTTTCCTTATTAAACTAGCTCAAGACCTATCTATGTTTACTTTCGCGAGTAATTAAGGTAAAGGCTTTGCTCGTAAAATCTCTGCAAACAAATCGACATTTCAAGTTGCAATCGTATATCGTTTAAGACGTTTCAAAATGATCTTTATGATATGAATGAATAAAGATATTTTGACTTTGACTTAGACTTTATAAGGAAAAATTTAAGTTCTTGGAACCAACCACTCCACTTAAAAAAAACTTCCATTCAGCCTAAACAACAGCGGCCAATAAATCACCTCGACACATAATTATCCATGTAGGAAGTATAATCGTACGCCCATGCCAACAACGCCATACAAAAGACATGAACGGGCGCGCTCGGAAAGTTCGGTAACATTCGTGAGCTTTCAAGTACATTTTTCAGATTCAAACATTCAGGCGATGTTTCAAATTGTTGAGCTTGGGTTTATGGCTAAAGGTCACTTCAAAAAGGCCAAATTAACCAACTAAATGAGACGAATTTGACCTTTCAGTACCTTTGATCTGTATAGGAATAGGTTAATTATCGTTTCAGTGCTTTGTAATTTATTTGAAAACAACGACTATTTTTAATGACATAGCTTTGTTTTAAAAAAATTAATAAGTATATATAAAAAGTAAGTAGAGCTAAATTCGATTACAAAATTCGATAGTATACATCTTTGACAAATTTGAATTTGAATTTGATAAAATGCATTATGCAGAGTAATAATGTCATTTTTTTTATACAACTTAAGTGGCAACCAAGCGTACGGCCCACAAGTTGGTAAGCGGTTACCGCAGCCTATGGACGCTTGCAATACCAGAGGTATCAATAGCGGGTTGCCACCTTGAGGCATAGATTTAAAGCCTCATATATATATATATCCTATATTTAATTCCTCATATATATATTATAAGCCTCCTTATATTCCTATAGAAGTCTAAAATCTTATCGATAAGTAGTTAATTTTAAAATATTTTTATCGAATCTATAAATATCGACGTCTCGGTCACGTGAACACATCTTTGCGTTCGACGGCATGCAAACGCGTCTTCACAAATTGACTTGTCGAATATAGACATGCTGATTTATGGCCTATCTTCAGTGACAATCGGATTGAGAGCAGTCTGCTTAAAAGATTTAAGCTCCATAAATCAATACAAAGATTGCTCTTACACTCGCTAAAACGTTTGCCTTGTTTGTTAATTTTCAATAAAGATTGATAACTTTAAGTAGTTTACTGAGGAAAGCTTTAGTAAAAAAAATATTTCTTCTTTCCTGAAGACGATACACTGGTAAAACTTCTTATAGTCGCTTCGCAAGAGTTACCTGTTGGTAGGCCTTTTCAGCAAAAGTCTGTCTTGGTGGATTGGATACTATACCACAGTGCCAGATATTCTACCTCCAAGCAATAGCGTTGCAAGCTTTATTGTGTTTAGGTTAGTATTACGGACTAACAAGGGAAATTACTAGGCGAATGTGACTCAATAATTATATCTTGGAGTGACTAGCTCAGTGCACTGACTCGCAGAACGAAATTTGAGTTGCTGTCGATTCGGACAACATTTATTGCGACAAAGTGTCCTAACTGACACTTTGAATTTTTAAGGTGACACTGCCTTGGCGCATAAAGCTGCCTTTCCAATGGAGCTAAGCGAGGTTGTCTAGCAAGAGATGTGTTTGTTGGAATCAATAGAATCACTTCATTGAAGCTGTCAGAGCGAGACTAGGTAAATGAAGTGATTCTATTGGTTCCTAACAAACACATCCCTCGCTACACATCCACGTTTAGCTCTGGTGGAAACGCAGCCTTAGACCTACGATTTCGTTCGTTACTCGGTGACATAATAAAAAAGGGTTTAAACTCATTACTACGATGCTCATGGTGAGCTCCCTACCACTTTGATCCCAGCTATTATAAGAGAAGTTGTATAACCTCGTTAGGGATTCTATTCTTCTAGGTAAACTCACGTACCTCCCCCAATAAATTCCTTACAGTACTATAGGACATGACAACATCCGCGTACATAATATCTGTGCACCATATTAAAGACACTACAGTGTGTTCCTATTGTAGGCCAAGGCATCCGGAGTGGGTCCATTCAAGACGCACGTGGCTCTCCTCACAACGGAAGTTGCTCCCCGGTTCGTCTTTCATTTTGACGTCTCAAGTGTAATTTTCTATTTGTGGAATAGATTAGTACTTGAATCAGAGTCCGAGTTATCATTGAATAGGGTGTAATATTAATAGTATAAAATATTGACATACATTTAACACAACCATCTAGTCCCGAACTAAGCAAATCTTGTATTTACTATGGTAACAAGACACATACAGCTGTTAGAATACATAATTATACTTTTTTTTATATTGAGTCGTTGACACCTGAAAACTTTTAGGTTCATGACGCAACGCAGTTATTAAAGAAAAATATTCTTTCGATATGAAACTACAAAAGTTGTACAATAATGAAAGATCCTAAAAAATCCATGTTTATTTTCGAACGGTTAGCAGGCAGTGTAAAAAGAGAAGTGTTTTTATATTTTTTGTGGCGTAACGCAGGTGCGCTCCGGTCCTGTTGGGTGATTTGTTTTTTTTAGTGTCGAGTAGATTATAAATCTTGAACGCGGGGTTCTCGGGTCGAAAATAAAATCACGCTATATATAATACGTTTTTTTTAATTATTGTTTTGATTTAAAGTCGTGTTTACTAGTTTTAAAGCGATTTAAAATGGATCTTCTAATTTTTAATGGGAAAAAAAAATTAACTTCTATTTTAACAAATTATTAATGCATTTCTAAACAAAAACAGTTTTATTTTTAGCGAACAAAACAGCTTTTTGTATTTCATGATTTCCTGATTCTTTGAGTAGGTTTGTAGAGGCTCTACCTAGGACTGTGGTCAACAAATCGAATCGGAACTCAAGCACAGACTCAAGGTAGCTTTTTTCCTTTTTACAAGCACAACTTTTTGATTTGGGTGCATTCGCTTTTTTATTTTTGACGCGTGTCTCGGTGTCACGGTATGGCCGTCGTACCATGACGAAGCGTAAATTAACTTAATGTTTCTATTTCGTTTTGTTGCAAACAAACTACAAAACAATTTTTTTTTGTATGGAACAGGCACTTTTAGTAAGCGATTTTATTTTAGTTTAGTTAATGCGAAAAGATTTCGTAAGAGTTTTTTCATAAAGACACGAAAGTAAATCTAACGTAAAGTATGCGAAACCGACCTAAATTTTGTGGTTTAAATTAAGTTTTTACCTATTTTTTGTGTATTTTATGAGCCGTAATTTTCTTTAGCACCTAAATATGATTGAACACCAACTCGACCACGAAAACTAATCATTTTTTTCCTCTGCGGTTGGTTTTCATCTAAAATTGTGTCCATTTTTATACATGCTTATGAAATCGTTATTACCTTGCAATGTACAATTAAGGTAACTGAATCCATTTCCCCATTGCGACACGGTTACCTTTAAAGTGTTTTGTTGATCGCCTTGGACCAATTACGATTGTTAGCTCATTTATTTCATATTCAAAACCTGTATCAAAACTGTTATAATATTCTAAGATATGATACATAAATAGTAATTTCGTATCAGTTATGTTATAACCAAGTAACTGAATGACAAGTTTCTTTATTTATATATGTCATTTGTCGTGTTTTTGTCTAATGAATGTACTTACGAGTATTGCACTCCTTATACCTTTTTCTATATTGCGCTCAAAGCTAATATACGTGGTCGACACTTCACTACGTGTTAAAGTGAGCGAACCATAATACTTCATGATTAAAGTCCAACACCTGATAAAAATATCCCTCAATAAAATCTAAAAATAAATAAAGCATACCTTATAAAAAATAGAATTACAAGTAATCAAATGGCGCCAGACCAACAATGCATAATAAAGTATTTAAATGCAAATATTAATTCGGAATGGTGATAAAAATTAATTAAATAATCTATACGCTTTTTTATCTGTGTTCAAACTAGATTGTTTTACGACCTGTCATGGCGTCTTGATTTGGATTTTAAAACCGCAAACACGTTGCTAGTCGACGTGATAACATAAATAATTTTATGGATGAATACTTTTTGTCAAAATAATGTTCATTAAGTTGAAATGTTTCCCTTATAAAAAAATCAATTCGACAATTTCACAATGAATATACAAACTATAATATAAATATACAGGGTCATTCATTATCAACCTGACAAACTTAAGGGAAAGGTTCCACACATAAAAAAAAATATGTCCCTATAATTTTTTTATTTTTATGTATATTTTGTCTTAAAAATCCGCGGGTTATTGACACGTGCCGAGCGCTGTCTTTTCGATTTCTAACAATGATAACTAATTATTAAACAGAATAACGTAATATTATTTATTTTTTTTATGTGTGGAACCTACCCCTTAAGTTTGTCAGGTTGATAATGAATGACCTTATATATAGATTTGCATAGGAAATAAAGTAAGTAAAAACTTATTCATCAACCTATTTATGTTCCCACTGCTTAGACAGTGGCCTACCATTTATGTAATGAGTGCTAGGTATCTAAAAGCTCTGTCACCAGAGTTGGCCACTGACTCATACGAACTTATTTACTCCATTACTACCATGCATAATTTATTAATAAAATTTATTGGTTAATCTAATGTCAAAACGAGTTCTTCTACAACTGGTACCGAATGAACACTAAACAGAGTAAAGAGCTAACGTTCGGAATCCTGACTAGAAGAAAGCCAAAACAAAAATCAATGGAAAAATATTAGGTCACGAATATTTTCTGTTCAGCAACAATTGGAGCGCCATCAGCTAATTTGGCATCTCTAACAATGATTAATTGCCTCACATTGTTACCTACGCCTTATATCCGGAATAGTGAGAAATCACCTAATGTAATTTACTTTTTGCTGTTTCGAAAAAGATTTATGATAAGTTATTGCATAAAAGATTATACACGAAAACACCAGTGTTTTATTTTTATTTGCTAAAATATTTAGATTATGTAGATACCTATATTAATACAATCCATTTTATACTTAATATTATCTTCTAAGTAAGTTCTTATATGTACCTACCTAGGTAAGTTTTATATTTTATGCTAAAGTAACTCTGTCTGCCTGTTATATTTTCACGGTTTTATCTCTGAACTGATTTGGCTATTTTTGAAGTACGCGAGCTAAGCCGCGGGCGGCAGCTTGTGTTTTATAACATAATACATAATAAGTCACAGTTTGAGAACCAAAATAGTATTTGAACCAAGGCGTCACATACAAAAACGAAAAATATTCTGGTTTTACAATTGAGGCTTTTGCGAACTTTTTTGCAAGCGTATTTCTTCCTGAAGTGTCACTAATATGTAGTACTTCTTATAATAAAGTAAGTAAGTTTGTATGCGTCAGTGGCTTACTCTGGTGACGGAGACTTTTTATAAATAATGCACGTTGTACAAAAAAAAATTCGTGTTCGACTTTATTTTCCATTCATTATGTAATTTCAGGCATGTTCGTGCTCAACGCAAATACGTATGTACCTAAGTCAAATAAAAGAAGGGAAAAACAAAGCTTTATCAACATCAAAACCAAGCGATTTAGATGCTCTACATAATTCATCAGGACCTTGAACTCGTGTTTCTGATTACGACTGAATCTACAAGCTGCCCCAAAAAATATCCTGGCTTAAGGATAGCTATTAAGACCCCACTGCGTAAAAAGAAAATAATGAAACAGGTTTAATTAAAGGTCTATGTGGGAAATTCAGACTATATATTTTTAAGTTTCATAAGATTTTTTATGCCATTAGATGACCAACGAGCATACGAAAACGAGACAACTATGAGAACTAAGATTTAGGTCTCATATTTTAATATTTCCATCGGTAACTATAAGTCAGTGTAATGATGATACGAGAAATTCAAATTTAAAATATTTTTATTTAATAATATCACAAGAATCATTTGAAACAAACTGGTAGACAGCCCCTTTTAATATACCTAAACAGTTTGGGCGTTAAAAATTACTTAAATTCAATAAATAAAATGTTTTCTAGGACATCCTATGTAATAGTTTATCGTAAAAGTGTATGCAGTTTGCGTGCAGAACGTTAATCATGGGCTCTTGGCGACCGGGTGTCGTTCATATGTCCTGAATTCAGCTAACACGCACAAATGCTTTCTGACCTGTGAGTTGCATTTGCAATTGTTTCGACCTTCTATCTATAATTATATTTGTACATGCGGCTTCGCTCGCGCATATCTAAATGCTATTTCAGGTTCAGAACTATTCAGTCCAGCCGTTACTTTTATTGAACGATTTATGAACCACTACTATTTTCACTTTCCGATTTATAATATTAGTAGGATGACCCCGAGTTCTTAGAGTGTCAAGTTTGGTTCTAGAGAACCCTCCAAGACTGCGTCCAATTGGTGTATGATAATTTGCAAAAGTGTTGAGTTAAATCTGTGACCAAATTGCAAAGCCATTATTCTATTGGTCGTCGCCTTGCGCCTGTTTCGACATTGCCCCACGTAACCTTATACCCGTCCGTACACTTACAAATTACGTTTAGTATAATATTTGACACTCGTAACGTATGATAAATTGTAGTCTTTTGTTTGAAGTGTATGCCTGGCAACTGGCAACTTAAATGTTTAAAAAATCAGCTAAATAAGTTAGTAGCCTTAGTTGTTATGGTTGATTTACAAGTAAAAATTTAGCGTTTCTTCTCGATAAAACTTCCGTTTTGTATAAGAATTTGAGATCACTGCTGTATATATTTTATAATCGAGGTCGACAAGCAGCATCCTGTGCTCGGTACCTGCGATAGATTAGTTAATTATTTAATAAATTAATTAGTTGTATATACCGGCTTTATCACTACCAACCCTTCGAAGTGTTATGAAATTTCGGGATCACTTAACTCTTCTATTATTAAAGTCGGGTCTTTGATATTGAATGCTTCATCATTGCGAAAACACTCCACTCCACTCCACTCCACTCCACTCCACGCCACTCCAACAATTACGGCATGACAGTTTTTGTTACCAACTGCAAATATTAAAAAAATCCGTCGCGCGTATATCTGTCAAGATTTAAGCCCTCCCATAAAACGAAATATGAATAAACGAAGATAATTTAAGATTCGTAAAGAGACGAACGATCGAAAAGACGGTTACCGTTACGAATGAGCTTAACTTAAAGGCAGTGACATAAAAAAAGGTTTTTTAATCAAATATCACACACAGGCGGGACGAAGCTCGGTCCGTAAGTCATCGAAGCTGTCAAGATAAGAACGAGTGAATGAACACCTGCCGCCACCGGTGTTACGCGCGCGCCTACGCACCCGCGCAACGCGCAAACATATAATTTCATTTTTAAAAACCTCCGACTCTACATCAGCTTTAAATTTTAAGCCGCAAAGATTACAGTCTCTTTTTGAATGGATTTATGCTATACCTTTACATCCATTATTGAATGAACGTAATTACGGACCTAGGTTAGAGCTATTATGTCCATGATTCGACTTTAAAATTAGGTATAATAATGATTATCGTTGTTTTTAAAATATGACCGACAAGAATTGACATCCGGAACTGCTCATATTTTTATTGGTTTAAAAGTGTAATTACTTTAATGAGTACCTTGGTGTAGCTTTGATTTCAACGAAAGGAAATGTGTACTATTTCGACGTATCCGCTGTCTTAGTTATTTTGTTGTTATTTTTCCGCTTGTGCGTTTTATTTCTTAGAAACGGCTGGTTATGGGACCCGCTCATGTGATATGAACATTAATTGGTCAGCATTCTTGCGCTATTTGTCAGTTATAATTAGGTTAATTGTCGGGTGGATCCCTTCATGGTATCTTCCATAATGTGGTGCGTCACTCATTCACTAAATTAACGAGTTACATTTTATTATTACGCATTGTTATTGTTACATTTGTAAACACGTTGTAAACACACACGCGCTAAAGACATGTATCCACCCAAAGACATTGAGAATAATCATTTGTTTATATGCTCGAAGTATCCACCGTTGATGTTCAGAATCGAGATGTTTTGCAACAGTGTTGCGGTATGAATGAAGTAACTCCATCCATTCATGTCGAGTTCAAATGCTTATTGATTTCGATGTCATCCTCCGACCAACTTTGGGCTGACGAAGAAATATCACAGTAACCTAAATTACTTGTTAGTTCTGATCTATTTTAGCGCTATCCCAAAATATAATAAAAGTAAGTTAATTCTTCGTCAGGTAATTTTTTTTCAAATGGACAATTTTTGACAATTTTACGGTATATTTAATTCTAACAATTCTTTATTAGCCAAGTAACTAACACTTGTCTTGCCCGAAAAATCAAAGTCTCGTAGTATAAGTAAAGTTTGACGGTCTTATTTGAAATGTAACTTACTATTGCAAGTAGAGCTACGGTTAAACTAGCAAAATATTTCTTCCAGCTGCATTCGTGACGTCTGTCACGACTTTGACGTTTCAAGAACGATCGAATAAGGTATTCAGCTGTGTTGTTGATCCAGTCGTGTTACTCGTGAACTTGAACAGCTTAATTTGGTTAAGTCAGTAGTCATGGGGCAACTGAATTAAGCTTACTGAAGTCCTGACAAGCTGCGATAGTTTTAAACGATGACCCATCCATACTTCCACTAAAAATGCGAAAATGGATCAGTCTGTCTGTAACTTTGTCACGGCTAAACAGCTGAACCGATTTGGATTAATTTTAGCACGGAGATAGATGAAAGTCTGAGGATAGATATAGGCTACTTTTAATGTAAGGCCGCGGGTTCGTATATACTAATTTTAAGATTGATTACGAAAGTGTAAAGTTTTTATGTAAAGTATTTTAGACCTTGCAATAATATTTTAATGTCTACTGACCGGTAGACATAAGTACTGCTAGAAACTTTCCGTCCAACATAAACCGAGCCAGTTCTTCCACGTCACTTGCATAAACCTCCTTAAGCTATGAATTTCTCGACCATTATACACTCATTTGAATCGAGCCTTGTCGCATAGGTAATACTTTTGGTACAACTGACCAAGGTAAAATTAACTGTTGTAAAAATTCGTCTGTTTTTTATCTTAAAAATCAACTTAAACTGCGAGATAGTTCTTTTCTCTTTCATAATATTATAAAAAAATATTATATTAAAAGTGCAATATTACTATACTTACAAAGTATTTTTTTTGAAGCATAATTTGTCATTTTTTGTCAAGAATCGATCTAGATTGTCATCAATATAACATTTTTTCGGTTCAGTTAACCAACCACCATAGAGTCTAAAGCTCCACTCAACTTACCCCAGTCTGATATAAAATCTTCAAACCGCTTTTTGGCGGCAAAGTCGTCCTCCTATGCGGCAAAAGCGGCAGTTTATCCGGCCTCCTTATGTGGATCTCTGCCGAGGGCCTGAAAGCCTCCAGTGGGGTTCTTATCACGGCCCGCACGCTGCTCAGCGCCCACAATACGAGTATAGGAGCTAGCACTTGCATATCGAAACTATCGGAACTTGGGCACAAAGTTTCGGAAAGTTCGCGTGTTCGAGTCGCGGGCGATGTGTCCCTTCGTCTGGTCGGGCAAGATCGTACTGGCAACGGGCGAGCCAAGTCAGGTACGTCTTTGCCTACGCCCGGTATAACCACCTTTTACCTCGACTGGGAAGAGTTGATACTTGGAGGCTTTCGCGCTGCGCGGCCGCTCTGGTCACGCACGGACTGTAGGCTGGCACATTTATGAATGTCACTCTGTGGTGTTTGAATAAAGAATCGAAATATATAAATTCGTTTTTGTTATAGAAAATTACATCTTTTTTATCGTCCGCCTCTTGCGTGTATATTTGTAACGATGATGTTCCTTTGTGTGATTCGCTTACTGTTATACAATTCCAGTGATCAAGAACTATTTTCCTCTTTAATGCGTTGTTTTAACGACATCCTTGATATTAAAATAATAACATAAAAATATCAATAAAAAAAGAACAAGCAATGTTTTGTGGAGACAATGGATATTTATTTCTTGGTATCAAGTTATAAATTGGTCGTAAAAATAGTCGCAGAGCGTGTCGCATTTCGGGGAATTCCAAAGCTTCATTATTATGTAACTCGCTGGAATATCTTACAACGATCAAGACTGTTTTGTTGCGTCGGGTTGACTTCCTACCGACGATGTTTTTTTACACAATCTTGTTGCTCAATAAGGGTGTATTCACATGATATTTATTAAAATAAAAAATATGCAGTTATTCTATTTTCAGCAAATGTATTACTTTAAGTTTTATAACGCTGCCGCTCCGTTGGTTTTTAATAGAGCTAGTGCTTTTTACATCTTAAGTGCAAACGTATAGGTACTATTTAAAATCGATTCGAGGCAAACTCTTTAACATATTTTAAAAATAATTTATAAGTGATATTAATAGATCTTACTTACATAAACATAACTTTTTGTATCTGTGCCACTGGAGTCAAGACATGCTCTATCAGTGCAATTACAAGGCAATAAAGTAGCATACTTAGTCATCTTTATCTTTGGCCTTTTGTTTGTTCCATATAAAGAAAGGTTACCAGTCACATTGCGATTAGAGTAAATACTTAAAAAACTATTTTATTAACAAATTTTAAATAAATGCCTGCTTATGAAACTTTGATAATTTACGCGACGTAGGTACTATTTATTTTACTAGTTGTAAAAATCGCAAATGTTAAATGTAATATAAAAAAAAATTGCAGTACAAGGAATTTATAAGCATAAAAAATTAGCAACCTGCCCCGGCGTGAAAATGCAATGGTAACTTAAGCACCTACGCGAAGCCTTGGTTCGGGTCGCCAGTAATAAATATAGCCTATGTTACTCAGGGATAATGTAGCATTCTAATGGTGAAAGAATTTTGGTAATCGGACCAGTAGTTTTTGAGTTACAAACAAAAATACAAAATCTTTCCTCTTTAGATTTAGATGAATAGGTGGTGGTCATTTCGTTAGACACATATTGTAAGTCCGGATAAAGTACTTGACTTCAAGTGCTTTTAAGATTCCAAACCAAATAATTTGCTTATGTTTTTTCAGTTGGCTTTCTCAAAATTACCACAAAGCGCTCCCAGCCATTCATACTCATCATTCAACAGTAGCTTCTTGTAAGGATTGCTTGTTCCCGTAATCCCCACTTCATCGACACATCAACCAATTGTTTTAAACACAAAACATCACCATTCAAGTATTCCCAGAACAGGATTTTCAACTCTATTGAAATAAGATTCCATTGGCAGTGTAACGCGACCTTATTTATCTTGCGTCTCTTTCGCTCCCATTCACTCGGCCACCGCATGAATGAACAGTTTCTTATGAATGGACAGTCGCTATAGTACTATAGATACCTGTGGACTGTGTGTTTAGGTAGGTACCTATAGCCGTTTATATAGAATTATATGGTTATCGTTAATGTTATGTATGTATATGTTGGCGGCCATGGCACGTGGATACTCTTTTTATTTTGTATAATAAATGTTTCGCTCGCAGGCGTATTTGGTTTTTATATATTATAGAGAAACTTGAAACTCTACTTTAACGCCCAACAGTCGCATACTTTTTAGCCCTGACCAGGAATGGTATAGAATCAGACCAAGATCCAAGTCCTGTACAAGTATTTTCAGATAATCAAACATTTGTCCCATCACGGGTATTGAACTCGCAGCAATCGTATCGACTCGACCAGCCGCCACCGCACTATAAAAATAGTGATGAATATTTTAACAAATTGTAAAAAAGTACTAATCTCGTTTAAAAATATCCACAACAAATTTTATAACAATCTAATGTTTGTATAGGCTATTATTTGTGTATTCTCAAAATAAAATACTACTAAATACCATTGTTAATATACTTTAAACGTAGAGCTTGTTTCCGGTTTATATCTACACGTTACACGTGCCAGTAATTTGAATTAGGTATCTTTAGAATTGTTGATGTCGTAAACAAAATTATTAAGCTGAATCAGACAATATTCATAAAATTATAAAGCAATTAACCTAAATAAATATGTGGCGACGTAATCACAATTTTAAATTCGGCTGCTATATTTTTTATCAGTAGGTAGGTAAGTACTTACTTAATTTCGTTTACAAACTAAACTTGTGAGTGAAACGTTTTTGTATAAATATAACTTGTATGAGTACCTACTTACTGGTATGTAATCAGTACGTAAAAAGTAACGGAAATAGTACCTAGTTAAATTCAAGAACAAGATATTTAAAAACGCTATAACATAATTTTTTCTAAAGTTGAATATTTTGGTTTGTATTTGGTTATATTTACTAATAAAAATAGCTATAGCTATATAAAAAGCTTATTCGATCCCTACTTTAACAAGGTGAAAAAAAAAACAATCATCATTAATTTTTAAACAAAAATTCACATATCTCCGAATGGGGGTTTAAATTTTATGACTTAGTATAAATATAAATTAACCTCACCATTAATACTTTTGTTGTATTCCCAAACCTTTTATAATAACGCATCTCGGCTACTTATACATCGGCTATCAAAAAGTAATAAAATCTCCTTTTAAACGGACTTTTTCACTGTACCTTTTTACGGAACCAGTTTAAATTAACAGTAAATAAAAAAAAGTTTTATAGGCACGCGAAGTCACGTTCCTAAGGATGTCCATGTCCGTAAACAAGGGACGGGGAGATAAGAGCCTCTCTCTGATGAGTGCTTGCTTTGTGGCCGGTAGTGATAGACAATGCTCTCCGAATACACTAGACACTTTGCTTTGAGTGGTCAGTTTTTTTTGCCGAGTAGTGATGGGGTGTAGATGGAATAACTACGGATACGTATCACATTATTATCTTCAATAAAAAAAATAGATAGATAGATAACTCTTTATTGCACAACACACAAGAAATAATTAAAAGGTTACACAGATATTACTTAAGTAGAGCGAAGTACAATGGGCGGCTTTTTCGCTATGAGCGATTTCTTCCAAGCAACCTTAGGATGGACAGAATCTTACAAGAATGAGTTGGGACGTTGTCAACAATTTCTGAGTAGGTTAGTTAATTTTGAATACAATAACAATAAAAAATAATAAACCTATCTACAAAAAATAATACATACTAAGTACTTAATTATTCAAATAAATATACCTACATATACCTACAATACTTCATACTTACAAAATAAATATAATAATTATATAAAATAAGTTAATAGAATATTACAAAAAGTGTTCTAGCAAGAGCTTCTTGAAAATAGGCAGGGATTTAGCTTTCCTTATGTCAATAGGGAGTGCATTCCACAAACGAATTGCTTGTACAGTAAAAGATTTCTCATAGAAAGAAGATGTGTGTATGGGAGTTTTGAGTTGTAATGTTTCAGAGGAACGCAATGTACGCGAATTTGAATGGTGAAGATACTCAAAGCGTTCTTTGAGATAAGGAGGGGTAGTCGGGTTAAATAATAATTGTTAACGAACTTTTTGATTAAACATTACCTCTAGTTGATTTTTTCGCGGTTTGAATACCTATAAATTTCGAAATTGTAGTCTTTACAATGTAACGCTAAACGCTAGTTTTGCTTCATCAAAAGTGATTTATTTGTATAATGTTACCGATTCCGTAAAAATATTTTTTGACTTTTTCAATTGTATTTCTTCATCTCTAGAAGTGTAAAACAACGCATCCAAAGCATTTAGCACGTACCCAAGCCTTTTTCGTGTCAATGTGTTTAGTAATCTATGTTTCCGTAAAAAATATCAATATCTGGTTTTATTTATTTAAAACCCATCACTAGGAATGTAAAGGAACGCATTCAAAGCATGCGCTACAAACACCTAACTCGAGCTTTTCCACTTCAACTAGTTTAGTAACGGAAACTTGGATAAAATTTCCGTAACAGTATCTTATAGTATCAGTAGTACTATCCATTTCCGGCGGTATTTATTTAATGCACATCACTAGTGTGAAGTGTAAAGGGACGGATCCATTGGCACGCGCACTCTAAAGCCTTTGTTGTTTCAGATATTTCCTTGTTATAAAGCACGGTTTTGTTCCACACTTGAAGTGCTGTGAGAAATCCGGTATTTTTTTCCCCAGAGGGTTTACCATGGGTGAAAAATATTTATTATTTTTAAATGGAACTGAATTGACATGTTTTTATAAGTAAACGATTGAGCTTTCATAGAGCGAAAAATGTTCATTTTTATAACCAAATTTTAACATCAAAAGTTCAAAAAAGCTGAAATTATTCCCTGAAGTTTATATCCAATTATCAATTCGGTAACATCCTGGACTTAGGTATCGTCCTGTTTACCACCATCGAAGATATCGCTTTAATACGAAACCATAAAAAAAACTTTGAAATAAAACCCGATTGCCTAATTCGATTGCAATCGATTTCACTTGGTTTCAATCAAAAACTGACGTATTTGGTATGAATGTGACAGCTTATTGTCATTTCGCTGATTGAAATCGGATAGAAACCGAGTTACGCAATCGGAGGGCTGATGTATATCTAATCACTTTCTTTGTTATTCCTTCAAAACCAGGCGCAAAAGGCAATTTCGGCTTATAAATTCATGTTTCGAGGACGACGTCAATCACTGACAGAGTCACGGAAACTTGGAAAGCTAACGCGATTCGTGCAACCAGGAATTACCATGCTGTCATCCATGTCCCCGGCAGAGAGGTAATAGCTAGCACACTGCGTATACTACATTAAAGCTGGTACACACATAAGTGATAGATTCTTTGTCTATTTAATATCCTTGAAATTCCGCAGTCCTGCTTGACTAAATTAACGTAGCTTGCTCTCGCTCGTTGTCTTTTGCTTAATTTTGCCGCTTAACGGATACGTATGGCAATACAGCTTTACAAACATGCATAGTGCTATAGGTAGGTACCAGTTTTACCAGGTAAGACTCTTCAGCAAGAGTCCGTCTTGGTGGTCTACTGGTTACCACCGCAGTGCCAGACATGCTACCTCCAAGCAGTAGTTTGCAAGCATTACTGTGTTTAGGTTTGAAGGGCACTGTAGCAAGTAAAATTACTGGGCAAATGAAACTTAACAACAATGTCTCGGGCTGATGAGCGCAGTGCAGTGCCACGCTGAACTGAACTAAAAAATAAGCTGTGAGTGGCACTGCATCTATTATGGTCAGGCGTGGTACTTAACATCGGGCGGGCGACTTGACCGTCTTGTCACTTGCTGACATTAAAAAAAAAACGTTCGATTATGAATCTTTTACTATCCTATCTTTCTATAATATTTATTGTTAATGCAAAAATGTTTGTGGTTTTAATATTTTTTTCAATACCTAGACAATCATTCCGAGTACTTAAACCGATTCAAATGTCACATTTTTTTCTGTTAATTTATGAAACGATAAAACAGAAACTATATTCCCGGCGTAAAATTTGGCTAGATATATTACTGTAAATAGCTTAATGTAATCCCTGTACTTAATTCTACTTAGGTACGCTGTTACTAAAGGTTGCTAAAGGATAAAGGACGTAGGAAGCAGGAAAAATGCTTTTCTGTCGCTGATTACTGAGCGAGCTACCTCCCTTCAGCTAGATCATTATCTTGATTACTGCGAACACGAAAATGATACCGCTTTAATTACATACAAAAACTTGCCTCATTTATTTCGTAACAACTCTTGAAAATCGCGTTAAAAGTTCAAAGCGCCCTAATAGCTGAAATCACGCTAGGGTCCTACAACAAACACATTAAAAAAGCTTTCCTGGTGAGATAAGTGAGGAATTTTTTTTACGATTTTTTTTTTATTGCAACACTAAACTGCTTGATTTATTCTTTGCCGTCCCAGTTATTGTGTAGGTAACCTACAGGTACACGGCAGTACGCGGCAACAATTTTTAAGTACAAAGTATTCGTATGAAGTGATGAAGTACTTGTTCAAATTATAGTTTATTATATTTTTATCGTAGTGGCCCTGCCGTCTAGGGTGCTATAATTTATAACTAACAAGGTTAAGGGAGCAGGCTTTTTTATATCCTGTAGTTTGTACTGATTTGATTTATCTGTAAACTGATAAATAAAAGCCGAACTCTAGGTTCACCAAAACATGCAACGAAAATTCCCTTTGTTTTTTAATTAAGTAGTTGACCGAGCGAGCGAAGCGTCTCAGCTTCGAGATTGGCCAAAAATGCTTTTAGCTGTCAGTTTGTCCGGTCATTTTGTGTTCTCGCCTACAAGTCGCATTTTTTAACCAATCTGGTTGAAATTTAGTATACAGGTTCTATGACTTTATAGAATTTGATTGTCGTCGGGGATTTTTGATAGGGGGCGTACTTTCTCCAAAGGGACAAAAAGGGGGCTGCTGAATATCTCAGCCTTATGTGATTTGATTTCGATGATTTTTATTTTATTTGAAAGGTAAGTATTAACTTTAAGTATGTTTGATATTTGGTGAAGATCTGATGAGGATCTTTAGCGCGATGAGCAAAATAGTTCCTCAAAATGCAATATGTTGCTCACTTTCAATGCTCTCTTTAAAAGTTTGTGCTTGCGAGGTCTAGTTCGGAGAACTGCTAGTTCTAAATGGTAGGAATAAAAAAAATAAAGTACAAGTCATATACGTCACGTCATTTCCGCGCAATTTAGACACATTTCTATTGGTTGACTCAACTCCGGTCTGCTTTGGCAAATTATCGTTCTTAAGGCTTAGTAAACAATATAATAATAAAATTATCTCGACAAAAGCCGTAGGTATACACATTAGTATTGAGTGATTTTCTTTTTTCTCGTTTGGCGTCTCACCCTTGTTCACAGGTCACCCCTTACACGTGCAGTCACTCGCCTACGTGTGACCTCCAAACGTATTACTGGATTTTCATCCATAGCTACAAATAACTAAAATTTCGGCACAAATAACTCCAGAGGTTTCTCTAATATTTCGTAATTTTATTATGATCGGGTATGCTGAGAGTATGTTTTATTCCACCATGCGGATTTTTGAACTCAAATTATATAATGTAGGGTGGCATTGCAAGCGTTGAAAGGCTACGGTAAGCAATGCCTTCCTATATGTACCACATGCATGTTTTGATATATATTTTTTATGAAATTCAATATCTACCTATTAGTGAAAAACGTAGCAGTATAATAAAAATACCTAAACTCGGTTGATTTTAGACAAGAACATTCAGTCGACCGCTGATTCGTACGAAGCTACCGTTTCGATCATAACATTATTGTGCCGCCCATTGTACCACCTCAAACTTTTGTTAATTTTAGTTGTAAAATACAAGTTTAATTTTATTTTTGGTGTAATACAATGAAGAGTTATCTATCTATTATTGTCCACAGCCTGACTTCACCCACTGCGGGTTAAATGCCTCGAATAGTTTGTGCCATCTACCAGCAAACCTACCTGATATGAGCTGAACGAAGCTCAAACTAAAAATGAAAGCAATTCTTCTATGAAGTTTCATATACGTTGTCCGACCGATTGCAGAATTATATAATTTATTTATTTTTGGTTTCATGGTACGAATTGCACGTTAATTTCTGACGAAAAAGTTCACCTACTGGAAATTCTCTCTGAGAGAAATTTGAAACTTTTAGAATTTGAAGTGGCTACAGAAACGTCGATCGTCCATTGGCGAGATGGGTAGAAAGAAGACATACAAGTAGCCAAAGTCGCGGGTCGTAATGGATCAGTAGGCGAACGTTTTCGTCAGAAATTTACGTGTATTTCGTACCATGGAACCAAATTAAATAAATTACATAATCTGCAGCTATATATCTGTATATTATCCCATTTTTTCCTGTGTTCTAGTGTGTTATCCTATCCCTTGGTCTCAGTACACCCTCCGCCCGTACACGTGCAGTCTCCCGCCTACGCGCGACCTCCGTGCCTCCACGAGTAACCCACGAAACGCCTTGATCACTCACTTTCCTATAAATAACTAAATTATGCTTGAATAATGAGCAATATGTGAGCTTTTATGTTTATTTTTACTCCAATGCACGTCAAAGACTAGATATATACATGAAAATATAAAATTGGGCCAAAAAGTACCTACTACCTATTTGGATTTATCAACCTAATAATATAATAAAATTGACTAATGGTGAAAAAAAATCACGTCTCTAATGAGCTGCGACGTCGGACGGCCGGAGACGGCGGCGCTTACAGCAAATTTTAGGCGTATCTTAAGATTTTGCGTGGGTCCACAGGGCCCACGTCATTAGTTAAGGGTTAGATGGGCACTGTGACATTTTGGTTGTCCAACTTAAATCAAATTTTAATTTATATATAAATCTGTGAACTAGTTTTGAGTGTGACACTGTGACACACTCAAATCTAATTCTCATCTGATGTTCCCACTGTTGGGACCCTGGCCTGCTGGGAAACTGGCCTACCTACTCTAGAATGACGGACTGGTGGACAGCACTGTCTTTCGAATCTTTAATTTTTGAGCATGCTGGTTACCTCACGATGTTTTCCATTCAAAATCAAAATCAAAATCAAAATCAAAATCAAAAATTATTTATTCAGTAGAATCACAAGGATCACTTTGAAACGTCTTACAAGCTAGGAAAATTTACACCAGTTCCAACGCGCCCATGCCGTAAAAGAACTGGCAACAACACCGGCTGGGTTCCTATCGCTTTTTTGGCATGACCCTTGCTATTGTTATGGATTCCAAGTAGAGTTGGAGCACATTCGTCCCAAGCTTTTTTATCATCTAGGTAATCGGTTGTTTTATAGTAAGCTTTTTGAGACAGATTTTGTTTAATTAAGTTTTTAAATTTGACAATTGATAAATTTTGTATGTCGCTTGGGACTTTGTTAAAGAAGCGTACACATTGCCCTTTAAAAGATTTACTGACCTTAGTGAGCCTAACTGTGGGAACAGCGAGTTTATTTTTATTTCTAGTATTAACATTATGATTATCACAATTTTTTTTAAACAGATTAATATTTTTGCGAACATACATAAGATTTTCATAAATATATTGACAGGGCACTGTCATAATATTAATTTCTTTGAACTTATCTCTAAGTGATTCTCTGGGACCCATGTTATAAATTGCGCGAACAGCCCTCTTCTGCAACACGAATATGGTGTTAATATCTGCAGCACTCCCCCACAACAAAATACCGTAAGACATAATGCTGTGAAAGTAGCTGAAATAAACTAGTCTGGCTGTATCGACGTCGGTGAAATGACGGATCTTTTTGACTGCGTATGCTGCAGAACTAAGTCTCTTCGACAATTTATCTATGTGTGGGCCCCATTGCAGTTTATTATCTAAAGTTAAGCCTAGAAAAACTGTGGTGTCCACAAGGCCTAGCTTTTCATCTTTTATTTTTATATTAGTTTGGTTTTGTTTTACATTAGGTAGTATGAAACGAACGCATTTCGTTTTATTTTCGTTTAACAATAAGTTGTTTACATTAAACCACCCTAAAATTTTAGAGATTGCATTGTTTACTTTGTCAAAGTTAGTCTCTTGTCGCTTTAATTTAAATAAAAGTGACGTGTCATCAGCAAACAGTACAATCTCATGATCGTTCCTAACAAGCCGGGGTAGATCATTTATATATATTAAAAACAAGAATGGCCCAAGTATTGATCCTTGTGGTACACCAATTGTTACCACTGATCCCGGAGAACGCTTTCCATTTACGTCAACTCTTTGTATTCTATCACTTAGATATGAAGTGAGAAGGTCTAGAGCAACACCCCTAACTCCATAGTGTTGTAATTTTCTAATTAGTGTCTCATGATGTACACAATCAAATGCCTTAGATAAATCACAAAAAATGCCTAAGGCATCTTGCGATTCCTCCCAGGCTTCAAAAATGTGTGATATCAACTCAACACCGGCATCAGTTGTTGAGCGACCTCTTGTGAACCCAAATTGTTTACTATCAAGTAAGTTATTCATACTAAAATGTCTTTGTAACTGAATAAGAATAAGTTTTTCAAAAATTTTACTAAATGTAGGCAATACTGATATAGGCCGAAAGTTACCAGGGTCAGAATGACTACCTGATTTGAAAAGAGGTGTTATCTTGCTATGTTTCATTAAATCAGGAAACACACCACAGTCAATACATTGGTTAAATATAAAAGCTAGGTCAGGTGCAATGATTTCAATGAATGATTTCACAACGCTAACAGAAATGCCCCAGAGATCAGTGGTTTTTTTTACATTTATCAGTTTAAATGCTTTGATAATATCATTATTATTTACATAATCGAAATGTAATTGTATGTTGCATTGTGGTACATTATTTTTTAACAATGACTCTGCAATTATGTGAGAAGAGTTTAAAGATTTTGTAGTAGAAACTGGAATATCAGTAAAGAATTTTTCGAATGCTTTGGCTACTTCATCATCATGCTTAATATTACTATTATTAATATTTAAATTGAAAACATTATTCTGAGTCTTGACTCTTCCAGTCTCATTATTTATAATTTTCCACGTAGCTTTAATTTTATCTTGACTGTTTTTAATTTTTGAACATAAATATAGTGATTTTGCAACTTGACAAACGCTTTTAAAAATTTTTGAATAATTTCTAACTTTTACTTTAAACTCTTCACTAAAGTTGTATTGTTTTTCGCTGTAAAGTTCATACAAGGTTTGCCTGCTTTTATGAATACCAGCTGTTGCCCACTCACAAAATTTTGAACTGCCTGATACCGTAACCGTCTTGGATGTGAAAATCGAATTGAATACTTTATTAAATTCATTAAAAAATAGATTATACGAGTCATTTGGATTATGATAGTTATATGATAAACCAGGCAATCTAGAAATAAGGGTAAATTTTACTTTATCCAATCGATCAATGGTCACAGGAATAAAAGTTATTTTTCTATTTACTTTTTTTTTGTTTCTTGCTTCTACATGAATAAGTTGACCAAGATGGTCCGATTTAATATTACTTATTATACTTTTTCTTAATACTTTTACATTAGAAAACATATTATCTATACATTTAGCCGAAGTGGCAGTTATTCTTGTGGGCTCCATAAATAATGGTTCAAGGTCAAATGATTTAAATAGACTAGTTATTCTGGTACTTAAAGAGTATGTTTCAAGCAAGTTTACATTAAAGTCACCGCAAACAATAGTTTGTTTATTTGATTTTGATACTATTTTAAACATTACCTCTTCCATTACTTTCTCAAAAACATCAAATGAGGCGGTTGGTGGGCTATAAGTGCTTATAACAATGAACTGCTCCAACTCCACACAGGCTATCTCAATGTGTCGTTCTACAGAGTGGGTGACAATGTCTTTACGTTCTCTAAATTTAATTTCTTTATTAAGTAATATTAATGATCCACCTCTCATAAAGTTAACTCTGCAGAAGGAACTACCAACTTGGTGATTACTGAAATTGAACATAAGCTGGCATGGCTTTTCAGCCAATGTTCAGTAATGCAAATAATGTCAATATTATTTGAGTTCAGGTACAATTCCAGTTCTAACTCTTTGTTACAAATTCCCTGAATATTCTGATGCACCAAGCTAGTAATATTTACATTCTTTGATTTATTTTGACTTTTTTTATAACAATTATTATTTGACTGTTGAATGCTAGAGAATCCCTCTATTGTCTTACAAACTAATTTAAATGACTTGGAATAATGTCCAGAGTCTGTCTCATGTCATGGGAGTGCCCAATAAAAGCACTTTGTGTAGCCAAGTTTTTGGCTGTTATACTAAAATAATAAGATAGCGAAACAGCTACCTGTCGTTTATAATAATTGGAAAGGTAATACCTACCTTTTGTCAAATAATAATTTTTACTAACAATGTTGTTAGAGTCAATTAAATGAATTAAATTACTATTGCATGACATAGTATGCAAATACAGGTTCAGCTTATGTCTAAGCTCATTTTCCACTTGTGGCAAGCTGTTGCTGTAGGGGAATGTAAACATTACAATTTTATTTACTTTCAATGATATCAGAGTTTCATAGTACTTTACTAAATCAGTTTTGTTTATATTACCCCTATTTCCAAGAAAAATTATTATATTTGAATTAGAGTTGAAGTTATATTTAGTAACTAGTTGCATGATTTCATGCATATTTGAGTCAGGCAAACAATGGTTAATGACTGAATGTTCCATTCTAGTATTGAGCATGTGGCCCATGTCTTTCCCAATTTCATCGCTGAACATCACAGTTTGGGGTGTATGTTTGCATGAACTGACACACAGCTGGGAAGTTGATAAGGCAGGACACACTAGCTCCGGACTCTCAGGGCGCTGACAATCACATGTATGGTTGCCCACAAAGAAGTCAAAGCGCTGTTGGTTACTATGTGACAGTGTGAGTAGCTCGTCCATGGCCAATGAGTACTCCCGAATCACCTCCTGTGACTTCTCATAGCGAATTGTAATGGATCTCAAGGATTCCTCGACGCTGGCAAGTTCTGACTGAAGTAGCTGTATGTCAGATTCATACTTAACTCTATTGCTTTCTAGCTGTAAGGTACACAATTGTAATTTATCAAACATTTTAATTTTTTCATTTTTACTTCTAATTTTATTAACTACACCTTTTTGATTTTTTAACATTCTTTTGGTTTTAGTTATGTATTTATTTATTTTGACATATTTTTTTAGTTTATTTCTGCTAAGATTATTTCTGGTGCATGCTGTGACAGTTCCCACTGAGTCATCTTTTGTCAAGTCTATTGTTACAGTCGGAGAGGCACAACATGCATCAGAAATTTGGCCAGGTTCCCTACGAGCTGTTACTAATTCATTATACAAACTTTGGGTTTTTTGTGTAGCAGAGCATTGAGCGGCCTCTTCTAGTGATGTGATTTGATGGTGGGCATCACACAGCTCCTTCTCTAGGGTGGACGTTCTCGTCAGAGCCTGCTCATACTCTATGCTACACTGGTCGAACCCTTGTATTATAATTTGAAACCTATCCCGTTCTTCTAAAGCACAAGTATATTCTAAATGCAATACTGCTAACTCATTTTTTAACTTTTTATTGTTATCTAGTGAATCTAACAATATTTTTTCATTTTCTTCTCTTTCCAACATCAACTGGTCGCTCAATTCCTTAGCAGCCTTTAGTTCTTGTAAAGCCTGGTGGAGTTTGCACTCCTCCTGGCGAGATAAGGCTTTCCGAGTCATCATGGTGAATAATTCTTCAAATAGGCGAAGAAGAACTGTGCTACTTTACTAAGGAAATGTTAAACCAAGTTGAGGTTATAAGTTTGAAATTATTGTACTTACGTGCATACTTAGGTATTTACTTGGTTGGAAATAGTATTCCGGCATCAAATAACTTGCACAATAAGACAAATAAGCACCAAACCAGAGAAAACAATGGTTACGTTTAAATTTCCTAACCGAAAAAACACTGGTATTTTGTGGGCCAATTCACATCAATAACACAATATTTACTAAATATTAATATATGTACACGTTTATTAGGTTATAATAGAGCGATGAAATTGAAAAGGGGCACGTAATTATGCGTAAAAATAAATTTTATCCTAAATAAAAGAACGGAACAAATCGCAACAGCTGTTGCTCGTAGGGTTGCCACAAGCAAAAAAAAAAGTTTGAGAACATCGTTATTGCACACATACATACATGCATTAGGTATACGAATAGAAGAATCTATGCACTTTTGGTGTGTATTCGTAATATTATTTTTGATCTATTTAAATAGTTAATTACATTATAAAAATTATTGAAACAGAATAAGAATAAATTTTTTATTCCTATCGGAAATGTTGACGCTTCTAAGTCGTTATAAAACCCGCTCATAAATTATGATTTATATTATCGATTGCGCTCTGTATTATCTGCATGTTTCTACAAACGGGTATTTTCATAACAGGCGCGATTGCCGTAATATAGTTATGTAACGTGTTTACTCCTTCCCACGTGGTAGTGGGTTCAATTCTCGACCCACTCGGAGCCCACCGTTTCCTTCGATTTCTTATTATGGTTAGTTGTAATGTGTTTACACAAGGTGATATACACTTGCGTTGCAAAAACATAATGAAACCACACAAACTTATCATCATCATATCAGCCAATAGTCGTCAACTGCTGGACATAGGCATCCCCGACATAACGATATGAAGACCGATCTTGAGCCTTCACCATCCACCGTTTTCCTGCGACCTTTAATGTCTTCGAACTATCGAGTTGGGGGCCGTCCTTTACTCCGTTTTCTAGTTCGCGATCGCTATTCGAGAACCTTTATTCCTCAGCGGATATCGGTCCTGCTAGCTTTATTGCCGGCTCCGTGTCACTTTGACATACATATTTTAAGAGCTATGTCGGTGACCTTGGTTCTTCTACGGATTTTCTCGTTACGGATTCGATCGCGTAGTGAAACTCTGAGCTTATCATAGAAAGCCATAGCTCCTTGAGCGACTTTGAGCTTGTGAATGAGACCAATAGTGAGCGACCACGTCTAAGTGCCATAAGTCATCACTGGCAACACGCATTGATTTTGTCTTGCGGCTCTACAATATCTGTGACGAGAAAATATTCCGCAACTTCCTGAATGCTTTTCATCTTAGTTGGATTCGTTGGCTGCCCTCTTTTTATCAAAGTTGGACTACCCTGTTGAATAATCACCTGACCCAAATAGACATAGTGGTCAACAACGTACACACTTTATATCACTGTAAAAGTAGTAGGTACTAAAAGCTCTACCTCATCTAAGTAATTCATAATCAACAGCTGTTCATTCATTAAACACCTATAAACGCCCACGAATTACGCTGCTCCGATTATCTATATAAAGAGTTTCAAATAAGGCTAGTACAACGATTAGGCAGCGAATGTGCACCACATGTTCTGCGTTTGTTTGTCCATGTTGGTAGCTATGACTCATGACATGAGCAAGGATAAGCTACCTACGATATATTCATGATTGTATAAAACACTCAATGGAATATAAACTAGGCTAGTAAGTGAGTCCGTGTAAATCAATGGCGAACTCTGGTGGCGGAGTTATTAAGCCGCCTGCATGCTGCCGTGGCCAGGCAGGTTAATTAAAGGTTCCGTCTTCTTGTCAAAAATAGCGCTATGAGACTCACCAGTGTTCATCATATCCGCTCATAGTCATAGACATCCCACTCTAAGCCAATATTCTCCCGAAAAATGCCACGAAGATCTTAAGCTGTCAAGGCTTTTAATAAGGCTTGGCCGTTCGTTAGCTTCCATCCATCGGCTTCCTACGATCGCTACAATGTTATCATCCCATCGATTTGTGGGCCGTCCTACACTTTGTTTTTCAGCTCGCTATCGCCATCCGAGAACCTTTATCCCCTAGCGATTATCAGTGAACTTTGCTTATCCCCTTGATAATTGCTGTTAGTTTTCAGTATCCCAGTAAAATACAGAGCAAAGACCCATAAAATTCCTTATTCCTTCTGCATGATTTGCGATCTTAGGCATCCGTTTGCTCGGCATTATCTTAAGTGTCGATCTCATCGCACCACCTCCTGCATGGACTGTCGCGACGCCCGGGCGCCCTATGTCAGGGCTCCACTCTGTAATAAATATAAAATAAAAAGCCCTCTTAACTATAATTTTATATGTCGCAGCTTCCATTCAATATCTCAAAATATGCCCGGTAATTGCGTTATAGACAATTACGGTGCAGTTTAATGTTTGTACGTACTGTGACAGGTGGAGCGCAGGAAACAAGCGCTTAGCGGCATGTGGCCTGCACTGCTCTGTGGGAAATACAACGTATCCGATGAAAAAACACAACACCGGGAAATAGCTTTTTGTAGGATTTTTGGAGTCCGGTTTGGTACTGCCATGCTGGACCAGAAATTATTTCCGATGTGATGACGCCGTGTGTTATTTAAACCTCATGACTTAAGTGTCACACTTGGTAATAGTTTTTGTTTCACATTCAATTTTATAGACGACGGAAGAGTTCCGATTTATAGAGTCAACATGTAATAGGCAGAACTACTTACTATTTACAAAATTGTAAGACATGTAGGTAATTCTTGCCGTATCACTGCGACGTAGGTATCTAAACGGAAAGGGCAAATCGGCATGTTATTAACTATCCTCACCGATCGAATTTAATATGTTCTTGTGTTATGCGTTATCGTGACGGGAAACCGACGACAGGAAGTGGGTAAAATGTTATGTCGACCGTGTGGACGGACCTAGGACTCCGGGGTAAAATCTAAACGGGGGCAACTTTAAAAGTAATAAAAACAAGTAAAAAAGATATTTAACAAAAAAAAAAACAAATTAAAATACGCATTGCTCTTTGGAAGAAATATGGTATTGCTTGAGATTTACCCGTTGTGTTCAAACCACATATTTTTTAAATCGCTTATTTGTTTGTAAAATTAGGTTATAAAAGATGTTTACTTCTTGAACTTTAAAATTTTACGATTGAGTTTTTTTAAATGTATCATGAATTCCTTGATTAATCTAATAATCAGTCAGAATTTAGAGCGAGACAGGCTAGCCATGACATATTATAGCAAAAAAAAGACGTTTCTAAATGAGCCTTCTGATTTTATTGAATGAAAACATTTAGAATTTGAAATGTACTATCCTAATTTTATTGAATAAACATTTAGAATTTGTTATTTAATTTAGTAAAAACCTACAGTGCTACTGTAATTGTGTTGTGATTGTATATTAGTAGCTTTGCCCCTCTGGCTGGCCTAGCTACAATCCTGTAGTCGGGTAATGATCGAGCGACGATCGAGTTTTTGCCTCGCGCCCGGAGAGCCGGTGACAAATTACTAGTATTTATAGTATCTATACTAGGTAGGTACTATATCGGACGTACTTTCCGATTTTATGGGATAACGCTTTTGAAGCGGTTTTTTTGTACTATATTTGCATATATATTTTACTACTAGCTGTCGCCAGCGAATTCGGGAACCATACTTTTTTCCGGGATAAAAAATGGCTATGTCTTATTCTAATCCCGGTCATTATATATTTATGTTTAAAATTTCAGCTGAACCGATTTTCAGTGGTTGTCGAGTTATAGGAAACAGACAAACAAACATCCAAACTTTCGCATATATATATAATATTATATGACGACCGATGTGGCGCAGCGGGCGCAGGTCCGCCTGCGACGCAGAGGTTGCGGGTTCGATTCCCGCCTCGGGACAAATATTCCGGGTGTTCTGGGTATTTTCTATATATATAATGAAAAAATATCTATCTATGTATTGTATTGTATTAAATATATATCAGTCATCTAGTACCCATAATACAGCTCTGTTTAACAGCAGCTTACCTTGGGGCTAGATGATGCTGTGTGGATTGTCCAGCATTATTTATTTATTTATTATTAGTGTGATTAGTGTGATAGTGTGATGTGATAATTTAGACGTAGATACAAAATAACGTTGAGCAAGTTTAAGTGGCTGTGGGCAGGCATATTGCAGAACCAATAACCGCTGGGGAATTAAGAAACTCGAATGACAACCACAAAGTCCACGAACTGGAAAACAAAGTTTAATTAAGACAGGCCCCCACTTGATGGACTCACAAGCTCACGAAATCTATCTGAACAGTAAATGCTACATTTCTGTCTTTCTGGCACTCTGTAGGGTCTTTGTGATTATTAGTGCGCAATATTCAAGGAATATGTTCCACACACAAAAAAAAATACATGTTCTTTTTTTTTACATTCTGTCTGAAAAATCTCGAGTAAATCGATTACGTTTTCTGGTTAATTATTAATTATCCTTGTTGGAAATCACGCAATAATTAAATATTCTAGTACGCGCGCCCCGTAGCGTTAAATGTTATGAAAAAATGTATAAAGATGTATTTTTTTTGTGTGTAGAACATATTCCTTGAATATTGCGCAGTAATTATCGAAGACCCTGTATATGGTTAAAAGCAGCAGTGGACCTCTATTGACTGATATGATGATGATTATATAACCCTAAAAAGAGTTCTTAACGTCCTATGAGGCCTAACCGTTACAACTAGCCCCTTCCTCCCTAAACATTCACAGCGACATTTTACCGCTGAGAAGTAGCGGAGCGGATAATTAATAGATAAATAGCACCTAATACACCGTTATTATGGCGTGGATTGGTTGCTCTTTCTAAGCTGTTCCGGCTCCGGCACGAGGCGGTTCTCAGACCTCTGATTCCGGACCGCTCGATTCGACCGACTGATTTATCCGCTAAGGGTTTAGGCCTTTATTCACGGCGACAGATTCAACACAGTTTTATGTCGAAAGGCGATAGACGATAAACTAAACATTATCATTGCTATATCAGGTGCCTTACTCTTGAGTCCAATGATAATTCCGATCCAATCCCAATTTCCGTTTTCTGCTGTCAAATTTTTGTACTCTTGATAACAAGGTTAATTTGGCACTTGGTTTGCTGTCAAAAGTACGAAATGTCATATTCCAATAATTGTCCAATACCGATCGCGTTCAAGAGTAAGGCCTCCAGGCCGTCGCGTCATGTGGGTATTTGCTAACGGGGTAGAAATAAAAATAATTTCTTTTGTTTGTGATATAGAAATAAAATTAAAAAAAAAAATTAAAAGAAGAGACAGTGTTGCCACATGCGTATGTTTAAATTATGTAAGTATATCAAAAAATAAGCCTGTAGCAGCATTCTTACCTCGGCCATATAATGTCCATAAGTACTTATGTCCTTGTAACTAAATTTTAAAAAACTAAAATTTTAGTGACAGCACTGACAGCTAAGTACGTATTGGTTTTTGCTTATCATGTCAATGAAAGGCGATGATAGGTTTAAAATACACAATAGTTACCAGAGGTTTAAAGTACGTTTATGAAAAAGGCCCTCACAATTTTAAAGCCAGCATCGATCTAACGCAATGTGAAACCTCTTAAATCCTACGCGAAGTGAATGTGACCAATCGCAATGCCTTCTGATTGCACTTTACGCGGGATGCGCTTGCGATCCGCCACGGAAGCGAGCCATTCATTGCAACAGATGTCACCTATTCAGCAACCAGTTGTGGATTAGCAGTTCCGCTTGAGCTAAACGTTCAAAATTCAAAAACGATTTATTTCAATAAAATCACAGAATAACTTTGAAACGTCTTACAAGCTAGGAAAATTTACGCCAGTTCCAACGCGCCCATGCTGTAAAATAACTGGCGACAGTACTAGACCGTTGACGCAACGGTACTAGAGTCTTCAGAGGACTCATCACGATAAACTCGTTTGACAATCGCAAACGTAAACGTATCGTCCAGCTGTCAATTAGTATGTTATTTTGGTAGCTTTTGCGCGCTCAAGCAGATTGTCAACTCGAGACGATACGTTTATGTTTGCGATTGTCAAACGACTTTATCGTGTCGTCATGAGCCTTCAGCACAGAGTAATACCCTCAGTATGAAAACCGTCGTCAGGTGACCTTTGTGTTGTTGACATATAAGTCGAAATGATTGATTCAAGACGGTTTTCTTTTCGAACAGACTCTATTAAATAAGTAAAAAAATATTTGCAGACATTTTTACACTTTGCCATCTAGCCCGAAACTAATGAAATTAAATTAAATCATTTCTTTGCCTGAAGTGTGGTTGTTCAGATGGTCTTAAAACTTGTAAATAACTACAATTACAAAAACAAAGTACGCATAAAGTATTCTAATAGTTATCCTCTCATAATACAAGCTTTGCTTAGTTTGGCGCTAAGAATGTCTTATTTTTGTTACAAATCTATAAGCAGTATCATACCCCCCTCATCAATATTACTAGCACATTTCAATAGTCACGTTAATCGACACAATACCAGTAATGACACAATAACACATTCATTACAAACAGACGAACGAAATTCATTATTCATATTAGCCGTGATATGAGTAAAGATGAGTTTGGTACTATCAGTAAGTTCAATAAAATATTTTTATAAAAGAGTTTTATTGTATTAAATTATACTAATATGCCATTTAAATCTTAGCGACCTGCCCCGACAAAATGTATCTAATCTAAAGTACCTATCTTTTCGTATAAAAGTGTATTAGTTAATTTAATTTTAATTCCAAATACTTACGAATGTAACAGTTTTTGATGCATAAATAAATAAAATGTAAAATGAAACTTCGTACGGATGCTATACGTAAACCTTTCTCTTTCTCTTATTTATTGATAAAAAGCACAGCATTGAAATCCATTGCGTAGTTTAAAAGATCTAAGCGTACATAAATACAGATAGACAGACGGCGGGAAGCGACTCTGTTTTTACTATATGCAGATTTTTTTGCAAACGTTACTACAACATGTCGTGGGAAAATTGTAAATCACGCACAGAGCATGGAGTTACAAGTAACACGCGTTAGCATTTACAAGTAATCTCTTTATTAAGAACTCTAATCCTTTAGAATAAGGACTAATTACGATGGCATAAACTTGACTCGGTGTACACTGGCTGAATGATAATGTCTTTGTATGAGTGCCGGTGTCCGTTTTCGTTACGTATGTCGTATTTTTGTAAAAAAAATTGATTACATAAGTAAGTTCCTCAGTTTTTGATTTATTCTTTAAACATTATGACAATCTGATTCTTAATTAAGGGCCTTAATCATAGTCATATTAAACCCTTGTGTCTTTCAAATCTGTCATCGTGTTTGTTCATTGGCATAAGAATGACCAGGACAGACAATAGCAAATAAAATACAGTTGGTATGATTTTAAGGGTTCATTTGAAAAATTATCTACAGTAAAATCAGATTGGTCTACTGCTAAAAAAAAGCTAGGAACCCAGCCGAGTTTGTTGCCAGATACTTCTAGGTTGGGTGCGTGGAACTGGCGTGAATTCACTTACCGTGATACGTGTCCTACCTACCCTACACTACGCTAAACATTTTTAAATATTTATATTCCTTTTTCATAGTAGTAGTACCTATTATACTAATACACATTCACCCGCGGCCAGTAAGCTAGGCAGCTTACTGCCTCACCTCAGAATTATCCACTGACTCATACGAACTTACTGCATATTTACCCGCGGCCAGTAGGCTAGGTACTCTGTACGGTTATGTTGAATGTAATAACTGCGGCATGTGGTGCCCGGAGCTGCGCCCTTGATCCCGTCCGCGTAACGGACGTCTTAGGACATCCGTAGGGCTAATAAGTAAGTCTATCGCTGCCGAATCGCTGTCGACCGCCCTTACACGCTTAAGTTACGCACTGTAGATTTATGATAAGTATATTCGTCCCGCGAAAGTTCGGTCTATATGATAAAATCTTCTTTCGTCTCTTATTGTATGCCGAATACGGCCCATATTATATTTTATTATAAAAAATCTTATTTCGTCTTACTTTTCAGCTTCAAATTCGGCCTAAGTTTTTGTATAGGCAAAATTATATATATAAGTACAATTGAAGAGCACCGGTGGTCTAGTGGTAGTGACACCGCCTTCCGATCCTAAGGTCGTGGGGTTCAAACCCGGCCGTGCACCAATGGATTTATCTGTTCGAAAAATTTATGTGCGCAATGCCAGTGCTCTCATACGGTGAAGGAAAACATCGTGAGGAAACTGGCATGTTCAAGAACTAAAAACTCGAAAGACATGTGCCATCCACCAATCCGCGTGGTGGATTACGACGCAATTACTCTCGCCTGAGAGTAGACCAGTGTCCCAGCAGTGGGAACAGTAGAAGGCTGTCACGATGATGATGACGATGAAGTACAATTGTAGGTGTGAAAGAGATCATCAGCGATTCGACAGCGACAGACTTACATAATAAGGGTGCCGGTTTGATGCCTAACGAACTTACCGCACTCAAGTTCAAATTAGTCGTTCTAGATCTTCTGTCTCTTTATTTTACTGTCACGGTCTGTTTTACTGGGTTATACTTTAGGTTATTGCGGTTGTAGTCAGAGGGAGTTTTGTGTTTCTAAATTTTTCCGGGATAAAAAGTAGCCTGTGTTTGTACCTGTGTGCTATTTCTGTGCCAAATCTCACCAGGGAGCCTTACTCTTGAACGCGATCGGTATTGGACAATTATTGGAATATGACATTTCGTAGTTTTGACAGCAAGCCAAGCGCCAAATTCTACCTTGTTTTCAAGAGTACAAAAAATTTACAGCAGTAAATAGAAATTGAGCTTGGATCGGAATTGACATTGGATTCAAGAGTGAGGCACCAGATCCGTTCCGCAGTTTTGGCGTGTTTGAGTAACAGTGAAGTAAGTGTGAAGTGTGTGATGGTGTGATTCAATGAAGTGAAGTCCTTATCTTTTTTCACAATGTAGTCCCAAAAGCTAAGTGAGTGATCACACGCAACGTCCCAGCCATGCCTCCACGAACGGCAGGTTTCACGGCAATTAAATTACAAATAGTGTTGTTTCCCGTTACAAATTGATATTATTTTTTCGTTAACATTCTTAGCTTGCTGGGAGTTCAAATATCTGTGTACACAAAAAATTATAAAGTTCGAGTTCCATGGCATAGCGATAATATTATAGTCCCCCCCTATATTTTTGTTTTATTTATGAAAACTTGAATTTCGATGGCATTAATGGACCGATTACATTAAAGCAGTCGCAGGGAGTCGGTGGATGGTGAAGGCTCGAAATCGGTCGATATGGCGCTTTTTGGGGGAGGCCTATGTCCAGCAGTGGACGTCTATCGGGTGATATGATGATGATCATGATGACTATGAAAATCATGTGGTTAGAGATAATTTATTTCCGAAAAAGTTAGAAACTGCCCTATAAAGTAAGTAAGTTCGTATGAGTCAGTGGCCAACACTGGCGATCTTAAACTGCCCTATAATAAGTGAAGTGTAAATTTATTTTACTTATCATAGGGCAGTTTAAGATCGCTCGTGATAGCTTAGCGATGGTGTGGTCGCCGCCCTAACCCGCTGGGCAAACAGCTCGGTTGACGACGCTGACCGCCGGATGCCCGTGACCGGAAGCAGGGCCTTTCATCTGCGGTGACCGCGACCAATGTCGAGGAATGCTGTGCTGCCAACTAAAGCTTTTAGGTCGGACTCAGAACTGAGAGCATGTTTTTTAACTTTTTTTGAGAATATACCAACAAAGTTCGTATGAGTCAGTGGCCAATTCTGATGACACTTCATTAGAAAATTATTATAGTAAGTAAAACAGTAAATGTATGTAATATTGTTGATACGAGTATTATTTTTAAAACATTATCTACCAGTTGGTAGCACCGATGGAATGTTTCTAAACGACTAACTGCCGTAATTCGACAAGCGATACCTAAACCCGTCACGAAGCAAACTTTTTCGGCCTCTGCTTTTTAGGGGTTTCCGCACGGATTGGGTTTTTTTTGCGATTTTGATATTTGAGCCAACGAGGCGTTACATTTTTTTATACAACTAAAGTGGCAACCAAGCGCACGGCCTACAAGATGGTAAGCGGTTACCGCAGCCGCCGCAGCACGGGTTGCCACCCTGAAACGTAGATCGAAAGTCTCATGTGCCTTTAATTTACCGGAAACCATACCCTTTAGACCGGTACACAGCAATGCAAACATTACTGCTTGGCGGCAGAAATAGGTATGGTGGTAGTTCTCCCCAGACGAGCTCTATCACAAAGAACTCTGCTACTCTTTACATTACACCGAAGTACCCTATTATAGGGAAAAGTGTACTGTGTAACTGTAAGATAGCCCCATTGACCCTCCTACTCTACAGACCATCGTTATGAAACTGACATTCCAAGAACTAAAAATCTCAATGCTTGTTAATAATAGAAAATTGGGAGTAGGTCAGTGTTCAAGCAGTTAAAAGACTAACCAGAAAAACTGACAAGTAATAGGATGAGCTGTCTAGAAACTGTTAAAAACGATCTCTAACTTACGATGCAGACGGAAAATGCACGAGCGTCTTTTTAAGCTTTCAAGGTAATGACGGAGGCCTTCGAGCGTCCTATTACCACTAAGGACAGTGGCTACTGACTCAAACGAACTTACTAAAGCTTATGTTATTTTTTAGGAAAACTGTACTTACTTATTTACTTAGGTACCTACTTATTTACCAAATCTCAAATTCTTTTTTATGAAAACTGTACTTACTTACTTACTTATTTACCAAAGCTGATGTTCTTATCAGGAAAACTGTACGCAGCGTTGAGTCGCCGCGGAGGTCGCGTGGTCGGCTCTGATCTGCAGAGTGGCTCTGCCTCCTTCCGGGTGGAGGCGTTACTTCCGGTCGCAGAGAGCTTCAAGTTCGCGCTCGAGCTTCGAACCCACACCATGGGGATGGCAGCGCCTCAGCTGCTCTTCAGTCATTGGGAGGTGAGTTGACTAGTTGATAACTAGTAGAACGAACAGAAGATCTCGCAAGCACAAACTTTTGAAAGTGAGTTTGAACTGCATTTTGAGTAGATATTCTGCTCATCACGCTGAAGATCCTCATCAGATCATCGCCAAATTTTTAATTAACCAACTTAAAGTACTGCCTACCTTTCAAATAAACAAAACCATCTAAATCGGATTTCATAAGGAGGAAATATTCAGTAAGTTCGTCAGGGGGTGGCGGAACCTGTATACCAAGATCGATTGAACTGACGAACAAAAGCATTTCTGGCTAAGCTCGAAACTGAGAAGCTTCGCTCGATCAATTATTGGTTAGGTATTTTTATATAATAATACTTATTGTTTAATACTCAATTCTCTATTTATTTATTGCTTTCATATGGTAGGTTTATTACAGTAGTACATTTTACATTACATTACAGTAGTTTCACATATAAACCCTGTAAATGGGTATGACAACATGGAGATATCATGACAGCCTTCTAATGTTCCCACTGTTGGGACACTGGCCTACTCTCAGGCGAGAGTGATTAGGTCTTAATCCACCACGCGGACCCAATGCGGATTGGTGGATGGCACATGTCTTTCGAATTTTTGTTCTTGGACATGCCGGTTTCCTCACGATGTTTTCCTTCACCGTATGAGAGCACTGGCATTGCGCACATACATTTTTGGAAACAGAAAAATCCATAGGTGCACGACCGGGTTTGAACCCACGACCTTAGGATTGGAAGGCGGGGTCACTACCACTAGACCACCAGTGCACCTTTTTACATGGAGATAGGCCGAAGTTTAAATAAGTAGGAATAAATGTAGATAAATTTAAGAAGGTTGGTAACTTTCATTCCCAGTAGGTAGTTTTTTTTATTGAATCTAAGTATTTTTATTTTTATTATATTTATGTATTTATGTTATTTACAGGTTATAGATATTGATCCCTTCTGGAGGCCACGCACCGAGGAGGAATACCTCCAATGGGGTGAGAAGTGGGACGGAGTGAACCGCGCGAAAGGATACATGGACTCAGTCAGGACTAGGAAAGGACTTGCCACTGACAAGCACTTAGTTCAACACGCTGAGAAACAGAGGACTTTGTCTAAGAACAAATAGATTTTATAACGTTTAACCGCAGGCGAGCGAGCGACGTGAAAGTGACGATGTATGTATAACTATATTAAAACACGGTAGTATATATGAGAGAACTCAATTTATTCGAAGTTAAAGAAAGTGCATGAGACCTCAGGCAAAACGCATCGATAGCGCGTGCTAATTTGGCCTGTGGCTCCATCTAGTTTTAAAAAGGTGAGTTGTTGGAGATTAATGGAAATAAATCAATATCTAACTGTTTAGCTTAAACATTCCGCCCTCTTAAAGTGTGTCAGCACTTTCAAATTTATAAAACTGACAAAATTGAACAACAACTGCTTGTTCAATTCTGTATTCTAAAGAAGTGGACTGTGACATAATATAATTTTAACTATGCTAATATAAGCTGAAGCGCATCAATATCTATAAATTTAACAACTAATTAATTTATAATAATTACTGCAGATTATTGCCAGACTCACTCTGTGGGTAGCAAGCATAATTTGTGAACGGGTCTCTTGATGACTGAATTTTTACATTTTATGCTGACCACTCGAATCAAGCCATCTGAACCAGGGTGAACTTCAATAATTTTACCCATCAACCATTTTGTGGGTGGCAGTCTTTCATCCTTTATTAGAACTATATTATCTATTTTAAGATTAGTTTGAATACTTGTCCATTTTTGACGTTTTTGTAACTCTACTAGATATTCTTGACTCCACTGTCGCCAAAATGACTGTAATTTTTTTTGTAGAAAAATCCATCGTTTATTATACGGTATGTAGGTGCTTTCAAGATTTTCATCTGGAACCACTATAGGATTTTCCCCTATCAGGAAGTGACCAGGTGTCAATGCTACGGTGGTACCCTCATCATTATCCAATGATGATAATGGACGAGAATTCAAACAACTCTCTACTTGACATAGTAAAGTTGAATATTCTTCAAATGTTAGTTTGGTGTCTCCTAATACACGGTTTAAATGTCTTTTTATCGATTTAATGTTAGCCTCCCACAGGCCCCCCATGTGAGGTGCTCCAGCAGGATTGAACTGCCATTCTGTTCCGTCTTGTGCTAACAATTCTGCTATTTCAATAGGCAAATTAATTTTACTTTTACCAGTCATAGTTTCAAGTTCTTTAGTGGCACCTATGAAGTTTGTTCCACAATCACTGAGGAGTTTCCTGCAGTGTCCTCTGCGTGCCGTAAAACGACGAAAAGCAGCCAAGAAAAACTCAGTGCTGAGACTGGTAACAAGTTCTATATGTACTGCTTTAGTAACAGTACAAATAAACAAAGCGATATAAGCCTTTTGAGTTCTATTGGAACCGCGTCCACTAAACAACTTCAAGACTACTGGTCCTGCAAAATCTACACCACTGACAAGAAATGGCCTTTGAGGGGTGACTCTATCCTTAGGTAAGTTTGCCATTAACTGGGTTACAGGTTTGTTTGAGTTTCGACAACAAGCTATACATTCTCGTAGGATTTTTTTTATCATATGCTTAACTCCAATTATGTGATATTTGTTTCTTACATGATTTAGCATTAATTGGACTCCACCATGAAGCGTTTTGAAATGGGTTTCCTTTACAATCAGGTAAGCTAATTTACTCCCTTTAGCTAATATTACAGGGTGTTTTGTGTCTATACTACAAGGTGCGTTTTGAATACGACCTCCTACTCTCAAAATTTTATTATCATCGGTGAATGGGTTCAGATTTTTAATGTTACTTTTATTTATGCTTTCAGATGATTGTGACAGTCGTATCAAACGCTTCATCGCATTGTCCATTTCCATGGCACTAAAGAACGGCGTAAACTCAGGTGAGTTTTGTTTGTTAGTTTTGCTTTTACATTTGCTATAGAATCTTAAACAGTAGCTTATCACTCTTACTAGCTTATTAAGATTTGAATATCTATTTATAATGTTTAGTTCCCTATTCGAGTCTGGTTCTATTACTACACTGCACTGCACTTTCACTTGAGACCTTTTCTCATGATCGGTAGGATTAACTATTTCACTTATGTCTTTTAAAGGTAGCTCCCGAAGTTCCCGAAGCCAGGGTGGTCCGTTCCACCACAGCTCGTGCGACTGCAGCTCGAGCGGATTGATTCCGCGAGAAGCCACATCTGCTGGGTTGTCCGGCGACGCGACGTGATGCCATCTACTTGGATCTACTCTATTGGTGATTTCTGTTACTCGGTTGGCTACGAAGGTGTTCCAGTAACTCGATGGCCGCTGCAACCACGCCAGTACTATGCTTGCGTCCGTCCAAGCATATACATTCTTTGATGGAATGTTGAGAGCGGTCTGGATTTTGTATATTAGTTTTGCTAGTAGCACGGCTCCGCACAGTTCTAGTCGGGGTGTGGATATGCGTTTTATAGGAGCCACTTTAGTTTTAGCTTCTATAATTTTTACCTTTATGCAGCCAGGTAGGATGGTACGACAGTATACAACTGCCGAGTATGCAGTATCAGACGCATCTGAAAATCCGTGAATTTCTACTATGTTGTTATCGGTCATGCCCAGCCATCTGTCTAGTTTTATTATGGGCATGTTGCTCAAGTCTTTACGAAATGTTATCCACTCCGCTTCTATGGTATCAGAAATTTGTTCGTCCCAATCAAGGCCTTCTGCCCATAGTCGTTGCAGGAATACCTTTGCTCTTACAACTATTGGCGCTAACCAACCTGCTGGGTCATATAGCTTGGCTATGTCTTGCAAAATTGTTCTTTTGGTAGGTTTAGTACATTCCTTGGTTTCTATTTCAAAGTTGAGTTCAAATTCATCAGATCTATCATTCCAGTTTATACCCAAGATTTTGCGTGACTCTTGAGTTGAAGGTTCTATTGATGGACAGTTAGATGCCCATCTGTGTAACAAAAAGCCTCCCTTTTTTAAAAGATCTGTTAGGCTCGTTTTCAACGCAGTAGCTTCGTCGATTGTAGGTGCTCCTGTGAGCAGGTCATCAACGTAGAAATCTGATGAGAGAGCATTAATGACTTCTTCTGGAAAGTTGTCCTTTTCATCAGCTGCTAGTTGCTTCAAAGTTTTGATTGCCAGATATGGCGCACATGAGGTACCATATGTTACCGTTGATAATCTATAATGTTGGACTGGCTCGTCTAAATTCCATCTCCATACTATTCGTTGATAGTCTCTATCGTCTTCTTTTATGCTCAGCTGTCGGAACATTTGGCGAATATCTCCCACTAGGACTGTGGCATGTCTTCTCCATCTAAGTGTTGTGTCTCAATGCGATACCTCTCGTCAATGAACTAAATTAACTTTAGTCATTGAACAGGCTTGGATAACTGCAACGTTTCCCCTGTAGGTGGAGCTATCGGCGCTTCGAGCCGAAGACATCCCAATGATTATTTCGTCCAAGCGAGATATGTCTCGATAGCTCAATTGGTAGAGCGCCCGCGTATCAAGCGGTGGTTGCGGGTTCAAATCCCGCTTGAGGCAAAATAATTTTTGGGATATTATAATCTTTATTATCCTTTTTTCTGTTGCAGGTTCTTCAAGTTCCCAGAATCTACGAAGTGCTGTATCTATTTCTATTCTTGTATGGTGAGTAAAGACTTTTGTTTGTTGGCTATCTAGTTTCTTACTATTTCCAGAGATCAACCAACCAAGTGAAGTTTCTTGAGCCACAAGTGAGCTATTGTTGCTTCTTTGAACCATTATGCCTTGCTGAATGATTTCTGCAAATATTTCAGCACCCAAGAGCAGGTCTATACGCCCTGGTTTTGTGAATGTATGATCCGCTAGTTGTATGTTATTCAGTTGTGGCCAATCTACTGAAGTTGCTTGCTGGGGTATGTATGAGGTCAATGTTCTCAGTACATAAGCTGTGACCTTGAATTTAAATTTTGGGTTGTGTCTAGACATTATTTCAAATTCGACTAGTGCCTTGGTGGTTGTGTTGTTTGCGCTAACGCCTACTATGTTTCCTTGAATAGGTGCTTTCTTGAGTCCCAATTCTTGGCATGCACCTTCGGTGATCAATGATGTTTGTGATCCTTGATCAACAAGGGCACGGAGAGTGTGGATGTTATAGTTTCTATGAGATTGCACTGTGACTAGTGCAGTTGCTAGTATCACTGGAGAGGTGTCCATTGATGTCTTCAGAGTGATGTTGTCTATGTGTTTTGGTTCTATGGAGCTTGTTTCTATGTTTTCTACCGTGGTTGAATTTACTATCTGTTCGGGTTGTGGTGAGCTTTGTGACGTTGCTGTACTAGAGCTAGCTGGTACGCTGTAACCATGCAGTAAGGTATGGTGTTTGCGGCTACACTTTCTACAGGATGACTGTGTGCAGATCTTCATCGAGTGACCTTTTCTAAGACAGTTGAAGCACATGTTGTTGGTTTGAATGAATTGTTGTCGTTCATTCACTTCTAGTTGTGTAAATTTTTGACAGGAATAGATCCTATGTTCTGCGTTACAGTATCCACATTTGTTTACAGCGGTTGATGTCTGGGCGGTGCTAGCAGTAAAACTTTTTGATGTTGTGATTTGTTTCTGGTGTTGAGTGCCTTTGACTGCTTCTAAAGTTCTAAACCGTAATTCTAAGAATTCTGACAGGTCTTTCCAGGTTGGGAGTCTTTCTAGTGTTTCAATACGTTGTTCAAACAATCGGTGTGACTCTGTATCTAGTTTTTGTATTATGATGTAAACTATTAAGTCGTCCCATTGGTCTGTGGGAATATCCATCGCCTTTAATGAGGTCAAGCATTCTGATGTGGTATCTAATATTTCTCTAATAGCCTTTGGAGTATCATTAGTGATCTTTTTTTGAGTTAGAAGTCTTCCAAGATAGGAGTTGACTATGTATCTTAGATTGTTGTACCGTCTTTTAAGGGTCTCCCACATCAGTTCGTAACTGGCTTCTGTCACCGGTATCTGTTTAACTAATATTTCGGCCTCACCTTGCAAGCTGGACTTTAGATATTGGCATTTATTGACATTACTAAGAGAGTTGTTATCATTGATAAGTGATTTGAACAAGTCATGAAAGGATATCCAGTCTTTGTATTCACCAGAAAACTTTGGAATGTGTATAGGAGGAAGTTTCACTTTGCATACTGGGCTTGAGGCAATGACGTGTGGTGACATGTCTTTGGACACTGGCATAGCCTTTTCATCAAGCGCATTCAGTTTTTCTTTGATTCTAGTTTTTAATTCCAAGTAGATTTCCAGACAATCATCACTAACATTGTTTTTAAAATAACTAAGTGCTATCCGTTTCTCAGCAGATGCTATTGTCAACTCATCATGTTTGGTTTGAAACTTGGCCCAATAAGCCTCTAATATTTCTAGTCTAGTTCCTAAATGTGCCTTTGTTAGTCGCTCCTTAGGACATTTCCGGACGTTATCAAACAGCTTCTTTATAAGGTTGTATGTTTCTATCTGACTGTGTTCTAATTCTTCCATGTTGACGAAATTTTTCAAAGTCCGAAATCAAGTAAAAGTTTATAAGTCCAAGATCAAAAAATTTTACAAGTCCAAGAATGAGTAAGATTTTCAGAGTCCAAGAAAGAGTAAAATTGTCTAAGTTTTTTTTTGCACTCTAATTTTTATAAGTCCAAAACACTGAATTTATTCAAAGTCTTTTATGCACAGAAATTTTACAAGTACAAACTGCACAAAACTTTTCTAAGTCCAAATGACGAAGAATTTTTCTAAGTCCCTGACTGACACTTTGACTATTGTCTATTACTCACGGTACCAGTCCCAACAACACTGAAATCCAATATGGCGGCACTCACTGTCACTATTCACAAACACTCGCGAAACCAATCCGGCTCGAAGGACCAATGTATGTATAACTATATTAAAACACGGTAGTATATATGAGAGAACTCAATTTATTCGAAGTTAAAGAAAGTGCATGAGACCTCAGGCAAAACGCATCGATAGCGCGTGCTAATTTGGCCTGTGGCTCCATCTAGTTTTAAAAAGGTGAGTTGTTGGAGATTAATGGAAATAAATCAATATCTAACTGTTTAGCTTAAACAGACGACAATATGTAAATCGCTGTCGATCTGGTTGTTGCATCTGGCCGTCTCTTTAGCCTAACTAGTCTGGTTATTTTGTCCGATGATCGGACTGATGACACTTTGTCATCTGAGTAGTTCGGTAATTAAAATCCTCGGAATACTGAGACTTTTTGTCCGTGACGACTTTTGTTTTGACTGACAAGTCAAAAAGTTTGTTAATATGACTTATTCCCAACTTTCAAGCTAGCTTTTCAACCTAGGTTGAAAGTCTACGGATCTACTTAGCCACCCAGATCGAAATTAGTAGGTTAGGTTATGTTAGGTTAGTGAAAAACTACGCGCGAATCGAGCGAGCGAAGCGAGCGTGCAACGGCAGCGCCCGCATATGCGCCAGAAATTTAGTATTCTGACAGTCACTAAAAGACAAAAAGTCTCAGTAGTCCGAGGATTTTAATCACCGAACTACTGAGACGACAAACCAACCGGACTACTGATACCAACACCATTTTGTATTCTGTGAAATAAAGTATTAAATAAATAAATAATAAGGGTGCCGGTCGTTTGCGAACTGCAGACAAGCTACCCTAGAGTGCTTATCACGAAAAACTCGTTTGACAATCGTAAACTTTCTTCGATCTTAGCCTCAAGGTGGCAACCCGCGAGTGATACCTCTGGTATTGCAAGCGTCCATAGGCTGCGGTAACCGCTTACCATCTTGTGGGCCGTACGCTCAGTTGCCACTTCAGTTGTATATAAAAAAAAAAAAAACGTATCGTCCATCTGTCAATTTGTATAGTATTTTTAACAGAGCATCTTTAGTGCTCTTTATGAACTACCAAAATCGTATACAAATTAACAGAGTGCTCAGCACGAAAAACTCGTTTGACAATCGTAAATGTAAACGTATCGTCCAGCTGTCAATTTGTATAGGATTTGTAACAGCGCCTCTTTAGTGCACTAGGTGAACTACCAAAATTCTATACAAATTGACAGCTGGACGATACGTTTACATTTACGATTGTGAAACGAGTTTTTCGTGGTAAGCACTCTGTTAATTTGTATAGGATATTGGTAGTTCCTAGAGAGCACTAAAGATGCTCTGTTAGAAATACGATACAAATTGACAGCTGGACGATACGTTTACATTTACGATTGTGAAACGAGTTTTTCGTGGTAAGCACTCTGTTAATTTGTATAGGATATTGGTAGTTCCTAGAGAGCACTAAAGATGCTCTGTTAGAAATACGATACAAATTGACAGCTGGACGATACGTTTACATTTACGATTGTGAAACGAGTTTTTCGTGGTAAGCACTCTGTTAATTTGTATAGGATATTGGTAGTTCCTAGAGAGCACTAAAGATGCTCTGTTAAAAATACGATACAAATTGACAGCTGGACGATACGTTTACGTTTACGATTGTCAAACGAGTTTTTCGTGATTCTCAGTACAGTTGCCCAACTTCCCGATTCGCTTCACCCGCCCGCTCGCTAGCTGGCGGTTCTGGCCTGCGCTTTAGACGCTCGCAATAAACGCTTGCATAGAAAAGATGCGTTTAACGATAACGTTTACGTTGTTACGCCACTGGTTGGTTGTTGGTTGTTCTGTTACATCGTGAATTAATGTTCTGTAAAGTTTATAAAACTATATTTATTAAGTATTGTGAAATTATTTAAATATATTGCTTTTGTACCATATCTGTATCAACAATTCGCGATTGAGGGGTTTTTAGAAGCGCTAAAGTGCAAAGCGTCAAAAAACTACTGTGTAACTATAGATTTTTGAATCTTTTTTTTTTTATACAACTGAAGTGGCAACCAAGCGTACGGCCCTCTAGACGGTAAGCGGTTACTGCGGTAACCGCTGCCTATGGACGCTTGCAATACCAGAGGTATCACTCGCGGGTTGCCACCTTGAGGCTAAGATCGAAAGCCTCATGTGCCAGAAATTTCACCGGAAACCATACCCTTCACACCGGAACACAGCAATGCGAGCATTACTGCTTGGCGGCAGAAATAGGTATGGTGGTAGTCCTCGGATGAGCTCTATCATAAAGAACTCTACTACTCTTCTTTTATATTACAGCTATTATTATACTAACTCCAGTATTTTAGTTAATTCGCAGTCTAAGAACTAGCTTTATGTACTGTAGTGACCTAAAGGCTTAGTTATTTATTGATATGTCAATATTAATATTTGTATACCCAAAAGTTGTTAAAAGCATTTTTTAGTTTAAATAAAATTATAAAAAGTTATATTGTTCTACTTGCTGTTTTTCTTTCCGTTGACAGTAACTTCGAAGAGTAATGCCTTTTTCGCACGAGCGTATTATTATCGCGCTCAAAGATTTCTAGTCAAAGATCGCGCTTATCGTTAAATACGTCGCGTTTTAAAAAGTGCGAACAGCTTGGAAATACATTTTTTTATTTGAGCGGATTTTTAACGTGCGTCAAAAATACGCTTGTGCGAACGAAGCCTAAGTTTTTATGAGTCAGTGCCCAATTTTGGTGATGGCCGATATAGGCCGCCCGAAGGCATACGTCATGGCTTACCCGAGTTAGTTGAAATGGCAGCTTACCGTGCCCTCAGATGACAGACTAAGCTGCAGAGTCTTGAGCATCGTCGTAGAGTTGCTAGTTTATCGGTTTTTACCGGATACATTTCAGAGTGTGCAAGCGAATTAAACAACCTGATTCCCCATCCCCTTTCCACCATCGACGACCAGACTCACCGCGAAGCGTCATCGTTTCATGGTCGATATCCCACCAGCGCAGCGTTTCTCTTGCGCACCGCTAAAGAATGGAACTCTTTGCCGGAGTCTGTGTTTCCCGATAATTACAACCTGTTTTCAAATCACGAGTGAATAGGTTTCTTCTAGGCAAGCGTGCTCCACCGTAGACCACAGCGTCACATAACATCAGGCGAGATAGTGATCAAACGTTAGCCTATTCTAAGTGAAAAAAAAAGATGAAAATGCCACTGTCATTTGATGCGGTCACCTATCCTAATAGTAACCTCGCAGAACATTGCTCAACACAGTTGGTCTGATAAAGACATAGCCAGCTAGTACGAGCTACGATTAAAGTTATACTGATGACCTCGGTGGTGCGGTAAACGAATGCCTAGTTGAAAACGGTTGGGTTCTATTCCCGTTGCGTCCCATTGTTTGCAAGATCGTCAAATAATGGAATTGAGCGTTTTGGCACCATACCCGAAAGTTTTTGATACCCGCGACAGGAAATCTTAGTGTAGGGACAATATTAGCCCCTTATTCATAAAAGAAACTGTATCTTAGCAGCTCGATAAGTATTCTCTCCTTGTCATTTTTATATCACTAAACAAATACGATGACAGATTTGAAAGAAAAGGTTGAAAGATATGCTTATGAATAAGGCACCTATCTGACTATTGTGTGTGTTATAGGTATTATATGTCATACTAATATCCGGCCGGATATTGGTTGCAAATTCATACTAATTCTAAAAAACTTAAATTGCAGATTCATATAACAATAATCGTACCTAGAGTAGGTGCCTATACACTACGCCTATATACTAACGCATACACCAAACGCTTCAACACTTTGAAATAAAATGCAGCATTGAATTAACTCATGTCTATATTTACAGTAAATAAACAAATCTAAACAAAATATACACATAACATCACTTAAACAATTCCTACGCAGTAGAAATAAATTAACATTATAATACCTATCGCCTGTTATAGTACTTTATGGGTAATTTCGCAATTATTGCTTGGAACTATGGAGCGCTTTTAACGTAAATTAAGGGCCTTTTTCGCCAAGTTACGTTAATTTATTGCCTAACGTCTTTACAGTGATGTCGTGATCATCGCCAGCTTTTTACTGTTCCAATTTCTATCGTAACATAATATAATTAATAATAAATTATGATATTTCTGTATCTACTACCAAATCACATGAATAACAGTACGTAACAGATGTGATACAATGATCACTGTTTAAATAATTCTGAATGGTTACATAAAATATACTTAGTACTTAATTTTCTGTGGTTAAAATAGTCGCAAATAGATTCAAATACAGGGTGTAATAATAGTTCTCCTGAAAACTAAATCGGAATATTTGCAATGCTTTTTAACAGTTAACCAACGACGAAAGTAAAAAATAGTTTAACTTTTTCTGATTATTCTGAATCCATTTTCTTTATCTTGATTGCTGAATGAAAACAATGATTTTACATTTACATTTTGATTTATTTGAGGTCAAGTGCCTTCTTTATAAATTACGTTTAATTAATTTGCTCGAATACTGCACTATTTAAATATTTGAAATCGTACTAACTGTTTATTGCGGTTTTACACCCTGTATATGAATGTGAACCACGCTACTCTTTTTGGACATGGCCTGTGGCCTAATTGTACTACAATGAAATCAAACCACAGTTTCATTGACTAAGGCGAAAGTGTAATTGCAACTTATCTTTGATGTTATTGTATTAGCAGCATAGTGCCCCTGGTACAAACTCTCTATAGCACTAATTCTGATAAGTATATTTATTCTATTAAGTGTTCTTTGGCAAAATACTGCTTGTAAATTAAGTATACCAATTTAGTAACAGAGGAACAACCTTGAGATACTGAGATACTGAATGTAGTTAAATATAATGAATTTTAAATCACATTTACAATGTTTGTTTAAATACATGGGCACAAAAACAAAAAACATAGTTTTTTATTATACTAGGAACAATTTGAACGCCCCTTTCGTTAAAGGTTTTTCCGCGTTAAGTTTTTGTTTTTTTTATTATCAAGAATTGCAACTATTTCTATGTTTTTTTCTTCTGTAGTGCTTAGAAAAGTTGCTTCACAAAAGGTAACTGCTGAGTAAATGCACTTTTTATCAGCGATTTATAAAAACCTGTTACAAGATTTTGGCCTTTTCTATCATAGCTCAGTGGCGCCACCAACGCAATGTTTCTGTACATTAAAATGTCAGCTTCACTCTATTTTCTGACACATGACAAGAAACCTATCTTCTGCCACTTTAAGCCCCGTTCAAGAAATTATAGGACTAAATCATCTAGTAAATTTTAATACAAGTAGTTTAGTTTTCTAAATAGTTCCACTTCGTTCGTTCGTATGAGTCAGTGGCCAACTCTGGTGACAGAGGTTTTAGGCCGCCCGAAGGCCTCTAATAATAGTTCCACTAAGGCCCGTATTAAAGAACTATACTCAAGTGTGAAATTCACGTCGATTTTCTAATATGTAGTTTTGTATGAAGTACTACCAAAAAAGTCGACTTGAGTCTACTTTTTTTGAGTAATTGTTTTTTTTTATACTGACATTTTGACACGTTATAACAATTTCGAATGTTAGAAGACTCCTAATTGTCTTAGTTTCAAAATACTTCTCTGATAGTATTATTACACTTTCCAATCTGATTGAGCCAAATCAAAACTTATTTTCAGACTACTGAACAGTCAAAGCTAAAGCTCTCGTGCGTAGTGATACAAAACCACACAATCTAATCAGCATGTCGGGCCCGACCAGATTGGAGCGTGTATTACAGCTCTAACTTATGAACTGCCAATGTGAAACAGTATATGACTAAAAGCGACACTGATGCCATCTACTTGAGCTTTGCGTATAACTTTACACGGTATAAAATCAGTTATCTCGAAATCTGTTGTCTGTAAATCATGTAAATAGACACTGATTTATTAACAAAATTGTTGTTCCATCTCATTTGATAAAACATAATTCACTAGCCCTCACTAACAACTAAAATAATGTGTGTTATTTATAGTAACAGTGCATTCAAAACCGTAATCCAACGAAATAATTACATTTAATTTAAAATTATAACTTATCATTTCTGACTAAACATAATTCGTCAGTTCTCAAAAAGATTGCATTCAATTTACGAAAATTAATTTCTAAGTACATACTGACCGAAATCGATTAAAACTAACCCTTTGAGCTTTACCAAAGACTAGAGCAATAGCTTATTTATAATAAAATACACAATTACAATATAACGATAAAATTATACGAAATAATCCTAATTGTTTGTTCGGAATATCTTACATTAGGATAAACCTTACTTAGAGGGTTCGCACGATCCGAGTATACTCGATTTGCATCCGAGTTTGGTCCGAGTACATTCGTATCGGTTTAAAACCGGATTTTTACGTTAGAACTCAGAAAACTTCTCAGATGTTACAAGTATCAAGCGTGAAAACTCGTTAGTCGTGATCCGAACGCGCTCGGACGACGGCGGTGTGTAGTTTCACTTTTAGTGCGCTCGAAACACTCGTTCTCACGCTACTAAAAGCATCCGAGCCCACTCGGTCCGAACGCACTCGGACCGTGAGAACCCGGCTTAAGTTAGAATATTACAAGCTAGTAGCTATGTCATTACGTATTGGCAAGAAGTAAAAACTATATTTGGCAAACCACTTTGAATGACAAGCTATAAGGTCGAACCTACTCGACCATTAACCATGGGAACGTTGATTGTCATTATGGACGAGGAATGTAAACTTAATTTTAACCTTTCTAAATTTTCTAATAAATAATTTCAGCATGGTTCTTTTAGTAACATTTCGTCTGCTTAGATTTTAATTAGACACATACAACTATGTCTGAAATACCCGCAGTCTAATGATTAACCACTATCTAGGGTCGTTGACCTGATGCAGAGTGGCCACAAAAGAATCAATGAAACTAATAAATATGCTAGCACCACTATCCCACAATTGTATTAAAAAACAGACAAAATAAAAGTTAATAACGTTATAAATAATGTCAAATCTGCTAACAGTTTTTCCTAAGAGGTTTTGCACTCGATCAGACGAGATTAAACTATGGTTTAAGTTCACCGTCAGTTAAAATTTTGCTGACGTGTGAATCGTGTGATTGAGCGTCTAACGAGCGCCTTATAAATATACGTGACGGCTAGCGTTACTAACCACATTTGCTTCCTGCTAGAACATCTTTTTATTTTTGCTTCCCGCTATGATACATTTAGATGAACAAAATATAGTTATGTCTCAAACCTAATCTATATTTCTAGTGTGTTTGACACATGATTAAGTTAGAACGCCTCAAAGGCGTGGATTTTCACATAAAAAATCAATAAAATGTTTATAAAATTAAAAAATAAATAACAAAGGATAACACTGCAATGATATGGCTTGCATTGATAGCCAGTATCCGAATACGATAAATGTTTTCGCGATGTACACTTGGGGACAAAATTATTGTAACCACTGAAAAGTAAGTAAGTTCCTATGAGTCAGTGGCCAACTCTGGTCAGAGTTTCTAGGCCGCCCGAAGGCCTCTGTCATGGCTTAACAACTTTGAAAAAGCCGGGACCGACTTCTTAACGTGCCCTCCGAAGCACGGGAGCGCTCAGTTGAAATTGCCACTGGCGGTCACCCTTTCAAATGATGACTACGCGGAACAGTGCTTAACTTCGTTAAGAACAACTTAGCCAGCTTCGTCACGAGCGCTCCAATTGTAACCACTGACTCTATATTATAATAGAAGTCATTCAGTTACTTATTCAGTAGGTATACTCTAGCAGACTAAATCGATATATCGCGACAGTTATCGTGGTTCACCTTATATCCATGAATTATTTGAAATTATCCGTCACCAAAATAAGTTGAATTTGCAACGATTATCTTTATCGTTTTCAAGAGTAGACCCACAGCATATTCTCAGCTTGTTTCTAGTGACTGCATGACCACTTGTAAAACACAACAGTGCGAGAGTATCAATACAGTGCTAAGTCAGAAACAGACAGTCATTCGTCGCAACTTAAGACACAGCAATGTGCTTTTTGTCCCGTGTAGCGCCATCTATCGCTAAAAAAAGAACTACGTAATACGTGAATCGAATCACGGAGAGATCCTGCAATAATAACTTATAATTCAACCAATAAACGTCCGTATCTTATAGAAACTTGTAACATTGTAAACTTCCGAAAAACCTGAATTATTTGCTATATTTATCCCCTAGTGTATTCAGTAATCATTAACAAAAGCAGGAAACAATGTCCAAACACTAGACTATACATAAAACTAAATGTTGGTCTACGTTAGGTAAATTACGAAATCTATACAATTTAGAGTTTGGAATGTTTTTACTTATGAATAATTTCATAGGTTGTGCGTCTATGAATCATGATTTAACAGTTTAAACCGAATTATGATATTAATTCTTGGTTTAAATAAAAACGGTAGAGTTGTTGCGGTTAGGTTCACCGTCCACTAAACCGAAACGTGCCTTTTATAACATTTATCGCCAATACGCGCTCACTGCTGGACATATGCCTCGGTCATGGTACCAGAACGACCGATCTTGAGCCTTTATAATCCGGTTTACGGACGCCACAATGTCATCGGTCCATCGTGTAAAAGGCCGTTCTACACTATATTTCGCATATTGTGATCGCTTAATCAAAATTCAAATGTCTATGTAATTTACAAATCATTGGCACATTTCAGCGTAGCAGACATACAAAATATTCGTCTGTGTAACTACGTAACTTAAATTATCACAATAACGCCATAACATTAAGGTGCCGTTCGGCACATCTTGTTGGTCAACGATTCCGGAACACGTGTCATCGTGTTTGTGAAACTTAGCTAACTTAGCCTTAAATGAATGTTGGTTGCTAACTGAACACGGAATCGTTTGGTACTTCATGCGCCATATCGGTTAGTATCACACCCGATAAAGCTTCTAGGGATTGACGGACCTGTGAATAAAATAACGTTATAAGCACCTGATTATTTTTGTTTTTATAGTGTTAACCATCACACTAAGGGAATCAAAGTCGAAAATCACAAGGATCACTTTAAAACGTCTTATAAGCTAGGAAAATTTACGCCAGTTCCAACGCGCCTATGCCGTAAAAGAACTGGCAACAACACCTGCTGGGTTCCTATCGCTTTTTTGGCATAACCCTTGCTATTATTATGGATGCAGAGTAGAGTTGGAGCACATTCGTCCCAGCTTTTTTATCATCTAGGTAATCGGTTATTTTATAGTAAGCTTTTTGAGACAGTTTTTGTTTAATTAAGTTTTTAAATTTGCCAATTAATAAATTTTGTATGTCGCTTGGCAAATTTAAAAAATTACTGAATACTAATCGTCTCGATAGCTCAATTGGTAGAGCACCCGCGCATCAAGCGGTGGTTGCGGGTTCAAATCCCGCTTGAGGCGAAATAATTTTTGCACCTCACCAGAATCACTAACAGGTTTATAGGTATAGTTAAAGCACCCGTGCGAAGCCGGGGCGGGTCGCTAGTACCCACCTTACTGAGCAGTATCAGGTTGGAACTAAGGAAGGTGTGCAGTTCGTTGGCCGCGCGCCCGTGGAGCCGCGCCTTAAACCTCACCAGCTCTGAATACAACTCCTCTCCGGACAGATTTGACAAATCATCCTGAAACAAAGTAAAGTAATATAGAAGAGTAGTAGAGTTCTTTGTGATAGGGCTCGTCTGGGGAAGAACTACCACCATACATATTTCTGCCGCCAAGCAGTAAGGCTCGCCTTGCTGTGTTCCGGTTCGAAGGATATGGTTTCCGGTGAAATTACAGGCACATGAGACTTTTAATCGGGTGGTTACACGCAAGTGATATCTCTGAAATTGCAAGCGTACATAGGCTACGGTAACTGCTGACTATCAAGTGGCCCGAATAACAAAAAAAAAAAAAAAATATATATATAAATTGACAATTTCGTTTTTGTATTTATTTTACCTACGAATGTTCCTTTTTTGTATTATTGTTTCTACCGATATATGTATTTTCGTGTGTGTACACACACCAGACTTTCGCATTTATAGTATTAAGTAGGATTAGCCCCGGCTTCGCACGGGTTTTCTTGTTTCTTTTTGGCGCGGGTGCAATAAAAACATTTCCGAACCTGATAACAATATAATTGATAATAATATAATGATAGTATACCTGTACAGGGTGATGCCTTGTCAAATAAAGTTTGTAGCACAGCCAGGAGGCAGAGATGGCTAGTAGTACTGCTATGAGCATTAGTAGTGCGTGGTAGTGCGAAGAGCGAGGCTTCGGCGCAGTACTACCGGTTAGTTGGATCGGTTGGATCACCGCCGCGGCGCCAGCTAGAATTATAACCATAAATATTATTATTTATTTCAGTATTACGCAAAATTAACTAACTTTTAATTGGCTAACTTCACGACGGCCGAGATCCGCCGTGAGAACTAATAACAGTCTTCTTCAGAGCTGCGCACTAAATTGTTTAGTTCATTAAATTGGCTGTTCATTTTATTCACTTTACTATTAAATTGTTGATTAGTGTGATTCTGACTCCCACCTAAGAACCAACCCTGTAATAATAAGTGATTCGTCCTCCCGCCTAAGAGCCTCACCTGTTCCAATAAGTGAATCGGCCTCCCGCCTAATGCCGGCGGGTTCGGGCGCGTCGAGCCGGTCGCCGGCCGAGCTGCTGTCGTCCTCCGGCGAGTACTCTGACGCGTCCTGCTCCACTTCTGACGCGCGGAAATCCTGAAACAGTTGCTATGTGTGAGTTAGTCTATTACATTTTCGGTGAAGGTCCTCCTGCGACGCGGAGGTTGCGGGTTCGATTCCCGCCTTGGAACAAATGATTGTACGATCTGCAAATATTAGTTCTGGGTGATAGTTTTCTTACGGCATGGGCGCGTTGGAACTGGAGTAAATTTTCCTAGCTTGTGAGACGTTTCAAAGATCCTTAATCCTTGTGATTTTATTGAAATAAACGATTTTTGAATTTTGAATTTTACAATACCTGCGCTTTAATAGGCAGGACCAGCTCCGGTGTGCGAGCGGCCTTCCACACGTGCGTCATCAGCTTGTAGGTGGAGTCGCGCGACAGCAGCGAGCCGAACACGTGCCGCTCGTCGCGCGTGCAGACGCCCACCGCGTTAGGGATTATACGCGCTACCTTCTCTTTTGTTATCCGCAGCACCGATGTTGTTGGGATTAGCAGCTGGAAATAAATAAATAATGCTGGACAATCCACACAGCATAATCTAGCCCCAAGGTAAGCAGAGCTGTGTTATGGGTACTAGATGACGGATATATAGGTACTTAATACAATAAAATAAACTGATAGACTGAAGAGCACTGGTGGTCTAGTGGTAGTGACCCCGCCTTCCGATCCTAAGGTCGTGGGTTCAAACCTGGTCGTGCACCAATGGATTTTTCTGTTCGAAAAATTTATGTGCGCAATGCCAGTGTTCTCATACGGTGAAGGAAAGCATCGTGAGGAAACCGACATATCCAAGAACTAAGACATGTGCCATCCACCAATCTGCATTGGGTCCTCATGATTAAGACCCAATCACTCTCGCCTGAGAGTAGGCCAGTGTCCCAGCAGTGGGAACATTAGAAGGCTGTCATGATGATGATGATGATGATGATGGTACAATACAATACATAGATGATAGATATTTTTTATTATATATAGTAAATACCCAGAACACCAGAAACAAATATTTGTAGATCGTACAAACATTTGACCCAAGGCGGGAATCGAACCCGCAACCTCCGCGTTGCAGGCGGACCTGCGCCCGCTCGATAAATAGATCGATCATGAGGAATAACTATTATTTTTTTGTCAGCAAGTGACAAGACAGTCAATTGTCGCTCGCCTGATGTTAACCACGCCTAAAGATTTGAAACTATACGGGTTAGAAATAATTTTCAATATAAAAACGGCCATTAAATTCCACGCTTGACAATTGCAGTGCCATCCAAAACTTTTTAAGTCAGCAAGTAACAAGACAGTCAATTGTCGCTCGCCTGATGTTAACCACGCCTAAAAAGTTGAAACCATAGTGGTTAGAAATCATTTTAAATATATTAACGGTCATTTACCACTTGTTATGTGGTGACATTTTGAAGCTATTTAGAAGCTCTTCTCACGAAAGCACCGCCCGCGACCGCGTTCGACGGTTGCTCGGCGAATACCACGCCTGATTATTACAGTGTCACCCAAAGCTTTAAGTTCTAAAGTTTTGCGTGGCACTGCATTGCACTCGGCATCATGAGACGTAGTTGTTAAGTTTCGCCCAGTATTTCACTTGCTACAGTGCTCTCAAACCTAAACACAGTAATGCTTGCACACTACTGCATAGAGGTAGAATATCTGGCACTGCGGTGGTACCCACAAAGACGGACTCTTGCTTAAGTCCTACCACCAGGTAAATCGATAATCGATAGGTAATCATATTTAAATTAATATATCGTTTAGATCATGTACATTGCACTAGTTTTTATATTTAGAATTTAGAATTATTTTATTGCTTACATGTACATTTATACAGCTTAGATCTAAATATTAGCTTAAGTAAGTACATGCACCCTGTAAGGGCACTGCAGTTTAGTCTGAGTCATGCATTTTTAAATTACAATTTATTCCTAACAATACAATTAATTAAATGATATTTCACGTATTTTCATTGTGTAAGGTTAAATTTCTAAATAATTGGAGCCATTACAATAATAGACAAGACAACAAGTAAAAACTCGTTTGGCTTGAAGCCAGTTTTTGGCTTAAATTTCAAATTCATTTTTATCAACACGACATTTTGATTACTAATGGCGTTTCATGAAAAAATCAATATGCTGAAGCTTATGCTGTGTGTAGCTTGACCCTAAACAAGGTTTGGTTTACTGAGGCTATCTGACTGAACTAGCTATTTCAAGACTGTTATCATCCGAATTTTTAACACAACACACACACACATAGGTACCTAGTATAGTTCCACTGATAACAACGTTGGCAAATATGATGAACGACGATACTGCTAATATTTAAGTAAGAATTACTTTTGCTTGAGTAGCCACCGGTTAGGTAATCCATCCTACAAATGAAACCAAATCTATTTGCAGAAGTCCTTTTTATGTAGCGAAAATACAGGTTTGTGATTGGCTGCGAATAGTCACGTATTTTTATAAGTATTCCGATTGATTCGGTTTTGTGCTAGTGGCGCCAAAGTTTCCTAAACGGGCACGCTCTGATGGAATGTTGAGTGTTGACTTCTGATATTTAATAACGACTTTCCTTATTCGAACAAACACTATCCTACTAATATTATAAAATGCGAATATAATAATGTGTGTGCAAAGGTTGCTTAAAACAGACAGGTTGCCCTAGTGGGATGGGCCCTTGATCTGAAGTCGTTTGGTTCGAATCCCGGCCGAGCACTAAATAGATTTTTCTATTTGAAAAAAATATGTGCGCATTAACGTGTTAATGTAATGGCAACATTGAAATACAGCCCTTATCCCATTGACATAAATACTAAACATTTTTCATCTCCGAAAGGCTTTAGGCGAGCTAAATCACTATTGAATACATTTAAAGTGTCACAGTTTTATTAACCTACGTAATTAAGTCGCTTGCCTTGAAACACGGTAAATTAGAAAGCAAAGAAGTTCATTCATTAGGTCATACCTTCATAGATAAGATAAATAAACGACTTGCAATAAAATTAGTTCGATGAGGTGACTACAGAGTTAAGTAAAGTACTGGAATATTTTCGCGTCATATTGGCTATTTATAAATCTCCGACGGAAAAAAGGGCAAAAAGTTTAATTAGAACTTTTCGAAGTTTGAGTGACTTACAGTCTCACCATATATTTCAGATCGGAAAAAGTTTATCGGAAAAAGCTTGGAAACGTTATAAGAGTTTATCTCGTCGTCGTCAAAGGATCACCGAAGCGATTACCATCGGTAACATAATTGATGATATGATTGAAAAAACACTGAATCTTATTCCGACCAGATCTGATCGTTTAGGCCCTGCCACGCTTATTTATCACTTACTAACTAACTAGCAGTAATTTAGCGGTCTGTCAATTGGATAATTTAATGGCCGCTTCACAGTAATAGCGAGTTACCTTGGTGACATATCCGAATACGTTAGAATAGAAGGCGAAGTAGTTCTTGGTGATGTAGAGATGACCTTGGAGTAGTAGGTCACCCACCAGCGCGCACGAGTAATCTGAAACAAGAGAGTCAAAGTCAAAACCTTTTTATTCAGGGAGCATTTTCAAGCGTCTTGAAGCTAGGTAAAGGACCAATCTCATAGTGGCATAAGTCTTTGCAACATCATAGAAAATTTTTAAAAAATATAAGACTAACAGTAACCAACTTTTTTATTTTCTCTTTATTATATCTTGACTTTGACAGTACTTAATAACCATACCTACTACGTGAAACAACTCCTTTACGCCAGTTTGACGCGCTCCAGCCTAGAAGAATCTGGCAACAAACTCGACTCGTAATTTGATACTTTAATAAGTAGTATGGAGGGCGGCAATGCAAAACACAAACACAAAGTTATAGTACTAATAGTCGAATTGCCACTCAGTACATACTGCAGTTTTGTATTATTTAGGCGTCAATGTCGTCAATGATTGCGTCAAAATAATAATTAATAGTTTGAGTGAGAAGTGCGATTCAATCGTATTGCGCAATAAAAACTTTTGTGCCAACTTATTGTAGGTTAGGGCCCGCCTTATATTATACTAAGTACCTACCAACTACATTTCTCGTCTAAAAAATATGTAGCACAAAGAAAAATCGAATATCTAGAACATAACCCGATAAATATAAACAGTCTGAGGTTTTTGACCTGACCTAAAGAGTTCAAACTAAATCCAGTTCAGACAACTAAATTATTAAAATCACTAAAGATAATTCAGAATCTGATAGAGATAAAATCCAAACTGGCTTTCCACTTCATTTATGATGTGGCCAAAATATCCCTAACACTTGGAGAATATAAACAAATTATTCTTTAGGTCTTTGCCCTAACATTACATCTAAATTCTAATCTGTCCTAATTTATACGCTTGTAGGTGACCGGAATCCGTATAAATCGGCTTAATATTGCCAGTAATTAAACACCCTAATGCTAAATTCACACGTGGCCAGTAGCTTGGCTCAAATTATATCAGCAAGTGTATTTTCAAGAAAGAGAAAGCTTATAATGAAAGATACAAAATACTGTCATATTAAAAACAGATTGATCGGACCTAGTTAGATAAAACAAGAAAGTATAATCAAGAATATTTTATTCTCGCTCTTGCTCTTATTTGATAAGCATCAAGCTTATAATCTCTACATTGTATAAAACAAAGTCGCCGTCCCGCCGTCGGTCCATCTGTATGTATGTATGTATGTATGTTATGTACGAGTATGTACGCTTAGATCTTTTAAAATACGCAGCCGGAGCAGGTCGCTAGTACCTATTTGATAAAATGCATCAAGTTATGGGCTTCGAACATATAAACAAATTATTCTTAATGTCTTTGGTTATGGGTATGTCATCATCATTATATCAACCACAGAAATCGGATTCCGATTTCTGTGATATCAACCAATAGACGCACTAGTTGGACATAGGTCTCCCAATGAGAGCCCCGACAAACAATCTTGAGCCTTCACCATGCATCGAGTTCCTGCGACCGCTGGCTGAAATCTCATCGATCGATGGATCTCTTATATTAGATGGATTTAGCTCTTAGAATTAGCACAGACCCCTACTCGATGGAGTAGGGGTCTGTGATCTTGGTTCTTCTATAGATTTCCTTATATATACTCCTCGTTGTGGATTCTATCGTATTGAAACTCCTAGCTGCCCATAACCCGTTAACTTTAAGCGTCTGAATGAAACCAGAGAAGAGAAAGAGTATTAGCATTATATTTGTTAATTTTTATTTAGTTAGATGACAAGATCTTCAATACATGATTTGAGAAAGTTATGTTTATATATTAGGCTTCGAAAACCCAACTGATAACGTTAAAACTTAGATTAACTAACCCGTTGCTAACAGAGTTAGTAGTTTAGTCCACTATCCGAATCCGAGCATGCTACTTGTCTACAGTACAGTAACTAGATACATCCAGGCGTTAACGAAGCATACAAGTACTTCGTAGTCTGATCCCATTCAGTGGCACTGACCTAGTTTTACTACGCGAGGATTATTTTTGTTACATGGTATGAGAAAGATTATTATAATATTTTTTGATGACTCTCTAAGCCCTCTTGGGTTTGCTTTTTGGATAACATTATTAACCAAGTAAACAAACTAGGTACTGGTATTACTACAAGGTAATATTTTTAATGTGAATGCGGTTCAAATAAGTACTATATTTTATTCATCAAGAAAATTAGCCACTTTATTGCCATAAAAATAATACGGCCTCGGTACCTACCTACATGCCAGTTATTTTTGCCACATCGTAGCACGACTCCACGAGACCTTGACAAGCTATTGCACAACAGTTGAATGAACTAGAATTTAGCGCATCTGGGACACAAATCGTCATATTTTTTGGAGGATTTGGTTATTAGTACATCCATTGGCGAGATTAGTAGACGACATAATCCCAACACGGGCCGTAAGTAGATCAGAATAGCGCAGGATCGCGGTAGATGGCACAAACTATGCAAGGCCTATACTTATACCAGTGGATGGAGTAAGACTGAGAATTATGATGATGATGATACATACATGAAGGCATGGGAATTAAACTTTGGCAAGCTTAACTTGGGTAAACCCAAGCATCAACCTTGAACTCATATTGTATCCTCTTGGCAAACAAGAGCCAAAATATGCATTGGAGCGCGCACATGACTGATCGCTTCTCTGAAGTTAAAATTATTTTTATCTCTTTCTGCCAGTGGCAGAAGAGTGGTAGACCTGTATAGACGGTTCATATTATATGATACATACATGATAGATATTCATGTACAATGGTAGGTACTGCTAGGCTTGGGTAAAATTATTTCTCTTAGGGCGGACTTCTTCATCTTCATTCTTCATTCTTGACAAAACGAGCGCTCAATTTTCTGCCTTTATTCTTCTGTGTGTATGCACTTAAAAAATAGTTAGCAAGTTGAGGAATCCAGGAAATTGACTGCGCATTGTCAATGTTGACAATTATTTCCGTTGACTATCGATGAAAAAACCTACCATTAGTCTTTGTTTGATTGCTTGACGTCACAATCATTCGTGCTGAAGAATAGTCTCGAAGTTCATCATATCGCGGTTGATTCTAGTTTTTATTGAGGCCCACCTATGTCGTAAACTATAGACACCAGACACTCATGTCTAATTATTAAATTGACCAGAAAAGTGAGGTTCATATTCATGACCTATGATGTCACTGTGAGTTGAACGATGCTGCATGATCTGCAGGAATATTGATTACATTTGCAGTGTTGCGGTCGAGTTATATTATTTAGTACCGACAACTTCTAGCTAGCTACTGAATTGTTACTAGAATTATCTATTTTGTCGATTTTGTAATCACAAGATTACTTAGAATAAAGCTTGTATAGCTCGCAGAATCTACAATTGCTACTGGTAGGTATATTATTCCTCAGGGAACTTATATTCTCGAACATGCCTCCTCTAAAAACCTCTTAAGAAATTTCTAACTTCAGTTTATATATTGACGACATTGTGGCCGTCGCAGAATATCAATCAAAACAATACCATAGGGTCTATGTTTTATCTTTAGAATATAGATCCTCTTTATCATTATCAACCGTAACACAATAGCTGTAAGGTTCACTTACAATTGAGCACTTTCTCCTCGGGCCCGACCTGCGGGAAGTGCCTCTGGAACTTCTTTTGGCGGGACTTGCTGGGTTGTTTGCCCTCGGCCGTGTCGCCCGTGCCGTTAGTAGCCGCCGTCCGAACCGACAAAGCGGATCCAGACAGTGGCTTGATGGCTTGCCTGGAGAAGAAAGAAATTAACATTGTAGTTACTGTTGTTAAAATCATTACAAACCAGAGAAGTCTGATAGTGACATAGAGCTAACAAGGGGCTAACATCAATGTCTATAGCGCAAGATTAGGGGCAGATCCGATAAATGCCAATGCTATGAAGTACTCAACTTTAACGTTGTTAAAATTTTTTGGCAGGAGTAATCAGAAAAAACAGAACTTATTATTCTCAAACCAAAGATTATTGAATGTGTTTCAAAACTACATAGGTACTAGGTATTTCCAACCCACGCGTGTCGTTCAATACCGTTATTGTTTTTACTATATTTTCTGGTCACCATTTCTTCTTTCTTTAGGAACATACTTTCTATTAAGAATGGCTTCCCATTCCTGAATACCATAATATTCATAGTAACAAACTACACTATATGTATTCTCCAGAACATACCCGTAAGTGCATTTTTGAATTTTAAAGTATATAAACCATATAACTTGGAAACGTGTTGATAATAAGTAGTTATAAATTGTAACATTGTACAGTAATAGAGTAGATAGTGGTTACACATTATACAGTGACAATAATTATTAGCTAGCTGGTAGTTGATAATATAATACAATTAATATAAAGCATGCAGAATGTATTTGGATCGGAAATATGTTCGTTAATCATGTGTGTATTGAAGGAAACACCATTTATTAAAAATTTTGTAATTAATAATAGTCTAATAACTTATTGATGAACATTATTGATGAAAAATAACGATGTTAATTTACCATTTCAATTTTTTAATATTAAATTACGACGTGACGTAACGGTCAAGTAATAGTATTATGAACTAAATATGGTAATAGAAATAAAATTATCATCCCAAAGTAAGGAAACGCAAGCAAAAATACACATCAAGCAGTGAACCAAAAAGTGACCATTCGAACGCTATATCACGCTATATTATAGCGGCTATATGCGGTAATATTCAACATTGTCAAATGTCAACGTCCTATTTAGGTGTTTGTGTAAACATAGCCTCGTTTGCTTGTGCCGTATTCAATGATCGGACTCGAACAACGGATGTTACTCTACCAGCTAAACTGTACTTTGCAAACAAAACGAAGAATTGTGTAGGGGATCTTATCCTACTAATATTAAAAATGCTAATATCTGTGTGGCTGTGTAGTTAATAGTACTACACCGTAGCGCTGCGACTTTAATTATTTGGATGAAATTCGCCCGTGACTGTTAATTGAGCTACTTTTGTATCCCACCAAGAAAGGAACCAAAACCGCTGACCGAGATTATTAGGTTAGATTACAATAATAAAGACTACTAGAACGGAGTAACAAAAATACACGCATGTTCCGAGAAGCTTCTACGATAAAACGTTACTGGGAAAACAGAGACTGCTAAGTTCAGGTCCGCTTAGAAACACGTACTATGATGAATCAATCGTTTGTGCTTATGCACTATAAGCAGGAAAGCATTATCGTTTAGTGGAATTCAATAGAGATACAGAGGCATTGAATTTCCTTCGTGCAAACCGTTGCAGAGAAACTAATTTGCTTCTATCGCAATCGTAATAGATAGTTTAAAACACAACCAAGGATCCTACTAATCCTACTCATATTATAAATTCCAAAGGTTTGGATATTATGTACGTTTGTAGCTCAATAACGTCCAAACGTCTGAACGCATTTAGATAAAACTTGGATTGAATAAAGATAATGATCTAGAATTGCATACAGGCTACTTTAGATCTTGGCAACACGCAAGGGAATTCAAGCTTGAAATGTAATTCAACTCTAATAATCAGACACACGTTTCAAGCGTGAAAAGAAGTACCTGCTTCGGGTACGTCTAATTTGAAAGATAAACAATGCAAATCTTAAACAAATTTACCTAGCTAAATAAACAACGCCATAAGTCTTGTGGCCCAGGGGAAGACTCGACGACTTCTAATTCAAATGATGTCAATCAACGTAATCTTATGGAACAGTGAACTTTACAACTTTAGTATACGGTTAGCTTATTTTCAAGTGGTTGTGATAACATAATAGGTAACATCTTATTCAACTAAATGAACCACGAAAAGCAATATAAGTTTTTCGTAGTTTGCTTACTTTGTGGCGAAAAACACCCCCATTTTCCAGAAATCCTGTCACACAAGACATTGAAGTCACAACACAAACTGGGCACTGGCCATATCCTGTATTCTTCTCAGGTTATATGCGCCCTCGAAATTGAAATTCAGAAGCAAAAACAAACTGGAGAAAGAATACGAAAATGCACTCTATTTTAAATTGAATAAGAGCCTGGACGGTATAATCCTAATGCATAAAAGATTTAATGACGCGTATACCCTACGTAAGTTATTGAATTATAATATGGGAATGTATAAACCTGAATATAATGAAGGTGGGCCGCAGAATAAACACATTACGGGAAAATATGATAAAATAGATCTTTTAAATATCGAAATAGGTCATCTTACGGAAAAGTAAGTTAACAACCTGTGTTAGACACGTCTATTGGAAAAATATTATAGTTTGTAAAATTATAAAAACCAAAATCGTTGCATTACTGACTCGCACAGCCAAAGCGGTAAGTCATAAGTCCTAGAGAGTTACTATTTTCAGGGTGTGTCTACACATTAGCACTTAGAAATAAATTTCTGAAATTCCACTTCTACTGTTTTTTTGGTCACAGACCAACTTCTGGACTCAGACTCAGAGGTAAGAAAATTGAATGTAAAATAAGTTTGTCACATATTATTTTTTCGTATCTGAACTTACCGGTCATGTTTGGGACTTCCTTGGCCGCTGGAATCGTCTGAGTACTCAAAAGAGGCATTGTCAACCATTTTCATTTCGCAAGTTTCACAAACACTTTTCACGTTTTTAGAATATTTCATTTTTTGCTCATAGCTTTTAGCTTCACGTCCAGCTAACAAACACTACACTGAACAACTAACTATCAATTAAAAAAAATATTGTGGGTATCAAGTCGTAATTAGCGTAGTGGTCACAGTCATAATGTGATAAATAAAACGATAATTGTTGAAAATGTTAGATGCAAACGTACCTATTGTAGTACATTTTCATAACGGGGTAAAAGGTAATTGATAAATACAGGCGTTACTTTGCGGAAATCCATTCATCCACAAGATAAAAAACAGATGATTAAGCGGAGGAGTACTAGAGATTTTTCATCTGTTTTTTATTTTTATGGGGTAAAAGGTGGCAAAATCTCATAAATAACTTAGGTAAGCAAACATGTAGTATAAAAAAAATGACTTTGTGTAAGACCAATAGCAAAATAAAGCTGGAATAGTTAAAATACCGTAGGTACCTATAATCTACTCGAAATTATCGCACAAGATAAATTAGTATCTACTTATTTCACGTTGTCGCCCCTTAGAAGGGATTTGTGATAACAAATTGTTATAAACTACCTATGTCTGTAATAAACGATTATTTTTACTTAATTACATTAACATTTTACTGCATTGAATAAAAGTTAAGCAGAAAGATACTAAGCAAAGCTGCTATATTTCACGTTAATTAAAAATTAGATAAAGATTTGATGAGACGAATGAATTATACCTATAATAGCTAGCTATAATGGAAGTAACACGTTTTACAATGTGTTATCTTTGTATGATAGCTGGTGTCCAGCAACAAACACACTTAAAATCTTTATATGTAGGTACCTATTGTAATATTTTTAGCTTTAAGTTTTCGGGAGCTACGAAGCCATCGAATACTACAGAGTGTATACAAATGCAACGATTGATGATGACAAATGATCACGGCTGCATGCCTAAACATAAACCCTGGCCAGCTGTGCAAAATAGGACACTGAAAACCAATATAGAGGTTCTATACTACATCATAGCTCGAACATAGAACTGAGTGAATGAGCTATACAATGTCCATTAACACAACAAAACATTGGCACGTGATAATTCACCGGTCGTGCGTGTAAAAAACATGAATCCACGCACCACAAATAACACTGGTTATAAATTCAATTTACATTAAACCGATACAAACACACATTTTACAACATAACTAGTATCTTTTACGATAAAACATAACTAACTAAACATCGGAGACCGCTAACAGAGAACGGCACTCGCTTGACGCACAACGCGCGCGGAACCGCGAGAATAACTGTTGCTAACATTACTCGCAAACGAGTAAGTATTGCTACAATATCGACGGTATCGAATAGGCGGTAATTTATCACGGCGCGATGATAAGATAGCAAAAGAGCATACTGGCGTTATAGGAAAGTATGCATTGCTGGAAATTTTCCGAAAGACCACGTTGATCACCATACTTTTAAAACGAATGTTAAAAACGAGTTCTACGACCTTGCGCGTCATCGAGACTGAACAATAGAACTCTTTGAATAACGCGATGATTGAATAGTAGGACGGCGCTGACCCACAGAGTGCTGACCACCGTAGATGATTTTAGAGAAAGGTAGTATGGTACCACTTTGATGAGTCCTCACTATTCACTTCGCAAAGTGGCACAGCAATAGAGGCCTAAACACATACTGCAGAATTCACGTTCGCAACGAAGTAAAAAGACAGTTTGTAAACACAGTGTACGGTCAGACAGACAGCCGCCCGCATAATTAGGACCCAGAAGTCAGAACAGATATTTATAGTACTTATAAGAGATATATTATGTGATAGTTTTGGTTGCGGAACCTGATGTGTTTTTGTTGTTTCTATTTTTATAAGTAATTAAGATTTGAACACCGTTGAGCACTCATTTGTAAAATTGTTAATTCAATTTTGAGTTTGGTTTGAAGCGAATTCTTCCATTTTTAGTATAATTTTGGCACTAAATTGTCAACCGTTTCTGTAATATCCATAGAAAAGTGTAAGAAAACATTGCTTGATTTGTAATCGCTACTATCACGGTCGTTTGAATCGAGGGCGCGCCGGGAACATCAATATTATCTGCGTTGATTGGACAAATGGGCTCAACAACATCACACGTGACGAAAACACGTAGGTACTTTCCACGCACTACACCTAGATATAATATTATGTTGAATTGTTTCCTGCCTGCTCCTTTTTCTAAATTAAAACAACAAACATAAATTATCCTAAATATCCAATCGTAATAAAATAATAATAGTGTCATTTACATCATTGAACTTTTAAGTACTTATGTAGGTATTGTTTTTGTAAATAATCATAAAAAATTAGATTTTTTCCAATACATTTTATGTTCACGATTAAATTGAAAATTAGGTAGGTTTTTCAATATAAGAATGCAGAAAATCATAAACTTTTGCAATTTTTCAACATAAAGTTTTATCTTTTGAATATAAAACAAGAGATTGACGTCAAATAACCTTTAATCTACCCATATTATCGATCGGTCGTATATTTATGCATAGCAATAGTTAGGTAAGTACGTAGTGGTTACATTTACATATAGTGCTAATTATACAAGTACCTATGTATTTAAAAAAAATATGTATATGTGCACATAATATTATATCAATTATCTGGTTTCCATAGAATAGTACAAGCTTTGTCTGTGGTTTGGAACTAGATGGCATTGTGTGAAATGTCCGCCAATATTTATTTATTATTATTATTTATTTATTTATTATGATTATGGTCACAATAACGTGTTCTTCCTTGATAATCAACGAGTATTATTTAATTGTTGGATGCGTATAGACAGCAATAAAAACCTGAGATAGGTATTTTATAATCTTATTCGTATGTTTAGTCAATGTGAAAATAGTTTTTTACCACCAACCGGTCTGGGTCACAAAAGTGTTAATTTATTGCTTATGTTTTTTTATGTTTGACTATGTGCCTTTTTAGGCGACTCCGGACTACCAACGTGCTTATTAAATTTATTGTACTTACCGCTTCATAAAAAGAAGCTATCAGAAGCTTGATAAGATAAATTGTGAAAACAGTTTTCACAACAGTTTATACTGTAAAATAGCCTCTTAGCAAGATAAGATTATACACAGCTTCACCGATAGCGGGTGAACATCTGAAAATGTCAATTTTAGTAATAAAATAATTCAATGCTGTTTTCGCATTCAATCATCCAATTATTAACATAAATAGGACTGTTTAAAATTTGTATTCAAACACAAACAAGCACAAGTCTATTTCAGGAGTGAAAAATTTAAACTCAACTTTTGTTTTGTCCTTAATTTTTAGTCACAAGAACGGCTCATAGCATTCCAAATTGTAGAACTGTGCAGGTTACTGAAAGAAGAGGTTTTTTTAATTTTTGGTAATTTCATATGAAAGTTTATTGTCATATCTTTTTAATGCATTGAGTTATATAATTAGTTTAAGGCACTATATGCTTACATTTTTATGAATGTATATGTTATATTATATTACGATTTACGATATCTTCAGCCGTTCCTCAGAAAAAGGGTATAGACAGACAGACAAATAGTAATAGACAACAAAGTATTTCTCGGTTCTGTACCCTAAAATCAAGTCTTTAAAAAATGACAACAAATAAACGACACCTGAAACTCGTCAACCTCAAAATACAATCAAGGAAAACAAACATTACAGAACTGAATGCAAGGTAACTCACCTTACATTCTCTTGGATTAAATATTTTAGGGTTTTTACAAGTACTGACTGACAAACAAGTAACCGCCGTAGTACTAATATCTGTTTTGTGCCGCAATGACAATAAAATTAAAATGAATTTCAATTTTAAAGAAAATGAGAAAGTTAAAGAGTAAAACTAAGTAAGTATATACCTACTTAAATAAATTATATTTAGATTCTGTGGGTGTGATCATACAAACATTTTTGTCTTGCATTTGTCCCACAGCTGAGATCGAACCCGCAACCTCTCGCTTCTCAACCAGGTACTCTGTGGCATTGAGGTCGTCATCGATTGTAAGATAAAAATATAATAAAGAGTTAATAGTCATTGCCGCATTAAAATGATAAGATAGATAGGTAGGTATCTTATCGTTTATTATTATGTGTAGGTATAACATTTTGATAATAATATAGGTACATTATATTTAACTATCAAATGTTTGGGGTACGAAACCTACACATACTTAGGTAGTGCTATTATAAAATTATAAAACAATAAATATTCTAAACAGAAGTCTTAGCGTAATTCATATTTTCCATAAAACCAAAACAACGAATAGGTAATTCATATTTTCTCTAAGCTTTTGTAGTATTGAATTTGTGTTCACATTAGTACCTTACCTACTACGTACTAACTAATAACTTACCTACTCATTTTCTGTTTTTATTCTCAAGAGAACGAATCAACTTTTTGCATGAACTTTTGTACTCAAGTCAAATCAATTCTTCAAAATTCGAGGTCGTGTCGCAAACGATAACCACAGGCTTTAAAACTTGAAATGTATTTACAGATAAAGGTAGGTATTTATGATTTCGCTTCATTTTAAACTTGAAGGTTTCGGCGGCCCTAAGTTGTAAACTTACAATCTTCTTTTTAAACTTAGCTAAGGTTTTATAATAAGTAATTTTACCTAGTTATAGTACTATTATCTGTTTTGTGCTAATATATTTACATAAATTATATCTACGTGATAGATGCAGACTTGTTATGGGTAATTTGTTCAACAGTGTCAACGAACATAATTTCACAACACCTTTTCATATTAGCATGAAATATTTATTTGCGAGAAATATGGTTACAAGTAGTTGTAACCATATTTCTGTAGTTGGTTTCCTTGTAGTTTTATAATAGAACCATTTATACAAGAACTGTCTTATTTGTTCTGTAGACTAATAATACCTTGTCAATAGAACTGTTTAAACTTTTTTTATTCTTGGTTGTGTTATGGTTTGCAATCATGCATTGCAACCCTGTAGAGGACACATGAACTTATAATTTTTTTAGAGACCTGATCGATATATTAGTTGGTTGGGTAAATTCCTCGTTATCAGCACAAAAGATTTTCGTCCTCTTTCCTTTATCATACATCTTCTCAGTGTTCAAGTCACTTCTTCTTGCAACCGTTTTCATACAGTATACATTAATCTATTTCTGAGCCTACCTCTGATCTACGTGAGGTGGGGAAGTACAAATCTAATTATGATAATAACTAGTTGAAAGTCGTTGATAGTCGAAGTCGACAGAACAAAATTATATTTTAAAAGTACCTTACTGCATTAGAGACCGAATTGAGAAACCTTATAGCATTCAAGATCTGCTGTTCATTTGTTTCTTGCTTCTTCATCGACTGCATCTCCATGGTAACTTTTTCATATACCGAAATTAGCGGAAAATTCTAGCACATTTGCAATAATTATTTTCGCCTCCGCAGATTGACGAATAGTTAGCAGGAGCTCGTCAAAACACGTTGCGCACATTTCGCGTCGCAATCACAACTGATCCACCAATTTATGGTGAGTACTTTACTTAGTTGATTTTGTAAACGAAACCGCATAATCGTTGAGATAATGAGTGACTCATCATCAACATCATCTTATCAGGGTGAATCAACTTTATTGTCAAAGCACTCCTTTATTGTCCCAGTCAAGGAATATTAAAAATTTGTATTTTTGTATAAATAATTCCTATTCTTTTGTTATCTTAGTAGATCTATTATTTGTATGACCGTGTTACTTTGTTTTTTTTTTTTTTGTTTGTAACGAACGAGGCAGAATTTCATAGAAAAAAGATGTCATGTCGATCGAACACTGTAGGTATGGAGCTTTTTTTAAAAATGTGTCTGAATGTACAACATTTTTACACCATTTTATATTTCATAATAAGTTAAACTTACGTTTTAAGTCAGTATCCTTTTGTAATTTTTTCACTCAAATTGTTTTTTTTACGCACCTGAGCCAAAAGTAGTTTGTCTACTACATCGCCTGACTTCCTAACAGCCTAACTAGTCGAAATAAAAAGGAGGGTTCTTTAGATTAAGTTGAAATTTGAAATATTTTAATCAATAAAATCACAATAATCACTTTGAAACAGGTTAAAGCTAGGTAAATTTACGTCTTTGGAAATAAAGAATTAATTAATACATGTGTACTACTTATTAAATTAATTCTTTATTTCCGAAATGCGGACAATAGTTTCTGCGAACTATTTCGCTGCCCCTGCCCTAACATAGCTCTATGCCTATGGATTTCTTCGTTACAGATTCTATCGCGTGGTGAAACTCTTAGCTTATCTCTTTCCATAGGTCGTGAGCGATTATATTAACAAATGTCAGAATAAATGTACGAGTATTTTAGAAAACATTGTGCTGCTAAAGTTCGTCAAACTATGTGGGTGGATCCCACGGGATAGTCACCCACACATTCCATGTCTATGTCTCGGCGGCATCGGTAGATCGTTAAATCCACCATTATAAGATGTGCCTAGTAGGCAGATCATGGAATGACATGATATGGCTAACTAATACCCTTAAATCATTTAATCTGACCATAGGCCGATCATTAAACGTAGGTTGTAAGAAGTTTTCTTATTATTAATGAAAATAAATAAATATTTTGTAGTTTACCTTGCTATGCCGAAATTTTGTGCGACCGTCAAACAAAGCAAAGTGCCAATAAATAATTATGTAAGTATGTGAAATGCTACTATTTGAAATGTCTAGATATAATAAACGTACACAATATTGAGGCTAGCTTAAAACTAGGCACATTGACGAATATACATTTAGCTATTTAATGAAGTGGCAGATTTAAATATCTATATATTTAAATGGCACTACACATTCAACTTTCAATTTCAGATTCGAATCCCAGACATGAAGACGGGAAATTGTGGAAAATCCAAATAGTTAGTTTTTATACATTTTGCATCAACAGGCTGAATCAAACATGAATGAATATCGTCACACGACGTAAATAGGTTAATAGTACTATAGATATTAATAAAGAAGCGGCCGTTGCTTCTTGTGATATATTCAGATATTTAAATGAATACACCTACGTTTTGTCTAATTTGTGTTATATACTTAGCCCTATGTATTTTTTAAAATTCTTTATAATAATTTATATGAAAACCACCTTGGTTATCAAGCTTTAAAATAAAGTATCATTATGGAGTATTTTTCCAAGTTTTGTCAAAGATCGTTCTTCAAAGGCTTTGGAACTAGCCTAGTTTTTATTAAAACCAGAGGTTTTTCTAGAGCGCAGCGGACTTTTTACTTTTATGTGACACAATATGTTGCAAACATTTCAAAATGGTGCTAGCAGAATGTCAATGTGTTTATTTGCACTGCGATATAAGGTACGGACTTGAAGTTTGGGGTCATTAACATTTAACATTATGACGTGGATAATCTTAGCCAAAAACGCTTTAAGACGTTACAAGGGCGTGGTTTTTAGGGAGGTTATGACCTTGTTAAACCGAAGACCCTCCATTAGACAGTAAGGTAATTATGTTTGTAAATAACAATAACCTTCAAATGATATCAAAACAAGGGAAATAATTAAGAAATATTTGCTTTAACTGTAAAAGATTTTTTATAGAAAAATATCTATAAAATATGTAACGATGCTGCCAGGCAACAAGAAAAACAAAAACGGATTCCTTAACAATGTTATAAGAAAATGCGCTTGATGGTGGTATTGAAAATGGCTTAGAAAAATATATCTGGCTGTTCTATTTCCTATTGGTGTGAGCTAGCTGACACATCAAACCCCTGAGGGTTAGAAGATTAGATATAAATTCCCATTAGAAGGCTGGCTTTGAAACCAGCCTTCTATGCTCGCCTACCACAGCTGAGACATGGGCGAGACGGACGGATCAAATGCAGATTAGTAGAGTAAGTAGAATTTTCCGTTCTTGGACATGTCTTGGAAAAAAAACGTTTTAAATACCTAAGTACTTCCTACTCTTTTATATGTCTTTTACATTTTTTTATTTTGGACATGCCCCCGGTTTTCTTGCGATGTTTTTCATCACCTTTTGAGTGAAACATCATAATATTTAATACTCACTTGTCATGCTTAGTGTTGCGCGTCGGAGTAGGGTCGAGCTGCAGCGGGGTGGCGGGCGCGGACCGCGGCACATCGCGCCCGCCGCCCGCCGGACCCGCCGCGAAATTGCCGGTTGACCTGCCAACAAACACACGTTTCAGCAACAATTCAATGTACTATTGCGAACTTCTAGCCAAGTCGATACTTAGCGGTTATATGAATAACAGAAGTCAGAAACAATCATGTTCTAAATTTTAAGAAAAAAATTTACTAACTACAGTTAAACCCGAAACAAATTATGATCACGGAATATAGGTCCCTAATACGGTACGGTATCATATTATGGCCAACACAATATATGAACCTGATTTGGAGAGTACCTGATTCACTGATTTTAAATATGTAAGTATCGGTTTTGTTTAATCAGCTCAAGTTTTGGAGTTATTAAAAAAACTATTTAATTATTTATATATAAAATATCCGTTCCTTATTACCCTGCCTGATACCAATCCTACATGACTTTCATATCTTGATGAAGCCACTTTCCCTGTTTTTTACCTAAGTGTGGGAAGCAGTCCAGTGCAAGCAGCGTATGTAAAAGTGTACACATTAAAAGAAACACACTGCTCTAAGAATGGAACTTCGAAATTCCAGATCTCATCTCCTACAGGACTCAAGAGAGAAGATAAAATATGCATCAAAAAAAGTCTGCGCGGGCCAAGACGCTGGGCGTGTCACTCACAAAGTGTAGTTTTATTATTGCATCTCATAAGACGTAGATTCAATTCAGCGCAGCATAATGGAAAAGCTACAAAACAAACTCTATCGCTCAGCCCTCTGAGAAAAGAGAGAAATTGTACACTATAATAGTAAAATGCTCTTCTATTAGTACAGAACTTCAGAATAATGACAATTCATTTCCTAAAGATGCGTATGAATGCGAAATGAAAAAGCTTGATAAATAAAGTTGCTTGCTAATAAACTTGACGCTCCAGATTTTTACACAAACCCTAAAAATATAGATCAGTTGTACTCACACAATCAAATATTATTAAATACGTTAATTTGGCCTATCAATAACAATATGGCGAATTCATAGAAAGTATCAGAACGTAACATACTAACACATACGCTGGTTGATAATCATTACTGCGGTAGAGAAAGTACTACCTAGAACTCGTATTATTTTCATCTGCAAGAGGGAATGATTCGTAAGAGATAAAAAGCGGTAGGTAATACATAAAGCTTAACTAATAAGTAGTTTATCCACATACCTTTTATATCTATGATTTCTACGACGACTAGATTTCGGTGATGCAACAACAAAAGACGGCTTATGCTTTTTTGTAACTTTAGTCCTCGAGAGGGTCATGTTAGTGACATCAACTCGAGCGTCTTTACACTACGGAAGTAACTTGACTACGAACTTTAAAAGGGTATAGTACAAGTACAACAATGCAAGTTCAATTTAAATATTGCAACGTTTAATTATAAACATTTAACAATTACAACGCACGTGTTGTATTTTAAACTAACAAGATATATTTTTAAAACTCTCAACGTCACACACAGTAGCGAAACAGACATAACAGATACGAAATGCCAAGCGATTGTGATCTAAAGCATGGTACAAAATAAAATCGTAGACATTTGTATAAACAATGACGTGTTCGTTCATTGCCAACTCTAGAAAATAATGCTGACTTTGTAAACAGCAAAGCACACCTTTCTATTTGATTTATAGTGGCCAGTGTCAACACACAAGTTGACATGCAGCACCTACTTTACCCACATGTTAGTATCTAAATTATGTTCCATTTCGCACCTTGAAAACAAAATTGTTCTATACTTAATAGTATTGTATTATGTAGGACTACCATCGTCATCATAATATAAAGACTATTAGTAAATCATGCTTCAGATCGATTGACTTTTCCATTGAAAAGCCTAAAATGGTTAGCACCGCTGGGTACTCTTTATCCAGCCTTGACTAGAGACCTTGGTTGAAGCAATGAGCACAATAAAGATGCATCCGTAATGCAATACCATTGAAACTGTTTTTATTGACGACGTAATGCGCACGAAACCCACTCAAATAGTTTCAGAGGGAAGATAAAGAAGAAAAGAGGAAAGAACAATATTCACTTATGTAATCAAAAATGCAGCAGGATGTGTGTGATAAGCTATTTTAATATCTAAGGGTGTTGGTTGTATATCAACTGATATACTGATGGATAAACAGATAAATATTAATAATATCGTTTAACATTCATGTGTGAATTGGTTCACAAATGAAATGCGCCATCTACCCAAACAAAACAAAGTTTGTATTATGTTTGTAAATATTACATTTTAATATCTTATGTTCATCAAATAAATGTTACGTTTTGAAGCTTTCAATTTAATAAAAAAAACTGTAATCGTTTTGTAGAATATTTTGTGAATCAATAAAAATAAAAACTAATTACTAATCAATCTACTCTGAATCGGTATTAAAAAATATGTTAATAATAATGACTACCTAGCTACCTACTCTAATAATAATAATGATTCGTGAATAATTAAACAAATATATAAACGAAATGAATAAACATAAAACAAATTGTAACAAGGCACAAACATCAAAGGTTGTTTTTCCTCAAAGTAAAGATTTCCCATTATTATTGTTTTGGTGACCACTCACACAAGCCAAGGGTCTTGAATTCGGTCACAGCTTGGGTACTACGTGGACAAGTCCCGTCCCGATGTTCAAGGCTACGGGAAAACCAAACGAGCCTTGCTTGACAAACGGAAGTACCCTTGTATCAAGACCGTTGGCGGTAACGAATCGTGTCGTGTTTTAGTGGTTATAATTGTTATTAAAACTTTGCATAAAACAAAAAAAGTGAACGTTTTGAAGAATATTTTTTTGATCAATAAGTAAGTTCGTATGAGTCAGTGGCTTTTCCGGTGTGGTGCGGAGTTTATAAGCCACCCGAAGGCTTCCGTCATCACAAAAATATGATTTAGTAAAATAAGAAAACAGATATGAATACATCTAGAGACACTGGTAGAGGAAACAAAAATGATATACTAGAACAATAAACTAAAATATCCTAAGTTCAAAAGAGATGAACTACTAAAAGGTTAGATTTAGAAACTGTTGCTGAAGCTTTAATCTTAAAAATAGTTACATTTGCAGGCGTCTGCTTGTCTCGTCATTCTATCGTTATTATGTTATCGTTATTCAAACCCGCCTGAAAGTTATTTAAATAAAACCCTTGATGTTAGGAAATACGAGTATTCTAATAAACTGCTTTGCGTAACACAAAACAGAAGTGAAAATAGAACGAGGCAAGCGAACCCACTTTAAAACTTAAATATTCCAGAAATTAGTTCCTCTTGAACGGACTTGTAGAGAGTTCGGAGTTTTGTTAATGACATCTTATTATTAAGTGATGTTCCTGGAAATTAAAGCAGATAGGCTGTACGGCAGATTACGGAGTCGGATAACAAAGTGAGTTTTATGTAACGATAAAATACTTTTGATCGCGGAAATTTAACGTTACAAGAAACGAACATTAAAATAAATTATATATAGTCTTGTGAATATAGCCCATTTTTTTCTTAAATTATTGATTCCAAAAGCTTATTTACAGAGCCAAGAACGATAATACTAAAAATTGTCTTAGAGTCGCTGTTATGCAGTTAAACATTTTTACTTAACTACTATTCCAATCGGTGAACTCTTCAAAAGCATTTGTTTGAATATTTACTATAGCATAGAACGGTACATTCTTTCGAGATAAAAAAATTATTCCAGAGCTTAAACCGTCTGCATTCAAAATTTCATCACAATCGGTTAAGTCGTCACAGAGATACGTGGTAACAAACATTTACACACACACACACAATTTATAATATTATTAGTACCTACTAATAATATTATAAATTGTGTGTGTGTAACAATACAAACAATATTATTAATATTATCATAACCTTATGATAATATTAATAATATTGTGACTGATCCTAGAAATGTCTGGGAACTTACTCGAGTTAAATTAAAAACACAGAACGAACTATTCAACCGGCTTACTAGAATTTAACTGCCTCGTGTCCATAATTTGACTTTCACCGTGTTTACCTGAAGTTGTTTTAAAACATAGCATGCTATTTGAAACGGGATTCTCGTATTCAAAGAAACATAAAACTGTGTTTGATAACTTTGTTGGATTTGGAACTTCATTGAATTGGTGAAAGGTTGCAGAGGAGGACATGGCTGTATTCTGGATAGCGATCGTGATCTTTTCAAATATCATTTATGTTGAGAGTGTAAGTGACTCGGCATTAACTTTAAGGTTGAAGCATTAAATACTATATAAATGAATTAAATACTATGAAAATTTCCAGAGAATGATTCCATTGAACTATATAACAATACAACCTATCATCGACGAATCTGCAGTGACATCTCCTAACGAAAGCATCGAAGACAACCCGTACGAAAGAGTAATAGGACTAAAAGATCTTAACATCAAACCACAAGATGGGTATGAATTAGAAAGAAAACGCATCAACAACAATAAAACAATGAAGGTTAGTGATCTAAATAGTCTTGATATTGATGTACGAAGAAAGAACTTAAGGCTATTTCTGTTTTCAGCCTTGTTCCATAGTTGTTCTTTCAAACGCTCAAAACCCAAGTATGCAGTCGCTATTGCGTAAATACAGATATGATGCCAACGGTTAGTAGATTTTTTTAAACAGCTGTAGATTTAACACTAACCTACCTTCATAGGAATAAGAACGAAGGCCTAGATGACGCAGCAAAGTACTCTCTACTCTTGACCACAGGTGTCTCGACACTCAATTCCATAATACTCTTCAGATCGGCGTGGAGCGAAATGGAAATTTATCACGAGAGGGCACAACCCTTACCTCTGCATAGAAGACTTTATATATAATAACATATAGAGTTCTATATATAATAACTCTGATAAGTAATAACAATAGTAAAATGGCATAATATAAGTACTTACTTTGATTTTAGGGTTCTTGATACCAAGCAGTGTAAAATATTTTATCAAATTGCCACAAGGATTTGGATCAGCGCCAGTTTTAGTGCCTTTGAACGACAAAGCATTTTCCCCTCTAGGAGGATTTGTAAGGTCAGTTCAGAATCCTTTTTGTTTTATTTTTATAACTAGCAGTTTATTTTCAATCACCTGTTTAATGGCTTTAGGTCGTTGTTTGCAACGGAGATAAATAAATACAGTGTTTTGTTTCAGATATTATAAGGAAGTACCACCAATTCCTCAGTCGTGGTGAATTTTATAATATTATGATTCTCTAATAAAATATACGCACTTTGAAAATGTTATATTTAAACCTAATAATGCTGTGTGGATTGTCGAGCACTATTTATTTATTTATTATAATGCTTTATTTATTTGCGTTGTCGTACCTTATGTAAACCAATCTATTGAGAAAATTTAGGAAAGACAATCTGTTTTTCTTTGTAGATGTTAATATGCAGGACAAAAGTTTAAGAAGTTTATAAAACTCGTAGTTATCATTAGTTTCTTTCTAAACATAATTCCTATCCTATCCTAGTGTAAAGTCAGCCAGGACTATTTTGACGTTTGTTGAATGTGATCTACTTCTGCTGTGGTTGAGTGTGTTAATTTATTTAATTTCATCTACTTGCACGTAGGTTAAATTTTGACTGTTTGACCTAACGCGTTGACCTTCACTGTATAATCCTAAGTAACTTATTTCAAGATTATGTATCGAAAATCGTTATTCATTCTCACGTTAACAGCTGTTGTCATACACGCGTCGTGTGACGGGTTTCGTAGAGCAAACACGCTGTTCTATGGGAATGACGCACATGCGCTATGATGCATGATATTGAAGCAATAATATTATTTTAATAACGCGAAAATAGATTTTTAATTTTGCACGCAATTGGTCTTAATCATAAAAAACTGACTAATTTGGATAGACATTTTCAAAAACCAATTTCTTAAAAACTCTTTAAACAAATTTAGGTAGGTAAGTGTAACATAAATTTTACGAATTACAAACGAATTCAATATTTATATATATTTTTTTTGTTTCAGAATATAATTTACCTTTTTATTTACGTGTGGGAATTTTAATGTAGTTCGGTTCTTAATATCTACAAAATAAATTGTAAACATGCCAATCATCGATTACAAGGCCTTTGTTGGTCTAACCTTAGTATAATAACACGTTATTTTAAGGGTCTAACTATATTTGGATTTGGGTACTCTACCTTCATGTACAATTGTACATGTAGCGTTGATTTCTAAATTATTCAAAAGATGTATTTAAAAGAATTCTACGCCTGTTTTTAGTTCTTCCATTTCGTCCTGAAATTGTTTACGAATCAAGGCGTGATAAACAGAGTTAGGTACAAAAACACAACCCAAAACCGGCTGTGGGCAATGAAGGAAGATTTGTGTCTTATGGCTGGAAAACGTCATTACCCTATATCTCCCATCTCCGTACTGTTAGCAACAAACTAAGCAATGAGCAATGACCAAATGCCGACGGTTGGCTGCAAGCCAAGTGCCAACATCCATAACAGCATTAGGAACGACGAACATCAACCGCTTTGTAGTTACAAAGCGTAGTGGATTCATTTTGAAATTACAAGTTTACTATATTTGTTTTTGGAAGTATAATCGATTGGAGTGTGGTATATCGGTTCGTCACGTTTTGATTAGCTTACATCTATTCCATTAGTGAGCCTTTGCAACTATTTGCAAACATTGATAAACAATAATAATACAATCATAAAATACGTTGACCATGGATTATTAAGGTTTCTGCGAAAACTGTCACGTACCTAACTACCAACCAAAAATACGTTTAGCTTTGCGTCATAGCGACATTCAGTAACCATTATAACGGCAGCAAATTACGACTATAGAAATACAATATTATAGGTACCTACTACTTTTTTATCAGACTATCGATATTCACCAATTTTTTGGTAAATTTGGAAATTGACCATAAAGAAAATTGGCATTGGCACGCGCTTCAGATATTAGTATACTAGGTATTGTATGTAGGTAGGTAGGTATGGTCCCAAATCCAGTTTACAGAATGGCTCTTTAATTAAAAAGAGCAACCCCTTATCGATATCACAATTGGAGCAAAACTCTCTAGAATATAGGCCAACACAACAGCCATGAGACCTGTTTTAATTTACAAACTCTCCGTCTGTTTTCAGTGTTGTAAGTTATCATCGTCATCATCATTTTTAGCCTGCCACACACTGGTCGGTAAGGGTCTCCTTCATATACCTACTTAATGTTAAAAAAACTAATGTTGTTTACTAAGGTTGTTGTACCTCGACGATATTATAACTGCTTTTTTAGCTAGAGTTGTGTTGGCTAGAGTGGCAACCAAGCGTACGGCCCACTTGATGGTCAGCGGTTACCGTAGCCTATGTACGCATGCAACATCATAGATATCACTTGCGTGTTACCACCCTGAGACGTAAGATGGAAAGTCTCATGTGCCTGTAATTTCACCGGATACCATACCCTTCGAACCGGAACACAGCAATGCGAGCATTACTGCTTGGCGGCAGAAATAGGTATGGTGGTAGTCCTTCCCCGGACGAGCTCTATCACAAGAACCCTACTACTCTTGTGATAGGTAGAGTAGAGACCAGTCGTAGAGTTTTGACAATACAGAACGCAGACGTTATACCTAGTAACTATAGTTGCATTGCAGGTTTCAGTATTCGTCCACAAAACATACGACGTTATAGCAATCTCAACACAACTTTTATGGATGCCACACACGCTACGTACGATCGGACTTTACCGTTCGAGCTAAGTGTCGATAATCGTAGTGTGTGTGCAAAATCGTTGCAGTTTTTTACGATTTTTTAGAACCGAACTGTACCATCGTGATAAATCGTTTCCGTTCGAACTGTACCGTCTTATCGAAGCGATTTGTTGTAACGTGTGCGGGGTCTATTATATTGTTCGTCGATACGGCTACCCACAACGAATTAGGAGCTTCCGTTTAATATGACATCATCGTTTAGTATGCTATGAGATGGTCCTCAATGGTGGTAGGTAGTGCTAGCGCCGTTATTGATCTTGGTTGTACACATACCTACCTACTTCTTCCTATTTGTAATAACAGAAGACGAGCACTGGTTCAGTGAAATTTTTTGTTTGTTTATGTCAATAAGTGACAAAACAATGAAGGCGCCCACCTGATGTTAAGCACCACGCCTGACTATTACAGATGCAGTGCACCCAAAGGTTAAAGTTTTTAAGTGTTTGCGTGGCACTGCACTGCGCTTATCACCCCGAGACATTGTTGTTAAGTCTCTTTCGCCCAGTAATATCACTTGCTAGTTGCTACAGTGGCCTTCAAACCTAAACACAGTAAAGCTTGTACACTACTGCTTGGAGGTAGAATATCTGACACTGCGGTGGTACCCAGTACCCACCACGGCATGACGGACTCTTGCTGAAGAGTCCTACCACCAGGTAAAGTGGTAGTGGCCCCCATCTTCTGATACTAAGGTAAGTATAGTGTACCAATGGATTTTTTATTCTAAAAAAATATATGAACATTGCCTACAGAACTATATTTAAGTCTAATGAAAGAGTTCGTCGATTTGTATGGAAACCGAGCGCGTACCTAACATTTTGCGTATTTGTATTTTTCACACAAATGTATTTTAGTGATGAGAATTAGGTAGGTATAAGCCGCGCGAAAATGAATGATTTAAAAGCATCGATAACCACGCGGCAAACCGATTCTAGGCACTGCCACACCACCACACCCGGTTGGGAGCAGACTGAGTTTCGCGGCGAGTAAAGAGGTTTTTTTTTTATGTCAGCAAGTGACAGGACAATCAAGGCGCCCACCTGATGTTAAGCACCACGCCTGACTATTACAGATGCAGTGCCACCCAAAGCTTAAAGTTTTTAAGTGTTTGCGTGGCACCGCACTGCGCTTATCACCCCGAGACATTGGTGTTAAGTCTCTTTCGCCCAGTAATTTCACTTGCTACAGTGCCCTTCAAACCTAAACACAGTAAGGTTACTTACTACTCAGCCCTTACTTAGCCTATTTTTAAGGCATGCGCGGTACATACACAAACTTATTCTACTTAAATATTGTTCTGTGGCATTGCCAGTGCCCTAAACGGTGAAGGAAAACATCTTAAGGATTTTAAGTTGTTCCTTTAGGGCCCATTGATTTATTCCATCCTGTAAAGCAGCATCAAAGTATTTATAAATACCTGCAAGCTATCAATGCCAAATCAATACTACCAACCTAAAGTTATTCGATAGAAATAGCTCTTTCAGCTTTAATATTTCAATGAAAACAATAAGCTATGTCAAGGATTCTGATTGTAGCAGTTTACTATTTGACTCATAGGTATTGAAAGGAATGAGTTGGTATTTTATGTACTACACAGACTTACACTGTAGAACTGTTATGCAAATGTCAAGGTAAATAATACAGGTCTTATAGCAGTTTTATAAACTTGGAAACAAGCTGTTCAAGGTAAATACTCTTATAATAATTAATATTTAAAACTGAATAAAATCAATTTAATTTACCCCAAGCATAATAAATCTATTATCTACGAACCACATTAACACATGTTTGTGTAGAGAGGCCTAGATACTTGAAGTAAACAAATACCTTTCTTATTTTTTGTATTTTCAAGGACCATTATTTAAGTAAAGATACCATGCCCAAATCAATCATGTTGTAGTGATATCTGCTGATGTTTATGTTATCAAAGTTTATCTAATTTATTTTAATCAAAATCGGACAATTGCAAGCTAGACTCGCACACTTTGAGGGTTCTGTACTCCAGGAGATATGACATTTAAAGCCCTTTTTTAAAACTTAAGTTACTTTATTTTACACATTTCAGTTTACTATTTGAATTGTAGCGTTTTTAATACATTAAGTTATGAGCTTGATTTTTGAAGGCACTTTAAGCTTACTGATATTTGTTACCTATTTAGGATAGATACTTCCAGCTCTAATTGACAATAAAAGGTGTAAAAAGACAGACAAACAGACAAAAGGATCCAAATTTTTTTATGGGCTCTCTCTATGCTTCCTTGCTGAAGTACAGACAGAACTCTAAATAACATAATAAAAGTATTCTAAATATCTAAATAAGGTATAAACTTTAAAAAAATTACCAAGTTTTCCTTATGGTCAATACTTCTTTGGCTGGCTTCCTGCTGCTTCGATCAGTGATGACTGAGAAACGGTCACTTAAACTCCTCTTTACTTCAGGGAACCGAGATCCAGATGTCAGCTTCAATGATTTTCCCGTAACCAGAGCCGGAGACTTTTTTATCTTAGAATCTTGCACTTCTTCAGCAGGCTCTGTCTCTACAAACTGCAAGGAAACTATTTTGCCTCGTTTTTTGAACTTCAAGTTCGAGTCTGATACATTGCACCTGGGTTCGGATATTTTAAACTCACGATTCTTGTTGTATCCGTGTTCGCTGTCTCCGAATCCTTGAACGAAACACAGCATATTTTCGTCAGGGTAACCCTCCTTCATTTAGAAGGTCATGCCTGTTTAATAAACTTTATAAGATAAAAGATGATTTAATCCTATAGAGGTTTCATTCAACAATGATTAGCGCACATTTTCGAAAGCGAAATCAAGATCGCAAAATTATTCGCGTTTATACCTTGCAATTTAATTAGTCAGAGCTTGTAATTAAACACTTGATCGAAAAATGTTACCAATAAATCTCTCCGCACGCAGTTAGACTATTTACACGACACAAAATTTTATTTTTCCCGAGTTTTTTTCGATTTTAATATAAAATTTATACAAATTTTTTGTCGCGACAGACGGACGACTGACGACTTTTTGTTAGCACTCCGAGCCGAGCCCGAGCCGAACGAAGTGAAAACGTCAACTTGACTTGACAGGTGACTTGACTTGCTTTGCTTGACGTTTGTTTTTTCGACGAGACGGACGAGCGAGGCTGTCACGCACGCACGCGAGACTGGATGGATGTGACGTTAGATTAGAACCAATCGCGTTCGCTCCATTGCTTGTGTTCTGTGCCTGTCTGTCTGGCTTGGCTGCGCTTTCGACTCTCGGATCCAACCGACCAGCAGCACTGCGCCGGCCTTGCTGCGCACCGTCTCTGCCATGTCGATGCCGCCCCGCTCTGACCGCGTTGGCGACGTCTTGCTTGTCTGTCTGCCCGCCTGACCTGACCATAATATACTACCTAGGTACCTTAGAGGTACCAACTCTCTCTCAAGCTGACGACGCCTGCTTAGGTACCTTTAAAATGTATCTAATGACTGAAAAGATTCGGGTGTGGGGTTCCAGCAGCCTTAAATAGCACTTCTTCATCTACTTCCGTGGATGTCGTAGAAGGTGACCAAGGGATCACATTAGAGAATGGGCAATATTCACCTGAGGATTGCTCTGTTATTTTACTGCGGTCAACATGCTTAGTAAACAGAACAGAACAGCTAAAAAAATGCGATCAGTCGTTCTGACATAATGTGGCCAAAGAATGTCCAGCGGTAGACGTAGTTTAGTTTACTGTCTGATTGTTAATGAAATGAAGAGGTTTAAATAGAGTAAGTAAACACATAGCATTAAAGTGATGTTATTTTTATGTGACCATGGGGCAAATACGCTCTAATAAGTAACGTAGTACCTTGTAGCACGTGTAGCAGACTCGAGTAAACAGACCCAGGTACCTATCATTATCATAGGTAGGTAATATAAAAAAAGCTCAAGAAGAAAATTTCTAAAGATAGTTTGACCAAACAAATAAACCCAAATAATCTAGGTAGTTAGTACCTATTAGTACCCACATAACATTCAACTTTTTAAATAGGGGAAACCCAATTCATTACCCAGGGGTTGCAAAGGGATCAATAGGAATCACCAAGGTTACTGGGAGCCAAACACTCAATTTATACAGGGTTTCAATTATGATGTAGGATTTTTTTAAATCATTATACTACCAAAGACATTGAGAATAATCTGCTCGAAGCTACTAACTATTTACTATTTACCTACATTTATAGTGTGTCTAAAGCCGGTTGTATAATTTTGGTTTAAATATTTGCAGAACGCACCAGAGCCATGCCATGCCTAAAAAAAGCCAAACAAAACCCTTAACGTCAACGCGACGCGACGGCCGACGACCGACGACGAGTCAACGACACGTGACGGAGGGACGTCAAGCAAGACCCCAAGCGTTATCTGTACCTGTAGTACATACATATTAGTTCCATTCCATGGAGATTCCATGCCACAAGCAAGACGTTAATGGACTCAATAAACGAAGAAGAAGACCGCTTCTTCGTTTATTGAGTCCATTAACGAAGAAGAAGACCTTTTTTAGCACCATTGAGTTGTGTGATTCAACTAAGGCCTAAATAAATAATAAATAAGGCTTAATAAAACTGGTTTGTCTACTACAAATAGACCAGTGTAGTTTGGGTCATTCTAGCATCGACATCGACACGACGACACCTGCTAAGAAATAGGTAAAATGCCTTTTGCTCTATTTAATTGCATACTTACAATCATTAGCAATCGTTAATTACGCCAGCGCTATTATCGTTGCACCATACATTCCTGTAGGTACCTACCTAAATAGAGCTGCTGACATGATCAAAAAAATATACCTACAGCCAGCGTGTAAAAAACGAATAAGTACCGAAAACGAAAGACGGTGGTACAGCACCCCAAAATTAAACCAAAAAAACACTTGCCTGGAAAAAAAATATAGTAGGAGAAAACACGATTTTTATGTTTTTATTTATTTTAGCAGTCAGCAATGTATTAGTCGTGCGTGTCGGTGTCGTGTCGTGTGATGTGACCGCAAGTGACGGTGCGCGGGGCGGCGGCGCCGGCGCGGCGTCTCGCTCACGCGCTCGGTCGATGACCTGACGAGATCATCTGTTTGTGCTACAGGTGCATTGCTGTTTTTTAATTTAATTTACTTTTTGCTTTTAATAATGAGATAATTCGGTAGATAGTGATCTTATTATATTGTACTAATAGTGAAGAAGCGTACAGGAATAAATAGAGACAGCTCCAGCCTGAAGAAGTCTTTTATTACGAGGGCTTCCCTACCCCGGCAACTAGGTGTGCACTGCCCGCACATTTATATGTGTATGTTTTTTGTAAAATATTTTATGAATCATGGTCTGATTGCACCCCCCCCTGTTTTTGACATCCTGTCTTTTTACATCCTGTATTATAGTACCATGGCTACTGGGTAGTAAGTAAGCTGGGTAATAAGCTTGTTTGTAGGTAGGTAGGTAGGTATGATCTGTTTTTGATGGTGCGAGTCAATGGTCTCGCCTTGGCAACATTTTACATGAAAATTTGTTTTGGTGGGATAATATTTGTTCTGAAATGTTCTGATACCTACCTATAGGTAACTATGTGGATTGTGGGTTTGCATGTAAAAAATATTTTATCAATTTATTCAAGCAGGTACCTACCTAGGAAGTTGTGTGTAGGTTAGGTACACATAAAAACACCTTTTTATTTTATATTTCTCTGTCTGTCCTTCCCTGCCATATTATTATATCTGCAAATGCAAACAACAGGTGCAGTGCAGACGAGAACAGACAGCAGTGACGAGAACTTAAAGAATTTTGGCAGCAAAAAAGGAGTGTCGCACACGTCATTATTGCCTAAACAATTTTGGCTCAGTTCCAGAAATTATTGTGACGCAATGTCTTCATTGAGGACATACTTTTCAGACGTAGGTACATTAATCGTTTCTTATGTATGTTATGTACGTAGCAGGTAGGGGGGGGTTGTTTATTCCTTAGAATAATAATATTGGTACCTACCCACACGCAAATATACAGGGTCTTTCAACATTATTAGAACATATTATTCTAGGAATAGATTCCACACACATAAAAAAAAATACATGAAGAAAGTACCTTTTTTTACATTTTGTGTTAAAATCTCGAGTAAATCGATAAAGTTTATCTGCCCAATTAAGTTACCACGAGCGGGCGTAATATTAAAATATTCGAGCGCGCTCTGCCGCCCCGCCCCGTAGCGGTTAAGGTTAAGGGGGGGATCATTCACACGCGCGGTCATTGACACGCACCGCGTTCTCCCGTTTGATTCTAACAGGAATCACTGATAAATTGACTAGATAAACTTTATAGGTTTACTATTTATAATTATTTTTAACACAAAATGTAATTAAAAAGGTTCATGTAGGTATTTTTTTTTATGTGTGGAAGTCGAACCTATTCCTTGAATATTATGCGCTAATAATGACACGTTTATTTATGCGAAGCTTTCCCTTCTTCTAAAGTAGGTATTCTCAGAAGTGAACACAAAACTAGATGACAGGTGGAGTAAGGCGACAACTGAGTGGTGGCCGAGAAGTGGCTACAGAAACGTCGGTTGTCCGTTGGCGAGATGGGTAGACGACATAGTGAAAGTCGCGGGCAGTAAGTGGATCAGGTTAGCACAGGATCGCGGTAGATGGCACAAACTAAGGGCCTATTATCTAGCAGTGGGTGAAGTCAGGCGGTGGATGATGATGATGATGATGATGATGATGATGATGATGATGATGATGATGACAAAACCTATAAAATTACTTTTCAATTTTATTTTCTTTGATGTCCTGAAATGTTTTTCTTATAATTTTATTATGTGTAAGTAAGTAGGTAGGTAGGTACAAACATTAATAACATTGATTTCTTCGAAAACTAAAGATATTTTTAGTAGTTGGTACCTCTACCTACACCTAGGCATATTTTCTGATTGGTGTTTATGAGACACAGATCTTTAAACACGTTGACCTCAAAGGTCTTGGATCAAATTAAGTAGGTAGTCGATTTAGGTTAAAATTTAAATAATTGAAAGCCATGTTTAATTTAGGTAGGTAAGATAGATAGATAGATAACTCTTTATTGTATTACAAAAATAAAAATTAAACTAAAATAAAACTAAAATTTAAAAAAAAATTGAGGTGGTACAATGGGCCTACCTACCAACCAACCTTTAGTGACCCAAGTATTCGGTAGGTCTAGACTGCGGTGTACCACAAGGCTTCCTATTAGGATGACTATAATATTTATTGTAGGTAGGTACTAGATGAAAAAATCGCACTTAGGTACCTAGGTACCTACCACATTTCCTCCCGATCAAATCAACTCTATATGCGTGACTACTGAGAAGAAGAAGGATGTTAATTATGTAAAAAACAGCAAACTCTGTATCCCAGTGAGGCTGGGCTTAAATTAGAAATGCAATAAATACACGAGAATAGGAATCGCTATCTCAGTGACTAACTGGTCTAAAACGATGCATTGATCAGCATGCTGCGTATTCTAATTATAAAGAACAATGCTGGTTAAGACTTAACTGTTTTATAATAATGTCAGAGCAAAATTATTTCGAACGACAGCGTAAGAATTGAAAGAAATTATAAAAGAATGAAAGCTCGAAATAAGTGTAAATCATGAAAGCGACGACGTAGCCGCAAAGAAAATCATTCGACAACCTGCCCACTGCTAGGACACTGGCCTGGCCTAATCTCGAACGAGAGTTATTGGGTCGCGCACCCGATGCGGATTGGTGCATGGCAGATTTCTTTAGAATTTTTTTGCTTTGGGAAATTGGGAAATACCAGTTTTCTCGAAGGAAAATTCCTTCACATTTTAAGTGCACTAGATGGGTCAAAATCATGGCGACATCGGGAATACACGTAGCATCTTATCTTTTCAGAAAATAAGCTTAGCTCGAATAGCACTGTAATCAGGCCATGATGCTTACTGATAGATTAATTATATTTAGAAACCTTTTGCACTAAGTAACTTGTAAAGTAGGTTTATCACTATGCCAACATGAGATACAGAAACGTCACGATAAAGTTATGAGGAAAATACATAATTATTTTGCCCAATAAACCAGCAGTCGGTACGTAAAATATGTAATGTAGGGGTATTGTATTGCTGAATAGCCAGTCACACACAAGTTTATTATAGCACAATAGTATTAATTAGCATGGGCTTCGCGGAGGAAAACCTACTTTGGCTTTATAAGTAGGTATGTAGATACTTCAAGTTAACTGCTGTAGAATATATCGTTTCTTGTTTTACATCGATGATTTTTGGTGACTTTAGAATTTTCTGGAAAGTCAAATTATGGTAATACAAATAATTGGTTACCTCCGTCTCCAAAGCGAATTATCTGGCGAAATATTTCTTTTCTTGAGCAGAGCATTTCTGATGTTGACTAAAGGAAAGCTGTCTCTTCGTATCGCCCACCGTAACAGCTTCGAGTCCTTGTTTTCCGATTTGATGTTAGTTTCACTGTCTGACATCACATTCTTGCTAACTGGCATCACGGGGCTTTCCACCATAATTTTCTTGTTTACTGGTCTACGATCGTCGGTCATGAACGTTACATTTTTACATCCCGCCTTTGGGTCTTTGCTTCCTGAAGTTATTTTCTTGCATACTGTTAAAACATCCTTGCTGTTTATCGGCGAAACTGGCCCTTGTAACTGCGCATCTTTGCTGCTTGCAACACCATCGTAAATCGTTTTAATTTTTTCTTTTTCCAATAATACATGTTTGCTTTCCAATCGCACATTTCTGTTTTCTGATACCACATCATTGTTTTTTGCTTTATCATCTTTGCTTTTAGCAGTCACATCTTTGCACCCCGTGGCGTCGGTCACCACGCTCTTACTTCTTAGTAATATAACATCATTACCAACCTCTTCCATTAGCTTCATAAACTAGGAAACACTAAGAAATAACATCTAAATGCATAGGTACTATAAAAACCTCTTGCAACTTAACGAAATTTAAAAAAAAATCTTCCATCTAATGGCCAAATTGGTCAACTTAGGCCAATCCAAGGAACATAACTATCCGGCCAACCTATATGAACACTTCATTTTTCTTCCTGCGATGAATTAAATTTTTCAATCAATTAACGTTGTTATTCGCGTTAATTGAATGCAAATCCACAGTGATTCACTAACAACTTCACAAGCAACTGTTTCGTAAAGACTTCGACTGAAAACTAAAGGCAGTTAAATCTTATCTCATCATTCGTAATTTGTATTTTGATATGAGGTGAGCAAATATACTTTATTATTTGGACAGTCATTATTTTGATCTTAAATGTAAATTATACAAAGCGAGCAACTATAAAACACCTTGAATTACCCTTGATATCAGCTCTTTGTCACGTTCCTATGAATTATAAACCTAACGACTGTTTTTATTAAACTTAAAATTTAATGTCAATAACACAGTATTTTATAGGTTGGTACTAAAGTACCTTACCTACCTACCTAGTTGGACGATGTTAAAGTGATCGTTAAACGCACCCTGTAAAAGTAATGCGTCTGCCGTTCAATCTTAATAACGATGATGACCAGGCAGTGCCGATATAATACCTAGGTGAGTGAGTAGTTTACATTAAAATAAGCAAAGAAGTTTTATATAAGTAGAAAAGTAGTTAAGACTTGGTAGTAGCAATAGCAGTAGTAGTAACAAAGAAGGTAAAAATACCACAACTAAAAAAAAATAAGCTCACAACACCCATGAACATCTAGGTATATTTTAGTTTTGACCAAAGACCATTAGAAATAGTAATTATTATGAACAATACTTACTGTCCCACGAAGGCTGGAGAAGGAACCCTGAGATGGTTCCTTCGTGGTCGTTCAGCGTCACTGCCGTCACTCGCCTCTTCTATACCAACGTGACTGCCCCCTCCCGCCGACCTGATAACAAATATTTTTAATAACATATTGGAAATACGACCCTATAATCTAACAAATAAGTAGTTTTAACTTACAAAATTTAGGTTGTTTTCATCGTTTGTTATAATTTTATATTCTATGGAGTCATCTGGTAGTGAACATCCACCAGCTGATACTTATAATGATGATGCAAGCTTCGAGCATGTATTCTACATTAACATAAGGTTCCTACATCACAAATATCAATCATTTAACCCCGCACAAATTAAAACTAGCCATTTTTATGCTATTGTACAATGCCTGCCTTGGATCTTACTATAAAATATGAGGTACCTACTTAATAGCCCATATGCTATTACAAACCATAATATATGCCTGTGCCAAATTTCATAAGATCCGTTCAGTTGTTTGGGCGTAATGCTCCGACAAACATCCAAAGTTTACCTGTCCCTTTAAGCCCGGAGAGGGGTCATTTCGCCTATGCACGTGAATACTTTGACGTGTGTAAAAGTTAAATACATTGCATTTCATATATCCTTAGGTACTTACAAAAGTAAAATTATTATTAGGTATCTTAGAAAGCAACAACCCTGTGTTTGTTTTAATTCCATCTTCTCATCACCAGACGGCGCGAGATCAATAATCACGAAAGTTTTTACATATATAAAACAACTAGTTATGTACAGGATAATTTGATGTTGTGTGAAGGCACATTTTGTAGGAAAGTATAGGACGCATTTTAAGAATGAAAATCTTCGAAATTTCAAAAGTTGTTTAGCAAACCTTGTTCGCCAATACTTGTGAAATACCCGTCTACGGGCATTATGTGTAGGTACCTACACCGTGTTTAGAGCTCTTACTCCAAAATTACAATCTTATGCACTTTAAAAAAGGGGCCTCCATGGCGTTGTATGTGCTTTGTTAATGTTCGTGACATTCTAAACTTTATTTTTTTATTATTGCTATACTACTATAATATTACATTATCTACAGGAAAAACCACCAGTAGGTATTGTAACAGTTCGACAAACAAAAATTTATGTTAAACAAAAAAAAATACTCCAAATTATGTTCGTGGTTGAAATTTTACACAAGACAAACTACTATAATTTATCTACTTTACTATTTTATCATACCACCGACCGTCTCAATGTCACTTTGAATATTGTTAGTATTAATACCACATACATTTATTCTATAAATTACTACCTATTATAGGTTTCTACATTTAAACCTAGGAAAGCCAAGCACCACAAAAAAATCATATGCACATAAATTATAATGTTAGTACCTTCGCATTTTAAGCTTTCAAAAGCTGCAAGCGGGGTATTGAGTTCTCGTCAGTCGACATGCCAAACCTAGAAATAAGATTACGCATAAAGCCTCTAACATTCAGTTAACAACATGGTACCTACTAAAGTTCTATCTAAATGGTCAAATCAAATGGTAGTTATAATAATGGATAGGATAGTATGAAATATTTATGCAGATCATTGCTATGATGTAGGAGTTTGTTAATGTTATACCTATAGGGTCTTTCATTGTTAGTGCATGATATTTTTAAGGAAGAGATTCCACAAAAAAATATAGTAGGTACGTTTGTTGTTTTTTTTTAAATCTCGAGGAAATTTAGTTATCCATGTTGGAAATCGAGAAAACCGCGCGCGGGGAGCGTGTAAGTGACCCACGCATAAATAACACGCGCGGCAATGACCCGCGCGTGTCAATGACCCCCCCCCCATAAACACTACGGGGCGCGCGCGCTCGAATATTTTATTATTACGCCACCTGACTTGATTTTCAACAATGATAGCTAAGAAATTGACCAGATAAACTTTATCGATTTACTTCATATTTTTAATCAAAGACACATCTCAATAATTTAAAGAAACATTCCTTTATCTTCGCAACATAAATATTAGGAATAGTCACCCATCTAATTTTAACGGTGCACCGAGTTCCATGCAGATTCAAAATAGCATACCTAATATACTAAAATTAACAATGATTTTTAACCAAAAATAAACAAAACGGGACAACAGGCAGTGATGCAGAATAAACTTCCAAAAATAATAAACAGAAGAAGTAATTACCTACTAACAGTAACATCAATAATACAAAGTCCACTTACCGAAATATTCTCTTCAGGCGACTAATGACTCGTTAGTTTAGTTACACTTTTCTTTTAATTTCGTGGAAGCACGGTTTTGAGTGACACATTATGGTGCGCTTCAGGCCGTTGTTACTATAGGTATAGGAAAACAATATGTAGAAAAATATTTTTTTAAATAACATACTTTACATACCTACTATGTATAACACATATACTAGTATTTATCTACAATTATATAAAAGGAAATTACTTGCCAAGCAACCATATTATCCGCAATTTTAAATAGACTGTCATGAGTTTTCTATTGAATGAAACCATTAGATGCATTCAATTGAATGATGACATATAAGTTTAGAAATTGTAATAATATACCTACAAGTAACATAATAGATAGTTAAAACTAATGTGTAGTGTTTTGTGTGTGTGACTCAAGAGAAAGAAAGAAAGAAAGAAAGCAAAATATTTATTTAACAGCACACAAAAATCACAGAACGGATTCATAACAACATTTAAACATAATTTAAATTAAAAAAAAGACATACTATATAAGACATATCTATCAACTTGGGCATTACAAGTATATGTATAGGTACCTAGATCCAATTATATTATATCTAATCATTTTGATGTACAAATACATATATGCGTATAATATAATTTTATGAAACTATTAGGTAATTTTAGTGAAACACTTTAACTAAATTATACGTAAGTACTTACTTTTTGAAGGTTGAGCATTTAAAAAATAATATGAGTTAGGGCGTTTATTAGTAAATAGCGGCTATCAAGAATAAATAGTGGTAACTTTGTTATGCCATGACGGAATTTATATTATGCCGGATTCTCAATGTCTTTGTATGCCGGTAGGTATTTTGTGATTAACTGTTATTTTGACCTAGGGATTATTACCAAATTAAAATGTTGTAAAAAGTAAAGGATTCGTATACTTAGCCAATATTAAACATATTTTTTTCTTATAGCACATAGTTATGAGATCTAATAGGTAAGTATTCGATTTGTAAGTATGTAGATTACTTAGGTATCCATAACATGAGTCTTTTGCGTGCGTATGTTAGCAATTCGGTCCTGAGAATTCATATCGGTTTGGTTAATTAGTCTAAGTAGGTACCTGACTATTAATCTGCCACAAGTATCGGCATGTGCTGTTAGTGTTACTGTAGATACTAAGTTATTTAAATAAGTACTTACTGATTCATGTTTCAATACGAAAATATAACACAAACTTGGATTATTCCATGCAAAATGCGTATTATTAGATTAGTATCCATTTTAGACGGATTATTAGTTTTTCACAGTTTAAACAAGCTTTTTGCGTAAAACAAGTGGACGTTTAGTTAAGAATTAAGATTATTTGGCTATGAATTACGTTTTATCTCTGAATACACGTTAAAAATCACATGCACTGTTGCTAAACTAATCTGTCATCTGGGCTTATGTTATCCTCAAGCATTTTCTGCTTTATAGCAGCAATGTATAACGTACAGAATCCTATAACAAAAGCTAATAGATTCTATGGAAACATGCGCAATGGTGCATTGCGCATAATATCGATTGCAGTTAGTGTGGAAAAGAAATGGCGGAAAATTTGATTTTATATCATTTTAATTGTCTAGTTAATTCGATCCTCAATGCTGACATAATATCGTAGCGAGATCTAAGTAGTGCATTACTTAAATACCTATGAATTTTGGCTGATGTTGCCAAAATTTGTTGGTAGGTACTCTTTGGTTTCAATCGTTGGCTAAGAGAAACAAAAATTTATAATAACCGTAAAGTACCTACCTAACTACCTAATATCTAGTCTAATTGCCTAGACTAGAGAATACCTAACCTACCTTCTAACCATTTTGAGTTAGGCTAGAAATTACAGTACACTCGCTGTTCATGCATACATACATTAGTACCTACATACTTAGGACTCCCCATTACTCACTGAGGATTATAGGTACTACACTACCTAGCTACCTACATATTACTAACAACAACAAAAACATCAGTGAGCTCAGTGGTTGTTTAATAAAGTAACTTTATTAAATGCAAATCAATTTAACTTGGGTGTTTATTAGGAGTTTACTAGATACCTAACAAACCTACCTACCTACCAAAATTATAATCCTACATTACCATGTTAGTCTTTTTTTTTAATTAATTGATTATCTACTGGCTTTACATCAATCATGCCGTGTAGATAAGCGTTTACGGGCAAATAATCTATACTTATATTATAAAGAGGAAAGATTTGTATTTTTGTTTGTTACGAATAAACTCAAAAACGACTATTCCGATTTCAAAAATTCTTTTACCATTAGAATGCTACATTATCCCTGAGTAACGGGGGGTCATTGACACGCGCGGTTTATTGACTCGCGGGTCATTGGTACGCTTCTGTCTCAGTTTCCAACAAGGAAAACTACCAGATATACTTTATCGATTTACTCGAGATTTTTAACAAAAATTGTGTAAAAAGAAAATAAATGGGTAGTAGGTATGTACTTACATGTAAGTATATATATTTTTTTACGTGTGAAATCCTTAAATATTTTAAATTAATGTTAAAAGACCCTGTATAATGTGTTGATATTGATATGTTTAAAAATAAGATAACACACCATTCTTCATTAAATGATAGGTACTGGTTAACACACCATAAGTGACCCTACTGGTTACTGGAGAGATAAACTTACGTGATAGAAAACGAAGGTAGAGTTCCATCGCAACGGTTTAGCGCCGGAGTTGATCTGGTGCCAAGGACTCGCATCCGCCACGATGGCGTATCCAGGTAAACTAACTCTGCAACTGAAACATCTCTTTCAGCTTTTATGTCCAAAAACCTTGTACCTATCTAAGATGTTTTGGCGAAACAATTAATTTTAACAGATCGTCTTTACCCAAAGAGTCCATAGATTTACCAAAGTGCAATATCTCGAAAAACTAACCAAAGATATAACTACCTACTTGTAGCTAATTGTTTATTTAGGCAGGTAATTTAGTGTAGGTAATAGGTTAGGTACCTATTTAGTTTAGCAAAAAGCTGCAAAAAAACGAGTTTATCTACAAAGTGGTAAAGAACCTTGAGATTGGAATAATTACTTAGGTTTTGGAATATTTATTTAATTAGGTACTTACCTAGGTTTACCAAAATCGTTAGGTGGTAAATCAGCAAATGACTAAGTAGGCCTACAAAAGCAAGATTTTTTCATGACTTTGTTTTGGTTAAGTTTTAAAAATATTAACTTTAATATTTTGTAGTAATACCAATTTCCTCTGAGTACCAACCATGATCAGCGATGGAGCAAAGACCTGCATCTGACACAGACCGCCCTCGAGCCCGGAGAGCAGGCCTGTCTTTCTTGAAATACGCCCAGTGTCGAGCCACGGACGAACGGAGGAGGCGGTTGAATCTATATTAAAAAAAAAAATATCATGATCAAAAACTATGAAAACTGTGTCGCAGTCAGTTATAAGCGAGCAGTTTATAAAGAAAATAAAACGACAAAAACTGTTTTTGAAATTTTTAATTTGCTGAGTAGGTAAGTTAAGTACCTTGCAAAGTTTTTGCATAATTAGGTGGATTGGGTCCATCATATAAAAATGTCCTGGGGGGTCCACAAAGATAATCAGCATAGCATTGACCTACTTACATTGGCTTTCCTAAGATATAGCCATTACTGCTTACCTACTAAGTAATAGGTATCTGTTCTGTGGTTTGTGAGCCACTGTTTTTATGCATATTGTGATGATGAGGATTCTAACACACTGACCAGACTAGACTCACTCACGACCTGCGCTGCGTGCGTAGGTATCTGAACGTAAACATTTTTAAAACGTAAACAGGATAGACTGATGTTATGTAACGATCTAATAGTAGGTAAATGTCTATCCTTATATACAAAAGATCACTGATATAAATATTCTACTCTACCTGGCAAAGAACATTAAAACATAACGAGTAGAATTTTTTTATGACTATCAGGGGGCTTATTCGCTATGACCTAGAAGATTCCTTACCAATAACGTGTAACTTAGTAACGTGTTCTATACGTGCCATGGTGTGAAATTGTAAAATTGTTATCCGTATCTGTGTTGTTTCAATAGCGATAGTTTCGCTATTGAAAGGTTGACTTTAAAAAGCAGTCAGACGAGCCCACGTGGCTCGTCAACAACGATTCCACGCAGATATCGTAAACAGCCCGCGTTTGGTCATAGCGAATAAGGCACCTGGTTTGGGATGGGCTTTGGCAAGGTCCTACATTTCGGCGATTCGAGCTGGAGACAATCTAATGATATCATTCTGTTCTGTGCCTTATTGTAGGTACAGGCATAGTATAAAAAAGGTACAGGTAACAACTTACTTTTGTAAAGGAGAATCCAAAACTTCCGAAGAAGACGTGGTAGTATCGCTACTGCTTGATACCATCTTGTAGTACTCCCGACCATTATAGCGTTTGCGAACCATTGTATAAAATGTAGCCTATTTTAAACTTTAGCACAACGTTATAAAATCTCAACTCAATTCAGCAACAACATCTTGAACGAATCTGTGATTAGAATATTCTACAAACACAACACCAAAATAACTACTTTCGTCTACTAACGTCACTAAATTCACTCTCTTCGATTATTTATCAGTCAAAATCTTGAATCAGAAGTTCAACTCACGAGCCATTTAACAAATTAAGTATCTTTATTCATGAAATTAGAGCACTTTTCACAGTTTCCACGTAAATTCGCAAGAGCAGAGTTCTCCGCTCAAAATTTGTGTTGAAACTGTAGATAGGTAGTACAAAAATTCATTGAAGCTAGTCTTGAAGTTTTGTCACTAGCTAAATATAACTCTGTACCTACTGTAGGTCTGTAGGTAGTATGGAGACTTTTCCTCAGGGACTTTGTCATACAAAGGCATGCATGGCCATAGCATAGGTATGCGTCATCTGTCGGAAAAATGGCCTATTCTCGGGCGTGAGTGATTGGATTTATTTTAAATCTATGAATCCACTTAGCATTTTTACCGGTCTCTCACTAGCGACTATGGAAAGACGCATAAAATGGAAAATCCACTGACGTGTGTGGTGTGCACCATTTTTTTTAGCGTTACCATTCTGGGAGACGCTTTTCATTTGGCTGATTCAGTGTTACTAACTTTGCAAAGCCTAAACTGAATCCAGTAAAGAGAGAGACCGAACAGCAAAAACTAAACTAAGCCCATTGACAGACAGTTAGCGCTCTAACTAAGTCAGAAAGAGTCGATTAACCTTGCTATTAACAACACTTAGCCAAATGTAAAGGCCACTTTACAAATATCGAATTCATAAAATGCAGATCCAGTCTAGGAATGTATGTTCTAGCTAGACTATTCTAGAGTAATTTGCATGATTTGTGTCGTCAGTATCTTCAAGGGCAAATATCAATATCAATATAAAATGATACGCGACATAATGATATAAATGTGGATAAAAATGTCGCAGAGCAGGATAATACTACATTACTTTAAATAACTGTTTAATACCATGGTCTTATTACCAACAAACAACACACACATTATTATGATTTATCATGTTCTTGTGTACTTACTAATAAGCCTAGATATGACTATTTTAATAGTCATTAAAACTTTTAATAAAAGAGGTACTGGGGTTAGTTAAAAAAACTCAAATGCAATTCAACATTATATTTTTACCGATACCTAGAAAATACACTTAAAATAGGGTAAAATAAAGAAGTTGCCTTAATTATATTATAAATCTAGCTAGACCAAATAACTTAGATTAGGTTACAACCGATTAGGTTTAAAACATTAGTACTACAGAGGCCCTCACGAATATTACAATCGTATCGTGTAGTAATGTACGAATAAAATTATTAATCCGTTTTATCTAGAACCAGCGACCCGCCCCGGCTTTGCACGGGTGCTTAAACTATATACACGGTGTTACATAATGTCTATACAATTCCGAAGAGGGGGTATTTTAAAGGTTTTGGCGAACAATGTTTGCTCTACGACTCAAAATTTCGAAGTTTTTTATTCATACAATAAGTAATAAATTTCCCTACAAAATATGATTTCACACAACTTGAAAAGTCTTAGAACAAACATTGTTTGCCAAGACCTGTAAAATTCCCTTCGGCATTGTATAGACATTAGTAACACCGTGTATATAAATTTTCCTCTTGAATCTATCTAAAACCGCATTTAAATAAGATCTAAGCGTACTGCATACAGACGAACGGCGGGAAGCGACTTTGTTTTGTACTATGCATAGATACTATGTTCGGATGTGATAGTACAGTTGTCAATTTGTGAGTATAATATAACTGTAGAAAAGGTATAAAAAAAAATTCGAATTGAAGCTTGAAGTCTACTACATAAGAAAACGCAGAATCGAATCGAAACGCACTGAATTTGCTAGTCGGTTCTATTCTACGCATTGGTATAATTAACGCAATTTCATTGTTGTGTAGAAGTGGCATTATTACGGCTCGAATCGACTCGACTCCGTTAGGTTATGTTATAGATAATAAAATTGAACGGTTAAATTGTTTATTACAACTATACTAAAACAATTTTTAAAGTAGGGACCGACATGAATAACGAAATCAAACGATGGGATGGTGAACACATACTTATTTAAAGGAGACATGCATACAAACTAACCGATTAATATTCAATGTATAAAATGTACTTGTGTATGTTTAAGTACCTACCTAATTATTTTGCAAAATGGAACAAATCTTATCACTAAATAGTTTAATTCATTACATTTTTTTTTTGTTCAAAGAGTTTACTATCACCAATTTTCCAAATTAACTACACATTTTTTTAATAAAATCGTCTTACTTCAATAGTACGGTCTTCGCGGGTTATTCTGAAAATAAAAGAAAACACAATTAGTATAATTGACAGACTAGTGGGACTTCCCCGTCTCGCGTTATAATTACAAACTGACACCCCCTTACCCCTGCTACATCAACCTCTTAGAGGTTCAATCATGAGTTTTTTTTACCCTCTCATTCATAGACAAATTGTCATTTTAGCGGCTCGCTAATCATTGTCATTTTTTGTCATTCGTATGTCAATCAACAATGACGATGACAGATTTAAAAGACACAATAACCAACAATAAGTATTAATTATGAATAAGGTCCTTGTTCCTCTAATACTAACGATATCCTCGAAATTTATATGTTAAACTGACACAGAAGGCAGAGCTGCACATTTACTTGTAAACATGCTCTTATTGAATAAATAAATTTTGTATTTATTTTCATAATCTTGTGACTTTATTATTTTGTATTTTTCCTCCATACAAAATAATGATTTAAAATGAATCAACACTTTCATTATAACTGTACTTGCAGCTCAGTTGGTATCAGTCTTATACGCTGTAGGTTGTGCGTTCGATTCCAACCCGAAAGCAACATTACTGTGATGAGATGAGATAGTATTTATTTATTTAAAAAAACAATTTCCATTAGTTTTCTGGTTGAAATAAGCTTTGCGTTTATAGGTGACGCTGTTTTGATATATATTTACACTTGTCAGTTCGAATTCGAATTTCTAGGACGAGTGCTCACGTAATGGGACTAAATTAAATTTGTATGAGTCAGTGACTAACTCTAGTAACGGAGTTAATAGACCTCAAGGCCTCTGTAATGGCCTAACTTTGAAACAACTAGGATAGACTGCTTAACGTGCCCTCCGATGCACGGATTGCTCAGTAGAAATTGCCACTGGCGGTCACCCATCCAAATGGTGACAACGCTGGTGCTTAAGGTGATATCAGACTGGTCATTTTTCGTTCATTTTTGTCTTTCATTCGGCACCATTCACTCGAAATGAAACGTTTGATCACAAAATAAAATGCCGAATGAATTCATTAATGAACCGATCTAACCGTGTTGGATATTTTCATTCGCATCTTTCACTCCCACTTCGAATGAACGAAAAATGAACAAAAATAAATAAAACAATCTGAACCATCTGAACACAGTGAATTTCACTCGCGACATTTGGCCATTTTGTCCTTTAGCAGACGAACACGACTTCATTTGACGACATCTTGAATAAAAAGAAGGGTGAATGTTGTTTTCTAAGTCGTTCCATCTAAGCCGTGTGAACATGGAATGTAAAAAAATAAGTGAACATTCATTCGAGTGACCCGTCTGATATAACCTTTAACCTCGTTGATCTGGGACTGCAAAGAACTCACCAAGGGGTTAGGTCTGAATCGATACGCGAGCATCATGCGTTTTCTATACGCGTCGAACTCATCGTCTTCCGACGAGACTATGTCCGATGTATTGGCTCCGAGACCCAAGTTCGCGACAGGCTGGGTTGCTCTGTAATATACACATTTTGTGTGAGTCCAAGCACAATATCGCTCGATAGATAAGTTCGTAAAAGTAAGTGGCCAACTCTGATGGCAAAGTTTCTAGGCCACCCGAAGGCCTCTGTCATGGCCAGATCAAGATGAAAAAGGCGTATCTATAAAGCGTATACTATGTCACTATTAGATTTATGTTAATGTTCTACCATAGGTTTAGAAAATGTTATTTTATCTCTATATTTGTCCTAATTAAACATGTTTTTATTTAGTTAAGCCTACGTAAACAAGAATGTTTACAAATCCTAATAAAAAAGCCTGATCAATTCATTCAATCACGTTTCATCCATTCTGATTTGTGTAATATTCAACTATCAACTATAACTTACTTGTTTATAGGGTCTACAATCCCGGATCCATCAGCGCCCAAGCCCTGTCCCTCGCTCCAACCGAACTTTTGTAGCATTTTGAAACCTATAAACATTTGTATGATTTAGCAAAGTTTTCATAAGCAAAGAAAAGAGGCCACTCAGCAGTGGGTGTCACCGGCTGATTCACTCGACCGACGTGAAGTTATCCGTTTATGACGGGCAAAGACAATTTAGTACGAAAAAAATTTAGCCGTTTCTATGCGCAGTGGAGCTTCACTGCGCATAGAAACGGCTAACTTCACATCGGTCGAGATCCGCCGCTAGAACTATTTTGAACAACAATATACGTTAATGATAATTATTTACTTTATTAAGCGACGATAGTCTTGCAATATGTCTCATTGGGCCATATTAACCCACTATGAATAACTTTACACTTATGGGGGAGGAACTCCTTACAGTCATAATCTTCGTAACGTCACATGTTTATATACGAAAACGAAAATCTTAGCAACTCTATCAATATTATCATAAGGTTTATATTTCTTTTACCTATACTTTTTAGACTGTATCAGGGGACGGATCAAGACTATTTGTAGAGGCTGTAACATTATTACTATTTAGATTTAAACTTACCGAGGTTATCCTCTTTCAGTTTGAACTCTTTGTAGTCGCTTAGATCTGGCTCTTTGCCACTTTTCACTGCCGAATATTTTTCCATGAACCTGTAAAATAAATCGAATTTATAATTACATAAAATAAAATTATACATTGCTTTATTGGTTGGCAATCAATGCAAACTAAACCGTAATAAATGTTTTATAAAAAAATCCCAAAAAATCAATTTGAATAAAAATACATTACCAATTAGTTTTTGGATTGGAATCATAATAATTAATTAATTAATTGGAATAATAATACATTATTTACATTACCTTTGGACGGTCCAAAGGTAGTATAAATAATTTGGCAAAGGTTTTACCATTAGGTAGGCCTGCCATTTCTAGTGGTAAGACTTCAACAAGGATCCGTCTTGGTGGGTACCACCACAGTGCCAGATATTCTGCCCCCAAGCAGTAGCGTGTAATCATTATTGTTTTGGTTTGATGAATATTGTAGTGAAATTACTGGGCGAAAGAGACTACGTTAGTAAACGTACGTAACGTAAGTTAGTAAACTACGTCTTGGAGTGAGGAGCTCAACTGCTTTGATCAGGCGTGGCGCTTAACATCAGGCGAACGACTTAACTCGTCATTTGCTAAAATAATAAAAATAGCTTTACATACTTCCTTAGCTCTTCAGGCGGAAGAAAATCGCCGATATGATGCTTGCCGGCAGCTTGCTTTGTGAGCTCATCTGCCCATTTCTCGGTGGCGTTCATCTCGCGCGAGCGTAGTCTGGAAACGTGAGTATGTATGACTTAGTTATTTTCTTAGCCCTGTATAATACGAAAGAAAGAAACATACTCTCGTTTCAAATTTCTTAATTTGTCAGTCAGGGAAAAATCTTACTTAAGTACTAAAAAATATTATAAATGCATAAGTCTGTGTGTGTGCTAAAATAGAAATAGAATGCAAAAAACCCAAAACAAATATTTACAGATCATGCAAACATCAATCCACCAATCCGCATTGGGTCTGCGTGGTGGATCAAGACCCAATCACTCTCGCCCGAGAGTAGGCCAGTGTTCCAACAGTGGGAACATTAGAAGGCTGTCATGATGATACAAACATCATTCTTTTGAGATGCGAGCAAAAGATAACTAATAAAATGAAAAAGATAATAAAAGTTGAATAAAAAAGTAACCAATAAAAATTTAATCATTAATTATGTACTTACATAATTATGTACATACTTATTTACATTACAAATACACGCATATGAAACAGTTGAGACATCTATAGACCATTATAAATGATCTAGCTCAACTGATCCAAATCACTACCAGACAGAAGCGTTCCCAACATGCTGGCTACATTAAATGAAATATATTTCTCACTTGTGTTCCCAAGTCCCGGCGGAAGTGTCCTCGTCACTGTCATACTCGTATTTGTGCTTTCCGGCGGCCGCTAGACGCTCAACTTCATTGCGTTTCTTCAACATGTCCTTGCAAAATAAAAACAACTTGTAAGCAAAGTACATTTAAGTATAATGAAAGAGTTCGTCGATTTGTATACTGCTAAGTGCATGTTTAACAGAGCTGTATTATGGGTACTAGATGACTGATATATGCTTAATACAATACAATACATAAATAGATATTTTTTTATTATATATAGAAAATACCCAGAACACCCGGAACAAATATTTGTAGATCGTACAAACATTTGTCCCGAGGCGGGAATCGAACCCGCAACTTCTGCGTCGCAGGCGGACCTGCGCCCGCTGCGCCACATCGGTCGTCGTGATTGATTTAAAAGTATCGATAAGCACGCGGCAAACCAATTCTAGGCACTGGCACACCACCACACCGCCACCGGTTGGGAGCAGACTGAGTTTCGCGGCGAGTAAAGAGGTTACTCAGCCCTTTCTTAGCCCGTCTTCTCGGCACGCGATGTACATACACTCACTCATTCTACTTAAGTATAGTTCTGTGCTTGTAAGCAAAGATTCTTAAAAAAATGTCTATAAAAGTAGCTACTTTAGCTACATACCTGATACAGTAGGTTTAATTTGAAGTTGTCCTCGCATTTCTTCCAGTCCTCAGGGTCCAAGTTGGTCGAACCGTAGTTAGTCATCGCGTATTGCATCAGCGCTTGGTTACTGCGGTTCACGTTGGTCAGCTTCAAGCCGTCTCCGTCGATCTTGGCTAGTTTTGCACCTGTAACGTTGCATGTCATGAAGAGTTTTTCGTCTTTCTGTCACGAGAGAACTCGGAAACTGCACTTTTTTCCGGGATAAAAAGTAGCTAATGTTCTATTCCCGGTCATTATCTGTTTGTTTTAAATTTAGCCAAATCAGTTTAGTCGTTGTCGATTTTAGAGGAACAAACACATCCATCCAAACTTTAGTGTGATAGTGTGATGTGATTAAATTATTAGAAAGAAATAAAGAATTTATTTGACAGCACAAAGACAAAGACACAGAACTGACGTATCAACAAAGAAGAAATAAACAAAATAAAAAAATAAAAAATACAGCTTAAAGTACCTAATTAAAAACATGAATTTGGAAAATAATAATAATAATAATAATAATATTAAAAACAAAATTACAAAAAAAAAAGAAATAAAGAAGGCAGAGTAGGTACAAGACTTATACCTGATGACTTAGAAGGTGTAGGTAAGCAAGTATATGCACAAGGTAGGTACCAACTATGCTCGCTCTGTGTCACATGAATGGTGTCAAATAGGTCCTGACTCAGCTTAATGCTGATATGTGCAAATCATCGCTGGTTTTCAGGCAGGGCCTTTTTTGTAGGGTGACGTCACAAATACTATGTAGCATAATTATTTAAAATACACGAGAGTAAAATAAGTACAAATACAATAATATAAGACTAAATACTAATAGGTAGTTGCTTTGTGCCGCTACGCGCAGCACAATTTCATAGACTACTGATCAGTGTGGGATCAGATTATCTGTGGCAAGTTTTGAAAGGTGAACGAAACAAACAAGGAAATAAGCGCGAGAGCATACGGGTTTGAAAAGTCTGATTTGGTTTAGTTGAGTGCAAAGATTATAATAACTAAGTTGGGTGGTTGTTGACGTTGTTGGTTTTTGTGTCAGGTCAGGTCAGGTTGGGCTGAAAGATTTGGGTGTTGGATTGGAAAACTTGATTACAAAGTTTGGTTTGTTTGTTTGCTTGTTTTGCTTAAGAATCCTATCCATGATAGCCCGTGAAGATCGAACACGATTGTGGCTCGTGTGTTGGAGATATTTTAACGAAAATAAAAACATATTAAAGCTTCATCCCTTAAAATTTAAGTAAGTAGGACAAATATTAATAAATAATTGATAGATTCAGGCGTTACTTTGCGGAAATCCATTACAAGATAAAAAACAGACGAAAAATCTCTAGTACTATTCCGAATCGGAATAGTACTAGAGATTTTTCGTCTGTTTTTTATCTAATATTAATAAACTCAAGACACAACTGATTAAAAAAATAATTAGTAACGCACATTTTCGTAAAATGAGCATTTTCAGTCAACTTTCGATCATGATATCTATGAAACAACAAGGTCTAACATATTTCCAAAAATGTAATTCAAATAATCATAGTTTTAAAATTTAAGTAAGTAGGTAAAAAACATCACCTTAGTTCAATATTTTTGAAAAAAAAAAATCTAAAAACGCGTACTTTTCCCAATTTTACGCTCGTTGTTTCTTCGAAATTAGAAAGTTTATAATAAAAATATACCTACTACATTAAAGTTTTGATATTTATTTACAAAATAAAATTTAAAAAATGGTCTAAAAGTTTTAATTTATTTTTATACGATTTTTTAAAGAATCCTCCGAATCCACTTTATAGCTTGATGCAAAACGCGGCTGCTCTCACTACGCGCTAAGCGCTCGTGGAGGGAGGACGTATCGCTGTTTGTCGCGCGAGCTGTTACGTATAATCATAGGGAGCTTATACAAATTATAAAGCGATCGTGTGGTTTTGATCCGTGATAGTTAAATCTCTAAGTAAGTACCTATGATATAATAATGTAAGTAGTAAACCACACTGGTTCTAGAGAACTAGTGATACGAGTAAGTAGCTTAGAATGTTAGTAGTAGTACATAGTAGTAATACATAGTATTATTAGTAGTAAACTTTTATGACATTATTAAAATTACCTTCTTCGTGGTAGGTACATAATCTAGCACTAAGTAGTAGGTAAAATTTCTACCTAGATACAGATACCTACCTACGTACCTACTTAGTAGCTAAATCGTGGGTATCAGAAACTCTAGTACCTACCTACCATGGTAATACAAGACCCAGACAGAAGAAGCAATTACGTGTCAAGTAAAAGTATTTATTTCATTTCAAGTTCCTAGTAAGTTCCTAGGTGTTTGCAGGACACGTAAACATTTTTACCACTGCAGAATTCGAACCCGCACTTCTTGCATCTCAGCTTAGTTCAGCTGCTCAGCTGAATACTTGCCAGCCATGCCACCAAGATCGTCAAAGTACCTAGGCTCTGTGACCTAGATCAGGTACTAGGTAAATTGTTTTACGTAAGCTTACAAAGGGCACGGATGTCCCTACGTATATGGGTACCTATACCATAGGTACTTACACAATCTAGCTACCTACTAAGTAGGTAGACACTAGACCTAAACTAAACTTACCAGACCTACTTTGACGATCTCGGTGACGTGGCTGGCGAGTGTCCAGTTGAGACGCATGAAGTGCGGGTACGATTCTTGCAGTGGTTAGGTATTATGTTTGCGTGTTCTGCAAATAGATACCTAGGAACTTGAAATGAAATAAGTAGGTACCTACTTTTCTATTTGCGATACAATTGCATTTATCGATTTACCGAATCTAGTTAGGAGAGCTGGTACCAACTTTATATAAGTACAGGTAGGTGTATCTGTAGGTAGGTATGCAAAATAATGAACCTACCGTAACTATACAAGTACCGATAGGTATGATGAATAACACGTTATTCGAATGTTAGTTTTTAGACATAGGTACGTACCTACTGGTTTCCTCACGATGTTTTTCTTCACCGTGTGAGATAGATCATTGAGAAGCGATTCTAAGTTTTTATCTATATATGGTTTTTATCTTTTTATGGTAAGTAGGTAAAGATAGACAATTAAATTCAATGTTATTCCAGCACCGCTGGACTTAGGTTGTCTTTCAAATTTGGACTCTATTGTCACAGGTTATGGTATGTTATTATTTGCACTTACCGAGCTCGCTAACTCTTGATAAAATCAAAACTTTGAATCGCCTCTTTGACCTGATGGCATTGCGCACATTATTATTACGATAAAAAAAATCCATTGGTGTGCGACCAACCGTCTTCAAACCCACGACCTTATGTTCATCGGTCGGTTCGAAGCGCAGCGCAACTCTGTGGCGCAAGCCAGAAAAAAGCGACCGGCGCGCATCGGGCGGGCGCGCCGCACCACTTCATACAAAATATAGGAGAGGGAGAGGGACGTGGTGCAAAACAGATAGAAGAATAATGTGCGCTGGCCGATGCCGGGGCGCGCCCCCGCGCGCCCGCGCGTCTTCTATCTGGCCTGCGCCTTGATCACAAGACAGGGTCACTCACTACCACTAGAACACCAGGCCAAATTCTATGTAAAAAAATGTAAACATAGAAACGACCACGGAATGACAAACTCGGGTCAAACCCGTTTTTTTTTCACTAGCTGGGGTCTCTTTCCCGTAAATCATGTAGGTAGGTATTTATTTATTATTATATACTTACTAGTAGGTACTTACCTACCTATTTAATTATTATTAGACTTACCTACCAAAGTAACTACTTATGTAAGTATCACCCTCCCTATGTACTTACCTAGGTACTAATAAAATTATTGACAGGATAGATGAAGCAGTTGTATAAGTAGATAGCCTCAATTTCTTTTGAATCTAATAGAAAACAGAATCCTTTATGGTAAAATGCGAAAGTTTGTGAGTTAGTGAGAGTGTATGTTTGTCTGCGCTTACTCCGTAACGGCTGAACGGATTTGGCTGATACTTGAAATACACATAGTTTATGTCTTGGAATAATACATAGGTTATGGTATGGTATGTTTTGTTTTATGATGGTGTATGGTATGGTAGAATGAATGAGAAACACTTACTTAGTTAGTTTAAAAAAAAGCACGACGGTATGGTACGGTATGATCTAGTATCATAGACGTGTAGGTAACAAAATGTCCCCATAAACCCGAAAGGGGGATATCCCGCCGAAGCACGTATAATACACGTCCTCCTCGTGTATACTTTGACGTGTGCAAAAGTTGAATAGGTACATCATAAATTCGTAATTCATTCATTACCTTACAAAAATTAATGTAACATTATTAATTAACTTGGAGTTTACACAGATAATTTATTTATTATTAATTTATGAATGAAAAATCGACGTCGTCAAAAGTCGTTGAAAAAACATTGTTCACCAAGACCTGTGGAATAGCCTCTTTTCGAGTTTATAGTGACATTATGATACACCGTGTATGAAGTGAATACCTACTCTCGAACGCCCTTTGTGAGTAAAATCTAAACGGTTTAAGAGTAGTAGAGTTCTCTGTGATAGAGCTCGTCCGGGGAAGGACTACCACCATACCTATTTCTGCCGCCAAGCAGTAATGCTCGCATTGCTGTGTTCCGGTGTGAAGGGTATGGTTTCCGGTGAAATTACTGGCACATGAGGCGTTCTTAGCCTCAAGGTGGCAACCCGCAAGTGATACCTCTCTGGTATTGCAAGCGTCCATAGGCTGCGGTAACCGCTTACCATCTTGTGGGCCGTACGCTTGGTTGCCACAACAGTTGTATAAAAAAAAAAAACGGCTATAGATATGGAAAAATGTTGTCGTTTAGATTTTACCCTCAGCGGGCGGTTGAAAGTACTCACTCTGTAGATAGTAAAGCAATAAAAGCAAAAAAAGTATAGCATAGTAGTGCATCAAGTAGTAACATACCTATAGCATAAAATATTAATATACATAAGTACTTCTTTCAATAAAGTACAAAGCAGTTGGTATAATGGATATAAATGAAAATGTAATAATATAATGGATATAGATGAAAATAATTGTCATTTTCTTTGTGAAATTATGTAATTACGTAAATAATAACATATTTATGTTTGTAACTTTCAGATTATTCAGAAAAATTCGGTTGCGTTAAAAGAAAAAAAAGGTTTGAAAAACATATTGAAACTTTTTTTTTATTTTCAATTTATTTGTTATGTACTTTTCGATAATAGTTCGCTGTAGAAGTAGTAGCACTTTGGTGAAACCTTTGTAGTTCAATAAAGTTTATATCAACTTCACAAAAAAAATATGGATCATCATCCAAAGCCCATAAACCACAGCTGAGCTTCCCCATTCATTCTTGGTCTAGTGAGTGCCCAATGCACTTAAAAGCTGTAGTGACCTCCGATCACTTCCAAATTTTCGGAATTTCAGATATTGTACCTAACATTTCTGTAGAATTATAGGTAAAATTATAAAACGAATGTTCCTTTATAAAATGCTACTTGTATTACAGACTCTTGGCCCCTGATACTGTGAACTCTATAGCCACAGAAAATGTGCGCATATTGACAAATGAAAACGTCGATAGATTGATTATTCATGAGAACAATGATGGAATGGTTTTTGAGAACGACAGTGGATTTATTCACCATAACAATATTGGATTAGTTCAGGAGAAAGATGATGAAATGATCGATGACACGGATGATTATGACACAGTTATTTCGGATGAAGTAATAATAAATTGCATAATACAAGTTGATAGTTATCTGTAATCAGTATATTAAAATCCACTAAGCAAAGGTTTTTTTCGTGTCCTCGATAATATTTTCCAACGTTTAGGTTTCTTCAAGAAACCAACATAATATTGCGTTTTAATAAATACGTTTAATAAATACTCTGTTTATATAAATAGTCTGCGACACAGATGAGGGGTTATTTGATTTTTTGTTTTAGTGTAAAATAACCTTATGTAAGTACAGTCAAACTGTTCTTGTTTATTTATTTTTGCAAGAAAAAAATTCATAATTATTATGAGGTTACCTACTTATTAGAAAAAGAAAATACTCAAGATACAAAATACACAGCGTGTAAAAAAACGACTAGAGATAATTATAAAGTTGTGATCTTATTTTGTTGTACTATGTGTATGAAACTAGAAAAAAACGAAAAGGACGTAAACAAGACAACATTATTTTTTGCGTTTTTTTCCGCTAAATATTTTCAGAATCATGGTCTGATCTTTCACACCTGATTAATCACGGTAGAAGTCTTTTTACACCCTGTATAAGTACATGGTGTAACCTAATGTCCCTCTATGCCCGAAAAGGGGGTATTCACAGGTCTTGCCAAAATTTGGCAAGATCTGTGGAATACTCTGACAGCTTTTGATCTGGACAGCTTTTCACTCTATACAAAGCACAAGTCCGGTCAGGTATGGAGTATTGCTGCCACCTATGGGATGGTTCAGCTCAACACCAGCTGCCTTAGACTCGATTGAGCGAAGGGCTTTGAGACTTGTGGGTGAGCAACAAGTTGCGGAGACTAAGTTCCAGAGTCTCGAGCACCGCCGCAAAGTTGCGTGCCTATCTATCTTCTACAGATTGCATTTCGGTGAATGTGCCCAGGAACTGCATGATCTTATCCCACCATCTCCTTTTCATCAAAGGAGTAGCAGACGTACGGCGCAGTACCACCCGTACCTTGTCAGCATACCACCCATTCGCACCAAGCGTTACAGCTCAACATTTATTATGCGAACTGCCAAGGTGTGGAATACTCTGCCGTTTTCTGTTTTTCCTGACAATTACAATCCGGGCCTCTTCAAGGCTAGAGTGAATAGGTGTCTCATAGACCTTCGTGCTCCACCGTCGGCCACATCATCGCTTTCCACCAGGCGAGATCGTGGTCAAACGAAGGTCTATTCTCGATAAAAAAAAAAAAAAAATACCCCCACTGTTATTTGAATTACTTTTTTTTTATACAACTTAAGTGGCAACCATGCGTACGGCCCACAAGATGGTAAGCGGTTACCGCAGCCTATGGACGCCTGTGATACCAGAAGTATCACTCGCGGGTTGCCACCTTGAAGCTAAGATCGAACGCCTCATGTGCCAGTAATTTCACCGGAAACCATACCCTTCACACCGGAACACAGCAATGGGAGCATTACTGCTTGGCTTCAGAAATAGGTATGGTGGTAGTCCTTCCCCGGACGAGCTCTATCACAAAGAACTCTAATACTCTTTTATGCACTATGACTTTTGAAATTTTAAAGTTTTTCATTCATGAAATGCGTACTGTATGCGTAGGTAAATGAAATGAATACTTACTTACTAATTGGACTTTTTAAATACGATATACTAATTCAACTTTTGCACCGTCAAAGTGTTCACGTGCATGGGTGGAATACCCCCCTTTCGGGATTATAGGTACATTATGTTACACGTTTTAAATAATTAGATATCATACATCATCATACCAGATTAATTAAATTAATTAAGAGTAGTAGAGTTCTCTGTGATAGAGCTCGTCCGGGGAAGGACTACCACCATACCTATTTCTGCCGCAAAGCAGTAATGCTCGCATTGCTGTGTTCCGGTGTGAAGGGTATGGTTTCCGGTGAAATTACTGGCACATGAAGCTTTCGATCTATGCCTCAAGGTGGCAACCCGCGAGTGATACCTCTGGTATTGCAAGCGTCCATAGGCTGCGGTAACCGCTTACCATCTTGTGGGCCGTACGCTTGGTTGCCACTTCAGTTGTATAAAAAATAATAATAATAATAATGTTACTAGCATCCGTTCGCGTACCTACCTGGTTTATGTGTTCTTCCAAATCATAAATTATGGCATGTGTATTGTAAAACATTAGTAGGTACTTAGATAATAATCAGTACGATTTTGTTTTTATCAAGCGCATCATAAAATAGGTAGGTAGGTAATGAAAAACACTAACTCAAATATTTCATGACCATGACTAAAACTGCACTCTCTCAAGAATTGGACTACCAGCGATTCCAAGCTCTATCACAGTTCCCCGAAAGTTTATATTGCTCCGCTCGCATAGTACGGCGGCTATAGCACTCGCGCTTTTCAACCGCACTTATTTACTATGCTGCCGCCCTGGCAGGCAGTTGTATACGCTTCAAACTATTTTATCTCGTCTCGTCTCGTCGAGATAAATAGTTTTAGGTAACTACCTAGGTACTTACTGTTAGTGTGATTTCAAATTAGCCGCAAAGTGCCGCGCGGGCACTTTCATCAAGTCACCCTTATTTGTACCTCTAACCACAGAACAGGTATTAGTACTCTCCAACCCCAGCCCTGCCTGTATGGTAGCCGCGCTACACGCGCTAATACAATCAAAAGTAGGTAGGTATCATGTGCTTGTAATTTCACCGGAAACCATACCCATCGAACTAAAGCATCGAACTAGAGCACAGACGCGAGCATTACTGCTTGGCAGCAGAAATAGGTACTACAGGGTATTACCTACCTACCTACCTACCATGTAATGGTTCCTGTTTGAGGACAAAACTGAGAGTAGGTAGGTATAACGTTGAAAAGAGCGTGTGGTCCCCAGTCATAATAATAGGTAAGTAGGTACCTAACCTAGCTAGAGTAGGTACCTAGGTTTTAATAAAAAAAAGTAAGTAGGTAGGTACTTACATATATATTTAATATGTATACCTACCTACCTATTTTTATTCACGTCATTATCTGTTCAACAAGTAGAGTTAGGTAGGAACATAAGAGTATGCAGTAGACACCTATTTTTAAACATAATCACCCAGTCGACATGACAAAAGATCAAATGTATTTGTCCTTTACTTAGTTGTGTAAGTTACTAACGCACACAACGGTGAGCCGCGCACACGTAGAGCCTCGCGTCGCGCGCCCGTAAATACCTAAACTTGACAGCACTGGATCTTGGAACGGACTCTTAAGCAAACTAAGCAAGCAGTGAGGGAGGAGAAAAAGTAAGAAGTTTATTAAGATTACTTACATAATTGTTCCTGTCTTATCTCAGACAGTAAGAATCCACGTCGCTGTCGGTTGGTTCCCATTATAAGATAGTAAGAATTATTAGATTATTATAGAAAAGGTATACCTGTCATAGTAGGCATCATCGTCCCGGGCGGCAGTAAAGGCACGGCCAGACCGGGCGGCTTGAGGTCCATCACGCCCGGCGGCTTGAGGTCCATCGGCGGCTCGTCCCCCCACCGCGATTTCTTCTTGCGCTTCCGCCGCTCGCGCTTGTTGTCCGCTGAATCGTCGTCGCTTTGTGAGCTGCCGCCTTCGCGCTTAGTGCTGTACTGTTGCCAGAAGAAGTTGCTGCTGTAACAAAATAATTTATAGACTGAATGACAAGTGGTCAGTGGCTGAACAAGATAGTTCGGAATCCTTTGACTATCTATGCAGGGTCTTTGATTATTAGTGCGCAATATTCAAGGAATATGTTCTACACACAAAAAAAAATACATGTACTTTTTTTTATAACATTTGGTCAGAAAAATCTCGAATAAATCGATTACGTTTTTTGGTCAATTATTATTTATCATTGTTGGAAATCGCGTATTAATTAAATATTCGAGCACGCGCGCCCCGTAGCGGTTATAGGGGGAGCCATTGACACGCGCCGGTCATTGACGCGCGGGTATTAACACGCGGTTCATTGACGCGCGGGTCATTGACATGCGCCACGCGCTCCCCTTTCGATTTCCAACAAGGATAATTAATAATTGACCAGAAAAACGTAATCAATTTACTCGAGATTTCATACAATATGTTAAAAAAAAATTAACATTATTTTTTTGTGTGTTGAACATATTCCTTGAATATTGCGCACTAATAATCAAAGACCCTATTATAGTATACTCTTTGTCGGCATTTTTGGAGAAGCGTATAAATTAACAAATTAATGAGAACTTCTTATAACTAAAAGCAAGCAAAAGACTACGAAATGAGCTATCTACGTCTAAAAAACTAAAAATTTATTTTTTATTTTTATTTATAATAAATAAAAATTTATGCAGTCGATGTTGCTGATCTGGCTAATAACAATAATGCGATTTTAACATTGTACTTTTGTTGATACGTATAGCGAAGCCGCGGCTTGGCTCGCGTGGTAATAATATAAAAGTACCATGTCCTTTTTCAAACTTACATGCCGTGATAACGTAACAGACAAAAAGATGTAGTATGGATAAAGTAATTGCTTCGAAACTTCTAAAATACACTAGTATTTACCTGTTGGACTCGTCCTTAAAATGTGGCTTAGCATCATTGCTGTCGTCATCATCCAAGCAAAACTCTGGTTCATATTTATCTTCGTCTCTTACAGCAGACTGATTCTCTCGTTCAATCCGTATACGTTCCACTAGTTGCCTAAACGCCTTGTATTCTGTACCATTTGGGTTGTGTAAGAACCTGAAAAGGTAGGATCATTCAGTCATATGAACAATGAGTAGTAAAAGCAAAGGTGAAAGGTCTTTCAACCTGGATTACTGACCAGTGAAATAGTGCTGTCTTATGACATGACATGAATAACATGCTTTGGTTTCTCAACAGTGAATCTGTACAACACTGTTCCACTGTGTCAATGGTGATTTATATGAAGCCTTGATTGCAGATACAAGCAAACACTGGTGTTTTAATTTATTTCCCATATCTACCAAGCAATTGTGAAGGTATTTCTTTGCTCTACAATATATAAGTTATTAAAATAGTATGCAATATGAAAACTAAATATCTGATCCATTAATGGTAAAACTGTTGTACCAATATGTTCAGCCAATTATGTTCAACACTTGATGATAGCTTTCAATCTTCAAATCATTCTTTACCAGTTTAAAATGTAAAAAGGTAAAACAAATAACAATAGCAAGATTAATACTAATTCTCCCTAACGGAATAAACTTCCATTATTTGAATTATAATACCTGAGAAGGGTCGGCAAATCGCGCGTGATACCTCTGGTATTAAAAACGTTCATAGGCTATTACCACTTAACATCAAGTAGGCCGTATGCTTGTTGCCAGATATTAAAAAAAAAAGATCACGCTATTCTAAAATAATGAGTCTAGAAACAAAAGTCTTTGCTAAAATCCAGTGTTCACCCGCTTGCAATCAAAGCATGTAATAATAAAAAGGAATACAGCGCATCCTCCATGGGCCCCTAGTGGCATTACCACATGTTTTGATCTTGCGTGTGAATAGCTTTCAGGACGTTTTCCCAGCGGTCGCCGTTGGCGGCCACCTCAGATGCGGCTTGGACGACCGAAGGCGGGAACATATCTGAAGAGAAAACTGCATACGACGGGTCAATACACTGGCCGACGGGTGCGCAACCGGCATTAGGGGCTTCTGATATACAACTTCTGTATTTACATGTAATCAAACCCTAATTTTCTAACTTGTCTGGTAACTTTCATTTCAAAAGGTCAGCAGCAAATAAACTGCGGTAATGTCAACAAAAGAAAGCAATGATAAAAATATCAGAAACCCCCTCATTCAAAACTGCCTGCATAAAGCCTTTTTCTTAGATTACAATTTACCTCGAGACGACTGTGACGGCGCAGGAATATCTCCCAGCTCCAAATCCTTAGGTTTCGGTATGTGCTTCAGGGTTAATGGCATTGGAGGTGGAATGTTCTGGAGTTTCATTGGTTCAGGAGGAGGTATTGTCTCTAATGGCTTTGACTCTGAACTCAGATGCATCATTGCATTGGGAGGCATAAACGGCATGTTAGGGTTATTGAAATTAGGATTCGAACTGAATGGCGGTCGAGGACCCATAAAAGGCATACCACCCATAGGAGCCATTGGCATTGTGCCCGGAGGCATCATGGGACCATTAGGACCAGGCTGGCCCATCATTCCACCAGGTGGGTTATGACCTGACATTAAATTAGGAGGAGCATTCTGTCCCATGATTGGACCTGGTAGTCTAGGTGGTCCATTTGGACCTGACATGGAGTTTGGAGGCATATTCTGACCAATCATTGGCGAACCGTTAGGACCCATCATGGGAGAACCATTTGGACCCATCATAGGACCGTTAGGACCCATCATGGGAGAACCATTTGGACCCATCATGGGAGAACCATTAGGACCCATCATGGGAGGGCCATTGGGACCCATCATAGAGTTTGGAGGACCACCCTGAGCCATGGAAGCAGGACCAGGGGGAGGGGGCGGCGGCCCATTCATTCCCATCATCGAAGGGTTAAACGGCGGGAAGAACGGAGGCATAGGACCATTAGGACCCATCATATTAGCAGGCATTGGACCACACGGACCTCTAGGCCCATTCGGCCCCCAGTTCGGGGGGATAGGGAAATTTGGTGGCCCACCTAAAAATGGTGGCATCGGACCACCAGATTGCATTGGACCACCAGGTTGCATTGGACCACCAGGTTGCATTGGACCACCAGGTTGCATTGGACCTCCAGGTTGCATTGGACCACCAGGTTGCATTGGTTGCATGTTAGATCCGGGAGGGCACAGCATTGGACCTCCAGGACCCATATTGGGTCTTGGGCCCATATTAGGTCCATGATTCATCATGTCCCAATTGCCAGGAGGTATGGGGCACTGGGGAAGGTTAGTCCCTGGTGGTAATGGACCAGGAGGTAGCAGTCCAGGTCCCATACCCCGAAATTGATGGTTTTGGTCAGAATCTAATGCTGGGGGTGAGTTAGAATCATGTTGGTCTAGAGACCAGTCATTTTGTTCGGAGTCTGAGCCGTCTTCATTAGGATTTATAGGCATGTGCATGGGGTGTATGTGAAGGTCAGTGGGAGTGTTTCTACGGTGTTCCTCCAATACAGGGTTCATAGGGCTTTGTTGACGGCTGTGCCCTCTGTCATTCCAACGGCGACGATTTTCCCTAAAATTAAATGAGCATATTAGTAAATATATTTTACCGATTAATAAATCCAATTTTCTTGATCTGCACCTTGTGCTTGTCAGATAAAAATTCATGTAAGCATGTTATTCCACCCATATTACTTTAAGCAAGAAACTTCTAAATCTGATATAATAATTAGTGTCTACCTGGGGCCTCTATCATTTGCATTCAATCTCCGCCTCTCTTCAGTATGAAACTCTTCATTCTGATTGTCCTCCTCTTCTGGAGGCTTTTCTTGCTTTTTATCTTCATCTTCGGGTTGCTTCTGTATTTTTTGTAACTTGACAGCATTTTCCTTTTTCTGTTTCTCAAGCAGAGCTTTGAATTGATTCATGAAACTGCCATCATTTGAGAAAATATTTGCACTGTTGTCATCGTTTCCATTAGGGCTAAAAAAATATTGAGAGTTGGTCAAATGAAAGTCTATGGTACAGTAGTACACCGATGCTTGTTACTCAATCACATTGTAACAGTTGTAACCGATAGAGTAAAGATAGATTTATTAGATGACCTAGATTTTACAAATCCAAAAAAAAACCACAGGCATAATATTATTAAGAGGTATATTTTGATAAGGTAAATTAATTTAGGGTAAATAATCCTCCTTGATAACCCCTAGTAAAACCACTCCACTCTACTGTACCTTGAATATTTTAAGATTCCCATCAAGAGCACGAATCTACTACAAATTAGGGTACAAAAGTGTCCAAATGTAAAGCTTTCTAGCTATAGTATTGAATTGTAGCCGTAATTGTGCCAAAGTGTTAGCAATGCTGGCTCCAGGCAAGATAAGCAACTTACCGAACTTATGTGGTCAACACTACAAGAACCCTAATAAGTTACAGGATTATGCATGGATATATTTTGAGAGGTGTTGAAAATAAATGTCCTTACTTAGCAAGTTTTGCCTGAGCAGCCAAGGCAGCCGCCTGTTTCTGTGACTCCAATTTTGCTTGAATCTCCATCTTCTTTCTTTCGATGATTTGTTCCTGTTTTGTCATTTGAGCCCATCTTGTGTTTAGAGGTGATTTGTTTTTATTATCTTTGAAATGAATCATCGTCAGAGCTGAGGTTATATCATGAGATTTGTTGTAAAGTTTCGGCAATTTCGCGAATTCTGGCTTCCTTGTTTCTTCCTACCACAGATAAAACGACAAAAGGACGACGAATGGCCAGCCAAAAAAAAAACACTACAGCTACAGTGCTTAAATTCTCTTGGAGCACTACGTTTTTATCTATGGGGAGGAACGAAAACCAACAAAAGAATGTGAACCATAGACCAAAAATAAACCAGTAAAATCAATTATGGATACCACTTCTAAAAACCAAACTCAAAAAAAAAACCAGATTGCTTTATTACTACTCTAAATGCTCTCATTATGATGTAGGATAAAAAAAAATCGCTCAAAAAAAAACCTTGTTACTATGTTATGTTTTTGAGTGAGACCATAGTAATAACAAAAATAATAACAAATATTATTTTCCTTATAACTTACCGTCTCAGACAAATTAGAATTCTAAAAAATTTCTAATTTGTCTGAGCTTACCGTATTCATGTCCCTCTAGATTATCAGACTATGAATCCACAAAACAAAACGATTATCTGCAAAACTAAACGAACTCAACTGCGAATTAACGCCCCAACAAGAGTGCCGCGCAAGAAAGCATTCAATTTGTATAGGTATAAAAAACACCTGAGTCAAGTTACGTACGACTAGGGACTTCGTATTCCAGTTCATGGTCGCCATTCGAGAACCTTTGTTACCCAGCAGCGGTTATTGGTTCTGTGAGTTATTATCATAATAAACATATATACCTACTGCTACGTACCAAAAAAGATTTCTTTCTAACGTACATATCAATTTACTCTGTGGCGCGTGCCCACTGCCACTTCAACTTACTTAATCTTTCTTATATCTCTATCTTATCTTAGGTTGAGTAAACGTAACGAGTAGAGTGGCGAGAGAGTGCTCTCGGCCGAGTACTCGGTTGGTGTAAACTGTAAACCCTCTGGTGAGTGCTCGGCCGAGCAAAGAAACGAAAACCTCAATAGTGCACTTTCCTGTAGCCCTCTTCTTCTTCTTCTTTTGTTTTATGGCCTCTGTGGCTAGTTTGCCACAATTTTGCCAGTGTCAAGTGTATTAGTTTGATTGTCGCTTAGCAACGTAAACAAACGAAATTTGGAAAGAAACGATGACTTTTCTTTCAAAATTCTCCTGGAAAGTCTTTGACAGTACCCTTCCAAGTTATGCCGTTTAGAGTTTGACAGCTGATTGTCAAACGTGTCAATAATGTCATTTTAACTCAGATTTGTCTGAGCATTTTAATAATTAAAAAAAAAAATTGCTGTCACTCTCAAGATGTTGCCTATGTCCACTGGACATAGGCAACATGTCCAGCAATGGACTGGCTCAGAACTCAGACGCCACAAATTAAAAGAATATGATATGACGACGATGATTGTCTGACGGTTCTTCTACGACTGAAGTAGTGCCATCATATTTTTTTTCTGGTGAGTGGAAAAACTCTCACCCTCAGACTAATGCCAGCGATAGATTCTAGCATGCTGGACAATCCACACAGCATCATCTAGCAATAGGTAATATAACCTACATAGAAAATACCCAGAACACCCGGAATAAACCAAACATTTGTTCCGAGGCGGGAATTGAACCCGCAACCTCCGCGTCGCAGGCAGACTTTCACCCGCCGCGCCACATCGGTCGTCAACTATCACTATGCTTTAGTTTCACTAAGTTGTTAGGCCATGACAGAGGCCTTCGGGAGGCCTATAAACTCTGTCACCAGATTGTTAGCAACTGACTCGTAAACGAACTCACATTCTATTATGCTTTTAAATAGTAGCGACACATCAGTCAAACGACGAAAATGAGGTGGTTCAAAGTTGTTTAACATTTTACGAATGGACCTGCCTGTCAAGTATTAAATGAAACATCAGAATTCATTGCATATTATTCTTTTTTATATTTTTTTTCATCAGTTTAAATGGAAAATACAATTTCATTTATTTATAATGTTGTCATTTATTGTAAACAAATATATTATAAAAGATTTACATATTACTATCAAAACAAAATATTCACAAAATGGCAGACTAACTAAACAATTACTTAGCTGTTTCATCAAGCATGCTAACAATTGCATCGTTTTGAGCTAAACAAGAAGGAGAAAGTTTGGCACTGATCCCATAATTCAAATTAACGTGAAGATGGCATAAATGCATATTGCAGCAACACTATCTGTCCTTTTAAAGATAAGTTAGTCTGTTCATCCAGATTTTGAATAGGTACCTTTTATAACGATACTCTTCACAACCTCTCTTCAGCTCATGTTTATTGCGAGTTCTAATACTGACTAACTAATATACTTTCTTGTGCGCGGCCAAAGTGCGGGCAGAGTCCTCGCCTCTATCGAGACCGCGCACTGCCAAAGCTTCCAACCGATATAAGGGCAACGCCAAAGAGAGCCTACATTTGACTATTGTTTCTGTGGTAACTTGACAGTTAATTAACTAATCTGCTGCCTCATTAAAATCGAAAATCATATTGACTTAATTAAAAAAACAACAAACTCTGGCTCCTTTCATAACGATACAAATTCCATTGAATGGATAAAATCAACTCAATTTAAAACATTCAAACAAAATCATTTTCAAATTAAAAAGTACCTCTTCACATTTCTGCATTACCCTGCCATAACAAAATCATACTATACACTTAGACAGTTGACAAACAAAAAAGCAATGGAAGAGGACATGAGCAAAAGAAATCACAAAATATATAGAAACATTCGACATTGTGTATGTAAGGTGTGGAGTGATGCGTGTGCCGCGGCGTCACACAGACATGATAGCGGACCACTACCCTCCCACTGTTACATGACATGCCAAAAAGAAAAGTATAATTAATAAATTGTACCTATACTTTGTTTATAATCTAATTTTTTTTTACATTTTAATAATTTAAAACAACCAGTACTTGGTCGAGAAATTTATATCCATTTTTTTTTGTGTATTTTATATTTTGATGAAATATTTATAAGCTAATTAACGTGAGCCGATGTCAGGATTCATAGCTAGTCGTCGTTCGCTCGAACCGGCTGGCAAGTATCGCTCTCATCCGCCCGACTCGAGCTCGTATAAACGCATTTATACACATAAACTCTACCGCATCGTCTCGTCTACTATACTAAACTATACATCTTGACTCAATATTTATTATAATGCACTGATATTTCGAGGGGCACAAGGAATATCGCAGCATTGTTCCGCGCCGAGCGCCGAGGCCGCCGTCGCGCGCTCACGCCGACACTCACAACTAACTTTATATCAAAAATTACTTTTCCTTTCTTATACATTTTATATGCAAAACATAAAAAATAATCTACGATTATACCCCTTAATTTGTCTAATCTAATTCGTACTCTATTTACAATGACATAATATTCAAATTGTTCTGTGAATCGACAGTCTTGCGTGAGACGTCGAGATCGAATGCGCGACGGCGGTTTATCACTGATTACTGTACACCAAATTTACAATAACAATTTGATCTGTATACGCAAACTCAAAGATCTACATCTAAAATATAGGTAAGGTTCATAATGTCGCCCGCCTTAAGCCGCTATTAATATCAGCTATGTTAAGTATTACAACGTGTTTATTTTGCACATGACAAAAATGCCACTCGATATACAATATCTGTAAATAAAATAGGCCCAAATTCATTGTTACGATTTAAACATGGGGTTAACACAACCAGACCGATAAATTACAATAATATACATAATTTATAATCAATAATTAAAATTGGCAAACGTAACATACGAAACATCCATTTGTGGCTTGTTTGTCATGCCGCAAAGAACAATACATATTTGGAAATTAGTTTCTAATATTACTAACTAGGATATAAGAAATTGATGACACTATATTATACTATATACCGCTTATACTGTACAATGGACTATGATATTTTATTGAGATATTTTTCCTTTGTATAAACATGACAAAATACAAATATTTATGTCCAATTCTTCTAACAACTTATCCGGTAACAATCGAGCAACGTTTTGTCATAATAATTACTCCCTTTGTGACTTTATACATTAGATATTAATTACAATTACGTTTTAAAGGGACATCTTATTCGTAAGTGGTCTGGTATTTGTAAATATGAGCCTAACTTTGTCATGTTATGCGACTTTTGTCACATAAACAACAATAGCTAGACGGATTTCTTACCAATATTCAATGCCTGTAAAAATATAGCTTTTTTTATAATATTTTATACACTATCGAAGAAATAGGTGCATCGATGAACAGTGCTAGATCAACGGTTCGACAAATGGAATGCATCTTTCACAATATCCACTTCAATAATTAACAATCTCTCCAATAATAACACAAGAAATCAGTATTTTCACTTGATAAACAAATACCTTCGCAATAGTTTGTTATTACGAATCAATAAAAAAAACAATCGACAGCTCTTACACTAGTGGTAACAACAATATTTTCAAACTGTTCTAAATTATAGATTTCGATTGAAGTTTTCGAAACGTAATAATGGGAAGGCAAGCATAACGAGATATTTTTATAACTTTTTAAAACAAGCGATTCACTAATTGGGGTTTATTTGATGCATTTTAAACTAGCAATTTTACAAAATCTACAATTCTACCTTCGCAGTCTCATCTCATAGTGTTTCAAAATATTAAGTCAACAGGGTATTTTATAATACGAAGTTAAGTAAACATTTCTCTCATACACAACGCCGGTAACATCCTACTGTTTGCACTATGTTATCTTTAACCAAATAATATTTTAACTCTGATAAAAGAATATTTGTGGTGTTAATATAAGCGAATGAAATTTACTAACGATTAGTTTGGCGATTGCACTAACGAAAATATTTTTATGAAGTAATTTAAATAAATAAATAGGTAAAATAAATTAAAACCCAAAGCGAAATTGAATCATCTAATATCATGATCATATAATATTGAGCATTAAAATGAGTAAAAAGCATTTAAAACTTCACAAACAGTTCACATGAGCAACAAAAGGGCACTTACATTTTGAATTGACCAAATAACTTGACATCAATGAAAACTACAGTAATCTTAGCAGGAACTAATCGTTGGACAATCGTATCGTCCAGATGTCAATTTGTATAGAATAATTTGCAGCGCCACTTTATTGCGAAAACTGAAATACCAAAATCTCATTAACATAGGCTAAGGAAAATGCTTCTAATAAAATGACTGTTGCATGATTTAATTTTGACACCTTCAGTGCATCGAAAATGTTAAAAATGTCCTTCCGGACACGTCTACGATTAATCAAACGATAAGTTACTACTCAGGGTACTACGCTTACTTTACCAAAAAACAATTGACAATTGTAAAGAAAACATAAATATGTGTCCATTTGACTTGATAATTGACCAAAAACCAACTGAATTAACATTTTATCATCCAACAAGGTTTCGTAAACCTACGCAAAATTTTATAATACACTACACGATAGTATACGCATTAAATAACAAATATGTATATCATACATCGGATTAAACGATAAATAGGACGCATTATGCCGTTAAAATTGATGATAACAAACTAATGGATTCACACAAAATTATTTTGCCGCTATGTTCAATAAAAAAGTTATCACTTAACGCTAAATCATTTTAAAATATGGACGTTATCTCAGGACAAAATATGCAAGACGGACTTACATTTGGGCCAGAGAAAAGAATGCTAAAAGCGATAAAAACCTACGTTTTGTGGAAGTCACGTGCACTGGCCCGAATGCATACTAAGATTACTAAGAATTTTATTGTGATCTGGAGGGTATTACCAAATGGGACCAGAATTCTTATTTCCTAGTGGGTGATCGCCCGGTGATGGGCCGGTTGTTGCTAACTTGAAGACGTTTTACTTTTGGCAAATATGATAATATGTTTGGCAATTCGTATGATAAACCGCGGTTGCTTCTTTGTCGTGTTATCTAAGTTTACTTACACCACCTACATCCTGATACTTATGATAGAATATATTTTTCTTTGTGACACTTTCTCAGTAGCATAAAAACATGAAAGCATGTTGACAGAAAATCTGTTGACATAATATATAAAGCTAGCGAAATAGGCATGATGACAGTAACCAATAATCATTAAAATAACGTCTTCACCTTATGAAAAAGGATTCAAGGAATTCAATAACCATGTTTCTTTTTACATTAGATGCGAGATTGATAATATTTTTAATATAATAAAACTACAAAATACAGCAATCCGCCTTAAAAGGTTGAACACCGATTAGGAGCATCTAGGTTCTGTGATTGGTGGTATCTACTAAAATTTTATATTGAAAACTGACATAATGACATCACCGCTGTCACTCTGCGACTCAGCGCGTTTTAGCGTGAATTCTAGAGTTTTATAAAATTCATATTTCAATCACATTGTTTTACTACTAAACCATTAATTTATGGAATAATAAGTTAATTTTTGTCTAAAGTCGATACTTCTGAATACAATAGAACAGTTTTTCAAAATCAGTCATCATATCTATTGTAGAATTTATTACATTTCGAAATTATTAATATGATTTTAATTCGAGTTATGTACTGAACTGACTGACTTTGTGAATTTTGTCAAATGTTACGAATTTCGAGTTCAAACTTATGTACTGAACTGACTGACTGACTGACTTTGTAAATTTTGTCAAATGTTTTGCATACCAATTAAATCTTGGTAATTTTCAGAAGTTCTTGCAAAAAATATTCATGTTTACTGCGTTCACTTCAAGACAGACGAGCTAATTGTTATCACGATATTTACAAGACCCCTAAGTATACGTCGATAACACGGCAAAGAGCGCGCGTACGTGATACGATATTATAATGAATAAAAATAATAACTTTCAAAATATTACACTACCCATAACAAAATGTTTAACAAGGACACTATAATCTTTTATACGATACAAGTATTTACAACATGCAAGCTGGGCAAGACGAATAAATAAAATGAACGTCCGACATAATGGATGGATTGTTTAGAAGCGAAAGGGACGATATTAGGCGAACTATGGTTATAATTTAATTGTTTTTAAAGGCCATTAGTCATCGAATTGACTTTTATAGTTGTCTAAAATTGGGTCGAGCAGTGAATTCACTCTGATTTACATCGTATGGTTATTTAAAGTTTTTTTTTGTTAGAATTGACCACAATACATAATTGGCGCTTTAGACGTATGTTTTACGCATTGACTTTATAAGAAGATATTAAAAATAAACGGTAATTACAAGCAAAATTCAATGGACAACATTAGACGGCAATACTTTTCAAATGGAATTAAACGTGGACGAACATCTACTATTGGACTATTATATAAAATGTTTTAATATTCCCTATACAGAATATACTATTTACATGATTTAAAAACCAATCGGACATTGTTTATGATAGATGTATTTGATCTATCGAGTGACGACGGATTTTGTGTAATTGTCACGGCATTTTCCGCTGCGATAACAACACACAAGTGACTTTACTTATTTACTTCATTATAATAATATATTAGATTATAAAATCAATATGGAGATACCATCGCCACACAACCCTCTTACCAACCAAGTGTGCACGAAAGTAGTCAACGATGCGACCGGAGTCTTGTCGCCATCCACCACAAGTGTCTATTCATGGTTACCTTAATCAGTGTAAATCGGTAGACGGCACAATGACGGTTTTTTTTAAATTATATTATTGCCTTACTAATTGAAATAAAGTGTATATTTCAATGACACATATCGAAGCTTGGGGATTAAATTCGTGACCCTGTTTGTGTTTGATCTTTTCATTACTAGCAGAACTATCTCAGCGCATAGAGCCTCATTTAAATTTAAACTTTATTCCGATCAGATAAAGCAGTAAGTTACATTCATGTGTTTGACAGTCCTCGTGCCGTCTGCCGTATTAGTTACTGATACAACGCAGTTACCATGAAAACACCAGTGATAAGACAAACGAACCTACGATTCCATAAGTATATAATCTAGCGACATGACAATCTACGATATATAAACAAGATACAATTCGTTATGCAAGTATATAACACATCTAATAAAATCTATTGACAGTGAATTCAGTATGGGCCCTCATTTCCGGGTATTTAGAATATTAAGAAATGGTTAAGGTCGTTGTTCCGATTAGAAATAATGGAAGAACTTTTAAAACTTAACATACTTCTGTGTAACATAATATTTTTTATCTTACCTACTCCGAAATGACTAATAGAACGTACCTTAACCACATAGTCTCAACAAAAGCTCTAGCCAAATTGGCAGGTTGCCTATCTATACATCGCTCTTATCGCTTATTATAATTTCAAGTTCAATAACACATGCTTTATTTATATCATTTTGTCATGTTCTGTAATGAGTCAACAGTGTCAATTGCCACAAGATTTGTGTCAAGACCATAATGACACTAAACTGTTTCAATGTGATTTAGAATTCAAATAAGGTGTTCAACGACACTGAAAAATAATTGTTGATAAGATAAAAGCGGGAAAAATAAATGAGTGCTGACAAGAGAAGATAAATAGATACCGAATGTAAATAGACAGATTAAAATGTTAATAAAATATTGTGTGATGCAATGCTTTAGTCCTTGAATTATAAAGAGCATTCGCAATCCTGCCAATCGACCCGAACCGCATACAAAATACGCGACGCGTTGTTTTGTAACAGAATTACGTCAACGAATATCATTATCTACAACTAAAAACATTAGATTGGCCTTCGACAGATATATTAGCCTCGTTACGCCTGTCAAATTCAACAATTTCACAAGCATAAGATTAAAATATAGTCTAAACACCAAAACCAAAATAATACGTCAACAATAAAACTTATCTAAACAACACGTCGCCCGAAATCCTAATTTGGATCGGACGCTCGGATCAGAAACTACTATGTACAATCAGTAACAATATCAGACTTTATTCAACTTTGTAGTCGTATAAATAAAGTACAATATCGATAGTAGTTTCTGATCCGCGCGGGCCTATCCTAGCAAATTGCGTCAGTCAGCGCGGCTTTAACAGGACTTTTCCGAGTATCCAAGGCCTTACAATATAAAAGCTTAATGTATAATAATATATAACTCTGAGGGAGGCACTGTGTAACTATAGTAGTGTATATTGTCCGGTACGAGTTGTGTGCGTACCGCGGCTGGTCAGCGGGCGAGGCGCGGGGCGGTCGTCAGTACGCCTGAGTGGTGCTCGCTGTGGATACGCGCTCTTGCTGTTTCAGGTTGCGCTGTCAACAAACACATCTCGTTACTAAATAAATATAAATAGATAAATATTTATTCACATTTAGTACTATTATTACACAAGCTACAAAAAGATTAACAACAAATAACACCAATCCAAGAAACACCATATCTACTTAATAATAAAAGAAAACATTTGCATTGATCCTAATACAAGACAAGTAGGTACCTAGGTACATTTATTTTTGCCTTGTGCCGAAAAGGGGTTTGGCTCAGCATGTGCTGGGTGGGTTTCATTTAGCGCTGATTTTCAGCCTAAAAACCTACAGTAAATGACTTAAAACAAGTTTAGATACATATTTTCGTCCAGTAACGTGGAATGATTTTATCAAAATACTATAATAATCTACGAAAATGTTCATATTTCATTCGGATAAACTAAACAGCCGAATTTATGGTAAAATAATTGGAAAATAGCAACTTCAATTACCAACATTACTACCGTCTTCAATTCAATTACCAAAGTATGCAATAATATATTTTTTCATAATAATAATCAACATTCAAATAGATAACCTAAAATAAATATACAACACCTACCTTTTAGAATAATTATTGATTTAAAAGCATAAACAAAGCTCTAACTCCGATATAAAAACTTTCATTGTGATCTTACAATTTTAATAAAATAGATAAATTACATAATATTCACTTTTTCAACACCTACCATTCAACTACCTTTAAAAATATCTAAATTTTACACCATGCAAGTGCAGTTATTATTAATTACTAAATAAAAAACATAATACACATTATGTATTTAAATACATGCAAATAAAATGAGTTGCTACCTACTCGGTTTACTTTAGACATCCATCGTGTTTAGTGCATTCTACCGAACACTTATAACTTACTATAGGTTGCTTTCCGCAGTCTTTTAAAACCGTAACAGACTTGAAATAGAAAATGAAAACTCCGCATTTATATATCTTGCTCAAACATAATAAAAAAACACCTTGAAATGTATAACACGACGCTTTTCTAATAATTGAGCATCCGTTTTTTATTTTTCATAGAATAAAATACTCTCCGTACATTATAGAAACCAGACATAAGTGAATTTATGCCAGTTCCAAGTAGTTTTAACGAGCGCAAGCTTCGTCAAGCAGAGTTTGGCGACCAACCCGAACCCGGGCTCCGTCATGGTCTAACAACTATGAAAAAGCCAGGACTAAATACTTAACGTGTCCTCCAAAGCTCGAAAGGGCACTGTTTAAATTGCCACTAATATAATGATAACTTCATCAACAGAGATATCCACAGACTCATACGAACTTACACCTAATGAGCTTCAGAATAAGGTATCTTACCGGTTGATCGTACTGATGCACCATACGCTTGATATGGTTGAGCTTGCGATGCAGATAGTTGACGCGCTGCCGGTCGCTCTGGTACTGAGACATACACCTAATGTGCTTCAGAATAAGGTATCTTACCGGTTGATCGTACTGATGCACCATACGCTTGATATGGTTGAGCTTGCGATGCAGATAGTTGACGCACTGCCGGTCGCTCTGGTACTGAGACATACACCTAATGTGCTTCAGAATAAGGTATCTTACCGGTTGATCGTACTGATGCACCATACGCTTGATATGGTTGAGCTTGCGATGCAGATAATTGACGCGCTGCCGGTCGCTCTGGTACTGAGTATCGTTGTTCACGCGTCTGTACTCCTCGACTATTCGTTGTTCTATGCTCTGTGGATGTACAATTCAATTGTCATAATTATACTAAATAACCTTTATTGTCAGCATGATGAGACAGTGCGTGACACTGCACTGCGCTCGTCATTCTGAGACGTAGTTATTAAGCCTATTTGGACTCGCGCATTGCCATCCTGAAACGTAGATAAGTCTCATGTGCCAGTAATTGCACCGGTAACTATACCCTTCAAGCAGGAACACAGTAATGCAATCAAGCTTTACTGTTTGGCGGCAGATATAGGTATGGTGGTAGTACTACCATGGCTCACTCGCTCTACTTCTTTTAACAAATAAATCAAAATAAAAAACATCATAAACAAATCAAAATAAAATAATACGAAAATATAAAAAATGTTAATCGATATGAACCTGCTGATTGTAAAATAACTTTGATTATTCAACTGTTTTATTTTTTTATTTTGCTTTATTTAGGTAAACCAACAGCGTTACAATGTGTATATAATGTTGTATGATATACTTAAAAAACAAAAAAATATATAAAACAGTTTCATGTGTATATTGTACTATACACTTGCATAATGCAAATATTATGCAACTTTAATTAAAATATGTTAAATATTTTTGTTCTGTAAATAAATAAATTAATTAATCATACATCTTAAAAATTTAATTATACAAAACAAACGAGCTCTTAGAGCGAGAATATTTAGTTTCAGGTAGATTGTGTAAGCCGCACATAAACCCACAAAACATACACCACACAAACATAATATTTGTGTGGTGTGCGTATTATGTTTTGTGTATGAGGGTGTGTATGTGGGCTTCCATGTTACTGCCAGTCTTTTATGAGTCTGGCTGTCATGCCCGTCCACGATACATGCCAGTCCAGCACTGTGGAATAATTTGAACCCGGCATCACAGAGGTTAAGGTAACAGCACCGATGGTCTAGTGGTAGTGACCTCGCCTCCGATCCTAAGGTCGTGGGTTCAAACTCGGTCGTGCACAAATGGATTTTTCTATTGAAAAATTTATGTGCGCAATGCCAGTGCTCTCATATGGTAAAGGAAAACATCGTGAGTAAACCGTAAAACTAATAATTCAAAAGACATGTGCCATCCACCTATCCGCATTGGGTCCGCGTGGTGGATTACTACCCAATCACTCTTGCTTGAGAGTAGGTAAACCACAGAGGTAAACTCTGAGAGTGAGGGTATATAGGTTTGTGAGGTTGAAGGTTATGTGAGGGTAGGTGTGAGAGTGTGAGGATGTGTGTGTGTGTGTGTGTACCTGGTGGTGTGGCGAGCTGGGCGCGGCGCGCTGCAGCTCGGTCTCGAGCCGCGTGAACAGGTTGGCGACGCGCGCGACTCGCTCGTACACGTCGCGGTACTCCTTGTACAGCTCCGCGAACTCGTTCTTGTACGCGCGCCGCATATTACCGCTCGTTATTGGCGGGTATAACCTGACAAATTATATAGATCAATCGGAATACAGTACGGTAGGAGCACTCGTGACGTAGCTGGCTAATTTCTTCCTAACAGATCAACGAAGTTAAGCACTGTTCCGCGTAGTCATCATTTGGATGGGTGACCGCCAGTGGCAATTTAAACTGAGCGCTCTTGTGCTTCGGAGGGCACGTCAAGCAGTCTGTGCCGGCTTTTTCAAAGTTGTTAGACAGACAGAGGCCTTCGGGCAGTCTAGATACTCTGACACCAGAGTTGGCCACTAACTCACACGAACTAACTTACTTACAATACAGTAGATACATAGATATATATTTTTTTACATAGAAAACATCCAATGAAATGAATGAAATGAAACTCGTATTGCTCGTAATAAATATAGCCTATGTTACTCAGGGATAATGTAGCATTCTAATGGTGAAACAATTTTTGAAACCAGACCAATCGTTTTTGAGTTTATTCATAACAAACAAAAATACAAATCTTCCTCTTTATAATATTAGTATAGACTAGTATAGATGTATAGGAATTTTCAATTACCTTTCAATTTCTTCAGTATCATTCGCGTTATCTTCGTTGACGTTAATATTAGTTAATTCTGCAGTTGATGGTACTGAGGTTGGTTCTGAGTTGGTGATGTTGGTTTCTGAAAAACAAAATTGTTTTAGTAATTCATATAAATAATAACGAACTGGAAATTCGTTTTCCAGTTCGTAGGACGTGTAGGACGGCCCCCCCATTCGATGGACCGATGACATTACAGCGGTCGCAAGAAATCAGTGGACGGTGAAGGCTCAAAATCGGTCGTCCGGTCGTCATGGCTCTTTGGGGGAGCCCTATTTCTAGCAGTGGACGTCTATCGGCTGATATGATGATGATGATGATAAATAATAAGAGGTTTTCAGGGGGCCTAATTAACTCCATTACAAGAGAGTCTACTCTTGCGAACAAAAGCGGTATATCGACACAGCTTCGTGGTTCAACTTATGTCCGTTAATGCTCTAAACTTAGTTGTCACCGACATAAGTTGAACTACAACATTTGCAACAAATTATCGTCTTTTGAAAGCGACCACTGATTTATGCGAACTAACCGATACAAAAACAAGAATAACACAACTAAAAATAAAACCTTACCTGTGATATTAGTTTGCTCTACAGGGGGACTACTCCTATATCCATTCTTAGTTTGCTCTACAGGGGGACTACTCCTATATCCGTTCTTAGTTTGCTCTACTGGGGGGCTACTCCGATATCCGTTCGTCACGCCGTTCTTGACAGGACTCTCGCACATCTCCTTGACAGTCGTGAAGTTGAGGATATATCCTTTGTCTTCTTTTTTAGCTGTAGATGGAAACATTATGAAATTAATTCTATGACAAAAATATTTTTTAATCAATTCATTGATAACACAAGGATCATTTTGAAACGTCTTGAAGCGATGGGAATTTACGCCAGTTCCACGCGCCCCAGCCTAAAAGAATCTGGCAAAAACTCGGTCGGGTTCCTAGATTTTTTTTGATGATCCCTCATCATCATAAAGCTTCAGTGTGGTGTCAATCGAACTAGGTGAGGCTTATGCCAAGAAAATAAGTACAAAAAAAGATGTTCATAACAGGAAATGTATTATTCATTCATAACAGCCTTCTAATGTTCCCACTGCTGGATCACTAGCCTACTCTCAAGCGAGAATGATAGAGCAGTGGTGGTAGAGGAATGTAATCAGTGCAAAATACAAGCAAGGTACGTTCAGTCATTAGTGGATCTAGACAGTCGTGGAGTTACCCGTTTCAAAGGACAATGGAGCTTTGAATTGTTATTGCGCGTCACAAACGGCTAGCTTCACTACTGCCTAGAACCACTGAACGTACGATACCTTCCTTCCTAAGTAAAAAAAAAATAGTTTTTAGTAGTAAAACACACAAGCAAAACCGCTGTCAGAAACTATACTAATCATAACTCATATCAACACAAGATTCATTCGTCACAGATATTTGGAATTGGTATAAACAAACGATTACGTAAGAATGCACTATCGTTACGTAAGTACCTACCTATACCAATAAAAATTATCATAATAATATGTAAAACGCGCGTAAGAGTGCTGGGTCGAAGGCTGCGTTTGTTAGGAACCAATAGAATCACTTCATTTACCTAGTCTCGCTCTGATAGCTTCAATGAAGTGATTCTATTGGTTCCTAACAAACACATCCCTCGCTAGTGCTACACATCCTCGCACATTTCTGGTGGAAACGCAGCCTAATGGTAGTTAAGTTCGTAAAAAGTTAAGTTCGTATGAGTCAGCGGACAACTCTGGTGACGGAGTTTAATAGACCGCCCGAAGGCCCAGTTAGCTAGTTAGTTGAATGGTAGTTACCTTGCATTCCGATCCTAAGGTCGTAAATTACAACCAAATAGGTACTTTACATATTGAAAACTAGCGACCCGCCCCGGCTTCGCACAATTGCTAGAGCTATATAGGCCCGCAAAAAAGGCCGCCCAAATGCCTCTGTCATGGCCTAACAACTTTGAAAAAGCCAGGACCGACTGCTTCACGTGCTCTCCCGAAGCACGGGAGCGCTCAGCTGAAATTGACACTGGTCACTCATCCAAATGATGACTACGCGGAACAGTGCTTAACTTCGTTGATCTGCTAACAACAACTTAGCCAGCTACGTCAAGAGCGCTCTTCTAATAGTGAGGACAACAAACTGGCCGTGAAGATATGTTAACTCTGGTTTTCCTCGATCAGCTATTATTAGATGTATTAAAACGTTAATTGCTCAACCTATAATATACATTTTGTCTTTTGTATCATTTTTGTTTTGTAAATTAAAAATTATTACAAAAATTTCATCTGTTTTGAGCATTAACCTAGTTGGCCACTGACTCATACGAACTTACTTACTTTTATTAACCTAATTATTACGTTTACAAATTACTACTAAATAGTAATGATGATACTACTTTAATTGCTCTATTTTGGAGACATTAACTTATATTGGTTACCTACATTGTTGAAATGACTCTGAGTAAAAAACTGGTTGTTCTACTTTCACCTGTTCGAGGTTTCATGTTGCTATAATTTATAGAGGACTACCTGTTGCCCGCGACTTCGTTCGCGTGGAACTCGGAACAGAACTTTTTTCCGGGATAAAAAGTAACCTATGTTCTATGTTATCTATGTATGTATACAAAAATTTTTTTTTTTTATACAACTGACGTGGCAACCAAGCGTACGGCCCACAAGATGGTAACCGGTTACAGCAGCCTATGGACGCTTGCAATACCAGAGGTATCACTCGCGGGTTGCCACCTTGAGGCTAAGATCGAAAGCCTCATGTGCCAGTAATTTCACCGGAAACCATTCCGGAACACAGCAATGCGAGCATTACTGCGTTTGAAATTATCACTTTCAAACGTTTTGAATTTTAAATCATAACTCGAAAAATACAAAAATCGAAGAACATACATGGGGTATTTTCGGATACCCTTGGATTTGAGGAATCTAATTTTTCCTTATTGACGTCTATGTTTGTACCACCCTGTATAAATGACGTTTTAATATTATGGTGACTATACACTCCCGCACGAGAACACTCGTTATGTCTCGTCAGAGGCCCGACCCGGGACGGAGAGCTTGCAAAAAACATAGACAGGGCGAGCGCGCCACCATGTAAACTCTCGCGCTCGCCCTGTCTCGGTCTGCCTCGGTGAGAGTGTACCTTTGTACCTTTAGGGGCGGTAACTTAAACTAAAGTGTAATCTCAGTTACCTGTCTCGGTAGTCCGTTCGTCCTCGTTGTCGGACGCGTGTCGCTCCCCGGACGATGTCGTCGCGTAGCCGGAAGAAGGCGGCGACGGCCGTCTATAGTGCGATATGCGCTGCTTCTTGGCGGCCGGCGCCTCCTCCGACGAAACACCACTCGGCCTTTTACTGGCGCTGGGTGATGCTCGGGGTGATAGGGAATTAGCGGAGTCACTGCTCAGCGGTGGCGTTAGATTTTGAGGTTTCCGCCTGTTGAAATAGAGTAAGTTGTAGTCTGGGCTATGCTCGGGGTAATAGGGATTTGAAGGAGTCACTGCTCAGCGGAGGCGTTAGATTTTGAGGTTTCCGCCTGTTGAAATAGAGTAGGTTGTAGTCTGGGCAATGCACGGAGAGATAAGGAATTCCGTAGCGTTAGATTTTGAGGTTTCAGCCTGTTGAAATAGAGTAGGTTATAGTCTGGGCGACGCCGACGCTCGGGGTAATAGGGAATTCGGTAGCGTTCGATTTTGAGTTTTCAGCCTGCTGAAATAGAGTAGGTTATGGTGTGTACTGGCACGTTCCCTGATCGGATGCTTTAACATCGATTATAGTTCTCACAACGGATCTCGGCCGTCGTGAAATTAGCCGTTTAGATGCGCAATGGAGCTTTTTCAAACTAAATTGTCTTTGCGCATCACAAACGGCTAACTTCACGGAAGCCTAGATCCGCTGTGCGAACTATACCTATGTCAAGTGATGATACGGTCAAATCGTTCGCTTTAAGCTCTACGCCTCACTGTAACAATTAGAGTGTCACCCAGAGTTTTAAGTATTAAAATTCTGCATGGTACTGCACTTGTCATTCAAAGACGTAGATATGAAGTGTGTTGCTTTAGGTGACCTTATCACTTACTACCTTGGACTCATTATTATTTAATGTGTCTCTGACACGGTTAAATAAAAAATTTCCTTGATAATTTACTAGGAATACAAAGAACATTGAGAATATTATGTAACTCATTTGTGATCGTTTTCACTATGTTTCAATGACGATTTTGTACGAATATAACAGATTATTAACAGGTTGCTGATTTTCAATCAAACTTCTGCAAACGAGTTACGCAATAGCATAGAAGGGCGATTATGTAATTTGGTTGCAATCAAATTTACTGATTGCAACCAAATTTGCAATTAAATTTCATCAATAACTGAAATATTTTGTCTGAAAATGACAGCTTATTGACATGTTGCTGATTAAAATCGGATTTCAACCCAGTTACGTAATTACCCAGATATCGATTTAATAATATATCTAATTCACAGACTATCTAACATCAATAAAGATATATTTAATAAGATCCATAAAACTCTGCTTTCACTAGGCTCGCAAATCCATCTGAGAGCTTAGTGGAAGTAAGTCTTATAATAATATAATTTATCGTTTACCTTTTGGATCGCTTCAGGTCCTTCCAGCAGCTTAAAACCATAAAGCAATTTCTTACCATAATTCTCAAGTGGCAGCTAAAATATCGGGGCAACCGTTACTAAAAAAGGAGACTGGGCCGATTTGTATTGCCGCTGGTCTAAAGAGCTACTAGTGATGTGATTACACCTAATTAAAAACGGTTTATCAAGATGCCTCTTGTCTATCTTCCATATGAAAATTATTCAGGATTGAACAGCAATATACAACTTTTATTTTAGCGGCTCCAAAGTTAAATATCGTCTTTACTCATTTTTATGCTAATGAACAAAGACAATGATAGATTTAAAAGACGGATTAACAGAGGTTTACCTTTATGAATAAGTCCCGTAGTCTAGTTATATTCCTTTGAAAATGTTTACGCAAAACCTAAAATACAACGTTATCAAAAGGTTAGATAACGTTGTGTTTATAAATCATTTTCTTATCAAGTTTTTAGTAGGAATAGTAGAAATTTGATTGAAGTTTGAGCCATTTCAAATTATGTGTAATCATCACTAGACGCACTGGTCACAGACTGGCTACACCCTCCCAGGTCCTTTTCGAGGCCAAGCCTTTAACTTCAATAGTATAACAGTAGTTGAACCGACCTCTTGAGCATACGTTTCTCCTCCTCAGAATAGAAAGGCCAGTCTTCGTTGACGTCGTTCCAAAAGTGCCTACGTAAATGGTAACAGTTGTCCTTAAGTGTGCTGATCTGCGGCAATATCTTGCCGATAGCTGTTCTGTCTTTCAGTCCCTCTGGAATGTTATGCCGAGAATTAATCGCGTTCTTAGGGCGATTCACGAAAAACTCGTTTGACAATCGTAAAAGTTAACGCTTCGTCCAGCCGTCAATTTGTATGGTATTTTTTACAGCGGCTCTTTTGTGCGTACCGAAATTCAAATTGACAGCTAGACTTTACGTTAGCGTTTACGATTTTTAAAAGCATTATTCCGGATACGGCCTTTGCTATTTTGTAGAGCCCGGAAAGCGTTCAAGTACTGACACATTTCCATAATTTAAAGTTTTGATACGGACCATTTTCGTAGTTTCCTTTACAGTAGAATGTACTATACATATTATGTAGCGACTTAACTTGGCGTATTTGTTCAAATGTTTGATTATTTCTTTAATTTAAAGTCAACTCTGTGGAAGTATTATTTGTATTGACACAAACATTTGAGCAAATATGCCAAGTAAAGTGCCAGTATAACAAGGTAAGTATCTATAGCCTACGTATAACGCGTTTACACACTAGTTCTGTAAAAACAATAACACTTGTTTTGACACCACTTGTATTCAACACTTGTATAACACTTGTCAAATCTTGTCGTGTTGATGTTTTGTATGGTATTTAATAACATGACATATTTTTTTGACAAGTGTTGCACAAGTTTTGTTACTGTTTTATCATTTGTACGAGTGTAATGTAAGAATTAATACTGTCCCTTTATATTTATGGTCAAAGCAACGTAGGAACCTGTACATAATCTGTGTAAAAACAGAACAATAAGAAAACTTATGCAGGTTCAAGAACGAATTCCGGGCTGATACTGTGTAAATTGTAAACAATTAAAACTTACCACTTGTTAATCGCGCGTATAACTCCGGTTTCTTGAACGGTTTCAGCGCTAATAACTGTATAAGTCTTTCTCTGAAACAGAAAACATTGTTACTATTAATATTTAATTGCAGAAACTGTAGTTTATGATCTTTTTTTTTATGCCACTAAAGTGGCAACCAAGCGTACTTGATGGTAAGCGGTTACCGTAGCCTATGTACGCATGCAACATCATAGATATCACTTGCGTGTTACCACCCTGAAACGTTAGATGGAAAGTCTCATGTGCCTGTAATTTCACCGGAAACCATACAATTCGAACCGGAACATAGCAATGCAAGCATTACTGCTTGGCGGGAGAATAGGCATGGTGGTAGTCCTTCCACGGACGAGCTCTATCACAAAAACTTCTTAAACTCTTAATTATTTCCTTCCCCTCATTAACACCAATATTATAATAAATGTGAAAGTAACTCAGGCTGCCTGGTCTGTCTGACGTTTTCACGGCTAAACCGCTGAATCGATTTAGATGGGCATGGAGATAGATTCATAAGAAGGACTGTAACGACTGCTTTAGGCATAAAAAGTAGATGTCTTGTGTAGCAGTTATAGAAGGGTTCTCTCTCATACAGCTTAAATGACGTTCAAAACTGTTGATATCTCAAATTCTTAACGTTCGAAAAACAAACAAACACTTGTAAACAACAAGTGACTGACTGTAAATGAGAACTAATATTTAAAAAGCTCAGCCCGCGTTGCCTCTACAAGAAATAAAACTTTCTAATCCTTTTCCGTTCAATTTGAGAGTGTAAAAAGTTATACTTTTATACAAGGCAAAAAAGTTATGAAATAATTGAATGTTTGAGTCTCGATTCGCGCCGAGTGTCGTTCTAACGAACCTAAATGTATTAGTCAATGTATTTGCCTTGCTTGTGGTTAACCGAACTGTGTGATACGATCGTTATCACAAATTGACAATCATTTGTATGCTTTGTGAGTATCATTCAATTATTTTTATGTAAATTACTGCGATAACTTTTTGTATTTGATAGTTATATTCTAGCTGATGAGGATGTGGCCTACATTCATAAATATTTAACTTAAAAATGAGGATCGATTATATTCGAAGACGCTGTTTTTTTATGATAATCTTGCATATTAATTTTGTAATACTTTCATCATAAACATATGAAGTTGATTCCATCTAATCACTATCAGATGCGTGCTCTATCTGTTATCAAGACGCTTGTATATTAATATATTTATTACACACGCGATATTCAGAACCTTAATCTGATAATAATAAAGAATAACTGATTATTGCTTTAAAAGTTTCTAAGCGCTTGATGAATTGCTGAAATTCACCTTGAGATGTGTTTGAAATTTGAATTACACAACAAGTTTTGCACAATATTGCATACGAAATATGACTCAGTGTATTTCCCGTAATGTAATGAAATAGAAAAAATCATGGGGAAAAATTAAAAACCAATGTCGTGCAAAAGTCATTGTAAAATAAATGTACCAATAATTTAGTGTAATTTCGAGGTGAGCATTCCATATACTTAAAATTGAATAATCTCTACATCTCTAAACACTATAGATAAAGGCTTGTGCACATGTTGGTTAACAATGTCAGTAAATTGCGTTTTAAATGAACGGCAGGTAAACACCATACAAAGCCGCTAGTGGGCTATAACCTAGAGCCGAAAGACTTAGGTATTATGATTTGCAGAGTTGAGCATCACTTTTAAGCAAAATAGTTACTATCTAGTGCCACTTATAACCTGTTCGATATAATAGTTGTCAATCACTGTATTTTGTTTCTTTATCAATGGCATAAACTTAAATCATTCTCTAGTATATTGTAGGTTTAGCTACTTTTGTAAACATAGAGCATTTTGTGTGTCATTCCATGATATAAAGCACTTCTAACTAATGATGCCCACTTTGATGTTGTGACATCTTTCGGCCCACCCCGCGTCATCCCAGTAATCAGAGTGTTAGAACCTAAACAATGTTGTTAACTTCGATAACAGAGTTATAAAAAAAGACTACATAAAATTACAATACATTGAACCTCGTCAAAATTAAGAGTAGTCTTTACAAGGCCGCTACTATTTACTCCGTAGTTTTTGCACATTTGCGCAACATGAAAATTATTAAATGTTATACAAAATGTGTATATGTAGGTATAGATATAAGTATGTTTTGGTAACCGCTTCCTCTGCGCCCGTGAAAAGCCTCGCAAATTATCATGTGTTTATGATAAGACTGTGACGCCATTTTATGTACTTACAAGATTTTGTAGTTAGCGATATCAAATAATTAAGCGTACTGTACTTATATTACAGACATTTATACGCGTACAGTATTTGCCCCCTAACTTGTTTTTGTGTGGTGATCAATTTTATTATGTCCGGCTTCAGAAGGCAGCGTCGGTTGTGACGCATTATAATGTTGGCATCTCGCTCTAATATTTTAGGTATGGCACTTTGTATTGTATAAGATGAAAACAAAGTTTGATTTCACGGCACCGCATGTAGTAAAATAGATTTAGCGGGCCTTGTTTAATGAAATTATTTTTAAATTTTTCATGCCTAATTTAAATGTTTATGTTTGTCCTGCTTGTCCCATAGCCATAGAGCACATAACCCCAAGAGATAAACTGTTTGTTAGAAAGAAAATATGACTGAGTCAACATAGCGTAAAACCAATGAGGATGGGTGTTGTAGTGTGCGAGAAACTGGTACATCTTGGCTTACTTTTTTTTTAGCAAACATCCTAAACCTCTCATTTTTAAACGAGAAATATAATTTACAAAATATGACATTGATATGGCGTCAATAAAAAAATGTGACGTTGCTGTAAAGACAATTAAATACATTTGTCAAACAACTATTGCTTATTTATCTTTTATTTTAACTGTAAATTAACAGATTTTTTTTTTAATAAAACGTTTGTTCATGTATACATAATGTGCAAAAACAGATTAGTTGGCAAAACATTGCGATTATGTATGACGATTCGGGGCTATGTGCTTAAAGTGCGTTTCGTTGGTTGACCATATAACTATGGACCATAGAGATTGAAGAACCAAAGGACATCATAAATTTGATATTACAAGCAAAAATTATTCGCATATTCTGTTCAGTTATTCTGATAAATTAAACACCTTGAACTGTTTTTAACTCAAGATTTCCTTGAATAGTCCACGATGCTTGCGCACGCGTAAATCGCAAGTAATTAAATTATTATTAAAACGTGTAAATAACCTATAGTGGTTTTAAACGCAATTGGAATTATATTGAGAAGGTTATTAGGGCTTTACTCATATACAAACTATAAACCTCTGTTAGCTAATGTGTCTTTCAAGTTTGTCATTGTCTTTGTTCATTGACTTAAGAATGACAAGGAAATACAATCAAGTCAATATGCATGCAGCTATAACGAGAGTTTCTTTTACGAATAAGGCGGTGTAGGTTTACATTACTGAAGGCTTGATTGAACCCAACTATTTAGCTCGCCAAGAGTAGTTCTTCAATTTTTCTTGCATTTGACCTTGACCTTACATTATTTTCAGAATAGTAATACCGGAAGTTGGTCAAATTACACTAACCAACCCAAAGGTGTGAAATATTTTTTTAATCGAGTACGACGTACCACTAAATTTTCTACGTAAATTTATTCTTTACATTCCTAGATATAAACGGTTTAGATTTACCCAGCGGTTTGTGTTTACCCAAATCGTTTATAGTAACCCTTCATTATGTTGGTGAGCTTGTGCGTCTAGCGGATGATAATATGCATCTTGCTGTCGAAAATAAGACAGCATTTTTTACTTATTTGTAATAATATGCACCAATAAACCAATCGCATTGTGAACAAAGCTAGCAACTATATACTGCTTAAGTAATTGCATATGTATGACGCATAGGTAAACGAACCTGTAACACACTTCAACATACAAAAACATAATTTCAAAAGTATGCTTCACTATTATATTAAATGCATGTCAATGAATGTTATTCCACCGAGGGTAGATGAAAAGATTAAAAACTGCTGCTATTTTGCTTAGATAAGTAAATATTAATGATATGATTAACTTTTTTCAGTAATATAAACCATGCAGACAATAATAAATTACAACACATTTTTCCTTAATTTTGGAATAACCAATTTACCGATAGCAGATGAGCAAAACTTGTTTCAGGATGTTGTTACAATTTTTCTATTACATTGTAGACAATTCTTTCACCTGGGTGTTTCGCTTATCTAAATAAAACCAAGCGACGCGACTTGAAAACCTAAACGGGAACACCAACTTTAAATCGATAGTCATTTACTCTATTTTCATTTATCGAACATTTTGCGAGCGTGTATTATGGTATTGTGAGTGCATGATGTTGAAATGGTTATTAACAATGTAACTGATACGCGAAAATAAATGTATGTAAAGTAATGAGTATACTGAACCCAGTATTTAATTCAGTACCAGCAGAATCGATTTATACTGATAGATAGAGTCTATCACGGGCGGCGAGTTTGTTTGGCTTGGGTATAAAAAGGGATTATTTGGAGCCCTTCAAGAACCCTTTAAGGTGACTTCTTTCAGAGGAACTTCAAATCTTAATAAAAAAAATAATATAACTCACTTCAATGACCGCCGTCCGATATCAGGGTTGGAAGGCGGCCGCTGAGCGGGCGGGTTCTGTTGTGGTACAGGGATCGGCTGATGCGCCGGCTGAGAAGGTCTAGGGGCGAGCGTTGGCGCCGCGGGTCGGTCGGGTCTTTCCGACCGCTCGGGTCTGTCCGACCGCTCGGGTCTCTCGGGCCTTTCGACCCGTTCGGGTCTCTCCGGCCGCTCGACCCGTTCGGGTCTTTCCGGCCGTTCTCGCTCCGCCCGCTCGAGCCGCTCAGCGATCTGGGCCGCCGCGGGCGTTGTGGAGTATTGATGGGCCGAGCGCATTTTCACGCGCCGACCTATGTCCGTTTGGTTGGGTTTGATGACGCGCGTGCTGGAACAGTACGGGAACTAGTTTAGCCAGGTCGTTTGTTAATCAGACTGGTTTTTTAATCACACTGATAAGTCATTAATAACTAACCTAATATGAATTATAAAAAGAGCCTTGTCACACACAAATAATGAGTTTTGATGAAAATTACAAATGCAAGGATTATTTGGATGCCCATGTCATTTAGAGGTAAAACCTGGTTTAATTATCAGAGTTGAATATGCGACAAGTTTTTTTTTTATTCAGATATATGCGAACTTCCCACTTTGCATGTAAATTTTCTTAAAAGCGGTCGAATTATCAAGGACTTTATTGAAAGAATTTAGTATTGATGGTATTGTGGTAAATTCGAAAGAACAAATCTTAACAATGCTCAAGCTAAAAGGGGCTGGCATGAAACACAATGATGCGTACCATTTACTCTGCTCCGCCGCGACCGTCCTCGCCATTCTGTCCTTCGTCGCCTCATAAGAGTCATCGTTGGCCAGCACCCGCATCCGTCGCGGCAGCGGCCCGCATGACTCCAGGCGTCTCGCGCCCCCACTCCGGACGCATTCGAACGAACCCTGGAAACAACAACGAGGACCTTTCAGGACTTCTAATGCGTTGTTCCTCACTAAACTACCGTACTCCAAGATCTTTGTCAGATGTTTATACTCTCTAGCCCAGTCATTTAAGCATAAAAAGGTAAACCTCAGAATTCTGAGGTAACCCATAGAAACCTATGAGTTACCTACCCCAGAAACCAAGGCCTGAAATACAATGTATCTATATGGATTCTCGCAGTAGCTTTTGCGTTCAGTCAGTAAAATAAGGTAGTTCTTCTCAGGACGAGCTCATCTCAAAGAACTCTACTACTCCAAACATTAAATAACGTAACGGACGGACTATACAAATGAAAATACAGAGTCACAGCTCTATTATTACTAACTGTTCTACTTGGCGATTTTGTATTTGATTCTGTACTATGACTATTTGTCATTTCATGCCATTTTAGTAAACAGTTTAGTCGAACTAATGATAATGTGTGCATTGGACTATTTAACTACTGCCCCAATTCTTTTCAATCTGATTCATAAAACCGTCACGTCACATCCCAGCGTAATCGCATGTTGAAATATTATACATGAAGATCAATGATTTACCATAAAAGCTTCCTAAAACACAGTGTAATAAGCGAAAGCAAGTGGGTGGGTGAAATTACTACGCCCACGCGTTGGCATTTATAGAAGCGATGATTCGGTTAAGTGTAAGGTTATCTGATGAAAATTGAATGGAATATAAAACCCAGTAGCATTTCAACTTTAGACTGTTTATGATGCAACACAAATGCTCAGTGACTGAATTCGCACTTTCTACTGGTATTGAGTAACGTTCTTGGTAGCATGATGTGCTGGTGGAATTCTGAGTCAAAAATTAAAGTTTTCGAATAATTATCCTAAATCTTAAAATATTTTATTTTAAGGAAGTTGTGCACTTTACATTGATGAGGATAATGAGGTTTGAGCAAAGTAAAGCTGCTGGTAGTAGAGATAGAAAAAAAAATATAATTTTATAATTAAAGTTGAAACGAGATTATAATAAGTTTTATTCTAAATTATACCTCACATAAATGTTAAATAAGGTAACGTTACACTGAGGTGAAAACGTTTGGGGCGTGGTCCGACTGAGTTAAATAAAACGTTCCGTAGAGGTAGGTACATAAGTTTACTCTCACAAATTTGTCGGCCACAACTTATTGGATACCACCGTTTGTTCCGCGACCTACAAAGCCAAACGTGTATGAGGGGAGCCATGGAGAATATTAATAAATCCGCAATCGACCGCCATCTTTACCGATCAGCTGAGCGCAACAAGCGAAACAGTTTACAATTTAGAAGTATGAAAAGTAAAGTTATGCTGTTGCTATGTTGTAATTTTAAATGTGAAGTAAAAGATAAGTTGAAATAATTGAACCGTTAACATTGAATGAAAGTCATGTAAACTATTTGTAACAATGTAGTCATGTAGGTAGTTAGTACCTATCTGTTAATTTAAAACTGTGCATGGAAAAGAAATATCGGTTGAGAACAATTTGTTAATATAAATTATCTAGGTGAAATGTACCTAAGAACTGCGGCTCTGGTATACTGAATACGATTTCTAGTTCTATTAATATCTTGTACCTATTAACCTTGAGTAAATGTCAAATATCAACGATCACAGGGGCCTGTTGCATAAAATACTTCTGGCGCGCCGGTTGTCAGACGGCTGAAAAACGCGAGAGTTGCAGGTTTGATAATATCAGGGAGATAAATGTTTGATAGTTCTGCAAATAGGTTGTTCATATTAGACAAACCGCGATGCTAGAGCTAGCTAGAGAGAGCTACAGTTAGACCAGCATTACATATGTGTGCATTGCATGTGTTTTTAGGGAATTCACTATAATTATTTACTGTTTGAACTTAATTATGCAATCGGTTGTTATTGTCGAACGACGTAAAAACATAATTATAGTGTATATTAAAGTAGTTTGATGCAGGTAGCGAATGGATAACAAATAAAGCTACAATAGGTAGAGCACCGATGACAGCGTGTAGTGATAATACCCGCATGACGCACAACAAGACAACAACAGATCATCAAGGTGAAATTGGAAGCTATGCTCAATAGATAACACTCGATAAATTACAAGATAATATATTAATAAGATTTTTTATAATCGTTCTTTTCTCAGAAAGTTTTTAATTTGCAATAATACAATTTTAATTTGACTTTAGATTTGAATTTAAAAAACTAAAGGACTAATGAGGGTTAAGTATTTGACACATCTACTAAGTATACTCATCTATGTCGAGTTGAGATTTATTTATTTATTTTATTTTAGGAAAACCAACAGCTTTCATATTTAAATATACACGTCTTGGGTAGCTATGGAGAGCCAATTACAGGTTCTCACGTATAGGTTTTAAATTAATAAAAAGATGTACATAAACTAAAAGTAGGAAGTAGAGGTAAACATTACAAACAAAGCAAACAATGTAGAAAATAACAATAGACTTGATTTGAGGGTATGAAATTTGAACAACTAAAGAATACTCGTATCAATAGGTACTATGAAAAAATCAGCGCTTAGCCGGTGCCTTGCTGATGGGGCACTAGTGCAGAATAAATCAAGGTCAATATGTTTACTTAACTTGTTAAAGTTGTCACTTGCTCGCCATAAATATGAATTCTGCCTATGGTTAGTTGAGACTAGAGGAACGTGCAATGGTGTATTATGCCTAGTCACCTTACATGGAACATTGAGTTTTATTTCATCGTTGTTAAAAATTTGTTAGATGTTTGATTCTTACCTGTGGACCCTCAATTTCTGTATTGCTAGAAATGTTAAAGTGAAACGTAGCCTCGCCTGATGGGCCACTGCCACTGGTAGGAACCGGAATGCAGATTTTCTGAAAACAGAAAAATATTTATTAGACGCTTCAAGATACAACTTATTACAATATATTTTAAGACAAACATAATCTTTCATACTTTTCTCTTTTAACTTTTTTTTAATAAATTAAAATTTTGTTTATAGTAATAATATTTTGTGTATAAAGATTCCCGTAAAGTCACGCATGTATCATTTGTATCAATTAACTTGTAACATCATTATTACAGCTAACAAAAATTCGTGGTAAGACTATTCGACATCTTTGTGACACAAACCGACATTGTATCATACTTACACGGCCAATACTACTATAAATCGAAAACTGCACTGGCAAGTGGTCACTCAACACAGCAAACTGTTCGATATAAGTAAACAAAAATAGAACAAATCTCGATTTAATTAAAGTGGACATCCCCGTGGGTCGTGATGCCGTGTCACGTAGATGAATGGACCAGACATCTAAGAATGGGTTATCTACATCTTTTCGCATCCTGCCATCAGCCACGTTAATCAGGCACGAGACGTTTTCGTGAATCATACCGAATAAGCACGGGCATCTCACTTTAGTTTAAAACACAATATTAACCATCAGAACCATCAGAACAGTTTATGAAAACTCAAGCGATAGTAATTTGCTTAACTGAACTGAATAACGTGCGTGGTGTTGACAATATCTGGGTATAGAACCAAATAAGGTAAGTAGTACTAGGTATTAATAATGTATCTGTCTGTAAGTATACAATTTAATATGCGTATGCTTTTTACACGGCTCAAGATGCGAGTAAAGACTTTCATTGCCTAGAATGGCAACGTCACGTAGTGTCGCGTCGCGCGCGTCGCCGGTAGCATCTATGCTAGAGATCAATTTAACTGTACCGTTTCTCAGCTAAGTAGTTTTAATTATGTCACGAGAGTACTAGACTAGTATGTTTATATTTTCACATTCATAATTTTTTATGCGATGGTGCGATTTCTAAATTTAAGTATAGTGAGAAAATCAGCAAGACCAATTCGTTTATTGAGGTCGCAAAGACCGCTTCATGGTTCGCTACTTAGCGCAAGTGCCAGAAAAAACTGAATGGTCTCATTTTTATCTTCCGGTATTTATTTGAAGTGCATCTCGCGTAACCATCTGATATAGTTCCCATTCAGAATAATTGTCAGGTATCGATTGCGTTGTAGTATTTTTAGGGCAATCGGCAATCCTGAAAAAGAATCGAATCAAAGGAGGAGTGTAATGCAAGGCGTGCCTCATTTGGTGACGCGCACACCTACACGCGTGGCGTGGCCGCGAGCCGCATTAAGGTCGTGGTTGACGATGTGTGCCAGCACCACAATGCCAGACAATTAACCTATTAAAGAGTGAGCCGCGAAGCGCAGACTGATGGAGCAATAACCCGACGTGTCCCGTCTCTAAAGGGTTCGCGACCTGTTCAATTCCTGGAGTGATTTTCTAGCTCTATGAATACAAGATACCTACTAAGCAAAAAAAAAAGCTTAAAGCAATTATACTCAGAGAAAATTCTCAATGTTTAGAAATCAATGCGTATTTAGAGAAGATACTAGGTACACTAATGAATGAGAAATTGTCAAAGTATTTTTTTCAAGAAATATTATTTTAATATGAAAATAAATTAAGTTATAACGATCATTGGACGAGTCAACACAGATAAACACAAAGTAAGGCATCGAGTATAGAGTAGAATATGAAGCTAATGAGGAAAAAACCAGCTACGAGCCGAGGCAACCAATGTGCGGGGGAGCGCGGGACGCGGCTTTCTCTGCAGTAGGTACAAGCATAAGCAACCGATATAAAGAGCGCTCGCAATAGAATACTTCGGCATTCGGTGAACAGCCGTCTCGCCAACATCACCTGTCCTCACATTGCATTGCTTCTTCCATTGTTTTGTTTGTTGCTTTTATTGTATTTTCTGCTCCTGTTACTAATCCAAATAACACATGGTAATGACTAGGTTATCTATTTTAAAGGTAATTAGCCTAATAAATCTTCAGATGTATCATGTCAAGGTCGTTGAGTTTTCATTGTTTGTCTTCTAGCGAAGGTCGGAGCAGCTGGGTAACGCCGGAAAATAGGTGGGTTTGAGTTTCGAGGAAATCCGTCATCCGCTTTTCAAGGCATTTAACGAATGTCATAGTTAATACATTTATGGCGATGCCTTATCAAGAAACGCAGTATGACGTTGGTAAATTTGGTTTGTTACGTCACTTTCAATGTGTAAATCTATTTTCAGCTGTTTTCCTCTAATTCTGCGCTCGTGAGGACAGATTTTGTTATCGTGTAGTGCCCATCGTGCGCAGCGATTGTGGCTTTTGTTGGTTACCTAATTTCACAGCAAGCAGCGAGCGGTGTACGAAGTTGCGAAGTGAGAGGCCGTCGCAACCGGTCCGTTCAGCTCGCTCGACCGAGAGAATACTTCCAAGCCACGAACTTATGTATCTACCTAACCTACGTACGTAGCAAGTCAGTAGTAAATATTTAATGCTGTTGATATATTTCTCTAATTAGAAAACATTTTATTAACAAGCCGCTTCGTTTCCAAGAACCTGCTGGCAGTTTTTAAAAATAATCATATTGTTTCTTCTCTGAGGGACATACCCGGACACTAAACCAGCCGTGTGCCTCAGCAGCGCAGCGTCGAGTTAGCGTGTTGTATCTTATTGACGTAATATCGCGGAGGTGGCACGCTTCACTTCGAGCCAAATTCAACTTTATTGTGTAAATACTTGAATTCTAAATGGTTTGCTCCGGTATCGTCATACGTCAGCAACGTACGATAATAAATAGTTCATTTCAATGATCGTAGCGGGAAATCCACGCTCCCAGGTTGTGATCGCTGTCATGCAAATTCTTGTAATCTTGTTATTTGCTATAAGTACGTTCTGATTGATAAATATATTGACAATAATTATTTCAATATTGTTTACAGTTCACCTTCAACCAGAACTTAAGAGAATGTTCTAGAGGCCAGCGCTTAAATAACGTCAAGCCAATAAATATGCATCCGGATTGATGACTGACAAGGATGGACTTATGGTTGAGCTATAAGCAATACCTACGTTGTTTCTATGGAGAAACTCGATAAAAAAGGGTAATTGGGCAGAAAGTCAGAACGCCTAATTCGATTATTTGATTTCTTTTGGGTTAGTCAATAACAGCAATTTCTCAAAACCAACGCTACGAAAAATATCAAAAATTTTACCAACTTAGACTAATAAGTAAGTAAGTACCCATAAAATCGGTACCGTATAAGATTTAAAGTTAGGTGACGTTATCAATGAAAACAAATATTATCGTGAGAGAGAAGAAGTAGGGCTATTCATAAATAAACAAAATGAATATAGCTTCGCGTTCGAGTAAGTACCAGACAGGTATTGATAAACACTCCACTGTGTTTAAACAAAACGTTTTCCATGCGACCACATAACAAGTAACGTTGTCTTTTGAAAAAGGAAACCTCAACAACACATTGTTGATTAGGATGATAAAAGTAAATCCGCATTTTGAGGCGTTTTAGCACAATTTGCTAACGGTTCTAGTCACTTTCATCGTAGACACTACATTTGAAGGCAAAGTGAGTGGCCAGTTATTCGTGAGGTTTCTACGATACTATTTGCATATTCGCCGACTTTCTAATGGACGATGCGGCCACTCTTGTCGCAATCGTCTGTGGTGAGGTAACACCGATTCATTTAATTACATAGCTATGTAAAAACTATTTGAATCTTGAGCACTTGTCAACATTGAATATTGTTGAGTGTGCGCTCGGTCTAGCTTGGGTTTTTTCGCGTTGCAAACCGTTCGCTTATTGGTCGACGCAAGGCTTAGTGAAAAGTCGCGAACCAGAGTGCCTTGCCTTCACACGTTCGCTTGATCGATTGATTACATTTTATGTAAACTGATTGCTTTTGAGCAATGTATTTTCCGTCGTCTAACATTCAGGTACGGTTAATAAACCTAATAAGACGTCTAGTTCAAACAAATCCCAATTAATTAATCACTTACCAATATGTTACTGGACGAATAACAGGTAAAATAACTATGTTGTTAATTGTAATTTTTTGCTTGGCAAATGATTTGAGCTAGTTAAAGGTAATTTTGAAGCGAATCTTGCTTGTTATCGTGACTTCCTTTGGATAACAAACGTGATTACGTCAAGAAGATAATATCTTTTGTACGAAATACAGAAGTTTCGTTAGAGCTGTTACATGTTGCGAAAAATAAATAAAAATATGTAGTTGTCGAGCGAGTCTCAGTAAGGATTCATTCTGATGCCGTTCTCCTTAGCGTTGGCGACCTTCCGCCAGAGGAGGGGCACCTCTCACTGCCGACGTGACTGCAACCGCGGCCTTACATCGCGAGGCTGTATCGAAACCTCTACGTAACGAAGCTCTTTCCAACGCGCCGGTTACCCAATGCCTGATAGTTCCGTCGATACATAGCAAACTGGCTTCGGCATATAACTACCAGCAGATCACGTGAACGCCTTGCGTAACCAAATATTGCTGGCACTCCTTTTGATACAACGTGAAATACATAGAAATCTTTCATTATTGAGTCACTTTACAATGGTGAAACTCTTATTGCAGTTGCGAAAACTTATCAAGCATTAGCCCATTCGCACATCAGGTTGTCATCATACACAATCTAATGATTGAAGAATTGCTGAAGCTTTAGAGTTGGTTCAATTATCATGAGACTAATTATCTTGCATGGATGAACAGTGAACACGTATGTTTTTAGGAACTTCTTCAAAAACAATGGTAAGTAAAAGGTGAATGGATGTTCCCACTGCAAAGAAAAATCAGCCGTGTATTGTATTCTCCGATTACTTTTCCTAACAAGTAACAGGCTTTCAGACAAATAACAACACACATTGTTATAACACAGTTCATTTATATTAAAAGGTCAGGCATGCTGTGCATAGTATACCTACAACAGTCAATTCCGTTTTCCAAGATAGGAAACAAGTAAGTTAACAAAGAATTTATGTCATTTATAAACAAAGAAAGTTTATAACACTTAAACACGCATAATAATGTGTCTTTTTCAGTGATAGAAAGATACAAAGATGATTTAACACCTTTTTAGAAAGATGGCACAAGAAGGCGAAAGGGTAGCGATCGAGGTTATTTCCCTTGGGGCGAGGATAGAGGCTCGATCCGAAATGAGGTTACGCGTATTTTTTTAAGGACGATATTCCATATCATCTGGTAATGATGATGATAATAAGTAGAGAGATACCTGAGGGTAAATTGATTGAGGGTCGGCTAACGTTTTAACTGGGAAGAATCAGGAGAAGCTAATAGAAATTCAATAAACAATTAAAGTTTTAAAGGCTCTGAAATAAGACTAGAATAGAAGTAGTATCAGACGCACAATAGCAACGAGACGAAGACAATGTCGCAGGTATTTAGATCAAGGCGCTATACACGCGTTCGAGAGTCGAGATCGGTTCCGAGGAATTTTTGTAGAAGATCACGCTCACGACGAAGAAGCGCATAAATTCATTATTATACCAAAGCGGAATAAGCAGCATAAAAATAGCTTATTAACACAAGAATAATTAGAATAGTGAAACTTTGTGAATCGCCATAAAGATAAAATTAGAAGATGTTGTATGAAATGTGACGTCAAGATCTAATCTGCTATATGAACTCTCAATCAAGACTTTATTTTTTTCAATTTCTTGATTATCAAGCCAAACTTTTGCAATATAACTCTGGACTTCTGGAGCCAAAGTAAAACCCTTAAGCTACCTTTTTTTTTTTATACCACCAAGGTGTCATACGGCCCACCTGATGTTAAGTAGTTACCGTAGCCTATGGACGCTTGCAATACTAGAGGTATCACTCGCGCGTTGCCGACACTTTAAAAAATTTATAACACCCTTTTTTACCTTTTTTTGATCCTAGTCAACGCATCAAATGGTTAGAAGTAATAGCGAGCGCTTAATGTTTTTTAGTCAGCATCATGACAGCCTTATAATGGCCATTGGTGTACGACTCGGTTCGAACTCACGACCTTAGGATCGGAAGGCGGAGACACTACCACCAGTGCTCTCTAGTCATATTTCCTTGGAAAGTGACAGAAAAACTATTTTGACAAAAAGTTGCATGCACGGAGGAAAAAGCCAGGCACAAATCACAATACGCTTGTTATGTCTAGGATATCAATCTGTAAAAACATAATACAATAAATTGAAAACCCTTTTTTAGTTTCCATCCAGTTCATAGAGTATTCAAATATTGATTAGTAATAATACTAAACCATCCGGTGGCAAATACCCGGCGCCAAAGCGACGTGATGCCGGCCACGCCTCCGGACACTACGGCTTTATATTACGTTTCGGTTCCTACGCAATTACAGAAAATAGGGGAAAAAATGGAGAAAACATTATAGAACCTCCAGTAAAATTAACAAATTTTGAGATTACTAGGGATCTTTTCGTAAGTTATGTAAGAATTTGATTGTGTTAATAACCTACGATACAGTTGATAACATAAACAAGTAAGCAGGACCTATTTTACGGTGATAAAAAAAGATTAGGTACTCTACATAGAAGTATTGCCTAGTATAGAGGTCGTTTCGAGTATGATAAAGTTCAAATTTAATTGATTTGCCCTAAACATGTTGAAAGCAATTTCTAATACTGGATATAATGATTAATATATCTGTTGATTCTATTATCTACGACGATTGTAGGTAAGAAATCAAGCAATCGATAATTACTGAACAAACACAAAATGGCGATCCTATGACCCAGCGCTATCCATCTCGCTTTAGTTTCTGAATCATGACTGATTTTGAAAAACTGTTCTATTATGTTCAGAAGTATCGACTTTATGCAAAAAATAACTTATTATTCCAGACATTAATAATTTAGTAGTAAAAAATGCGATTTAAATTAGAATTTTAAAACTCACGCCAAAACGCGTCGCTGAGTCGCAGAGTGGCAGCGGTGACGTTATTACATTATAAGCATTATGTCAGTTTTCAATATAAAATTTTAGCAATAAGGTTCAAAATTCTGTAATTTTGTTTATGCTACCAATCAGAGAACCAAGATGCTTTTTATGGCGAATTGCTGTATTTTGTAGTTTTATTTTATTAAAAATATTATCAATCTCGCATTTAATGTAAAAAAATGATTTTTATTTATTTCTTGAATCTGTTTTATAAGGTGAAGACAACATTTTAGTGATTCTTGGTTACTGTCATCATGCCTATTGTTATTTGGAGAAAAACAATAATTAATGTATTAAAAAAATAAGAGTCGTTTCAATTATGTAGTAGATGGCACCAATGGATACTACAGATACACACAGATCTAGTAAAACATTCCACTTCGACTTTTTAAAATTTTTGATAATTCAGAAATTAGAGCGAGATGGAAAGCACTGGGTCATAGAATCGGCTTAACTGAGATACGGCTGGTTAACGCTGGTTGCTGTTAACGCTGGCAAAATTTTCCTCGAGTAATATTGTTAGCAAGTTGTGTAACTTTATCAGATAACAAATGTCATCTTTGTGGAGACAATGCTGTTAGCAAAAGGTAGCAAATAAATTTACGGTGTGTCAATGTTATTTTGAACTTAGAGGCAAACAGAAGCGCACAGCACACACAATAAAGCAGACAAATTGACTGCGAAACCACGCTTGGTAGCTGGATTCAATATAACATCGAGATGTAGGTGCGCCGTCTATTGTCTCCAAGCGGATATCAAACTGATACTATCATTTAGTTTATCAATGTCTAGGAAACTGTCCTCGCCTCTAATGGATTTCAATATTGTTTTCCATGAAATAAGCTTTTGATAAAATGGGCTACAAACATTTGAATGAAAGTAGAACAGCAACGATAATCACAAACATCAAGTAACAAAACGCTAACTTGTAAAAGTTTCACTTTTAACAAATAACATTATTATAATACTGATAAATGATTTCAATATCAACCAATATTTACAAAACTTTATGTATTTGCGAACTTTACATTTATTTAATGTTCGTTTTTAGTTCTAATAACGTTTGCAGAAACGTTACTAAATTTAAATTGTTTGCCTGACACGGTTAGTTGAGAGAGCAAAAAATACAGACATCTATTGCGTACATAATAATTAGATATGAGGTGTAGGAAATTGACCACGACGAGTAGTATAGATAGATGCCACGTAACCGTTAGTCTCTAGTTCAGCTAATAAGATTTGTTGTATAACGGGCATTACGAGGCTGGCTGTAAACAGGGCGAAAACTATTGTTATGTAGACCGGTTTCGTGGTTTGTGTGCTCTGTCCGCGCTTATAATTTATATTAGGTTTAGGATATATATTGATATTATTTATGATCCATGACAGGGTATTATATCATGGTTTTATGTGACCGAACTGAATGAATAAGAGCAAAATAAATTTCCTGTGATATGAACAAAATAATTTAGAGGAAACATGACATGCGTCAGTCCAGCTGTTTGTTCTGAACTCCTGAATTGTAAATGTTGAAATCGGTTCAATACCCCATATTTTGTATTCAAATAGACTTTACGAACAACGAACGAATTGTCTTTTAAAGTAGGTATATCTATTAACAGATTAACATATTTACCCAACGTGAACTAAACGATGGATGTAGAGAACTTTTTGTGCCTTTGCCTGCTTAGTTAATATCTGACTTTAAAATTAACTTACCATTTTTTCAATGGCAAACCTTCAGCACACAGTATGATAGGGCACGAATTTAAATAAAGGACAAATAAATTATATTGAAATTAACTTTACTATAATGTCGTATTCGTATCATAAAAGGTGGATTAGGCAACAATCGGTTTAGTCGCATTCGCTGGACGTGTTTCTTTCAAATGAAAATAGGTTTCGGGGTGAAGGCCTCGAGTCAAATTGCATGTTGCATTCATTTTGAACTTTACCAATGATGACTCATTACATTGTTGTGTATATACTAAATTACTTATTTCTTGAAATGTTATAACTAGTCAAGTGGCGTCTGTCCGTTTAGCAGTTAGCTGAAGTTCAGAATAGTGCCGCGAGCGAACGGTAACTTTTACCTGGGTTAGGCTTACGTAAGACTGTCAGGTACAATTTATTATCGACTTCATTGCGAGCTTTCGTAATATAAGCCAGCACAGTTTATGCACTGTATTTTGCGTCTGCGTGTTCTCTTTTCCTGGGGACCCGGATGTTTGGGCTTTAGTTGGCCAGGTGGTCTTATCAGAACTTGCGAATTCATATACATTTGAACAAAACAACAACTCATTACCAGTGCCTATATATTTAACTTCATTGTAATTGTAATATAAAAAATTGAAGGCTATAATTTGGGAGAAAGTTGTTTGTTAGGCGGTGCGGCAATGGACAATAACTGGCCCAGTAGGACCTCAAAATTGAAGTTTCATAGTAATGTATCTTGATTTTATTTATTTCGTATGAGAGGATGTGCATTTCTTCCGTGAGTGACGAAATAAGATGACTTCCTGAAATTGTTAGCATGTAAACCAGTACCGTAATTTAAGTGGATATCAGCTCTATAATTTTGGTACAGAACTGGAGGTTGTATGTCAACTCTAAGAAGTAAGAAGACACAATACGAATGCTTGTTGTGTTGAACACAATGGTATTTTATCATGATATGTAATTGGTCCTACCTAACCTACTACCGTCCAGCCAGACAGAAACTCCATGACGTATTTACAAACCCAATTCTGACAATTTGGCAAGAGCGCTATTTCTAGGCTTATCAAACCAATTTTACGATTGTGGACTTTTGTCATTTTATTAATGCCGCAGTGGACACAATGCAACAGAACGAATATTAGTACTACCACAATGCCTTATGGCTCCTTACCGTAAACATATTCTATAATAAAAATATTATACGTCACAACACCATCACATTTGCAAAACTTATTGGGTTTTATTTTTCATTGATTCATCTTTAGATCATGTACCTAATGAAAAAATAGAACAAGGGCGAATGAGACCAATAATATCAAATGTTATTAGAATTTAGAACTAGTTATAGAGTATAGTCTTTAAAGAGCTATTCAATTTATTGTAAACATGTCACTGTGTACAAAACACTAAATACTAGGTACACTAGGTAGTTAGATAAAACATTTTGTGTACAAAATATACTAGATTAAACCATAATTACAAAACACTACACACAACATTGTTAAAAATGTGTTTTAAGTTTTTATTTTACTTCTCGGGCTGCTTAAAAACAGTATAATTATACGATATAATATTATGCGATACGCTTAATATTCTAGGTCATCTTTTAGATTTATTCTAAATTTTACCTCTTAGGTACTTCTAGGTACCTCTATCTTAAATAACACCATTTACGTAACATAGATCTGATATTAATATGTTGTTGAGATTGAGTGAATGATTCACTTGTTATCCTTATCACTTCAGTTTACAAAGTAACAAATTATGACCAATACTCGCCATATTTAATACATACTAATGTATACACACACACACCCATAGAATATTATGTTCGGAGATTTATGTAGAGCCCAATTCTAGTGTATAAATTAATGATACTTGACATTTTGTATTTGAGTCTGGCGAATAGAAAAATAAAAAAATAATTTTGAGAAGACAAAAAAACCGATTTCAGTCAAAAAAATTGTTTTTGTTAGATTTTAGTGATACGAGGCGATGTTATTGACACGTTTTATATGATTTATTCAAAATGTACTAAACCAATTTTGGTAAAATTTAAATGGGATCACCTCTGATTGTATTAACGAGACCAAGCAAAAGAAAAAAAATAACAGTACATAATTGGCAGAGAAATAGTCTTTTAGCAAACATACAAAAAAACATACAGTCGAATTGATAACCTCCTGTATTGAAGTCGGTTTAAAATAAATATTCGTGTTAATTTTTACACATCGCCATCTAGCTCCAAACTAAGCTACTAGATACCTGATAGAATATTATATATTTTTTTTGTGTGTGAAATATATTTTTTATTTAGTTTTGATTTTTTTGTTTATTATAAATGCCTATTCTGTTTAATCGGTTCAACATCATTTTATCACTAAATCATTGTGAATTAGATGTACCTAGTAGAAATTATGTACAAGCATTTATCAATAGTCAGTGACGGAAAACGTCGTCGTCGCGAGTAAAACGACATGTCTGAGGAGAAATCTTTGTATGCGTAAAAAAGTGCAGTAGAACGATAGAGCAGCCGCTTTTATGAATAATCTTGGTGATGATAATATTGAAAATATGACCCAGGAAATGAATTTTAATAAAGATCTACCATCAAAGATAGCATTTTATAATCGAAGCAACATTGCAACAAATTCTGGGGGCAATTTGAATAAATTCTTTCAATAAAATCACACATCATAATCACAGTAATAAAAATAAATACCTACTGAACAGAATACGATTTTTTTTTTTAATTAACATGATACCTAAACTGTTTCTTAAATCTTAATAAACGTGTACGTGTGTAGGTTTGATATTGCAAGAAGATGAAACAGGCATTGATCAGGCAACTGATAAAATTTTATGTACGCTTCCTCGTTGGACATCGAAAGCGGTATTAGCTATGTATGATGGACACGCGGCATCGGCACACGACAACTTTCCCTTCTTTAATGGAAAAACAGCATTAAACCAACTACCTTACGGATAAAACTTGAAAAGCACACGCAGCATGCGTGGGATAGCAAACTTACTTTGCTTTGTAATTATATATTCTTTATTTCTGTAGTTAACAATATGAAGAACTAGGAATGCATCGTTAGTTCTTTGTGTCACTTGTCCATTCTTTATCACCCTTTCTCAGATCGGAACAGTGATCAAGTTGAGGTTTTAGCAGGATTTTTAGGATAAACTAGGATTGTTTGTAAAATATTTATTTGTCCAGCCAGATAAATCCAGCCAGGTTTCTAAATGTCGCTGGCATATAGGTGAACAAAGTTTACTATTATCTTGGACCTTAGCAAAATGCAGAATCACGAATTTTCGTACACATTTGCATAATTGCCTAAACGTCGATCACGCCAGACCTGGCAATCATTTCTATGAATCAAGCGCTGTTGCCTTGCATTGCAGCGCTTTACAAATTAGTATGCACTAGACGACAACGACTCATAGCAAAATCAGAAGCGATTGAAGCATACTGCTGCTGTAATGTAACTGTTGCACCAGTGTCCTTAATGCTCGAGTAGAGATTGCGCAAAGGTCGTTTCTCAAAATTGCTTTTATTATAAAGTGAGCATGATTAAACCAAAATAAAACAGTAAAAAAAAAGTTACTATCGAGCTGATACCTGAACCTTAACCAATACTTTAAAGGCAGTAATGTTTGGTCATCTAAGTAAGGGAATGTAAGCGAATAACTATTAATACCTCAAAAGTGAAAGCCTGAGAATGGAACTCTGTAATAAATAAGATTTTTTGTTTGGTTACCGAACATCATATCGATCGATATTACCAGTTACCAGGCTGTTTTTAAGACTTACAAATATTTAAGATGTACACAGGTGGTTTTATTTAGTTTCGAAAATCTCGAAAGATGGAGGAATGATGTTGTTGAATTAAATAATAAAATATTAGTCACGTATAAATAGATTAAGCTAATATTAAAATCCAATGATGACATAAACCTAGTTAATAGCACCATGTTTCTTTGTTATGTCAAGTATATTAGAGAACTTCACGAATCTAACGAGAAATCATCATCAAAGAAAAGAAAGCCTTTAACAATTCTGTTGTTTATAGCTTAGGCTGTAACGACCTAATTAAGACGACGTACTCAATAACACCTGCAAGATACACCCAAATGACGTCTACTTGCGGCCACCAATAGTTGAGGCACGCGCTGCGAAGTGAAAGTGAATAGCGCTCACGTACGGCCGGCCCGCAGCCCCAATAAGACGACACCACCGTCCGCATACTTCAGCAATTACCACGAGGAAATCGAGCACCGTTCCGCCGCCTAGCTTCTAGCACCCTGGTTCAGTGTTTACAGCCGATATGAATGCTTTCGATTTAAATAAGGACGGATCGGTATGAAAAGTTAACCAGGATCATTGGAGAATACATTAATTCTCTTTTTTTTATATTTTTTTATTTATTGGTTTACTTCAATTGTTACACTAAAACATACTTAAATAACAATATTATATCTAAGAACTAAGTGTACAATTTACGACCGTAAACACAGCATGCATAATTTTAAAGTTGTACAAAAAAATATAATTACAATATCTACTTATTTATCTACTATTAAATGTACTTGTTTTTTTAATTTAAAGAGGGTAGTGCCAAATATGTCTAGACAGTTACAGTGAGTGTTATAAAGCTTACAGAGTCTTGATACTGGGGAGTTGGAGCCTAAAACAGTTTTACGGAGTGGAGGGTAAAGAAGTGAAACGGGTTTTCTGGGGTATCTATTTGGAATCCTGAAGTTAAATAATTGAAGTAGTGTTGGACAGTCTATAATCTTACGCAAAATTTTAAAAAGAAATATTAAATCCGACACAGTGTGACGTTTCCCTAAGGACTCAATTTTTAAAGACTGGAGACGTTTCTTATAACTCCTGGTTTTATGAGCAATACCCGTTGAATAAGCCAGGTGATTCAAAAAACGTTTTTGTACCCGTTCTAGTCGCAATGTATGAGTCGCGTAATGGGGACGCCATACGACACTTCCATATTCCAGAATGCTTCGTACCAGGGAATTGTACACTAATATTTTAGTTTTTGGATTTTTAAAAGATTTAACATTTCTAATAACAAAACCAAGAGTCTTGCTAGCTTTTTTTATAATATTATCTAAATGAGGGAGAAATGTAAATCACGAACTACATCTGATTTAATCAAGTTTGTGCCATTCATACTGTATTGAAAAGTTATTGGACTCTTTGGTTTATATCCAGAGCTATATTTTTCGAAAACTTGTGTGAATGATGAATTCTTCTAAAGTTACCGGAAGATTGTATGGATCATTGACACCATTTAGACCTAATGCATCTAGCATCTAGCTCTATGCATATTAGTCGGTAACACCTGCTGCTGAATGGGTCGGTCCGGTTACATTGGCACATTTACCATTTACCTTAACAACTTTGTTTTTTTTTTCACTCCGTTGTTCTAGCCTGTGTTTCCTCTACCAAAACGTGTTGACCTACACGATATCCGATAACATATTCAGGGATATCAAATTAATGTAGTCACTGCAACCAACCCTGACACCATGGTCATAATCTAAACGCATGTCGAACCGATCGGCCTTACTATAGATTCATAAGGCTCTTTTACATTAGTTCCGGTTGGTGCTAGCCGAAGTATCGTGCAGATTTTGGATTTACGTAACCAATTATAATTTAGATGTGGTTGTTTAGAGAATTAACGTTATACAGACAGACTACCGATAGCTAGTTTGTGTATTCAATGTTGCGTGCGTTATAGTAAATGGAAAAGGAAAGTATACTAAAGAAGATTTTAAATGGCTGTTGTCACACGAGTCCAAAGATAAAAATGCTTTACACGAGTCGACAAATACTGAATACTGTATAACGTCAAGTAACCAACATAGTACAAGTTAAAAGCTGATGTAAAAAATTAGAGAATATATCTTTACGAGTTGTCCTTAATTGGCAATGTGAAATTTATTTTAAACCAGCTTGCATCAATTCAATTTGAAGTTATGCAATATAAACTTCCGCTACAGAGAATATTATAGGGTAATCGAAAGCGTTATTTGCTTTTATTAGATTTCTCTTTGTCATTTACATCAAAGATTGCAAATAGAACACGAGTTTTGGTGAAACAAGCAAGTTCAGATGAGAATGAGCACAGTCAGTCAGAGTCAGAGCTCAGAAAACGACAAAAACAATAGGGCAGTGTTTAAGATCTATAATAGCCATAGGTCCATGTCGTCCTTGTGCAAACGTAAACACTATTGTTTGATCACGTGGCTGCATCCATTATAATCTGAAGGGTTTCACGCCACCACGCCTTTGTTTCGGTTACTTTAGCAACAAAGCAATTAAAGTGTCGTGCGATTTAATAAATTATTCGTATTACCTTCAACCATATTCGTGTTGTCAACATAGCTAGAAGTATGATTGCACAAATCACCACAATCTTGGCACTATAATAAATATTTCAGTTGTTTTTGTGCGAATTAATAGCGGGTGTTTTCTCCTCTAGCCCTGATGACTGCCTGCATCTGATCAGGCATGCTCTGAATTAAGTTTTTGACGTCTTCTTGCGGTATCGTTTCCCAAGCGGCTAGCGCTGCAACGCGGAGCTCATTTAGTGACTGTGGTGGATTGGAACCCGACTTGATCTTTCTTTTTAGCATGTCCCAGATGTGTTCTATTGGGTTCAAGTCCGGGCTACGAGCTGGCCACTGTAACTTCTGGATCCCAACCTCTTGAAGATACTCGTCGACGCAGCGAGCGACGTGGGGGCGAGCATTATCGTACATCAACAAAAAATCGTCGTACCCAATAAACCCCGAATAGGGTAGAACATGATCCTGGAGAATTTCTTCGATGTATCGAGTAGCGTTTAACCGGTTGTCGACGACCACTAACTCGGAACGAGCCTCGGAACTCACTCCTCCCCAAACCATTATGGAGCCACCATGAAAACTCACTGTTTGTGTACTGGTAATGGGTAGGTACCTTTCTCATCTTCTTCTCCACACCCTTTCACGACCGTCTGGAGATCTTAAGGCAATACGGAACTCATCTGTGAAGAGAACTCTGGCTCATTGCTCGTGTGTCCAGTTTACATGTTCTTGGGCGAAACGAAGACGAGCTACTCGGTGCTGTCTGAGGAGTTCAGGGCCACGCGCTGGTCTACGAGCTTTTATATATACTTCCTTCATTCGTCTTCTCACCGTGCGCTCGCTCACATTAATGCTTCTGATGTTTTGGAGCCGCTGTCCTATCTCAACGGCTGTAAGGTAGCGGTTTCTCAAAATTTCCAAGACAATAAACCTGTCGTCCCGAGCAAATGTGCATCTTCTACCACCACTACCTGGTCGCCGGGTGTAGTTCCCTGTTGCTTGATATCGTTTCAGGGCATACTGCATGGAGGAACGTGGTACATTTAACACAATAGCCACTTCACGCTGTGTCAGTCCCTGGTCGATCAATGCGACGGCTTGCGCGATTTGTTCTGCTGTTAGTGGCATTTTTTTTAGTGATACATGTTGTTTAGATAACCAATAACACACTCAAAATCCAAAAAAATGATATCTTTTAGATAGAGATTTTTTAAACACACAAAATTAAAATCGTCTCACTCGCTGAAATGACCTGTTTTGACTAAATTTCAAAAAGTGGTGTCAAATTGAACTCAAACTTAATGAATTACCCTCTTAAACGTAAACTGATACTTTTTTTTAACTACCTTCATAGTAACATTCATCAGAAACACTTAAATTTTTTGTTATCGAAAGTTTCGAGCTTGGCCAAGATTCCGTGCCGCTGAGTGTTTTTGAATAGTTTGGTAGTTTCTTTCCAATTTTATATGACAGTCCACATGTTCAAACACTCGCGCCTTGCTGAGACTTGTGCCTGTAATGGAGTCTCATGTGCTTGTCATTTAATCGGTAACCGAACTTTTCAAACCGGAGGACTGTCATGCTTTCAGTACTGCTTGGCTACTGATATAGGTTAGGTAGTTCTTTCCCAAACGGTCTCACCATAAAATAGTTCTACTAGATTAAACTCAGGACAAAGGAGCTGGAAGATAATACCGATGACAATGTGATAACAATCACAAAAGTCACAGTAAGTAATATTATTTTGGAAGCGTATTTTATACAATTCTATAAACCTTAAATATCATCTACTCATCAATTTGACAACAACGGAACACAAATAATATTGACAGAACTAGGAAATAAGCAGAACCACAGAAATCGGAATAAGTACCTTATTATTTATATTTCTGTTGGCAGAACGGTACATGACCATACCGTATTTAAAAAATCAAATACTTACACGGTAAGGTAAATAATTATTGTCCTTCATTTACTTCTTTATAATATAAACCCAAATCCTGTTTTCAAGGACTGCAACAATGTTCCGTAAACCGTTGGTGAAGGTAATAAAGTCTTGGGAGGACAACGACCTGACCGAGTCAAATCGTATTCCAAGTTACAGTGTGATGAACATTCAATTTTATAATGCAGAACATTGAGTTCATTGTACACCAAAAACATATGATTCATTTGTTGGATGGATAGATAACAGTTGATAGGTACCTAAGCGTTTTTGCAACGGGTAGACAATATCATGATGTTACGACGATAAAGGACTCGCATTTGTTGTGATACTTACAATAAGTAATTATACGATAAGCATCTATAAGAAGAAAGTTCAGTTGAAAAGAGTGGCGCAATGAGGACATTGGCCGTACGCCCGCACCATACCACCTGGAAGGTGCAATTCACATGCGCCCACTAACGACTGGAGCCATATCTATTTTTACGCTGTCCACTCTATCTTATTTACTATTCTGGTCTGCGACTCATTGAATTGTGGTTATTATGTGCAAGTTGGATATGTGCCAGAGAGTCTCGGACTTAACACACCAATACAGAGATATTCGAGGAATGATGGCGAAGCGTTTTCAGAAAAGTGTTTTATCTAACGTTTACTAGTGATTATTTTTGTAAAATCGCAAATATTAATGTTGATTTTTTATTTTTTACCCTTTGCATTAAACGTTATACAATTTGCTCCGAGGCTGAGGATTACATACAATTTCGCGTAGTTAGATTCCGATTCCAAAAAACGAAGTAAGAAGAAAATTAGGAAATTTTGAGCAGTGTCTTAGATTTTGAATAAGGTTGTCGGGGTCGTTTACATACGATACGGGCAAGTAACTATCGCTCGACAAGCAAGCAACAAGAGAAGAGATCACGTCAAACCGGCAGGCGAGCAGCGGTGGCAAGTAAACCGGTCGGAGGCGCCGGCCGCCGTCCGTCGCGTCGGGCACTGGGATCGACCGGGGATTATCACTTTGTAAACAAAATTGCGTCAGTTACGTTTTAGCTTTTAGACAACTTAAATTGGTTCTGAACTGTCATAATGTCGTATCATATCATCCATGTCGGTCGTCATTGACTAACCAACTAGTTAGATGAAAGGGTTTAATCGCGGTTTGGACAATTGACCGACTTTTATCAGGTATTATTTTTATATCAAAATCATGATGCTGATATAAAAATAATACCTGAGCTACTTCAATACATTATTCAAATGTACCTAGAAGACATCGTACCTAATTATGTGACAATAATTAAAAACATTGACACGGACTATCGATCAATCGCCACAAAGCACGGAGCTCAAATGGCGAGGTCGTGAGGAACGAAGGTTGCTTCTTCTTTTGGGTTAAAAAGTTTAATAGACCACCGACCGTAGATCTTGATAGCAGATCGAATTTCACTTAGTGTGTCATCATGTATTTCGCAAGCGTATCGAGTGCCGCAAGCGTGAACACCCGAGGCAAGTCAAGGTCTGTGTGACGATGAGGCCTCACAATCCTTACTAATTATATTTGACATGAATTAATGACATTTCCTTTTCCCTGAACCATAGCCGAATGATGGTCGAAAATTTGCTAAGAAACAGCGGTTGTCTATTGCCAAGATAGGTAGACGACATAATAGTCCGTCGTCGCAGTGCAAAATGAACCTGGTAGTAGGGTAGGTGGGTCTCTTCAGCAAGACGTCCGTCTTGATGGGTGGGTCACCGCAGTGTCAGACATTTTACCTCCAAAAGTAGTGTGCTAGCATTCATTACTGTGCTTAGATTTGAAGGGCACGTTGGTAAGTGAAATCACTTGGCGAATGACTTAATAATTTTGTGTTGTGGGAGTGACGAGCTCAATGCAATGCCACTCAAGAACTTTTAAGCTTAAAGCCCTGGGTAACAGTGCAACTGTTAGTCAGGCCTGGCGCTTAACACCAGGCGATCTACTGGACAGTCTCGTCATTTGACGATATAAAATAACGACTAAAAAAATCATATAATCAAGCGGTGGGTGAAGTATCTGAAGATTATCAAAAAAACATAGACGATGATACTGGTTTCTAATCAGCATCATCCACAAACTACCTATCTAAATAGACTTGGTAAGTACTCATAGTCAAGTTTAAATGTGTTTGTTAAAAATACTTTTTTGGAACTACTATTGGTTGTAACATAACACAATGGTTGAGTCATAATAAATGTAGGTGAATGCGACAAACATGAGGCATTAATTTTGTAAAGGTAACTGAAAGAGAGAGAGAGAGAGCTAGAAATCTACCTTGTTCGTAAGCATAACAATTAGAGCTTTCAAGTCACGACTTTTCATTGTTATTTCAATATTTCAGTGCCCCGCCGCCATGCGCCAGCCCGATGTGGCTTAACTTCAATTACATTTAACAATCTTCAAAGATTTTGACTACTGCCCCCCTACCATGAACTCTTATAGCGATTCAAATGAAGACCTAAACTAAATTGTAAAAAAAATTTATACCATGACATGATTGTCTAATTGATATCATGGTACAAAATTTTTTTTTTTTTTTTTAGTCTCGTTAATTGGCTGAATTTAGGCCTGTTCATGGTGACCAATCATACAATTTGCATTATATTTTGCAAAGATTTTCATACGTCGTCCTTGTGAATGCATTATATTTTAGTAGAATTAGTTATAACATCATGATATTCTTAAATTATTTCGTGATTTACATATCATAGCTCGTTCAAATGTCTGAGTTGATAAAGTTGTATTATTATGCAAACTGTTTATCATGTACGTGCATTAATGTAAAATATTATTTTTTTTACTATTATCAATCTTTTGAAATAAGTACTTTTCAGGTTATGGCAGCATAGTGCATCGGTTTAATGGTATTTCCATAAATTGCATTACGAGCTGACCCGCGCGGCTTCACTCGCGTTTTTTGCCGTTTTGCTATCCCAGAGGAACAATCCATTTTTTCCGGGATAAAAAGTAGCCTATGTGTTATTCCAGGACTTAAGTCATATCTACATTCCAAATTTCATCACAATCAGTTAAGTCGTCACGTATCTCACACACACACACACCCACACAGACTTTCGCATTTATAATACTAGTAGGATTTGTTCAATAAACCTACGTTCTACTATTAGGTGTATCGTATCAAAACTTACCCCTTCATTTCCGGGTAGGAACTGTATTTTTGCTTTTGCCAATCTATCCTGAAAAAGAACATATAAGTCATTAAGTTATTGACAAACATGATAATTATGTAATTTTTCTATGTATTTCACTAGAGGAGAACTTTATCTCGGAGTGACGAGCGCAGTGCAGTGCCGCGCAGAACTGTAATAGTCAAGCGTGGCGCTTAACATTGCTCGAAACAACTTGACCGTCATATCATTAAGTGACATAAAAAAAAGTATGATGATTTTTGCGTATTGGACTTCATTCTTAATAATTATAAAGGTTTCGATTCCCAAGGGCTTCATTGGACATACAAAATATTGTTTTCAGGAAAATACAATGCACAAGTGTACAAGTAAATAACGCATGCGGGGGTTTACAAGGTAAAATCTGTAAGGTAATGTAGGTTGGTAATGCAAAAGGAAGTCAACAATGCCGTAGAACTATGATTCATGTAAAATGTTGTGTTGTTGTCATTACATAAAGCCGATAATTTAGAGAATAATTTACAGCACTATTGTGATGATAACGATAGAGAAAAGTTGACCAATTTACTTATAGGTAATATTCGTACGACCGATGTGGTGCAGCGGGCGCAGGTCCGCCTGCGACGCAGAGGTTGCGGGTTCGATTCCCGCCTCGGGTCAAATGTTTGTACGATCTACAAATATTTGTCCCGGTTGTTCTAGGTATTTTCTATATATAAAAAAAATCTTTATCTATGTATTGTATTGTTTTAAGTATATATTCAGTCATCTAGTACCCATAAACACAGTTCTGTTTAACAGCAGCTTACCTTGGGGCTAGATGATGCTGTGTGGATTGTCCAGCATTATTTATTTATTTATTCGTCAGAATCATTTTATATTATTATCACCATCTCTAGCTAGTGGCAAACGCGCGTGATACTCTGAAATACCATACGATTCCCTTATTTGGGTATTTCAGAAGCTAGAGAAAGCAATATTGTTGTAGATATCTATAAATAATATCCTGGGTAAGTAGTAATTTTAGAAGACATTATCAAAACCTACCCGATGCTGCTGGACGTAAGCCTCTACCAAAGAATGCCACGGCCACGACGAATGATTTTGAACCGTCACCATTATATCCAAACCTGAGTACTTTGGGTGTTAAGGTTAAGATTTTACTAAGCTCTTTATTGATGGCATTGCTGAATTTCTAGGTAAAATGAAGAAAAGGTTTGACCCTTTCATGCATCATACATATTTTATAGTGACACGCGATCACAGCCTACGACAGGAAACGATTAAATAAATCAGGTGTTAAGTAAATCTAGGGTTATTAATACTCATTTATTGTTGATAACTATGATGATAAGATAGAGGTATTGCAATAATAAAGTTTCTGCTATTAGCGAAACTTGTGTATGATATAGCATTACCTACTTATTAAAGATGATTGTCAGTAGTTTAAAAATATTTAACCAACAAGGAAGTTATAAAATTAAATTGGGATCTGCAATAAGCAAATAAACTGACCAATTTTAGGTAATATGATAATATGAGAGAAAATCCTCTGAACTGAGGTCATTTATCAATCGAATAGCGTCAAAATAGTTCAGACGTCTGTCTTTTTGACAGAATTTTCAAGAATTAAAATTTCTAACATGATTACTTAATTAATAGCCAATGAAACGAAATAATTAGACGACAAGTAAAACTAGTTGGGCAACGAGTCGGGTTGGCTACAATAAGCAAGTGTCGGCAAGTCGTGGTCATTGCACAACCAACGATGGCCGAACGCGAGAAACATAACTAGGCTGGGCGGCGCTGCTGGTGATGTAAACTTAAAAATTGCTTTAGTTACTTACTTAACCGCAGAGCGCAATGTGAAATTCAACAAGTTGCAATGCAGTCAATCTAGGCGCAGAAGAGAGGGGTATGACCCGGAACTGGAAACATCCATGGCCGTGACTTTCGAGGATTTGAATAAAGATACTCAGTCAGAGCTCATAAGGAAGTACCTAAGTGACTTCCAAATCAACTGCATGGATGAACGAAAAACCAAGACAAGAAACTCGCAGTTATCAATCGAACTAGCCAACATTAGGTAGGTATATTATTATGTTTAGCTAGATTTTAAGGCTGTGATTTTTATATTATTGTTAATCGATTTATATAAAATTGTTCATACTATGCCTAGAATGAGATAGACATAGAAATAAGTTGTGAATGCCAAACCAGTTTCATCAAGCAAGGTCGATTGTGAATAATTTTATTCCAATTCTAATTTAGAACAACCGTAAAAGTCCAACGTGATCCAACATGGAGAAGACGAAGGCTTGCATAAAAGCCAATATTAAGCTTTTTACTTATTACGAAACTAACCGATAGACAAATTATATATTAATGTAAAGGATTCTCTAACTAATATCGGATGTTATTCAATGAGGTACCTATATTTTTTAATTTCCGTTTTAGGTAAGTTTGTAAAACTAGGTAAGGTAAGGTACAAGTTATTTTTCCGTTTATTATAAAGTTGTACCATTTCATGAACCACATATATCAAAGTAAATTGCAAACCTAATTGATAACAACAATTACTTGATGTATGTAAAACGAGTTCGACACATAACTAAGTACCTATATTCTTCGATTGGCACCACACTGAAGCTTTATGATGAAGAGGGATCATCAAAAAAAAAGCTAGGAACCCAGCCGAGTTTGTTGCCAGATTCTTCTAGACTGGGGCGCGTGGAACTAGCGTAAATTTACCTAGCTTTAAGACGTTTCAAAATGATCCTTGTGATTTTATTGAAATAAATCATTTTTGACTTTGACTTTGACTTTGAACTACTAGTAGAAACATTTATATTGAATCTTGTAAAGATACACCCATTACAGCAGTGCAAATTGTTCAAACTATACACAGAACATGTAAGTAATAAGTATCATTTTGCCTGGTAAAAAATATACTAAAAGCAATTTCGGCCTTGCGTTGAATTGCTACGTTGTTGGTTGTAGAGTGAAGCAATAAAATACTCGCACAAAGTGACCTTAGCGGAATATGCTGGTGACCTTTGTAAATAAAAAAAAAAGCTTTTACAAGTTAAGTTCTAGTTAGATGCAAGAAAATTGGTTTGCGCCGAGTTGTAGTCGTTACCCGAAATCTACATTTGAGGTTGGATGGAGAAAGTTTACTATCAGGAAGTGATTCTGATAACATTGCAAATTCAATAACATCCTAGGTAGGTATAACAATAAGATCAATACAAACGAATGACTGCAAAAAACTGCTTATTCGTTATAAAGTCCACTTTTTGCAGTCGTGCATGCAAATCGCAAACTACTTTTCAACAGCATACTTGCCATATTTGCAGTCCTTCAGTCCAACTAAAAACATCTGAAGAATGTAACTTAAGCCATTTGCACGGTACGATGTTTAGCATGAATTTACTGATGTGATTACATTTCTTCACTCGACAATAATTTTATTGATAAGGTCTATCGCATTGTGTGTGTTACATTCAATTATACGAGTAGGTAATTTAATTAAACCTTCGTCAGTTTTCTGGTTTAAAGGTCAGTTCAAGGTACCGAGTGGTCTGACGAGATAAGAAAGCGTCTAATTGCGAGCGACGAGACGCTCAACACTGTTGTACGAAAGATTCTGAGCAAGTGGGTCCAACCAACGGTGACACAGATTCTTCAACATCGAAACTATATCATTTCCCATATTTATCACTACTCTAATTGGTAGTCAAGGCACCTTTCCCACCAATCTATACATAGCCAAAAAACACGACACTTAATCAAACAATGAGTAAAAAGGTTAAGAATAATATTTAAACTATGCCATAAAGTCCGTTGCAGAATTATACTAATGTTTTTGGTAGAGATGTCGGGACGCTTACCTGAGAAAAGGAATTTCTCGACAATAATGAAATGAAAGTTGTTTTTGTCTAGTTTAAGCGTTACCTAACAAATGCTCTTTATAGCACTTTTGCTTCTATTTGATGAGAAGCACCTACTTAGATAAAAACAATCAGGTTGTTCTTGAAGATTCAAACAAATATTATATGAGCTCTATCTTCACAACTCTGACTTTATTATTATGGGTTTTAAAAAAACAGCGAGACTTTGTAACAACTAAATCAAGACTAGTCTATATATAATGTAGGTAACTAGGTTACTAGTCGGTGGGCAAGTGTCACAACGCAATAAATAGAAAAAAGAATAGAAAACTTCTAAGTTGTTGTTATAAGCCGAGTAGTTTAGTTTTTAGAAATTTATGTATTATTAAGATTATTAATATTAGGTAAGATAAAACATATGGTTGACAACAATGAGATTCTTGACAATATTATAATTGAAAACAAAGGCCGTTACGCATTTTGATTTGTGTTTACTTAATTTATGCAATGTTTCAACGGTTTTTCTGTCTCCCTGCTTGTGTACATTGACTTTAACGCACGGTCGGCGTCCAGCCACAGAACAGATATTATGCTCCCTATTTCTAATCATCTGTCCCTTTCTATATCACATAAAGCCTACTCCTGAGGGCGGCATTCTTACCGGCCATAAAAGCTCCTTAGAACCTTTATAAAAACTACATATGATTTGGTGAATCCTATCTTTTTTACGCCTTGCTGGCAAATCATTCTTTAGATTATTATTTTCCAAAACAAAACGTTGGTTAACTACTTAACAAACTCCTATTTTATGAATTACTAAATACTTGCATATTACGTTATAGCACAGGTTGATTATTATAGCACACATCATGTCTGTCTGTACAAAATTATTTAAAAAGAAAACTTTTAATAAAAATATATCAGAATGTACATACATAACCTACCTTACTTGTATTCCTACGCTTTGCATGTCTTGTTTCCACCATTATCATCGTTTGTTATAATAGACAAACAAAACATAACAAAAAATTATTAGATGTTTTGTATAAACATTTTTTGGTGTTTATTAGGCACTAGCAGACGCGACTTCGTTCGCGTGGAACTGTACTTTTTCCGGGATAAAAAAGATGTCCTATTCCCGGTCATTTTCTATCTGGGTCATTTCGTGTCAAACGCTACCACGCCAAGTTTTTTAAAGTACTTCTTTTTTACATAAATAGCTGCTCAAGGAAGCCTAATTACATTGAATCATATGAATTGACTGAAAATTTTAACATAAAATATTTTGTTACTATTTTTTTCTTGATTGAAGTAACATTATATAACACATCCTATACCCAGAACTGGAACAAATAGTTGCAGCTCATGCAAACATTTGTTCCGCAGTGGAAATTAAACAAGCAGTATCTCGATTTTGAATAGAGATGTAGCACTCGTCCACCGTCCTCCAAAAATAATATGCTACATGCATGATAGATGGTACAGTATAGGTAGCACCTAACCTATGTCTATTCGGGCAGCTGGTGTAGCATTATTGTTATGTATGTCCTCTAGACATAAGGAATGGTGAATATAATATGACCAGTGAATTGCTTCGTTATGTTCTACTGTCTGATTCGAGATTGGTACATCCATCCTACTTAGTTTCATGCATGATAGTCAATATCGAAAGATAGGTAGATTGACATTTGAAAACAGGTTTGTCTTATTGAGTTTCAAACACCTAAAAGGCATCTACGAGAATTATCTCTGGGGTAATAATGCTAAGATATTATGACCTATCTATGAAATTAAACCTACGAGCCCTGCGAGTTTTGAGATACGAGATAAATTGCTTTTAAACATGAAAATAGAAACTGATTGGGTTCTTTGGTTGGGAGAGTTCAACATCTGTTTCCGAGTAAATACTTGGCTGGGGATAACCAGGTGCCAAGGCGTGGGGGACGGAGGGTGCGACGACCCCTGCCTATCGGGCGTGTTCTCCGTCACGCATACGTCACAAGTTCCGCCAAGAACTAAGGGGCTCTATTGCAAGAAAGCTGCCCTTTTTTATTCGAAGTCAATAATCATGCGTTGGTTTGGTAGAGAGACTATTAAGATTTATAAGTTAACCAATTTTTTTAAATTATTCTTTTCATTTATTGACTTTTGACTGAGTCAACAACACTATGTATTAGGTCAAGCATGGATCTTCGTTAGGTATTACGTACAGATTGAACGATATTGCACTTTTACAAAGTTGCAATTGCTGAATTCGCAACTGACACAACATTATGTATTGCTGGACTTCATTCATCAATTTGAATCAATGAAACTGAAACAAGAGAAGAGGGTGCCTAATTGAAATTGAATAGGCTAGCACAAAGTTCGCTTAGTTTAACGGTGATTCATCCAGCTTTACGTATTATTCTAAACACTGGACAGTCATTCGGGAGCATTACAGAAGTGATTCATTCCATTGAATGGATCCTATGCTCAGAAAAAAAGGCCAGGTGGCACGCTTACAAAGCGCCGAGAAAAAAAGGCCACCAAACCTGCTGCAATTTGAGCCCGATGGTAGCGGAAATACAGCTTAAGCTCCGTACTTTTAGGGTTGAAAATCACTTGGCGAAGAGGAAGAATAGGTGCCCGTGATCCGAGGCAGTCAACAAAAGATACACATCGCTGTCAAACACGTGCACGGACTAGGGAATCACAAATCAGGTGGGCGACCGAACAGCTTTGCGCTGCACTGCGTAACAAAATGTTTACGCTGGCGAAATGGAAGCATTTTAGGGGAATTGAACACATCTGTCGTATTATGGAACTATTTTTAGGAAAAATTCTTGATGTTTTACTGTACTACATCACCTACCTAGTTTACCTACGTAGTATATGATGCTCTATCTACGAACGAATTATGTTATATTATATTATAATTTTTTATTATTATTATTATTATTTAGCCATCACTGTCCCAGTGCAGGGCAAAGGCCTCCCTCCCTTTCTTCCACTCTTCGCGATCTAACGCCGTGACAGGCCATGAGCTTATATGCGAGTCAAGTTCGTCCCGCCATCTCATCTTGGGTCTTCCACGTCGCCTCCTTGCACTATCAGGGATCCATTCTGTGGTTCTGTTTGCCCATAAGTTGTCAGTCATGCGGCAAACGTGTCCGGACCAGTTCCACTTTAGGCTGGCGGCCTTTTGACCATTGACGTCAACAATTTGGGTTTTGGAGCGCAATATACTGTTCCGCATTCGGTCTGACAGTTTTAAACCTAAGATACTGCGCTCCATGGCTCGTTGGCATACCCCAAGGGAGGACTTCTGACGTTTTGTCAAAGACCAAGTTTGCGAACCGTTTGTAAGGATGGGAACGTCCATGAGTTTCTTTTTAAGGGTCAGTGGTAATTTACCTTTCATGAGGTCTTTCATTGACCAAAAGCCTTTCCAAGCGTTTTCTGTGCGTTTTGCAACCTTTTTTTCTGTTCTAGAACTTGGAAAGAAACTGTTTGTCCAAGATAAAGATACTCTTGGACGTACTCAATCTCCACACCTTCCACATCTACCCTGCGCTTCGTGCCGTTAGTCATGAGTTTGGTCTTCGACATATTCATTAATTATATTCATAATTATATTATATAAATATTTAAATTCCCACTAAGTACCTTACCTACCAGTAGATATTCCGGGGTCATTAGAATCGTTTTTCAATAGGTGTCAGATATGGATGGTAATTGGTAAAGTGATTGTAAGTGATTGTAAAGTAACGTAAAGTTAAGTTAAGGTAAGTTGTTTTTATCTTGTAAAAAATTAAATGGGCATGGGCATATTGGGCATGGGTCTGTAGGTATTGTTTATTTAATTAAGTTCATGTGGTGATTTGCTGTAACTCGACATAGACAAGATACCGAGACAGAGACCGAAACAGAGACTGGAGACATAAATAACGCAGTCTGAAAACGAAGAAGGAAGGTTTAGCTACGTACGTAGTACTAATATTTGTTCTGTGGTTCAGCGTAGATTGTCTATCTATCTAATTAACTCTCAAGTTCTACAAATTTAATTATTAGTTCAACCTTAAAGCATTAATAAACAAATATGTTTTAAAGATTATAATATCCCAAAAATTATTTTGCCTCAAGCGGTTTTTGAACCCGCAACCACCGCTTGATACGCGGGCGCTCTACCAATTGAGCTATCGAGACATATCTCGCTTGGACGAAATAATCGCGTATCAAGCGGTGGTTGCGGGTTCAAATCCCGCTTGAGGCAAAATAATTTTTGGGATATTATAATCTTTAGTATTCCCCTAGTGTGATGGTTAACACTATAAAAAAAATAAAAAAAATATAGCCAAATATGTTTTATACTATTTCAAATATTAATTTGTGGAAGTTGTTCCAAACAATACAAATGACCCCGTTGAAAACAGGTTCTACTATTCTTTTTTTATCATAAGTAGGTACTTAGGTACAGTTGACAGCAATAGTTTCTAAATACTAAATTAAAACCTAAAACTTGATAATTAGTCTAAAACAATTTTTAGTGATTAAAACTCGACTGTCAACTAATTTATAGGTAGGTAACAACCAACATGTCTTAAAACTAGTTTGTATCATTAGAATATTGATCATTTATTGAATACCTTTGATTATAGTCTATACGGATTTCACTTTTGAACACTTCTTGAAATAGTAAGGTAGGTACTATCCCTTGCGTTTTTTATAGCAAATATGAATCTTTGAAACAAGGTAGGTATTTAACTAGCCGAAATGATGTAGGTAAATAATACAAGAGGATAGTTTTTTTGTCAGATTTACAGTAAATAAATAACTGATCTTTGAATTATGTCGAATCAGCGATATTTTGCTCTCTAAGGCTCTTGCAGACCCTATGATGCGATTTACCTGGTTTTCAATAGCAGACACTAAGAGCCTTATTTCTAATCATACTGTAAACCTCTGTTAACTAATGAGTCTTTCAAATCTGTCATCAGGTTAGTTCATTTATTACAATGAATAACATTTATTTTATGTGTAAGTATAGTACCTATATATAATTTTTTAATATGCACCATGTTTAGTTATCCTGGCTTTTCTCAAACTTCAACACAGCTAGGTAGTAACACTAGGAACTTACATGAAAGTTAAAAATAATTAAAAAGGTAAGAACCTTATTTTCCAAAATGTAGATTTACAATATTGTTTGATATGCAGTATACTTATTTATGACGATTTTATATATAAATTTATTAAATATTTATATTAAGTAAATCAATATTATTAAATTCAAATGAAAAATTAGCAATGAAATAAGTAAATATAAAAAAAAATATTAACTTATAATTGACATAAACCTTGGGTATTTTGGTAATTTGATGTTTAAACATTTTCGGGGAAGTCCTTGACACTATTTTATTTATTTTGTTGCAGTAAAAAAGGAATTGATTTAAGAATAAACCATTAAAAAAAACCTTGATTTTAATCGCGATTTAAATTAGATGATTTAAATCATCTTAAAGTAACCCTTCCTAATATAAATATTATTTCAAATCACTGACCGAGTATTGTACTTTTCGCTAATCCAGCACAAATTCCGGCAAAAGAGTGTCGGATTGGCGGAAAATTCGGATTACTAGAATAAAAAAATACTAAGTGACTTCTTTCGAGTGGAAATTTGAATGTGTATACGTGAACCATACTTTTTCCAGGATAAAAAGTAGCCTATAGATATGCTATTCCAGACTATTCATGTGCCAAACTTCATCAGATTTCATTTAGATATGGCTGGCTACTCTGACTTTGGTAGCATTAACAATGTGCGTGGTGAACACTTATAACCATATTTTTTGTTCTGTTGTTAGGTATTTTTAATAATGATTTTTGGGTTCTGGCAATTTCAAATTCCAATATGTACCTAGTACCTACTTATGAATATTTACAATTGTTAAGGAAGGTTAATAAACCACACATAACTGGACTTTTCCCTGTAGACATCTCGAAGGATCCATTTTAAGTAACTTGATAGTAACTTGAAATCTGACTAGCATGCCTGGGGATTACATTAAGTATAAATAAATAAATAACTTGAATTCCAAAATAAGTTGTTTTTTTGTTTCTAAATATTATTACTTTAAACTAGTGAAACTCTCCATGACTTATGGTAATTTTTTTGAGAGAAGAAGTTAAGCCCTTTATGGTCCCTATTAGGGTTTTAGGGGGTTAAATTTCAAATACCTCTTTGTTGTGTTGTGATTGGCAATCAGTAAGATAAACACAACTTTGTATCTACTATAGTCAAAAACATGTCAAGTGGTATTATACCTATAGCTTAATGATTAAATACGCATTTAATCATTAAGCTATAGGTATTCAAATTTTTGCAAATATCTAAGATTCAAAAAGAAATGACCACTTAGGTGCATAGTATACCTACTACATAATATATTATAACACTGTGAACAAAATAAGGTGTCCCGACCCTTAATTGTGTAACTTAGTTTATACATACTTGGTTATGTATGATGATGATGTATTCTAATCCATTTTAGTACTTTTAGATGTTTATAATAGATAGTCTACAAAAATCTGTTGTATGGTTTTTACTTTTTATTTTAATTATGGTTTGTATTTGAAAATATCTAGGTAATCTAATAGGTAGGTATGTATATACCTACTATTAATTTGAAAGATTTGTATTTTAGTAATGTAATTTGTATTTAGTGTATTTGTAACAAATAAACGTAAAAACAACTGGTCTAATTTCATAAACTCTTTCAATATTGAAATGCTACATTATCTCTGAGTAACACATAATTATATATTATATCCCCCGTGCGAAGCCGAGATGGGTTTTGCTTAATACAACTTAGGAAGCAACCCTTTAACATTTTGTAAAAAACCATTTTCAAATTAATTTAAGAATTTCTATTTCTGGTTGAAAATTTATATTGAAATCTAGTAATTTGGCATTTTATTTTCTTTAGTGCAGGTTACTTTCTAGATTTGTTTTTGAATAATTCTTCATTTTATCTTGAGTCAATAAAGGTCAGAACTTGACCTAAGTTGATTTATAAATATTTTACAAGATTGTTTGCATGAAGGCAACTATTTTATATTTAAACACTTAGCAACCTACATCTTTCTGCAATACAGACATTTAAAATTTCAGGCGATTCGGGACAAACTCGTTTTGAAATATAGGCTTGTTGGTATCAGTCATTGTGAGATTAAGTCGTACCAATATCAGACATTTTGGGATTAAGTTCTTATGGACCGGAAGCAAAACATACACAACAGAATTTTTCCCAACCGTAAAATCTAATTTGTGGCCATAGAAATCTACTAGGTACTTAATATTTTCTTGAACGGTTTTAATATTATTGTCTGCTTTTAATGTCCTCAGTAGCTTGTAGCTCTGTCTTAAAAGGATACTAAAAACCTCCTTATGATTTTTAGCATATAGGTACTTACACTATTAATTAATTTTTAGCAGTAGCTTGTAGCTCTGTCTTAAAAGGATACTAAAAACCTCCTTATGATTTTTAGCATATAGGTACTTACACTATTAATTAATTTTTAGCATAATAATATCAATGCTAATAGTCAAGTAGGTACTAGGTAGGTATGTATGTACACTTCAACACTTTCCGCTTCCCAACAAACAAAACGCACTAGCAGTACTACTCACAACACTCCATTTAATCTCTTTCGCACAAACATGCGCATTATCATCATCACATACATTACCTTAATGCAAACTGTATTTCTTTTATGATCTGGCTACAAGCCTATTCTCCTCTCAAAAGCACAGATAGGTCGCCCAAAGGCCTCCATCATGGCTTGATAACATTCTCTAGCATAATATATATACTCGTATTAGGTATCATAATCCATATAACTAGGTTTTGCAATTGTTATCATAGTACCTACCTAGGGTATGTATTCTCTTTTTAGTTATCATGCATTGAAATTACATTTACTTATTAACTAGTTTGTTTACTTATAGGTATTTTAGATCAGAGAGTATTTTTTTGGGTCTTGTTAAGTTTAGATTTACTTAAGAAATCTGTTATTTGGTTATTTGTATTTTATAGTGTTGACAAACACACATTATAAATTTTATCCTGATAGGTACCTACTAGGTATTGCTCTTTTATCATTTTTAAAGGTACTTTTGTTGTTTTGTTTTTGTTTAAATATATATATATGAATGTTTATTTTTTTATTGTTAACAAGCTACAAGAAATACAATAGTTTAGTTGGTAGATAGGTACCTGATTTTGATGCAGTTTAACATGAAGTAGCAGTCAAAATAAAGTGTGCCCACTTTCTCCCTTTTAGCACAAATTTAGACATCTCATACCTAGGTATAATTTTCCAAACTCTTTGTGCTTTTTCTCTTTTATTTTTAGAACATACATGTATGAAGCATGTCTAAAGGCATGTTTATACAGTACGCTTCTATCTGGAAAAGAATGGAAAAAATCCTTTTGCTTAATTATTGGCATTAATACATTTAATATGAATTTGGAGTGGTGAAAAGTCAATGCATAATAAAACCACAACAGAAAAGTTTTAAATAGGTCTGTTTCAATTATTGTGAGCATATTAGAAACTAGAAGACAGATTGTTTGCGCGAATGGTAGAAACTAATTACTTTCGTGGTGTTTTCAAGTAGGAAATAATATCTTAAAGGTCAAAGTTTCCAAAGTTGTGGTATGATTTCTGAGGCCCCGAAAGTTTAATGATTTCTATAGCATTTTATAAAGCATGCAATGTAACGTAACTCCTCGGTAATCGTCGAATTCCGAAACAATAAGAACGAATTCTCTAATTATAGCCATATGAAATGTAAATCTGTAAAATTAACAGAGCAATTTTCTACATGTTGACGTGGCGTGACATCGTAAAAGAGTATCTATCGACGATCGGGCTTCTTTAACTTGTTTATAAGATAATCAGTGTAGTTTTCAATTAGATTTATTGATGTAAAACAAGTAAATTTGAAGCTTATTTCAATTACAGTAGTAAAAGTATGGCGACCATGGCGACTGACATTGTTGGCTTATCTTTATTTTGGTCTACAATATGGCGAATGGACTTACCTTCTTTAGGTAGTCGTGTATAGCTTTTAGCGCTGAATCCGTTAATTTCACAAACACTAGTTCCTTGTTTTCTTTACAACTAGACTCCGATGATAACCCATACTGAACACCTGCTGGCAAGGCCGCCATTTCTTATTCACTATTCGCACTGTGGACCAGCTGACTCCTTTGCTAGTCGTCACGATTCATATCATTTACACATTTCTTAACCGTAATCACAGATTCACAACCTATATAAAATTATAATTACAACAACAAAAGGGTTAAAAGTCCAAATTAACAATCTTTTTGTAACCCCATCGACTCGGCCTTTGTTGGCAGCGCTCTTCAGTCTGCAAGGCCGCACTGACTGTCATGCGCAATGGCGATTTTGACAGCAGGAAACGCAAGCATTCACTGCTACACTAGCGCCAAAAAACAGTTGGCAACAAGTAAATTGATACGCAGATAACTTCACGATTAATAAGAATTACAATATTTTTTATTTTCTGTCAAAAATCCAAGGAGATTTTGAAGTGTAATTTTTAAAACGAATTTACATTTCTACCACGAAGTTTTCATAAGAATTCTCTAACTTTTCACGTAGGTAGATATATGTACAGTACATTCTACTCTTAAATTCACTTCACAATTTTTAGTAATGATAGGAGGTTATATGTATGTGACACTCACCTTTAGTTTCGTAGACGTGTTATTTCACCTGACGTGTTAATTTTTTAGTATTTCTTTTAGTTTTGCAAAGATCTTGGTTTCTTTCATAAATTATCGGTGAGTATTATATAATAGAATTATGTTTGGCATCCACTTACTACACTATAAAGCTATATAATTAAACAGGTTGGTAGGTATTTTTATGTACTATTCGTGCGCTGAATTTAGTTATAGTTCGCACGGCGGATCTTGGCTTCCGTGAAGTTAGCCGTTTGTGAGGCGCAAAGGCAATTTAGTTCGATTAAGCTCCATTGCGCATCGAAATGGCTAACTTCACTACGGCCGAGATCCGCCGTGCGAATTATACCTGCTGTTTCAATAACCTCATCATGAATTCCTTTTTTCAGACACAATGGCAAACTGGGAGGAGAAGAAAGGTCTTATTACTCGAAACCTGCAAGAAGTATTGGGTGAGGATAAACTTACTGAAATCCTTAAACAAAGAGATCTTAAAATCTACTGGGGCACAGCCACCACTGGTCGCCCTCATGTGGCCTATTTTGTACCTATGTCTAAAATAGGCGACTTTCTAAAGGCTGGGTGTGAAGTCACAATACTATTTGCTGACTTACATGCATATTTAGATAATATGAAAGCACCTTGGGAACTTTTGGCCCTACGCACTCAGTATTATGAAGCTGCTATTAAAGCTATGCTCCAGTCTATTGGGGTGCCACTTGAGAAACTTAAGTTCGTGAGAGGGACTGAGTATCAATTAAATAAGGAATTCACATTAGATGTGTATCGTATGTCATCAGTGATCACTGAGCATGATGCAAAAAAAGCTGGTGCCGAGGTAGTGAAACAAGTGGATCATCCTTTATTGAGTGGACTCCTGTACCCTGGTTTACAGGCCTTGGATGAAGAATATTTAAAAGTTGATGCACAATTTGGAGGTGTTGATCAACGAAAAATATTTTGTCTAGCTGAAAAATATTTACCTCAACTCGGGTATGCCAAAAGAGTTCATTTAATGAATCCCATGGTACCAGGCCTAACAGGAGGTAAAATGTCTGCATCAGAAGAGGATAGTAAAATTGATCTGTTAGACAACCCAGCCAATGTTAAAAAGAAACTAAAGAAGGCATTCTGTGAACCTGGCAACATTGAAGAAAATGGAATTCTATCATTTTCTAAACATGTACTGTTTCCTTTGCTTAAACCCAATGAAACTTTTGTTATTACTAGACCGGCAGAATATGGTGGCATTGTAAATTATTCTAAATATGAAGATCTAGAGAGTGCATTTGCTAAAGAAGAGATTCATCCTGGAGATTTAAAAGCATCAGTTGAGCTGGCTATAAATAAACTTCTGGCACCTATTCAAAAAATCTTCAGTGAACCCAAACTACAAGAATTGACCAAGAAAGCTTATCCTCCTCCTACTAAAGTTAAAGGCAATGCTAGTGCGGCTACTGACGAAATCACGCCAGTGAAATTAGACATCAGAGTTGGCCGTGTTGTCGAAGTATCAATACATCCTGATGCCGATTCACTTTATGTAGAAAAGATTGATTTAGGAGAACTAGAGCCTAGAACTGTTGTTTCTGGTTTGGTAAACTTTGTGCCTGTTGATGAGATGAAGAATAGGGATGTTGTAGTACTATGCAACTTGAAACCGGCAAAAATGCGTGGTGTGGAATCGAAAGGAATGGTGTTATGTGCATCAGTGGATGAACCTAAACAAGTAGAACCACTTTTGCCACCAGTAGAAAGTAAACCTGGTGACAGGGTTGTTGTAGAAGGTTATGAAATAGGTGAACCAGATGAGATTTTGAACCCTAAAAAGAAAGTTTGGGAGAAATTACAAGTGGATTTGAAAACAAACGATAATCTATTTGCAGTATGGCAAAACAATAAGCTTATAAGTAAAACTAATGGAAACCCGGTTACAACAAACACCATGAAGAATGCGCCTATCAAATAAGCTTAAATTAAACATTCGAGGTACTTCAGACTTTACATAAAATGTAAAATTTATGTACATACTTTACCTCACATACCTATAGGTTATTTATTATTCTTCAATTTTATTCAAGATTGATATCCAGATTAATAGATTCTACAAATAAAAAATATTGCATAATACCAATAAACCATTGTCATTTTACTGGTACATGCAAATCATCTGGTAAATAATATAATAATACATGGATTAGCATCCCTAAAATAAGTAATACATTGAAACCAACAAAATATGCATTGTCTGCTTGTTTGATATTGTAAAAACTCTGCATTTCTTAATCCATGCTTTCAGTTTATAAATATTTTTATACATTTAGATTTAACAACATATTATTATGAATAATAATAGTTTAAATATATTTTTTATAGTTAGGTAATTATAGTAGGTACTAGGTACCTACGTTCATTTTCATGTTACCTAACATCATCGAATACAGAAATAATGCTTGTTTGCAAGTTATTTATTAGTTAGGCACATCCTAACACACCGTTTAACATAGTTACTACGCGAAAATAGTTTTGGTTTTTACCGTTCGAAGTACCAGTAACGCCATCTATCGGGAGTAATGCTACTCTGTGGTAATGCCAAATGAGCTATCCGAGGCCACAGGATAGAGGGCGTTTACGTAAACACGGTATACTTATTTAATATAGTAAAAATATTGATAAAAAGTTTATAATGGTTCAGCTTTTATAGTTGTAATAAATTCTCTTTCTTCTACAATTTCAGCTTTATTTGAAATCTGACTTTTTCTATTGTTACTCTCATGTAAATTATTATCTTCTGTGTTGGTAACTGGGTCATCGTTGTCCGTGATTTCGTCAATGAGTTTAAAAACTTTTCTTCTGAATGCTTTCATTTGAACTTCGTTTAAACTATTTATTTCTGGTAGCAAACCGAGAAGAAACATTTTTCTTGGACACTCATAATTCCCATTATCTCGTGTTATTCTATGCGTTGTTTTTTTTCTTTTTATTAGGGGTTCTGTGCTTGGAAGCTCAAAAGTGCAATAGTCCAGGTTAGTTGCTGGCTCTTCTGCGACTATAGGGTCTTCTCCCATATTCATAATATTACTTATCGTTTCATCGTCTGAGTCATCTTCATAATTATTATTAGGTGCTACTACTGCTTCAAATCGTGTTTTCATGAATGGAACAAGAAATTCCATTTCCTTATGAAGATAGTACCTTTTCTTCGAAGAGCCATCTCGATTTGGTTTCATGCTTCTCAAAAAACTGTAGCGTAGATTTCTCCATTTCTCCTTGCATTCATGGACTGAAAAAAATAATTATCATATTATAAATCGGTTAATGTAGTTCTTAGCCACCATTCAAATCATAGGTGGTACCTACCTACCTACAATGATCGAACGATCATTGGGTATCTACTGTTCTTAGTTGGCTGTGTCTAGCTTCTAACCTCAGGCAGGTAGGTAGGTAGGGTACCTACTCTACAAATCTACAATACGTCTTATACCTACTTAGTTCCCTACACTTTATGTACCTGTCTGTTTACTATCCTACCTTTGAACGTGACGACTGACCAAATAGCTATATGTACAAAAAACACTTACTAGGTAGGTAGGTACTATAATATCCTAATAACTAATGTAATGCGCTCAAGGTACTACCTACACTACACCTATGAGCGGAACAGCGCGCAGTGCTCTACTTTAAGTTTGATCAAAGGGACCAAAGCTTGACATAATTTTACTTTATCCTTTCCTTACCTGTTTGACGCATACAACTAGCTATTTCCACCCACGCTGCATCCGTTTCTTCCTTCTTCATATATTCTGGAACACTGAAGTTGTACAGACACGAGAATTTTTTTACAGCATTTACTAACAACAGGTTTTCTTCACACATCGTTTCGGTGCTTTGTCGCATTGTCGTCACTCGTCATGGCCGGACGGCACGGTACTGGCTGGCTGGTCTGACATGCTACAAACAAAATGTCGGCCACGCGATGCAACACAGTGCGGCTTTCAGCCAATGCCGTGTCGTGACGTGAGTCACAATACCTACCTACGTCATCATATACTACCACGTAACTTAAGTATTTTTTCTTTAGGTAGGTACTTCCATGAACTGATCAAAGATTATAATTGTTTATGTTCGAAGGAACCAGGAACTGATAAATCGAAATCTTCGCAAGGCTAATAGTAATAAAATAACCACCTATTACTAGGTTCATACATTCTTAGCATTGTTCAGAGTAGGTATGTAGGTACTCTATCTATAACTTTACCTAAATAATTATATTTCTCTAAGCTAATTCTGTATTATGTAGGTACCTACCTACCTACTCATTTGTTGGTTGTTATAGTCGTATTACCTGAATAAGTTCGTACCGTAGGTATGAGTCAGTGGCCAACTCTGGTGACTGACATAGTTTTTAGACCGCCCCCGTAGGCCTCTGTCATGGCTTAATAACTAAAGATATGGTTATTATTAAGTTGGTTACACTATGTTGGTTCATATGGTTTTTCTATGGTTGATTGCTATGTCATTTTAACCATATTAATTGCGTTGCTTATTTATGCGAGGCACAGCACTGGGCACTGGCTGGGTGCTTAGCCCCCATCGACGCTAGAGTTAGGGGCCATAGATTGACCCCAGTCTTTTGCAAGTCTACTAAATTACCGCGATGCAAAAAATGTATAGGTACTTAGGTAACCTACCTCAACGCTGACCTAGGTCAAATGCAACGTTCAACATGCATGCATAGCCCACATCCATAAATAGATTGGTGGTTAAAAGAATGGCATCGTTCTCAGTCCCACCCAGCTTTAAAAGTCTTTATGTAGTCAGGTAAACTATGATGAAGACTGGCTTTGACTCCACCTTAGAACTTTTAAAATGACTATTAGGTACTAAGGTAGGTAGCTACCTACTAACTAAGTACCTAGGTAGGTACATTGGATAACTAAGAACATTATCTTCTATTGGTTCTATCTTCTATTGGCCACCTCCGATACTATGACTACGACGCCTTTTATCTAAAATTTGCCGGACCTCCAATAATCTATGGTTTAGGTAGGTACCTACCTTCCTTTATCTCGCCTGCTATATAGGTATATTCTAGAAATCTTTGATCTTTCTACTTATTATCTGAAACCTCTCAATCATTAAAGTGCCGCTGTCTAGCCAGTATGGTACCTACCATAGGTGTAGGTAGGTACCTAAATTAGATTATAATATGCGATTACTTATTGATCTAATGAGTGTAATATAAGTAGGTTACATCGAACCTTTCGGTATGAAAAGAAGCTGCCCAAGAAGGTACCTACTAGGTACCTGCCTAGTTACAGTCTTGAGCGAATAACTTATTTTTCAATCTACCTACATCACCCTGCTTAGCAACGGGCGTCACCGGGCTAAATGTGAATGAATAATAAATCGGGACGTGTGCATCGCAGCTGAGGGTACCACAATGAATGCACGCCGATAAAATTAGATATTCAATAACGGGAAGGGGGTCGGAGGTCCGCCATTTTGGAGCCCCGGCGACGGGCGAAGGGGGTTCACGCATGCGTACAGCGCGACCAGCACCCTGCGAGGGCCGGGATCCGCAAATGTGATGTCAAAAAACACGTTATTCTCTCCCCTAATTCTACTAACCTAGTACGTCTTAATAAATAGGATAATACGCCCTGATTTTTATACACGCTCACGGAAAAGGCCAGAAAGGACTCGCACAATGTCGTCGTTCTAGTGATAGTCGGACGATGACAGGGAACGGCTGATCAGTGATTCATTGAAGTGCTTAGACTTATTGTGCTTTGCGCGGAAATCAATTGAGATACCCCTTTCAACAGTAAGTCAATTAATAATAATCAATGACACTATTCAAACGATAGACACACATTAAATGTAAGAGATATAAATGTACGTTTTCTGATTTAAATCAGTGATATCGCAAAAAGTGCAAAAATAACAATGGGATGACATCAATCACAGATGGAAAAGGTTTGGCGTCGGGTTGGTCTCCATTCCTCCCGCAAGAAAAGGGATGGAAGTGGGACTAGCCAGGAGGCGACTACCCCAGCAGCCGCGCCACAAGAGGCCGAGTACCAGAATATACACACGTTGAGAACAGCTGATTTGATAAGACAAAGGCAAGGGGATGAGAAGTCGACGCTTCGTTCTTCCTACATAATTCGTAACGGGGACAACTTTATACTCGTTGAGAGACGTAGAAGAAGGCGACGTCGAAGTGGAACTCGCGCTTCTTCAGGAGGAAGGCACCATACTCCGCCTGTCGAGGAGACGGCCCGTGCGGAGCAGAAGCGCCGGCCTCCGACTCGTCTGAAATTGTTTGGCATCCAATGGCCTTTACACTCCAGTGACTCGAGGTAAGCGTTCATTTACTTGCTTATTCTGTTAAACTAGATACATATTAATTATCTAACAAACAGTTCTATGCGCTCGATACAGCATAGGTATTACCTAGGTATGTAGTTACTACTGTTTAATACCTTAGTTATGCTACAGCTACAGTACGACAAAATTACGTTGCATTACTTTGAACTTATGGAAACCATCGTGAGGAAACCGGCATGTCTAAGAACTAAAAAAAAAATCTAAAGACATGTCCACCAATCCGCATTGGGTCCGCGTGGTGGATTAAGACACAATCACTCGCTGGAGAGTCGACCAGTGTCCCAGCAGTGGGCACATTAGAAAGCTCTCATGATGATGACGGTTATGGGGCCGAAAATACCAAAATAACATGCATACATATTACAAAAAAATGAATTACAAAATTTTACCTAACATGCCGGTATTTCTCGATTTGAACCAATGTTTGCTCTAAATGCAATGTAAAGTTCGACCAAAAAAAAAATCACCCTATTCAAAAAAACTACGATTGTGTTCGCAAGCAAGAATTTTTTTTTTGGGACTGGGGTTTCGTGGTTAATATTAATGCAATGATGCAGGGGGTATGTACCAAATGTGTTTGCAAGTTAGATCTTATTCTTATTAAAGATGAGGAGAAGGAGGTTAATTGTGAGTGATCTGTTTATTTATTTATACGATTTCCAGGCACACATCGATCGCTCGTCGTTTCTGCCGCGGCAGACGTTCTCGCGAAGACAACGAGCTCTACCGGTCCAACAGCTTTAAGTTTGAGCGGTTTGCCAGGGAGCCAGCTGCTGATGAGTTCTCTACTGGATCTCAGGTTAGTCTGCGTCATTGGTGGTAGGACTGTAACCGTCTGGTACCATCGCAGTGCCAGATATTCTGCCTCCAAGCAGTAGGTACCTTCCTGCCTAGTGCGCAAGAATAGTGTTTTGGGCTTGAATGGGAATGTGAAATTTCTGGGAGAATGAGACGAGCGCAGTGCAGTGCCACGCAGAACTTTAAAGGACTCGACCGTCTTGCTGCTTAAAAAACAAGTTTAAGTAGGAGGTACTGACTATATAAAATTACTTTTTAGCTGTGAAGTAAGCAATATTCAAGAAGCTGGATCTTTTCTATAAAAAATTTACAGTTTTTAGCAGTTGTGCAGTTCACCAAAGAAATTACAGACGTCTTCGGACGGCCTAGAAACTCTGTCACTCATACGAACTTACTTACTTTATCAAAGAAATCGGTGAATGGTTATTCTCAAGAAAGAGGTAGTAAGTACTTAAGTAGGTAGTAGTAACTAAAAAAATATTTTGAGTCTAGTTTATATACAAAAAAATGTGATCCAAAGATCGATAAGGCGCCGAGCGATATTTTCCATACCATTATAAAATCGAGCTCTATAGAGCCTAAAGATTGCACCCTTGTAAGGATGAGATATGGCTTTCAACACTCTTGAGGATGAAAGCGTTTCCCACTTATCTAGATGAGCCATCTTTTCCTACAAAGGACGCTCTATAGAGTCTGGTCTCTGGTCGGAAAGTTTTTCTTGGAGAAAACTACTATTGAATGTAGTGTGCCTGTGTGCCTATACAAGGTAGGCGGTATCGTCACCTCGATAGACGAAAATATTTGCTGATATTAGTAAAATTTCAAGCACTACGAGGCAAATTGGTGCTCTGAAATATAATTTTTCGAAGAAATATAATATTTAAATAAATTCGACATCTACCTATCTGATGATATCATGCATGTTATAGAAGTAGTATAATCTATTTTGTGGTGCAAGATATACTACCTCAACCAGTGGGAAAATGCAAATCATTCATTCTAAAGAGGTACGAAACGTATGTGATTTTAAACGAAAGTTTATGCCGCCATAGAATTGAAATACATAAACTTACTTACTTATACTAGCGCCATCTCGTATTTTGGTCCAGGACCAGAACTCTACTAAAAACTAAACAAAAGTAGCTCTTGAAATGTTCAGTTGCTAAGCACTAGAGGGCGCTGTGCTGGTTTAATTTTACTTAGGTACTACAAAATAGATGTCACTGTTGGAGTAAATTCCGTGAATCATCAACCATAAACGGAGTTTGGAAACTTGTCTTCTTGGTTGTTGAATGAAGATTTAAAAGTATATATATTTAAGCATGTAGACAGGTTCATATAACTCCTACTTATTTTTTGTATTCAAGTAAATGATGTTCATAATACGATTTGCTCTACCGCTCTACCTACCTACCGATGAAACTGCATAATAATAATATTTAGGTAAGTACCTCCATAACTAATTTAATTTAAAACTGAAAGCCTTTAAAAGGTGATTAATTTACCTAAGTATAAGTAATATCCAAAAATTATTAGTTTTACCAATTATTTTTGGATCTTACTTTAAGGGTATCTACCTACCTACATAAATAGGTAAGTACCTAAAGGTTTAGATGTAACGCAAAGAAGCCAAATCTTTGTTTTAACGTCACAAAACATCCAATTCTACGTAAATTCATCATTGGATGAAAATTGCACCCATGCCAAGGGCACAGGATAAGGGTTGGTACCTACAAAGTTCAGTATTGCAACATAAATTTTGTGCACACGTTGTTGGGACATTAATTTCGTCTGTCCGATCAATTACATCGTCGTGGTCACCCTGCTGGTATATTAAGGAAAATACGTGAAAAGGGGTTGTTTCACATAGAAAGAGCCTGGTCTTTTGTAGGGGTCTAGATAATTAGATAATCATTAAATAAACCGTTTACCACTGTTTATTTATGTTCTAATTTATCTGAGGAAGGAGTGCAACACAATGTAAAACAACATGGCGGGTTTAACGAATAACTGGGTTATTATCTATGTAGGTACTGTCAAAGTCAAGATGCGTCACGATCATTGGCTAATAGCTGTCATGGCGGACCTCTAGTGTACCGTTTTTGGAAACTCAACACAATAAACATTTTTCCTTTAGAACTTTGTTTGTCTACTTATAAATAAAAAATATTCTATAGTGTTACAAAAACCTAGGCCACTATGAAATTGGTCCTTTCGACTTACCTACGACCCCTTACTACTTTTTGATTTGTTTTTGATGCAGAGGGTCTACTCTTGCGGACAAAGCGATAATATCGTGTCAGTTTTGTTGGGAGTGCAAACAAGCGTCAAATTCAATCTTGTTTTCAAGAGTAAAAATGCTCATGGGTCTATGGAATCCTGTACCATGCTGCATCAGACTGCATCAAAGTCAAACTTTGTTTCATCCTCAAACATCCCTCGAGAATAAAAATATTTTGAGAATAAAAATATTAATAAGTATCGTACCGACAACCGAACTAATAACATGTACTACCGTTTACTTATAAATTCCTTGATACCGACATTTTAATTTTATTTTATTATTATTTCTACTATTTTAATTTTTTAAATAATATGTAGGGTACCTACGTAGTACGTACTTTACAAGGGCGAGCTCATTTTTTTAAATTGAAATCGACAAAGTAAGTACGTACTTATATTTTTATTCCTTTTGTAAGACTCCGATAGCGATACAACCCTAAACGAAAATATAAATCAGATTTTCCCTTGGAACGTGCGTGATTGCCTCATCAACATACTAATGCGAGAGCACCAGCTGTTTCCAGACTTAGAAACCCCTAGACTAGAGAGAAGAATATAAATAATTGAAGCTTCAGGCAGTGGTTAAAAATCATTTGAAATAGGTATTACTGTAAACCGCGATTTACCACTTGTTTTTGTCATTTATGATTTACTAGCGCCCCGGCTTCGCACCGGTGCTTAAGTTTTCATTGTATCCGAGCGAAGTCGGGGCGGGTCGCTAGTAAAATAAATATAGCCTATACGGGGTATTACTCAATCTCGAGTAGGTAAATCGATTACTTACCTACATTTTTCTAGTCAATTATTAGGAATTTATTCGTTGTTGGATATTAATCAAGACGGGCGGCGCGGCGCGGCGGGTCGTGCCGCGCGGTTCATTGACGCGCGGGTCATTGTCACGCGCCGCTCGCTGCCTTTCCGATTTCCAACAAGGATAACTAATAATTGACTAGAAAAACGTAATCGATTTGCTCGCGATTTTTAAGACAATATGTAAAATAAGGCACTCTATTATTTTTTGTGTGTGGAGTCTATTCCTTCATAATGAAAGAACCTACTAGTTTTAGTTTCTACTGATGGTATTTCACAATCTACTACTATAAACTTTTTTCCTATTAATTAATACAAGACAATACAAATTCGTACAGTTAGGAAATGTAAAATTGGGAATCTGTACAGCTAGGAATGTGCAGAGGTGGGAATCCGTACAGTAAGAATCTGTAGGTAAGTGTACAGTTAAGAATCTGTTGTACACTAACTTTGGTCGTACTGGAGTTAAATTATTTTGCCTCAAGCAGGACATGAACCCACAACTTTCCGCTTGACACGAGACGAAACAAAAACGGAGTTACCAACTTTTTTCTTGTTTTGATAACCTTTCCCAGTATGGCAGTGCGTACAGTCAGCAAAAAATGTGATCTACCACCCTAAGGTTTAATCCATTCAAACCCAGAAAAATCCAAATTAATTTTAGAATTCCCAACCCTAAAAACTGCAAATCTACTTACGGCTTTAACTCGATTATTCGCTATTCCCACAGGCGACTGTAATCAACTTCCAGTTTCGGATATTCGGTGTAATTGAAAACGACGTGCGATGTTCATTTTCCAGTAATTAATCGCTGTGATAACGAGGCAGGTGTCCCCTAGCGCATTGTGATAGCTTCGATGGGTTTATCTATATACTTATTAAACACAACCAGGCACATACAGGATTCTCTATCTAGGATTCCCTTCCCTACGTTGGCGTCGTGGATATCCGAAACTGAGCTCTATGGGGTATATCGTGGTAACGATAAATCAAACATTTGAAACTATGTACGTCTAACGTACATTCTTTTAACGTGGTGGCTCTGCTGGGTAGTACCACGCTTATATTTTTGTCAAACCAAGATACAAGCGTTTGACCCTAATCAAATGCTTGTGTCTTGGTTTTGTGGTGGCAAGTGCTCCGTATAGGCGATACGGTAAGATTAAAAATAGATCGCTCTCTATTGAAAGTTGTATAACGATCAAAAAAGTGGGCCCTAAGCATAGGTAGGTACAATTCTGCGGTCATTCGTAGTCCAGAAAAGGGTCTATATATCTGACTGATGTTCAAGAAAAGTAGTGCCTATGGCTAATAAACTGGACCTCTGTAGAGATACTTTTATGCACTTGAAAGGGACTTTAGGACACCTATCACTGCCTAAGGCAGTTTTTTTATGTTAGATACGAATTGTCTGGAAACAGTCTTCAAAATACACGTTTTATGTCGTGAGTCACTAAAGGTAACAATTACGAACCTACACTATTTAAACCGACTAAATACAGAGGAAGCCGAAAACTGGTTGAACTCCAAATTGCCAAAACTTGAAGGAGATACAATCTAAAGCGAAAAGCTGGACAAACACCAAAATCAACCTTAACAAGTTCTAATAGCGGTCAGAAGTGTCTGTATTTTTAAATTTTGATTAGAATTTGTTTTGCTGAACGAGATACGAGAACCTAGGTACCTACCTGTTTTGCAAAGTGTGAATTTGGCAATGTATCTAACCGTTAAGTGGATAAATAGATTGTGTGAAAAGATTTGTAAATGCTATATTCCTCAAATTCAGAAAAACTTACCTATTTTAGTTTAGTATTTTAACTTTTTATACATAGGTTTATATCTTTTTTATTGATGGTCTTTAACTGACCGTATATATTTATAGGACTGATCGTGTTCAGGCTTATTTGCAGTCAGCAATAGAAACATTTTAAGGTACCTACCTCTGTACGTCTTATGATCCAGCAATGTTAAATTTATCTTTTAGAAAGTAAAACAAAATTCATCTAAACAAAAAGAGATTGATCATAACATGGAAACGTCGTTTTTCGTGAAGGTTACATCGACTTGGGTGAAATCCACTCTTTCCTCCAACTATTTATTTACAAGTCAAAGTTCTAAATAAACTGATTGTCGTACATTTGAATTTTCGTGTAAATTGATTCCTGCGATATTGACAAAGTTTGTTGCAAATCCCAACCCTAACACTGGGATAAAGGGGAGAGCCCAACATTCCTTTACGTGTCTTCGGGTACCCGGTTATTTGTCCTCTTGTTCTGCTTATAAATCACATGTTGTACGGTACAACTATTATAGATGCCGATGAACTGTAGCTAGTAAAGTAAAAGAACGTCTTGGAAGTTTTTAAATCAATAACCAACAAGTTTGCTTTTTGATTGAAATGCTAACGTAATCAAGGATATAAGTATTAGCAATATCCTTTGTTATTGTTTATTTATCTGGTTTTTTTATAAACGTAGGTAATGTTAAGTTGAATCTTATTCTAGACTATTCTATCGGCAGTCATAACCATAAATGCGAAATGCATTTCAATTTGAACTTTAATTAATTAATGGTACGTTTAATATTTAAAAGTGCAAGCATTGAGGTGGTCCCATAGCCTTTTTTGTATGATTAAAAAAAACCTTCAACTACCTAACTTACAACACCTACTCTATAAATAATGCAAATATTACGAGCAGCTTTGCTGTTAATGTTTCACCCATGCTTTCCCAAGTACGTTTTCTTACAGATCTCCACTTATCATCTTTGAACTACATGTTGTTAGACTTGGAACCTAGAGTTACTTGCCGGGTAACTTTTTACTACCAAATAAATCATTAAATACTTCCCTGAGTAGCTATTATATCACAGTATCCCGGAAATGCCTTTCAACACGGCAAAACCGCATTATGTAGTTGTTGTCATAAACGGTTATGGACAAAGTTTGATAGTTTACCACAAAGGGATAAGGATAACTACAAATAGCTTCCATGATCAACAGTCAATAACGTTAAACGCTATTCATTGAGGAATAACGACTACATAAACTTATATTATATCAACTGGGTCACTTAAGTCCAAAAACATGATGGTTTTTGGCGATAAAAGAGTCCTGTTTTTTGTCCAAATATTACTTATGATTAAACAAGCTCAGAGTAGTATTAAACTTTTTCAAAATAAACACGTTATCAAAAACAGTTCGATACGTTACTGTTGAATAATATCAACAGCATTGACATCAAAGTGCAAACACAAATGGAAGGAGAGAAATATGTAAATTCTAACGCCACAGTAAGATCAAAGTCGCCGAGTGATTTTCTACCATCGTTTTATTTTTCTTTTCAGTCCGAGTTGTGAATAGCAACTGAGTAAGAGATCTACTAGAAGAGAAACTGGCTTAAAATGTACTAGAACAGCTTTGTTTTTATGTTAACATTTTACAAGAGTATATTTTATTTAAGTTTTTAGTTCTCGTATCAAATCAGCGTCAATTCAACGCTAAACATTTCATGAAAATATATCCAATGCTCTGAAGGTCTTTGGGTTTCATGTCATGGCACATTATTGAACGATACGCTACTTTTATTTGTATTTTCAATTGCAACCATACCTAATTTACTTCGTTTCTCAAGAACAGTTTTTTTTAGCCTGGTATATATCTACCAAGAGCACCAACAAATCTCATGAAAACCGGCGGCTCTATAGCAAAATAATCGATAATGCCTTTATTACACAACTCCCAGAGACATGAATTTCAACCAGAAAAAACGGTTGAGCTCAACTTATAGCGTGTGTGACGTGGCGTTAATTTTTAAAACACGGTAGTTGAAAAAGATTGCGTTTCTAAACGCTATTTACTAGTTATTTTACGCTATCGGTAAGAGCTCTTTCATTTCAAGCTGTGCTTTTGAAACCTCAACAGTTGTGTGATGGAATGGGCTCTTTTGTATTTGCATTCAAACTTATAGTACTCACAACTGAAAGTGCATATTTTGTGTCTTTGATATTTTAGGCACCTTTTTCAGAAACACTTTGTTTCTCTTTTTTTCTTCAAACTTATTATTTTTCATAAACTTGGAAATAAAATACACACTTTTACATTAATAAGGTTCTAGCTATATTGTTAATGTTGCTGTTGCCACATGGTAAATAGTAAATAGTGAATAGGTAAATATCCCGTTTTTAATGAAAATTATGTTAATAACCATAATAGTTTTAAACACACACATACACATACATTCCCGTAACTTTTTGCTCTGGAAGTTCTCCAAAAACTTGTTATAAGGTACTACATGTAGAATTCCCGACGACAGTGTATGATTAGAAAGACGTGTAGCAAATAAGATTTTCCAGCGATGTAATTTGTTCTGTCGCGTCGCAATCAGCTGTGTGTTCACTGTGTATTGTGTGTCTGGCTTGAGTTTGTACATAGTTTTGTATGGCCATGATTATGGCTAAGTATATGTATTTTATGAAAAGAAAAAGAAAGACTTACGACTAAAAGAAAGACTTAAGAACTTACAAGTTACAACTGTAAGTCCCTGGTTTTTTTTAAATTCCTGTAATTTCACCGGAAACCATACCCTTCGATGACCCTGCGGAACAATCAGCAATGCGAGAATTACTGCTTGGCGGCAAAAATAGGTAGGTATGGTGGTAGTCCTTTCCCGGATAAGCTCTATCACAAAGAAATCTACTACTCTACTACTATGCTGATTTGTTAGAGGCTCTTTAAAATCCTCATGGTTCTTATACAAAATTATCTAATTATAAGTAGAAGCTTATAATATCCTGCTAAGTAAATAAGTAAAAATTCATTAAATATTATGAAACTAAAACAAATTTTTGAATTTTAAAAACGGTATTTAAATTGAATAGAATCTAAATACTCTCATTGAGATTCATATTTTTAATTTCGTTTCAGATCAAAAAGGTTGAATCTGTTTTCTAAAGCGAATTTTTTACAAAGGATTCTGAACCTTTTAGTAGCTATATTATATGACATGACATGTTCTGAATATTTAAGCCTCCCAGGTATTGTTTGGGTTGGGAGACTATGGAACTGTTTTATAGCCAGTTATATCGTCGGGAAACTGTTAAAAAAAATGCTGAATTTATCTATGAACATGGGTAAATAAATAAAGACGCTCCCAGTGGAAGGTTACAATCCTGAAATTCCCTAAAGTAAAATAATAGTTCTCGTTTATTTTTCTATGAAAAAGAAAACGGACGTACAATTAACAGTTTCGTAGAAAAATTAACGGATTGATGCTACAAACGGATGCTCGTACTTTAAAGATCGATTGAAGATCCGGTACATCACCGATATACACAAGAAATACCAACTTATCACCATATAAATCATAACAACGCGAGATATTCGTAGAAAACTGTCCCGTTACGCTTTCAATGCAGACGAGATGGAACAATTAACAAGCACGCAATCTACTTATGCTTTCGACATCAATTTCATTTTGTTCAACAGTATCTTTGTACCTATCTGACATTCCATTGGTTTGATCTGGACTTGTTTGCTTTGTAAATGTGTCCGTGCTGGATAACCAGTTGTAAAAAAAAATACTTCGGGACAGCAAAATAATCTACCTGGATTTTTAGGGTTAGTTTTCTAGAACTAAGTTTAAAGACTTTGAGTTTTTGTTTGGCAAGGGCAGCTTTGTTTTTAAAGTCCCTGTATTGTCAATGCGCTAATCTTGAACGGAAACAATTTGGTTTTGGTTTTCGATAAGACACTTTTACGACCGAAGTGGCGCGGAGGGCGAATATTCGCCTGCGACACTGGAGGTTGCAGGTTTGATTCCCGCCTTGGAACAAATGTTTGTACGAAATATGCAAATATTTTCCTCGGCTCGGGTGTTCCAGGTATTTTCTATGTATAATAAAAAATATCTATCAATGTATTGTATCGTATTAAGTATATCAGTCATCTAGTACCCATAACACAAGCTCTGCTTAGCTTGGGACTAGATGCTGTGTGGATTGTCAAGCATTATTTATTACTAATTTATTTATGTATACTTGTTTTTATAATTTCGACATTATCGTAAAAGTAAAGTTGAAATTAGGATGCGTTTTGCTGTAGCACTGACGACAGCTTATCGCACTGCGTAAATAAACCAAAACCTTTTTTAACGTTATGGAAAGTGTTTGTAACGCTTTAGATTGTTAAAATGTTACCTCATATTAAATTATATATGAATAATTATTATTTACCAACAAATATTTGAATCATTTATTAAATCTAAAATTAAAAATAAATACTTACTATAAATGCAGTCTCGAAATATTTACATAAACGTTTTTACCTAATCACAGGACTTTGCTTTGTCTAAACATAAACGGGAGGTAAATAGCTTTTCATAGAAGGTCCTGCTCGCCCTAATGGCGGCAAATTGGAGGATATTTTAACTGGAGGAGGCGATAAGTCCCTACTCAATTGTTCGGACTCTTGAGTGAAAGCGCTGTTATTTCTTTGAAGTACTTTGTAATTCTTAATAATCCCTCGTACCTCTTCTGGCTGGTAATAATTCGGTCTCGATTCACGTAAGTTGTGTTCAAAATTTTCATTCTCATTACCGAAATTGTCAGCTTGCATTGGTATAAAACGCATTTCAGTTCTTTGTTTGTGGTTATTTTGTCCGAATTTAGGTTTTGTCTTTGCGGACTCAAAGTGATTCTTAAGCGAAATAAAATTCATTACATCTGCCATATCCAAAGGTTTTTTTTTCATCGACTGGATTTCATTGAATGGTTTTGATTTTTCTGTAATGAATTTTGGAGTTTTTTCATTTTTGCGTTCTGTGTTTATTTTTGGTTGAGTGACAACATTGTTTACTTCTTTTATATTAGTAGAAATGGTTGGTTCGATTATGTCTGTCTTAAATAAGTTTCTCAAAAATATGTTATCTCTAAAAATGCTTTCATTGCTCTCAGTCGTAGTGGACTCCTGTTCATTCACCGTTTCAGGTTTATATATGGGTCTAAAATCATTACTCTTTTCATTAGTCACAATGTTAGTAAATTTCAAACTACCAACAGTAGTGGTCGTAGGAGCTTCTGTGCTAAATGTGGTTAGTTCACTTTGAGTTTGTTCAGTATTAAACCAAAATAGATTTTGTTGTGGCTGTTGCTTGTATTCGGAATTGAAGCCACCAAAGCCGGACTGAGTTAGGGGTTCTAATGTTGAGGGTTTAATTTTTTGAGGTTCATATAGCATTTCTTCGTAATTGTAAGCATGTGTCACTGTCTGGCTTGGAGGAATGAATTGTTCTTGAGTTATAAGTTTTACACGCGTATCAGGTACATAATGTGTATTTGTATTTAAGTTTTTCTGAACTTGATTACTATTTGAAACTGTTTCCGATTGTTTGGTTGCATGGTTTTGGTTTAGGTTTTCTTTAATATTTTTAGAACTCAATTCGTATTGTTGGTTATTTTGATACCAATCCATAGCTTGACTAGAAACGTAATAGTTTTCTGTAGATGAAACCATTGGCTTTATGTTTGCATCAAAATTATTTTGATGTCCATGGTAATTCTGTTGTTGATAAGCTATATCACTCAAAGTTTCACTAGGCTGTACATTTTGGTTATTTGGAGGAGACCCATTGTTTGATTGTAGCTGAGGATGGATCATACTAGTGTATTGTTGAGGGGTCATGTCATTGAAATTTATCATAACGTCATCTCCTTCACCGAAAGATCTTGAGATTGAATTTTTCTCAGGAGTTTGATTGATATTGGCATTCAGTCCGTATTGCCACCTCCACAGCGCTTTATTGCTTTCCTCGGAATCTTTAAGACCAGCTTCATAATTTATTAACTGTGGTAAAGTTGATCTCTCTGTTGTAAACACTCTACCTATTGTTTGTTGTGGATTCACAGATGGAACGTGGGCACCTTGCGAAGCCAGAAAAGTTATTTGGGGAGAAATTCCATTGTTGGTTTTGCCTTTCATTTGCTCCGAAGAAAAGTCAACATTCGCTTTGATTGGGGTCTGGCTACTTGGTGCGGGTACTAAATTGTTATGAGTACTCTGAGACCCTTGAGAAAATGCAAATGAGAACGATTCTGGAGTTTTTCCAGTAAATAAATTCCGTGGCGGTGAGATGGCATACCGTTGGTTTTTTTCACTTTCACTTAATTCGTTTTCATCATTTTGCCAAGATTTCATGTGTGGAGGCTTTTTAGCTTCTTCAGCAAGGTTATATTGAATTGATCTGAAAAAGATTTTGATATATTTAATTGGCTATGTTTACAGAATTGTATAATGCGATTTCTGTGCTGTGTTTTTTAAAGCTAACATACCTTTGAATTATTTCTGGGATAGGTGGTGCAACTGGTAAATGATCGCCACTTGCTCTGAACCCATTAGAATCGGCTATGTAGTTAACTGTATATGTCTGACCGTTGTCTCCTACGTACGAATAGGATCCTTCTACGACTTGCTCTTGTTTTTCACTGCCCATATTATCCATACGGCTGTGTTGCACGTAGTGAGTCTGATCAGCACCTAAAGCTCTGAAATTCAAAACAGTTTAAGCTCTGTTTTATTTAATAAGAAAACCTTGTAAACCTTTCAGTAAATACTTACTCATAGCTGAAGCTACCATCTAGATCCATTTCATTTGATAGTCGAATAATTGGAACTGCTGTCTCCGTTGTTGAGGAAAGGTATACGCCCGGTATATTTGGAGCTGCTATAAATGAAGGTCCCTGGAATCCAGCAGCTTTCATGTGATCCATTGCGTAATCATTTCTGTGATTGTCTGGCGGTGAAATAATCAAACTTCTAGGAGTAGCGTTCTGTATTGGACTATTTCCTTGATTTGGATTGGCAGTAAACCCAAAAGGAGCTTTCATATCAATCCTATCAATGGGTTGATAGCTCATTTGCTTCGGTCTTAGCTCTCTTTTTTCTACTTTAGGTGGAGGATTTCTTAGTGTGCGGTTATTCTTTTGTATTTGTGGCGATGGTTTATTATCTTCGTCATCCTCATCATCGTTTTCAATGGCCAGTAGTGTTGATGACATCATCATTGGAAATGGTGTTGAAAAATATGCGGGTGCTTTAGTAGCTGTAGATGGAAGATACGGAAACGGAAGATTTACATTCTTCATTGGGTAATAAGGAAGAGTAGTGTGACTTTCTGGTGGTAGATAAACTGTCCTATCTGGGGACATCACTCCTGAATTATGCAGATGAAATTGCGGTGGAAAAGTATAATGCTCATTGGATTTCACATTAACTGCTGTGCTTATAGTCAAAACTATTAATGGTATCTGTAATCAATTAAGCAAATTAAACTTACAATTTGAAACATCCAAACAAAAAATCCAATTGTCACTGCACTGGCACTTTTGACCTACCAGCTTCATTTTTCCCGAAGCATTCACTTAGATAACAATAATTCGAACGTCACACTTATAGACTACTAGAAAACGGACTGATAATGAAAATGAATTCCGCATATATTTATACGCACGCAAGAGATCGTGTCCAGGCATTCGTGAAAATCATCTTAAGCCGAGTTTCTCCTTTAGCCGTCTTCTACGCAGTTTGCTTTTTACACAAGCTAATTAAATAATTATATACTTACTACAATGTTTAGTAATACGTTACTGAGAGCTCTTCGATAAAAACACAAACATTTATGGTCTTTTTTTCAGGCTTGAAAGGAAACAGAACATAAATCACAGTTAGCTAATTAAAGGCTCAAAACCCTTAAAGCGATTTGGGAAAGGCATTGCCCGATAAATGTGCATATAAATTGACCATGTCCATGCGGTCATCTTAAATTTGCGCCTCGTAAAGTGATGCAAGCTTTGTAATGGTCATAGCATGGTCAAAGTCAAGTCGATGCCCTCCCCAACCGGTTTTTGGATCACACCCTTTGCGGTTTGGAACTGCCAATTCAGAATTTTCATATTTTATAACTTTCTTTAAATTACACGAATGAGCTTTTTTATAAGCATAATTTATGTTTATAGTGGTTCTTACGAGAAAAAAAATATGCACCTCCTGATAACCATCTTATCATTGTAAATTTTAAGTTTTTTTAATGAATGTTTCCACTAAACGAAATATAACTTTACAAAACTACGAGTATCATCTAAAATTACTTTAAAAACCTTTTTATACTCGCACTTTACTCTAGTCGGACTACTTCAAATTTTCGTAACATTAGTTTATTATATCATCATATGCGTCAAAAGTCGACATTGATGGTCAGCAAAGTTCACCATGACAACCGATCTTGAACCTTCACAGCCACCAACTTCCATCTGTCTATCTATAGAGAAGCCTTTCTTCATTTTCCAGTACGCAGTCGCCATTCGAGAACCTTTATTTCCTAGCGGTTATCGGTTCTGTGAGCTATATGGCCAGTCCACAGCCACTTCCGTGTATTACCAACCGACCAACATCGCTGTCCACCTAGTTGGACGGTTAGTATTCAACCATTGTATTAAATTTTTGTATTATAACATTGGCTCTCTTATATTATTATGACTTGGGTTCTCCAAAATCTACGAACAAGGCATAGAATTAACTAACTTAGACTTATTGCAATCTGTTTTTTTTTTGTTTTAGGTACTTAAGTCTCCTAATTATAGTGTCAATGACCGAGGTCGAAGTTACTCCGTGGGAACATGTTCAAGTAAGTACGAGATAATGTTGTAAGAAAACTTGCTATGTTTACAAAACTGTTTATTTACCAAATCACAATATCACTTTAACATTCTTTCAGTAATCCAGTTCACAATCCTCTGTCGTGAACTAAATTACTTATCACTCAGAGGTATATTAAAATTATCGTATACCTAGACATCTATCTTACATTAAAATTAAAAATGGCTAAGAAAGCTTTATTTCTTAAACATTTGTAATCTCTTCGTTATTCGAAAATATTTCGTACGTATCACGGATTAATTAACTATTCTACCTATTACGTTTATTTAGCAGTGGGGTAGCTAGGGTAGTACTGCTGGGGTTGTTGGGGAGGATAGTAAGGTTGTTGGGGTTGGGGAGGGTAGTATGGTTGCTGGGGCAGCTGAGGCTGGGGCGGGTGTTGAGGGGGGTATTGAGGCTGAGTGGGGTATTGAGGTTGTTGAGGCTGCTGTGGTGGATCGTAATAAATAGGTCTGTAGGTCGTGGTTGTATAGTAAGGCTTGTTCTTCTCAGCCTCCGCTTTAGCTGCTTCCTCCTTGGCGTTCTGGTCCAGGCCACTGTAAAGAAATTTAACTTATGATGCACGTTCAATGTTAACTAAATTTTGTAAGGTTTTTTGATCGCTAGCAACAATTGTCACAGTTAAGAGCGAATAAACAATTTTCAGTCTCACGTACTGATTCTTGTTTCGACAAGGCTACTTCATTGCTTATGTATAAAAAAAGGTGGCTTCGGTATTTAATTAAATAGTCACAAAACATAACAATGTTACAGTTAAAATTATAAAAATGCATTAACCCTATACTAATGTTTAAATGTCTCTGACTACCCCCTTAAACCTCCGAAATAGGAGGCTATTTTAATTTAATGGGTCCTTTAAACGATTAAGGTACAAAACTCTTTACACAGCTACTGGTTTATTTTTTTGTAAACAAAACCAACCTGCTGCTTTGAGTCCATTATGTTTATGCAAATTTTATCTTGATTTGACTAGAAGGTGGTAGCCCTCATTGTGTCTTTGTACCTATGTCTTAGTCACCTTCATGTGTTTAAGCACGTAGGTACTTAGGTTTTTGCATATCCATAAATTAAGCAGGTTTTTTTTGCATGCAGTTTAACTCTATGTAAGAAATATATATAAGAGGAATATTTAAGACTTATTTCATAACTTTTTTACTGAGATTCGTATTTCCTCGAACTACCTGGGTTTAGGATAGTATAGACAAGTAGGGAAACGAGCAATTTCAACTGAGCGCTTACGTTTTTTGAAAGGGCACGTTAAACAATCGGTCCCAGCTTTTTCAAAGTTGTTAAGCCATGACTGCAATTCGAGATAAGTGGCGTCGAATTGTGAAGCGAGCCACAGCTCCTCTGAAGTGACGACCACGACCGCATCAAGAGTGTAAAGAAGAAGAAGCTATGACGGAGGCATTCGGGCTGCCTATTAACTACGTCACTAGAGGCCACTGACTCGTACAAACTTACTACTTAATCAATATCTAATAATTATAAGTAACTTACGCCTGAATCGCTGGAGGGATTGGAGGGGGGACGGGGAGATGGGCTCCATACGCGTGGTACCCAGTGTGGTCCGCCCAGTAAGTGACCGTGTACGTCTTGCCGTCACCACCCACGTACGAGTACCACCCCTTCTTGACCAAACTCTCTTCAGTTTGCTTCGGGTTGGTGAAGTAACCTTCTTCACCTACCCATGTCCCATCAGCAATTTTGTATCTGTAAATAAAAAGAACAGTTTGTCAGATAAATCACGAAAGTATATTTTCATAATCTGAGCAGAACTTTAAGTCATGTTCTCCGACTTTGCTACTTTACAACTGCAAGGATAAATAAAGCACAAGGTAATGTAGAAGTTGTAGATTTTTCTAAACAAACACTATAAATGAGCCTTGTTTATTTTGTTCTATTTTGTGCGAATCCGGCTAAAGATATTTGTCTTTGATGTACCGGTTCCCGCATCCTTTGTAGATAGTGTAATACAGATTAATATCAACCTTGGGGACAATTCTCCTAATGGAAAATAACGTTGCATCGAATATTTACACACTTATGATGGTAAAGGTGTCGAATATCAATAACTGAATTTGCCCCGAGGTTGTCAGCGAGTTTCCGCTTTACTAGTTATAAAAATTACACATCCGAAAAAAACAGAAGCACTAAAAACGGTAAAATGTGCAAATCAGAAACCTCTACCCAATGACTAACACACAGTCTCACCGTGCATAAACTTTTGGTTGTTTAGGACCTTTTTGGTAATATACCTACTTAGACCGTTATTTTTTATATTGGCAGTAAAAAACCAGATTTAATACTATACAATAGTTCGGAGGCGCGACCGTTAGGGTCTCATCTCAATTTGCTTGACATACTGAATGTGTTTTAGCATAATATTTACCAACATTTCCGCCTGTCAAGGGCAACGACAAGTGATGTTTTTAAAGGAAGAGAAAATATAATAAGTAATATATATATAAGTTAATATAATAATTATTATTCTTAATTATATATATAAGTTTTTGTCTTTCAGTTTGATCAGTTATCGGTTATAGTAATTTTTTGATCAACTGACGTCCAGGGAGTCGATTATGACAGCTGGACGATACGTTTACGTTTACGATTGTCAAACGAGTGTTTCTTGCTAAGCACTCTGATGGTAAATTAAACTACATTGAATCAGTCAAATAAAACAATTGAAAAAGTAGTTGAAAAATACTTACTCGTACTTATAGCTGCCATTATCACCAATAGTCTGCTCATTCTTGATTACCGGGACCGGGGTAGTAGTCGTGGGATAATAATAGTGAGGAGGGTTCTGAGGCGGGATATAATCACTCTGTACTGGATGACTTGATACGGGTGGTACGTAAGGTGGTTGGGCAGGGTTAGGCTGTGTCCACGATGGTGTAGGGTATTGTTGGGGCGGGTTCCATGATGGGTATGGGGGAGAGTTGTATGCAGTTGCAGATGGATTCAAGTCTTGGGTTTTTTGCAGCTCTATCGATTCTGCCGCTTCTAAGTCTTCGTAGTGTTTCTGCTCGCTCTCAGCTATTGAGAGGGCAAGGATAGCGGCAAATACGAATAACTGCAAACAAAATAATTCATATTAAAAAAAACTGTTTTCAGACCGCCCACAATGAAATGAAAAGCTCTGTATGATAATTATGACAAAGTAATTAGTTTCTTCCAAAGGATAATTTTCAAAGGATTTTTTAATTTATTATTTTATTTTATTTATTAAAGAATTATAAAGTTTCTTGGTGTTATATAACGATTAAATGAACATGTTAGTAAAAATATAGCTTTTTTTCTAATGTTCATCAACTCTCGCAGCAATTTTTCTCACTTGAATCTGACTTACAAATCATTTGTACCTAGGTACTACCAGTTGTATTTCTTAGTTATAGTACTACTTACACGGAGGCTAAGGTTTAATCTGTCTAGAATTTATTTAAAATTGTGAGCTTTCAGAGTAAGTCAACCCCCCCCTTCGGGATTGTATAGACATTATGTAACACCGTGTATAAACGCAACGAACTGACTCTCTCGAGTGAGTAAAGTAAAGTAAAGTAAAATAGTACATTATGGTACTAGTGTGTAACATTGGTGATTACCGCTGAGGCGCCATTGAGATAGTCGAGGACGGTAATTATCAATACACACGTGTATCATACGACGTTTTTCAACACTTTTGTGTATAAAATAACAAAAAAAAACTCATAATAAAATAACAAAAAAAAAAACTATAACTCACTAGTGAGTTATAGCAATGAAAAAGTCATAGTTTGATTATGGGTGTCATTCTGTGCCTAATTGCGATGACCATTGAGCCACTATAACTCACTATCATAATTTGATTATGGGTGTCATTCTGTGCCTAATTGCGATGACCATAGAGCCACTTTATAAGCAAGTATGTCGAAAAATATATTTATTCAATAATATCACAAGAATCATTTTGAGTTCACAACTATGAATACCGAGGCAACTGAATTGCAGTTCGGAACTAATGAAGTTGGACTCAGGCTTAAATAATTTGCGACACGAGGCAGAATAAAGCTTATTTGCAAATTGGGTACGAATAGTCTAATCAAGAGCTCTTTCGTTTTTATCACATCGTATTTTTTCAGGACTTGTTTTATTTATTTTTATTTTGAATAAATGCAATTTTCACATAACTTGCTTGGTTTTTCGTAAATACCGGTTATGATTGCAATTAAAACGTTGGATACAAGAATTTAAAACTACTGAACTTAATAAAATCAGATCACTACAATTAAAGTAGCCTGATTGCATAATTTTCACTAATAACGGGATATTTACCACGATTTGCAAGTTTTATTGATTTCCGATATATTATAATTAATAGGCTTAAAAACTATATAGCCTGATTGACTGAACTATATAGGTTATATTATTTTGCGTAAAAAATTTAGATTTTTCTAAAATTCACGTATCTTTGAAAAGTTTAATTTTTGTTTTATCGAAAATTATTTCGTATTTTTGGCACTTCACAAAATTCCAAGGACTCACCAGTCTCATTTTCGTGTCCTTCTGTGACCGTGGTCCGTTCGGCACTGTCCGTCAGGGGGGTCGCCCCACATTTTTATAGCAAAACATCCTGCGTCCTCGCGAAATGCGCTTACGCGTTTCCGCGGATCAAAAACTTCAATAACTGCTATTTCTTCTGAGGAGACGCGATACAATGACCTCGGTATATACATTCGATATATTTTAAAAGAAAGTGTAAATTGATTTCAAGGAGTTAATATGATAAAGTCTTTGGTTTGATCAGTTTTCTATAATAATAGAGAAGGTTGGCTCTCTGCTTGCGATGCACTGTAATAAATAAATAAATAAATAAATAAATAATGCTGGACAATCCACACAGCATCATCTAGCCCAAGGTAAGCTGCTGTTAAACAGAGCTGTATTATGGGTACTAGATGACTGATATATATTTAATACAATACAATACATAGATAGATATTTTTTTATTATACATAGAAAACACCCAGAACACCCGGAACAAATATTTGCAGATCCTACAAACATTTGTCCCAAGGCGGGAATCGAACCCGCAACCTCTGCGTCGCAGGCGGACCTTCGCCCACCGCGCCGCATTGGTCGTCAATCGTCGTAATGTCGTGTTTCTGTACTATACAATCATTATCCGCTAGTAGCATCAGTTGATTTGTCTATGAAAATGTGTAAAAAAAACTCCGTTTTGTTTATGTAGAGAAACTGAAGCAAACTACTTTAAAGCGGATGCTCGTACACTATAGAAACGTAGCATTTATCGTTATTGTTTAGAGTATTTTCAGGCATAGTTCAGATTGATCAAAGACAAAAACACTCACACAAAGAAAGAAACACTACGAGAAACAGACCAACTCTGCTTTTTATGCTATGCTAACCTGCCTGCAATGATTAAATATTCTGACTTTGACGGTCATAGACACAGTTCAGATGCATGTAGGTAAATTTAATCTCAAATTTTTAAACCTGTTATAATTACAATAGGTACATATCACAATTCATTTAAGTCCTCAGTAATTACTCAAAGCGAATGGCATCGCAGTTTTGATTATAATGTTGGGTCATTAGCAGAACTATGATCTCTGAGTGTTTTTTGTTACAATATTTTAATTATACTGATCAATAAATCGTATTATATGAATGAGTATACTTGTTTATTATAGTGATGATAATAAGGAATATTTTAGGAACATCTTTCCTTCTAGTCTCGACAACTAATAAGGTGAACAGTTATTCGGATATTGCCAAAACCTGATAATTAAATCAAACATATTGACGCCCATTCACAAAACAGGCGCAGGCGTAGTACGAGTACTAATATCTGTTCTGTGACGCAGGCTAAGAGTAATATCTAAAAAGCTATAGAGCTTCATTTTAAGCAGCAAGTCTCTCTGTTTGTTTAGAATTATATTCTATATAAACCATTACAGATAATTGAGTTTGGTTTCTCTGAAATAAAAAACAACACACAGTTTACCACTGTTTCTATCTCCTGTCAGGCTCTATCTGGCAATTGACCTAAATCAAAGTGCTCAAAATAAAAAGTAAAAAACAATAATAGATAGATTTATCAATTTAGCTGTTGAAAGCTCTTTAATGACTGGTAAAGTATTATAGTAAGCGTCTTGTTTCTTTTTATTTAGCGATTGACCAAATCTGTTAATAAATATTTATACTAAGTTTAATTGGCATTGAAACCTGCTGCTGTGACTAAAGTGAGTTATGCTTGTTTTATTTAATTAAAAATGAGCTTTTGATTATAATTGAAATAAACTCTAGCTAGGCTCTGGAGAATGTTTAATAGTGCATTAAAAATAGTGTACTTGAGTTTTTTAAAAATTTCTACAAGTTAGTTAGCTGATAGAGTTGTAAGTATTTAGGAAATTACTAATCCTAGTGCTTTTCTTGATTGAATTTCACTGAATTAGATAATTTGAATTTTACATCAAATTTAGAAGACTGAGGTACTGAGACATGGTCGCTAACTGGCGTTCTTCGGGGAGGCCTATGTCCAGCAGTGGACGTCTAGCGACTGATATGATAATGATGAATGTTTTTCTAAATAACCCAAACTTGAACTCGGAGTATTCGAGAGCAGTTAAGTAAACAACGGGATTTTAGGAGGATAAAGAGGCAAAAAGTTAGAGTATTTTTTTCTCAAAAATATTTCCTACCTTTGACCTCTTTTCGGAAGCTGCGGTTTTTGATGAATCATACCTATTAACATCTGCATTTTTGTAACGGTTTAAAGGGTTCTTTGTTAGGCTATTGAATTCTCAAAAGAGGTATCGCGAGATTCGATTGCAGTTTTTGATTTTGAATTGATAAGCGGTGCTTTTTTAATGATTTACGACTTCGTCTGACTCTCGTGGCATAAGTAGAGTAGGTTGGCAGGTTTTGGAATAGGTATATAAAGTTAAAAAGTTGAAAAGTAGGTTTATGAAAATATCGTTCGGTGTAGGTAGACTAAAGTTTTTTTCAACCGTTATTAACAATTTTTTTTTTAAATAGTTAACTGTCACTTGACTTCTTCATATAAATTAAGCGCTCACTGCTTATTTTATTACCATCCATACTATTATCATTACCATTGCTTGCATTGACTAGTAATAAAAAAACCGGTGCTAAGAAAAACGTCTATGCAAAATGTCCCAAAAACGATCAGCTATAATGCAAGAAAATGATTACAATTTCTAGAAACTTTGGCAGTAGTCTGTATAAAATACCAAACACTCCACCATATTTTTAAACTTATGGGATATGGAGCATAAACTCTCATAAAGGAGGACTTAGAGTATTACTCTAATAATACCTTTTCTAATAAAAAAATATGCGTACACGTAAGGGAAAATATTAAGAAAACTCATCGGAGCGACTAGTGAGTTTTCACAAAGAACCACTTGAAAGCTTCGTATGAAAAACCAGATTACATTTTTAGCGTATTACATGCCCTTCAACTTCTGTGTTGGCTTTTCTCGACATGAAGAATTTATTTCAATGAGTGAGCTTCGCAATATCCAGCTTCAGTTAATAAAATAAAAGAAATCAAGTGATATTTTTATGATTTACTTTAAACGATGGGATTTATTATTGGTCAAATTAGGTCCAGTTTTTTATCCGTAGTCTTTTCGGTTACCGTTTATAAAAAAATTGCCACTTAAAGGGTATAAACTAAAAATCAAAATCGCTGTGAGTTTTGACTAGGGAATGAAATCAAAAATTCTGTACGATCAACATCATCAACAATATTTATGCACCTTGTTAAACTATCATAAGCATGACGCATCTATTGCTTGCTATTTATTATAATTCAACCACTTCATTATTTTGTCATACCTGCCATATTATTACCATTTGTCAAACAGCTACTTAACAAGTTATCCATAAACAAAATAAGAAGACGCTTTTGTCACCACGCGTTATAAAGTTCGGTAATGAAGCACATAATTCGATTTTGGGTTTATCATCGCCTTAAGTGGATTTATATCTTGACAATAAAACAAGGGTACAATCGAAAATGAATACATCAACGCTTTAGAGGTCCCAGAATAAATAATAGTGAGTTATATTTCGATGACACATTCTTTAGGTGATCCGGTGTGATCCTACAAAAAGTCCTTGTGAGTCCTTCTGCTCAAACTTCTAAATTATTTAAAAATCAGGTCAATAAAAAAAAAAGATGATATAAATTAATGTCTTACAAAAGATTATTACAATAGTTCAAGTTCCAATTATAACAATTTTATTTTACGTATTTGTATTTCCCTTGTGTGTTTTTGACGAAAATTATATTCTAGCACTGTTCTTACTGAATGGGGGTATAAATGAAATGCGTAGGCCGAAAAATAATATGATTGAATTGTAATGCATGCCCTGGTTCTACAACAATGACAGATATCCTTAAAGATACTTTATATTAATGGCTTTTTTCGCATACCATGTTCCAATGCTGTTTTTATATATTATTTTCTAAAGTATTAGAATGCTAATGTAAAATGGCTTTGTTTTATAGGATGTGGGAGATCGTTTTGTATATTATTTGAGTTATGTAGAGACGCATTGTTTGTTTTACCTATTGTGTTTCATTGTTCTATCTGCTGTCTATCCAAATGTCTCTTTCAAACTGTTCATTAGTGTTGTTTTCATTAAAAAACTGTATTCGAAGCAGCCCATGCCCATATACAGTTACAAGCTGTCTGTCTGTTGTTTGCGTATTAAGTTGGGTTTACTGCTCCAAAAACCTAGTAAACTGCCATGTAAAGTGCACCAGTATTTAAGTTTCGGGATCGATGAGTACGTCACACATACGTAGATAGCATTCAACACAAAATGTACAAAAAAAAATTAAAAATAAAATCTGAAAAAAAGTATATTAATATTATTTTAGTAGGTATATTTTAGGGAAACCTATGAAAATCATATAACACAGTTAACTTACGAGTATACCGAATCCGTCTCTTTAGATTGTTAACATTAAAACCAATATTGATCTTAGTTAATCGTTTGTTTATTCGGAAAAGATAAATTGCATACGATTAACAAACACTTTACTAATATAATTGAGAATATTGAGATATTTAGTACCTAAAAAGTCAATACTCTAAAAAAGTATGACTTATAGTAAGAAAGTAAATATTCCAAGTAGATTTAGCATATCAATGATTATCAGTGAGTTCAGAATTGTTTACTTTCGTGTCTGTTTGTAGTTTCAATATCAATATTTTATTGTTTCATTTAATATCGCAGCATCCTCCACATTGCTGTTTTTATAATGTACTGTAAGGAGTACTGGTGTCGCTAGATGGCGGTGTGCTGTGGCCTGTGTGTGGATACGGTGCGGCGCGCAACACGCATGCTCGGGCGCGTTACCTGGGCAACGGAAGAACGAAGTTGACAGGGAGTGTGATCGTTGACTCCGAATAATTAAGTTATGAGAAATATATTATACTATATAGTCTGAACTGATAGTCTTCTCATTAAACCCTCTCTAACAGTACATTATCCACACACACCTGTGCCCTTTGTCAACAGTTTTATATAGCTACCTGACTGTTTTGAATGACTATTAAATTGATTAGGTACTTACAGGCAAGAAGTATGATTCTAAACATATTAGATTCAACTTTACAATCAACGTTAATTAATTTAACTAAATAACTCTTGAATGACGTCACCAGACATCGTATCGTATCGCGTTGAATGTTCAGATCAATAAATTATAAGTCCCTTTCCATACGTGATCGTATAATAAAGTTCGCCCACCGGCCCACGTTGCGGTCACGCCTTGATAACTTTTAATAAGGGATTTTGAGCATTGTTCGTCCAATACTTCTAAAATTATTTTGTACAAAAAATCTGTACCAAACCATATGAAAATTTGTTTTAATTATTATGATTGTCAGCACTACGTGTGTAAACTTACCTTAAGTCCTGCTTGACCTATAGTCAATGACAAAGTTTTTTTTTTCTTTTCAATAAAAATAAGCTCACTAACTTATTAAAACATCTTTGGTAATTAAATTCAAGCTTTTCAAGCATAGAAAAGGTTTAAAAAAAGTTAATATCGCTCTTTTAAAACCACATAAATCTAGAGAGCATCCAGTCTTTTTGTTTGAAAAATTTGAAAGATATACGAGTTTCAGAGAACTTCAGATGAGTTATGAGTCCGTTAAAAAGCACTTGTATCAACGCTCCACCCCCTTGAAATTCAGTTTCACTAGTTCGGTAAAGTAGTTTTATTTATGAGATTTTGAGGTAATGAAAAGGATTTGATCTGATATTATTCCTAAATCATTTTGATACTATGCTTAACTTACCGTTGAAATAGACTTGTTTTAATAATTTATCCTAGCTTTGACTTTACTTAGTATTTCTATAATAACCTACAATAAGGTCAGAAATATCTTTAAAAAATATATTTTTACTATAAAAAAAAGGTGAGCACCAACAAACTGTTATTTTCAAAATAATCAATTTAGTAGATATTCTGGCATAAGAACTACAACCTGGCGCTTTTACTTTTCAAAAAGTAACAAGGTATGCAAATGTAATTTATAAAATTAGGTACACGAAATTAAAGTGACTTTTTGGCCGGCCTTTTTATTTTCCCCACCTTGATTTAATTTATATTTCATTAGCCATATCGTCTGGAAAGAATGATGTATTCGCACTGATAAGAATGTAGCACACCGTTAATTTTACATATCGAACACTCGTGATTCCACCTCATCAATATTCGTCGAAATGTTTCTTTGCAATACCTTAACCATATGATTGTTTTGAATTGCTTCAGAGCTTAGTGTTGTCAATTTGTGCAAAGCTTTTAAACATTAGGGACGTTTTAAATAAATAAACTACCTTGAAAAAAAAAAACAAAATCACACGAATACTTAGAAACAATGCTGTAACATGGATATCTACCTATATTTCTTAGAGAAGACATATTTTATAAGTAGCATAAAATAATCTGAAAACAAATTGGGTTTCATTTTCAAAGCGGCTTTAAGATAACATGAAATTCTTCTTCAGAGATAACTTTCATTTAATTCGCCTTGCGGTTTTGCGGTTTCGCTTCACTGAATAATGCATTTGAATAAGGCTGATTATTTATTTATTTGACAAATTTAAAATTCAGCTCTTAAAAAGGTTTGGTTTTTATAACAAAACATCAAAATTAAAAAATATATATTTCAACTGTATAATAAACAGTTATGTGTAGTTAAAATAGTTGACAAAAGTATTATCTCATAAACACTTCCTAATATGAGTTAGGCTCAAGTCGACGACCGGATATTTTATAAGGCCAATGTAGTCCTAACTCATGGTCCTTCACCAGCTACAAATTCAAGTCTCGTTCATTTTTAACTAAAATGTTGAAAACAAACGTTAAAAATTATGGCATTTTCTCAACTGGTTTCGTATTTCAAGTTAGTGACCTCTTTGGTGAATCATCAAAAGCTGTATACTCTAACATAGTAATCTCTTACCATTAAATTAATTCTTGATCAATTTATTTTAGATAACACTTAATTCTTAGGTCTCTTGTTCTCATATTAATGATAATTGGTATGCATTTAGCAGTTAAGTTGTTTGAGGTTGTTCAACTCAGTATTTACTGTGTTTAAAATTTATGTGTTTATCTACGCCCAGTTGTGAATGACCTAAGGCGACATAACTTTTTATTAAAATCCATTTAACTTCCTTAAAAACGTAAAATGTTGTTCTTTGATTACTTTTAAAATCATGACAAACTAAAGAAATATTTAGCATAAAAATAGACCCACGTGGTATAGAGGTTCTAAACATCCTACCAGGAGTTTAGAAATACAGCAGGAGCGGTTGAGATGGATTTGAAAAATACAGAATAGGTACAAATATTTCTGCATCAAAAGGAAAAGTAAAGACAAAAAGAAAGCAAATTAACAAATTCGGCATTTTCAGAATGCTCAAACCAAGGTTGAATGAGGTGAATGAACCTAAGCCGTGTTCTCACGAGTGTATTTTTTGGTAGGAATATAAATCAACTAAAAATAGCAAACATCGTTATACACATTTTAAGGATGTTGTGAAGATTATCTCAAAGAGCTTAAAGTTATCTTAAGTTATTCTAAAAAACACCTACCAATACCATTGAGCTAGACGACAATTAATTAAGAGCTATGAAGTTATAGTCATGAACGAGTATAATACAAATTTTTGTATGTTCGAAATAATCACTTCGTGTGATTCGACGATTAAATTTTTCGGATAACCTACTGTTCGAGATTAAAATATTCCTAAGTTATCGTGTTGTCTTTTTGTAGTCCAACAAGGTAACCTGCTGAGTTCGTTTTCATTTTAGACATAAAACCAGAATATTGGATTTATTCGAATTCTAAACCCGCTAAGCAGAGCATTGCTGTGTTTGGTCTCTATAGCACTGTGGCACAGAACAGTTAATAGTACTGTGGTACGGTAGGTCCCGGGTTGACAATAAGCGCAGTGTATCATTGTCAAAATCTTAAAACTTCGGGTGACACTTTTTTTTTAATTTAATATTATTTAAAATGACTTTTACACAAAAGGGTGACACTTGCACTTGTTATAAAGTACGGGACTTAGTGATAATCATAATTTAAACCTCTTTTAGCTAATGTGTCTTTCAATTATATCATCGTCTTTGTTCATTGACAATAAGAATGACAATACTTAGCGAACTGCTAAAATAACAATTTGTTTTGTGATAAATGGGGTAAGAACAAACTAAATAAACACAACGCTAAGTATTTTAATATCAAAGTTGTTAGGCCATGACAGAGGCCTTCAGGCGGTCCATTAACTATACTTATCATCAGAGTGACCTGACCCATACGAACTCTTTCACTTATTATCAAATTGTCTACTTTTTTAATAGAGCCACAGCAAAAGTACATTATCTTACTTCACCTCGTATATAGTTACTGCAGAAGCATAACAATGCAAAACATTGTTTACTAGCTTACTTACTTCGTACCATTTAGATCTGCTCACCCTGACGGCTTCCTGTGAATTTACATAAGCGAGCAAAATGTAGGCTAATGTGATGCTACAAATGAGTCTCCTAGATAAATGGCATAGCCTAGGCATAGCAGACTGACGTCCAAATACTGAAACGCTCACAACGAATTTAAAAGTGATGACTTTTTTGACGTTTCTCCATACAATTTTAAAAACTAACGTCCTCTTTCACAGTTAACACATTGAAAGTCGACGTTGACAGATCAACGAAGTTAAGCAATATTCTTCGAGGACATCACTTGGGTGACTGCCAGTGGCAGTGGCAGATGAATTATCTAAGCGCTTTTTCGGCTATAACAGTCGTTAGTCTATGACACAGGTCGTCGTCGGGCAGCTAATAAATTCTGTCACCAAAATTAGTCACTAACTCATATCAACTTACTACGGGGTTTTATAGATTTCATCAATTAAACTTTAAAACATCTTGCGCCACCTTCTTTAACGTGTTGCATTTTGAATAACTTCCAAAGTGTTTTAAATCTCGAGTTCCATGCGATAAAGACGTGAAAACTTTAAAAACACACGAAATGTTATGTTACTACATGACATCTGTGTTTTGAAAGTTTCTAGTAATATAATTTCGAAATGTTTTATGACCATTTTGTTAATTACCTTTGCCTCTGATTATAACTATTTTACATATAAATTAGATAGTGTTGCGTTTTACGACATTGATACGCAGGATACGTTTACGCTCCTGTGATGTGAGTACGTGTAAATTGCATACGATTAACAAACACTTTACTAATATAATTGAGAATATTGAGATATTTAGTACCTAAAAAGTCAATACTCTAAAAAAGTATGACTTATAGTAAGAAAGTAAATATTCCAAGTAGATTTAGCATATCAATGATTATCAGTGAGTTCAGACTGCCAGTGGCAGTGGCAGATGAATTATCTAAGCGCTTTTTCGGCTATAACAGTCGTTAGTCTATGACACAGGTCGTCGTCGGGCAGCTAATAAATTCTGTCACCAAAATTAGTCACTAACTCATATCAACTTACTACGGGGTTTTATAGATTTCATCAATTAAACTTTAAAACATCTTGCGCCACCTTCTTTAACGTGTTGCATTTTGAATAACTTCCAAAGTGTTTTAAATCTCGAGTTCCATGCGATAAAGACGTGAAAACTTTAAAAACACACGAAATGTTATGTTACTACATGACATCTGTGTTTTGAAAGTTTCTAGTAATATAATTTCGAAATGTTTTATGACCATTTTGTTAATTACCTTTGCCTCTGATTATAACTATTTTACATATAAATTAGATAGTGTTGCGTTTTACGACATTGATACGCAGGATACGTTTACGCTCCTGTGATGTGAGTACGTGTTCTTATACTCTACGACATTGATTTGTGCATATAATCTGTTGTATATCGTTTAGTTATTCCAGCGGTGTATCGAATATGCAAATTACACTTTCGATGACAGAATGTAATCACGAACGTAATTATCGATGGAAAGCAATTTACTCTCAGGATCACCAGTGATCCGTGCTTAACTTTGTTGCAGTCAATTCCATTCAGAAATCTGAAAATAAAACGTCATAGCTTCGTCATATTCAAACAAAATGCGTTAGTTTAAAGAATAAATTGAACTTAATTTATTGCACCAAAACTAGATAACTGCAGGACAGATTACAGCCACAACCTTAAATGAATAGATGTAAATATAAAAACGTAGAAAACACATTATTTGAAACTAAAATTATTAATGTCTGAGTGAATGACGGATAGAGATACTCGTGCATAAAATACTTCCTGCTACCCTGAGGCCAAACACCATCTTCGCCAGAACTTACATCCCAAGGGAGTACCGCTCTACAAAGAGACAGGCCGAACTACCAATCCTTTAGGTTGCATGTGCCCTTTTACATAATAGGTAATTCGAACTTCAATTTTAACTTAACTGACTATTAATTACACAGGTATTTTATCGATAGCAACTCTTTTTATTTTACTAGATATTTGAATAACTTAATTTTTATTATTATGTAACAACTTTTTTGATTTAATTTAAAGCTAGTGTGTAAAGTGTAATATTTTTGATCTACGGTTATTTAGGATTTTTTTTTAGGGAATGTGTAGGGGAATGTTTGTCCGTGAATAGGTAAAGTATTTTCTTTTTCTGTACTATTGTCAGTTCGTAATAATTATGTTTGTTTAACGGTTGTCTCTGAGCTATGCTCTTATTCTGAAGGTTATTGTGGTAGGAGGTTATGGTTTTACTAGACATGAATGGGTATTCTTAATAGAGTTTTAAGTTGTCATGTTAATTTCACATAACTTTTGTGGTTTGCACTGCGGTATTCGGATAAATATCTTTTTAACCACAAGCTAGTACCTAATACTAAACATAAATTGTTGCATTGTTCGTTAAGTACAATATCTTTAATTGTCATACTACACTCGAGAGCAATGAATCCGGGTCACTCAAAGAATCCAAAAAATCTCGGAAAGTAAGAATGCTAGGTTAATGCAATAAATTGTATTTAATAGACAATTTAATACTCCTTAAATGAAAGTTAAAAAAATATGAGTCACCATACATTTTATTTACACAAAATTACATAAAGAAAAAAAACTGCTGATCTCTCCTTAAAACAAAAATAGGAAACATGAAATTTTTGAACTTTATGACGATTTTCTTGAATTTCAATACTTCGTATTACCTCCTCGTGCTTCCATTACTGCGTTTACGCGGTTTGGCATGCTGTACACCAAGTTCCTCATACGATTTTGGGGAATATTCTCCCATTCCTCTGTGAGAGCAATTTTGAGCTCAGGAAGCGTGATTGGGGGAGGGTTTCGTTATTTTACGCATCTCCCTAGCTCGTCCCAAGCATGCTCGATCGGGTTGATATCCGGGCTGCGCGCTGGCCACTCCATACAAGTAATGTTCATCTCTTGAAGGTAGTCATTCACAATCCTACCTGTATGAGGTCGGGCATTGTCATGCATAAATATAGCATCCTCACCCAAATTGACCATAAATGGACCAACGTGTTCGTTGAGGATTTCTTCCACATATCTTACGCTAGTTAAAGAGCCGTTTTCTATGATCACCAGCTCTGTGCGACTTTCAGAGGAAATTCCGGCCCACACAAGTACAGACCCACCACCGTAGGCTACTTTTTCTTCGATGCATGCTTGCTTGAATCTTTCCCCTGGTCTTCTATACACTCTGTGTCTTCCATCGTGCTTGTAGAGCATAAATTTTGATTCGTCGGAGAACATAACTTTCGACCAATCTTCAATACTCCAATTTACAATTTTACTCAATTTATTTGAGTGACCCGGATTCATTGCTCTCGAGTGTATTACTATCACCTTGAAAATTAGGTAAATCGAATAGTTTATTTGAAGATTATTTGATTAACAAGAATTAAATAATTTTTAGAAGTTAATTTTTAAAATCACAAACTAAGCATGATGTTTAGCCTTTGTATTGTACAAGTATATTTGACCGCGCAAGAAAAATACTCTGTCACCACACCAGAGTTGGCCACTGACTCATACGAACTTACTTACTTACCGCGCAAGAAACAGATACTAAACTTTTTTTAAGATGAAACAAAATGATCGATTGATTACATTTTTTTATGGGTCTACAGCAATGCATTTAGACTGGCGATCTCGTATCTTTGTTAAAGTAAACAAAATCACTTGTGTGCTTTTAAAACTAGGTAGCTACATTTTATGGACCAGAAATATTTGTTGATTGTCAGACTACCTTATACGAGTAAACGAGTAAAGTTAGAACTTTACTTGTTTACTTGTACAAGTACCATTAAATTCTGATTATTATTTTGTAGACGTAGGTATGAGCTCTACTTCTAGATTACGATCGTCAAGATTTATGAGTGTAGATGGTACCTTCGTTCTTGGATACCCTTGAATGTGCCTTTGATGAGTCAAATACAATATAAGCTATCTTTATAGTCATTCCAAGTACGGTATAAGTAATTGACATGTATAAGTATTTCTTGGGCTTGGTCCCGGTATATGTATAAAAAATTAAGGATGTTAGATATACGGAGGGGAATAAAACTCAGTATCCTTTTAGGATATTGTGTTTTATTCCCCTCCTGATAAGAAGGTCTAAGTAGCTAAATGTTCAACAGTGCAAAACGTCTAAAGAGCAGAAAGCCTAATTAGCAAAATGTCCACCGACCTCGACATTTGACGACCGATGTGGCGCAGCGAGCGCAAGTCTGCCTGCGACGCAGAGGTTGCGGGTTCGATTCCCGCCTCGGGACAAATGTTTGTACGATTTAGAAATACTTGTTCCGGGTGTTTTGGGTATTTTCTATATATAATAAAAAATATCTATCTATGTATTGTATTGTATTAAATATATATCAGTCATCTAGTACCCATAATACAGCTCTGTTTAACAGCAGCTTACCTTGGGGATAGATGATGCTGTGTGGATTGTCCAACATTATTTATTTTATTTTATTTATTTATCGATCATAAACTTACGTTACTATTACTTACGTTGTAGGTATCATAATTTAAGACCTGTTTTGGTAAAATGCAATGGATGTCGATACGTTTGGTAAATCCCTAAAAAACGCGAGTAAGCTTCAAGTTTATCGAAGAATGACATCATTTTACTTTTCGGTTCCAAAATCATTGCACATGTCATGTATTACAATTTTTGTTCAGTGTTTTTTTTTAATCAATGTGGAAGACTTAGCTTTTGTGTCTTATATTAGTTCATGAGACACAAAAGTATGTTTTATGTTTTCTAAAGATTTCAAAGCATAATATGTACAAAATCAACCACTTTTTTCGCGTTCAAGAAATAAAAGAGTGAATACAGAGGTATGTGTCGAAAACCTTATGTAGGCGTAAGGAGATGAATGGTACCGCCTCAGTTTTGACACTTGTTCCTTTAATGCGGTTTGCAAGTAGTCGGTAAAAATGACTCAAACTTAGTTACAAGCGGATGTGAGGAATTTTATTTGGAAACATTTTAACTAGTAAAATAGTTTGTATTGCTTACAACAATATTTTGAAAACGTAAACTTAAAATCTCATCAAAATTAATTCTGCATAACAATATTCTAGAGGTCAATAAATTTTATAATGAGCAGAATATTATATAACATCGTCTTCAGCGTGATTTTTTAAGTCGTATATTTAAAAAAAATAAAATAATAAGCAATGTAATGATACAACGCTTCCTTAAATACCATTCAAAGCAGGAGGTGTAACCTTGGACACAATAGCGTGCACTGGCGGCACTGTCATTGTCATCGATCTTGCTTTGATCTTCGATTCTGCATATTGATAATGCAGAGCTAGGAACGTTTTACCGTAGCGATTACTGATCAGTTCTGGTTATTACACTGATCATCCATAATCTTTAGATAAGCCTGGGTGACCATCCACAAAAGCGTAGCGCAATCAATCAATTGTATTGTTACAAAACTTTATTAAATTCTAATAAAAAAAACAATAATTATACTCTTAATATCAAGAATTTTTGTGTTTCCTGTGTCACAAACCTAATTTGATATTATGAACCAGCTTTTTTTTATGAAGTTTATAAATATTGGTATCTTATGTAGAGATAAATAATAATTTACAATAGTTAGATTTAAGTTAGTGCTGCAATATGTTATATTATTATTATATATAGTCTAGACAATATTTATAAAACGCTAGAATGTTGTTGTATGTAAGTAGGTAAATTGTGCATTGTGCATTTACTTCACGTAACTCGAACGTTTGAATAAAAAGCAAAAAATGATCAAAGGATTCACCACAAAGCCGAATGTGTTTGTATGTTGTTTTGTGCTTATTATACCTTTGCTTCCCCTTTAAATTAAATTATCATGATGACAATATAATGCGTTTAAAATAATAGAAGAGTCGTCTTATCTTGACAAGCTTTGATATATCTTGATTTCATCCACGTGTCTCTCAAATTTTAATTCTCGTCTCTATTAAATAACCGTTGCATCCTTTTAAAAGACATCGTCAACAGACATCAGAAAACAGTTCATGAATTAATGAATATCTTGTTTTAGCTTTTTGGGCTTTGACTTATCATAAAAAATACTGTAAATGGTCAGACTAGAACACTAAGACTAGAATTCACAACTAGAATTAGAAATTAGAATTAAAAACGTACTGTGATTTATATTAAATTAACTCTGCCAATTTGTAACTCTACATCATGATGTGTTAAATTCATGTTCATGTAGGTATATGCACAAAAAGTTGATTGTCGAACAGTTCTATTTATAACATCCTCAGCAATAAGTTTGTTTGTTCAGTTTCTGTCAAATGTAGATTAGATTCATAACGCGAAATAGATTCTGAATCTTGACTATTTATCCTATTTTTTGCTGTCATGCTTTCTTTTACCATAACAATTATCTTTTTTTTAGAGAGATCTTTAATCACAATGAGCAATTTAATCTTAGATTGCTAAAAGGCTTGATATTTTGAGGTAATCCCTTTAATATGGTGTATTTTAGAACTAGTGAGCCGTTTTTAGTTGGGTAGATACAAATACTATTGTTTTAGTTTAACATTTTTATAATTAAACTACATAAAATGTACAGACATTATTAATAACACTGCAATTAATCAATATAAAAAAACCTACGTAACATAGCAAATTCTACGACTTTTAAATTAAGTTGAAACATAATTACAGTAAATTAATAATACGAGCAGTTAAAACGTAATTACAGATAAAATCTACACGTCCGTGAAAAGCTTGTTTGGATTTACGAGTGTGTAAAATTTTGAATTGTGAAAACCTCTTGAATAATAATAGCAAGGTTTATCATATCCATTCTATCCAGTTCATATTATTATGCACATCACACATTTAAAGTTTGTAAAAACCCGAGTAATTTTAACTGTTCTAACGACACCATTAAATTTGAGTTGTGTGACCGCAAAAGTTTAAAGGCAAATGTTCCGGTTTAAAAAAAGATATGACATAAAAGTTGTAAATCATTCATAGAAGTTGTAATGATTATTTGATTACAAAACTTTAAATGCTTTTGATAGATCGCTAAGTTAGTACATACTTGAAATAAAAGATTTTGTATGAACATGTGGCATGTTCGTCGAAGCCACCGTAAAGTTTCCTTCAGTTAGGCCCGGTTTCACCTGTCTAAACCTTTCCGAATTCCGCAAAAGTGGTAATCCCGAATTACAAAAGCTTTTGAAATATTTTATAAATCCACCTTTACCTTGTCGCATAAAGTAGAGGCGTGCCTAAACCGGTCGCGGTTTTGGGAAAAGGTTAGCATAAAATGGGATTCCTGGACTGGATTATCAAGATTGTCCCTCCAGTTTTGCTAAACTACATCTATACACCGATTCTTTTTCTAAATAAACATCATTTTGTATTGTTCTTGAGAGAGTTTTACTTTTTTTTGTAGCAGAAAGCCTCAAATTAAATAGAACAATAACAACATACTTTATATGTTTTTAATAAAATCCATAATATTTGAATTGCGTTTGCCTTGAGCCAGCAACTCCATTACTTAATTTTATGGCTTCGTTCTGGCATTTTGAGAATTCCTTGAAAATTTCTGATTGCTAGGATTTGTAGGTTTCTAGGTTAAAATGTGCTTTGTCAGTGAGTCAGTCACTACCGCAACGATATAGACGTTTATTTTGATAATATCAGATACATATATAAAAATATCAGTTCCACTACACGAATTCAAACAACCTCGCCAAAATATCGAAATTTTCATTTCCAATTAGTGTTCCTATCGAAATGAAATCCCTCTTTTATGCAGGATTTCATTAGCTTTGAAGCCCGTTAAGTTTCATATTCGCATTGATACACGAAATACCTTTGGGCTCAAAGTTCACCAACATACTATAGTTATTTGCCAATATAAACGTGCATTGGCAATGTTCATAGCTGATAGTTTTAGGTAAAACAGCCGTTAAGCAGACTGGAACAAATGAAAACACCGTAAACAATGCTGATTAAAAATTATAGCATGGATACCTCTGCTCAGCATTAAAGTCACATTAAAGTCTATTCAAAATAATACATAATTAGTGTATTTAAATGTATACCTGTGTTGCTTTCACATCAAAAAAATTAACACAAAAAAAATACGATATTCATAAATACTGCAAAATGGTGCCATCTGTCATGAGTTGGTTATACTGTTTAATGATGACAATTTTATTATACACACACGCACGGTGTGTGTGATTTTAACGAATTCCGTCGGATGGCGTTGTTTGGGTTTTAAGAGTAGTAGAGTTCTTTGTGATCGAGCTCGTCCGGGGAAGGACTACCACCATACCTATTTCTGCCGCCAAGCAGTAATGCTCGCATTGCTGTGTTCCGGTTTGAAGGGTATGGTTTCCGGTGAAATTACAGGCACATGAGACTTTCCATCTACCGTCTCAGGGTGGTAACACGCAAGTGATATCTATGATGTTGCATGGGTACATAGGCTACGGTAACCGCTGACCATCAAGTGGGCAGTACGCTTGGTTGCCACTTCGTGGTATAAAAAAAATATATATATATATAAATAGTTTGCACCCAAGATTTTCGCATTCCCTCTTTTGATTCCGTAGCCTTGATCATGGCGTTGTTGGAAGAGAAAAACGCGGGATCTGACATTAGCAGTGATCATAACTAAGGCATAGCCAACGGTTAAATAAAACGGTTGGTTATGCGTTGGTGAACAATGGCCTATGATGATTAATTAGCCGTCATTTGGGATGGTAATAATCTTTTATTGGAATGCATAATGGATGACTGTCGCCTTATTATCTGAATTAACGGTACTAATAGCTATCGATATATTCATATTTACGATTCTACCTTGTGCATTGTAAGAGTTATATTTTTTTTTACAGTCTGTCATATTGATTTTTGAAACATACCTAACAGAGAGTCTATCACTAATAATACTATACAAGATTTACCTTCTGTATCAATCGTGTTAAAAACTACAAATGAATACGAGCACTACAATACCCAAACTCATGCTACTAATGTTTTGGCCAACTACTCGCCCACTGCTCTACAATATGATTAAAATATATTGTAGTACTCACCTCCTTAAAAATATTGTTTGGAATTCTTTACCCATATACATACCTACTTCGTACCGGAATAGATGAGATTCAAAATTACAGATTCCCAAAAGTTTAAACAAATATAGCCCAAAAATATTATTTTTATGTATTTTTTTTAACACAATAACTGAAATTATAATATTACCCAGCACGATCAACATAATGTCCACGTTGAGGACAGTAGTTTGTTTTTAATTCGTGACAGTACCTTTTATAGGGTGTAATTGTCTAAAACAATGGTACAGGCAAATAATTAATGCATTGAACATTAAATCCTAGTTTGGAGTAACACAGGGCTATGTGCTCAGCCCCCTATTGTTCTGGGATGATAAATTAGCAGGCTTACCTGTCTGGATTAGAGCCCCTCGATCGTCACCCTTCGGTGTTGTCGTTTGTACCTTTTTTGCATTTGGGCATTTGATTAATTCGTTCACGAATAATGGTAACAGATAGATCTATATTATGATCTATAAAACTAGCTGTTGTAAGCTGCTATTCTCGTGAGAATTAGAAATAAAGTCATGAATGTAGGACTGGGGGACAACGAAACAGACCCAGGAATGTTAACCAAATATACCCGCGTTTGAGATTTTCTATTCTACTAATTAAACAAAATAGACCTAAAACAACAAACCAGTTTTAATAAGACTTCCCGATTTCCTTTACAATACTCATATATATTTTTAGTTTTCAACACAAGCTATGGTATGTAATACAAACAGACCAAAATTAACATAGATAATAGAGTTTTGTATGTCTATATTACGTTGGAATGATGTATGCTAATATTTTTGTTAAGCTTTTTGAAATGTGATCATGCAAACAATCATCAAAAAAATATTTTAGCGCGTTTTTTTGTTAAATTTTATTTGATTTTATGTCATGGTTATAAGACGGTGGCTAGATTGCGCTGTGTGAAATGTTGGTATTTATTCATTTATCTGGTGGTCTAGTGGTAGTGACCCCGCCTTCCGATCCTAAGGTCGTGGGATCGAATTCAGTCGTGCACCAATAGATTTTTTGCTACGTAAAATTTATGTGCGCAATGCCAGTGCTCTCATACGGTGAAGGAAAACATCGTGAGGAAACCGGCATGTCCATGAACTAAAAATTCGAAAGACATGTGCCATCCACCAATCCGCATTGGGTCCGCGTGGTGGATCAAGACCCAAACACTCTTGCTTGAGAGTAGGCCAGTGTCCCAGCAGTGGGAACATTAGAAGGCTGTCATGATGATGATGAATTTTTTTTTTTTTTTTTTTTTATACAACTGAAGTGGCAACCAAGCGTACGGCCCACAAGATGGTCAGCGGTTACCGCAGCCTATGGACGCTTGCAATACCGGAGGTATCACTCGCGGGTTGCCACCTTGAGGCTAAGATCGAAAGCCTCATGTGCAAGTAATTTCACCGGAAACCATACCCTTCACACCGGAACACAGCAATGCGAGCATTACTGCTTGGCGGCAGAAATAGGTATGATGGTAGTCCTTCCCCGGACGAGATCTATCACAGAGAACTCTACTACTCTTAAATAATATATAAACGTCCCGGTAAAACATGTACAATATAACGTTATTTAACAAGATTTTTCATATAAAAAATACTTTAGCTATAAAATATGGTTAAAAATTGATTCATACTCTATTAGATACTAAAAATCTGCATTGAGATATTGACTTCCATGTTAGTCATTGTAATACATTTTCCAAAGTGCTTTTTTGCATTTTAAAAGGTTTGCTAAGCTTTTTATTGATTGAAATTGTCTCCCACTTAATGTCCACGTCTGAACAATTACTTCTCACTTAAGGCACGTCTCGCCCAGTTTTTGCCTTACATGAGTTATGACGTTGACGCCTGCTATCTTCGCGATAAATCACGAGCTGAGCTCGTCTCTCAAGTCACAATAAATAACATTCAAGCAGTAGTTTAAATAAAGAAAAAAGAAACAATCATAATCTAAAAATAATGAAAAAAAAAATATATATTTTGCACTAACAACGGTATATTTACCATGATTTGTGAGATTCATTGTAAAAGCTGAAATCGTCTTCATGAATCAGTCTGATAGTAAAAAAAGTTATTATTGTGTTTTACCTACGGTGCCCAGTCTTGGTCATTGACTGATTCTCAAAGTCCAAACTTGGGGTTTGCCAAAGAGCGATGGAGCGCAGCATCTTAGGTGTGAAGAGAATCGATAGGATTCGAAACACCTGGCTGCGCTCAAAGACTGGTATCGCTGACGTGGGCGAAAAAGCTGCTAAGTTAAAATGGGATTGGGCGTTTCATGCTGCCCGTATGGAAGAAGATAGATGGGCTAAGGTCGTAACTAAGTGGATCCCGGAAGGCGGAAAACGACGCCTTCCACAAAGGCTGGCAGGAGATGGCACAGGATCGGGATAAGTGGAGGGATGCAGGGGAGGTCTTTGCCCAGCAGTGGGACAGTATAGGCTAAATAAAAAAAAAAATGTGTTTAAACTTAAATTTGCAAAACGGTTTTTTTTTCCGGATATCATTAAATCACAAGATACTCTACTGGTTGAAAAGTAACTGTGCCTCAAGTCTCAGGCAATTTCAAGCCAGCAAACATTATCAGTAACGACCTTATAGGATGGAAAACTTACGTTGCGAAGAGTTGAGAAGCTGTATGGAAAATTGCTAAGACGCCAAAAGTATGAGCGCAGTGACAATTTCAAAGTAATTTTGAACACAAGTTATTGCTTTTCGCTTTAGTCATAGGTACTCCATAGCATTATCAATATGTAAAAGGTTTTTTAGATTGTGTTGTGTTGACGTCCTACCTGATGAATACTTATACTAACTTTGTCAATAAAACTAAAATTTGTAACATGGTATCAATGTTTTGCGCAAAAAAAAAATCTTAGGCATTATTATTTCGCCTGAAACTTTAAACTTATGTACATTTGACTGTTGTATTATACATTTTAAAGTACCACTTATCCTATATAGAAAGGCTCAGATTGGAAGTTTGTTAATTATTCATTAACCTTAATGCGGTCTGAAGCCGCAAGAGTTAGCCAAAATCCCGAAACACCGAACTTTATAGACATCAGCGAATCTATTCAGGTTATAAGTGAATGTTTAACTATTTTATTTGAGCTTGTAAATTATAGAATAGAATAGAAAACTCATACACCGTAACAAAAAAAAAACAATGTTTTAAAACGAATACAACAAATAAACAGAATAATGAGGAATTATAATATAATAGTCATAATATGACTGGGATGGGATGATTATATATGACATATATGGGATTTTGTATAAGACAGTTGAAAAATGGAAAAAATATATTCTCGCGATCATATCAGATAATAAGTTTCTATCATAAACATACATATCGTAATAATAAAAATACATTAGGCATTAAATTGCAATCTATGAAAATCTAAGCACAAATCTAACTACTACTCATTATTTACATTTAGCTGTTTTTCATGTATCGAACAAACATTTGTATAGAGCCTAAAATCACGATAAAATAAAGTCTTGAGTTCAATCTTACATAACCTGTTCCGCCCTCGATCCCCAGTGTATATTCCATATGTTATCGTACACTGCTTCTTTCCAATACCCTTCGAGTCTGTTACAAGACGAATGGCAAATTAAACACCTTCGGACGAACGTGATTGAGTATGAAAAAGTGGCGTGGCAAGATTAGATGTCGATCGGTGTTTGAACTAGAACGTATCCATCATGCTGCGATTGGGATTGGCATAGAATTGACGTCGATGAGGGAATAATGTCGATTGCAAACGATTGAGCAAGCACCTATGCGAATTTCAATTTACGTCTTCGTTTAAAAAAATATATATTTCGTTTTCTAGACCAGCTACTGATTATAAAACCTCGTTAGATCGTATGCAGACAAAAATAAAAAATCAACAGCAACTGGCTTTGCGGACGTGGTTTTGTCAACTTTTTGTGTCTTGAGATTTGTATATCCGCCTCAAAGATAAAACATCAGGGATCTCTAATTAACTATTCACGTGCTTAAAATCTGAACCGTATCTTTTATTTTGCGCCTGGTTCAAATCCTGCCAATGAATAGCTTTCCACATGCATGAAATTAATTCCCCGCGTACCATTGAAAGCTTCGGCTCCGCGAAAAGGGCAAATTAAATCATACACCGGGCGTCTCAATTATTCGAAACGCGCCGTGCACGCTACAGGCAGTTACAAAAAGAATAGTGCTGCTGGTCCTTTGAAAGACCCATCGGGCTGCTCTCAAAGCTGTCACCCCCAGAAGCGCACTTCACTAAGAGCGTAAACATCCACCGAATCTCCTAACGGTAACACATCGTCGTTGGAGTACCAGACTCCTACCAAACGCAAACAATCGACGCAGCAATGTATGCTACGTTTCATCTCAGCGTAGAGGCGCCATGACGGCTAGTAAGACGCGCATGCGCGAAGAATCCCACCCCATTGGTCTAGGATGACGTCATTGGGGTGAACCTGCTCTGAGTGACACTAACAGTCACCCCTGAGCGGTCGCAAGGATACCCCGCATTCATCCCGAGTATACAGCATTCTTGCACAAAAACAAACGTTTAGAATTAGTGTTAAAGACAGTGCTTATTTGCTGTGGTTAGTGAATGAACTGTATATTCCTCAGTCAGCTGCAAGTGAATAGAAGATCTGTTTCAGGTACGTTCTTGTTTACAGTTTCAGCGGGCGTGTGGATCTCAATGATGCTAGCTCATGCATGATCCTGCCGAACTTAAAGCACTGCTCATATTTTGTTGAAGCACCTCGTTTAAAATATTTTTATATTTATTTTAAGAAATACGAATGCTGTAATTGGTAGCGGCGTACACGGGCGAGTTTATCATATTAAACAAACAGTTATAATATATTTTTCTATAAATCTCCCCAAAATCTTCCTTTAAAATACATATCTTATAAGTGTTTAATTAATTGACGTCCGTACCTTTTACTGTGCGATAACCTTTTAAAATTACAAGAAGATCCCACCCCTTCAAAGTTTTGATCAGATTATGAAGGTCTACATTAAAATGGAAATAGCTACGTTTACTTAAGTTACACCGTTGTCGTTTACAATTTATATCAACATTGGTATCACGTTTATATTGAGTACCACGTAACCCAATACTTTACATAAATTAATGCCACCCGCGGCACCAAATCCATCTCTGATCTAACCAACCATTGCGGGCTTTCATCTCCCATTTGAATATTAAGAAGAACAAAACGAACGATGAGTACTTTGGCAAGCGAAATTGGTTTTTAGACCGAACGTTTTAGCTAGAAAGGGTCGTGACGTGAATAGTCCCGGTTTCGGGATAATGCTTTCTAAGTTAATTTGTTAAGTCTATACGATGGGCTTTACTTCAATCGTAAAGCTGCGCCTTTTTGGTTCCTTTTGATGTATCTGTTTTGTTCAAAAGTAATTTAAATCTAGTATTCGCCCGTGGTTTGCAAATAAGTTTGTTTTAAACACTGGTTGATTATAAAATATCAAACAGATGAACAATCTCTAGCACAATACAATATTATTATAATTTCTGTTTGATATCTTTTATTGGATTTCCGCAAAGTAACGCCGAATCAATAAACTATCTAAGGTCAATTAAAAAAACTAAAAACAACAAACGAAAGATAAGTTTGTGTTCTGGTAAAGAATCGTTGCATAATTTTTTTACGCTGCCAATTCACTAAATTTATAAATCAAACTGATTAAATGTTTGAAGGTTCCTGGTTGGTTCCTAACTGGCTGGGTCCCAACCCTGACCCAATATACAGTTTTATTGCTTAGGTATTTCGAAGTTGGCATCTAAAGTGTTTACGGAATTCTAGGATCATGGCTCCGCTATTGAAAGGTATGAGTAAGTTATTGCTTTGAAAAGTTGGCAGAAAGCAATGCATATGCTGGGGACATATAGTTATGAATTTGGTAGTATAAAATGTCAGGGACAGAAAGATCTTTTTGTATTCTATTAATATCTTCTTAATGGGATACAGTATAATCAGTATACTATTTATTTTGCTTTCTAAAATACAAAATGAGGTCCTAAATTCTATAATGTTATGTAAGAACCTTGATTGTTTTCTACTTATAAAGTAGTTTTCTATATCTTATTTAACTTGGCTATGAACGCTTCTAGTGATGTGACCAGTCATTAAAAGCGTATTTATCTATAATGGATAATGCACCTTTACAGAAAACACCATCAGCTTGTGAAAATGTGCAAAAGACGAGTATTATCACTAAAGTTTCCTTTACCTTTGACTTCTAACACTTGCCTAATACCCATCTGTTGACTACACGTTTAATCTACTCTAAGCATGACCGAACTTTTTGACACGTTTTATAGCTTCTAAGTTAGTTAAGTTTCTTGGGAAGCGTGTGAAAATATAAACTTGAATTATCTTGAGGCACGTTTTCAGGAGGTTTACGATGCCAAGTCGTTTTTATTCTTATATCTTGCACTACGTCATAGCACTAAGTATACACATAATAAAGAAATACATCAGCAAGCTCGTAAAAATTCTTTGACGAAAATATAACGAAAACTTTTTGATAAACAAGGCTTTACAAGGTTTTGGTGTTGTACAGCTTTATTGTTTCAAGTTTTAGTTCTATTATTTCATTGATGTACAAACGTGTTTAAATCTTACAATAAGTATTAAAGCAAACTATCTATAGACAAGCTATAGCTGACCAGCTCGCAGCTTCACTTGCGTTGTTTCTAGAAAAAACAAATACGCGTATACGGTTCACAATAAAATTTATACTATTCCAAGTTTCATCCCGCGTGACAAAAATTCCAAACATTCGGATTTATAATACTAGTGGGGAGATAAGATAAGATAGGATTAGGTACACATTGAAAACTGGACATTTAAAATTATAAAATAAGTAAGCTCGTATGGGCCAACTTAAACTCAAAAGATCGCTTGAAGACCTCCGTAATGGCCTAACAACTTTGAAAATGAAATTATAGAATGAAAATTGATAAATTATCCTGCGGGTATTAGAACATAAAATACAGAACAAATAAAGGTAAAGTTACGAGTGCCTACAGATCGGTGGTCGCATGTGCGGCGAATGCCAATAATTGGAACTAATCACCGTACAGAGCGAAGCCACCCGTTCTATCGACATCCTTCATGTTTCAATACTTTCATACCCCTGCTATTATGAATGTGTAAGAGTGAAATAAATGCTAGGATATGTTATAAGAAACAAAACGAATTAAATTTAAAACCATTCATTTAAAAATACGGTATAATGAGGTAACAGGGTAAATTCACCTAAGAACCTTGCATGGGGTTTTGGCAACTATAGTTTATATATAATTAGGAGACGGGTTTAATTTGGATTAGGTTCAGAATAACCAAATTTTGCGGTTTAGGGTATGAGATAGTAAATTTTCACCTGCCGGTTTTGCGCGTTCGATCTTACTATTGCTAGTAATTATATTGATATACATTATACATTAATTACCAAAAGAAAAGAAAAATATGTACACTAATTACATTATACAAATATAGTGTATACATAATATAAATATCTTTATTGTCTTAATGAAATTCAAACACGTAAAATATACGTTTATAATATGAACAGACTATGACTTGTCACATGTATGTTGTATACGGTGAAAACCTTCCGATCATAAGGTGGTTGGTTCGAAACCGCATTAATTTTGCATAAATTAATTTTTCGAAAACATCGTGAGGAAATCGGGATATTCAAAAACTAAAGTTTTAATCAGAATAAATCAAGATTTAGAGCAAACACGTATAAGTTATTTGGTTTGCCTATAAATAACAACACCATACAAAACCAAAGGCTAGATAACCAGTATATTAATCACCTAGTAAATGAAATCACGATTTCCGTCATTCAAGTCTTGTTTAAAGATAATAAGCCAGGATTATTCTTCTGATCATGGGATAATTTTTCGGGGAATCTGAAAAGAGATTTACCGAATCCATAGATAGAGCGATCATGAATTTAATCCGTCGATTACCCGTCGAACCGCTCGAGTCAGTAATCGGCCTAATTTGATTGGCACTACCATCTGGCAACGACGTGAAAAGTCTATTACAAGCCAATCTATCAGGATTTACGAACTATCAAAGGAAGTGTATTGATTGGCTTCTTTATGATCAAGAGTTTTAAGAGCGTTTTTTCAGAGGATTATGTTGTTTTTGTATCGTATAATTTTATGATCGTACCTTAGCTGATGCAAATGAGTTTGCGTAAACAGTTCTTTGTTATAGAGCTTGTCCGGAAAATTACCACCACTACTTCAGCCATAATCAATCTTACACCTCTTTTGTAAAGGCTCTATCTCACTAGGACACCATGGCACACCGGTCACCTATCGCGTCGTCATAAAAGATTTTAAGACATTTACTAATTACTGCCTAATTAGTAACGGAAGTTGCCTATTCAAAGATCCACAAAGTTTTTGTCTATCCGAAACGGGCGATGAGCAAAACTTTTGATAACCTGTTTTATTAGAATGCGCTCAAAAAGTAATAATTTAATACCCATTAATATCCATGTCAAATTAATAGATGTATTCACAGAAGTTAAAAACCGATTTGTTAAAATAAAAATATATATAGATACTACACGTATTAACCGACTGTCTATGTAGAGTTTACGATATATACAGGATATTTACCTGGTAAGTTTATTAAAAGTTATGTCTATGTAGATTATTTGTGTCATTCGATGAATACACAAGCTAAAATTGTGCTACATTCATCAATATTATAATAAAAAATCCAGTAGGTTAACAGCCTAATCCGTTAATCGTATCAAAAAGCTGTTTAAATTATAATCAGTATTCGCTAAGTCAAGGTGTTGAATGTATCAAGCATAAATAAATAATAAATATTGATAGACAATTTTATTGTTTTTGATAGCGGCGTGCGTACAAAAAATTGAATAATATTATTAATTGGTTTCCATAGTCACTCGATGGACCGATGACATTAAAGCGGTCGCAGGAAGTCGATGGATGGTGAAGGCTCAAAATCGGTCGTCATGGCGCTCTTTGGGGGAGGCCTATGTCGTGTGGACGTCGAGTGGACGTCTATCGGCTGATACGATGATGATAGTCCAAGCTTAGTTTTTCCCGCAAATGTGAAGTCTTTAACGATTCGGATTTCGGACGGTTTTTTTCTGGAGTTTATTTTTAACTTTAGGTTAGTTAAGTTTAACTTTAACCTTTTCATTATGTATATTTTAATTATTCGAAATTAAAAACAAAGAGTAGTAGAGTTCTCTGTGATAGAGCTCGTTCGGGGAAGGACTACCACCATACCTATTTCTGCCGCCAAGCAGTAATGCTCGCATTGCTGTGTTCCGGTGTGAAGGGTATGGTTTCCGGTGAAATTACTGGCACATGAGGCTTTCGATCTTAGCTTCAAGGTGGCAACCCGCGAGTGATACCTCTGGTATTGCAAGCGTCCATAGGCTGCGGTAACCGCTTACCATCTTGTGGGCCGTACGCTTGGTTGCCACTTCAGTTGTATAAAAAAAAAACAAATATAAACACATTACTTTATTCAGTTAAAAGTATCCGCTTTAACACATCGCCATCGTCCACAAGCTAAATGGACAGCTGATATTCAATTAATTACATGACATCGAAGAATCTATTATTGCTTTCCGTTTGTACACGAAAAACCACTTCCTCTGTTTTTGCTATCGCTGGTAATTGCAGCTTAATTACCTTTGATTCATTCGGATTTTGATATAGAATTAAAATAAATGTGATAATAAACTATTTTACCAAACTGCTACAATACAATAGCAGTTTGGTAAAAATAACAGTAAAATATGTAGCAGCCTACAAGATTTACAAATGTAGAGTTCGCACAGCGGATCTAGGCTTCCGTAAAGTTAGCCGTTTGTGTTGCGCAAAGACAATTTAGTTTTAAAAAGCGCCATTGTGCATAAAAACGGCTAATTTCACGACGGTCGAGATCCGTTGTGAGAACTATAAATAATGATGTATCGCGTTTTTACTTGTGAATATTAAAAATACATACCACGAGACAATTTTCCATAGTGATCTTAAAAAACCATTCGATATTGTTTGCTTCAGTTTTACATCAAAGATTTATGAATAATATATTATATAAAATATGTTTTTCTCAATTGTAGGATTATATATTACATAACTAAATACATTGAAAAGTAAGTTTGAACTTACTAGCACAAAATACAATCACAATTCTACATTAACAGGTAGACGATTACATTAGGGTAGATCGTTCCCATGGGTACCTCACATTGATCGACCAATTATGATCTGTATGCGATCATAACGATTGCTGTGTGTAAACACTATAAAGCTTCTAAAAGATACTCCTAAAAGTTCCAGATTATTCTATTGTAAAACTTTTTAAACGATAATAAAACGATAATAAAAAGCCTTGAAAGTCCCGAGTTTCACGAATGGGGTGAGAAGGTATTAATCATTTAACTTAATGAAAAAGAGAAAATATATCAATCTTTTGTCTCAAGTCTTGACGGGACGGGGAAATTAAGACCCTGAAAAATGGGGTGACCATTATGGAAATTATTATTTGTTAAGAAATAAAACGGTGCGTTTAAGTAACGAATTAAGCTGAATAAAATATGTTCACTTTGCTAAAATTAAAAGACCTCTTTTTCTTTTTTAAAAAGATATCTATTTATGAAAATAATATAGGTATATATTATGTATATATTTGTAGGTATGCAAAATATGATCCTCCTTCTTGAGTGTTTGGTAAAGTTTATTACTCTTATTAGAATACGTTTTCACGGCGCGCAAAAATACGAGTAACTCGCGCCTTGGAAACAACGCTTTGCCTTCTATATTTTTCCAACTTTCATTTGTCTTAAAAAACCTGGATTTGTTTAAACATTTTACCATAAACCCTGCAAACCAGGATCACCTGACTTAATGTGAGCAATTTAAGCGATTTATCGCCTCTTAAATTATGAGTAAACATCCTCAATTTACCCGGGAATATTGCTCCCAGCGATACGCGATTGAAAAATTGTCACGATCGCTTGGGCTTGGGGTAATTTTGTGCGCGCTGGCAACTCCGATATGCCGTAGGCGAGACGATGACAGGGGTTGGGTTTAGCCGAATATAAGGTATGGTACCCTACGATGAACCCTATACCTTAAGCACATTATACAATTAATTCATTTATTAAAGAGATCATACAAAATTATGGTTTTTTTCTGTGGAAGCAGGGATCCCTATAAACAAATAGATCTATTAAATAGTCTGTGGCCTATGGCCGAGTACATACTAAACGCTATGGAAGTCAAGAAAGTAGCTGTACTGCATGCTGCTTTAGCAAATGCTGAATGGCGACCATTCTCGAAGACTTATGATCTTCATGTACTCGTTTATGCTTAACTGCTTAGATATACCTTTTAATATTATTACCACCTACTATGTATCAACTCTCTCGAAATATTTTTTTTTACTTACTTAAGTACTTGCTTACTTAAAACGAAAATATATTTGCATTGTACCAATCCATAAAATGTAATTTAAGTGAATCTCTGCCAAGTTTTTTACAGCACGGTCACTAAATAAATATTACCATGGTGTAAAATAGTAAATTAAAAATTATTCACTCTGGCGGGGAATACAATCGGTACATCTGAGTGTCGGGGTTAAATGTTTGATCATTTTGTAGTTTTATGTTAGTATCTGATGTTTTGTAACTAAACCTGTACAACTTTAAGCTGGCCTTTAATAAGTAGGTAAATAAACGAATTACAAGAGAGTAATTTTTTTTGGTTATAATTTTTTGAAACGGGCAAAATGAATAGAGCTTTTAGCGCTGAATCGAGAGTCAATACTTCCGAAACACACAGATTTCATATTTTTAATACTTCCTTTATTAGGTACATGTAAGTTCTATCCCTGTGTCAACACCACTATACATATTTTATACGTACGGAACACAAAGTAGTTATGGCAGTTTGTCTCGAGGGATAAGAATGCACACGTGCATTTACATAGAACTCAAAGAGGGTAGTCAGAGAAATACATTTTCGGACGAGAGCCTCTCAGACATTCTAATGAGGTAGGTACGTTGTAGAATGAAAATTTAGGCACGTTTTGTATTTTGGTGTTTTGTTTCAGTTACGTCTGTTCAGTGAGCAGGCAACGAGCGAACTTGATAGAGCAGTTGGTCAGCCGTTCCACTGTATTATTTTATCAAAAGAGAGTAGTGCCAGTGTCGATTATTTATAATAGACGTTGATTACTTTTTGACATTAATGAAATATCATTTACTTGTTTTAATGCGTCAGCGACAAAACAAGCCCTTGAAACTCGAGCAATTTTTATGAAGAGTGGTGCAAATATGCCCAAAATAGAATGATGTCATATTTGATTGATCTAACCGTGACCTACGTAACATAGGGGAGGTATGACTCACTCTTTCATAGGCTTGTTCAACCCTAAATTTATAACTCATACGTAGACCCTTTAAATAACGCAGCATGAGTAAACAAAGCAGTATTTATGAAGCGATGACTAATTCATATTTTTTATTTTTTCCTATTTTATTACTGCCTGCCTCACTGAGGTAGCGCTTATTCGGCCTGGTTTGCTTTAACCTGTTTAAGAAATTTTGTATTAATTTTATATAATAATTTTATTTATTTTGTATAATATAAAATACAGACGCACTTCAATCATGAAAGAATATAGGGATATCACTCCAAAGGTAAAATGAAAGTTGCCAATACTACTAAACCAAGATTTTCTTTGTGTTGCCTTAATTAGGTCGAGACGTGAGAACGTTACTCAAGATCTAGCCAAGAAACATCAGTAGGTCATTAATTATCTGGATGTGAGGTTAGGCTGATTTATAAAACATCCTTTGTAGGAAGCAATGTATCAAATGTTTTATGTTATATTTTATTAAACAAGTTTGTGTTTCTTCCGTTCGCCGATACCTATGATAAAAAATCCTCGTGACTATTTAATACGAATATTAAACAACAAGACAAAAACTATCTTGTAAATGCGAAACTTACAAAAATTAGCATAGTATTGCTACTGAAACAAAAATAGCGTTTGCTACTGAAACAAAAATAGCGTTTTTGTTTCAGTAGCAATACTAACATTATTGCTAGTTCTTATCAGAAACATCAGGTTCATTGTATCTGAACCCAGACGACAAATATTTGTAGATCTTTTTTATTCCACCTACCATCAGCCATCCACCGTACCATAAATAATAAATAAAAATGCAGCGTTAAATTACCTGATCCTCTCTGAACATCTGAGAGAGTGTCATTGAAAAAAGCCTACCAATGCAAAAAAGTAAAATATATAAAAGCACCGTGTCGAACGCAACAAAATGTGCTGTAATATCAAACGAGATCAAGGTTTTTCTGTTTTGCTCCCCTATACGAGTGGTCCTCTAGTTTAAACAGTTCACGTAGCTTGCATGCAATATTAAACAGGAATGCACCCCTTCGCACCCGTAGGTACACCGGGATAGAGCTCGGGCAAGTCAACTACGAGACTAAAAATTTACCCCGGGCAGAGTGGGATGAACGAGACGACGCCAAAGTAATTAACTCAGAAATGGACGAAAAAATCTTAAAAAGATGTCGGGTTACTATCAGAGAAGTATATAATTTCTTTTAGAAGATAAAATATAAAGTAAACAGACATTACTTCCTACTTATGACGCCCAATGTATGAATATTTGCATGTTTATAACATACGGCTTAATCACGCTATAACGGCTGAATTGATTTAGATATAACTTGAAACAGAGATAGTTCTAGATCTGGAATATAATTATGATCTACTTTTTTGTAGGTACCATGGGAACCTGCGGCCAGAAGCTAGTATTTATTGAATAATAACATAGGAACCAGACGACAATCTCTAATATTAATCCGCTTAACCTTTTAATTAATGAGGTCACACCGTTACCATAGTTAACCTCAAAAGAAAAATATCGACACGTGTTTCCTCCCTTCACGGGACATCATCAGGACCATCGACGTGTTGCTCCGTCGGGGGCTGGAGCCAAAGAGTGAATAATATCTTAAATTAATATTATTACTTTTGCTTCTTATATTTGTTGTGTTATTAATAAAGATAAATTCTCATTCCCAATTCGTTTAGTAGTATCAGTCGATATCTGTTTCTAAAGTAAATGAAAAACCCATTCCACTGAATCGTTGTCTACCAGCGTAATATGTTAACAGGTGCGAATCGCGTCTTGTGTGTAAACCTCCCTGTTGCAGCTAGAGACACGGAGGGATAACTTGTTCTAAATACAACTAACACAATAGTGGAGGGTATCTTTTAATCTGTTTAATTACATTTATCGATTGACACTATAATTTAGGTAAAAGCTAGAATAATATTATAGCCAGTCTAATATCTGTTTTGACGTACTGAAATTATTCTTGAGTTTTGGATAGCAAAGCTTACACAGTGACGTTCATAAGGGTACCAAGGTTTGTTTGATTGTTGTGTTTGCATGTTTGATCAACAATCTTGTTTTTAACGTATGCTAGGTCTGCAGATATTATGCAGGTGCTGTTTCAAAAAAGCATCCTTAAAATTTAACTATATATTATTATACTTTGAATGTAAGCAGCTGTGAAAATATATTTAATTTGAGTACAAAGATTAAAGTCATGTTTATGAAAATATTTTTATAAAAGCTATGACTCATTCTCACCCGGTCAGTGTTTTTGACCGTTCGACTTTGAAGTAGCAGCTAACATATAGACTGTTAGCTGAATATACAACACAATGCAAGTCTTAGTGCGTCCCACAAGGTCATTGACTCGTCAACTATTTTCCTGAATAAGAAACAGTCCATCCAACGCACGTATGTTGTGCGCAAATTAAATTTACAATATAGTATTCTATTATATCTAAATGTTCAGTTACAATTTACTAGTATAAATTGTGGACCTCCGTGTTTACAGAAATTGTTTGTTCTGGGATATAAAATTCATCATACACGTCGTAGTATGTGCAATAGGTAGCAGTTTAAGTGGATTACACTCAGCAATGGACAGTGCTTTAGTTTTTATGACCGTTTAAGCTGTAGAAAGTGGATAAATGGGCGATGGGACGTTAGTACTTTTCTATTCGCTTGAAGAGCGTTATTTACGAGTATTGTGTTCGCGAGTCAAAACAATAGACATAAATTACATCAAAATTGCTTTGAGTTTAGATTTGTGTTTCAAGTGAGTGTTTTAATTGCGTTAGGAACGGTTGTGATTTGTTTGTGCGTCACATTAAAAGCTATTTGCCTGTTGGAATTGCTGATGTTGCTTGAATTTGAATTTTAAAATAGGACTTTTAAGTTTACTTTTGTATAAGTACTAAATTTTAAATTGATTGAAATCAAAATCACACTGATTTTATTCTGGAACTGTAAATTTTCAAAACTGTTATTCACATGAAGAAGATTTTAGTTTTTGTTTATAATTTCGCAAACCCATTTTAATTTTTAAATGTTCTACTAAAAAAAAGTCGTGTGTTACCAAAATATTTAATTTACTTATTTAGTGTATTATTACATCTCATAGCAAGATTTGCAAGTGCTTACTCAGCTTTGAGGCAACACTTATTGCTTGCGCGAAACATGTTACGTGAAAACACAGCTTAATTGAGTCTGAGACTTCATTACATTTCCACTTCGGTTAATTACAAAAGCCGTAGATACACATACTCGTTCAGATAATAATGTTATGGTGGTTGTGTTTACCTTAAATAAGTATGTACCTCGTACGATTTGTACGAACTGCGAATATGTAAATGATAATCTATTGATACGAGTGTGTGCCTCAAAAATATTATAAACCTGTTGCTACATGCGTCATCTTTATGGATTAAAAGATTGCTAGAAAACCTCATTCTTTTTATCAATCTTAACAAATGGTACTTACAATAATTTGAGCATAAATTAAATTCATATCATCCCAAGAACACTACTAATTTGTAACGTTGCCATTAGGGCTGCGTTTTGCTTCTCTTTCCTATAAGATTTCATGAACCTTACCTTACACAATCTGCTAGTATAAAAGCAAATCTGGAGCGCGGTGACACGTGTCTTCATACTTTATTCATAAACAGCGTCGGACACTCAGGGGACTGCATATTGCGTCGCGTGCAATGATTTGATTGCCTGCGGTATGTATATTTTATAGGGATCGTGCTAGAACTAACAGATATAAAAACACTGGCTTAAAAGAAAATCGTAGGAAATTAGTAACTTTGAATAAGTGAAATGTCTAAGTGATAATATACCCATATCTTCCTATTAAAAGTGGAAAAGATCTTATTTTCAAATTAAAATTACTATTTACGTAATTTATTTATATATTATGATTTTACACTTGCGAGTAATTAAACTGAAAACAATGACGTCAAACATCTTACAGATAATGGTTTAATCGTCAACATTCAAAGACAATAAAGAAGTTACGCAAACGTTTCAACGTCTTTTCATTGCTGATGCAATGCTTCTTTGCTCGTATAAGGGCTTTACGACTTTTTACGGTCTTTTTAGATACAAAAATGAGTTTTAACTTTATTAAATTCAACTTTTAAATATTTAGGTCTCAGCGACTTGGGTAGCGTAACATAACACCTTCACTTCTAAAAAAGTGTAAAAAGAGGGAGTAAAAATTATATGTCGCATTTATTGACTTTCATGAATAGACCTTCGTTTGACCACGATCTCCCCTAGTGGAAAGCAATGATGTATGAGACACCTGTTCACTCTAGCCTTATTTAATAAAAATACGCGCAGACGAAGTCGCGAGATAGCTATGTAGGTAATAAATTGCATCGTTATTTCTGGAATTGCTTTTAAAAATAGATGTGACTTAATTACTAAGAAAAATTAAGTTGATTTAGCGGCTCATCTAGCATATATTTCTAGAAGTTATTTACCTAAAAATAAGCCCCTTGTAGGTCTCCATCGCCGTGTGTTTCAAATCGTCTTACGACCACAAACATAAGGAACCGACAAGGGTAAAAGCCTCTACGTGACCGGTGCATGAAAGTTTCCCAACACTTGATACATGCTTCTCGTACATCCAAAACCACTACTTGTAGAAACCCTTATCTAGTCTGGACGGAAGGCAGCCGTCACAAATTACATCGTGCCCGTCTCGTCACGTTCGCGGATACAGCTCGACGTAACTATCTGAATATTTGCAGAGGTTCTGCGATGCTCGTTACCAAGGATTGTTTAGATGAAACGACATCGTTTATTTCTCGACGGTTTACTGAAAATTCAAGACGGTTTAGCGCAAATTCAGAGAAACTATAAATAAATAATGTCGAAACATTTTGTAAAACCTCTTAGGACTGGACCTATAGCAGAGTTGGGAATTTCTCAGGAAAACATTTGTATTACTTTCATCGCTAGCTTAGCTACCTTTATCAAACAAACGTAGAAACCGGAGGTTGGTTTTTGATGGACAGAAAACTAATGCTAGGAGATAAGCTTGATATCTAAGAACCCCTTCATAAAAGGTGATTTATAGGAACTTAGAACAGTCACTGGCGTTGGTCGGTATCGGCGCTGACTAGCAACTGCCATCGTGTAAACTGTAATTTTCAGCTTTGCATTCTTATTTTGCTTTTTGGACAAGATGGCTTTTCTGCTTCGTCCTACTTTGTGGATTCATGTCAGCACACGATTCACGAGCGAACAAACGAGCGCCAAGCGCCTACATTTGTGAAATAGCAAAACAACAAAAACGTGTTAATTTATTCGTGGCTAAAAGGGGACGCGCGGGATGCTAACATTAAAATTTGAGCCTTGTCAGGTGTTAAGTCCATAATTTCCCAAGGGAACAATCCAGAATCGCAATATAAAGGTTTCATGAATGGCAACTCTAATTTCTGCCGTCGTCTTAGGGACTGTTTAAATTTGTTTTGACCGTGAAATCTTAGCTGTGCAATTTCAAATTTGGGACTGTTTAATGCTAATGCTCATTTGCAATTTGTGGTGGGGTTTTAAGTGGCAACTGAGCGCTTTAAGTACTTATATAAAATACAATTGTATAAATTAGGTTAAGTTTCTTTGTTAAAAGTTTGACTAGACTAATAGGATCTGGCTGGAGGACCTTAAACAAATCTTTTTCAATAATTGTCGACAAACCTAATGTCAGGATATCATTTTATGTCAATGCGATGCTGCTAAAATGATAGATTTAACCAACGATTTGACTTTTTAAAAATACCTACATTTATTGAATTTTATTAGTGGGTTTATCAGCATTCATGGCAAGATCACTAGCGCTTATAGAGTTTCTTAGATTGAAGTGTATCTATCTGCCACGCCTACAATACAGTACATTAAAATGACGTTATTTGTCCACAGGTAAGCCAGCCCAAGTCTATAGCCTTGAATATGTTGCAGAGCAAGGAGGAAGGTATTTTTATGTTCGAATCAGTTCAGGCTCTACCATTCTAAGTTTTGAACATTCAGAGTTTTAAATAAATCTACTTGAAAGCTTTCTAATCTTTCTTCCACGCTGATTATAAACTACAGCTGCAAAAACTTTAATCAACAGAAACTTATGTTCAACTCCTATAAGCATACGTTTAAGTTGATTCAAACTTAGATAGAGTAAAATACGAAGTCCAGAGTTTCGCATACTTTTTATTGTGGAGTATGGTCTGACCCTGAACGAACGTTTCGCCCCTAACAGAGGGTAAACTTGGATCTTGCAAAATTTCCATCCAAGCCTGAGCAGAACACTCAGGCCAACTTCGCGTCCGGGCTAACGAACCAACAGTTTGTTAACTATGTTACCTACCGACTGTTGTAGGCAGGGTAGTGGATAAACTGGCTTTTGTGGGAAATAAACTTAGTTTCAAAATCTCGTTGCATCATCCAGCTAACTAGTTACTAGGTAACGGAATATTCTATTCGTATATGCAACTGACGGTGAAGGAAAACATCGTGAGGAAACTGGCATGTCCAAGAATTAAAAATCCACCAATTCACTGGTTGATTTGAAAAACGGAAGCGAGTATTAAAATAAATATTTAAGTGGAAAACACAAAAACATGACTAGTGGCAAAAAATAGACGTGAATTACCTATTCCTGCCGCCAAGCAGTAATGCTCGCATTGCTGTGTTCCGGTGTGAAGGGTATGGTTTCCGGTGAAATTACTGGCATATGAGGCTTTCGATCTTAGCCTCAAGGTGGCAACCTGCGAGTGATACCTCTGGTATTGCAAGCGTCCATAGGCTGCGGTTACCATATTGTGGGCCGTATGCTTGGTTGCCACTTCAGTTGTATAAAAAAAAAGCTTTCTTTTTCGTATTTTTTTAGCGTAATAAGTAAGAAGCAAAGTTTTATTATTAGTATTGTAAGCACCTATTTATCTTCAGCGTGTAGCTGTTAGTTTTTTATTTCGAAGCCTATTAAACTTCATCAACGCCTCAACAGTTTAAGTAAGGGTTGTGTTGTCCCGGTTGATATCACAAATATTTAAAAGTGTAAAAGTGACCTTAGAAGACAAGCCTTTACCAGCTTCGGGGGGCACGTCAAGCAGTTGGTCTCAGTTTTTTCGAAGTAGGCCTTCGGGCCTTTTAACTCCGTCACCAGAGTTGGCCACTGACCTTATACGAACTTACTTTACCAGCAATAAATCAACATCATGTACATATTCACTGCATCCTGCGGCCGACAACTCGCACTGGCGGATCCAAACTTTTGAATACTGTGGACGGACATAACGAACCTAGGGGGTAGGGGATGACTACAAAGTTTGCACTGTTTCTGGTAGGTGTATAATGCACATTTAAGGTTTGAATGATGCTTTTTTTTTATATATTTTTTTGCAAAATTTCATGTGAGTACACCTGAGTACGTATCTTTCAAAAAGATAAAATATGTTGTACCTCTAACACCTACTTGTATAAATGGTACCAGTTGTAGAACGGAAATAATATTGTTTTTATGTTTCTCAACTCGCACCATTCGGTACCAGCTCTTTTGGTACCAGTTGTAGAACTACTCTCCTTTGCTACTACACTTGAAATAAAATTTATAATAGTATATGACACAACAGTTGCCTATAAACCACTACAAATACGCCCTTCTCCTCAGCGAACTACAAACGTAGACTATTTTCCTTCGTGTAAAAAAATCACATCACATTATTTTCGCTCGATTATCCTTTAGTACTTTTATATCGCAACCCGATGTCTTAATATAATCTGGGATAACTAGATCCGTAGATTCTATACGAAACGAGGCCTTTGTGCCTATAGAATTCAGTGGCTTGAAAGCTTTGCTCGTTCAGATGAAAAATCCACTGACCCGCTTACTGACGACGAAACTTCGATTAATAACTTCCCGGTTATAATCAAATCGGACTTTGAATTCTTGAACAGAGGGGAACAGATTCCGATTTCATTCGCTTTTTAATTAGTTAACTTGAGAGAGGCGACACGAGGTAATAGACACAGATTTTTATATTGGAAATAAGTTTTGAAATTCAAAACAAATTTCAGTTTTTGCTAGGAATTACAGGAATTAAATATAAGTGGCGCGGCGGGTGAAGATCCGCCTGCGACGCGGAGGTTGCGGGTTCAATTCCCGCCTCAGGCCAAATGGTAGTACGATCTGCAAATATTTATTCCGGGTGTTCGGGGTATTTTCTATGTATATCAGTCATCTAGTACCCATAACACAAGCTCCGCTTAGCTTGGGGCTAGTTGATACTGTGTGGATTGTCCAGCATTATATAAAAAAAGGAAGGTAGCCAAACAGTCGAACTATTTGTAAAATCAGTGGACTCGGTGGATACATGCATGACACGTGCTGAACTGCTGACACATGCTCGCTAAACCAAGATAAAATGTATTTTATGCTTCAGAAATATTATAACCAAATTCCAATTTCATTATTGGTATATAATACTATAGCTGTTACGACGAGATTGAGCGACACATACACAGCAGCCTGAAGTTTTCACACTTCGTTAGGTATTTAATATTTCATTATAACTAAAACTTTGTCAGTACCAAATCAAGTTAAAAAAATATTTGTTTTTTTTTTTTAATTGACATTGAAGCGGTTGCAGAAACTAGGTGTATGAATCGGTCATCATAGTCAATTGCGTCTATAGGAAGGCCTATGCTCAGCAGTGGACATCTATTTGTTGATAATTATGATGATGCATAAATTATACTCTTTTTAAGTTTTCATTTTCTTCTGTAGTTTTTTTTCGTTACTGATGATTCTGAGAAAAATGACAGTGTAAGAGCATTTTTCTCAGGCATTGTGAAGCTGTCCTATGTGAATGCTTTTCATTCTTCACGAGCGTGCTTGTCCAATCTTCGCGTCATTGTGTCTGTGACATTCGAATGTCTCTTAGCTCTGTAATTAAAACAATGTGAGTGTTATAAACAAAGTTTTGTAAAGGAAGTCAAAAACAGCTATCAAGTTTGTTGAAAAACGAGTTGCTAGCTTTGTGATATTGACAGCTGCTTGAAAAAACGAAAGAAGAACGAATAAGTAAAACGAGTCACTGTATTGTGTAATACAATTATAAATCTTAATGCCCTCAATCATAACAGAACCTATCATTTTAGCAGCTCGCTAAATATCCTATTTCCTTGTCATTCTCAGGTCCATAAAAAAAGACGATGATAGATTTGAAAGACACATTAGCTAAAAGAGGTTTATATTGATCATGATTACGGATCCTTAGTTTTATAACCTATCATCCTCGTGTAGCGATGGAGATTCTACGTCACATGAAGAACTACTTTAAAACTGTTAGATGTTTAAAACTAAATTCAGAAATGCCCCATCCGTTAATCAAATAATTACCTACTACGATGATGATTACGATAAACCTGTTGTATCCCACTGCTGAATAAGGCTTCCCCTTGATCTCTTCAGTCATCTCGGTCTTGTGCCAGTTGAAACCAAGCTCTGTTAAAGTTGTTGAGATCATCGCTCCATTTTTTTTAAAATCCAAATGCTAAACAGCTAGAACTAAAGTGAAGAACCAAGTTAAATGTTATTCGAAGTGTCGCTAAATCTTTTTGCGCATCAAAGTCTGAACTCTAATGGGCGGTAGGGTTATAGGCTCTCCAGTCCAGAGCTCGTCTAGGTGGTTTTAACAATGCCATGCCGACTCCTTTTGAAGGACCGAACTGGAAAAGTCTAGTGCCGATAGGTCAATAACCTATTGAAAATTTCACCAGTTCACGTGCTTGTTTGACATTTCAACATTCAAGTTCGAACAAATTTTAATTCCGTTTACGTATGTGTCTGGAAGAGATCGCCTTTAGTGATAAGACCGCCTTACACTGCAAACATAACTACCTCCATTGTATTTTTTCTTATTATAAGGTGTACAATAAAGATATAATCTAATGTTATCTATTTTCCTACGCACAGTCACTTTGCTTTAATTTTGTTTCCAACAATGTATTAAATTACATTAGTTAGATTGAATTTACGTAAAAGTTCTAGTATTTGCATTATAACAAGTCTAACCTTGTGTTTTTTATCAGCCTTAGAGTCAGGCAAATTGTCGACTGATTTTATTTCAAATTATATGAAATTATTATAGCAAGGAATTTAATATAATAAGCATGAGTAATATTAGAAATAAATTTTATGTTTCAAATAAATTATGAGAAGGGTCATGATTTATTTTAAACGTAAAATTGCGGCTTAAATTTGTTTCTATGGATTCCTGCTGTTGTCAGAAGGATTATATCATTTTCATTTAGTCTATATATAGGTTGTGTTAGCTCACACTGGCGCACCTTCAGTATTTTTCGATTATCGTTTGTACTTTACAAGCCTTTCAATCATAGCAATAAAATTCGTGTTACGTCGTAGACTCTCGTAGCAGGTGCTACAAGGTGCCTACGCCAAGGGCTGTATTCTAGAAAAGGTTGTAATATAAAGTTTTCAATTAATTATTATTATTATTTATTTATTATTTTTTAGACGTGATTTTCCCACTGCAGGGCAAAGGCCTCCCTTCCCTTCTTCCACTACAAAATTTAAAAAGTAGCACATTAGATATTACATTACCTATATATATAGGGTCATTCATTATCAACCTGACAAACTTAAGGGGTAGGTTCCACACATAAAAAAAAAATACTTGTACTTTTTTTTTATAACGTTTTTTTTTACGTTTTACGTAATTCTGCTTAATAATTAGTTATTTTTTTTTATGTGTGGAACCTATCCTTTAAGTTTGTCAGGTTGATAATGAATGACCCTGTATATTACATACGAGCTCACCCACGCGGCTTCACCCGCTATTTTATGCTATCCCACAGGAACAGTTAATTTTTCCGGGATAAAAAGTAGCCTATGTATTATTCCAGGACTAAAGCTATCTACATTCCAAATTTCATGCTAATCGGTTAAGTCGTCACGGAGATACGTGGTGATAAACATACACACACACACGCACACACCCAGCCTTCCGTAACTTCCGTACAGTATTTACAATATTAGTAGGATTTCTTGTAAAACAAAATAATATAAAACCATAAATGCCTTTATATTTTTCCGTAATGTAAGATCTATTTAACTGTTATTATTACTTAGTCATTTTCATACAAAAATACTTCAAATGTGCTTTTACTCGTGTCTTTCAAAGTTACGCGACATTAGCATTTGAATAGGGTGACAATACGTGTTACTCCAACTGTCGCGGAATTTTGATATGAACGCGGAGTAGATGTATCTGTTTTAAGGTCTTTTACACAAGACTGCGAATCGGCGCGATGCGAATTCGCCACGTTGAAAACTGCAACACGAATTTCAGCGTTGTGTTGCAAACTGCAACATGAACACGATTTCGTACAGCATGGCGTCTCCCTTCCACGATTCGGGTAACCACAAGGAATGTTCCATGGGTGACCATTCCTTCGTCAACAAGTGAGACGCAATATCGCAGAAATGAGCGATGCGAATAAGTTCGCAAATTCTTGCGACGCGTCGTGCGAGCTCATCCATTTTTACGATGCGACGTCACATTGCAGTTTTGCAACTTGACATGTTTATGGCGCGGGAAACATGTGCAAGGCGAGTAGCATAAATAATAAGTTAAAAAGTATGAAACTGGCTAAATAATTATATAAAAAAGAACGGTTTCATGCGCCGTAAAAGCGCAAAATACCATCTATCTCAATGGTATAGGTAGTACTGCCAGCGGACCTCTGCCATCCTGAAGTTAGTTTGTGATGCGCAAAGACAATTTAGTTCGAAAGAGCTTCATTGCGCATCGAAACGGCTAACTTCATGTGTCAGAGATCCGCTGGCAGTAGAATACGCGTACGAGTTGATAGCTGCGTATCAGATACTTATTATAGGTTATAATAAGTCGGTAACAGGACTCTGTTTAAAACTTGAACTGTGGAAGTACAAGTTCTCTGATACAGTGTTTGCAAACAGTAAAATAGCGCATTTATGAAATCTTCAACAGACAATTTTATTTCTTGGGTATGATTTTAGGTTGTGTACTTGTGATAATTTATTTATTGATTAATAATGATTATAGGTGATGATGATGTTAATATATATAATGCTTATTACATAACTAATCAGATTGACTATCATTGACTCTTGATCCAATAAGCTCAGAACTAGTTTTGATGTTTTGACGGCAGAAACGTCGCAGTTATGAGACGTTATGGGATCACTAATTAGACATGATAATCCTTTTAGCATGATGCATTTATTGCTGTTAATGTAAGGATTTATTAGGCTTTAGATAGATTCTAAATGTCATAGTGTTTTATGACATTAGTCACATAGAGCTAGAATAAGTTTGTAAGTATGATATCTATTTTCATTGGAATGACAACGACTTTAGCGTTTTAAAATTACAAAATGACATTCTGCGTATTTCAGCTTCAGCTTTCGATCACATAAAAATTTTGTTACACACATTTAGTTACACAAATTGCTTTTCAGGAATAAAAGAGATGTCCTCTTATTTATACCAAAACTGACATATTATTAGCGGCTGCCAAAAATTAGTCTATCCTTGTCATTGACAATAAAAAGTTATGACGACATTAGCTAACAAGGCGCTTAAACGCCATGTTAGATAACAGAGGTTTATGGTGTTATTATGAATGCTATCACTGAAATTTTGGTAAAGATCAAGGAGATCAAAGATCAATATTAATTGTAGATCACGTTTGCCGCTATATTATGGCCGTCATACGGGCACATAACCTAAACCTTGAGTTGTGTGAACAGACACAGTTACATAATAATACCGCTATTAATAACATAAGTACCTGATTTCGCGGTAATTCTATTATACATAAAATAGAATTACCGCCGAAATCACGTCCGCCAGAGTTATGGTAACATTAAATAAACATATTGCGTACCGAAAATTCCTCATAAAAACGGACATATTGGTTATTATGCTTTAGTCTCGAACATTCGACGATTACAAGGGTTCAACCATGGTTTGCCCTACTAGGGTTGTGAATGATTGAAATCATAAAAAAAGGATTTTTACAATTATTTTATTTTGTGACGGGCAGACTGGTCTAGTGACACGTGATAAAAAATTGTTGAGTTCTTTGTGATAGAGCTCGTTCGAGGAAGCACTACCACTAATTCTTATTTTAGCCACAAATCATAATAAGTTCCAATCTGCAACAGTCGTTACTTAACAAAGTAAAGTCGTTAACTTTATATTTTTAAAGTGTCAACATTAATTAATATTTAATAATGAGCTATAAATATTTGTCTTAGATGTTAGTTTCCTTTCTATATTTCCCTCTAAAACATTGTTCATTTGATTAGCCATGGAGTCTTTTATTTCTGTTTTATTAGTGATAATTAAACATCACTAGCTTTCATAATGTTTAGCTTGAAAAAATGTGATGATGCCGGAAATTACCGAATAAAAGTGACTACTCTAGCTATTGTCGATATTTCTTTCAGCGATTGTGATTCCGCACAATATCAAACTTTCGACCACTTCGGAATGTAAGAAAGTTACATTGATTTCTCTCTTGCACCTTTCATCTTTAAACAAATGAAGATAAGGTTGTGTTTTCAATGAATGGGAGTTTGCCAAAGTTACATTTGGGAGTTCGTTGACGGTCGTGTGTTTGGTTTATCTAATCGCTAAGCTGCTTTTAGTGGTCTTGTTATAACAACGAGGGCGTTTTCTGTGAGGTACCTACTTGAAGATGTTGACAATGTTATGCTGGACAGTCAACTAGTTAAGCCAGTGTGAAAATGTATGCCACCATGACATGAAACTTAGTTTAATAACAATTAAATACATCGTAATATTAAAACAAAGACAAAAAGACATTTTTATGCCATTTGCAGCCAGATCGCATATCAAATTGTTGGATATTATAAAAAGCGGATGGTATGTTGCGTGTGCAAATATCATAAACTTGTTGTAAAGTTGACGAATATAAACACATACATTATTTTGTTCACATCTGCATCAAATGTTCACAAAAGCGCTGAAATTTATTCAAAGAAAATCGTCCTCAGACATGTATAACCTTGCATGGCTACCCCTACTATAATAAATCGCACGCTATTTAACTCTCAGTTTTACCGCTTTAATACGAGGACATCGGTATTTCGATAATGTGCACGTTATCTCCTATATATCTCCTCTTCTCCCCCCCCAAAGTACGGAATTTATCAGGGGTGAACATCCGAAAAAATGCGTAATAATGAGAACTGGGGACATTGTTTAAGCTTCTTAAGTTGCTTTTGTAGAGCTGACTGATCTGTGAAATCGGTTTGTATACAGACGGAAATTCTTCGAAGAAAAACATTCGGTTAGATTTGCGGTGAAGGCTATGTTGACGCCGGATCTGTTTATATACTGTGTTTTACAGCTATTTTGTGTAGTTTCAGCATCAATTTTAACAATAGTAAGTCCTTTCAGCTTAGGTTATAAATACTAAATCGATAATATCAACTTACTCGTATCACATAATGCCCACAAATATACACGTAAATGTTTACCCCATTATCGTACAGAGATTTACCCCTCTTATTTATAAAAAAACTGTTATTTTACCGGCTCGCTAAGTATTGTCTTTCCTTGTCATTCTTATTTCAGTGAACAAAGACGATGACAGATTTGAAAGACAAATTAGCCAACAGGAGATTATTATGTATTATAATGAGTATTATTATGAAAAAGGCGCTTAGACTTGAGGCAAAGAGCTAACAGTGATCAGTAGTCACTGTTGAGGAAAGTTTACTTTGGTGTCCCCTAGGTGCCTCCTGTCTCTTAAATGGAATGTTTTTTTTTTTTTAATTAAATTGGTGCGGCTAATATAACACTGCGGCCATGCAGGCCTATTGTGTTCGCCACTTATTTTGTCGCCCTAAGGGGGGCGTTTACAGTTCACCTCCAAGCCCTGCCGATACTAAGAACTGGAGGATTTGCTTGGGGATGGAAATGGAATGTTAATAGCACCTTTAATTACCTTTAATTATTTAAGTAGCATATCGTAGAGTAGGTAACAACCATAATCAAAACATGCTTATGCATCAGCATAGCTATTATTTACACCTGGATAACCATTTCTTTTGATCCGTGAAAAACGATCCGAGTATCACATCGATTTCTATAACTTCACCTCAAGGCCCAGAATCTCGGTTACAAATCGAAATGTCAGCAGAAGTCATAAAAACAAATCGATAACACGAATTTAACCCTCCGTTAGCGTCCCCCTACATTTTCCGCATTTTGATTTTCCCTTGATTGGGTTTAAAATGCCTCCCGCTATTTTGATAAAGCCCACAACAAAATGGTTTCGGACCCCTATGAATATGAAAGGGATATTGATAGCAATGTGTAAGTGTTTGGTAACGGTTATTATCAGTTCTGATATGGAAATATTGGTGATTGTGAAAAGTGCGACCCCCATTGTAGGTAGCACGTACTTTACGGTTTGAATGGTAATGATAATTTTATTTTGCCTCATACTCATAGCTTTGTTGCATACGTTTTTATTCATCCGGCTTTGCGGCGAGTAACATTTTTAGCAGTGTTGTTAGTTGATTTATTTAAAAAAACTATTATACTGGGGTTTAATAATACGTGACGAGTATTACGTTATTGACGAACAACGTGTGGCGCGGCGGGCGAAGCGAAGGTCTGCCTGCGACGCAGGAGGTTGCGGGTACGTTTCTCCCTTGGGACAAATATTTATACGATCTGCAATTATTTGTTCCGGGTGTTCTGGGTATTTTCAATGTATAACAGTCATCTAGTACCCACAACACAAGCTAAGCTTGGTGCTAGATGATGTTGTGTGGATTGTCCAGCATTATTTATTTATACTTATATTTATATTACACACATAACAATTTTACAAATAGGAAAAGGACTAACTACGTAGGTTCTTAGTATATTATTATAAGTATTTTATACCCAAAAGTATCAAGAATCTAGAGGCCCCTTCAAAAAGTAAGTATTGTTTATAGGAAACGAAGTATAAACGTACTCATTGGAATGCCAATAATGTTTCCACAACCAGATTGTCGAACTCCTAAAGTTTGACGAGCGTGTTTGAACAAACTTATCATTCGCTAAACCCAAATTTCGTCGGAGAGTTCCTTTTAATTTAACAATTTTTTTCTTTCACGTTTGTTTTGAAATCAACCTTATATCTACAAGTTAGGGGTCGTTTTAGATACTTGAAAAATGATGCATGTTTTCATTTTCACGTAGTGACAGCTAGGGGAGACGTATGATGGGAGCCTCGAAAATCCAATATGACAAATTCGGAAGTACGTGATTGGGATGAGTAAGATGTGAATTTATTTTTGCAATGTGGTTGAATAACGCCGGTACCCAGGTGGTCGCGAAAATGAATACTTATAGTAAACTCAGCTGAAAAAGATCGAATCACAGATGGGTTAAAATATAAATATTTTTTTACCATCAAGTTATTTAGTGCTTTGATTTTTTTGTAATTCAGAACGTACATAAGTCTAATAATTATATTTGAAATATCGAAATAATAGTGGTTACCTCGTGCACTCGGAGGGCACGTTAAACAGTCGGTCTCGGCTTTTTCAAAGTTGTTAGGACAGAGGTCTTCGGGTGGCCTGAAAATTCATTCACTAGTGTTGGCCACTGACTTATACGAACAAACTTACTTACCATTAAATCTGTAAAACTGGGAATCTGTTGAATTGAGAATCTGTAATAGAAATCTGTAGAATTTGGACCTTTTTATTTATCTACCAATGTGGCGCGGTGGGCGATGGTCCGCCTGCGAAGCGGATTTCGGGGTGCAGGTTGCGGGTTCGATTCCCGCCTTGGGACAAATGTTTGTAGGATCTGCAAATATTTGTTCCAGGTGTTCTGGGTGTTTTCTATGTATAATAAAAATATCTATCTATGTATTGGATTGTATTAAATATATATCAGTCATCTAGTACCCATAACACAGCTCTGTTTAACAGCAGCTTATGATGATGCTGTGTGGATTGTCCAGTATTATTTATTTATTATTTATTTATTTATTTATCTGTAGATACTTTGATATTTTATTAGTGTAGCAGCGATCAAGTATTTTTAATATCAATTCAACAATAATCCTCTTATCCCTCACACGTAGAACCAACATCCCTCTATTTGTTAACACCGCAATAAGAGTATCTGAACGACCGAATAAGATAAATATTTGTTCCGAACAAGCGGACCGAAAAACCCGAAAAGACTTCGATCGCTAAAGTAACACTAAGAGCCTAGTGCAATAGCTGCCGGCAAGAAGGTTCGCATTTCTTTAGGTTGTATCTCAGAGAGCATGGAAATAAATGCTGTAGCCCTTATTTTTTTTTAGCAGCTATGTTTCTTATTGCAAGTGATCGCTGTGTCAGTTTTGTTTGTGAAAATAGTTTAAACTCTTTACTGATACCCTGAATTTTTACCACTTTAGTTTCGTTATAGAATACTCGACCTCGTATGCCATAGCTATATCAATTCGGCCAAGTGTAAGTAAAACATTTTAAAAAAGTCGAAAAAGGTTGTAAGTGGATTGGCATTATGCCAAAGCTTTATTTACTTTTTTAATTGTTTATTTGGATTTTGTAAGCAGATTAAATAAAAATAACAATCATTACATAAATTAAAGTATGACATGAGTGAGTTTAAAAAAAATTAAGTAATTCTAGTGATTTTGATACTAAATTAGCTTTTCTACATTTAGCAATGCATTAGAGAGAATCATAGCTACTCCTATGTATATATACCCAAACCATATTTGAACATGTCAGTACTAATCAGACGCCTCTATCAAAGCGTCTCAAGTTACCTTCTTCGGCTCAATGCAATCTATTCTGGGACTATGTATCAGTGTGAAAGATTTAGAGGCAATAACGTGTTCACGCGGCACTATCCCATTGTTCGCTAGATCGGATTAGTTGGGAAGATTGGTGTACTGCATTGAATAGTGTCTTAGACCTATGCAGGCCAGAGTTTTATCATTTACTAGCTGTTGTCCGCGACATCGTTGCCGTGGAACTCGTGAATCGTACTTTTCTCCGGGATAAAAGTAGCTTATGTTCTATTCCCGGTCATTATCTATCTTTGTTTTAAATTTCAGCATATAGCCTAACATTCAAACATCCAAACTTTTGCATTTATAATATTAGTGTGATTACTCAATAGCTGACCCGCGCGGTTTCATTCGCTTTATTTTTCTCATTGTTGTTCACTATTCCCTGAACTCGATCTGTCGATTCGGTTGTAAAATTTTCTAAACTAAACTAACTAAAATTGTTGCCGTCCTTTTCTGATGAATTGAAATACAAAGGCCCGCGATAATTTTAGTTAACTAAGTTTAGTAAATGCTACAACAGAATCGGCACCAATGTGTCTTTCAAATCTTTCATTGTCTTTGTTCATTGACATGAGACTGATAACAACATCAAGCAAGCCTCTGTTTTTTTATGAATAGAGCATTATTCTTAATTACAATTAAAATCAAATAAAAATCTTAAATAGTAATTTCATTATGTTTAACTGTGAGGAGGTATATCGTAGCGTATACCTTTTAACTTAACTAAGGTTAATAAATGTAAAAGTAAGTCAACGTAAACGTCAATTTGATGGAGAAGATCCCTTCGATTTATTCCTGTAATAAAGCTGTCAATCAACAGAACGAGGTTGAAGAGTGCGGTATTGAAAAGTGGTTATCGCGCGATCTAGCGAGTTGATGAGCACTTAAACTCTGTTGAGCTTATAACGTTGAATATTCCAATAATAAAGTTATTTTCTTATATAAAATCATTTTATTCATATTCATACTCAATATCAAATATATTGTATACTATATTGTATTTATATATAAATGCGAAAATAACTTTGTCTATCTCTAACATTTTCGCGACTAAACCGCTGAACTGCTGTGTATATGATTGGCATCTACGCCACGGAGATGGTTTAATTAAAGTTTGAGAAAGAATATAGGCTATATTTTTTTGTAGGTATCATGCAAGCTAAGCCGCAAGCAGCAGCATAAAGACAAAGACACGTTGAAAGACATCACTATTTCTAACTTATATAAACTTTGTGATCAATGAATAAACCCTTGAATTAAAATAACGATGCCCAGTCAGCGTCAGAGCTTTAATAAAAGAGCCGCAATCGTTCAAAGAACACCACTACTGTCTTTCCTCTCTCATTTCAGACGCAAAATGGAAGATTCGACGATAAAATTTAAATAAAGGTCATTTTCTTTTTAAAGTCAAATCCTTGCAGATTGCGGAATTCATTTTTGTTGAAAATCCCGCTACTAGGTACTCGTAGGTCTGTACTTAAATAGATAAAGAAATTGAGATGGAAAAGTACTAAAAGTAAACACTTACAACCTTAGGTTATAAGCAAATCTAAGTTAGACATACTCGTACATAGATTTAGAATAGAATAGAATAGAATAGAATTATTTTTATTTGCAACAATACACAACAACATAATCATAATAAAACTAAATTAAGAAAACCTACTCAAGTTAACAATAAGGAAGTTATCATAAAATAGGTAGTCGTGATGCTGCAAAATGGACACTAACTCAGCATAATGCGGATTGTTAAATAACAACCCACGCTGGTCTTCCGTTAGGACCGATTCCGTGTTGCGGACATGTTTTTTTAGTAAATACTTACATATGTGTTATAAAAAAAGAAGCAATAATAATAGTAACAAAAAAAAAATATGACAAAGTTTAAACAAAAAATACATAGGTACTTATGAACAGCTGCACTCAAATTATCATTGTTTATAAAACTATACAAAAGTAAACATACAAGGAAAAGACAAATTATATAATACATAAGTTATATATTATTATTTTTATTATATAGCACTTATATCATGTAAAAGACTTTCCTGCTTTTTCTGACAATCAAAAAGATAAATTTTTAGTTTTTTTTTAAACCCATAGCTACTCTGCAAGTTCCTTATCGGCGGGGGTATGTTATTCCAACACTTCGATGCAGCGTAGCCGAAACTGCCTCTAAAAGCAGTCGACCTATGCCGCTGTGTTAAGAGCTGCATCGAGCATTGTCGAAGTTTGCAGGATCTTGAGTCGGACACCCACTTTAACTTCTCATAGAGATATCTGGGCTCATTCTGCTTCAGAACCCCAAATAGAAGGCTCGTTTTACTTTTTAATTTACCCGTTTGCCCATTCATAAAAGAAACGTTGTAATTGTCTTTCCATGCCATTCTTATATGTCAATAAATAAAGACAATGATTTATTCGAAAGCGCATTAGCTAACAGAGGTTTATGGTATGATTATGAATAAGGCTTATACTATACATATCGTACTGTACATAATGTACAACCATGAGAACTTATCGATAAAAAACAATCTATCGATACTGCATTTTAGTCATTGTTTAATTTACAGTGTTTTTATGTCAAACACTGCTGAATGAGTATCAATCCAATTGAAACTTAATTTCAAACCAGTTGGGTCACTGTCGTGCTTCGTCATGATCGAAAAAAGTTCTTGGGCTGTTCGCACCGCGGCTTGGTCTGAATTGACCCATAACAAAAAGTTCTTGGGCGATTGACACCGCGTGCGCGGTTCGAGTCGCTTGCGGTGTGAATCACCTAAAAACCCGAAATAATCCGGCTCGAAGCGCCGTGACATCCCTAGCCGATTAGAAGGCTTGTGATGATGGTGATGATGATGATGATGATGACTGATGTAGCCGGACTCTAACAGAATATTTACTCCATGAGTTCGTACATATTTTAAAGTGTTGACAAATATAAGTGCCACAACGCGTTGAGCCGACGAATGGAATGAAATGAATTTAGCATGAGGGGTTCAATTTACACACCGGTAGCGCCGGCTTCATACATAAAGCATGAGAGACAGGCGGATCTTACATTCAAAAGATTTGGCTCGTGATGAACTAGTTTTAAAATGCATATTTGTAACAGATAATATAAGGCTACTGCCTATAATATTCTTTGCTGTTACAAATCACTGCTAGACATCTTCTATAAAATGGCTTTTTATAAAAAAAAACGCGTCGACTTGAGAACCTCCTTCAGTTTTATCGGTTGAATAGAATAGAATAGAATAGAATAATTTATTAGCAAAGATGACGACACATTAAAATTCGTATTTCGAACTTTCGTTGACCACTACCACAGTGTTATCGATCCGTTATGTTGGATTGGTGGTCACTAAGAAAAGTCAAAAGATAAGACAGGGTGGTGCGCACAATAATTGGCTTGGCTCATATTTTTTTACTAGTAAAAATATTTGTTTTTCAGTTAGTAAGGTTTTGTATAAATCTATATAGACGACCAATGTGGCGCGGTGGGCGAAGGTCTGCCTGCGACGCGGAGGTTGCGGGTTCGATTCCCGCCTTGGGACAAATGTTTGTAGGATCTGCAAATATTTGTTCCGGGTGTTCTGGGTGTTTTATATGTATAAAAAATATCTATCTATGTATTGTATTGTAATAAATATATATCAGTCATCTAGTAACCATAATACAGCTCTGTTTAACAGCAGCTTACCTTGGGCTAGATGATGCTGTGTGGATTGTCCAGCATTATTTATTTATTTATTTATTGCAATTATCAATTGAGTATCCACTTACTAACTGTCAAAATCAGTAAAAAGACGTTCATCCCGACCCTTTTCAATCACATCCCTACCTAAGTCAGTCGGTCATTCTTTTGTTAAAGACCAATGAGAGGGTGAAAATGAAATTAAATTCTGAATGAAAGCCGATCTTGCCGTGAGATAAAGGGAACCTCCTATGAATTATAGCCCCTTAGCTTTGCGTCTCAGCCAGAGTGTTTCACTTTTGACTCCCCGGCAATGTAAAATGAGCTCTACTACGCTAACATTAGATTAAATATGACTTTGACGTAAATGGTTCAATCTCAGCCTGCTGAACGCAGCGGCTAACTATTTTATCAGATGAAATTAAACCATTCCAAGCTGATTTTAAGCATCAATACCGCGTGTCACAGAACGGTCGTTTTGCTGATGTCAGCGATACTTCTGTGTAAAGGGTACCTACCCAGATTCGAATCTCCTAGGTAGGGGGTTAGAACAATAGTGTAATCGCCCAATTAAGTGTTTGTATGAGTCGTAGACGCTTGCAAGAATGCGCTAGGTGTTCTCTGAGAATGTTCTTTGTTTAAATGGCGTTGTGATTTTCTCTTGTTTCTGATAAGACGGAAGACGTAAGATTATTACTCATTTTGTTTACCTACTTATCTACAAAGCTTGCTATATTCTTTTGATATCAAGCTTAAATAATAACGATTTACAATTTAAAAGACAACTTGGAAGCTAATCGCGTACGTATACACAGGAATCGCGTACTTATTGTATAGTAAATTCAGCATCTAAATGTTCAAACGACCCCCGGCCCCGTTTGAATCGGTCATAATTTCCGATTTTCCTGACAATTGAACAAGCGCCTTTAGAACTTTGGAATTTAGTTACTGATTGGAAAGGGTGTTAGGTTGAAAATTACTAAACATACTGTCAGCGGTGGCAAAACGATGCAGGGGAAGCCATTCACAGTTTTAAACCTACTGTGGCTACTATGGATAAATATATAAAAGTTTTTTGTGTAAGAGTTGTATTTTGTGTACCAACTTTGGTTACAACTGAAAATAAGCTGACGTAAGCCTGTGTTAATAAACAAAACCGATTAGCTAAAGTCGCCTCTTTTGTGCGTAATCCCATACAAACTGACAGTTTACGATTACATACAGTAATGACTGACGCGCGCTCGTGAAATGCATAATTATAACCAAGGTACCTACTTAATAAGTAGCACTATCATTAAGTTACAAAAAATGGTTGGTTTTTTGTAAAAAAAAAAAACAAAAAAACATTGCTAGGTAGGATTTCATTTGTTAATATTATTTGTTATATATATACACTCAGTAAATAAAGGCTTTATAATTATTAATACATTATTTTAAAAACTAAAAACTCTGCCATATGAGTTGGCCACTGACTCATACTTACTTACTTATTACATATTTTGAAACACCATGTAGAGTAAGGGGCTGAACGCTATTGTTTCTATTATGAATTTATGACACATTGAATGTCCGCCCCAGTCATGAACGTTGATTGGCTATTTAACGAGGTGCATACATTTTACGGTTTACTGGAGCAAAAATTTAGTAGAGCAATCTGGTCACCCCTACGTTATTATCAATGCTTGTGTTGTTTAGTTAATAATTTAAGTACTTGATGTACTTTTAGAGTCTATAAATAATATTTCAACACCCAGACCAGAAATAAATATTTCCAGATCAACCTTCTCGATCACCGGGCACTCGATTATGCGAGAGGTGGTCATTAGAGTGAATAATTCTTTTTTGGCAATAGATTAAGGGTGCGCGGCGTTTGTTTAAATACAAAAGGTAACATTTTTGTTAGCTATAAAATGACACCAATTCTTTTCATTACGGCTATTACGCAACTGTGTGCAATCTAATTTCAATCAACAACATGTCAATTACAAAACCGTCATATTCAAACAAAATATATCAATTTTTGATCACACATAGTGAAGTGAGATTATCAAACATAAAATTACAATTGACTGACTGAATTGACTGATTAAGAGAGTTTTCTCCGAGAGAGTAACATTCAAGTAACTTGTGAATCAGGTAGTTACAGTAACCAGATAAACGGTGTTTTCAGAAACTGAATACTAAACAACAAGAGTCGTCTTCGAATTAATAATTTGAACGCATCTTCGTCGGAACTGGGGATCTTTACAAGATAAATAGCCATTAGTTAATCTAAGGGCGGGCCGGCTGTATTTCAGCCGGCAGTTGCCATATTGCTTATAGTAACCGCTCTAATGAAATAAAATTTGCATATTATCAAGATTTATGTAGAAGAGGGAGCATCGGAAAACAATGTTTCAAGTAATTTTGGAGAGTTTGCCAGTAATTAGACAACATCTGGAAGTTCGTATTTTTGTTTTTGATTGATGTTATTATCTTCACTTCGATGATACGTATGTATCTACTTCTGAATCTGAGGAATGTAATGAAAATGTATCAATGTCAATTGAGATATGAAAGGCCGAAACTACTAAATTCATCAATAGCTTACTATAAAACAAAGCAAATAGACGCAATAAAAGTCAACCATTTTAATTTAATTTAATGTTGGTCTGAAATGAAATTATCAACAAAAGAATACAAAACAACAAAAATGTTCCTTTTACGATGTTTAAAGCTTTCTAAGATTCATAATACTATAAAATGAGCCAATTTGAAGTCGCAGACAAAAGAAAGGATTATGAATCTAAAGCTCTCTGAACAAATGAACGAGACGAATGTTTAAATTGAATGTTTTTATTCTTTTCACGTGCTTGATGAGAATGGCAATTTGTGGCAATATTTAGCTGGGAGGTTAATGCTAGGGGTTATGTGAGGTTTCGGGTTGTTAAGGTGGCGTTATTATTTGCCTATGCAATGTTGAGAGACTTACTTAAAAGACTATAGTAGCATGCAGTTTAAGGCTGAAACTCATCACCATTTTAACGAAAGGATACGACGAGGGGAATGATGTTTAACGACTATTTCTGATAGGCTTTTTCACAATCAAGGTAACTAAATAATATTTTCAGCAACCGTCAGTATTGTGTTGCTGAACTTGCACTTTCTAAATACTTTGTGTTGATAAGTTCACTTTTACTATAGTGCTTTGGAGGGCACGTTAAGCAGTCGGTCCCGGCTTTTTCAAAGTTGTTAGGCCATGACAGAGGCATTCGGGCGGCCTAGAAACTCTGTCACCTGAGTTGGCCACTGACTCATACGAACGAACGAACGAACTACATAGTATAAAAGAAAGTCGCTTCCCGCTGTCTGTCTGTCCGTATGTATGCTTCGATCTTTAAAATTACGTTAGATTATTGCATCTCAACCAGGCGCCTAACTGCGATATGTTTTTTTTTCTTTGTTTATGGTATCTGTGGGTTATTTATCACAATTCTGCCAGTGTTAGTCCATGCTAGTTTAATAAAACCAAAATAGAGAGTGGAACAAGAATATGACTGGTGATCATTTGGAGGGTCGCTATGAACAGAACCTGTCAAAAATTATTAACTACTGCGATACCAGTAGCCAACGTCGTGTGTGCAATAAAACAATACAATACATTTCTAGATCTTCCAAGACCTATGTTTACAATTCCCAGTGCTACGTAATGTCGCAATTCTGACAAATAGGTCGACCACATAACGAGTCCCGGCCAAGAACGGAATACGAAAGCTTATGGAAACATTGCCACGGAATAGCTCCCTTGATATCTGGATTGTGCTACGCAAATTGTTTTACTACTTCAATTGAATTCAGACTACTTGTTTGGCCTAGATTCTACGTAGATCCGTCTTAGCTAGCTGTCGCCCGCCATGCACTTTGTACTTGTAATGTTAGTGTTATTTCAAAGTATCTATAGACAGTAGTACTGATGTTATATTACGATTACAATAATTAATATTGTTTATTTATAGAAAACATTTGCACCTACGGATACTTCTATTCGAGAAATGTATGTGTGCAATTCCAATGTTCTAATTTTCTTCAATGGTAGAAGTCACACATCGTGAGAATATCGGTATGTTCCTAGAACTATGAATTCAAATTATGTAATAATCCGCAATGGATCCGCGTGGAATAATACTATAATAAATAGTTCTAGCTTCAATGTTGGCCAAAGGTAAATATATTAAGGTTTACTCGTATTGTTACTTGTATCCACTATTTGATCCATTGCGATTTTCACATCAATGATATTTTTTTAAATAGCAAATCACTCACTTTTAATTCCGTATTTCGTATTACTTATTCCAAAACTTCTCAACATATCTTCCACATCATATGCGTCATACCAAAACAATATCTCGGCAACCTCGGTTTGCGAGTATTCATTTCGCTTATTTGCGTTATTGAATTACGCATCGATTTCGAATCGATAACCGATAATCGAATACGGATAGGGTAAAATGTACTTTCGATTCAAATAATAATGGAAATTAATTTTCGATGTGACGTCATTTTTAGTGATAAATGTGTCTGTTTGTATACGATACGCTTGGTTTTGCAAATTGAATGGGACATTGTCCGGCTGGAAATTATTAAATGGTGAGATAGGAAACACTGATTCAATACGCATCCAAAAAGTACGATTCTTTTCCAAACATATTTATATCGAAAATAAATTTTAATTTAAAAATAATTTTACGGTAGAACCATTCGTTCTTTTCACAGAACTATATTTGATAAATATAGTTCTGTGGTTCTTTCCGTAATATGCTATGCAGCAATTTGTTGATCGCTCTCCACTTCCAAATCTGTGCTTCTTAATTTAATTATCAGCATTGCCAAAGGTATCCGACAGGCCTAGTTCCGTCACAAACATTTTTTATAGATTCATGATATGTGGTTGGCACAAGCGAAAAGAAGGCTATGCCTAGCTATGCTAATGGAATCATGACTATTATTACTATTATGACTATTATGGCATGTTATGGCATGTGACATGATGATGATGATGAAATGCTGGAAGCAAAAAATTATGTAAAAACACTATGGAACTCTTAGAAGGTAGAAAGTAATTTTCTCCATCCACGCACAAAGGGCTCGCATATTTACCGTCACCGCCTGCTCTTTTCGGAATGAAAAACACTGTTGATGTTTTCACCTCTGTTTTCACAGTGATTAAAGTGAAGTGTCAAAAACAAAATACCGACACATAGGTTTTAAAAGGGGGACTTTGGCGGCTGTCGATAGAACCCTGAAGCATGCTGAAGATTTTAATTCGTCTTTGTTTGTGTTGCGTTGCTACAATGATGTCTGGAGTGGAATCTAGTCCTTGTAGAAATCGGTCTCTATAGAAACAAACGTTTTTACAATGCCATACGCTTTTAATAATAACACGTCCTTCTGAGGGCATAAATTTTTTTTTTTTAATGGGGGTGGTTTCTTTTGCTAATGGAATTATATTGCAAATACCCATACTAATAATGAGAATGCAAAGGTAACTCTGTCTGTCTATTTGTACGTACATTTTCACCACATTTTCACGGTCAAACCACTAAAAAGATTTTGATACTCGTATTTGAGCTGAAGGTAGCTTTAACCTTGGGGAAAAACATAAGGTACTTTTAAAGTATCTACCATGTAAGCAGAGCTGCGGGCAGGAGCTGGTACATGATATAAGTAAATAAAAAAATTATAAAAATTAAAACTAATCTTCTCTTTCTTCTTCTTAAATAATAATGGCTGGACCGATTTGGCTAATTTTCTTCTAAAAATGTTTGTCGAAGAAATCACACGTGTCAGTTATCAAGTAATAATCATTGTTTATTTTAGACACTGGAGTATTGTTTTTTCTACATAATTCATACAAAAAGTTATTTTTTTTAGGTCTGTCTAGTTTAAAAGTCTATACTTTCTGAAGCCTTTTGATTTTGAGAGGGTAAATTTGCTTCTTATCTTCGCACCCACAGACTTTTAAAAATAAAGAGGCAGGGTTTACACTATCGTAGGGGTGTGAAAATCCTAAAAGATTACGCACTGAGTGATTGCAGTTCGTAAACTCTTGCGGCATCGTTCGCAAGTGAATGTTTAGCCTTCTGCATCTTATGATTTACCTACCTCTACATCTAAACATTTGAAACTGCGTCCTAACTGGTTGTATTTTACGGTAGATTTTCGTTTGTCAAAATCAACTCGGTTATCAAAAAGACTTTCTAAAACCTGTCGTAAGAAAGTGAATCATATCTATTGAACGTTAAAGCTGATTTTTTATTGTAAGACTTTCTTGTGGCATATAAAATTGGTGAATTGCCATCTCGATGCTAGTCTTGCATACTCTGATGGGGAAACTTTTCTTATTATTTTATATTTAATGTATTCCCCGCTGTTAAGCTGTCTTGGCTCGTTTAATAGCTGTAAGTTTGTAAGTTGACTCTTATTGTGTGGAAAGTAATAGTCGCTTTTAATAGGATTGGTACAACAAATAGTTATTTTAATATCTTCCTTAGAAAATAACAAGAAACTTTTGCTACTAGTCTCCTGTAGGTATTTGTTTTTAAAGTATATTCGAGTGAAAATGAGAGTAATGTGTCTAAATGTACCTATATCATGAAACATACTTTTAGAACTATCATAATCTTTAACTATCATTGTAGAAAAACAGGGATTTTCATTTCATGTAACGTTATGATCGTGAAGGCATCGAAAATGTTTCGACTCAATTTCGAGAGTCTTCTTCAGGGTTAGCTAAACAGCGTAAGCCTACTTGCACTTGCAAAGGGCGTCTGTAAAACGCAACACGAAAGAAAGCGAGCATTTGAATAAAAATATTAATCATGTCTGTGCTAATGCATTTATAAGGCATTAGCATAAACAAGAGTATTGTTTAGTACGTTAAATGAGATTTGTAATAGGTAATATGGAATGCCAAGTTAAGCTAGACATTTTAAATCACCATCATCATGACAGCCTTCTAATGATCCCACTGCTGGAACTCTGGTATACTCTCAAGTGAAAGTGATTGGTTCTTAATCCACCACGCGGACCCAATGCGGATTGGTAGACATTTTAAATAACTAATTTCAATTAGCCTTTGCCAATTTATTTTGCAAAACTAGCAACACATTTCACTGCGCGCGTCATGTTGTTTTGACGTGAAGAGAGGAGGGAGGGACCGAGGGGTGGTAAATGCATTTGCCTCTTTTGCAAAAGTTTTACAATATCTAGTTTGGCGTCCGTGGTTTTTCCCAAAGGCCATAGTTTTAAAATTGATTCCTTCTACTGTAAGAATGCCGTATTTTTAGCACGGCGTTTTGTATAATATTTGTAATATTCATATTTCGAAAATATAGTAAATTTTTCAGCAGTTTATGCTAAGTCTATCTAACCATAAAATCTTTGCGTTACTGATTGACTTTGAGATGATCTACTAAAGTAATTCCTGAAATTCAATTTCGAGAGGTAGCAGCGGGAAGATGAAGCTTTGTCTAAAAAAAAATGCAACGCGGACAAAATTGCAAAGCGTTTCACTAGTTATAAATAATAGTAAAAATCTATTTAGATATATTTTAAAACAGTTTTATACAATTGGATTTCATAAGGTAAATATCGACCCTGATGAATAATAAAACAATGACGTTTTATATATACTTCTCATCCACTATTTCTCAATTCACCTCCATTATTTTGTCACCGACCGGAAGCAAATCCCCCCGACACCTGATACCGGAGACCGCGTCCGGTCCGCACCGTTTCCGGCAGATTTTTACGGTTCATTGTTTGTTTAATTCGTAATCAATGTCTGTTGTGATTGCGATGTAGGCATTGCCTACGTGTTAGGGGTGAATTTGAAGGGGTGATTAGTGAATAGTTTGTCGATTGCTTAACTGACCATTTGCATCATTTATTTTTGTAAAATGTTATAAAATATTTTAACTTTTACATACAAAAGTTGTAAAATGTTATACCTAGTGGCCACAGGAAACCAATACGTACGAATTGGTATAATCCAACACCTACTTCAAGCTAATTATACGCGGCAAAGGCGTCGCGCGCTTATAAGTATGACTATGTTTGATTATAACAATGCGACCTCCTTAACAATGCTTATAAAAATATTATACAAAAACAAGGAAATAAAAAAAAAACATTTACTATATTTTTAGGATTTTTTTCGTGATAATTTTATTTTGCACATTTAATCAAAAGTTAAGCGAAATACGTCCTAGCCAATTTCTCCCAAAAGGTATTCACGGTTCGTTGTTAAAAACGTCCGGTCAGCGACGATAAATATAGAATACATTTCGTCGAGATGAGAATATAATCCGGATTTAGAAAATGGCGTTTTTGCTGGAGGTCCGTTTTGGTGAGGTTGGGCCAGAGATGTAGCGATAATATCAAAATAGTCACCGTTACAACAGAACTTGAAAATTATTAAAAGTACATTAATTACGAGTAAATAAGTAACTAATGATTTATTGTATTGTGAACAATGCATAGCGAGTCACTATTGGTCTTTATATCACAATTTAGTAAACCCATTGTACAACGAAATAACACAACAGAATGAACAATTGTATAATACGTAGTGTAGTATAACATAAAGTCTTTCTCTTTAGCTAACTCTAAATACCTACTCTGATACTACATTACCTAACAAAAAAATCAAGTTTTATTTATAGTCTACTACTGAAATGTATTATTTCTTTGTAACTGGTGGATTCGACCAACAGTTGGAATAAATATACTGTGGAATAAGAAATGTTAAATACAAGTAACTGTCAGTTTACACGCGTATAACTTCGATTTATTTGGAGAATAGCGCTTATTCGAGTTTGGTCAAATCCAGCCTGTGAATTATTACCCGCTGTTACTAAAGCCGCATCAATAATGCTTATAAAAAATGCGCATATCATACCGGCAAAAAGGACACTTACGGGTAAATCTCGCTCTTTGTTGTGGAAATAACGTCATTCTCTGAGGGGCATGATAAAGAAATAAATTATTCCCATAAACTATACTAGATCATGGCTATTTCACACCGCTGCTGGAGAATCCTTTATGTTTTAATAATAATATTTAGTATTTTGTATATTACACTACACTTATTATTATCATGAATATTAATGATATTATCAATTTTTTTGACAAAAAAAATTAAACCAGTGTATTTGTATAATCCATAACAAAAGTAATAAAGCTCTATTCGCAAAGCATTCTTTAAGGTATTCAAATTTTTTTTTTTTATGCAAACGACTTAGAATTTAGCTACAAAATAAGCGCATTTTTTCAAAGCACGTAGCTCAATTACTTGCAGATGGCGCTGCTCGTTAGTACAGATATTAGTCATTCATTCATTCGTTCATTTTGCGGCAAAAAGTCAAAGTCTAATGTTTTCGTCGTGATTATTTTATAGCATTTATTAAAGAATATTTTGTTTAGCCCAGAAAGAGCTTTTTTAGTGCCATTTTCGTAAACTGTTAATACGGTTGCTATCATATTTTTAAATGCTAATAAACGAATTTTGAAATAAAACGTAATTTTGTCAGGTAGGTAGGTATTCTTACATTATCGTGGAAAATCTTTTCAATCCTTTGTTGGTATAATAAATATTTTGACAAACTTTGTAGTTTCTATAGAAATAGAGAGTTTTATATCAATTAAAAGTCTCCAACATTTTTTTATAGCCCAAAACTAACAAACTACTCTAACATTTTGCTGAAAAATCTAATAGGTAAAATGCTTACAATTTCTGTCTGCAATTATTGAGTCGTATAAAAAGTGCCATTAATGTTGTCTTTCTTTTTGAGTTGGCTACCCTACTTTGGTAAACGACTTTAGAATATATTTCCTCCAAAACACTTACCTTGAAAGATCTAACTTTCTATAAGAGTATCTCAGGGGCTTCACACCCATTGAAAGATTATATAAAAATAAAAGTATTGTTATGAAAATAATCCTTTATTTCATTTGCTGAGTAGAACTGACCAAGTCAGAAAGAAAATAATGAATCTCCGAAAGTTCATTATAGCGATTAAGCCGAAAGGGCAGCTGACGAAATGGAAAGATAAAGGGATTTGTTGACTAAGGGCCTTAGTGTGCTAGCTACGTCACTGTTGTTTTGGTTGAAAGGGAGCTGAAGGACAGTTGAATTTAGATTTTCGTGGACTGTGGATTACAAAAGAAATTCCGAGTACTATTACAACCTTCCTATGTATTGTACTATTACAACCATCTTAGGTACACTGGCTTACTCTCGTGTGAAAGTAATTGCCTCTAAGTTTTTTAATCTGACAGATTTTCTTCTAGTTATTAGTTCTTGATTCTAGTTTATAGTTTCTTTTTTAGTTCTTTAGTTCTAAGCTCGGAATCCAGGGGAGCTTGCACTATACCACCAGAGTTCTTGTGTGGTGTTCCATGTTATAATTAAGTGATTTTAGTTATAACTAAAGCACAGAATATATAAATGCAGTAAAAATAATAAATTTTCAATCCATAAAAGTTCATATTAATTAGGTATTTTTTATGAACAGACTAATAATAGCTTATGCAAAAAAGGTATTTATTAAAAGTTCCACAACTTGTACCTGTATTTACCAGCCAATGTCCCTTCTTAGTAGTCTTTCAATGTTCCGATTCTTTTCAATAAGCCCGTAGCTAAAAGCTTTCAGAATATTCATGAGATGTCTCCTCTTGCAGGTACGTACAGGGTGCTCGATTGCTGTCTGCGGTGAGAATTTACGTATTTTATTCTAGTTCTAGCTCAAGAAGAATTTTCTTATCAGGGAGGAAGGAGTTATATCATAAGTAGAAAATGAAGCCACTTGATGGCCCAATGACATTGTAGCAATCACAGGCAGTCGGTGGATGGTAAATGCTAAAAATCGGTAGTTCTGGCACTTAGTAGTGGCCTGTGTAATAATAAAAAAAATAGCCCATTCTACATGAAGGTTGAAGGAACGCATGTCACCCAAATGTGTTCTATCTTCGAATACGCCATCGCTTACTATAAGTACTAACATAAAAGATTAACACTTTTTTTGTTATAGTTAACTTGCTTAGCACACTTCTTACAGCATTTTATCTTTGATTAAATATACAGGTACGCAAAGTGAAAATTATAATAATTGCGGAAATGGACAAAAGAAAAGGAGAAGCTCCCTAAAATCAATTTTAAGTTAAAACACTAGACTGAGGTAAAAGTTGTGCAGACGTCTGATGTCTAATTGAATACGATTTTAAGAAAATAAATTGAAGTTTCTACTTTTTTAGTCTTACCGCTTTTGTGCATGGTTTGCATTTTAAATTGTGTTTATAATTCAGCTAAGACTTTTAAATCAGGATTTGTTTATATAGTACACTAAATGTGAATGTTTCGTGCGTTTTTTAGTCAGTAAAAATACATCATCATCATCATCATCATATCAGCCGATAGACGTCCACTGCTGGACATAGGCCTCCCCCAAAGAGCGCCATGACGACCGATTTTGGGCCTTCACCATCCACCGACTTCCTGCGACCGCTTTAATGTCATCGGTCCATCGAGTGGGGGGCCGTCCTACACTTCGTTTTCCAGTTCGTGGTCGCCACTCGAGAACCTTTATTCCCCAACGGTTATCGGTTCTGCGAGCTATATGGCCTATACATATTATGGTAAAAATACATAGTTATACCTAATGAATACAATCGTCATTTATACCATTGAGTACATATTTGCATGCAATGCTATTCAATTATAAGAGCCTTTTACACCCTTTTTATATTGTGTAAATTACTTACTAGAAGATTGTGCCAATTGGCAACTTGGCTCTTGCAAAAACAATGAGCATACTATTCATCTTTGTAGACCAATGTAGTATTATCATAAAACAAACAAGAATTAGGCTTAAAATGTATCAATTACGTATTGTGGTAGTTATAACCGAACATTATCCGCTATGATGGAGTGCTCATCCCAAAATAACGGCCTTAACAAAATCATAAACCCGAAATTAATATGCAACTTTAGCAAAAGTAATTTATTTACTAAATAGGGTTTCCCAAAATGGTACATTCACGAACAAAGCATGTTAGCGCTTAAAACAGAGACAAAAACTTATATGACATTTTATTTTAATTTAATCCTATTCGCTGACTTTTAACAATTCTTATCGATTTGTTAATTGCTTGTGTTATAATTAATTAGTGTAAGTGGTCTGTGACCGTACTAATTATTATTAAATAAATGACTTGAAATTTGAAATTTTAAAGATTTAAATTTGAAACAAAATTTTCGTTCGGTCGAATGCTGCTTGCTTTTGAAACGAGTCTGTTATGTGTTTACCAAACCAGAGTTGGCCACTGACTCATTTAAACTTACTTATTTACTTACGGCTAAACCACTGAACCTAGAAGTGAACACTGATGTTTAGAGTCTGAGGTGTTTTTTTTTTTTTTGAATTAAGGCTACTTTTTTTATACCACGTGAGCGTTATTTTACAATTCGTTCACATGTATTTTTTGTCTCATTTCTTACCTATCTTACCTTCTCTTTCGCAGTACTCAGGTTAACTAACTCTAGAGCTAGAGGTAAAACAAATATGTGAACGGACTGTAGTTTGATAATTGAGTAGCAATTAGTCAGAGTAGAAGATTTGGCCTGTCGCTGGTAGACAGCAAGTAAATGAGTATTTGCATACTAAAAAACTTCGCAAATAGGGTTCTACGTGGTCATCATAGGGAATCAATAACGCTTTTTACTTTTTGGATGATAACTGAAAACTAGCAAATTGTTTAGTTTAGTTAGTGTACGTGATGAGGTGCGTTGTCACACACATCAAATGGAGTAGAGAAACACCACCTGGTGCTTAAAAGGAGGTAGTTCTAAAACAATTTAGGTAAGTAATTTATGCAAAACAAGACCTTGTTGAGTTACAATAAGGTACTTAACCATAATCAACATGAGTTGAGAGTACCGCTGGATAGGCGCAAAACATTGGCCAGGAAAATTTGCGAAAATGGACTGTGTTGAGTCGTAATATGATACAGTGTCGCTTTGGGCACAGACCACCTGGTGTCCAAAGGCCTTTAACCTGATAACCTGTGACCCCATTGTTGCGACGTTAAAATACTGCGGTAATACGAGAGAGATGGACCGTTTTCAATAAAGTGACTTGTAATTAGGAGCTTAAATATAAATTGAGGTTTCCGTATTGGTAGGAGATGTCATTAAGTTGTTTTTGTGAAATACTGTAAGTAATTTATCTCTGTATACTATTTTCATGATAGTCTTAATTTTTTGCTAGCTTAGTATTAAATTCTCAAAGTGACGTCTCTGTTTGGCTCTAGAAATACTGTCACCCCGTCTTTTTACGACGGGTCAGTATTTATTGAATCCATAAATCAATTCATCGACAGCAGACGTGAAGAAGTCACGTATCATTCCTCCGTCCAGATGTCTCCCGAGGGACGAGAAGATTAACGCATCACGTCTGTCCTCAGGCCCCCATTGTTTAATGCCGTCTTGAGATGGCCACTGTGATTTCACCTGGGAGTTTTTAAATTAATGGCAGTCATTTGAATTTTACGTGTTTTACTCCTGCCTTACGGAGTAATGGGAAGGCACTTTGCTAATGGATAAACGAACAAACCGGTGCGTGTCAAACTCGAAATCAATTTAAGGCAGTGTCGCAGTAGTTTTTACTAGCTTATTTTAAAGTGCTAGTGGAATGCTACTTGAATTTGTCCGCGCTAACTTTTTGATTTAATGCAAACTTCTGTCCGCTGCTTTTGCCTTTATTTTAGAAGTTTATTTTTAGTGCTATTTTCAGGGTGTGTTATTTTTGTGCAAGAGTAGTAAAAATAACATGCAAATAATTTCGGAATTAAAAAGACTTACCGTTTTGTCTGTGCGTTTCGATTGTAAATCATTAGGAACGTAACCATTTGTAATTTTACAAAGTAACAATATTAAACAATCCTGGCATAATAGACTCTTGCCATAAATTAATAATTAGTATTTCAACTGTAATTTGATACCATTCATAGTAACTCTCACGCTTCACAATTACGTTCGTTGAATTAATAGTTTCAACTCTATCAACTGGAAACTTGATAATAAACGTTAGGTACTTAGACGTGTAGCGTTTCTTGAAATTTCCGATCACGTTTCAAACACCGCAGCAGCCAATAAATAACCTCCACACAATATTGTCGCTCCCTCTTTGAACAGGGAATGGACTACAAGCATCCAAATTTCGTAATCGTGAAACCTGGCTATAGTTAAAATAGACTGCGGACTCGTGGTCACACCAGATTGTCACATGTGACTAGCAGGAATGTATTTTGCTCGTGGTCGTACTGTGTGGCAAAAATATCTAAATTTAGCTTAGATTTAATATCTTACTCTAACAAAAATGAAAAGCTGTAAGTTACATGTGAGTCAAAGAAAACTAATATTTAATAACTTGTCTTCGAGCATTGTGAGAGATCTTAATTAACTGTTGATAAAAACGATTACTAAAATGTTCCAGCTGCGTGTAGTCCAGCAAGTTTATCGCTCTCGTAGAACGTATCTTCCAAAGTTTGTACGTTATGACACTTACTTTTCTAATTTCGACCAGTTGAAAGTAGAATGCGTTCTAAAGCACTTTATGATCTGCGCACTGCGCTGCCCGCGCAACCTACGAAGTGCAAACTAGACTAAAACCGAAACGTTTCCGTTACATTATCGTTTAGCATAGTAAGCTCCCAGCACTAAAAGGAACATTTGGTCAGAACAGCGCCGTGTCCACACCGATGGCCTCTCGTGTTCTCCCATAAATATCTCGTAACACCCGTTTGAGCGCGACCTTACAAAAAAACACTGGACATTTTTTTGTTCGTACGCGGGCTAAAAGTTTCGCAATCAGGGTTGGTAAAAACAAGCAAAATGGATATTGGGTGAAGTTAGGGATGTCAAATTACTGGGATTTTCGGGTGATATTGGTGGTACACAACTTTGTTGATTTATAAAACTTTTTGTACACGGATATTGAAATAATTTATTACAACGTGTTTCAACGTGTTTGACGACCGATGTGGCGCGGCGGGCGAAGGTCCGCCTACGCCGCATTAAGTGGGTTCGATTCCCACCTTAGAACAAATGTTTGTACGATCTGTAAATATTTGTTTCAGGTGTTCTGGGTATTTTTTATGTATAATATAAAATATCTATCTATGTATTGTATTGTAATAAGTATATCAGTCATCTAGTACCAAGTACACAGTACACAAGCTCTGCTTAGCTTGAGGCTAGATGATGCAGAGTGCATTATTTATTTATTTATTTAATGTTTATATTTTTCACATTGCTAAACTTACCCTACTTCGAAGTAAAATGACTTACTGGTTATAAAAAGTAAATAAAGCAGTCTTGCTGTTTAGTCATTATTAAGATGGGTGACCACCTGTGATATTTTCATCTGAGCGCTTCCGTATTTTCGAGGGCACATTAAGGCTGATGGAGGCCTTCAAGTGGCCTTTAGACTCCGTCACCGGAGTTGGTAACTGACTCTAGTTTTCTTTTTGTTATTTAGTAAAAACAAGTTACCTACTCATTATATTTGCACAAGGGAGCGAGTGCTAACGATGGCAACTGCTGCATTCGTATCGGAGCTAAAATAATTTTAACTTTTATTTCCACCATTTCAAGTTTTAACTGGCTGGCAGCAATTGATTCAAAAAGGAAGGGAGAGTCAATACAAGAATCAGTGCCGTGCCATTAGAGAGTTGGTTGATGATGATGATATAATCATTAATTCATAAAAATCACACACTCTGCTTAACTTTAGTTCGTTTTATAGATAATAATTATGTTTAAATCATTATCCAGTAAAAGTACCTACTATAGAAAATTATATTTATATTGATGTCATGAAAATTAATTTGATGTCTTATTATTGTAAAAATTATCAACATCAACATCATCATTGTAAAAACACTGTTGAAGATACAAATTTGCAATAAATAATTCGAACTTAGGTTTGTTTGGAAGCTTACCGTCCAATTATAATCCAAGAATGTCTTTTAAACCTTTGTAAGTGTAAATACCTTTAATATTCAATTGATATAAAAATACTGGTTTAATACGAAAAAGCAACAAGCAATTTTAATTCAGGTTCGGTTGAAAGGTTACCGTCCTACTTTGATACATGAATACCTTTTATACCTTTGTAAGTCTACTTAGCGATCTGCCCCGGCTTCGCACGGATGCTTTAACTATACGCATAAACCTTCCATTTGAATCACTCTATCTATTGATGAAAATCACTTTAAAATCTGTTGCGTGGTTTTAAAAATCAAAGAGTACATACTTACTACACACAGCTATACAGACTCATAAGAGACCTAGTACGAGGGACATAGCATAGCCAAGCCAAATTGTACACAATAGTTAAGCAGGTACTACTTAACTATTGTACACAAACAAGTTTACAACAAAGCTTACAATTGTGTGTACAATTTGTAAGCCTAAGTAGCTAACCAATTACTTGCCTAAAATATCCAAATAAACATTATGTATTATGTATACATACGTACAAAGGAACAAACAGACGGACGGAGAGAAAGCGTCCTGTCTTTGTTTAATAGGTACTCTAAGTATAGAGATCATGTTAACATCAAAGTATAACCGCATACCACAAATAGTTTAATACTATCAGGCATTCCAACGTTATACTAAATTTGCAAAACTATGCCTCCACCACACGCATTCACAATAAAAACTGTAAAGTTTCACTGCTACGATAGGTCAATAAACTCTCGCAGCATCATGAAACTATAAACGGAGGCGACTATAATGCTAAGAGCTTTATGAATACTTTTTTGATACAGAATGGCTCATAATAAAATTACTACTGGTAATTTTTTAGAGTCGAGTTCCCTCGCCTTATTAGCTAAATTGTTGATTGAAATCACCTAAAAGGTGATAAATTAGTAGCTTTGGTTTAATTGCAATTTAAATGTTAAGCATATTTTTTTGGTCTCAAATATATTCCATAATCAGGTTGTATCTATATTACTTTTAAAAATGTATGATGTATGTGATGTCAGATGATTTGATACTTGTTACTTACGTTGAGCGGTAAGAGTTTATATTTTGAAACTTTATTCTTAAGATCGCTGTTCGAATATTCAAACTTTTCTTACCATATCTGTTTTTCGTTACTTCATGGTACTGTGGACGCAGCGCATGACGTCACACCGCGTAGCACTGGCGTAGCCGTAGCTTTCTCGTAGCACGTTTCGGTGTTTGCCAAGTCGACCTGCTGATGCCAACTGTGCCTAGAGTTTGTGAGTCGAGAAATAATTATTGTTGCTCAGTAAAGTGCTATTAGATAGTTATTAGATATTATGAGCAGTTTTTGTATCAAAATGTACGCTTCAGGTTGTCATCAAAAAAATATTTTAATTATTTTTAAAGAAGCTGTTTTTTATATCGAAATACAGTAATTTTAGTAAAACTGATTATTAAGGTAGTCTACTGTAATAATAATAATAATAATAATAATAATAATAGTATTATTATTATTATTATAATTTTTTTTAGATTTTAATCTACTCGGTTTACTAGAAACCGGATTAACTGAAGTGCACGGGCCTAAGCCAAGTGCATATCATTGTCTACTTAATTATGTCCAAATGAACGTTCATTATGAAGGTCCGTATGTAAAAATTTTCTAACAATTCTGCAGGTGTTTAAAATAGCTGCTTTCTGGAGAAGAGCATACGTATGTTTAGGAAGATCTAATAAGGCAAGATATTGAAGTAGTTGTTTTGGAATTACACCTGTAGAGGACAATACTATTGGGACTATAGAAACCTTGTTGAGGCGCCACATGCGAGTGATTTCGTTCTTTAAATCAACATATTTGGACAGTTTCTCAGCAATGGTGCTCTGTAGGTTGTGAGTGTTGGGTATAGCAATGTCAATTAATAGAGCCGTGTTATTACTTTTATCTAAGAGGGTTAGATCGGGTCTATTGAAATGTGTGGTCTTGTCTGTCAGAATAGCTCTATCAAATTATTATTATTATCATTACAGTACTTTAAAGGTTATTTGTTAAAAAATGCTTTTCTCAAATATTTATAATCTACAACATTATAATGTTATTTGAGATTTCAAAAAGATAATACGATTGCCCTGTTGATTCCCACTGCTGGGCAACGGCCGATGTTTTTTATTATTATTGAACTGCAATAGCATAAACAGATGAAAAAACAAATAAAATAAGAATGTCCATTTTATTTACTCCAAAGTTACGAAACTTTCAAACACAGAAACCCCTTTACAAAGTTAACAGTAGGGAGCCTTTGAACTGTCCCTTATTTAGGGCGTAGCTGAAAACGAATGGAACTTTAGAAAACTTGGCGATTTTGTGACAAATGAACTTGAAAGTAACTTACAAGGGTAGAAAAATGTGTATTGTGAAGCTAGTTTATCTACCATCAGTCACACTGTTTTTTTGTGACTAGTTTTGTCTGTATTTCATCAAAATAATTATGTTTTGCACAAAATATTTTTTGTATTTTGACAATCTGTAAGCCATTTTGATTTTAAATAAACCATAAACAAGTCTATAAGTAGGTACTTGTACATTATGATGGGTCGTCATCTCGTTACCTTGATTTTATTAGTAAACATTTTGGTTTTCGTTCTGACGCGTGCTTTTTTTACAGCTTTGTGTACCTTACAAAAAATCTGCATGAAATTGAACCAAATGAATTCCGTAAGCCCGATAAGTTATTTAAAACTGTTTATTTATCAATAAAACTGTTAAGAACTATCTACAGATAACTCATCTGATCTAGATAGCCAACACGGCACGTACATGTATGTATTTGAAAACAACAACACCTGACATCTAAACTATTTCTCAAAACAAGTCACCCTAAGCCATATACTGTTGATAACAGAGCTAATAAACTTAACGATACTTGAACTTCGCCGCCAATGAATAAAGCTCAGGCTTGACGCTCGAGTTTCAACTGTCTCTGTGTCTGTTGTTTCAAATTCGAATCAAAAATATTTTTATTCAATAAAATAACTAGGATCAAAGTGTGAAACGTTTTTAATCCAGGTGAATTCAGGCCAGTACCACGCGCCTTAGCCTAGAAAAATCTGTATACAAACTCGGCCGGGTTTCTAGCTTTTTTTTTATCTTCATCAAGAAGTTTCCGTGTGGTGCCAATCCATCTCGACATTTTCATTTATCACGCTTTGCAAACTTCATGTTGATAAAATCTTTCACATCGTCAAACACAAAACCTGTGTATACTTACTCGTATCTATACGTACACTTACCGCATTGTCAGACGCTCTCAAAGTATCAGGTGTGCAACATGAATACCTAATCTTAATGGAGTAGGTACATGATAAGGGACGGTATAAATCATCGACTGAATGTTTTACACTCCCGGTGGGAAGAAGCAGATTGTGACATGGAACTTTGTCTTTGGGCACTTTATTTTATGTTTTATAAAAGATTTGCGGTAATTTATTTTCTTCTAAAAATTTAAGTATTTTGAGTAGGGTATGTATTTGAAATATTTATTATCTGGTAGCGTTGAAATTAATAATAGTTCTTTAACTATATTTTGTTTTGTATTAATAGGATTTATATTTTGCAAAATAAATCTTCCAAATTTCATGCTATAAAACTTAGTAGCATAGTGCTACGATTATTTCAATATGATTTATCTATGTTACCAATTACAATTTTTAAATTATAAATAACACCGTTTTGATCAAATTCTTAAATAAAATTTAAAATTTGTTGCTGCGAGTAATTATTGTGCGTTCCGGTGCCCGAGCCCTTCCATATATAAATTTAACCTTATAACTAAAACACATAAAGTACGGTCACTAAGCGCCTACTCTAATCTAAATTAGCTTCTCCAAAGCCTCCTCATATACAGTTGAACTTATCGTTTCAATCAACGAAAGCACCCAAAGCAAAAATAAAGGTACAATTTTATTTTCATTCGTACAGAAACGTTTCTGTCGCCCGAAATGAAATTATTTTCTAAAAAGTCCCGGTTAGATAACGCTTTTCCTGCATCTGTATCCGAACCAACCTATTTAAGATCTTATACCTTTCACACTACATCCGATTTTACCATGATTTTCGTTTTACATTTTGGGATACTGCAGTCTCAAACAAATATCTTACGTATCTGTGGTTGGATAAAGTTGCTAATCGCATGAGTTTTGCTATGAAAGAACAGGCACCACCGTTCGTCACGTTTAAATATGATTTATGCAAGTAATTTAGTTAAGTACATATAGACATTACGAGCTCTCAGTGGAAGATAGATTAAAATGTTCTGCGGATGAAGGAGCCTTTGTGAAGTATCCTTGTTTCACCAGTTTGGTATACCGCTATAAATTACTGGTGCAATTTAAGTTCGTGACGTAATTATGGTAAAATAAGGCAGTAATATACATGATTATCATTTAATTCTCGTATAGTAAAATAAAGACGGATAATTTGATTTAAAAATAAAATAAACACCCAAGGAAAAAGATATTTTATGTACTTTTTGAATAAATCATTCACTCAACACATAAAACTAAACCGTAAGTCATAGACACTTGAAATTATAATTAAGTGTGTTTTTCAGAGTCTGAAAGCCTTATTATTTTATTCATCCATTCAATTAAAATTTGTCATCGTCTTTATTTTCATTGACATAAGAATGACAAGGAAAGTCAATCCTAAAATGAAAGTTTCTTTAATGAATAAGGTAAGAGTGGACTGAAAAAATAATTTCCATTGACCTCTAAAAAAGCTGAAAGGTGTTTTTGTATGAAAATAACATGACGCAAAGTCGCAAGAGTTCCACTGTTTTTATAAAACTGTCGGCAAACATGATACTAGTAGGCAAGTTATGCGACGTTACATGTAACATTTACATAAAGTGGGTTCAAGGCTGTTTAGTAAGTTCCACTTGTATTAACAATTGATGAGAGACGCGCGGCCAGAAAATAATAATTCAGCATCCCATCAAATAATGTTTTTTTGCTAACCAGCTCTTTTGCTGAGTTAACAAAAATAAGAGTTACCAAACACGAAATAGTACTGAGTTTATTTATACCTTATAGGCCTAATGGCAATCCATTAGGTAATAATTTTCTAAATACAGTAGTGTAAGCGACTACTATACTTTATTTTTTCACTTTACTAATAAATTAGAATTCAGAGCTTGACTTTAATATAAAGTATGATTTACATTAAGTCAGTAGCAAAGTCAGTGCTGACTCGATACTGACCTAATGTAAACGCTGTCGGGTCAGTACTGACTTCAAATTCTCGCGAACTGACCCTTTGTAAACAGAGAAAGTCAGTTCTCAAAGTCAGATCCGACTTCATTTAGAATCATGCAGTCTAATGAAAATCACTCTAAGAAAGAGATTCAAGCGTGATATAGCGACAATTAAAAAAACTTTTCTAGTAACGCACAGTTCACGCATGTTTTATTGACGAAATAATTAAGGCAATTTTGGTTTAAAAATCTTTCCACTTACACCACACACCACTATGACTCATATTCATAGCCTTGCCTGGAAAACTCTTTAGTGTATCACGTGACCGTCACGTGACGTCACATGCTACCGTCGTGAATTGACAATCGTATTTGTAATCCGCACCTTTAAACAAATATCATTCATATGCAAATTGTTGTTAAATAAACATTTGTTGACTGACCGTATTGAGACATTTAATGCGTTAAGTGGTTGTTGTTTAAATATTAACTGAAGGATTACAATTTGCATGATAATATCGTTAGGCTCTGAGGGACTGACAATATTATATATTTATTATGCAAGTCAATATTATAGTTTTAGGGTTTTATTCATAATGCTATAAATCTTTGTTAGCTAATGTGTCTTATAAATCTGTCATCGTTTTTGTTCTTTGTCATAAGAATGACATGGAAAGTTATGACTTAAGTATGCTTAGCGAAAAGCTAAAATGAAACGACGTCTCCATAAAACGACTTTCAAACTACGTTAATTTTTGCACGTTTAAATCGCTCAAGCCCAAAATAATCTAGGCCAAAATAATACTTCGCGTTTCTCTAATTTTCAGTCAAACTAATTCAGTACCCAGTAACTCAGCACTATTAAACTAAGGATTAATTAATTTGAGACGAAACTCAGTTTTGACTACACCTAGCTTACTTGTGGTAGTTGCGGTTAGTTCAAGTTGCCGTGTGCGTTGTTCAAGCTCAAACTAAACTACTAAAATAACTTTAATAATCAACATCTTAAGGTTTATTTTACATTATTCTTAAAATTAGGTGAATATAAGGTGGTGGGTCACTACGATGATCGACTCAAGGTGAAGTCACAAGCACATACGTTTGAAAGATACTTCGGTATTGTATAAGCTACCGCAACCACATTGCAATGATTATCGCGTTACGATGGTTACACTGTTACGATGGATGCGACATTTTTGTATTACTTAAGTAGCTAGGTAAGTAAAAAAAATGACGATCGATTGAGTTACGATACCGAATCTCAACAATCTCAGAATACGGATGATACGGACATAACGCTACGACACAGAGTAAGCTATACTTAGTCAATAATTACCAATAATTACTTAATTATGGTTAGTATGACCAATAATTACGCTACGTTTGTTTTCGCCGTTTCTGCCTTGATTTTAGCAACTTACCTCGCCTTTTCATCAGGTGGGCCGTACGTTTAATTGCTACCAATAAAAGAGGTGTAGCGAAAGGCATACCTAAGAGTTGCGTCACTTAGAGAAATGTGTCCTTTCCATTAGCATTAGCCTTCATTATTTCTTACTCTCCTGCAAACCATTGTAAAAAAATACTCCCAAAACTAAGCACAATTGTTTTTCCGTTTCTGCCATGTTGAAGTAGGTAACCACTTAATCGACCGCAAAACATGTTGCGTGAGAGATAGCCATTCGTATCTTTGCACTTGCATGGGAGGGCATCTCAGGAACTGCAAGTTAATCGCCGTATATTACGTCCATGCATCATTAGGGGGCCCTAAATAAGGAAGGTGTCAGTGAATTTGGGAAAAAATTGCGGTAAATCATATTGGTGGATGTTATTAAGATGTCCGAGTGGGGCAGTGAACAAGCGAAATTGGAATTTATAGCGGCCAGTATTTTTGAACTATCTTAAAAAAAAATATTAAAAAAAGAAAATATAAAAATTTACAAAACGGTAAGTACACACAGTAAGGTGAGGTAAAGACGGTAAGGTACAAACCTTTAAGTAATACTTTCAAGTTAGGGTAATTTACCGTAGTCCAACTAAAATTAGTCAACTCTTTTGTGTATTTGGACTTCAAAAGTTGTAAATAAAAACATCAATTTTCAGTTGTCCAGCTTACTTAATCTGGCTTGCAAAAAAAGTAGTTTTTTTTCTTTAATTCCTTTATAATGCAATGCTTCGAATCAATATGCAAAGGAAGAACAGCGGGTTAATCAGTTTGAGATGGAGATCAATATAAATTGGTCACTAACGAACAAAAAGAGACATGATCAACCCGCAGGATTTGACGCAAAACGTGGTTTAGTTATCGGCACGAAAGAAGGAGAATATGCAAACAATAACACAGACTACGGCCGGCCTTGCAATGCAAAAGGGCGTTATATAATTTAAATATCATTTAAATTATATACCTACCATTTGTGTCAGCGTTTATGACAAAAACCTGAAAATATGCACAGCTCTGTAGATATTATTATATTTGAACGCGCTCTGAACTGCCCCGTGTGAAATAGTGCTCGATCGAATGTTCAATCCAGATGTTGCCAACGGCGTCGTGTTTCACAAGTAGTGTAAAATCTTGTTCAATATGCCTTCGGGCCTATAATTCTGTTACTTGCAAATATTGAATAGGTTTTTCGTAAAATGTAATAGTAGAAATCACTCGAATAATTTAGCTTTAGTTGGAATAATGCACAAGTTTTAACTTACGCGTAGTTACTTGTACTCTATGCAAAAATTACTAGCTTACTTTTAAGCTAGAGCGATTAGGTCATAATCTACTACGGCTAAGCAGACCAAATCCATGTACCTTTTTTTTTTCACCATTTAACCGTTTGAGAGTACTACTGGCATGGGAATAGAAATGAGACGATCAAAACCGCTAAATCACCAGTGCTCTTGTTGAAAACTTCAAATTAAAAAATAATAATAATAATAAAGCTTTGCGTTTTCTATTAAATAAAAAGGTTTGTATTTTGTTTTCTTTTGTCAGCACTAATGAATCTATAATAATTGTTTTGTACTTTACAATTTAACTCTATACTTAAGCGTATAAGCTAGCTTAAAACAAAATGAAACAAACGTAAGCAACAATATCAGTATAAAAAATATCTATGCTGTCGCCAGCTTTTTGCCAGTTCAAAAATGGCTTTTTTCTTTGTCGCTGCACAATATACGCGCAGCACTCGGTTTTCAATTAGCGATATAGAGATTTTCCACGTCCATGCCGTAATCTGAGCTGAACCACAGCACGGAGGTAGCTGGTTCACTCCGCAATCACCACTGATTACTTGGTGGTTTAATTACAGGTCTAACAAGAACTAAGCTACCTAGCGTAAAACTCTGACCCAAATCTTAGGAACTGATTTTATACGTGAATATGAACTGATTTCATATGAACTTACATTATATGGATGATGTAAAATAAAGATGTACAGATAGGTAGATTATGATAGATATGTCGCATTTTTAACTTTGTATTTGTTTTTGTATAATTACGTCTTGTTTTATGTACTTACAGAACAGAAACATAGTGTTGTTATTATTATAGAGGTAAGGAAAATAAAGTGAGTTGGCTATCGTATTTGCCGTGCTATGCGGTACTCCTGCGTAACGGAGGGAAAAATGTTTCAGATATTTACCTAACTGCCAAGCAGTATTGAAATTGATATTCACGAAACGGTACATGACTAAAATTATGAATTGCACGACTCCGACTTTATTCCTAATATAAATAAGGCAAACACATAGAGTAAGATTTTATGGTCTAGTCTAGATAAATTAAGACACCAAACTGTGATAGGTAAGTAGGTACTACTTGCACAAAATAATCACAACAATTATTTTTCTACGTGTGGTGTGAAAGCACTTTTATTTAATGTGTTAAACGTTCCCTGAATGCGAAAATTCAAATCTTTTTATATTAATTTTTTCCACCCATAAACGGTTTCAATTTTGCCGGTAGGTAGTTAAAACGCTAGAAATGGTAATGATCTGTTGGTGGCGGCCATCTTGCCATTACTTGCTCATGATGCGCTATTTGTATGCGCCTTGCTATTTGAGGCATTTTAAAAATGGAACGCATTTTGCAGTTGGCGTAATGGTAAATTGGCATTCGAATTTTGAATATGACTGAAATAGGAGGTTGCGTTTGTTCGTAGTTTTTTAATATTTTTTTGGATTCTGCATAAAAAAAATACCTGCCTTAAATTTTGTATTAAGTAGGTACAGTAAAACCATAAAATTAGTTTCGACTATTTAATTGCTATTCGCGTGACTCAGACTCTGAGCCATTAATCTCATGGATACCTCTTAGCTAAACAAATAGAAATGCACGCGATCTCTCGTGTCCTACTTACTTTATAATGTACTTAAGTATTTACTCGTTCTTGTTTGCAATTGATTGTATTAAAAAAAAATCCTTCCAAACTATCCTACTAATATGTAGATGCGAAAGTCTGTGTGGGTGTGTTGTTGAATTTTTGTTACCACGTATCTCCGTGATGACTTTACCGGTTGTGATGAAACCTACATTTAGGTTTAAGTTCTGAAATAACACATAAGCTATTACTTTTATCTCGGAAAACAGTCCTATTCTTGTGGGATAGAAAAAAAACTGCGAATACGCGGGTGAAGCTGCGTGGGTTAGCTCGAGTTCCATCAAACTCTTCTTGGTCTAGAAATAATTAAATGTTTTTTTATCGTTGTTTTGCCTTAAAGTAACAAAATACTTAATATGCAATTTTGCGTCTACCACGCACCGAGCAAAGAGCTACATAATAAATAAAAGTTAATTGTTGAATATGACGTACTTAAATGCAAACCCACAAAAATATTTTTATCAACCTGAATAGAGTATTTACAAAATGAACACAGGCATTTCAAACGCTTAAATAAATTAAATTGATTTTTTAATAATCTGAAATTAATTGGTTTTGAGTTAGACACATTGAATAGTTAATACCCATAAAGCACATAAAACAGGTATTAGTATAGTATAGATAACTATTTTATATTGCATGAAGCGTTGAGTTTGAGCTTGATATTTGCATGTCAAGATTCAAACTCGTGCGTCTTTTTGAATGCTTTGCGGCAAAATAAACATGTGTATCGTTACCTTATTAGACTTACTCGTATGTTGGATTCGAACATCGACATCTTTTTTTTTTAATGGCAGTCTGTCTGTTTAGACAATATTGCCAGTGTCAAGTAATGTCGACGTATACACGACCAACATCTGGAATACCTATTCTGAGAAATATGAAATGTCAAATACAAGAAAACTGTCATTTTCTTGCGAATAACTATTTGGAGAATAGTGCCTATTCGAGCTTGGTCGAATCCAGCCTTAGCATTAGAAACTTCCTACATAGGTAAAATAATAAGTTCTTACTAATAAAATAAAAAAAATCATAATCAAAAATTATTTATTTCAGTAGATTCACAAGGATCACTTTGAAACGTCTTACAAGCTAGGCTAAAAATAATAATATGTGATAAGATCATGCCGAGACGTTGTTTTCTTATGACGCCGTGTGCATACGCTCTTAAGTTTTGTATCGTATAATCAAATAGGTAAAGTATAATGAATACTAATTTGTTGTAACTTCCGTCATGTCTCACAATTACTGACCTACTGGGTTAACTGACCCTAAAAAAATACGTTCCAGTAACTTTAACGTTGTAATTTGCATAGAGTAATACTTGACCCGGGTTATTTGCGTATTTTTTGTCGGCGTTGACGTCATCCCAAAAGACGAACTGCTCATATAACCAGGCTGTTGGTAGTTCCTTGAAATTTCAAGAAGAAAATATTTTTTTATCATTTATGAAAGTCGTTATAATTTACAATGCACAAACAGTAAGATCTAGTTTATTGATTTATTATAAACTCGCTAACCATATAACAAAATAGTTCAAAGACAATTTGACTGTGACAATTGGTTGCCTATAAATACAAAAATGCATTGACTCATTTCCAAATAATACCTTGCCACATGAAATCTGAATAATCAATGTTACCTTAGAAACCGAAATGCTTTACTCAATATCACGTCAAAACCAACTTCACACTCAAAAATTCAGTCAATATTCACCGTTGCTTTTCGTGGTTGCTTTTTTTATTAAACAGAGCTGTAATGGAGGTATAGGTACATTGTTTGCTTAATTTATGTGTAAGAATACAAATGTTTTCTGTTAGCTGTATAACGTGCAATAGCAAATTGAATGGACCTTCAAGAGAAGCCATAGTAGTCGTAAGAACAACAAACTAGTGTTTTCCTCTTTTCAACCTAGTTCGCCTATTATGCCCAGTGTTGAAATCATGTGTTTTGTTGCTTCGGAGCACTTAAGCTGTCGGTTCATTTATGTCAATGAACAACTGTGTCAGCAGGCTATACCTAATAAAATAAAGGCCTTATTAGAGGCCTTCTAAGGACTATAAACTCCATTCCCGTAGCTGACTCATATGAACTTATTACTTACCGTTGGAATCACAAAATCACTGGCGGTATGGCAATGGAAGTCATCCATCCAATCCTGAAAGTTATGGGCTTGAAACCGCTTGTGCTTCAACATATTTTCTATGTATTAGCGCAATAACAATGCTCTCAAACGGCGTAGGAAAACATCGCAAGAAAACCGACATTATCAGAAACTTAAAAAAAAATCAAGATACAATATTGTGTCATCCACCGAACCGCATTAGTTCCGCCTGGTGGATTATGACCTCAATTTTGCCTCAATCATTTTCTCTTGGCCGGTGTCACAGCAGTGGGTACATTAGAAAGCTGTCATGAAAAAGTTTAGAAACCTAGTTCAAATCGTAGAATAAAAATACCTTGGTTGTTCAAATCAGCCAAACAAAATCAACTAGAAACTATTTCTATTCTACCTCGTTTTTTGTCGTAAAAGAGTTTTTGCTCAAGATCAAGATAAATCAACCACTGCACAAAACAATAACTGAAACGTTTGCGTAAAAGAAAGGGCGCGCGCCTATCAGTTACATCATAAAGCATAATAAATCTCGTAGATCCTGCAAGAGATCAACCTGCCAGATGATGAATGTGTTTCTTTACATTTATCTCGGCTGTGTGGTTAAAAAGACACTTTGTACATACGCATAATAACTAGTGTCTCAATCGAAGATACCTGTTAAATAAAATAAAAACGCTTTATCCAGGTGTTTGTTTAAATGTAACTAGAAACTCGATATATTAATTTAAAATCACAATGATCATTTTCAAACTTTTTATCACGTCGATGCGGGATTTTTTTTAAATTAATTTGACTATCGCCGCTCTGAACAATATAATATTCAAAACTTAGTCTACATTTATTTCACTACTGGCATATTACCTTTGAGTCAGCGATTTCACTTACTTTTACTTCTGCATTAAACACAAAATAATAGAGATATAATATAATAATAATGCAATATAGAGCACCGGTGGCCTAGGCCTAGCCTTCATCGCCTTCAGATCTCAAGACGTGAACGTGAACCCACGACGGGTTCGAAAACCCCGACGTGCACCAATGGATTTTTCTGTGACGGTGAAGAAAAACATCGTGAGGAAACCGGTATGTCCAAGAACTTCAAATTCGAAAGACATGTGCCATCCACCAATCCGCATTGGGTCCGCGTGGTGGAATGACCCAATCACTCTCGCTTGAGAGTAGGTATCCCAGCAGTAGGAACATTAGTAGAGTAGTAGTAATAGGCTGTAATGATGAATATACACAAAAGGAAAGCTTTAGTATGTAATACCTACCTATCCTTATAAAGACTTTGTAGATAACTATAGACACGTCAGCTCTAAACGCTTGTCATTACTCATATTAACTGGAATAATATATTAATGTTTCATAATGACGAGCTGTTCAACGACCACTTTGTAGGCAACTTTTGTACCAGGAATATGACGCATTTGAACGGATGAACAGAGATTTTTCTGCAGTGAATAATTATTTGAATACTTGTAATTTTTTGAATCATGATAAGATCAAAGGAAATTGAACGATTGACTGAACGGGCTGGGCCCAATGCTATAAATGTCAGTGGCGTTAAAAATGAAACGATATTTAGTACATAGCTTAGTAGAGACCTTTTTATAAATTACAATTCCTATTCAATTATCCATAAATATTAATTGACTAAAAGTGACCTAGTTAGAGAAAAAAAATTGATGTCAATACATGAATACAAGGATTTCCCAAACTTAAACCCTTTTATAACCTTCCCTATCGCGATAATAAAACTAAGTCGACAAATAGTTATATAAATTCTTATAAAATTATATTAAATTATATATTATATTATAGCTTTTACTTTTTATTTTTATTTACTCATATCAGCCCTTATTTATGAAATGCAATATTGCAATGTCACACTTTTCGACCTAGTCGTATTTTTGATTGATTGGTTTGGAAAGTGATCAGTTATATAAGTACAACTTAACATTTCCAAACTATTCGAAAATACCAATGTTTGAATCTATTTATCTCTACAATAAAATTATGAGGATGTTTCATTGTGATGAAAAAAATAGCTGTGAATAAAAATACTAAACTCGATATAATTTTAGTTTTCCTGGTAGGATCTATATAGCCTAAGGTATTTATAAATGTCCGAAGGTCGATCCGACCTGTTGTAGTGAGTCATACTGAAATTAGGGCATTTCGTTTTGCGGTAAACGTATCATTGATCAATAGTGTTGGACGTAGAGCCGATAAAAATAAAGTCCAATACTTTTCGGTGATGGATTTGTAACTGTCACGTATAGATTACTAAATATTGTGGGAAATTTTAGAGATGTGCAATAAAATGGTTAGTACTGCCTCTCTGACTACTCTTAAACAGGCTTAAGAATCCCATCTAGCGGGGTATCCCCATAAAACAGTTGACATGTAAACTCTATAATCACAGTTGTGAGCATATTTCTAATTTGTTATAGTTTTAAATAAACTATGCAAAGTCGATAATTGATCTTTTTATAGTCTACACTCGGCACGGTACCTTGATATTATGTAAATTAAATTTCTGAAATTCACTATTCTATTTACGTAGGTACAGCATTAATACGCAGCAAATAGTCCAAGGCCTAAAATATAAACACGAGTGTTCCTCAGGAAAATGAATCATTTGCGTAACTTTTACGCCAAACGCAAAGTTATTTCACCTTTATGGCAAAATTATAGGGTAGCTTCGAATAGAATGGGGTTCAAACGTGACTAATGTTAGATTACGTGCTAATTCCACAGTCGTTGGTATTACAACCTTGACCCGCAGTCTGAGTCATAGGACTATGAGACTTATAATAGCTCGATTCCTTTTATAACTTACCATGAGTGCCTACTTTTATGTCGTAGTAAATGTCCGGCATTGTGTCGTCGGACGGCAGACATTGTGTTTCGATGAATGATTTCACTGAATTCATCAAGCGAACAGTATTTTTATTATGACTAATTAAGTACGAGTACTTAGAATACGAGCGTACATTACGCTTTTAGAAATTGTTTTTAGCATCCACAACTGCCACGACGACCACGAGTTTTTCTCACATTATGCGCTAGGCTATGGCGATTATTAGGTTGAACTGTGATGGCTTTGAAACAGGTCTTAAAAATTTGTTAAAAAGTTATAGGCATAAACTGTTCGAATAACCTGGACACCGGATAGTAAAGGAATGTCTCTTGCATTCCTAGTAATGAAGCACAAGAAATTACTATAATTTAAAATTTTTAAAATTATTTCATGAACTGCGTAAAATAATCATTTTTTTGTAATGATCTAAAACTCAAGTCGTGTCTAAAATTTTAGACATGCTACAAAAATATTTTGTATATTGTGAATACTGTGTAAATTTGTATGTCGAATAGTTCTTGCAAGCCGAGCGAAATGCATACTTCAATAGCGACGAAGCGTGCACAGAACATACTCGTACATTTGCAAGAGGATCTCGTATCGCAGATGTGAACAAGGACAATGCATAATGTATTTGACTAAAGTTTTTGATATTAACTTGCCTAACTTTTTTTGTTATAAAACTTAAAAAATCAATAAGCACAAATTCATAATTGTATTTGATTACATAGCAGTTTCGTAAAATAATTAAGAATCAAGATAAAACAAAAATTCCCGGCATTTTAAGGGAAAAAAACAAAATTTAAATACCTTAACTCTGTATATAAAAACATTGATCTTGAGTTAATGGAATTTCGCCATGTGTCTAGGGGGTAATTTTCACTTAAAACGGGATATTTACCATGATTTGTGAGTTTTATTGATTCCCGATATTTCGGCGCAGTTACATGCACCATGATCACGGGAGAACTGAAGTCTTTGCGGGTAGCTCTTATAACTATTGACAGACAAATCTGTCCACCCTCTTTCTTAGTCTTTTATTGCGACCGATACTACCATCGGTTTCATTCTCACACACAACTCGATTTCGACACACGACACTAACAGTATCAGGGCGCACAGGCGGTACCACCGGTTTTTGTCTCCTACACATTCTCACCACAGGATTCCAGACTCCAGACAATTTAAAACCATCTTCTCGATTGAAATTCCTGTGTTTAGGATGGTGGTGAGAGTTAGCATGCAGATACCGGTCCGTATGCGTAGGTTTGCGGTAAACAGAGTGGCCTAAACTACCATCTTCTCGAACCTGTACCGATACGTCTAGAAACGCCAAACGACGGTCGTCTTCCATTTCATATGTAAATTTCATCTTACTGTGTACTCCATTAAGATGTGCCAAAAGAATTTCAATCTCCCGTTGCTTCCCTTCCAAAATACAATAAACGTCATCTACATACCTCTTCCACAACTTAACAGGTAAAGGGGCAGTGGAAATAGCCAAGCTCTCAAAATACTCCATCCAAATGTTTGCCACTACGGGAGCAACCGGACTTCCCATTGCTACACCGTCTATTTGGAGATAATAGGTTCCCCTATATATAAAATAGTTGGTAGAGAGAATATGTTGTAACATTCTGGCATACTCTGCAGGGATACCGTTTTTCAGTATTGTCGCCTCTATTACTTTTATACAGTCAGCTATGGGGACATTTGTGAAGAGAGACTCAACATCAAAACTAACCATTGTCTCATTCTCACATACCTCTGCCTGCTTCAGTGTCTGTATAAAATGGCGCGAGTCTTTTACAAAAGACGATGTAAATCCCACTGTAGGTTGTAGCACTCCCGCCACATGCTTCGCTAAATCATATGTGGGTGAGTCTATTTGACTCACAATTGGTCGCAAGGGAGCATTCTGCTTGTGCACTTTAGGTAAACCATACAGTTTGGGCGGCTGGATGTTACGAGGACGCAACAAAAACTTTGTGACCTCATCCCCAATAGCATGCTGACACTCTCTTATTAGTTTTTGGGTACTTCGATGCGTTCGAGCTGTAGGGTTATAATTAACCTGTTTGTATGTGTTGGTATCATTCAGCAAGGTATGGATTTTACCTTCGTATTCAGAGACGTTCATGACCACCGTAGCATTACCTTTGTCAGCTTTCAGAATTATCAGGTCTTTATCTTGGCGCAAGTCACTAAGTGCCAACAACTCTTCGCCCGTGATGTTTGGTTCAGGAGGTTTAGCATGCCGCAGTACAAAGGCAATGTCTTGCCTTAAAGACTCAGCATCACCTGTAGGTATCCTGTTGTACCGGATTACTTCCTCGACACTCCCGATCACTTTTTCATAAGGGATGCGTTTCGTGGTAGGGGCATAATTCAAACCCCTTTCCAACACCTTGAAAGCCGACTCATTTAAAACCTTGTCAGACAAGTTAATAACAGTTCCAGTTTCTGGTGAGTTATCATCATGGTAGGGGACATCTCGTCTTTGCTTACTCAAAAGTGTTTTTAACTTACGGTTTTGTTTTATTGCACTAACTACTCCCGATCGTTGAGCCTGTATGTATGTAATACGGTCTACTGTATCAAAATCCGCTGGCGATAACAACTCACTGCACCTGAAATGTAGCCTGTACAAAACTCCTTGCAACACATGAAACCGATGCCTGCTGTTACGTATCGATTTTCGCAATAATTTAACACTCGCTTGTCGCAGAATACTCGCAGATCCCGGAATGTCATCACGAGATTTAATACGCACGCACACTGGTATTAGATTTGCGTCCCGACACTTCACTAAAAAGTCCACTGACTCTCGTAGGCATTCACACTTTTTTCGCGAGCATTCTAGGTCTTTCACCACTCTAACGACATCCGGCCCGTACCGGTTCGCGATATAGTTTTTAAAACTATCATGGTTATTAACATAATTTTCACTTAAAACGGGATATTTACCATGATTTGTGAGTTTTATTGATTCCCGATATTTCGGCGCAGTTACATGCACCATGATCACGGGAGAACTGAAGTCTTTGCGGGTAGCTCTTATAACTATTGACAGACAAATCTGTCCACCCTCTTTCTTAGTCTTTTATTGCGACCGATACTACCATCGGTTTCATTCTCACACACAACTCGATTTCGACACACGACACTAACAGTATCAGGGCGCACAGGCGGTACCACCGGTTTTTGTCTCCTACACATTCTCACCACAGGATTCCAGACTCCAGACAATTTAAAACCATCTTCTCGATTGAAATTCCTGTGTTTAGTAATCTCGATAGCCTCTTGAACCATTCTTGGTATGTAATGGCGTTCTGTCGAGATTACTTGTGGATTGTGTAGTTCAATCCAGTGATTCGAACCCGATCACAAATCATGGTAAATATCCCGTTTTAAGTGAAAATTATGTTAATAACCATGATAGTTTTAAAAACTATGTCTAGGGGGTGTCTATTTGACATGCCACTCACTCAGGTCACTGTACTTTGATTTGTCTTCGTTTATACGGACACATCACTTGGTGCGTACAGAATTTAGAACAGCTTTTAGATTCAATTATGAGTTCCTACGGTTTTTATATCGCTAGTCAAGGGATTTATGTCAAAATTTAAGCGGACTATCAATTTTTAGTTTTATTCCTAAATAAATTTTATTTAAATATTTTAAAGGAATCTTGTTTTTTTATAATAATTTGCTGATCTTGCTAAAAGTCAAAAACAGCTGGACCGATTAAGCAAATTTTGTAATTAAAATATTTGTCCAGGCAAGGTGAGAAATAAAGTGAGTGAAACCGCACGGGATTGCTAAAATTAGTTTGATTGCAGCCTCTAGAGTCTATAAAAAACCAAGTTATTTATATCACGCTCTTTGTCTACTCCTTGCGAACAACAATTTTATACCCAAAGACTGTGCAGGGTGCATTTTTCCAACTTCTATTATTCAGTTTCTAAAATACACTCTCATTTATTCTGGTTTAGGTTCAATTTTGGTTGCTCGAGGCAAAACAAATAAGTCAACGTCGTCACCTGAGCAAACGGAGCGCGGCCCCACAACAGGTTTTTATCAATTTTCTACTGAGTGCGTCTGGATCGAGAAAAACACTTTAACTGAAGATGTGGACTTTATGCTGCTTTAAAACTCACTTTTATTTCAGTGTGCGATTTCAATGTGATTTCCTCTACGTGCAAAACGTCTCCGAAATAAAATTAGTTTATTTTTTATTATCGTCTGCAAAAAGACATAATGTCCTTTGAATTTTTGGATCAGTATTCACGTAGGCGGTAATGATATCTGTCTGAAGTAAACAGTATTAAAAGTTATTTTCACCGTGTCTTAGTATGATTCAGCATTTACGTTCTACAGTTTTAATATATTATTAGAGTAAAATAATATTTGTGTCCGCATGGGTGATTCATATTCGAGCATTTCCCTCGGCCTTGATTATATTTGGCTGTTATATCTACATAAATACGTAGTTGTTTGGTATGTAGGTATATTGATTAGAGTAGTGGGTAAACCAATCATTGGGACAAACAGTCTTGGCACGCGTTATGTAAACACAGCCATTTCTTTGCTTACACATATTATGATAGAGAAAATTGTTTTTGTTTAGTTATTTGCCATTACAAGATGGTCTAATAAGCCTTGTATTTGGTTTTGTTGGACGTGGGGTGAGTTGTGGTCGATTTTCTTTTGCAATTTTCTTGCTAAGTCTTGTGAGGAAATAGCAAGTCAGTTGAAGTTTGTGAATGATGGTTAATGGTAGACTAAGTTCGTATGAGTCAGGCTAACTTTGGTGACGGAGTTCATGGGCCGTCAAAAAGACGATTTCAATTGACTGTGTCAATATTTCAGGGTAAATTTGTTTCGTCAAGGATTTGAGATTTATAAAAACGCCAGACGTTAAGTCTGAGAATTAGATAAAAGCGCTTTTTTTTAAACGGATTGTTCTTACAATTTCCCTGTTTTGTCTAAAACGACAAGCGAGTAATAATACTACAAGTAAAATCTACCTAACGGCCTTCTGAACTGGTATGAAACTAGACGTCCTTGCGTCCTTTCTCTCAAGTTATGCCAGTAATCATGGCACCAGTTTCTAACACTGTCGTATCGTTAGCAAACCTTTCGCAAATCGTTATGCGTCTCTTATTACATCTCAACGTCAAGATGAATTCGGAAGTTTGGAATGACTTAGTCATTTTATCATATAATTGATTATGGCAAGGGTTATGTACCTGGAAATTCACCGGCAACCATACCGGATACAGCGATGCGAGCATAAATAGGTATGGTGTTAGTGCTTCCACGTACGAGCACATCACAAAGGCTCTTCTTGGTACTTGTTAGTCGGATCAGAGGCTTACCAGCCTAACCCTAGTAAAATGCCCTTGACAAGGTTTGTGTTCGTTGTCTGTCCTTGATTTTGTCCTCGTATTCAAATTTTGTTTTTGTCAACAATTTATGCTGTGTGTTTATGTGCAAATCTCCGTAAGCGCTTTACTCTTGTACGTGCGTGTGCATTTTAATAAACGTTTTTATAACATTCCTGTGAAGGATTTTATGCTTATTATTTGGAGATTTATGTTGCTATTCTTCGAGGGTCCTTGCGCAGCGTATCATTTATTAGGTACTTATATGCATTGTGCGTTGTACTAAATACGCATTACACGCCAGGTATATGTATGTTTGGTTACAGTTAGGGTCACAAGATTAGTTTAAAACTACATCGGCATAAAATTACTCAAAATTTATATCTATACTAATATTAAAAAAAGAGAGAAGATTTGTATTTTTGTATTTTTGTTTGTTACTAATAAACTCAAAAACTACTTGTTTGATTTCAAAAATTCTTTTGCCACTAGAATGCTACATTATCCCTGAGTAACATAAGCTATATTTTATTTTGGAAAATAATAAGGATCCCTACTAAAACTTTAATAATGTAACCCAAGGTGTAAAAAAAATTAACCATAAAATGTCTTTCATCGCATGCGCTGCGGAAACTATTGATGATAGAACAAAAAAATTTTCTACAATATTAAAGAACATATTGATATCTACAAAAAAGTCCGCGGTATCATATGTCCAACTATCGTAGTTATGTAACTATAACTACTTTTTTACATTTTTAAAGTTGATAGAAATGCCGACCAAATTCAGACCATATTTTCCATACCTTTATATTAATCCTTATCCAAATAAATCATTTGGTATTCGAGACTGTTTCAATACCTGTAGATAACTGTTTAAATTATTTAAATCAGACATTCCATTCAAAAGTTATGACGAATTATAAAAATGTCTCTCTGCGCGCGCCGCCCCTTGTGGCCTGACAGAGGCGTGCATAATATATGAATAGTGTAGGTAGGTACCTACCTAGTAGTACATAGGTAGTCGCGCTGCTAAAACGCGCGGTCGGCTTCTACCTTATGGATGACTAACGACCCGCCCCAGCTTCGCACGGGTGCTTAAGTTTTCATTGCACCCGTGCGAAGCCGGGACGAGCCGCTAGTAAAAAATAAAGAAACCAAACTGGAGTTTCATAAGTTCTACAGATATTTTTTGTACCAAAGCGAGCACACCACACTCGGTCTTCAAGTTGCACCGGAACGGAAGTCATTCATCATCTCTGCTATAGACAATAACCTTAAAATAGCTAATTAGTTCGTTCCAGACAGTAATAGTCAGATAAAAGCTATATGTATAATATTTATTTCTTACCCATATTTAGATATTTAGACATCAAACAAGTTTTACTGCTGCCTATTGTTATGGTTATTAACTTTTATATGTTTTAAAAACTCTCAAACACATTTTTTATGGATATTTTGTAATGTTTCTAAACAAAATACTATTAAATAATAACAAAATACTTGTATTTATTGTATAACTATTTAATTTAGTTAAAATATTATTAGGTATTTCGTTTGGAAATTGTGTCTAAAATAACTATAACCTTCAGTACAGATCTTGCAAATAATTTGAATAGCTCATTTACTCGTTAATATTCTTTTTAAAGAAACGCCATCTGTGCTAACAACGTTTTAACGACGTTATAGAGCGACAATTACACGCAAGTACCCTATTGAAACTTTTTGCGTCTGCAGCTATATTTAAACGAACTGCAAAATAAAAGTGCTTAGCAGATTTCCCATGTAAATGTGGCTGTGTAGTTAAATTTTAGGCAATAACTTCGTGCATCTCAACACGTAAAATTCGCTCTGAATCTTTTACATCTCTTTTGACTCATTTGAATCACCGTTTTAGCTGTGACCGTGTTGATTGTCTGTCAGCCATTCAGTAACGTCTGCCAATCGGTTGGCAGTAACGCTCGTTGCTTTATGGATCGTTCAAAGCGGCGACGCAAAAGCGGAGCGGAAGCGTCAGCCGCGTGGCGGACGCTGCAATGGCTTAGTAATGACGTCTTGCACACCAAACGCGACCGCGACGCGTCAACACAGCGTTCGCAAAGCCCGCATTTGCTCCGCTTTCGCGTCGCCGCGTTGTTTAGTACGATCCTTTATTGTTGATTGTCAGTAATGAAACGTCTACAATCATAGAAATGTATTGAACAAGGAATTTATAAGTGTAGGTACTCAGTACATAGTTCAATGGTATCAAATTATTAAATTGTACAGTTTAATATATAATAAGTTTTATAATAAGTTTAACACTATTTTAAAAACAAAACCATACTATTTTGTATGTAAACAGAGAATGGTTAAAAATTCTAGAAATATTCAAACCCAGAAATTCATCGGCAGTCGTGAGCAAAAGTGGTGTACAGGAAAGCTATTATTCTCCCTTCTGTTGCGTACAAAATACTTATAGTGCCAATTGTACACATGTTGGTTCCCTCACCATTTCGACTCGCCTTTTTGCTCCCGGTATGGAGATAATGCTCTTTCGATGTCGTCCTTTTTCTTTTTAAAAAGATTGAAGATCTATTTGATAGTAATGGGTGCAAAAGTGCTGGTTCATGGCTTTTACTGATACTTAAGTATTGTGCCTAGAGCAGGACGTATATAGCTCATTTATAATGGTAGAGTTTTTTTGGTAAAATAGATTAAGCAGGACTATATCTATTAAATCAATAATATTGACAAGTAAGAAAGTTCGTGTGAGTCATTAGCCAACTCTTGTGATTGATAATAGCCTGCTTGCAAGCCACTGTTATGGCCGAACATCATTGAAAAAGCCGGGACTGACTGCTAAACGTGCCCTCCAAAGCACGGAAGCGCTTAGTTAAAATTGCCAATGGCGGTCAATATTGTATTTCATAAAATATAATCGTAGTGTTTAATTAAATGCCACATAAGTTTTTATAAAAAAGTCTTTACGTACCGATTTTTCGGTAAAAATGTGCCGCAAAACACAAGGTTTCAACTCAATTTAAGCAGCCTTCATCAGGGTGAAAAATTCTAAAAGTATTTCGAATAAATCAGAGATACAGTTAAAAGTGCAACGAAATTTAAGCACTCTGGAGAACGCTATATTGCACGAAACACCCCCCCAGCTTAAAGCCTGCAACATTACACGTTGAAATACTAACTCAAAAAAAGCAACCACTCCACTTAACAGCAAAAGGAAAACAATTAAGGCTATCGTACACTGCCAAAAAACGCTGCGTCTGCAAAACAAGGTTTTGTGCAATTTAGCGGGCGTGTCGTCGAGTGTCGCCGGCCAATTTTGAACTACAAGTAGGTGGATGTACAGTTTTCGGCTGGTTCTGTAGCTCATTGTCAGGGGAGCATGTATGGCTTATCATCTGTATGCATCACTATTATTATAACTAAATCTCTAGGCTTTGACGGAGATCTCCGAGCAGCCAATTACCTTAATCACTGCGTTGGTCGATGATATACTTTCTTTATGACAGAAAACTGTCGTAATATGCCATCCAGTGGTACATGCTAGACATACAAAATGACATACATGTGATATCTTATATAAAAAAAATACTGAGTCAGATCTAAGCAAAAAATTAACATGACAAACAATAGCTTATAATTGAGCTCCTACTGGCAACGTTTATTAGGTTTTGTACGAAATCAGTCTTAACTTTGAGCTGCAATAAAAGCTCGTATTGGGTCTACTAAATCATGGCATGTCTGCCATAGAAAATACTGCGAACTGTAATGTAGAAACAGAAATACGTGGCCGGCGTGAAACAAGCGACCGTTAATTGAAAACGGTATTTTCCTAATCCAATCATGTTCCAGCTTCCAGGTAGTCTAAAACCTCTATATTGAAAACGAAATTTATAGACCGGGAGAGATAGGTAGAAGATATTCATTCAGCGGGTTATGTAGGAAAGAAAAGTTTATTTAGCGATAGTGCAATGAAAATGTTTGCAAAGATTTGAAATAAACTTGCCAATATTTATAACAGGGGTCTCTTCAACGCATTCTCAATCCTAATTTCAATCCAATTCTAATTTACTGCTGTCAAACGTTTGTACTTTTGAAAACAAAGTAGAATTTGGTCATGAAATGTTGTATTCCAATATTTGTCCAATACCGTTTGTATTCAAGAGTAAGGCCCTGTCTGTGTTAGGGATTTAACTCATTATTGTAATTAACCAGCAACACAATAAAGCAAACGAAGCGAGTGAGATGATTAGCTGTTCAGTATTGTTAATTAACGTTACACCATCTACCGTTAGAATTTTTTTGACATTTTCTTCTTGTAATGATCTGGATTAATTTAGCTATCTATAAATCGTCCACGAGTTTACTATTTTGTTTGTATGTATTATGCTTGTATACACTCATAATAAGTACATATGATAACACACACTTTTTTAAATAGTAATTAAAATAAAAAGCCAAATTCTAATCTTGATTAAAAATAAGAACCGAACAATATGCTTGTAGTATTTCTAATCAACCATTACAACAAAATACAATATTCAGCGATCACAAAGGTTAATAGAATTCCAAGCTAAATTCATATTGGAATTATTCATGTGTATGATTTTATTATGTACTAATAAATCCTTCGACTTCGTTCAAGTGCTTTCGAGACTAATAACGCGGAGTTATTTTGATGAATAGAAAACAGGTACTTAATTTTCATTTCATTTAATTTCACTTTTATATTCATCAAACAAAACAGTCGTATTTGAATTTTTGAATTAAAATTAAATATTATTACACACTTAAACAATAATTACAACATTTTTATTCAAATAAAATGTCAAATATAAATGTCAGAACGGCAAACAGCTATAAAAAAAAATCACAATAAATACTAAAATGAATTTCATATCACTAATGTGCATATCGCGACGCGGAGGAGGAAGCGCGCCGTGTCACACAACCCTGATGAAGACTCTCAAAATTGAGTCTAAACAGTGTCGGTACCTCTTTACCGATACGTGAAAACACACGTTTTTAAAATGAATGTAGTTTACGATAGTGTTATTAGTAAAATTTTACAAAGTATCTTGTAGGCATAGGCACGTATTCTGAAGTCTTGTTTAAAAGTTACACCTTGGCTGAGCTCTGTCACTTACACCAAGTCTCATATTATGAGCCTGTGTAGCTAGGTTACAATGGCATTTCCACATCCACATTCTAACTCTACCTACTACTATCATAGACCTCTTAAGTTTGTGGCATCCACATTGATGTACTCCATCTACAACCCTTGTGGCAAATGATTACGAATAAGAATGCAAACCTCGAGAGGCGATTATATAAGCACTCTCTACAAACTCAATAGAATAACACAGATAGAGAGTCATGTCATTCCCATGCACTGTGGCAAGTTAGGAGAGTCGTGATGACGAAAACTCTCACATAACAAAAGAGGCGAGTGTTTCAGCGCTCTTTGATAAAAAGCTAGCACAGAGACGTTTCACTTCATATCTACTTGCAAAGGAAATAAGGCTTTAGTACGCTGTTTTTTTTTTTCTTATACAACTGAAGTGCCAACTAAGCGTACGGCCCACAAGATGGTAAGCGGTAACCGCAGCCTATGGACGCTTGCAATACCAGAGGTATCCCTCGCGGGTTGCCACCTTGAGGCTAAGATCGAAAGCCTCATGTGCCAGTAATTTCACCGGAAACCATACCCACACCGGAACACAGCAATGCGAGCATTACTGCTTGGCGGCAGAAATAGGTATGGTGGTAGTCCTTCCCCGGACGACCACTTTAGGTCCAACTGAAAATAAAATAAATCATTAAATCATTTATTTAACCAGCACTTAAACAACACTGCGACGAAATGCTTCATGACTGAATAAAAATAATAAACCAAGCATTCTGAATGAGTAATTTTTGTGCTCTGTGCGTGTCTGCTTATTTTTTTCTGTTTGTTTAGCTGTTTATTTTAACAGACATTTATAAGCTAGCTTATGTCGAATTTTACTTGAGTTTAAATTGCTTATAACCAAAGTGATATTGTACAAGAGTGCTATTATTAAATCTGTGTGTGCCTACTTTGCCTGTGCTGCGTGAGAGATTGTCGCATCTGTGGGCTTACTCTTTGTTCTTTGACAATGTTTTGATGAATGTAACTTGGAGTTTTGTGACAGTTTTCTGAATTATACTTCGCTAAGTGAGAGAGAGTGGCTCGAGTTGATGAATTGTGTAAATGAAGGATAAATGCTTCAGAGTTTATTCTTTGATAGAGATTTAACGCATTGTGACAACAAAACATTTTACTTAGACGATTAGTGTAATTGTTGGCACATAATATAAATCTTAACTACTACCACCACCATACCTATTTCTGCCGCAAATCAGTAATGCTCGCATTGCTGTGTTCCGGTGTGAAGGGTATGGTTTCCGGTGAAAATACTGGCACATGAGGCTTTCGATCTTAGCCTCAAGGTGGCAACCCGCAAGTGATACCTCTGGTATTGCAAGCGTCCATAGGCTGCGGTAACCGCTTACCATCTTGTGGGCCGTACGCTTGGTTGCCACTTCAGTTGTATAAAAAAAAAAAAAATCTTGCTGAACCAAGCCAAATTTTATAAGCTTCTATTTTTTATGGTATAAAGTGATGAAACGGTCAAGTTCGCCTGGATCTTAAGTGTCGTGGCTGACAGATGCAGTGTTATGCAAAGCTTCAACGTTTTTATACTACGAGATATAGTTATTATCGTTGACCCAATTATAGTAAAATAATGACATCAAAATCACAGTTTTTAGTTGTATTTTACATATTGTTTTCAATTGCATTGTCGATTTTTACACTTTTAGGTATGGCAAAAGTGTCTAAGTTATGATATCATCAGACGTTAGCAAATATACTCAGAGTTCTGTATGTTTATAATGTAGTCACATTAAGAGGAAAAATGTGCACAAAGTACCATTCAAACTCTACCACATTATTCTTGGAACCCAGATGTGTGAACTATAGCGAATTGCTGCTAATAATAGACGACCATATAAAACTTTTTGATGAGGTAATAAAACATTCCATAAACATTGCATCATGGGAATAAACTTCAGGAAATCCCATTTTGATAAAATTAACCGTTTATGAAATGGGTAATTAAATATTTTCTGAATAGTGTCTGTAATTATTGCAATCCATGCATATAAAAAAAAACAAATTTCGTGAGCTGAATCTCAATTAACGATGATCTATTGGAATTAATCATTCAAAAACAGTTTTAATTTTGGCTGACGATTAAAAAATCATGTCTGGAGTCTGAAAATTTACACCAAGTAAGTAAACAGTGTAGTGGTACACTATTACAAAATCAATATGCAAAATATCTCATAAATATTAACGACCTTTTTGTAAGCGTTTCCCTTTATTTAAACCTCTTCACGAAACGTTTACGTTTTGTTTACAAATGTGTCTGAAAGACCCCTAATTTTAAGCACCTATGGCAGCGGCACTCAATTTAAAATTTTATGGGTCGCATTAAAAAACTTTTTGATGCGATATTTTCGAATAATTAAAAGATGCATACAAGAGCTGGTAATACCCAATAATAAGTTCTCTGAACTAAAAAAAAACTCACTGCGTTGTTAATAACAAAAAGTGCCTTTATTAAGTTTCCCAATGCGGTTTTGATCGACCCGGATCCACGCTCTTTTTTGTCAGAGATATCAGTAGCAAGTATGAATCAATTTCTTTATATTATTGATCTGTGACTTTTAAATGATTTCATGCTTTGAGACATTTTATAGTCTTACGACCGATGTGGCGCAGCGGGCGCAGGTCCGCCTGCGACGCAGAGGTTGCGGGTTCGATTCCCACCTCGGAACAAATGTTTGTACGATCTACAAATATTTGTTCCGGGTGTTCTGGGTATTTTCTATATATAATAAAAAAATATCTATCTATGTATTGTATTGTATTAAATATATATCAGTCATCTAGTACCCATAATACAGCTCTGTTTAACAGCAGCTTACTTTGGGGCTAGATGATGCTGTGTGGATTGTCCAGCATTATTTATTTATTTATTATTTAGGTAGTGCTAACTTTTTTTTAAAGTGATAAAACAAACATTCAATTCATTTTGGTTATTACGCTCATATTCATACTTTTGCTCGCACAAGTTGTTTGAAACTTTTAAAATGTCATAACTTTTTAAGAATACTGCCACAAGGTTAGGGTTAGGGCGGCCTAGAAACTCAGTCATTAGAGTTGGCCACTGACTCATACGAACTTATTTACTTACTTTAGGGTACTTCTTTTTTTAGAAACCTTCTACTTAAATTGGAGGCAACATAAAACATGCCAAAGGGCCGCAATCAGCCGAGCAACGGGCCACAGTTTGAGTAGCTCTCACAGCCTTTTACCAGCAAACATGAAGGGTTACCAGTCAACTGCAGGGGAGTTTATGAAATAAATAAAAAGCAGTCTCGTTTTGGTAACGGTAGAAGCGGGGATGTGCGAGGAGCGTTGAATGAGGCTTTTGTTTTTTCTAAAAGTATGAAAGTTCAAAAAATATTAAACATGTAGGCTACTAATTACAATAAATAGTAAGAATTTTGCGCTTTGTATAAGCTACGTTTATTGTGTAAATCTATTAAAAACTTGAAGGCACAGCTGGGACCAATCCAACAGATTGAATAGGTACTCTGATCACCAATATTAACGCTATTCATAATAAGTCGCTGCCCGCCGCGCGTGTTTTCTTCAGATACTTTGACAACCTATATGCATCCCATGGGGTTAAAACAATGTAAAAGCTTCGTTTGTGTGCTCTGACATGACTTATGTACCTTATTTTTGCTTTAAACGTGCGTTTGCGGTACACATTGGGGTATTCTTTTTATAATGGTATAATAAATGAGAAGGCGAAATACATTTAATTACGCTTTAAATCAAAATCGTGCCTTCTTCCATCTTTAAGCTGACTAATAAACCGAGAGGCACTCTATCAAAACAGTCCATGGTCGAGCGTCCTATACAAATCGCGTACAGGGTTTTTCTGACGCGCGTATAAATCAGCGAGTATGCGATACCGGCCACAGGCCATCAACTTGATAAATGCATGTAACTCGAGTGTGCATTAGGGCCGTCGAGCTGGCAGGCTGCTTTGAGGTTAGAACGTGAACTAATCACCTATTAGACAGGACATAAACAGATTACAGGGTTCAATTGAACTAAGATTTGGTATCTTGAGATTTAATTGAGACACTAGACAGAAATCTACAATGCCAATGGTTTTTTGTTATTATCGTATTAGTAGCATTACTTTCGTTATGACAGAAGGTACATTAATTTTTACAGAATTTCTTCAAACTTTTGATGATGGAAAGTTCCAAAAGAGACAGCCCTGACCTTTGCTAAAATATTAGTGTAACAGCAGATAAAAAGCTACGCACTCCTTATTTTAGCCGGCGAGCTATCATAGCAATAATTTATCTTATTTTATTTTCCGATTTCTTTTCATGCTGGGGAGAGTGCAAATGATTTTGATAAATCATGTGGGCGTATTGTATTATTTACAATTTTTTGCTAAAAATCTAATGTTAAGTGCTTATCTATTGATTCGTTGTATGCTGAAAATCAACCTTCAAAAACCAAAAGTTTCACTACAAAGATATCTATGATTAGAAGGAATAATCTTCTTATCATAAATCAAAGCTTTATTCTTCTACAAAACTCAAAAGCTTTCCTAATAAAAAGATACAATAAACTAGATTAAGCCTAGACTAGTAAAAATATAAAGCTTCCAGTTCCGATTCAAATAACTTTATTTTCCAGACAGATACTCGTAATTCGGTATTCATTCCAATACTGAGCTCAATTCCGATGGTAGCTCACTGGGGAATTTAGAGCATTGCCCGAAGTCCGAAGGTCCAAGATTTTCATCTGGAATTAGCTGGATATACCTACGGATTTGGTTTAGCCAAAATAAACTAAAAAACTTAGTGGTTATATGAAATGAAATGAAATTTGAAATGAAATGAAATTTATTGAAAATCACAACAAACATAGTCGTAGAAGCATAGTCTTGTTCCATAAGCCAAGTTCGCACTAGATGCTTACACTTATATGTAGATAAGCCATAAAAATTTAATAATTTGTTTATTTTTTTATAAATGTAGGAAATATAATTTTATTGCATGCTAACCTTTTAGTTCTTTTTATTTTGAAATGAAATCTAATTAAACCTAAGGCCTATATTCTACTAATAAATAGAAATGGTTGTCCGTTGAATTTTTTACAGTGCCTTTATCAATGCGTAAAATATAAGTACTACGAAAATCCTACACAAATTGAGGACAACTTTTAACAACCGTAAACGTACGGTTGTTAAAAGCATCAACGTTTCGCTGGTTAAGAAATACCTATAATAATTCAGGCCTTTTCGCTTCAACTATTTAGTTTCAATCTAAAACGCTTTGACCCTCTTATAGTGATTTTCAATTAATCAGCCTCTGGGTGTATCCATAGTTAATCGAACCGCACTGGACGCTAGAATGTCCGGTCCCCTTCGCCGCATTCAATCTAACCCTACGCACCCCTTATCCATAAGGCTCGTGCACATTAGAATGAAACGTAACACTTCAGCTGACTCATGTTGGTTCATCATGATAGCCTTCTAATGTTCCCACTGCTGAGACACTGGCCTACTCTCAAACTAGAGTGATTGGTTCTTATGTAATCTACCACGCGGACCCAACGCGGATTGGTGGATAGCACATGTCTTTCGAGTTTTTAGTTCTTGGATGTGCCTGTTACCTCACGAAGTTTTCCTTCACCGTATAAGAGCATTGTGCACATCAATTTTTCGTAGCGAAAAAACCCATTGGTGACCGTCCGACCGTATTTGAACCCACGACCTTAGGATCGAAAGGCGGGTCGTTCTTTGTGATAAAGCTCGCCCGGGGAAGGACTACCACTATTTCTGCCGCCAATCAGTAATGTTCACATCGCTGTGTTCCGGTTTGAAGGGACACGAGACTTTGGATCTACGTCTTAGGTACAAGTTTCTGATGTTGCAAGTATACATATGCTACAGTGATCGCTTACTTTTAAAGTGGGCCGTACGCTTGGACGCTAAAACTCAGGTTTCAGATGATGACAGACATAAGTTTGCCAGAGAATTTCAATGCCTTACCTCACGATTTTGATGAATATTTTAATAAAACCTTTATTCGCCTTGAAGTTAACTCCATAATCTCTAGGGACAGGAACTACTGAGTTGTAAAACTACAAACAAATCTAATTTATCCACACCTATCATTATAATAAAAATGTATAGGTACCACAATCATCTTTTTTGTTATTTTGAGCAATCATAGTTCAAATATTCCATACAAAGTGTATGCGAAAACTAAAGCTCCAGCGTGTGCAAGCCTTTACCTCACCCTAAAGGATACCGGAGCATCTGAGTTTAATTCCGAGTGTATTGCACATGCACAATGTACAGAGATAAGGATGGAGTTTCTTTTCATGGTCAGGATGCTGGATGAGGGGTCATATAATAGGGAATAATAGTAAATATCGTTGAGAAACTAATAGACCGACAAAATAAATCTCTGATATCTTTAACTGTTATGATTTTGGCAGCTTATATGCTTGATACTTTGGGTTCGTGGCTTAGGCAGTGGTCGACGCACCTGTGGTCGACGCCCCCGGTCAGTTTAATTTAATCCGAAGATTTTTTTAATTAAATGTACTGGCAGGCATAAAAGGCATAAGCTTGTAATATATTATATCATAACCATAAAAAAAAATATATTAATACCTTATGTCAAGTCTTTTTTTTTTGACTGAAGTGGCAACCAAGCGTACGGCTCACAAGATGGTAAGCGGCTACCGCAGCCTATGGACGCTTGCAATACCAGAGGTATCACTCGCGGGTTGCCACCTTGAGGCATAGATCGAAAGCCTCATGTGCCAGTAATTTCACCGGAAACTATACCCTTCATACCGAAACACAGCAATGCGAGCATTACTGCTTTGCGGAAATAGCCGCAAAGCAGTAATGCTCTATATATGGTGGTAGTACCTACTTCCCCGGACGTGTTCTATAACAAAAAACTCTGCTACTGTTATTAATGTTTTAATCGTTTTATTTTAAACCTATTTTAAGATTTTGTTTTAGTTTCTAAGCAGTTAAACATTAAAAACATCGGAATTTAATATACCTATTTTTAAGAGTAGTAGAGTTCTCTGTGACAGAGTTAGTCCGGGGAAGGACTACCACCATACCTATTTCTGCCGCCAAGCAGTAATGCTCGCATTGCTGTGTTCCGGTGTGAAGGGTATGGTTTCCTGTGTAATTACTGGCACTCATGTGCCAGTCATGTGCCGGCTTTCGATCTTAGCCTCAAGGTGGCAACCCGCGAGTGATACCTCTGGTATTGCAAGCGTCCATAGGCTGCGGTACCGCTTACCATCTTGTGGACCGTAAACTTGGTTGCCACTTCAGTTATATAAAAAAAAAACCTATAGCAATGCGGAAATATTTTTTTTTTGTATTTTCTATTAGTTTTTTTTTGGTTTGTACGAGATCAAAATAAAATAAATTTATTCATAACCATCACCATTGCTTTTAAAGATAATTTTAAAAATATTTAAGATCTCTTTCAAGAATTAATACAACCCATTCATAGATGGTTTACATTTACTCAAAGGGCAGATCCCGCTTCCGGTGAACTGTCGAAATGCTAATTTACCGGAAATTAAAGTTGTTTCAATGTGTTACCCTTTGGACATGCCTCTTTACATCCTCGTACACTCATGAATAAAATATTTTGTACGTTTAATTAATTTTATGAACAGTTTTTTTGCCGGATTGTTTAATTTTATTGAAGTTTTCAGTTTTTTATAACAGTTTTATACAATCGGGAAGTAATATGAGTAAATATATATGAACTTACCGGGAAGTAAATAATAACAATAATAAACTTTGTAATTTAACTAATTAAAGCTCTGTCTGTTTGTAATTCTGTCACTCTGTAATAAATTTAATGATTGCTAGGTAGAATTACATGTTTGACGACCGATGTGGCGTAGCAGGCGCTGTGATGCGGAGGTTGCGGGTTCGATTCCTGCCTCAGGTCAAATGTTTGTACGATCTACAAATATTTGTTCCGGGAGTTCTGGGCATTTTCTATATATAATAAAAAAAAATCTATCTATGTATTGTATTGTATAATATTAAGTATATATCAGTCATCTAGTACCCATAACACAGCTCTGTTTAACAACAGTTTACCTTGGGGCTAGATGATGCTGTGTGGATTGTCCAGCATTATTTATTTATATTTATTGAAGTATTTATGCTTACTTATATTTGTTGGTTAAATTTGTAGTTAAGTACATTAAAATTTGTTTTAAAATGTAGCATGTTACTCATAAATAAAAGCACAACATTATACTAAGTGCTAATGAAGTAAATACCAAACCCAACACGTTCGATGGATTTTGCATAATTAAACAGTCGGTCGTTCGCACCGTGGTTTCAAATAGCTTAAACCACTTTTGTCAATTTGTGATTTATTTGAATCAAGGTTGGTGCTAACGGTGTTACTACGCTGATTAGTAATGTAGAATTTCATAGGCATTCATTTGACGCTCATTTGTTCAACCATGGTAGCTATCACTGACGGCACATTATATTATAGAGTTTTTTGTGTCAGTCGTGAACCAATTGATTTTTCTGTTCGAAAAATATATAAAAATAGATAAAATATGTAAATATATGAACATTAGAAGACTGTCATGATGATGATTTACAAAAAAATAATATAAAGTATTTGTATTTTATCAGTTATTTGGTACAAGTTCGTGAAGTTGCTTGGATTTAGGTGGCGTTGTGTAAAAATGTCTGTCATAAGTTATCTAAGAACAATGTAAGTATCGATCCATGTTTGATAATGGTAATGATAATGATCATGATTGGGATGTGACTATGGTTATTGAATGTGTTAACTCGTATCTTATCGTGTGAATGATTCACAATAGCCACATTATATAGTAACTATGTACTACATGTATGTTATTAGGGCAGCCAGGCATTAAATTAATATAATCGTAATAGTCCTAGTGGTGCAATATGACCTATACACTCTCGCTCGAGAAGAGGCTAGTGTCCCAGCAGTGGGAACATTTAGAAAACATGATAATGTAACGCTTGGAACGGTTAGTATTCAGTTTTAGTCGGTTCTCAAAGTAATTTCACTACTGATAATATTTATAAAAACTTTTTAACTTGTTAACTTTTTAAAAACAACAGCAAAAAAGATAAAATAATAACTTATTTTATTACACTAAAAATATAAAAAAAATATAAAGCTTTATGGTTGCGTTTCAAGTAGGAACTTTCGTCGTTTCGCCAAATTAAGTGAACCTTCTACAATTTTGGCAGACTTTAATTAACTTTATAGATGAGGAACTAAAACCGTGCCTTGTAGCAGACCGCCCTTTCATAGTCTGGCTGCAAAACTTACACGGCACCGGCACGTGGTTCTAATTGATTATAGGTATCTAACTTACTTGATACCGCAGAGTTTTGAGCTTAATTAATTTATTTAGTATCTCAGTTCAGCGGTTTACAAATTTCAAGATGGTGGGCTTGGTCGAAAGCATTTTTTAAAACAAAATATTATAATATGTAAGTACTTAGTGTGACAGGTGTGAAATTAATTAATATTGTAATTGCTCGTAAATATTGGATTACAGAAGCTTAGGGATGTGTAGCGTTAATAAGCTATTTCGATCACAATTGCGATCTAAATCACCGCAGCAATCTCGCTGAAGGGTTTCTCGTGCTGGGGTAGTTAATTAAATTTCAGACCGTCTAGTATTTCAGTAATGTCCGACTAGGTATGTGGTTTGAGGTGAATTCATAAACATACATAGAACTTGCCATATAAGGCTTACATGTTACAGACATTGTGAAACGTGACACTTACCTTACACCTACGTACATGTATTTCAAGCTGTACTTACTGACTGTGTGTTCATAATATAGACATAGTCATAGACATAGAAATAGACATATTTTTATTTGCTATTAAGACACACACATGCAGTACATACAAAAAAAGTAAGTTTTCTAAGGATACTTTTATTTTACATCTCTACAAAGGTTTCAATAGATTATAATATATATTTGTGTTTCTCACATAAACCAGTTTTGCTGTAAATTGTTGCAGAATAAAAATGGCTACACAGGTGGAAATTCTAACAATAAATCAACATTTGACATTGTAATCTGCACTAGCGACCTATCCGACAGCGGACAATGTAGGCTGCTGACAAATCCTTTGTTAGGCCAGACCGAAGCGACGACGTGTGCTCGCTTCTGAGATTATTGTGGCTCTCTACACTGAGGTAGAAATTTAACGGGATCTTGAGTTAGTATGTATGTGGGTATGAATATGTAGATTTTTAATGAAAACTTGAAAACATAAACTTTTTTTTATACTACTAAAATGACAACCAAGCGTACCGCCCACTTGATGGTAAGCGGTTACCGTAGCCAATGTACGCTTGTAATATCATAGATATCATGTATATCTGATACTATGTATGCAATGTAAACTTAATGTTTCATTTTTTACTAAAAAAAAACATTTGAATGAACAAACTTTCGTATTGTGGCACTAAACAAAAAATGTTTTTATGAATTTGTTTGAAACTTAAGAGTGCTTTGATAATAGTTTTTTACAAAGTTCTTCAATTTTGGTTTGTTTTAAATATTAAATTTATTGGGTTATTCGCAAATAGTTTAAAACGTTACTATTCTTAAATACATTGTCATAAATTACTTTCTTCAATAATAAATAAATAAATAATGCTGGACAATCCACACAGCATCATCTAGCCCCAAGGTAAGCTGCTGATAATAGAGCTGTATTATCGGTACTAGATGACTGATATATATTTAATATAATACAATACATAGATAGATATTTTTTTATTGTACATATATAGAAATTACCCAGAACACCCGGAACAAATATTTGTAGATCGTACAAACATTTGTTCCGAGGCGGAAATCGAACCCGCAACCTCTGCGTCGCAGGCGGACCTGCGCCCGCTGCGCCACATCGGTCGTCAATAATTGATGTGAGTTCTCAGTTTTTAGTTGTTAGAATCTACGTACTAAAGATTTCTACTAATTGTGTTGTTGTATAGTGTATTTGGTAGACATTAAGTTGTATTAGGTATTTATTATTTTGTTTTTACTTTACGCATATAAATTGTACGTCCAAAAAGCTGTTGGACTATTTTTGTATTTTAATTTTATCATCTTACATTTATAACAGTTTTTACAATAAAAATATTCTTATTCTTATGAGTAGTACAATACCTATTTGAGAGAGTCGGCCACTAACTTATACGAACTTACTTTTTTACCTAGTATACTTAACTTTTTGGTATTTAAATTTTATCAATGTTTCTAGTACATATGTCACTCCAAATCTCCCCTCAGCGAGAGTTGAAAGCCATTGACTCACCATTATCTGCACAAGTCAGTTCCGATCAGAAACTGAACTAAATTAATATTCATGAATACTAATCTTTAACGTTCATTTCACACCATTGAGTTTATACAGAGGTTAATAAATCAGAGTTTTCAGTTGCAGTCTGGATTTGTCGCTTAGGTCGAGACTCGGTTGGTACTTGCCTGTAATAAATGCTTTTTATTCGACTGGCTTTGAGTGTACTTTCGTCTGAAAACTGGAGGTCAATTATTTGTAAAGAATTGGTACAGCGTACTGTATTTTTTCTAAAAAAAAATTGTTTGATATAGTGTTTACGTATAAGCAAAATATGTGTTATGTGTAACACATATTTTCAATATGTAATAAACCTGTTAGAAATTTATAACTAAATAAAAAAAAAATTTTTTTTTCTTTTGTATGTACGTGAATTTAGACTGTCCTGAAATGAGTCATGTACGTCGTATAATTAATTTACTTAGACATAATTACCTTAAACGACTAAGCAGTTACGACTGACTCATTTTTGACGAAAATATTTATAATTTTATCTCAAAGACCATCAGTTGCTGTGTCATCCCCAAAGCACTTAACTGGTTTGCATTAGCCCTGTATAATTCGAGCTTTTATCTGACGTCATGGATCCGTGGCCAGTTTAAAATCATTAGCTATAACAAAAGGCTAATTTACCATCCCTTTGTCGCTGACAATTTTATCTGTGCGGACCACTGGGCCGGTACTTATGATAATCTGATTGTAGGGGCGGCCTTAGCCATGGAAGTTTCCTGAGTTCCATGAGGAAGATTTGAATTGGCGGAAGAGAATCAAAAGATAGTTGATCATTTTGGTTGGCAATCTGTTCTACTTACAAGTTTAATACACTTTCAGATTATTATGAAATAATCGATTTATCGTTTTCGAGAACTTCATTTTTACTACTAGGATAAAGTTATTTATGTTTGTTACGCCTATGTTATTAATATATTTTTCCTTGAATGTAAGATAAAATGAGGTAGCAATCCGCAAAAGAGTAGTAGAGTTCTTTGTGATAGAGCTCGTCCGGGGAAGGACTACTACCATACGTTCTGCCGCCAAACAGTAATGCTCGCTTGTTGTGTTCCGGTGTGAAGGGTATGGTTTCCGGTGAAATTACTGGCACATGAGGCTTTCGATCTTAGCCTCAAGGTGGCAACCCGCGAGTGATACCTCTGGTATTGCAAGCATCTATAGGCTACGATAACCGCTTACCATCTTGTGGGACGTACGCTTGGTTGCCACTTCAGTTGTATAAAAAAAGAACTTTTTTAACTGTAGAATAAAACAGACAAGTGCGGGCAAGACTCGCACCCTGAGACTTCCGTACCTACCTGATGATTATCCTGATGTAATCTATCATCAGAGTCTGCGTTAGAACATTTTTAGTTTAAATAACAGTCTATAGCCGTAGTTAATAATGCCTTTTTTTCGTGCTCAAGTAATATCTTTGTAGGCATAACCTATTTATTCATGAGATCCACCTACTTCTATGCTTATGGAAACCCGCTCAATATCACCGCCAGCCATAACACGAGCCGTCTGCATAACTCAATAACAAAACTATTCGCCTATCACCATAATATTCTATGTAGAGACGACCTAACGATCCATGTCGTTATCCTATATGAAATTTCTAGACTAAATTTAGTAGTGGTGTGAAACAATGGTCAATGTTTGCGTTTTATGTTTGAAATATTCAGTGCTTTACAGAACAACGATTTGGAATATATGACTTAAGAGCTGATGATTAAATCAGATTTAGGCTTAGCAGTAAACTAATAAGTTTAAAAAGTATTAAAGGAATCAAAAAAATAACTTTAAAAACATCTGTGAACACCAATTTTTTTAAATCAAACAAAGCTGATTATATAAACTGGTTGATTCCACCCACCGATGAAAACTTGATCAGAATAATGTATATTCGTAAGAGTCAGTAGCCAACTCTGGTGTTGGCAATCAAGGCCGCCAAAAGGCTTCCGACGTCCTCGTGGCCTAACGAATATTAAAGCTTGGATTGTTAATGAAGTACGGAGGCGCTCAGAATTATAGTATAATATTAACTACAAATAAATTTAAAAACGTTGTGGAAATATGGAGTTATTATGGAGAAACGAGTACGTAAACGATGAAGAGTAGTAGAGTTCTCTGTGATAGAGCTCGTCCGGGGAAGGACTACCGCCATACCTATTTCTGCCGCCAAGCAGTAATGCTCGCATTGCTGTGTTCCGGTGTGAAGGGTATGGTTTCCGGTGAAATTACTGGCACATGAGGCTTTCGATCTTAGCCTCAAGGTGGCAACCCGCGAGTGATACCTCTGGTATTGCAAGCGTCCATAGGCTGCTGTAACCGCTTACCATCTTGTGGGCCGTACGCTTGGTTGCCACCTCAGTTGTATAAAAAAAAAAAAAAAAAAAAAAACAGTTTTTATTAAAAATTGCATTCTTCGCGTTTAAAGTTTTGGTACAAAAATGTAGATTTCACCCAGACATAAAAATACACAACCCAAGTTCTTTCACAAAACTATTGCCGGAGAAATTTCCGAGATCGTAAATTGGGCGTGTTTTATTAAAAAGTTTCAGCGCCTCCAGTTTACAATTGAATTGTAGGCATATTTCGTTCGATCGTTCCAGAATTCACAGATTTGTAAGCTCAAATTTTGTAGAAAACTCTTCCAATTTTATTTGTTGTATTTGTAGACATTATTATTATTTATTTTGTACTTATGAACATAGTGCAGTGTTTAGAATTTACATTTGATCGTTTGAATACCACCAACTTGATTAGAAAGTGTGATCAAGCAATGTTTTTACCAGTTGCGTGACAAATAAATCTGCTGGAAATACATAGTTATTTTTTACCACTAAATGCTTTTCTTATACTACACAAATGTGTTATATTTTTGTTAAGTCAACTACTATTTTAGTAGAACCAAAGCGTTTCTGTTAAGTTCTATGCGTGATGGCCAGTCTCAATTTGCTTTATTTTATTAAAAAACATATTTTATGTTTCTCTACACTCGTATGAATTCAATTCGAAAACAATGCGCGACTAGCATGCAGTACCTATTACTGCACTCCACACTTGTCGCGTATCGCTCTGCTTATGCATGATCAAGACCCTACAGCTTAAGTTAACCACGTTTTGCAGCATTATAGTTAAAGGCGAAAGGAGGCTTTCATTCTGGGGGCAAAACAAAAAGATAATTGCGCCCAATTAATTTCAGCTCCTTGCAAATGAGGGTTTTCTATGTCCGCACGCGTATATTGGTTTCAGGCGATATTAAGTTGGTTCGATTTGTTTGCATTGTATTTTCATCTTTAATGAATTTTCTTATTGAACCGGAATTGCAGACGTTTAGTCCCTTTTGGTTAATTTATAGAGATTGATGAGTTTGATTCAAGATCGTTTTAATTAAAACACGCTCTTTGTGATTTTGCGTCGTATTTTTTTGAAGATAAAAGTGTTATAATGAATTGATTTTCAGTTAAACATGTTAGTAATAATGTTAGTATAATAATTAAGCTAGATTGATTTTTTAATATTTTTGTGGTTTTTGTTTGAAAGAGCTCTACTACAGACTAAAATGCTTTCAAATCTTAATAGTTTAGCTGTTTTAAAATGGAATGGTTGTGGTCATGGAGATGATGAAATTGTTTTACCGCCTTCGAAGCAGGACAGACTTCTGGGTTCAATTCCCGTCTTAGGACAAATGTTAAACGATCTGCAAATATTTTTACCAGGAGTTCGGGTATTTTCTATGTATTGTATTAAATATATCAGTCATCTAGTACCCATGACAAAAGCTCTGCTAAGCTTTGGGCTAGATGATGATGTGTGAATTGTCCAGCATTATTTATATTATTTATTATTGTTTCAGGCTGCCCTTTGCGCTGACTACAGCGTGCCGGTGGACTGCGTAAACGCAGGCCCTGCCCCGAGACCCAGCTCCTTCCATGAGATATCTGCACCTAAGGTACTTATATGTTTTTAATAATTTATATTAATTTGGTCTGCGTGCACTGGTGATCAAGTGGAAATGACTATGTCTTCCAATCCCTTGAATTGTATGCGCTAATGATGAAAAAGACCTTATAATAAACGACATTTGATTTGACTTCTTTCGTTAAGGAACAAAACTAATCATACATTCTTTTTTTCCTAACCTATGTCGTCCCACTGCTGGGCAAAGTATAAGTAGTACAAAAAATCACGAATCCTTTTGAAAATTTAATTTTAAAAAGACCTTAGAACCAAAATTGCAGCTACTTTTTGGGGCTCTACTTTAAAAAATAAATGTTGCTGTTGCAACATTGTTTAATTTTGTGTTACGAATAAACTCGAAAACTACTGGTCCAATTTCATTTTTTTTTATACCATTATAATGCTATACTATACTTGAGTGACATTAAACTATATTTATTACTGGCGACTCATAATTAATTTCCTTCAATTATTGTTTTTTTTAAACTTCAGTCTAATTTATTTAATTTTAAGTATATTATTCAAAAAGATGTGTAATATCTGTGACTCATCGTTTATCTCAACGACTTGGCTATCATATTTTTATCAAATACATACTTGTGCAACTAAAGTAGCGTCCAACATAAATGATGATATTCTGTAAGTACCTACATTTATATTGTAAAGATATGTGTTTTCAGCATTAATAGTTTTAAAAGAACTATCATTGCGTTCCAGAATTTTATTATTTTTGAAACTACTTTACTTGTGTTGGAGTTTTACATAAATAAAAATATTCGTATAATTATCTTCGCTTTAATTAGCAGTTTGCACAAATTATTATAGAGTTCTATACTTTATACGTACCCGTTAATTTTATCTCACAAAGCGAAAGTACGTCTCACTCACTACTTATAAGTTTTGCAGTTTCACCTACTTGAGAAAACGTGCACCCACTATAAAAAATCAATGAACTAGAATCGCCTTTCAAGTTGTGACCTTTCAAGAACGTAGTGTTGTGAAAGAATGACTCACACTCAAGTCATTCAACTCGATGATTGTATCTTTAGGTTTGTTACTCGGTCACTCGTATCGCTTGGCATCCTTTTTAAGTTTTATGACTCACTTGTACAAGCTAGAATAAGTAAATTGAAGTGCAGTGGGCAGGCCATAATAGCTCGCAGAAACAACAACCGCTGGGGAATGAATCTTGAATGGCAACCGCGAATAGGAAAACGAAGTATACGTAGGCTGTTAACAGTCAATTGACGTCCACTGCTGGACGTACACAGGCTTCCCCCAAAGAGCGCCAAAACGACTGATCTTAAGCTTTCACCGTCCACCGATTTCCTGCGTCCGCTATATTGCCATCAATCCATCAAGTGAGGGGCCGTCTTCTACTTCGTTTTCCAGTACGCGGTTGCCATTCAAGATCCTTTATTTCCCAGCGGTTGTTGGTTCTGCGAGCTATTATGGCCTGCCCACTGCACTTCATACTTATATGATGATGGAGATGATGATTGTACAAGTTATGTTTGTTTAAGTATTGGCAAGTGTGTCGTGTGGTCGTGTCGCAATCGCATACTTGAAAAATCTTTACGAAATTACCAGCAAAAACGTAAATTAAACCGACCTTTCGAATTGTAAATCCCTTTAATCTGTAATTATATAAATCTCTTTTTGCTTATTGTAATGAACTAGTGAGTCATGTGCCTCGGCTTTCTTTAGTAAACCTTCCTCAATGCTGTTCAGGCATTCAGTAAAACCCACTTGTGATAATTTACTGGGTAATTATGACTGACATGCTGAACGCTGTACGTCACTGGTTAAGTTACTACCGGCTTTCGGTCTTTGATGTTACTCATATAGGCCTCGTCTGCTCGAGCGGATTTTTAACGATGATAGCCTTCTAATGTTCCCACGGCTGAGACACTGGCCTACTCTCGGGCGATAGTGATTGGGTCTTAATATCTACCACGCGGACCCAATGCGTTCATGACACATGTCTTTCGAGTTTTTAGTTCTTGGACTTGCCGGTTTTTTCACGATGTTTTCCTTTACCGTATGAGAGCACTGAGATCGCGCACAAAAATTTTTTGAACAGAAAAATCCATAGTTGCACGACCGGGTTTGAACCCACGACCTTAAGATCGGAATGTTTTATTTTCAGCGTTAGGCGTTGGGCGGGAAAGTTAGGTTTTTAACGCTGTCACATCAAGAGCCCGCCAACGCCGTGTTTTACCGCGACGGATAGTTTACGCTCGTGCGAACGAGCTTTTACTTTGTAACACCGCCAAGCTTTTATAAGTACTGAACAGTGACTATTTTGTAAAAGTATAGGTACGCAACTTTGGTAACGCCTAATCTATCGATATGTGTGGGTTTTAGCTCTAAGGCATTCGTAAATTTAATTATCGTGTGATTCAAAACTATCGGCTTCTAAGCACTGAGAAGAAAGTATAAGACTCATTCGGTCTGTATTACTCTCTGAGCCATAAGTTTTTCCTTTAGAGGTTGAAAGCTCAACTCACAAATATGTCGCCACTAGTAGACTGAAACTACTGTAATACTGATGGCAAAACATACTCATATTATACGATTAGATAAAAAATAATAAATTCAATCGTTTTGTCAATAAACTGTCAGTATGAAATTTATTATTTTATTAATTTCCTTTATTAAATCCTTATAAAAATCAAACTACTTTCTTTCTGTTTACATGTTTCCACAGAGTAAGTGTAATAAATATGTAGAATATCATAAAAAACGCCCTGAAATTTAGTGTTATTTAAAAATTTTGTTTTTATATTGTTATAATATAGTTAGGTAATCGATTATTAGTAAGTTCGAAGTTCAAAAAGGTTTAAGGTATAAATACATACTCTAACGCTTTTAGAAATGTCCTTAACAATATTAAGTCTGACTCATTGTCTTGCTTAATATAATTGAAAAGTTAATTAAAATTACCCTTGTTTTATCATTTTGCGATAAAATCATTGTCCCTAAACATGTCAATGTAATTGGTAGATAAGTACAGTCAATCACGGTTTCTCTGCGTAGAATTTTAATGATACAATAAAATCATTCATAGCTATGCTAATTGGCCAATGATACGTATAAATTACTGACATTAATCATTCGTATAAACAAGGGCGCGATTGAGTCAGGAGCAAAGGATATTTAACTTTGTGAAGAGCTGGTTCATTTTATGTTAATATTTCTAGACCTAGGCTAAGACCTCAAAAGGTTCGGTTTCAGTTCCCATAACGCAACAAAATGTTTGTTTGCAAAGTATTTGTTCAGCCTGAGTAGTTCTGTCACCATTTGCTTGCAATCTGCGGGACAAATATTTGCATGATACAGGTACATTTGATAATGTAATAATCTCTATTCGTAAGAACCTTTAAAAGGTCTTATAGTTTACTAACCGACGTCTAGTTTATAAAAACAAAGTTTTTGGTTCTCTATTATATAAATGATCTGCTAATATCCGAGCAATGCGAAAACGATTTTTTCATATCATAAAATGATAATCATATTTTGTGAACTAGCTCTTCTGTACCTGTAATCAGCTGTAACAAGAGCGACTGTGATTGACTCAGAAAATGAGTCAGGATGCTAGTATGTAAGTACATCCCTATTTTTGACACGTCATTTTGCAACAGGGGTGTGTCATTGCTTAGACTGTTGTGTTGTGGTTGTAGTGCGAAATACCACAGTGACACTCTTTAGTTTTCCAAGCAGACTCATTGTCTAGTAATTATTCTCTGGTATTACATCATTGCGTACCTATAATTAAAGTAGTCAAAACACAGCACGAGGGTCTACTATGACTGAAACGCTATCGAGTTCAGGAAGAATGACAAATAGCCAATGAAGAGTTGTTTTTTTATTGCCATTAGCTTTTATGGCTAAAAGCAGATGCCAAAAATGTGCCATGCATGCCGTCTGTTCTCCACGCATACCTCGCGTTTCACGCAGAGAAACTTCCAACTTAAATATAATTATATTAAGTTAAGTAAGTGTGTCTATAACTTTTAGCTTTTTTACCAGACTCGCTAGCGATAAGATGAAACAGTTAACACGGTACCAAAATCAATAGCATAGTATATGAAAAATCTTCACAACGAAACTTTCCCGCAAGCTAAGCATGTTTGTTTTTATATTAGCCTTTAAAATCATGGCCTACATTAGATCATATTTTTAGAATAACAAACATAATTCGAACATGTCATGCGTTTCATAAACGCAGTGCAAATTATACGGGAAGTTACTCATCAGTACATTTAACATTTGAATTTATAAAATTCTAGCAAAAATATGGTCTGTACTTAGTTGTGAATAATAATAATTTTATTATGCTTGAGGCACTTGTGCACTACCTTAGGCTTGGTCCGAGTTTAAAATATCTAATACAGATTGAGATCTCTGAATAAACCGGACTTTGAATAACACGCGCTGCAAAATTGATTTAAAATTCAATGATGTAGGTATTACCTGAATACGAAATATTAAAATATTCATTCAAAAAAACCTAAAATCTAAAATAAAATTGAAATAAATAACCGGTTCGCATAAAAATTCAGGTTCATAAACGGAATTTTATGCGTCATGAAAGCTCCTTCCTTCTGATGTCATGATGGCAGTAACGTTAGTATGCAAGGTGTGATCTTGTGCTTGGTTCCAAAAATTGTGACGTCAGCATGAGTAACTTTCGCGATAAGTCTAAACTTAGCTCAAGTCGTTTAACGCACAACTAACGAACGTGGTGAGAATTTGCTTTATGAGCTTTATTATTTGTATGCTTTGTTTGTCCTAGGAACACTTTGGAACTCTGTCGTTGCATACGTTATACAAAGCAGATGTATCTTTTGTCTTTGCTTTTAAAATAGATGACCATGGGACTATTTATCTATCTATTCAGCCGGTAACACCCAGCACTGCTGAGTAAAAGCCTGCTCTCTATCACGCCATCTTGTGCCAGCCGGATCCATCGTTCTCCCGCTTCTCCTTACAATATTGTCTACCCATCTGGCAGGTGGTCTGCCTCTTGAACGTCACGTAATTTTGATTCAAACAAGCTAGAAGTTCTTGCGAACAGAACCTCAAAAGAATTTTAAATTTTCGACGAGTTAACGATTAAAAAAATAAAATATTAGGTAGGTACTTATTATGTGTACCTTGTTCTAAGAGAGAAAATAAACATATATTTGATTTGATTTGATTTACCATCCACCGACTTCCTGCGATCGCTATAATATCATCAATGTACAATGTAGAACCATCAAGTAAGGCGACTTATTTCGAACACACATGCACAACTTCCACCCCAAGCGCATACATTTCCGTTCCGTCATGGCTAAAAACAACATCCAAATTCCCATACTGTACCAACTGGTACAACAGGTGACGCTTGCTTTTATGTTATGTTCACGTAAATTGTGGGACTCGCATTTCCCCTAATATGTTGCAGTTGGTTATATGGTTATGGTGTTTTACTGCCGTTAGCGAAAAAACCTTTGTTATCTGATACGGGCCTTCTTAGATGGTGCGGTATACATAATTCACCTGGAGTAATTAGAAGTATAGCTTTTTTTAAACGACTTGAAAAAAGAGGTTATCGTTTTGACTGTAATGTTTTTTTTTGTATGTTTGCTACGTGATTTCTCCGCCAATTATGAATTTTGAAGAAATCATAAAAAAACGTGTCAATCATCGCCTCGTATCACCAAAATTTTCCGAAACACTTTCTTTAGATTGAAGTCGGTTTTTTTTAAATGTAATTTTAAAGAAGATGGTATAACTTGTCTTTTAGTCGTAGAAAGTAAGTTCGTATGAGTCAGTGGCCAACTCTGGTGAAATAGATTTTCTAGGCCTCCCGAAGGCTTTTGTCATGGCCTATTAGTCGTTATTTGAGAAGATGCGAGTAGCCCGCAGGTCATAGGTGCCGTGCACAAGCAGCTTAAGCAGCTTAAGCATAAAGTTAAATAGACTAGTTTCAAATTTTTTTAAATATCGATGTAGGTACTCCATCTTATTGTACCTTTAAAATTTCATTTCAGTCAGGCTAGTAATTTCAAGCTCAATCAACAACTACCTTTATGTATTATCAACTAGATATTATGAGAAAAAACTCGTATTACGTTTATTAAAAAGCAGGTGCTCGGGTGTACCAAATTTATTATACAAATATGTTAGGTATTTAGATCGAACTTTGTCAGCTGCTACTTTAAAAAATGGTTCTATTCATACAGTTTATAGACCCAGCTGTTATTATTTTCCCATACAAAATTATGCTTTTAAAAGTACCTACTGTACCGGAACGTAATGACATGTTGTGTACGTCATATGCGTACAACACCTGCGTCAAGTGAGTCATATCATTACACTCAAAGGTAAGACCATATGCCACCTAAATTAGGAGCACATAATAATGACTCACTGTCACTGATAAAAAAATTATTTAGAATGTTTAATGGAAACAAGATTTTTCAGTTCTATCTTTTTTTTTAATTAAAAATGTTGATACTTTTGTTTTATCACCTACTAAAATTGATATATCTAAATATTAGGTTTAAATGTACTCTTTGAGTATAAAACACACACTTATTGTTATTGTTGTGATTGTAGATATCTAAGATAGATATTAAATCTATCTCTGATCTGTACCTTACCTATCTACGAAACGTGTTTTATTATTGTAAATTTCGATGTTTCGAAAAAAATTGCTACTACTACTTTAAAATCAATAACTGAACGTTGTTTGAGTTGCGTTCTGGATTCTCAAAATATCTTCGCTAATAAAAACCATGATTTAGCAATAAATAAAAAAACAAAACAGTAGTTTTAAACACCTTTGTCGGTCCGAAAATAGCTGTCAGTATATCATATAGACAATGATGCGTGAAGTCATCAATATAAAACAATACTACGGAGACAGTGCATTCACCTTTGAGCTGAGATCATCTTCAAGTTCGCACTTTGTTCGCACAAGTTGATGAAGTTTAATTAGGGGAATACCACACAGTACGTATCTATGATGATGCATATCTTTATAGGCGCGATAACACGGTTCATCAAAAACCCTAATTTTTTGTGAAAGACAGAAAAGTTCCAATGAACGTTAATCGACTCGCATGTTTTACAAATGGAACTCTTTTCTAATAGGCACATGTTTTATTTTCGATTAAAGATGCTTTCATCGACAAGACGCAATTTTGGTGTTCATAACTTAAATCAATAAAACTTTATTATTTTTATAGCAGTTAGTAATCGTACTACATTTAGGTTTGTCGCGTCTCCTTATGCTTACGTCTTTAATACTTATACGTATTTTATTAACCTTCAAATCAGTAGGTACACAACGATCTCATATTTGATTATTTTCCATAGATACCTACGTAGATAATGCTTACATTATTATCTATTATACCTTTTACGTATATTATTATGTAAGGTTTGTTTTCTATGACGTCAGTTTACTTGGCGACAAAATAAAAAGATACTTAGTTATTTAGTAATACTAATTTATATTTATTCATCAGATACTAACCCTAAAACCAAACAAAAATGTAGATACCAAATGTTTCTTAGCTCAAGATTTTATTTGCAAGTGATTTTAGTCAGCATAGCCGACCTGCTGCAGGTATGGTAGGTAGGTACCTACCTACTTAAAGTCTGTCTCTATGTTATTTTTTACACTTGGTTATGTGGATTGCGTTGATATTTAAAAACTGTGATTAGATAATCCTCTCTTTTTGTATTACTCTAATCCGTTAGGCATTTAACCTTTTCAACGCAGAAGAAGCTCAAAGACTGGCCAGAAGCCAAGATTTAAAAAAATAGGCAGCGCTTAGTATTATACATATACATAGGTAAGTACCTATGTATATGTAGGTATTGTAGGTATATTTATATTTTTAGTGATCCAATTAGGTACCTACCTATAATTGTCTTTTAAATAACTAATAGGTACCCAACCTAATAATAAACAAGTGGTTGAGAGAAGGCGACCTTTGGTCTTTTTTTGGAAAAGAATTTGGAAAAGTAACAACAACAATGGCAAATATGGTAATAACAAGAAAAACTAAAATACCTTAGGTATAAAAGGTTTACGACTAATTCTCAAGTCAAGTTACGCAAAACCAGATGACCATAAAAGGCCACGTAAATGCCAAACGGTCAAACTTAGCTGCCAGTATTTAGTAACACCATCTACCACTCGGCTAACTTTATTAACGCTTGCTGGCCCACCACTGCACTTGGGTTTAGCGTTCAGACCAAGAGAACCATTGGTCAGTAAATCTAAATTATTGTTGGCAGTGTCGTTTGTTCCGCCAGTTTCGGGGTGTGGGCTTGTTTCGAAACAGTTTGCACTATTTCTAATCTAGTTCGCATCTATTTTGATTATTATGTTCTCGGCATCTAGAAATATATCCTGGTTCCAGCGACAACGCTGAATAATTCCTGCCTCTCACTGTTTGTTAGTTCAATGTATCACCAAACGACCTCAAAACGGCATTCGACCTAGTCAAACCGGTCGAGCGTAATCTAACATAACTTCAAGCCGAATCGAAATCCAAACGCGAAAGTTTACGTTTCGTTACCCAATAGCGAATGAGAAAAGTTTGTTCTTTATAACAGTGGGTTAAAGTTTATATTACTCTAACCCAAAGTGGGACACGTGCGGAATCGAGGTATTAATGGAGACGGTAGCTTGAAAGAAAGCGTTCCAGCGCTTTTAAATTCTGAACGCGTCTAGCGTACGATTCTCGACCACAGCGCTGTATCGCTGCAGGGTATAATTCCACAGCGATGACTCAAGCCTCGGTAAACAGTATGCGGGGCGATGAGTCACCGTTTTACACATTCGCGTATAGCATTTGAGTAGTGTTGTCAGTCTACAGTTGGACTCGTCAAAGTATCCAACAGAAATTGTCCTAGGCGTTTGGATCGCAGGTTAACTGCAACGCCAAGCAATTAGAAGAGATTGGAGAGATAAACTACTGTATGTATAAGACATTTAGTGAGAGAACAAGTTGTGAGAAAGTGTAGGTCTAGTTTATAGTTATATGTGTGCGTGTCAACAGTGAAGCGGTCGATAAAGTTGGTGATCGTTCTGTGTTATTTGTGGAATCTTTAAATACTATTGGATTTGTTTATGACTATTTGGATTGACTTAATTGAAAATGCCTTCAAACAAGAAGTTGATATCAAAAATGCGACAGATTGCTCAATGGATACTGGTTGTGCATGTGGTGAGTTGCTAACTGCATTGTTAGAGCCGTTTAGTTAGTGCATATAACTAAAACTATCACATAATCTTTAATGAAATAATTATAGCCATAGTTGTTTAGAACCTCACTAGATACCTACCTACTAATATAAACGCAAACTATGGGTGCTATACTAAATGAAATAATGTTAACGAAGTTGCGTCAAGCATGTAATTACCAATCTTACGTAGGTACCTAAATAAGGTAAAAATTAAGGCCATTTTGAAACAAGCACGTACAGTGTAAGTCTATATTAAAAATGTACAGATAAAGTATCGCGATGTAGTTACTAGCAGATCTGTAAATAAGTACAAAAACAGAGGCAGTAAGTATTAACTAAATATTGATTTCATTGGAGCCCATCTATCCCTAGGGTCGACTTAACTCAGTTAAAAGTTCCAAGAGCAAAGTTTTCCCTCAGACAACACAGACGCAATCTTTTATGTTATTCCCAATTTTAAAAGTAAGAAAACTTACAACAAAACAGCAAGTAGGTACCTAGGTGGGTATATTTTGATGCTACTCTCTCATACGTATTCTTTTATTTCAATACTAATAATCTAATCCAAATACCTACCTATATAAACAATATAATTAGGTAAAGTACCTATGCTAGAAGCAAATTATTTGTTGCATATTTAGAATGAAAGATGTAAATGTTTACCTTTACATTCAGTCCAAAACGTAAGACTTTTATCATACTATACATACATACATACAACTTAATGGTGTAGGTAGATTAGGCAGCAAACAATAATTTTCTAATAGGCATTTGGAGTCCTAGGTAGGTACGTTGACCTTATTAAGGAGGTGTTCAAAAGTTCTTCTATAAATTGCTCCCTTCATTGAAATATTTGTAAGGGTCTACTTAAAGACCCTTGGCCCTTCCGGCGACTTGAACTGGCAATATAGTAATTAAGCTTATTTCCTACTTGTTTGTCATTTCATATAATTGTCAACTCAAAGGAAAATAACGAGATACCTACCATGAAAGAAGCAAGACTGAACTGAATTTAATTACAGAGTTGTATTTTTGCTCCTCTTGCTTTTAAACAAATACTATAGGTATTACGAATCGTCATCGGTTGACTAGACATATGACAGACATCGGTCCAGGGCTAAGAGCCAACAGACTTGGAATAATTGAAATTCACGCTCTAGAAGCCCATGAAAGTGAAAAAAGTAAATGAAAATCTGTTTCATTCGGTTGTGGGCCTGTTTGCGGTCTCTGGTTTGCTGAACGTGACCAGACAGTGTTTGGTGTAGGCATGACCGTTCCAATTGTCGACTAGTAAATGCAATTCCCTCAAACGAGCTTTTATTTTGCTTTATTTAATGCAACTCGCGTTTGTTTGAAATAAAACAATACTCGACGAGATAGAATTCTCTTGGGTTGCAGTAGCAGCATGTACCTATACACATTGCAGCATTTGTATAGTTATAAGATTAAATTCATATTTAAAGAATAAGACAAGTCGTAGTTACAGTAAGCTTGTTTACGTCATCATTGTTATTGTAAACAAAGCGTGTATGTCCCCTAAGTCGTGACTCATATTAATCGCATCTGCTTAACTAATTGTTGTTAATGACTGTCTCTATATCCATCTTCAGTCTGAGGATGTTGAGTTCTTGTTTTGCATAACTGGGTAGTTAATCATCATCAGCTCCGAATTAGCTCATTATGTCACATTCTAATTTTGCAACTACAAATACATTAAAAGTTTTACCTTTGATAGGTACATAATATTAAATTTAGTTTTAAGTCTAAAATGATTTAAAAAAACTTAATAAAGTTTTCATTAGTTAGTTTCAAAAAGCCAACATATAGTAAGGTCGAGCATTCAGTTCTTTACAATCGATCGACTCACCTAATTTATGGGTAGGTGCTTACACCATGAAAAATTTCCATAGAGCTAAGGAACGCATATTACCATAACGTAGTCACGCGACGCTGTGCTATTTTAGTCAATCCCAGGAGGCGTGTCTCCGATATTTGTACTCCGGGCCCGGCCAGTGAGTCATCTGGCCGTCTGAAACTTTCGTCTTGTCCCACATCTTTCATACTCCTCGTATTACTCATAGCCGGGTGAACCCGGAATTGTTTATCTAGACGACATTTTAGTTTCATATGGCTTTAATGAGCTGTGCGAGACAATGAGGCATTGTGTTGCTTGAATATTTTGGCAATGATACAAATTTAGGCTCCTAGTGAGAAAAATAGACAACCTTATCGCTAAAGCTGAGAATTGTAAAGATTTCTCACTTGATAGTATTGTTGGTCTTAAAGCCGAGCCTTGAATTGTTTAAAATAAAAACAATAGAAAAGGCAATAATCCACGTCTTAGAGATAACAAGATACATCTTATCTCATGGCAATAAAAATACATACTCGTAAGTAAGTACATAACAAAATATACATAAAATGACTCAGAGTTAAAGGACTAAAACAAAACGCACGTGCTTTTAAGTGCTTAAATTTTTATTTTTGTTGAAAAGTAAACCCTGAATTCTCATCTGATTATCCAACTTCTTCTAGGAATAATACAGCCTAGTCATTATAATGGTCCTCAAGAATTGATTGCTTTCGAAGATGATTGATTTTATTTCCTGGTTCATAGCATTGATCCATGCAAGGTCAGTCCGTTATTTATCTTTTTGTCTTGTTATGTTTCCTTCCTCGTTGAATTAATTGAAACAATAATGAATCTGCAGCATACTGGAAAGCATCGTTGATGCAATGCGATATTCGATATCAATTGAGTTAAAAAAAGTCTAATATAGTTGGAAACATAATACAGTTCATACCTACTACGAATATGTGTATTATTCTGAGTAAATCGGAGCATCCGTGCAGGAAGTGGACTGTTGACTACTATATTCCCCTATTGTACGATACAATTGATGAATAGCCATACGTGAACATGGTGTGCTTGAAGCAAAATTCAATTTGATCCCTTTCAAAGTTAACCCTTACGCTTTACTGCTGGCATTGCAGCATTGGTTTGGATTGGTAAATAAAACGACAGGGAGAAATTTGTTTTTTGAAGTTGGTTTGAGTAATAAGTGTCCGTCATACACGATGTAGGTATATAGTTTTTTAGATAATGATAAAGAATTGGCATTTAGTAATCATCTGTAAGTTGATAGAGAATAGGTAAAGCTTTACTTACGGAAAAGGTGAACTTTTCCGTCAGCAGCAATTAGGACATATTTAAAATTGTAGTATTTTTTACAATAATCTCAATTTGTAATGCATAATGCCATGGATGCACTTTATAGTTAGTAGATGCACTAGATGGTTTTTAGCTTTCTGTATTTGCCACAATTTTGATACCTCAACCAGTAACTAAAACTATTTATTTCATAGTATTAATTACTTATGTCATTGCTAAGTGATTATTAGCGAATGTTCTAAAAGTAAGTTTATAATTAAGCATCAAAATATGCAAATAACGAGCGAAAAACCTCTCTAGAAATCGCAAATCAGAAGGGGATGGCGGCCCCGTTTAATTATGTAAATAAATTTTCATGCATAGCAAGGAATTGTAAAACAACGTGCCAGATGAAGCTTACAGCCTACCCTTCTAAAGTAAAAGTTTGTAAAGAACTGCCCTCGGGGCAAAACCAGTTCTGGGTTCTTTTGTTTTGTATTTTGTTTTGTATACTGTGACTTTTATAGACAGTCGCATTATAATTGAATCTAAGTAGAATATTTGGATAATAAAAAATAAGTGTACCTACAATATACACAAAACTGAAAAGATTTTGTAAATATAAGCTTAATGCTTTTGTTTGTCAGCTGAAATCCATCTGAGTCTAACTAATTTAACCCTTAATGAGAACTCTTGGTACGAGACCCTTCGTGTCCGGAGGCGCGGAAGCGGGAACTCATCACCGGCTCTAATGGCTTGAAACCACCCTCGGGTTAAACAGATATCATCTTATTTATAAACAGATTCGAATAAAACATGCGGATTGCCGACGACTCATTATTTTCTTTTCGAGACACCCACCAATTAAAAGAGGGTTAAGGATTGATTTCACTGTAACTGTACTTTTTAGAAAAAGGTTCAATTATTTTCATAATAGAGGACGTAATTGTTGAGAAGCACCAATACAAAACATTCTCAACGACGAAACCGCCGTAAAAAATTTGTCTCTACACTAAATTTCAAAAGCGCCCCTCAAATGTTATCACCTCATGGTATACCCGATTCTGGGACAATATCTCATAATATTCTTTATATCCGTCCCCATAAACACAAACGGGTCGTGGTAATGACGCCCCATCGAGGGGGAGAGGACGTCTAACCGGCCGTTACGGTCACCGAATATGTGACCGCTGCATTTTATTACCACTTTACTCTGCCACATAATCGACCTTCGTGATGAAGGGCTCTTTTTCAACTAATAGCATCATGGTATGTCATCTTCTACGGATCTCTAATGGTCCTTGTAATTTTTTTCCTGATAAAAACAAGTGGAGTATTTCATAATAGCGTGCTCTCAGAGCAAAACTAGTTATTGAATGCCACTCGTGCCTTATCTTATTTTTTTTTATTTATACTTCAAGAACACAATACTAACAGTCTTTTCGTTTGTTCTAGGTTGAATTCTTAGAGGCGTACTGCACGCCGCGAGACACATCATCCCGCCGCTCCCCACAGCGCAGTCGCCGCTCCCGCGAACCCCGACGCTCCCCAGACTCGTCGAAATGGCGGTACGATTCCCGCCGGAACTACGATTTTGACACCGGTCGGAAGCCATACGACTACGAAGGTCGGAGGTACAGGGAGTTTGACGGCGATTCGGGAAGACGTCCTGAGTTCGACGCTGAGTCGGCGCGAAGAAGGGCTGATTACGAATCGGCTAGGCGAACTGACTTTGATTTGTCAGCGCCTGGTGCATCGAGGAGAAGTCCCGAGAGCGCTCCTGAAGGGTCGGTGGAATCACCTCCTGAGCCAGCACCATCAGCGCCTTTGAGGCGCGAGAGGCAGACGAGACATCGCGCACAGCCTCTGTACGAATCTGGTAAGTATCTATTATTATTAATATAAACTTTATTGTAGTTTAGCTGTATTAAAGTTATTTTCAAACTTAAACTAACAGCTTATTTTAATTTGTATACTTTGAGTTTTTATTTAAAAATCATCAAAACTTTTCTTGTTTGGAACATGTCTTTAAAATATGCTTACATTATGGAGCACTGTGTTATCTGCTATCTGTGCGTGACTTTTGTTATAATCAATATCTTTTTTTTTGAAACGGATTTTTTCAATAAATTGAACTAGTAACCTAAGTTCATACATAATAAACTATAGAGTCAGACAAACAAAAGTAATATTTTAGTCGTCAACTAACACAATATTTGTTGCGGGTGTTCTGGGTATTTTTTACGTTAAGTAAAAAATATTTATCTATGTATTGTATTGTACTACTAAGTATATCAGTCATCTAGTACCCATAACACAAGCTCTGCTCAGCTTGGAGCTAGATGATGCTGTGTGGATTGTTCAGCTTTATTTATTTATTTATTATTTATGTAAGGTAACTGTACCTATAACTTATGAAATAGGGTATTCACCTAGCACAGAAAGACACAGATAACTAAATGTTAACGATTTTTCCGAGTACGACCCTAAAAAATGATTACAAGCATAAAATGATAAAACTCAAACCATTAGGTAATCTATCTAAACGAAAAAGCAATGCGGACATCAAAGCTTTGATTAAAATTGATAAAACATGCACTGAGTTTGTCCTCACCAATCAGATTGGTTTAAAAAGGTTTGAATTGGTTATATTGAACATTTTAATATCGCTCTTTATGTTGGGCAAACTAATAGTTGCTTGTAAGCAAGTTGTTTTCATGCAATGTAATTCAAAACGTTATTTCCGATCGCGTTCCAGTTGTGTTCAGTAAACTGATGCAATTGTTATTGCAACGTTGATTGGCAAAACATCCTGATATACCTGCTGCGAGTCGTTTTAATCAAGTATGTTAACAATTTTATTAAGAAGTTACAAACATTATCATTAACAGCTATTCATATCCACTATATTTCATTTGCTTTTGAGGTAAAATATTCATTTGTTTGATACATTATTGTCTTCGTTTAGACAGCTTCTATATTAATTTCCTTTTCAACTTAATAATAATCCTACTAATATTATGAAGCCGAAGGTTTGAATATTTATTGTATGCATGTGTTGTTTAAACCTCGGCAACGGAACCGAATTAGATAACTTGGAATAGTAATAGTTTTAAATCTAAAATAGCGTATTTTCATATAGGTCCCACTCGAGCAAAGCCGCGGGCTAAGGGAGGCTATGAAATAATATTTAAAAATATTTGAATTGAAGCATCGTCTTCACCGATAAATAAGAGTTTAGCCTGAAATCAAAGCTCAAACGTACTGAAGCACATAAAGATTTTCACACTTCATTTGCTTGTTGCCTCAAGCTCTCGTAAGACGCGTCCTAACTCATCTCGGGACGTCGACGTCGAGCACAAAAGCCTTTCTTTTGGCCCAACAATCGCGGTAGAGCCTAGTTAAACCATTGTTCTCAGCTAGAACGAGTCTGGTCCTTGCTTTATTAAAACAACGACGCAATCTTGCAATTGTTGATGATTGTGAATCTGAAATCTGAATCTGTAGATCTGGGTTTTTAAAAGCGGTTATATTTTTAACACCTCAAATTGGTTATGGAAAAGTCACATTATTTGTAAACATGTGCTTGTCCAAATGGTATGATTTTTTTTCATAAAACAATATGCGTTAGTTTACTCATAATCTTACTTGCCAATAGTAAGTAACCAAAGAAAAATATTAACTAAGTAATTCAGGAAAGTCGTCTGTTACAACCCTTTTTTGTATCAATCAAAGAATGCAGGCTTATTACTAGCGGTATTGCTAAAATATAAATTTTTAATCAGTCTCTTTGCCGTTAGTAGAGCCTAGGCAATGAAAAAAATGTCATTTGATTCGACTCAAACATTGAAGCGACAATGCCGGCTACTTCTTTTGTTTTATAAAGCTTGATTAATAATCTGCGTCTCGTTGCCATGGCCTATACATTAGCACAGAACAGATACTAGTTTATGGCTGTTTGGTATACACTGACATGAAAAGAGCTTTACTGCTCTGATCTAATTTCAAACTAAACATTAAATTTTAAACTTTTTCAGCAGTTTGGTTTAGGGTTTGATTCAAATCTGATTGTACACCCTTCAATTACCTTGAACCTTCTACATCCAACACGTTTTAGAAAGACATTTAACACGTTAATCGCGTCGATTTAACAAATTTCGTTTCTCGTCTGGTCATCCACGCGGAAAAGTAATTACGTCACCTAATGATGTTACTTATCCCCCGTCTCTACAGCGCTTCACGCCAAGCTAATAGACAATTTGCTTAGTTTTTACCATTTTGTCAAAAAGGATGTGTACAAAAATATACAAAAATGCAAGGCTTTACTACAAGACTGAATCTGCATCAAAGCCTAGCCGATTTGAAAATCTTCTTGAAATTTCAAACGCCACTAGATTTAAACTGAGAAAAATAACAAATAATTTATATAAATTTATATAAGCACAACAACGAGAGGCTTTACAAAGTAAAAACAATAGTGCAGCAGAGCAATTTAAACGAAACAGAAAGCACGGAACTGAAACAAAGGCTGTACAGAGGACTTGTAGCTTATAAAAAGTTTATTTTTAAATAGCATACCGTGGTCCACGATTCGTTAGTTCTTACGTATCGTCGCGGCTTTAACCTCGAGCTTTTTTTCGTAGGGCATTCACAAGGATACCTTTGTAATGCGGAGAAAGAACTCTCATTAGGGTATTTCATGCCTTTGAAATAACATTAGCTGTTTGTGTTTCTACGAGTATGGGGGGGTGTAATGCATTCATTAGCCGCCATAATAGTCCCCGAGGTTGATTGAAATGAAAATGATATTAAAGGAAGATTTAAGTAGGTATATGAAATGTTAAAACAAAACCAGTTGTTTAATGACAAAATATCCAAGAAGGGAAGAGAGTTCTGTTCAAAAATGTAGAAGCTACAAAACCAAAACGAATATTTTATCGAGTATAAAAATATGCTCAAGTCGATTGCGTTCTCGAGTGACTATTGGAAGCCCGAACGCTCATTTAAACGACCACTTGAGACACACTGAGGCGACCAACAGCGTAAGAAAAGTCGCAAGCTTGCGTCTTTTTACCGTCAGATAAGTTTATTTCTAGTGAAAATTTCAAAAGCGCGTTTAAGGTAGAGCACGTCTTATCTAACTTTTTGTGTTTTTGTTTTAGAATCGTCATCAGAAGATCGTTCGTCGTCATCTGACGAAGAAGAAGACGAGTTTGGCGATTTCGACACTTTTGCAACTGCACCATCTCTGCATTCGCCGGACAGCGGTCGATCTGACCCAAGATACGCAAACGCTCCACGTCGTAACCCAAGTCCTTACTACTACGGTGATTTGTTCAAAACAGCTCCCCCTGCCCCAACCCCTTCAGCACCGACGGCGTCAACTACTTCATCTAGAGGAGCGCGTTACAGAAAATCTGCAAGCTTAGACGCACCTCACGTTGCTCCAAGACCTAACCTGCCCAAGAGATTTTCAGTTGCCGAAGATGGTTTTCGTGAACTAGAGCGGTCATCTTCTTCGTCTGGAGAGAGCGCGTGGATGCCACCAAGGCGTCGTGGGCGCGACGCGGCCGGCTGCGTGTGCGCCGCGCCCGAAGATGTAGAGGAGCATCGTCCTTCTCGCAGCGTCTTTTACGTGCCGGCGCCGTTGCCCCGCTGGCCGCAAGAAATGACCACCCGCCAGATATACGAAACAGCTTTCGACTGCAAAATCACTCGCTCCGACGATGATTTGGATGACTTCGACCGCGTCAGTAACCATCCTGCTCTCTTGCAAGCTGAGGAACGCAAAGTCATTTCCTCAGCTTCGTCAGCTTTTGAAGCTGTCGAGCGCAGTGAACCAGACTATAAAGGTCGGCGTAAGGTTACGATGAAAACAGATAGTGTGCGACGTTCCAAAATTCCGACAATTCGTCAAAAAAGAGAAAATGAGAACACCACTTGTCCTTTGTCAGAAGAATTGGAGAAAGTCCACATAGAAGAAGAAGATCGCACAACATCAGTGTCTCAGTTGCCACTGCGAGGTTACACTCCCTCTCCCCCATCAACGGCACCACTGCCAACAAAGTTTCAACAGAAAGATGGATCTGCCATGAACAGCATCAAAAGCGCACCAAACCTGCCTCAATCACAGCCCGCACATCCGCGTCTAAAGGATCTTAGATTACCCGTGAAGTCACTGCGAGCTCGTGACACCCCGACCAGTAGCGAGGCCAGCATGGCCGATGCAAAAGGCTCCGCATCAACTGATCTTGATATTGGACAACGTCTTAGAGATTCGAGCCGTGATTCCCGCGATGGTAATGACGAAAGGGGGCAGTCAAAGGACGGGATTTTTTTAGAGATTAAGGGTCGACCCACTTCCGATTCTGACACACCTGAACTGAATCGGTACACTGGGCCCAAGGGGGTCGGCCCTATAATGGAGTTTAAGGGTAGGCCTGGCGTGACACGCCCGAGGCGCAAGTACTCCAGCACGGAAAGCATGGCCACCAGCAGCAGCGGTGGCAGTATGGAGTCGTTGCGCAGCAGCAACAGTGAAGGAGACAGAAGCAGCAGTAGTTCGGAAAGCCGTCATTCTTCTTCCCTAAGTTCACATAGCTCAGATTCCGGAAACGTTCCATTCACAAAGTCACATCATCACATGCATTTATCGGGGTTTGGGAACCATCCAAACAAGCTTCACATATTGAGCCCGATATCGGATAAATCTTCACAAGAGCCGGCATCGGAAACATCAGATAACAACAAAAATAACAATTCACAAAAAGTATCCCCCGAGGATGGCGAAATTGGAAATACGGCAATACAAACAACTGTCGAAATTGTTGCCAAGCCGAAGCGTCGAGCATTACAAAACAGAAATCTTTTGAACCTTACGTTCAGACATTCAACTCCTGGTGATTCGGAAATTCAAGGATCTGATAGTGGAATATCTATCCATTCAAGAGAAGGAGTAGATTCTCGAAATGCATTTGTAAACTTCAAAAACAGTAACTCTGAAGAGGAAAAGAAAAAAGAAGACGTAGACTTGTCCGATCTTCCGTTCGACATGCCAAAATTGAGAAGGCGACGAGCTGAAGCCGAAGCTGACTTACGATCCTTGCCATTTGATATGCCGAAACTACGCCGAAAGTTGCGGGGACAGTCCCTACAGCTCAACAATGATTTCGCAGGTGTAATTTCTAATGCATCTTCAAGCCAGAGCGTCCAAGACTTAAATCAAGGTTTGTACTTTTACTTCACTAGCAATTCAGCATAAATAAAATGTCAAATCCGTTTTAAAAAAAGATTCCCACCGATCAGTTCTTTTCAAATCCATTTACGTCAGTAGGATTTACTTGTCAATCTATGGAAGGAGTGCACGAAGGGTCTGTCGAGTCAATTCTTTGCATTCTCGTAACTCGAAGCGACCACCACCGCATTATACCGATTAAGATGTATGACTTCGGATTACTCCACACGAAATTCTCTGGTCCAACGCCCAATATTTAATTTGCTTGAGTGCTTTTTGAGGGAAACTTTTTCCTGTATGTTGGGAGCAATTTGTAACCGTTATGTTGAGTTAGGAGCTCGCAATCTCTAGGATTGCATGCGGTTAGAATGTTTTCTGTTGCTTTAATTCCAACTATCTTTAAAACATTTTATTTTTTACAGAAAATAAGCACGCCAAACCAAATCTCAAGTTGAATTTCGATAGCGGAAGCGGTGGTTCTGGTAGTTCTAAGGGACTGCATTTGAATTTGGGACCTATAGCTCCGCCTCGTAATCTCGTTGATGCCGCTCTTCCACTCGACCGGCAAGGGTAAGGATTTGTTATAGAATTTCCATAGTTTGTCATACTGAAATTTGTTTCTCTTCTGAATATATTGTGTTCGTTGCTAGATTTGCTAGGGTTAACTATAATTTTAAATGGTATTTTTGTTACTTACAGGTGGTACCACGGAACGTTATCTCGTGTTGAAGCTGAGAGTCTGCTAAGAGAAGCAGATGAGGGTGCGTTTTTGGTCAGGACCAGTGAGTCAGCGAAGCATGACTACTCGCTGAGTTTGAAGTAAGTGTCACTTATTATCTAATCACCCTACTTGATACGAGTACTTATCTTATCGGACTTTATTTGGAGCAAAACTAAATATAATCAGTAGTTTTTTTGTTTATCTTTATTATCAATACAAACTAGTAAGATTGTTTCTTACCAACTACTTTCTATTTCTACTATTAAATATTCATTTTTATTGTTTTCAGATCTACCAGGGGTTTCATGCATATGCGCATCTGTCGAGGCACCGAAGGTTTTACTTTGGGAGGCGCTGCCACTGCCTTCCCGAGTGTACCAGCTCTCATGAGGCATTATGTCACGGCACAAAGACTTCCAGTCAGGGGAGCTGAGCACATGGCGTTGTCGACTCCCCTACCAGCTGTCCTGCTGTGAACGACTGATGGCCAAAAAATGGGAAGCGAACATTAGCCCCTGACAGGGATCAGCGAGCGACAATGCTCTTCAGCTACGAGACGGGTGTACATAGGAGAGAAATCCTTTAGTTTCGATTGCTAAAATGCACAATCGCATTATTTATTCATAGTTTTAGTTATACCAGTAAATATTACCAAAGAATTAGGTTACATTCATTATGACTAATCTTTAAGCTCAGTGCAGCACTATATTTATGCTAGTCCGAATATCGCAGCCAATTTGTTATAAGTACCTATTTATTCGCATATAGTTTCATGTGTATTGAAATAGTACGGTTTAAATCCTAATGCTTGATATTACTCATTATTTATCTAAAGTTATCATAAAGTTTGATTAGTCAATGTTATTGTACTTATATCACTTGTTTATACTAGTTGCTTGTATCAGTTGACGCAAATGATAATATTTCATAACTGACGAAAAGTAAATCATTTGCTGAATTAGTCTGATTGGTCAGTTATTAATATCAAGCTTTGTTTTATTACTTTGACCTCTGTGGTTTGTAAATAATTTTGCAATGACATGGCCTAAGTTACTGCCAACTAAACATGTATGAGATGTATAGGATACTTACAGAAATCTTAACTTAGAATATAAGATGGCTTTGTATAAGAAAGTGGATGTTACATTATAATTCAACTATGATGTAAAAATCGCAATTGAATAATGTCGACACAATATACCTACACTACAATATAACAGTGGAGTGATTTACTATTTTGTATTTCAAGTATGTAGCGTGTTTGCGTGGTTTTATATACTTACTGTAATATTTTGCAAGGCTGGAAACAAAATAGTTTTTATTTATACATCCAATCATTTGTGTAGACGATCACAGCTGTCACGATAACTTTACGTGATTCGGTCTTATAATAGTAGTAGTAGAGTCGAGTTTAGCTGATAAATTAACAAGCATGAGTCATCATACCACGTGGGCAGACTGGTCACGAAATCGCATCGATTTTAGTACAAAAGTACGATTAGACTTTATGTCTATCACCATAATAACTTTTATGTGTGTGTCAAACAAAGTTGGTACTTATAAAATCAACGGTTTTGTTCTATCACACATGTTACTGTTTGCATCATACCTAGTTATTCTGTAAAGATATCTAATAGGTAGTTTTGATACAATAAGATAGCTAATATTTATCGCCTATAATCTAACTGTGTGAGTATCTAAAATGTGTGACTACCAAAATCAGACGAGAGTTAATCGAATGAAATGTAGACTTTTCACCTTGATATCTAATCGTGGATATTTTTATTGTTCTGACATTGTAGTGATAGTTTAATTGCGCGTAAAATGCAAAAAGTCTCATGAATAACTTTGAAATAGATTTTTATATCTTTCATACAAGTTAAAGTTTTTTATCTAACCCCAATGTAAGCACCTATCATACTTAATTATTAATGTAAAAGGCACGTGTTATGTAATTTTCACGGACTTGATTATATTTTTTGTTACATTAGAATTTAAGGGTTAAAGTAGTTGAACGATGGTTCCCTGATTTCCATAGGTACTTAAGAAATCCATGACAGAAGATATTACTCAACCTGACCCATTGTTTCCTCTTACAGTTTTTCAGTGGTATTTTGTGAAATACTGGAGAAAAAAATTGCGGGAAGGTTGTATCTACAATAATTATAAACAACGATTTATAACGAAAGTTGTCTTTGGATAAAGTAGCAGCTATAATACTGTGATTGTCAGCTCTTTACGATAAAAGCCAAAAAAATGTTGTGTTTAATAATAAGATCTTATTTATTGTAATGGTGTTAAATTATAGTTTTTTCAGTAGCCCTGGTCAAAGTTTGCAATTTAACTTGGAAAATTATGATTTTTGACAGCCAACTGCACATTATAGTGACTTTGGTCAGGCAATAACTTAAGTTTAACATTTAACTCGATCTCAATTTATGAACTTCCTGAATATCTGTTCAGTTACCTTAGACTTAATTTTGATTGATTTGTACCTGATTTTTTAAAATCGTTGTTTGAGACTTAAAATTACGTTTGAACAGATTTATTTTGTTATTGTAATTAATTTAGTAATTGCGTAATTGTAGATTAATGTAGTGTTGTATGGGAATGAGCGAATTTGTATGTGAAACAGTCTAGGTATGTATGTTAATTAATAACCACAGCAAAAGCAGCTTTTGCAAGCATGCAACTAATGTTTCTTTTACTAGACTTAATTATTGTAGTTTAATTAAGTAAGGGTGAATACACATTAGTGATTTCAACAATCCGGGTCCAGGCTATCGTTTATGACGATTTTTAACTTCTGCTAAAAATGTAGAGTTTCAATCACAATGTGTAAACCCTTTAACTATCTTAATTTATGTATTAAACACTTAATGGAATGGTATGTAGAAGATAAAAATAATCTTTCATAGTACATGGAGGTTTCAAAAACGTGTCAAAATTTTTGGAAAAACTTATTTAGGTCCAGATCAGGATGTAGGTAAATATTATAGCTTTTAGTAGTTATAATCAACTGTAATTTCGAAGGTGTAGTTTGAAGTTGAATGAAATAAATTCCATAAACAAAACATTGTTTTTTTACTTTAGTAGGTATATAACCCTTTTATTTAAAAAATACCTATATATTGGTACATAGTTAGCTACAATAACTAACCCATAGCTCGGTTATAAATTTATAACATAGCTTAAAACACTTGCTGTTTTTTAAACATCTCCATACGGCTTTTTCCTCATGGCCTAACTATTCTTTTTTTTATACCACTGAAGTGGCAACTAAGCGTACGATACGCAAGATGGTAAGCGGTTACCGCAGCCTATGGACGCTTGCAATACCAGAGGTATCACTCGCGGCCACCTTGAGGCTAAGATCGAAAGCCTCGTGCCAGTAATTTTACCGGAAACCACACACTATCTTCACACCGGAACACAGCAATGCGAGCATTACTGCTTGGCGGCAGAAATAGGTATGGTGGTAGTCCTTCCCCTGACGAGCCCTATCACAGAGAACTCTACTACTCTTTTGACACGAGTTTGGCCATGAGGATAATATGTTAGTCCTCGTAGCCAAATCAATTTGGCGAAATATTTAGGCCATGCAGAAAAAGCCCTCCATACCTACTAATAGGTATGCCCGGCTAGCAACAACACCAAATGAAAAAAAAAATTTCTTTGAATTACTATACGGACTCATAGGGCTCATTTACACCATACAGTAATTGCATGCAAGAATTGCCTTGTCAAATGGATTTTGAAACCAAAATGTTCGAAAATAGATTTGATAAGGCAATTCTTTCATGCAATTATTGTATGGTGTAAATGGGCCATTAGATAGAGTCCATTTAGTGGGTACCGCAGCATTGGTGCAGTGGTATTAATTCCTAATTAATATAATAATATTTTTCTAAATTAAAATTACAAGGTGAATTATAATACTTCTTAAATACATTTTGGGTGACGGGCTTACTGCAATACGCACAAGTTGTGTGCGGTCATAGACGTGCAAAATATGTTTTAAGATAGACTTCTCAATTTAATTAGACTTTTTTTTACAACCAAAACTGCAAAGTGTACGATCCCCTTGATGGTACTTGGTGGTTACCGCAGCCTATGTACTCTTGCAACAACAAAAATATCACTTGCGTGTTGCCACTTTGAGACGTGGATCATGTGCCTGTAATTTCACCGGAAACCTACCCTTCGAAACGGAACACAACAGTGTGAGCATTACTGTTTGGCGGCACAAATAGGTAAGCAAATAGTGATACTCCTTCCCCGGACGAGCTCTATTACAAAGAACTCTACTACTCCTAAGACATTTAAATGACAAATGAAAGATGATTAAAACAATCCCTAGATCTTACTATAAGAATTGAGATAAGAATCAATTCAAAAGTTATGTTACATAACCTATAAATTTTAGTGATTTTTATTGGTGGTTCCTAAGTTTTAAAAAATATAGTAACTCTTGTCTTGGTACCGACCGCTGCAACCACAGGCTGCAACGTAGTGTCAGTCTGCGTCTAAACAAGTGTTTGAGCTGAAGTGCACTGTACCAAGTGAAATTACTGAGCCAATAACTGTGCTTCGGGATGTGAAGCGCAGAGCTTTTAACTTTTATTGTCACTACATGATATGGTTATACTTAGCGTTGCGTAAATATAAATTAAAAACAATCACAAAGCGACATCTCTAAATTACCTCTTGCAACAATTGAATGTACATAAAGCTTGAAATACCTTGAGGGTTGTACCGACATAATTCAGCTTTCATGAGCTTACTTCGAAGTTTAACTTTATTGTAACAGATGGCGTTGGTGTTACAATACATAATTTTTATACACTCCCAGTAAGTACCGTAACTAATTTGTGAATTTGGTTATTTATTTCTGCACAATAAATGGAGTACTTTTGTGTATTAGGGAAAACATTCCAGCTGTTAAATTATTAATCGAAGTCGAACTAGTGTAGTTCTAGTAAAACGTGACAGACTGAATAACAGAGTTTTTTACACCTACAACATCCTAAGCAAAGATCTTATGGAAAAGTATGAAAATAAGACCTACTTGCCAGTTATTTTAAAATTCCTTTGAGCAGGTATGAAAAGCGATCACTCATCAGACCCTATTTAATCCGCCACGCTCACTGCATGAGCCCGCATTGTAGGAGATAAGGTGAAGGAGACAGATTAGAATAGGAAACCTACCTACCTACCCACATAGCTTGCTCTATAAACAAAATCTATTAATGTACCTATTTACTTGTCTTGGTATACCAAGACAAGTAAATAGGTACATTGCTATAGCATACAGTCGCTTCTCGCCATTTTTCCCCTCCGTAGATAGGTATGTTATACACGCTTAGATTTTTTTAAACTACCTATGCATAGCAACATATTTTATGCGGTTTTTATCAATAGATAGAGTGATTCAAGAGGATAGCTTAAACGTTTAGCTTAACGCTCCGGCTGCATGCAATGCAAAGCCAGACGGATCGCTAGTACCTATTATGTAATGTAATATATAGTTTTCAATGACATTATGTATCAAGTCTTCAGACAATTTATAGCGCAAATCTGTCTACGTTTCGGGTAGAGCAAAGACCTTTGAACTTTGCTTCGGTTGAATTTTTCAAGTTTTAATCACATTACAGTCTAGGGTTCAATTTAATCAACATTTTGCAAAGGAAATATTTAGATAGAATCAGAGAAAGAATAAATCATAAGTATGAATCACAAATTATGCGAAGTAATACGTTCAAGAACGTATGAGCACCGGTGGTCTAGTGGTAGTGACCTCGCCTTCCGATCCTAAGGTTTGGGTTCAAACCCGGTCGTGCACCAATGGGTTTTTTCTGTTCGAATAATTTATGTGCACAATGCCAGTGCTCTCATACGGTGAAGAAAAACATCGTGAGGAAACCGGCATGTCCAAGAACTAAAAATTCGAAAGTCATGTACCATCCACCAATCCGCATTGGGTCCGTGTGGTGGATTAAGACCTAATTACTCTCGCCTGAGAGTAGGCCAGTGTCCCAGCAGTGGGAACATTAGAAGGCTGTCATGATGAATACGTTCAAGAACAAAGTGAAGTCCATTATTTAGTAATCGACGAATTTTTCATTCACAAATTGTAACTATTGTGCCATAAAATAATTTAAAGACTCTTACAAGCAGCATTTGTCTTAATAATAACATAAAAATCATAGGTACTAATTAAATGAGACAATTTGAACCAGCTTCAATCTTCTTTAATAAGCAAGTGTTAAAAAACATTGCTAAGATTGGTCAAAGATATCTGCAAAGTTCTCTAAAAATGCGTGATGTTTTCGTTCACTTTAGCACTGCAAGATTTTCCTACACAAATGCCTGTATATTATTATTTTCATATAAAAAGCTGCGCTAAATACAAAACTAATGCCATATGACAGATTGAGGTTAGAAAGCACAACTCCAAGTTACGCAAAAGTTTCTGAAACAAAAGTTACTACGGGATTCTCAAGTTACTCTTTTTTTACCTTCAAAGCAATGCAATACAATACACTGACTTTTAGCAAACTTTGTAAACAAACAAATATAGTTTTTGACAGCTTTTATTAAACTAAATAAAATCAATCTCTTGCGCAAACACGAGGGGATGTAGTTATTGACACGTTTTTATGATATTATAAAATATTATTTTTAAAAAGTACTTGACCGATTTCGATAAAATTTAAATAGGACCACCTCTGACACTTCAGAGGTGGTGTTTGATAAGTTTACTGTAACTTTTATACTTTACCTATCAAAAAAAAACATCAAAATCAATTCAATAATATTGCGTAACAAACATACAAAAAAAATCATAAAAACAGTCGAATTATTGAGAACCTCCTTTTTTGAAATCGGTTAAAAATATTGTAATATTTTAATCAGTTGATCTTATTACACTCTAGACTTCACTTCAATTAATACTTATCACCATCTAGCCGACATCACACCATTAGCCGGAACTATAACGATCCAAGAGATGGCACAAGCGGGTACCAATCTATGTAGATAGTTACTAATTTAATACCATTGCTTAGTTAGATTTGCTGCTGGTATATGAATGTAAGTTTAAAAAAAAAGGCAAATACAAAGAATTTGCATGCAATGCAAATCAATTTAATACAAAACCAATTTAAATTGGAAGCAAAGAAAAGAAATTACAATCGTCTTAATCAAGTGTTCATTGTAAATTTAAAGCTTTTTGTTCAGTAAGATTGAGTCTCAATTCAAACCAACAGAATGCAAAAAAGACGGTTTTATTTTAAATTTTGCTTGAATAGTTTTGGTATTTGTACTATACCTACATACCTTATATAAGACTAGCAGTCCGTCCCAGCTCCGCGCGGGTGCAATGAAACCGCACCCGTGCAAAGCCGGGGCGGGTCGCTGGTAATAAATATAACCTACTCAGGGCAACTATAACATTTTAATGGTGAAATATTTTTAGAAATCGGACCAGTAGTTTTTAAGTTTATTCGCAACAAACAAAAATACAAATTTTTCCTCTTTATAATATTATTATTATTATTATTATTTTAGCCCATATCGTCCCACTGCAGGGCAAAGGCCTCCCTCCCTATCTTCCACACTTCCCGATCTTTGGCTACTGTAGGCCAGTCTTTAAGGTGCGTATCGAGATCGTCCCGCCATCTTCTCCGAGGTCTACCGCGACGACGTCTGGTTTGAGGGACCCAATCAGATGTAATTTTGGCCCAAAGATCTTCCGGCATACGAGCCACGTGCCCTGCTCAATTCCTACTCCAGTTATGCTGCTTTAATAGATTATAATATTAGTATAGATTTATACTACGATGTATACAAATGAAACGCTGCCACTGCAGATAACTAAATCATTGTAAATGATTTTGTTTTACGTTGGAGTCTATTCTTAGCTATAATATACGAGTACTACGGCCACTACGGCAAAGACATAAAAAGACCAAAGAAATATTATGTCGTGGTAGTAAAACCACTTTACCATTGTTTGTGTTAAAATTCTAGAATATTAGCAAAGTGAAGCTAAAAAAGAAAATAGTTTAGATTAATCCACATTTATATAATATATCGGTTTTGTGTAAGTTAAAAGTAAAATTATGAAGCTTATTTTGTTTTCAGTCCTCTGGGTTGGGTAGAAGTTAAGTAGCGGTGGCTCAAAGGTTTTATAAACATACGAACGGCTAGCTTTATTTTAATAAAAACATTTCGTTCTAATAAATTATTTTTGTAATCCTTATTTGTTTTGCTTAGGTATTTAAGTCGTTGGTACGGTAAAACAACACGTCGACGAATAGGTACACAATAAAATAGCGAATGAAAGCGTAGGAAAATATTTTAGTGCCAGATGATATTATTTTGATTGTTAAGAGTTTATGGATGATTAAAACCTTTAAGTATATAATCCTCTCATAGAATTTCAGTAACAAGTCCAAAAAAATTAAGTACCTTGTACCTTCTTTACTCGAAACTATATTCTTTCCTCTTTGTTAAAAAGGACGTCAATTTGACGTTTGTTTCATACTTTGAGCAGCTATAAAATATCATATAACTTTTCAACTGAACCATGTGCACTCGAAATGAGAACGCGAAATATGCTCAAATTAATTATTCGCGGTCAACCTTAAATCTTGTTATATTATAATTAAACGTTGAAACAACCATTTATGTTTTTATATTATTTGATGCCTACTAAACCCGGCATTACAAATACTGAGAAAGAAGGAAATGTTCTATCTTTATTTGAAACCCCGCAATAGTAATTTACATACAGCTGTTATATTTTGAATAGTTAAGTCTATTATTGTATTTACTATTAGTGCTTGTTATCGAGCGCGAAGTTCAAACGAATGATCAAGCCTTTTTTTTCGTATGCCAGATTTTCGAGCGAAAAGACAATTTATTTCGAAAAATCTCCAATGCGCATCGAAACTTCACGGCGGTCGAGATCCGTTATTGGCATTACCTATCTCGCTCGTATACCTATACAGCTTTTGGTAACTCTATAAAAAATATTACAGTAACTAAACTAAAATTATTGCAGTAACTTAATACCATAACTGTTATGTAGGTTATAAAAGTTTGTTTTACGAGTACGTTTACGTATAAATAGAAGCATGTTGGGGACACAGCATATAAAAAAAGACAAAATAATTATAAACCCACTAAATACTTACGAAATATGCAAATAAAGAGTTCTCAAGTTTCAATAAAAACCCTCGTTAGCGAAGGAAAATAAAATTAAACTACGTCAAAACTCTCTAGAACAATAGACGATAATTATAACAGGCAGGTGTCAGTATGCCCCGTATACCCACACCTAGGCGCTTCTTTGTCTTTGTGTAATCATAATTCTTGGATAAACAGCAAACAAAAACACAAAATTTTACTTCCTTCTACTCCCAGTAGAATTATATCAAGTTTGATATCTGGTTCTCAAAATGGATCAATAATTACTGCTGGACTTCTAGGTCATTTCAATAGTTTCCCCAGTAGGTGGAGCAAGACATCCCAAGGATTATTTCGAGCAAGCGTGATGTCTCGATAGCTCAATTGGTTGGCTCAATCGGAGGTTGCGGGTTCAAATTCAAATTCAATTCATTTCAAATTCCCCTTGAGGCGAAATAACTTTTGGGATACTATAATCTTTTGTCGCGTTAATGTTGAAAATAATTTTTAACTGGGCAATCATCATCATCTTACCAGCCAATAGAGGTTTACTGGCTGGACATAAGCCTCCCTGAAAATTTGAGCCTTAGTTTTGAGCCTTCACCATTCGCCCTTCTGATGGTCTTACTGAAAATCTACAACATGCTGTAGGTATTTTTAATAGAAACAAAATTTTATATTGGCAAAACCCAAAACTATATCTAAGTATCTCAGATTTATGATGGATTGAGACACAATTCAAATAATATTATTTCCTATCCACTAAGTTAACTATACAACTTTCTACTTTAGTTAGCAAAACTATAAGGATATTGATATGTTCAATCAAACTCACTCATTTTCTATACCTACGTGTTATAAATAAAATCTCAGACTGGTCATGATAGTCATGAACTTAAAAAAAAATGCAAATGTATTGCAGTTTGTGCCTGAGAGTATTGCATCAGGCTATATGAGCAAATTCACAAGTATAATCTGAATTCAATAAGACACACTGAACGGAAATTGTAATTTCCGATTCCTAATACAGAACAAGACCATGTCTCCTAAGCCGATGACCTCAGCCTCACATCTTATTCGGTAGGTTACGAACAAAACGTTGCAGAGATTTACTATTAATCTTCCTGAAAGGTCCTTTATTGGAACACGTGGGTATAACATACGAGCTGACCCGCGCGGTTTTAGTTGCGTTTTTTCAGTTTTTATGGTATCCCTCAGGGACAGGTAAAAAGTGATATTCCAAAACTTAAACCATCTAAATTTCAAATTTTACCAAATTTGGTTAACGCCACGAAGATAAGTAACAAACATACACACAGACTTTATTACACATTTATAATATAGTATATATATTAGTAAATACCTATAGTAGGATTAGCTGTTACACCTATAGGTACTCCAACGTCTTATTCATATTGACTTGCGGTGTTTCTATTGTAAGATTTTTGTAAGACCATTTATTTTATATCTTGCCAATTTAATAAAAAAAAACTTTCTTAGTCTTTTCATGTCTTAATCCGAGTGATGAATTAAAACCCAATCACTCTCGTTCAAGAGTAGGCCAGTATCTCGGCAGTGGGAATATTAGAAGGCTCTTGTGGCATCTTTTAATTGGAGAAACACATAGATATAAGTCGGGATAATGTTTTTTTAAACATGTATTGTGATATTTTTGTTGGGTGTTCTAAATTAAATTAGATGATGTCCAAGCATCTTGAAAACGACTCGTGCTTTCAAGATTTGTCTTATTGATGCTTAGGTTTTGGTACTCTGTGGTTTTGGTCACTGAAATTGAAAGGGTCATTTCGAGGTCATAAGGTGCATTATGAAGTACATTTTAAAATTCAATCCCAATTTTGTAATTTGTAAGATAGTTACAGCACGCGAAAGAAGCCGCGGGGAGTTCCATTATTAAATCAATAAAATGACTCCAACTTTCTATGAAAACTATAGTGCCGTTGAAACTCCACAAAACCTGACCCGGTTGTGGTGCTACATTATTCAGCCTAGCCTAGCCGTTTCTTGGTTATATTTACTTGAACTCCACTTGAAGAACAAAAACTCAACAGTATAGTGGCGCGTACCAATTAACTGTGCTTTCATATAATATTAAACTGATAGTGAAAACATTTCTTGAGATGGTTTCAATGTAAACTTAACCAAGTTCGGGTATAAATTAAATTTAAGTTATAAATTGTATCGGACACCCAGCCTGTAAGAGTATGTGTACCTATGTGTGGTGGTGATGAGTCTAATTATAGTTCTAAGCTGCTTGTCTTTTAACTTTTTTCCTTCCAACAACAAAATAATAACTCATCAGCAAACTTATATCAACTTTGTGTAGTAATAGGTCTGGCTGATGTAGTAATAGGAACCGTACATAAAGGTGGCATCTGATGCTTGTTTGGGAAACCAGGGCAACGTCTATTAATTCGGGTGTGGCCTACTTACTACGAGCTCAAAATTTAAAAGGTTTTATTGACCTATCACTTCATGAGCTATTGGAAACAATCGATATGTACACTTTTTTATAATGGCCGTTGTTGCCAGATTGTAGGAAAACGAGCATCAAACCACAAAACAGATATTAGTACTACGATCAAACTATAGCAAGGGAGCAAGGGGTGTAAAATGCGACGCCGGCGCCGCGGGGGCTGAGTTTTGCGGTATTTGGTTTCCCTTTATAGTAGGTATCATCATCTACAGGAAGTCTACAGGAAGGACATGAGACTTACATGTTTGTTTATGTTTCAGGGTGGCAACGCTCAAGTTATAATATAATATTCTAACCTATCCAGTCCATCCAAAGGTTGCCTGGAAGAGATTAGGTTTTAGATTATTTATTTCTCATAAGATTTACAAAATCGCTTACTGTGAAACATGATCGCTTTTTAGCGATAAGGCCGCCCATTGTAACACTTTTTTGTTATTTTTTCTTTGTTTATTTTTCTTTTAGTATCATAAGGTGTGCAATAAAGATATAATCTATCTATCTAATCTATCTAAGTTATAGGCACCTATGATGTTGCAAATTTTTTTTTTCCTTTTTATTGTTGGGTTTAGAACTAGATGCTGACTTGCCACCTTGTCTAGAATGCGTTTTGCTGAGCTCTTGCATGAGCTGCTATAAGTGCTACAGCAAAACGCATTCCAATTTAACTTCAACAATGTTTATATTCAAATTGAATAAAGCAGTAATAGCGAAATCCGAAATTCTAACCTAGAACCAAAACTGTGCAAGATTAGCGCAATTATTACGATTCGAAAATTGACATAGACAACAAATTTAAACCATGATCCGATTAGATTCCGGATTAGTCGCAATAGTTCCGTCAAACAGTTTCCTACTTACGGTTACTTACTACTACTTCGGTTGGCTATTCCTTCCTACTGCCACAGAATAGTGTGTTTCTGCAACCAATCAATGGTGGAAGCACCGGATAGATTAGTTAGCCGGTCGTTAGTAACTTTGTAAGCTTTTGGATCATCCGCAAGTTGGGTCACTGTTTGTATCTATATTACATTTTCAGATACTCAAATCACTGGTGGAGCACTGGTGGTCTAGTGGTAACCTTAAGATCGGAAGGCGGAGTCACACTCCGCCTTCCGATCTTAAGGTTATGTGCGCAGTGCCAGTGATTTATGCCATGCATATGAAAAGAAAATCAACCCCTCTTTGCATGTAGAGAAGTATATTTTCAACAATATTGAAATTTTTATACCTACTTTTTAAATTTTTTTACCTTCTTAAAATACACAGAAACCAGGACCCACCCGGAACAAATATTTGCAGACATGCAAACATTTGTCCCGCAGCGGGAATCGAACCGCGACCTTTCGCTACTTTACCGGGCACTCGCCCACCGCGCCACCAAGGTCGTATATAAGAGCGCTGATGATATATTATATATATAATCTAATCATGATTATGATATTTTCAAAACATGAAAGCATTCAAAACAAAGATCTGATTTAGAATTCAGTATGGGATCGATAACCGAGGGAACTCTAACAAGATATTAACGTGCAGTCGGGGTTAAGGATTTTGTTGAATGAATCATGAGAAGCGTTCACTCATAACATGATTTGCGGAAGCTTAGTTAACAGTTTAGACGTTTTGAACGTACTAGCTGGATACAAATCTAGTTTGACTTAAACTTGGGCATTTTCAAGATGATTTAAACAGACCTTATTTGTTGTAAAAGCATTAATAGTTTGCCGAATAACTATAGAAATCTAAATGAAAAATATCTGAGATTCAGTTATTATTTGTAATGAAGGGCTTTAGAACTTCTAAACTTTTGTAATTAATCACTAATGAAATGAAAATAATAAGAAAAAGAATACAGAATTTGATTTTCATTCTCTCATTTGCATGAAATGGTTAAACGTTGACGCTAACGTATCGCCTAGCAACAGATTAACACCGCCAATACTCTAGCGGTTTTTTAATGACCATACACCATATTGCATTATTCAGCAGCAGTAAGTGCGTTCGCCGCGATTACGGGCAGCATTCAACGCGCAAAAAATATTTCCGTGGTTTTGTCTTTCGTGGTTCTTGAGTCACGTGAAAACGTTAATCAGTAGTTGGTCGGCGCGTGGTTCAAAAAGCCAAAGCCGCGCTGACTGAGAGGGTTCCGGTGAAGTATTACGACGCATTAACAGTAGTAGTCTGTTTTTTATCTTGTAATGGATTTCCGCAAAGTAACGCCTGAATCTATCAATTATCAGTAGTAAGCCGCAAGTTGTTGATGCAAAGCGAAGCCGATTTGATGCTGATCCTAATTGCCTGCGTTAACCATAAAAAATGTATTTTGTGTTGAAAATGCTTATAAACAAAAACTAATTGAATGAAACTGCAAGGTTGATTATTAAGCGTATTATGTCTTAAATCTTTTGTGTGCTGAATTAAAAAGCTTTTACACTGAGATTTAATTACAGTTTTAAATGTTCCATCAAAAATACAATCAAGAGCCTTGATTAAGTGTGTAAGAAAGTTTGCTTAATAAAGTTATAACAATGTAAATTTTAAGCACTTATTTAGTTATCCAGACGAAAAACACATTTCGTTATTTTAAAGAAACAACGTAATCTCTTAATATTTTTTTTTTTAAGTCGTAGGTAATTAGGTATTATGAATGCAACTGGGCTAGTTTATTCTACTTGAACTGATTGACACGAAAGTTATTAATGTTCTCGTAATACTACCAAACCACTATTTGAATAGTTCATTTTGCAAAAAATATTTAGTAGCATTAATTTTAATTTGAGGTTTTTTTATTGAGATAATATCCTAAGAAAGAGACAGTGAGGACGTGCACGGTCGACGTACTCAGGAAGTGGGTGGATGGTGAAGGTTTGAGATCGGTCGTCATGGTACTCTTCGGATGGTACTCCTTGGCCTATGTTCAGCAGTGGACGTCTATATTATGATTGATATAATGATGATAATGATCTTCAAAAGGTTTTATAATTATTTTGTTAGTCTTCCCAATGGTTTTCTTTACCTTAGTAGATAAAGCTACATCAATCACGAAGTTTTCTTGAAAAAAAGTTCAATAAAGTTCAAAAAACAGCAAGCACTCGTGTAAAAAAGTTCGTTAACAAAAGCCTGATTTTCTGTGATTGTAAAAAAGCGTTTATAAGCGTTTCCACTCTAAAATACTTGCTCGAACGACGGAAGATATAGCGCTTGACTGATTGTGTTACGTGTAACGTGTTAGGAATTATTGAGTAAAATATTTTTCATCTGATTTTTACTGACTTTCCAGACAGGTTTTGTTGGAAAACGTCCACATATTATGTAAGTAAAGTAAAGTAAAAAAGTTTATTTCGAGACAGTTGATACATAGTAGGTGGTAATAATATTAAAGTGTATATCTAAGCAGTTAAGCATATGCGAGTACATACATGTAGATCATAAGACAATAAAATGGTCGCCATTCAGCATTTGCTAAAGCAGCATACATACTACTTTAGCGCTGGTCTTCCATGGCGCCAATGGCAACTGCGGAACACTAGTCGCCGCTTTTAAATAATTAAAATAAAAGTTAGAATTCAAAGATAAATGATAACAAATGAATGTACGAAAATATTAAAATAGCAGTAAAAATAAATAACAAGTAAGTATGAAAAAACAATAATAACATTTAGTATCTAGAACAAACCAGATTGAGACCCAGAACGACTACCTATTTGTTGAATTTTCTTAGTGAAGTGTTTTCTTAGTGAGTTTTTAAAAGACCAAATGGAAGGAGAGTTTTTATGGGTGGAGGCAGATTATTCCAATATTTTGTGGCAGCATATTTAAGTGTAGTTTCTGTAAGTTAAACTATTAAGATCTTAGCGAAACATCACGTACTTTTGTTTTATCAACCGTATGTTTGACTTTACTGGCATAATCATAATTATTATTGGCATTGCGCAAGTCAGTTAACATATCGTATCAGATGGCGCGCCTAGCCAGTTTTGATACCATTTTAACACTGGTCGCAGCCTTTTGAGGTATATTTCTCAAGAAAATTGAGTTTTCTCGAGACTGACAAGCAAGTACCATCCATGTTCGCGACCTAACGTAGCAGCCCTTTATTCCAACAGCGTGGTCCTACATGATAACAAAGTAATATTTCAAGGAACTCACTAAATTACCTGTCACGCGATCGTGAATACTGAATCGGAATTTCTAATGAGCCGATATTTTGATGTAATAATGTTAAATTAATGCTCGGGAAGAAAATGTAAGACTAAAATTTAAGATCTTATATATCATGAAGACTGACCAAAGTAAGTTGGGATTCCCACCCAAGGACAAACATTTGACGACCGATGTGGCGCAGCGGGGTGAAGGTCTGCCTGCGACGCGGAGGTTGAGGGTGGCCTAGAAACTCTGTCACCAGAGTTGGCCACTGACTCATACGAACGAACGAACGAACGAACTGTATTAGAATATAATATAATAGAAAAGTATTAATTTTGCGCCACACAATAAACATAAAAATAACAATACAAATTCAAACTAAATTATTGTGACGAAAAAAGGCAGCCACTCAGCATGTGCTACAGGTTCAATGTGTCTGTAGCGCTGGTTTTCAGTGGATCCTACGAGTAGCAGTATTCATTATAATCATGCTGATGATGATGGTGCTGTGTAGATTGTCCAGCATTATTTATTTATTTTGTGTGATAAATCATGTCCACCGAACAGATATAGTTTATCACTTTATTTGTCTAGATTTCTTTTTTTACTTTTTATCCCGAAAAAAAACATGTATTTCATGTGGATAAATAACTGTATAAGCATAATATATCAATTTTACTTAAGCGCAACACACACAGAACGCGGGCGCGGGCCCGCGGCAGATCTGCCGCGGGTGTTTTTTGTTGTATTTGTACTGACGTCAAGGATGACAACACACTGAACGCGACCGCGGGTTGGGTGAAGCGCGGGAGCCGCTACCGCGTTCAGTACGATGTCATCCTTGTCGTCCATACAAACTAAAACAAAAACTCCCGCGGCGGATCTGACCCGACCCGCGCCCGCGTTCTGTGTGTGTTGCGCGTTAACAGCGACCACAAAACTATTCTCTTTTGTTTTTTGTGATCCTTTGCAGCTTTGGATAGGTTTTGCTTAATGCTTTTTTAATATCAGTAGCAAAGAGTATGCAGACAAAAGTAATAATCTGTCAGCACCCTTCCTATGTGAAATAGACTAACATTGAGTACAACTATTCAATATTTAACAAAATAAGTCTAACTTAAAAGGATGTTTAATTTAAATTATTTTTTCGGGGCTATTTCAACTCGTTCGCTCGAGGCTTGAAAATGTAAATAGATATTATCGCAAATGTTTGACAGCTTGTACAAGCGTATTGAGTATTGGTTACTGTAACAACAATAATCAGTCAGCTATCTTTATTCATTCGTTCTGGGAATATACTCCATAGAGGATGTTCCCAAATCGAACCTATTTAATTAGGTAACATTGTGTGAATGGGTTGTAATAAACTAAGTTACTTTTAGAGTTCGTAGAAGATCCTTTATTTTATTACGAGCCTCTTTGTTCATTCTGTTTTTTGAGTCCTTTGGCGTCTGATTTTTTTTTTGTAAATTAGATACTTACTTCTAAAATCTTTTTAATTATTAATCTGTTAAAAAAATATTGTTTATATTTTTTTGTTTACAAGTTACTGAATGCTATCTTACTTACGTAGGATTCGAACCCACGCACGACTTAATATGATCGGATGAAAGTTCATAATTTTGTTCCCAAATTAATTTTAATTGGACCAAATGTAGATTGGAGAATTTAAAATTATTTAAATAATCATAACAAAATAGTGTCATGCACAGTGATCTAGAAGTTCTCTAACCGCTATCTGTGGTTTTCTGCAACCGCTATAATTATAATAATCTCATATTGAATTTTTATTATGATATTTTTATTAGGTACACCTATATATATATTTATATATTTTTATTAGGTTAAAGTTTAGTTATGTATACACTACTATGTATAGTTCTTCTAAAATCGTTAAAGAGACAGTTTTTTCCTTTTACTAGCCAAATATATTATGTTACAAGGCATCAATTCACGTACCGTAAAAGCTTTTGTAAACTCCTTTTCCATGTACAGATTCCAAGATTCGTATTGACTTATTTTGTTTTAATGTAAGTCTTTCAATCCTGATTTATCGAAGAAGTTGAATCTGTTAGTAGACTCTGCATTTACTGTGTACGTGCGTAAATATTTTTGTTTTGAATCATTTGAGAGTCAAATTCAAATGTGATTCAAAATGAGAACGGGCGGGATTGGAACCCGCGTCTTTTGAACCGGTAACGCTGAACTGCTAGGTGATCGGAAGGTCACCATCCAAATACCACATCGGTCGAAAAACTATGCTATGAATTATTTGACACAGAAGTTTGAAAGAAAAAAATGACAGTGCTGTCTAATGACAGTGGTGACTACTTTTGACGGACGTTACTGAGCTGCGGTTTCGATTCCTGCTTATGGACAAACCGTTTGCATGACCTGCAATATTTATTGTTCCTGGTGTATTTCTATGTATTATTAATTTTGTGCATACAAAAAATAGATACTTAAGTATTCCATTTGACGACCGATGTGGCGCAGCGGGCGCAGGTCCGCCTGCGACGCGGAGGTTGCGGGTTCGATTCCCGCCTCGGGTCAAATGTTTGTACGATTTACAAATATTTGTTCCGGGTGTTCTGGGTGTTTTCTATGTATAATAAATAATATCTATCTATGTTTTGTATTGTATTAAATATATATCAGTCATCTAGTACCCATAATACAGCTCTGTTTAACAGCAGCTTACCTTAGGCTAGATGATGCTGTGTAGATTGTCCAGCATTATTTATTTATTTATTTATTTATTAGTAATAAGATTCTCATAGTACAAGCTTTGCTTCGTTACCGTTAAATGGTGTTGTGTAAAAAACAGCCATTATACTTAAATTTATTCGTTTGGCAGATTTTATGAGTAAATTGCGATTAGTTAAATGTTTCCTCTACATTTATGTTTCATGTTTCATGGGCACTGACTCAACTCTTATGAATGAATTTTATTTTATTTTAATAGAATCGTTAAGCATTTTGCACGTTTGCATTCTCAGAAATACATAAAAGTATTTTTATGTTTGGCGTCTGTTCTCATTTTAAATCAAAATTTCCATTCCCACATTTATTACCGAACCGAAATACACGTCGTCGTCTGTGCAAGTTAACAATAAAACGTTTCGAATAAAAGGGCTATCCTTGCATGGTCTTAAACGAATTTCTAATAAACCGTTTTTCTTTCAAGTAGTTAAAAAAATAGAGCTGGAACCACCACCACGACTTTATTACTATTTCTATATTATCACTTAAATATTAATGTTTACCGTTCGAAGCAAAAATAGATACCACTAGTGGTCACCCATCAATATGACGCCTGAGCAAACCATCTGGGGCACGTTTCTCATTTCTCATTTATCATTATGTCGACCATAATAAACATGTAAGTGTAAACAATATAACAAGCGAGTTGTCGCCTGCGATGTGACGTAGACATGACGTCATCTCTCTCAAAACCATTAATGAGTCAAACATTACCGAGCGTAATGCCCCCTAGTAGACAGTTTTTTAAATCTCCGTTTCAAGCAAGAACTGAAAAATTATAGCTTATATAGCTTCTAAAATTTGATTCAAAAATGAGATATTTAACGCTTGCAGTATTATGTAAGCGGAAGGAAGTGGGTAGTAAAGGTTGGCATAAAAGTCCTTGGTATACCTATTGAAAGCGGAAGCGGAAGATGCTGTTGATCTACGCGGAGATACTCTTTGATCAAGAGGTGCATCGCGGAGGCGGCTACTTGATTAGAATTTGTTTCAGCGGTGAATATAAAAAGTAAGTGGTAAAAGCTACAGGCGCAAGGTAAAAATATTCAGTAACAAGCTTCACCCGCGTTTTTGCAGTTATAATACTATCATGGACCGATGAGTATAACAGTAGCTTAGCCTAAAACTTTTTTAGGTACCTCAACACTCATATCAGTGTAAGTTTTTTTTATACAACTAAAGTGGCAAGCGTACGGCCCACAAGATGGTAAGCGGTTACCGCAGCCTATGGGCGCTTGCAATACCAGAGATATCACGGGTTGCCACCCTGAGACGTAGATCAAAAGTCTCATGTGCCTATTATTTACTATGTAGGTTGCTAAGTTAATAAGGAAATGGTGGAGTCTTTTGCGTCACCCTGCAGGAAGGCAAAAGTGCTGCATATTTCATGATTATGCTTTGCATTTAAAACACAGCTTTCCAAATTGCCGTCACATCCCAACCGGGATCGTTAAAATGTTCTGTTAATACTAAAACTAGGTCATCCATGAGAGTTGAATAACTTGTTATCGACTCTACGTCGGTTGGAAATTAGTTTAATACCTAATTTTCTAGAATCGACTAACTCAATTGAATCTGAGTGATGGTTAAATAATTAATCTAAATTTTCTTCCCGGTTGAACACGCATGCTTTAAATGTATCTATCCTTTTTTTTTTCGGGAAACCCGTTTTTAAATATAAGCTACTGCCCCTGGCTTTGCTCGCGTAGTAAAAAGTAAAAAGTTCTATGTTTAATCTAGGTCAAAATGTACAAAAGATATTTATCCTTACCAAGTTTTGTAATCGGTTTTGCCGTTGAGTGTGAACTATATTAACAGTAGGCCAACAATGAAACATAAATTCAAAATCGGTCCCGAAGACGGCACTAAACTTGTATGAGACTTTATGGTAGTTACCTAGTTAATTAATTCGTTTTTCGTTTCGTTCGGTTTCAAATTCACGTACAAACATTTTCATAGGTAGCTAGCCAGATGTCTACTTCGTTTCATTTTATGACGGCCGTAAGTGCGGTCGTTACTTTTCGGGTAATCTAGTTTTAGAGTATCAAGTATCTGTAGAGAGCCCAGGTGTGAACTACTGCTCTTTATGTTCATTAGTAAGTTACAAGTTTCAACCAAATTAATTTTAGTGTAGCTAAAGTAAGGTGTGTTGTACATTATAGCTACATTCTGCTCGAGAATGTGGGAGCGGTTAAGGCATCACGTTATTTGAACGTTCGCAGCACTTTATTTTTTATACCTACAACCAAAACGGCAACTATTTTTTTATACAACTGAAGTGGCAACCAAACGTACGGCCCACAAGATGGTAAGCGGTTACCGCAGCCTATGGACGCTTGCAACACCAAAGGTATCACTTGCGGGTTGCCACCTTGAAGCTAAGATCGAAAGCCTCATGTGCCAGTAATTTCACCGGAAACCATACCCTTCACACCGGAACACAGCAATGCGAGCAATACTGCTTTGCGGCAGAAATAGGTATGGTGGTAGTCCTTCCCCGGACGAGCTCTATCACAGAGAACTCTACTACTCTTACTATGCATACGGCCTATCAGATTAAAACTATAGATGCATATATACTATAATACTATTGGTATTAATCAAGCGTTACCACCCTGAGATGTAGATCAAAAGTCTAGTGTGCCTGTAATTTTATGGGCAAGCGGACCGGAACAGAGCAATGCAATTTTATTTTACTACAATTTTACATTACTGCTTTGCAGCTGAAATAGGTATACTATTACTATGATTGCTATTATGACTATTAACTCTTAACTTTTGTGTATGTATTGTGCACGAACCTGTTTTTCAATGCGTTTGTGTTGCGTTATACACGCGTCGATGGCGTGTACAACAACTTCACGAGCTAAACTAAGCGGTACCACGTAACAAAAAAAGATCTGCAACTTATTCAATTCTGGTAATGGTCAAAGGTCAAACCGATTCATCAAAAGTAATTCCAGTAAAAAAAGGAGAAGAAAATTTCATTTCCTAAACTAAGATCATCAAATTTCTTTACAATATCCACTTTTATCCAACATCACTTGCCATCGAATTTTCACTTGGCTGCAGAAAATCAGATTTTTATTTTAACGCCGCTCTAAACCAAAATGTTAAGAAGATATTCTTGTAAGGCGACACGATGAGAAATTGCTTCTTGTATTTTTATGGGACGTCACTTTACTGTATTGTTTCCTGGAATCCTGCGGCTTATTATTGTGATTAAGGTTTATGGCTGCTTCGTAAATTTGTTCGTAAATTTGTGGCGCTTGTTAAGATAAACAAAAACACGAAGAAGTAAGAAGAGTTTTAAGAGTAGTAGAGATCTTTGTGATAGGGCTCGTCCGGGGAAGGACTACCACCATACCTATTTCTGCCACCAAGCAGTAATGCTCGCATTGCTGTGTTCTGGTTCGAAGGGTATGGTTTCCGGTGAAATTACAGGCACATGAGACTTTCCATCTAACGTCTCAGGGTGGTAACAAACAAGTGATGTCTATGATGTCGCAAGCGTACATAGGCTACGGTAACCGCTTACCATCAAGTGGGCCATATGCTTGGTTGTCACCTTAGTGGTATAAATTGGTATAAATAACAAACTTGCGGTTAGTGCTCGGTAGATAAGCGAGAGGTTGCGGGTTCTAATCCCGCTGCGGTAAAAATATTTGCATGATCTACAGATATTTGTTTCGGTTGTGTTTTTAATTCACATCGTAATTTCAAATAACTCTCATCTTAACTTGTTGATCTCCAAACAAACTGATTACATTTAACGTCTCTCTGAAAGATTTAATTAAATTATTAGAGGCTTGTTAACGATCAGATGGAATTAACATATTCATGGGGACCCTTTTCTAGATTGTTATCTCAATAAATATGTAGAGAACATTATCTTAGGTAAGTATATCGCAAGATTGTAAGTCGCATGTAACAATCATAATTTATATTGATAATCTTAGTTCTATTTTCATCAATTTTCAATTAAATTTACGATGTTTTTATCTCATTCCTTGATCAAGTATGTTGATTCAAATGTATAATTTTATTATATGTAGGTATCTAAATATCTACTAGATACGTTATTCAAATAAATAATGTTTATCTTTGTCTCTATCTTTTTGAACATCAAAGCTATTCAGCCTTATTCAGCTACTTCAACCGAAAATTACCTATTTCAGATTTTAGTGTTCAGATGTCGATCGGAAACTCAAAACAATTGGATTGTGTTCAAAGACGTGTCACAATCACAATGGAAAACTTAGTATACATAAAATGTCTGTATCATGATTGACTTCGAATTGAAAACGTATTAGAAGTTAGAATGTTTTACTACCTACTTTCTCACATGGTGTTCCAAACCTTAAAACAATTTTGATGGTCCGTCGGCGTCGTTTCATGGGCTTGCGCAGGAGGTTACTTTTTTGGGTCTTTTGGGTACCTTGGTACTTTGGTATCACTTGCGTACCTAACTACTTACGAGCACGCAATGATGGGAATTATAAATTTACTCTTGAAAGCGACAAACGATGATCGCGGCAAATATAGTTCAACGGTCGGTTATGTTAGTCACAACTCACAACTAAGTTTAAAGTTTTCACGGACATAAACCACGAAAACTGGTACGATTTATCGCTTTTGGCCGCAAGAGTAGACCCTATGTCATAAATCTACTCCGATACGTAGCCTAATTGTGTGCACAGCTTTGTCTAGCTAACATGAATATGAAAGGCTACATAACTAACCATTGCCTAATTGATGAAATTTTTGACGTTTACACAAAAACTAACGACACGTCTTTAAACAGTTATATCTTAAATATTTAAATAGTTTCAGTATTCGGGCATAAGGTGTTACCAACTATGCCAGTCTGAAGTTGTTTGACATTTCAAACTCCATATAACAATTTTGTCCAACTTTGGAAACAATCAAATTATTTTTTGTGACCAAATAATATCACCAATACTGTCAATTACGCGGTGAAGTTGACATATGAAGGTCATTATTAATATTATAAGTAAACTGCGCGACTTATTCATGTTTTTATAGAAAAGTTTATAAATGTTTGAAAGCAGCTACACAATTTCCATTCGCTTTATTTCTTATAAATATAAATCCTAGCTCGAGCTCAAATAAAGATAACTCGTAAGTTTCAATCGTTTGAGTCCCAGAATTTGTTTGTATGCTAATATCCATGACATCAGTGTGCTGCACAGAAGTATATCTGTGCAGACTCAATGTAAACTCTACATTTATACTACGATTAGATTATCCTACTTTAAATTAGAAAGATAAGTATCGTATTGAACTTGGTTAGAAAGAGCTTTAGTATTTTTTAATTTGCTATGTAGATAAAAAGGATGATTCAAATACCTTGCAATAAACAAAATGCGGGTTTGACTCGCCACAGAATTTTGTTAACGAACAACACCTCACCATGTGCACAAATGCCGCCAAATTAAAATATTTAAATAGTTTCAGATTCAGATGCCGCAAAACGCGGCACGACTGTACCAGTATTATTTTTATTACTATTATTCTTCTACATGAATTCATAAATTATGAACTATTTTCTACGGGTTTTTCTTCTAATTCCAGAATAATAAATAGCCTACAAAGTTTCATCCAAATAGGTTGAACTGTATGACGTGATTCAGCTAAAACCATACTCACAAACAACTTTAGAATATTATTATTATTAATGAGAGCTTGTTGTGTCCCACGGCAGGGCAAAGGCAAGAAAATTTCCAAGCAATTAATATAAAAAAATATATTTGCTTGGAATGAGAATATTTTTAGAGACTTGAGAATAATTTTGGAGTTGATTGTATAAAAAGGCTGAGTTAAAATTGCATTATAAAAAATCCAGCTGTTCTATGGTTGCACAAATTGCTCTCACCCCTCAAAAAAATTTGACTTCATGAATGGAAAAAACTTTGGGCTAAAACTTTTACGCCGAAGAATACTCAAGATAGTAAAGTAGACAGCCTGCCTAGACTGCTATCTTCAGGAAATCCGCTTTATATAAATTAACAAGTTAGTATGTAGTGGCCGAGCTACGAATTTATGTGTGCACTTCAAAATTATTGCTGCAGTTGTGGGAAATAACTGAATAGGTACTTATGCGCAAACCTCGTACCTAGGTTATTTTTTTTAACGAAAATAATATTTACTTACTTATTAACCAAATAAAAAAAGAATATTAAGATGAGAATAAGGCTATGCTAATCTATTTTGTTTGAGTCTGGGTTACGGGCACAGTGGAATCTCAAAACAAAGAATTAAAGCTTTAGGTGACAGTTCAGGAAACCTGTCCTGATGGTCCTGACATTGCAAATCCCTAATAGCATGAGAGCATGGTGGTCTAGTGGTATTGACTCCGCCTTCCGATTCTAAGGTCGAGGGTTCAAACCCGGTCGTGCGCCAATGATTTTTTCATAATAAGTAAGTAAAAAAGTTTATTTCTACTATACTACTTTAGCGCTGTTTAATAATCATAATAATAATAATAGCAGCCATCTTCTTTTATATAAAAATTAATTGCTGTGCGTTAGTCTCGCTAAAACTCGAAAACGGCTGGACAGATTTGGCTAATTTGGTCTTGAAATGTTTGTAAAAGTTCAGAAAGGGTTTAAACGGTGGGTTTAAGTGGTGGTGGTAAAAAATAACGCGAGTGAAACCGCGCCGGGTCAACTAGTAAATAAATAAATAAATAACATCACTCAGTGAAGGAAAACATCGTGAGGAGGCATATCTAAAAATTAAATATTCGAAAGACTATGTCATCGGTCAATCGGCCGCTGGTGGATTAAGACCAAATCACACTTGCTCCAGAGAGTAAGCCAGTGTCCCAGCAGTGGGAACATTAGAAGGTTATCATGATTAATCGCATTATATTTTTATAGGTGACAGTGCAATTGTTATGGTCAGGCGTTAATTCCAAGCAAACGATTGACCGTCTCGTCATACAGTCATAAAAAAAGCTCAAGCTACGTTCGGTGGATCATTTGGATATTGGAAATGTTAGTGACATTAAATTATTTAAAAAGCTTTTCCCATTCTTATGATAACAATCGCGCAACGTCATTAGTTACGTTGGGTTTTGTAACTTGAAAAAAGATCTGCATTCGTAATCGTAAAAAGGATCTTTATCATTTACCGATAGTTTTAGTAACCGACCCTACAAAGGTAGAAAAGTGATAGGAATCCATCTCTGTCGTGACCGATGTTCACGGATAAATTATTTTAAAGGTACAAACTAGAAAGGGGTCTTTCGGGGTTCATCATTTATGGATTGCGGCTTCGTTTCAACTATCTCTCTGGAGATTCAATAATTTCAAAAAGGTGTAGGCGATAGACTATGTTAGTTAGATTTACCTCTGTGGATTAATGTAGTGACTTTGACATTTCATAAATAGTTTAATACGGCTTACACAATGTTATAAAGTATCGATAACACCTTCAACTTAAACTAATGTTATTATCGATAGAAATATAAGCCGATTCTTAAGTACCAAAGAGGTTATATGCTGTGAGTTCTATATAAAATAGTTTCAGTCTAAGAGTAGAGTAAGAAGTCTTCCGCTGTTAAATACAAAGAAAGCATTCCACTAAAACCCACTCAACAGGAACATACATCGTTGGCACTGCAGTCTACAGCAATAGAGTGGATCACGCGAGAGTTCCTTCACCCCTGACCTGAGCAAACAAAACCAATCTTATGGCTGGCTTAGATAGAGTCAGTCATTGGCGTCAGTTACTGGTTAAAGTCAGTTTTCTAAAGAATGGAATTAAATACAGCAATGCTCATGTTATTTTAGCAGTAAAGGTCTTCAATTCCGTCGGTGGAGACTGTGGGGTGAATTTTAAACACTGTACTAGTGAAGTTTAAAAATAACTTTTAAACGACATAACTTTGATTCAACCAACCAAAGTATTATTGAAATATCGATTTACTTGACCTATATCTGTGTCCTGTCCGTGTAAAATCAGGTTAACAGTTCTTACTGACAAGTAGCAATATCTCTGTTTGCTATTCTAGCTGTGAAGCCAGCCACTGCGATAATGTAAATTAACCATAAGCCATTATGCCATATCGTACCCCTTTTAGTCACGTTTTCGATGCTTCCAGTTGAATGCACCATTGTATTTAGCTTTATTTAATTAACTCTTGAAAAACTATTTTATTAATGGTGATTAGAAAAAAAAAATTGTGAGGAGAGACACAGATGTATAAATTTAGAGACACGAAAAAGAAAAACATATGCTGAATACTCTTTTTCAATCTAATGGAAGTCTGCATTACCTTGTTAGTAGCAAGAGTCCGTCTTGATGGGTAGTAGAGTGGAAAAGACCGCAATACCAGATATTTGGTCTATATGTAGTGGGGTTCAAGTATTACTATGTTGAAGGACATTGTAGCAAGTGAAATTACTAGACGACTGCGCGACTTACTGAAACTTTTCAGCTATATTATTATCTTAGTGTATAAAGCAAGCGTAGCACGGTGCAGTGCAGAACTTTTAAACTTTAAGCTTTGGCTGTTATAGTCAACATCAAGCGAATTAGACCTCGTATACTAACGATTATGCATTAAAAACATCAATCAAAAACAATTCTATAAAACGCTACGTCTGACGTGCAAACCTCAAAAGTGAATCCATTCAATAATTGAAAACAAAAGAGTTTACTGTGTATTTACTCACGGCTCAATGAACAAAAACCTATTTCATTTATCACTTGAGTTTATTTAGTTAAAACTTTTTTATATAATCCGAAAGTAATATATTCCACTACTATTTTAATGTAAGCATGAGCCAGTGTTACAGTTGAATAGCTTTGGAGATTTTATATTTGATTTTTTTTAAAGTATTTTTTTATGTCATAACGGAAGCCTTCGGGCAAACTGATAAGCTCCGTTTCACGAGATGACTTATCCTCAATGAATAAAATCAGTATTTGCACCTCAAACACGTAGCGTAAGTAAAACAAAGTTGTGACACGGGATATACCTAATCCAGTTTTTATTCCTCCTCATCCTACCTTGTCATTTCGCTCATGGTGGGGTGTATTACAAGCGCTTAACATAAACTTGATTTGTCATGTTTCAGCACTTACATAATATGAACTTTGAAATTTGATGTTTGCCCGTGGCATTGCTTGTATGGTTATTACAATTGAACCCGATATGACCGATTGACCGTTAGTCAAGCTGACTAACGGATTAATATAGCTTCTGAAGCACGTAAGCGCTTTTATTGTAAATTCTTCTAGCAGTCACCCATCTAAACGCGCGAAGTTCACTTATTATAATTAAAAATGCTTTATCACAATAATTATGTTTTATATTTTTCGTGAATTATTTTTTAATTTCATATATCATCATGACAGCCTTCTAATGTTCCCACTGTTGGGACACTGGCCTACTCTCAGGCGAGAGTGATTAGGTCTTAATCCACCACGCGGACCCAATGCGGATTGGTGGATGGTACATGTCTTTCGAATTTTTAGTTCTTGGACATGCCGGTTTCCTCACGATGTTTTCCTTCACCGTATGAGAGCACTGGCATTGCGCACATAAATTTTTCGAAACAGAAAAATCCATAGGTGCACGACCGGGTTTGAACCCACGACCTTAGGATTGGAAGGCGGGGTCACTACCACTAGACCACCAGTGCTCAATTTTCATATATAGCTGTGGCTAATGTGTTACTCTTGATCACATCCTACATTAATTCTTTCAGCTGTTACATTATTATTCATTCAGCTGTTACAGAGTTAACAAAGAAAATACGTGTGATTATACAGTTATACACTCATAACACAGTTATGTCAATCAAGATTAAATAAAGTAAAACCACAGTCTTGAAGACTGTGGTTTTACTCACCGTACGACAAGGCCTTGAGTGTTTAGGTCGTGTCGTAGACTGCTGTCTTTGAAATTTGAACTTTATTGTCATATGAATGATAATGTTTAAAAAAAAAATTAGAGCCGGCTCGATACTCGATAGCGATCTGCCAAAAAACTTGCAATTGGGATAGGTAGGTACCTACAATCCACAAACTTCTAATATCAAAAAAGTGAACAACGTCGTCGTTTGATCCTTTGGGGATCAAGCGTGACCCAAAAAATATTGGAGTAGTTTTATTGTCCCAACGTGTTGGTCGTAAATTCTATTTCGATGGATATAACTAATTCTAGATGAAAGGAAATCATGATTTAATTCCAAATAGTTGAGAAAAGAAAATAGTTCGTGTGCATCATAACAGTGGCGGGTTCAATTTTTATGCTGGATAACTCATAAATGAAGCAGAGATTCGACTATCCGCTCCCGCTATCCGCTCTCGATATCCGCTGACGAAATTTGCTCCACCCAGTAAAAGCTGTCATCTGACAGGAATTGCTCAAAGTACGTAAATAAATCAAAGGGCAAGCGATACAGAAGAAAGTTAAAACCGATAGCAAAGAAGAAACCATCCAATTTGTTGTAGATTATCAAGCGATAGTCGTTAATTCCGAGCCAATAACCACTTCTGATTCCAAAGGATGACTGCACACAGTAAAACTGAAATCAAGTACCACAACGTAGTAGAACCAAACAGTACAAGTATTTTATGTAAGTACCTACTGATCTGGTCTGGAGTCAAATAGCCTGAGCGCTATTACCAGCAGACTAAGAAATATCAAACTTAAATCGATAGCTGTTAGTTCCATTTTCATTTACCAACTGCACAAACGTAGCACGCCATGGTCTATTCTTGCTGATGAAAAGCGATATAATGTGTTAGTTTTTGTGGTTCAGCTTCGGTCCGTAAATGCTCTGAACTTAGTAGTTACCGAGATAAGTAGAACTATGATATTTGCTAAGATTATTGTTTGTCGTTTTCTGGAATAGACCCTCTGACATAAGACGGGGTGAAAATAAAACCAACGGCTGTCAATTTAAAGTTGATATTTCTGTCGGACATATTGAAATTCGGTTTCCTCACGGTGTTTTCCTTCACTGTATGAAAGATCTGGCATTGAGCACATACATTTTTTGAACAGTAAAATCCATTGGTGCATGACCGGGTTTGAACCCACAACCTTAAGATCGGAAGGCGGAGTCACTACCACTAGACCACCGATACTCTTCCAGTCTCTCTATTAAAAGTTCGAAGTTGGATCATTGTACATTGTCTAATGTAAGAGTCATGTTTGCTCTTTGAGATATCAATTTCAGAGAACGTGAATAATTACCAGTAGATAACTTGGTGTAAATATTACCTAAGTCTTTCGTTTTTAGAGAAATTATAAGCGTTATATGATGCCCGTACAAGGCGATATTTGCAGCAGTTTTAAAACGGTTTTAGACTATGGTTGGAACAACGTTGATCATAGAAAAAAATTAGTATTTAATTAAAACAGAGCACAGTGGTCTTGCATTTTTGTTAACAAAGTAGTTTTAGTGCCTCACTTCATCTGGCATTTATTATTTGCTCAAATATTTATCATATTAATATTTCAATGCAAAGTAAAACTACACGTTTGCTTGGGCGAGATAATGCCTACACGATTTTGGGTAGAATGCGTTGCAGTGCAGAGTTTTATATGAAAAGAATACTCATTACTCAACCGTTAGAGCTGAGGTAATGTTAACTTTTGCCACTTGCCGGCACATAGTATTTAAATAATGACTGCGGACTAGGGAAACAGTGCTTATTTTTGTTGATCTGTTAAATAGAACTTAGCCAGCTATGCCACGAGCGCACTTTTTGGGTTATAATCACTTTAAAAAAGTTTAGTAAACCGTTAATTAGTTCATTTGCTGACACAAAAAAATCACAGTTGCATGACTACGTCCACGTCTTTTAGAAAAGCCATAACTTTAACTAGGTTGTGGCACAAACTAATCTGACTTGAAACTCAATCGACCCACGGCCACGCTGATAATATACTAGATAGTTTGCTCGGTTTCCGTAATTCGATTACAAGCTGAATTAGGGAAAGTCGACTTTGTTCCACTTAACACACTTTTGTCGTCGTTTTTTCCGCCTTAATTTAGTAAAGCGGCATAATGACTGTAATTTGTGGGTTAAACGAAATTGTTTCTGAACGTTGAGCTTTTCCATTAACTTGAATACGGGTTTTAGGGCAGATGTGCACCAAAAAAAGGAACAGGGGACTTAGTCTTAAATCCAATGATAATTTTGATCCAATCACAATTTGAATCCAATTCTAATTTACTGCTGTAAACTTTTTGTACTCCTGAAAACAAGCTTGTATTTGGCGCTTCCAATACTTGTCCAATACCGATCGATTGGAATTGTGTTCAAAATTAAGGCCCCCAGAGCAGAACAGATCAGAGTAGAGCGGAGCAGAGCAGAGTGAAGCAGTCCAGAGTCAACCATTAGAATCGTATTAAAGTTACGCAAACTGATGTGTCGCATATTTGACAGGATGCTATTGGTTGACCTTCACTGGTAAGCTCCGCTGGATATCTGCCGCAAGGCTGGGTCTGAACCCAGCCTTGCGGTATACTGATATTTGACTGATGGTATTATTGATGTCGTTGGTGGTACCGAGCGCAGTACAGTGTACATCTCGCAATCGACATCACTTTTTCATAAAAAAAAGTTATAGTACAAAGTACACTAGTTTAGACGCTCTTTAATAAATGGGTATGAATATTACATTTATATTAACTGAGCGCTGAGCGTACCTTTGGCATTAAAGGGTACAAAAGAGGCATTATAACACCATGTGGTGTAGTCCTAAGTGAAGTTGTAGCAAATTAAAGTTGTTTGTGCAGTTCCGGGGAAAAAGGGCCTAATACGAGGGGCCATTATAATTAATCTAATAGCCAATGGAGAAAATTAAAGTCGTTTCAAAGTGATGTAGTCACAAAGGTCTAATTATTATATTACTTGTACGATACGTTAGCGGAACTTCGAAAACGACAAAAAGCCCTTAATTTTTTTTCATTATTCTGTTTAAAAAATATATTAAGGCATGGGGCCTTACGTTTGCATATTATTGTTATATCTATACCTTTATTTTATTTATTATTTTACCGTGGGTTTATTTAACTGATGATGATGATGCATACTGAGATGAGAAAGCATGGAATAATACTTTAATAAGACGAAAGTTAGTAATGAAAAAGTTTTGGGGCACGGCTTACGACTGAACGTATTGTGAAGGGGTGCTTACGAAATGAGGTTCCGTATCTTTTCAGTTTGTTTTCTATTTAACGTATTCAAGCTGTGGCTTTAAGAAAGGGTTGGTTTTATGTTTACTTTAGTTTTATATCACGGCAGGTATAAAAACTCAATTTAGTAAGCGAGTGCCCGGTTGAGATGCAAGAGGTTGACTTTTTTTTTTTTATGTCAGCAAGTGACAAGACAATCAAGGCGCCCACCTGATGTTAAGCACCACGCCTGACTATTACAGATGCAGTGCCACCCTAAGCTTAAAGTTTATAAGTGTTTGCGTGGCACTGCACTGCGCTTATCACCCCGAGACATTGATGTTAAGTCTCTTTCGCCCAGTAATTTCACTTGCTACAGTGTCCTTCAAACCTAAACACAGTAATGCTTGCACACTACTACTTGGAGGTAGAATATCTGACACTGCGGTGGTACCCACCAAGACGGACTTTTGCTGAAGAGTCCTACCACCAGGTTATTTAGTTATTTTATTTTGTGGTAACATAGTTAGTAGTAGTTCGTGTTTTTAATACTTATGATGCAGATAATTTTGATCGACGTGCACCAGGTCCACCCTTAACAGTCACATACACGTACATAGTTGAGTCAGTAGCTATTTATGTTGTTGGGTGTGTTATGTTGTGAGGCTCAAGAATAAATAATTATTGTATGTATTTAGTATGGTATTATTTGTAATTAGTTACGAGCAGCAATCGTTCCGTATTTAAAAATATACTACATTTGTTACCTTCGAGGAATTGGGTACATACAGTTTATAAAACCAAAACCCATTTTTACAATGAAATTGTTTCTATAAATCATTTCAAAGTTTATGGTAACCTGCGCTAGCTGCTACGCCACGCGCCACTGCCGTAGCGGGTCTACGAAAAGTCTACGAAGCTACAAGTCACTCTGGAATTCACGATACAATCTGCATAAAGTATCACGCAACCCCGTATGTCACCTCAAATTAGGTGAAGTAGGACCGGTTATTTTACGAGCAGCGTCTTGCTTTGGATTGGGGTCATGCGGTCACCTACGATTTTTTCACGGTATATCAAAGAGTCCACGAATTTGGGCAATGCATTGCTAATTATAATACTATGTCAAGTATTTTTGAGTTTGAGTTATATGAGATGCATTTATATGACGTGACTCGACATGACATCGTTATTGATACAAGGCACACATTTGAATTCGATAACCATTGGTTCTCTTTTATTAGACGCACCACTTGCGTAGAGCGGCGTAGCGTTGCCTGGCAAGGCTTACCTTATAGCCTGTGAGAAGTCATACAACTCAATTCGCCAGCTACATTTTTACTTCAAATTATGCAGTTGAGTCATGTTTTTTCAGACGCTAGCTGTAAAAGTAAACCAAGTTATATCGCGGTCGACAAATTTAGTCATAAATACGTATATGACCTAAGCTTTTGGGATCTTGGAATAAAATTAAATATGTCTATCTTAAATATGTTTCACTGGTTTGTGACGGAGGGACAGATATAATATTTGTCGAAAAAGTTTTATCTCTCCTCTCTTTACTGACATGGTGACATATTGGACTTTTTAAAAAAATTGCGAAGTGTCACCTTATTGCAAAAAAGGGACCAAACTAGGTGACAGATGGGAATAATCCTTTTTTACGACTCACTGTCGTAATAATTGAACATGAATAATGAGAAATGGACCATCTTAGCTAGAGAGAGAAAAAGGATTGATGCATTTGAGATGTGGTGCTGGAGGCGAATGTTGCGTATACCGTGGACTGCGAAACGCACCAATGTGTCAATCGTTAAGCAACTAAAAGTATAAGACAGACTATCCACGATCTGTCACCGTCGTATACTCTCGTACTTCGGCCATATAGCGAGACGCGGCGATGAAGGCCTGGAAAAGCTGGTCATTGTGGGGAATGTAGAGGGACTGATCAGCTTGCAGAGAGCAAAACCAAGTTTTATGACGTGGTGCAAATGGCCGCCAACCGGACTCGCAGGAGACAAACTGTTCAGTCTAGCACAACAAAGTCATCATTGTGATCACGATCTTCAGGCATGAAGTACCGACCACAGAGAGTCGTAATAATAAGTAAACCAGTATTATTAGTCTTTTGTTGAGGATCGAGACTACGTGCAAAGGCACTATCTATAATTTTCCTCTATCTACTACGGTCTTCGGCTTGACAGAAGGTAATGCTAACTAGAGTTTCAAGCTGATTAGACACCTGCCCCCCATGGTCAAAAAATTTTATACCATGACATGATTGTTTAATTGATATCATGGTACTAAATTTTTTGACAATTTAGTTTAGGTCTTCATTTGAATCGCTATAAGAGTTCATGGTAGGGGGGCAGGTCAGATTATCAACTTAGGCTTCTCCCTTTTTTGTCTTTTGCAACGTATAGCAGTATTTAATAAATTAAATATATAATAAATAATGCTGGACAATCCATACCGCATTATCTAGCCCCAGTTACCAGAGCTTGTGCTATGGGTACCAGATGACTGATATACTTAATACAATACAATACATAGATAGATATTTTATAAAACATAGAATAATATCCAGAACACCCGGAATATATAATATATTTGCAGATCGTACAAACCATTCTCCCGAGGCGGGAATCGAACTCGCAATCGCTGTCATCGGATGTCAATGTACTCCTACATCTAGTAATCGTCTGGAATGGAAATGCAGTTAATAATATTAATTTACTTCTGCTTTGACACAGTCGAACATATATTATACATATTAAGTATTTTGTACAATATGACATGTAGATCTTATGCCATCGGAATTTGTAGCCATTCAACTATCTGATAATCGCTGATATTCCAAGACTTCATTTGTTTATGTGTTAATGAGTTATGAGCTCGTCTTAGGATTGTAATATCTGTTTCTATTGCCAAGCAACAATGCGAGAAAGGCTGCTTACCATTCAGGTAAGCTGTTTGTTTCTTTATCACTTAAGTGGTATGTTTTGCTATAAATTGCTGCCGGCCAGAAGCCGGTGGAGACAAAGAGTGATAAAACTGCACCATCTTCATCAATAAAGGAACTGATATTAAACACCACGCCTGACCGGAACAACTCAGATAAAAAAAAAAATTAAAAAAAAATTTGGCAGTCCCAAAAGTATAGGGGATGCTGTTCTCATAGGAATATTTTCTGTATAATCAAAAAATACATTTTAAACCTTATAAATTTGTGTAGTATTTTTCTAGAAGATTGTTAAATCAGACGTATTTAAATGTTATCTTAGAAGAAAACCTTACAATGATTCAGTGAACAAAGAAAATTAATCATGTTTGAATCCATGGAGATTTATGAATTTTGAGCTGTTTTACTCTAGAGAAAAACAAAATTTACTAGACTAACATAACGCCTCCGGGACTGTTGAGTTTTTTATCATACAACTTTATTTTCTCGCTCTTCAAGGAGTTGAATTTCAGAATTCCCATTTTTAGTGCACCTCTGCATGTTTAAAGGAAAACATTCTCCAAACTCGGTTTACTGTACGTTGATTATCAGTCAGTCAGTTAGTCAGTAATTTAACGATTTTATATTAGATTTATCTTCGAAAATTTTATTTTTATCTTCCTTGTTCGTTCACATCTCGAGAAACAAAAGGTTATTCAAAAGGTCATAACTCCCGTATTTCGATCCCTTTAATCTAGACTACGTTAGACGATTCAGCTTTTATTAGGCAGTAGCAGTGTGATACTATACTATGCTTAGTGTAGGCAGAGAACGGATTGGGTCACAATACGCCACATGATCTTTTAAATATCTAGAACGTTCCAGAATAATAAATTCAAATAAAATTATTCATTAGTGAGCGTCCAGTTTCAAACACGGTAGGTGTTTACCCATTTAGATCATGAACTATGCACTACCCTCACATTCATTAAAGAAACTGAATTTTTAGCGTTTAACTAAGTATCTTCCTTTCTTGTTACCTTTACTTCACTGAAGACGATGACAGATTTAAAAGACACCTTAGCTAGCAGAGGTTTATAGTTTGACTAAGCTTACAACTATACCACCAGTTCTATTACAAGCTTATACTTACTATTTGCTGAGTTATCAAATCATCACAAACAATTTACTTTCACTGTTTCTTTCATATATCCACTTTATATTCTTTTGCTTCGTTTGTCGATTTCATAAAACAATAACACACGTTTCATGCTAGCACTGCCGGTTTTCGGTTTTCCGATACTCAGGTGAGCTTTACGTCATAAATTATTCATGGATCTGGGTGTCGTTTATCGAGTGGCTTTGTATCACAGCTTAGGAAGAGTAGTTGGCACATTTTCAAGTTGACGACGTCTAGTGCATGCTTTATTAGGCACTGGAACGATTAAAGCATAATATTAAGGTTATCAAAAACGTCGCACCAGTTTAAACATTGAATTTCTAGCACAATATAAAACGTGTATGCTTTTATTCATAAAAATAGAAAATCATAATTTACTACAAATGTTCAGAGAGATAAATTATATTATTATAAATTAATACATATTTTTGATAAAAAAATACATTTAAAATACTACTATTTTATTTATCAATCCTTTTTTTCAAGGTTATTTCTTCAAGGTAAGGTATTTTTTCTACAAAACAGGACAAATAAATATTACTGGCTAATGTACGCCGAATATGCAACACAAAGACGCAAAGTGTGGACGGACACTATTAGTCATTATTCTGAGGGACGGACACCTAGTGTTTAATAGGACTAGTTAGGACTAGACTAGGACTAGTGCTTGATATCCAGATCAAGTGCTTCTGGCAAACAAACTGTCATTTTGATAATGATCGATTGCTCAAGCTTTATGCTCCTACGACTGTGGCTGTCGAATGCAAAGTGATTTATGATAGCGTCGCGACATATTGCATGTTTCCGGCGTTGCTTGCGGTAGCGGTACTTCGAAATATCGGTTATCTATGCGGTGACATCTTAAAGAGTGGTCTACGGTTTTCATTTGGTCAGCCAGAGTCAGAGTCTATGAACATTAAAAAACTTGTAATTTAACTGCTCAAGTATCTGAGTATCTGTGTATTTTTGTTCCCACTTAGTTCTGTAACGGCTGAACGGATTTGAATTAACAACAGATTCCTGACCTAGAATAACTTTTTATCCTGGAAATATTTATGATTCTTGTGATGGTATAAAAACTACATAACCGTGGATGAAACCGTGGGACGCAGCTAGAAATAAACACATAAATAAAACATTTTATTCGTTCTTCACAAATATTTCTTACAGTCAAAAGGTGTAGAGGTCGTAGAGGTGAAACCACGGGACGCAGCTAGTAATAAATTCATAAATAAAACTTTTCTTTTCTCAGAAGTTTATAGAGTCTATATTATTATTAACGATTTGTATTATTTACTGATATCCTGTTTTGTAAGAAAAACTGGTGTAGGAGATAAGCGTTAGAAAACCTATTATTACAGGTGCTTCCAACTTTTTTTTATTGACAAGGCTGAAAGATGTTTTAATGAATAGTTATTGAAATAGGTGGCTATGTCATAATATACAATAGTGAGTAATAAACCAGTGCTCACTAATGACTATCTCTCTGAGAACGAACACTACAAATGTTATAATCTTCGGATTTGAAATTTGGGTTTAGTATTTAATTCTATTATGATATAAATAAATTAATGTACTTCCCGATTACTATTTAATATACAGTTTTTAACTGACTGCGTCGGCTCAATGCTGGCCCCAGTCCGGTCAAATATCTAAACAAAGGACTACTCAGACCTAAGCATTTTACTTTAAGTATGCGGTACCGTTTCACTTATAATGCACAAAACAGATTAATAACGGATTTATTTATTTGAGTATAAATTAACTCGTTTGCAACCTTTTAAATCAGAGTTAATATCGTGTACTTAACGTTTCTTTAGAATTTTTGCGTATATTTTATAGGGATATTCTCGTTGGTGTCGCAAGACTTTAGAAGCAGATTTCAATTTTTATATACGGCTAAAATAATATATTAATAATTGATCGTTATTGGGGAGACCTATGTTTAGCAGCTGTGGACGTCTTTCGGCTTAATGATGAAATAAATGCCACACGAGTAAGCTTAGGTACCGCGGTATCCGCGTAGATCTGACTAAACAATTGTTCTGTACTATTTGCATCGTCGGTCATTCACACGGCCGGCTCCAAGCCTATTATTACTAATATCGATCGTATCTCTAGCGCCAGTTGGTGTTAACTTATGGAATTAAGAGTTTTCTATCTTACTGACGAGGGTAGCATAATAGAAAGAGTTTTTTTTTATTGCTGCTTTATGTTTGATCTTAAACACAGCTGTACCCAAAGTCCTGTGTGACTTTTTAGAAAAGTTTAGCTCTGATACTTACTTAAAAAAATTATTGGTTTACTAGTGTAGTTATCTCGGTCATCGTTTAGACGTTTGTAATGCGCAAAAACAATTTAGACGAAAAAGCTCCATTGCGCATCGAAACGGCTAACTTCACGATGGGCGAGATGAGGCCTTCGGGTGGCCAGAAACTCTGACACCAGAGTTAGCCACTGACTCATACGAACATAATTACTGTTTTTAAACAGTAAGTAACTTGGTTTACCAAGGTAAAACATAAGGTAGGTATGTAGTAACTACCTCCAGGTAAATTAGATTTGCACAAACAACCACTAAATGTATAGGTGTGAATTTTAACTTTGTAATAATAATAATAAATATTGACTGACTTTTTTTTTTGTAAATGTAGAAACCAAGAACAAATAACGGCAGATCACGTAAATATTTGATCCGAGGCGGAGATTGAACCCGTATCCTCTCGTTTCTCAACCAGGCACTTCTTTTATTAAATTGGTGCAGCTAATCACTGCGTAACCGGGCAATTTACTTACCATGAAATTGTCCGGTACCTTAGTCTAATTGTTTTGCTAAAGCTAAAATCCAAAACAAGAATCCATAAATATTTGATGACATGCAAATTCAGAATGTTCTGTATAGAAATATAAGTTTTGTCGCGGAGGTCGTCCGCCCCTTGTCCCCATTGTCGGACAGCCCACTCTACTGGAGTGGAGCCCAGCTCAATGTTAAAATAAAGAAAGAAAAATTTAGGATGATATATTTTAAACATACTGAAAAAACCCGGATATCCGGCTCGTGTTTTTAAAAGGAGTATGAGTTTCCGGACATAAAATCTGAATATACAAAAGGTTTTTGACTGTCTTACAGATCAGTGCACAGCCGAAACCATAAGTCTTAGAAAGAAACATGAAATTTAATTACTATGTGCACTGCTTTTATGGTGTAGGGGTGCAATAAGAAAGGAATTAATATATGCCTATGAATATGGACTTAAGTTCTCACTGTTAGAATAATGATAATTAGTTTAAGTAAATAAGGATTATATACATTTAGGACAAGTCCCTAAGGGTTTTATAAATGTTAAAAACACCTGCATATTTTTGTTATAATTAATTAAATTAATAATAATAAAATAAAAAAATTGAGCTTGTATAAAAACACATCGTAGACAAAAGTCGCATGGCATTCCACTAGTTGCGTATAAAATAGAATGCAATAACGCGATCCAGATTATGATGAAACTGCATATTAAAATCGTATATTATTACAAAATTATGCGCTTGTAAACTTTTATACGGAACTAAACGAGAAGATACTCGTTAAACCATAATGAAAGTATTCCAAAGTTAAACGGGACTCTAAGCCTTCTATAAATCAATACGGTTTTTCGTTGACCTAAATATTGGATGCAGTCATTATCGAGGTTTTAAGTAGGCACATGGAAACTATGAACGTATAACTTTTAGACAAACTAAACTGAAGTAAATTAGTTTAAATATAAAAAATACGCATAAACAACGGCTACACAATGAGGCCACAAACTGCTATTTAATGATAAAAGTTAATACATGCGTAGCAACTGTGGTCCGTTCTAAAAATGCTACAAAACAATAATGTAGCATTTTAAGAAAATAAAGCCTTCTAATGTTCCCACTGCTGGGACACTGGCCTACTCTCAGGCGAGAGTGATTGGGTCTTAATCCACCACGCGGACCCAATGCGGATTGGTGGATGGCAAATGTCTTTCGAATTTTTAGTTCTTGAACATGCCGGTTTCCTCACGATGTTTTCCTTCACCGTATGAGAGCACTTTTTTCGAACAGAAAAATCCATTGGTGCACGACCGGGTTTGAACCCACGACCTTAGGATCGGAAGGCGGGGTCACTACCACTGGACCCCCGTTGCTCACACAGAACAGAATGTAAGTTTTTAAATTTGTTTTTTTTTGAAATTTTTAAGTAGAACATTTATAACGGCAGATTTTGTCCAACATGGTATGGTCTTAGGTGTTACCTACCAAGCGGGATTTGAACGCCAACACACTAATGAGCGTGCGTACATACATAATGAATCATCCATGTTGATTCTGTCCGTGAGTAAACACTGGAAAAGAATATCAGGGTTTCAGACCAACGCAAATATTATTGTCAAGTACTGGAGCGAACAACCTTTTGATTTTCTTCTAGAAAACTCCTATCAAATCTGCTATTGACTGTACATTTTCTGCCCTAGAGCGAATCTGTCCTAAGGCTAATCTGGTCTAATGCTAATCTGCCATAAAGCGAATCTGTCATAAAGCGAACAAGGCGTATCTTTATAGTGACCACAATTGGTTCGAGTTTGATGACTTATTAGAAATTAATTGCATTTTCTTAACTTAGTAGGTACTATATGGTCAAGTTCGAGTAGATTTGCTTTATAAGGCTTGCATAGTTTCGTATTTTTCAACAAAACTGTTCAAAAATTCACATTATATTTTACTAAATTAACTTTCGTATTAAAAGTGTTCAAAAAGTCAAACCTTTTAAGCAACCGATAAGATATCGTGTTATAGCCACTATAATAGCATTACTTCTTTTCAATCAGTCTAAAAGACCTAAATATCGCTTTTTCTATAGCCTAAGCTATTCTTAAACGTGATTTCATTAGTATTCCGCTGAAAACGTTACAGATGGTTTTTAAATTACTTGCAAAGCTTTTTATATATCCAGATTTAAATTTTCTAGACGAATGGAGCTTTCGAACTGATCATTTAGCTTAATTACTTTATTGTGAGGTTACTGGAATTAACTAAAGACATTACATTTCGCAAATTTGATATTAAAGAAATTTATTGCCATGAACATTAAAACATTTTTAATAAAACTAGTGTTACTTTGGCTACGGCACAGGGTTTTTCTTATGTATTAAAAAATATTGATTACTATTACTATCTTCACATAGTATAAAGTCCAATATGGTAATAACAAAAAAGAAAAATAATCAAATATGAAATCAAATTACTGTTAATATATTGGCAACCTTATTGCTACAAAGTGATCTCTTCCAGGCAATATTATACTGTTATAAAAGGTTATAATTTGTTACCTTACTAGTATAAAAGGGTATCAATAACTAAAACGATCAAAATAAGGTACCCAGAAACTTAGTTTGAACTACGTTTTACGACTTGGCATATAATGGAACATAAAAGTACTTCAGCAATTTATTCCTATCGTAAACCGCAATATTTATCGTAACTCTTCTTAAGTGCTATCACACCCAAGTAAAAGCTCTATAAATTGGATTGGTTTGATAACGTATGAACTTAAATTGGTAAAAAAATATTACAATGGTCAAAAGTTACGATTTTTGGTGACTCTTACTGCCTGAGCTAAGTTAAATAATATAAATAATAATAATATTTATTATTATTTTAGAGCTAGATGGCGGTGTACAAAATGTCCAATATTATCATATATGCCATATTCGTCCCATGTAAGTACGGTCAATATTTATAAATAAATCAAAAGCCTATTTGTACACTTTAAATCTGGTTGATATTAAATATCATTTACATCTCGTGAATGTGAAATAAATTATCGATTCGCCAAGAACATTTTAATTTCATTGTGTCTGTCAATCCATCGCTTATCTGCTTGTTTATCATTTCATTCAAAGTCAAAGCTTTTTACTTTACTACTTACTTACTTTTGATTTTAATATTATTATACTACCAACCTAAGTAAACACAGTAAATAAAAGTGTTATTCCATTTTCAATGTGATGAGAGCATCAGATTTACGTGTCCCAAGATGGAATTTTAATAAGTCTCTTTGTCCCTACTCACCTTATCTGTGCCTTATCTAAGTGCTTACTGGTTTCTTATTTATCTTTTACCCATTCAGCACGTAGTAATAAAAGTTAAGCTCGCAATGCGGGTTTGAACCCACGATCTTGCGATAAAAAAGCAAAAGGCCTTTTTTAGTATTTGAATTCAGAACATGTAAATGAATGTCATGAGCATGAGAACAATATAGCTCTGATTTATTATCATTCTATTACTGTAAAAGCACTGGTGGTTTAGTGGTAGTGAACCCGCCTTTGGATCCTAAGGTCGTGGGTTCGAATCTGGTCGTGCACCAATTGGTTTTTCGCTACGAAAAATTTATGTACGCATCTCATACGGTGAAGGAAAACATCGTGAGGAAACTGGCATGTCCGAGAACTAAAAATTCGAAAAACATGTGCCATCCACCAATCCGCATTGAGTCCGCGTGGTGGATTAAGACCCAATCACTCTCGCTTGAGAGTAGGCAAGTGTCCCAGCAGTGGGAACATTAGAAGGCTGTCATGATGACTGTAAAATCAAAATTTGACGCGTGTGTTTGACTTTATTACAATCAAACAGACGGATTGGATTAAAAATACACATGAACTAGGCAAAGACTACTTTTTATCTTTTAATATCTAATTCTGTTTACCCGGGGGTAACACCACGGGGCGCAGCTAGTTAAACATATTCAATAAATACAGAACAATACTCAGCACAAATAATTTATCAAGTTCTATGAAGCGCCGGCGAACCAACAAATTTCCCCCATGCCAATTGCACGTTTCGGTTCGTATTGCTCTATTTTCGACTACCCGAAATGTTTAGCTGCAAGTTCTTGTGTTCTCGTTGCCGTAGCTTTGTTTGTCTGGCTTAACTGTGTGTTGAATCCAAATCTAACTGAAAGCCGTGACGGAAATAAGTTAAAATTTCTACATTGTTTTGAATTATAATTGTCTCGCGGAGCTAATGACTTGACTGGATAAGGCTATTATGATGGGACTAAACGATGCGCACTGCCTAATTTGTGCAGGCTGCGACATATTGCTACATGAGTGATATGTACCTACTAGGCACTTAGATGTAAATAATATGGGCTTATTGAACTAATCGTTAACTTAACGCCTAGATTTTTTGTTGATTTTAGACAACAAGATCGTATAGATTGAGTTGTTTCTTAAACAATTAGATATTATCTATCGTACGGTATTTTAGTAGGGATCATATCCAAATTCTCACTCGTCTTCACACATCCAAGTTCTAGCTGTTATGATGGTGGCGACTGTCAATTTTTAATTGGAGACATTCAGAAGGTTTTTAGGTCACGTACAATATGCTGATTTATGTAGAAAGCTTGATGTCAGCGGTGCATGCTATTTGTGTACATTTTTCACTATCTGATAATGAACGTAGGGTTCAATTTAAGTTTTTATAATGTAGCTCGAGCGTCAGAGCAGATTCAAAGAATTTTTGTACGCAGATTGATCAGTTTTAAACAATTAATCTTTCTTCATCACAAGTGTTTCTATTTTGAGACTTTTTTTGTCAGAAAAGTGTTAGTTCTTGATTTAGTTGTTATTTAATTTTCATGCAGCTATCATGACCCGCTTTCCTAATGTTACCACTGCTCGGACATGGGCCTACTCTGAAGCGAAAGAAATGGGTCTTAAGCCATCCGGGAACTACAGGGCAATTATTTCAGGGCATGCAACGTTTCAGCAGAACCTAACCTAGTGTTTAAGAAGCGGGCTGTCAGATTATCTTAAATTCGTATTAAAAATCATGATGACCCAAAGCAGATTTATGTATGAGACATGCCTTCACAGGGTTTTCCTTTGCCATTTTGAAAAGACTGGCATTGTGTATAAACATTTTTCGATTAGAAAAATGTACCATTACCAGCTGGGCTTAAACCAACAACCGTAGAGTTAGAACGCAAGATCACTTCTGCTAGGCCACTAGTGGTCTTCAATCAGAGTAGCGTAAAGTTTTTATTTATTTGCGTATTAAATTTTTATAAAAAGACAGGCAACCTGTATTTTAGGCATCCGAAGTACATGTATTATTAACCCTTGTAGTTTTGCAATGTCTGTCTGTTTGCCCATCTGTCTGTCTGGTACCAGAGTCATTTTACTTGCAGACTGTTAATACCAATTCCAAAATTTTAAATAGTAATATAAAAGTGGTAATGTCTTCTTAGTTATGAACTAAACTGAGAAGTGATAAAGTATTTACGTGTTCTGTTACATGAATTCAGCCTGACTTTTGGATCAGAAACAAGGTGTCTGTCCAGGCTAAGTGTTTTTCCATTATCAATGTTATGAATATTACATTACTATCTGTACAAGCCTTTGGAACGCCCTAGATAAACTGAGCTACTAGCACTCGTTTCTAATGTTTAGAATTACTAGTGAGTTATTCAACATAAATAAAAATTACAAATTATGTTAAACTAATATAAAGCTCCGTGATTTTGACCCCACTGACTGTATTTTTTTAAATTAAAATCTCTATTTTAAACCATTTAAAAAGTAAATTTCAATAATATTTTCAAGAGAAGCACACCTTTACACAATATAAAAAAGGACAACCCTCCAAATTTTAAGTTATTATGCCCAACGGTTTAAGCTCTGCAATATGGGTCAATATGTCAGTATGTCATGCTTCTTTTTAAATTAATATTATTATGAATTAGGTTAGAAATAGGTTTTATCTAATTAACAAATAAAAACGTATGCAAAGATAAACCGATATAACAATTTGAACTTAAAAATGGAACCAAGAAATCAAAATTGAGCTACTACTGAATTTAGGAGACGTCCGCCACGATCGAGTGTCAAGCAAAAAGGCGCGACCCGCGTGCATCGCCTTGTCAAGCCAGCTGTCATGTCATCGTGACACGCTGCTCGGCCACTTCTTCTGGCAGTGTATTTCTAATAATATTGATATAACAGACTTTGCAAAAATATACTAAAATCTCAGCATTCGCATTTTTTTGTCATTAGCTGTTTGAATAGCAAAAATTTAAAGCCATTTTTGTTTATTGCTGAAAAGAAACTATGGCCCGCAGAACCGATAACCACCATGGAGTAAAGGAATGGCAACTACAAACTGTAAAACATAGTATAGAACGGTCGGTAAACATCTTGCCTAATATTGCTCATGGTAAAATTTCACTAGAATGCACTTTTAAAAACTGGTGCTACACGAACTGCACATTGTTTATCATCGATAAGTGAGCTAGCTTTTATAGATTAAATATCATGCCATTAAGTTTAATTAACGTTCAGTGAACCGTATCTTATTGCGCATTTATAGTAACAAATAGGTTTGTTTGCACAATCTGCTGAAGTTATTTCTGAAAATAAATTCTTGGACTTTAAAAATTATTATATTCATTATAAAAACTGTAATGTAATAATTACTTATTAAATTATTAACGGCTATTTACCACTTGAATTTGACATTTATGCTGACGTTTCGAAGCTATTTAGAAGCTCTTCTTTATGAGCACCTCCTGCGACCGCGTTTGACGGTAACGTCAGCATAAATGACAAATTCAAGTGGTAAATAGCCGTTATTCATTTAATATGATTTCTAACCACTATAGTTTTAACTCTATAATAATTATTTGTTAATTCTTAAATTAAAGTTTTGAATTCAAATTTCAGTTTCAAGTCAAGTAAAAGCTATAGGAAGATAACGTAAGCCGCTCGAAATAAACGCATTTTCTTGTTACGTTATATGGATAGTTTGTATTTTGGTACAGTTTTCATAACTATGCAATCAAGGTGAATACGTTTAGCTTTTACGTGATAACCAGCAAGTCAGTAATTCATTGAAATTATTATGTCAAAGAAAGCAAGGCCCTTGAAAAATCTAGTTTTCTCACCAGATTAATGAACTTTTTAGACTATTAACTAAGAACCAAACTTAATTCTCTGTGCTTGATATCTTTTCATATATTTTAATTTATATAATAATTTTAATTTTGTATAAAACAAACTTAGTAAACACAGACAGAAAACACCTCGGCTCAATCATTATTAATTTTGTTTAGCTCGTTATAATGAAATTCACCCGAAAAATATATCACAAATTGGATATTTGAGATGATCGAAGATGGAAGAGGTCACTTCACTCCACGTCTTGATTTATGGCTTCTGTGACTTATTTGTCACCATTTGGTCCATGCCTGTTATATTAATATTTATGTTAAATATTAGTTTCTTAAAACTGAGATGTAGAGTGAAACAAGAATATGATGGAAAGATCGATGATTGGGATTACATAAAACTTGGTATAAAAAATAGCCGTTGTACTAGTCTATTCCACGAAAAAAAAACAGTAGCTATTATTATTTCAAATACCGTCGCAAATTGGCTCAGCCATGACTGTAAGGCAAACATACAAATATCTATTTAGATTTAAAATAATTATTATTAGCAGGATGGTATTACGGTATTACCTAATGCAACAAACGAAATGTTTATTATCAACACAACTTAAACGAAAACTGCATGTTATTTTTTTTCCTACGAATGAATGAGAAAATTATGTATAAGAAGAATACAGACTGCATTATACTATATTTAGCTAGCTTATTATGCTCTTAAATATTTTGTTCAGTTTAATGATGTTAGTCTGCCTTTTTGCTATTAAAGTTGAACAGTATATTTGTCGCTATATTACGGACTAAATAACAGTTGCTAATTAGGAAAGCAGGTTATGTAAATAAAAGGAGTTTGCGCAAAGGCGGGACCGGGCTTGATTTTATCAAACAATTTACCTGATAAGGTAAAACCTGTGGGTAAATCCACACAACGACAGATGCATGTTTCTTTTGAAATTTTCAATATTAAATTTTTCTACACTTAATTTTATCTGCACTTCACTATAGTGAACATGATTGTTAAAAACTCTATAGACCGAGCGGTCGCAGGAAGTCGGTGGATGGTAATAAAGTAGTATAGACATGTTTGCCACCTTGATGGTAAAAATAAAAAAATAACATCTTCATGACTGAATACAAGCATTACTATATAACGAGTAAGGCTCTGTTGAAACTACAGCGCATTCCTACTTAACGAGTGTGTAAATCACAATAAATTCTCTGTCAGTAGCTAGCCTTACTAGTCGGTTGGTAGCTACGAATAATGAACTACTCTGCCCATTAAGCCGGGCTGCGTTTGTCACGTTTCTAGCTAATAACTTCTACCATTACTTATTTTTCTATGCTTGGAATGTCTTACTCTATTTTAAACAAGATGCCGCCCAAGGCTTTGTTCCCGTGGTTCATTAAAAAACGCAACTTATGTGCTTACCCAAAGTTAGAGCTACGAAAAGTTGTATCAATATTCCCCAAATTAGGTATAGTGGTCGGCCGTGTAAACGTAACAGACAGATGGAAAACTTTTATCTGCATTTATAATTAGTCTACCCGAATTTTATATCTTTTAGCTATTCAATAAGCTATCGACTATTATTATTATTATAGTTTTTATTATTGTTGAACTAATTATAGTTAGGCAACTAGTTCAAGCTGAAAATTAAACAAAACGGTTCTTGTTAATGAACATGAGTAAAATTGAGTAGTGTTTCACCCTATTTCTGCCGCCAAGCAGTAACGCTCGCATTGTTGTGTTCAGGTGTGAAGGGTATGGTTTCCGGTGAAATTACTGGCACATGAGGCTTTCGATCTTAGCCTCAAGGTGGCAACCCGCGAGTGATACCTCTGGTATTGCAAGCGTCCATATAGGCTGCGGTAACCGCTTACCATCTTGTGGGCCGTACGCTTGGTTGCCACTTCAATTGTATAAAAAAAACCTTCGTAATGCACCATCAACGTAATGCATAATAATATACTTAAATTCTTTTTTTTTAAAGGGATTTAATACTTTACAGGAAAGTTATAACCAATTTATTTTCATCGATAGTTTTGAGAAAAAACAGTCATTGTGCTAAGTTATTTTTATTACAAGTTTACGATTGCAAAACCCCTAGCACTAAAATTGATTTGCACTTGGCAAATTTTATTCCAATCTATAACAGGGTTAAACTTCACAGAATTAAACTTTACAGGAAAATCAATAAGCGACGGCGACTATCATTGTCCGAGGTAGGGAAATGTTTGTGATTTCCCGAAGGACCAACCTCGCTGGCAAACGTAATTATTTAGGATAATGGCTCATACGCAAAGTTGAGTCATTTCTAGAAAGCAAAAACCGTCATGTAACGGTGACGCGATTCTACGTACATAGGTAGTATGCACTAGTCATGTTTATTTGTCGTTAGTTAAAAAATACATACAAACGCAAATATTTGGGATCGTTGTGTTGGCGGGATTTTGTAATTTTTTTTTCTTAGAATACGCAGACTTTTCAGTCTCTTTATAAGACTTGCAAGACATATTAAAGCTATTTGGTTTTCTTTAAAACATCACAGCAAACATAAATTTTATTAGCAAACTCAGTTATTTCTATTTTATATTCACAAGGCCAGACCAATTTTCCAGCGTACAATAACTAATAGATATTAACAGAGGCCTTTTCATACAAAATGTACTGGATATGCGGCTGTTAAAGAGCGGGTACCACTTTATCAGAAATCAAAATTTAACGCAGCTTTCGCGTCACTACACGGCTCTGCAAAGTAATATCATGAGTATGAGTGCCAAATACCGTACGCTCAGCATGAATATTTGAAAAAATGCCACCTGTATAATGTCAGAAGTTGCTCTGCGTATTCTGAAACCTTCAAATATGCAAACAAGGTTCACTAGCTGTACATACCTGCAACTTCGTTGAGGCACACCCGGACACTTTCAATGAAATGTATGAACCAAACGCGTTTCAATCACCACAATATGCATGGTTTGTGTACGTAAACGGTGCCGTTGTATGTGTAAGTGTCATGGTCGCCCCCACACATATTATAGCAAGAGCGCACACTTTCACTCGCGCTTACATGCGCGCGCTGTGAACCTACACAAAATCATTAACGCGTGCTCAGAGCCCTTAGCTTCAGTGCCTGCGAAAGGTGACGTGTGGTGCCGGCAAACTTGCGGCCGGGGTGGGGTAAGTAAAACCGTAGGGAGGTAGGGAGTGGCCGTTCAGTACGCAGTATTAATATCTGTTCTGTGGTTAAGGTTTAACTCATAGGTGTGCCACCACTAGTCTTGATTAGTTATGTGGTGAAAAGTGACATTTCATAATTATTTTATCAAGTTTAACTAATAGTATAAAGTAAATTGGTCTGACAGTTTAACAAACCAACATTTTTTATAAAGTACATACGATTTTTCTGACATTACTTTTTACAATTATTTATGACGAACTGACTCGTGCGGCTTCTATGCTATTCCACAGGAACATTTTTCTGAGAAAGTAGCCTTTGTAATATTCCAGGACTTAAGCCATCGATATTCCAAATTTCGTTACAATTGGTAAAATCATCACGGAGATACGTGGTAAATAAAACAATTACATACACATACTTTCGCAATTATAATATTAATGAACAGTTACTTTTTACAATTATTTATGATGGGATGACTTAATTCCAAAGGATTCCTTACCCTTTTCCATATTCCTTATTCATAGTAACTAACTCATTACGTAGTAATTTAGGCTATTTCAAAGCTTGCACAGCAACCCGCTTATAATATCGCCAACTGCTTTTAAAGTAATAAATTCAGCCTGACGTTCTCTTTCATAAATTATGAACAATCGGCGACAATTCCCTGAGGAAAGGCGAAGTTTGCAGTCTTTCTGACATTGCAAACTCAAATTTGTGCTAAATAAATTAGCGAATGGTAGAAGCGATGGCGTACTTAATTATTAACAGCTTCACTGCTTTATGACAGCGTTCACACAACATTGTACAGCGCATAATCTTTAGCATTTTAAAGGTTGCCGAATATGATGAGTAATGTTTAGCTACTACCGCAAATAATGATTTAATTTTTAACACAAACTAACCAATAACACTTAAATCGGTCCGCTTCTACTCAATTTTATAAGTGCAACACCCTTTACAGGGTACATAAATTATGTTGTAATTATATGCTCTGATTATTATTTAAAATTAAGATCTGTTATATGTATAATTATTATGATGCAATAAATTATACTGAATACTGAATGAACTCATAGAAGAACTTTACTTTTAGTAAAATATTTCACAAATTTAGTAATCACATAATCAGTCAAAACACCAAAATAACGCGTACCGTTCTAAGCCGTGTAAACACTCAACTCTTAACATTTTGCACTTAAAAATTTTCTACACGAGTGAAGCACACTGGGTTTTATAGATTAAACATGCTTTTTAGAGTATTATTAGGTAGATAAACAATAAGTAAAGTGGTAAAATAGGTAAAATAGGACTTAATTTTTTAATCTAAGTCGAATGTTGTAAAGAAATTTTGATGTCCATGTCCGTTTCATTACAGCATACCGTCTATTAACTGCGAAGCTAGCCAGGTGTGTTCATTGTGCAATTTACTAGAATTCCTATCGAGTCTAGCGACAGAGTTTTCTATCTATAGGACCTCTAGTGGATTTTCTCACGTGCCGCTGCGTCCAGCTCAGCTGAATGATTTTCTGTAAAGTAATCCTTTAAAGCGGATCGTATCAATTGATTCTGGAAACTTACAGCACTCTTGCAAATAAAATATGTAAGAAACCCTCAGCATAGTTCATGGGTGGGTGATCGCTTAGAATGAACAAAGTGTTTTTGGAATTTTGACAATTTCGTCTGTTTTATGATAATATTGTGATTCGTCCCGCGAAAGTTAAGCCCAGATGAAAAAATCTGCTTTCGCCCCACATTATATGCCATGTGCGGCCCGTAATATATTTTATTATAAAAAATCTTACTTCGTCCTACTTTTCAGCAGTTGAAGCAATAAGTTATGTACAAACATCATCACCATGTTGCTGTTTAGGATATCCCGCGTCAAATTATAATGTGGTTTTATTTTTTGATCCCACCTTAAAATTTACATGCTGCCTAGCTTTAAATGTAGATTTACTTAACTCTCAACAAATGATCCCGCATAAAACCGTATCTTAGTTTTTTTGGAAGTTCCAAGGTTATTAAGCTCTCCTACCGTTCCCTGCACGAGCCAGATTGTGAGCGGTCTGTTAGCCACTCTAAGCTGTGGTGTGGACGTGACATAAGCATACGGTGCGTCTGAATCAGGTCGACGAGGAGAGCTTGTAAGTGACAGGGTATACGGTCTCTACATTCAAAATTTCACGAGATAGACACTAACCGAATAATTTAAAAAAGCTATGTACGAAATTTGTTTAAAATAATAATTTTTAAAACACAGTTCTTGGTTTGATTAACAAATATAAACAAGATTAAAGTTTTACGTATAAAAAGTATGACAAAATAAGTTAAACGTAAAAATATATTATATTTTTTATCTTTGGCTTCAAATATCATAGGAGTCCCGTTACAAAATTTGATGTCAATACAAAAAAAATTCTGTAAGTCTGTAATATTCCTTTTAAAAATAATTACCACAATAATGTTAGACTACGGACCGTATTCGCCTAATGTCCTATAAATAGATGTTTGAAGACTGAGACTGAGACTATAAATAGATTGACTGTGACTATAAATAGATTGACTGAGACTATAAAATATTGTGCTAATCAATGTATGCTCTACTTGACTAATTCTGCGAACTGCGCAGGCTTTTTAAGATAATCCGACAGGTTCATCGAGGTTGTGGTTCTGTCTGATATTTGCTCTACTGCGCCGGCATGCTGGTTTAGCAATCAATCGAAAAACTTTTGGGTTTATTTACTGCAAGAAAACTAGATTTAGTATTTTTAGGTGAGAGTTATGTCTATTGCTAAAGTAAGTAAATTGGTATGGGCCAACTCTGGTGACAGTGTTTCTAGGCGCGAAGGCCTCTGTCATGGTCTAAGTCAAGTCATGATTTGGGTAACGGCGGTCACCCAAATCATATTTATGTAAGATCTAATATTTGGTATTTTTGGATGGTAGTCTAGTAAGAGGGCCCAGTTTTCGATTTTAGAAAAAAAAAATGCGCAATGTCAATGCTATTATTATAGGGTACAGGAAAACATCGTCATGAAACCGGTTTATCGAATCCAAGAACTAAAAACTGAAAATTCGAAAGACATGACGTGTCATCCACCAACCCGCATTGAATTCGAGAGGTGATATAAGACCCAATTACTCTCACTTGAGGGTAGGCCAGTGTCCCAGCAGTGCGAATATCAAAAACTGTGTTAAAATGATTGAACTTGAACTCCAAAATTTAAATTTCCCACGGGAAGGTAACGAAACATCACAAGTCACGTCTCCGCTATCCAGTTGCACCCTGCGCCACAAAAGGCACAGAAGTCGTTGTTCAATTCCAATTTGTAGATTTTACGGATACAAGTCATATTTTACATATTCCGTGACGCAGTGGAAAATTCAAACAGGCCGCCGGCGCCGCGACGCGCCGATTTCACAACTCAATCACATCCTCTTCCTATGTAGAATATATAGGTATTTGTGAAGCTTTTTGTATTTTTTAACAATTGCGTATTTCTGGTACAAAGCGATTGATTTCACAAAATCAGGTACGGCATGTAAATCAACTGCTCGGTTTTTCAACATTTTTTAAACATTGGGTTATTATCAAAACGGTCAAACCCGGGTTTTTCGAAGTTGTTAGATCATGATGGTGCTAGATCTTTGGGCGGTCTATTAACTTCGTCAAAGTTGGCCACTGACTCACAAGAACATACTTACTGTAAGTTATCAAAACGTTTTTATATAAAGCAATATCTCTTCAGCTGATATCTTTCACATATTGTGATGCCGGAAGCAGAAACTGTAGTAATGTGACAAAGGGAAATTACCTTAGCAAGACCAAAGTAAGTATTTACGTAAGGAAGTATTTACATACCTAGATAAATTGTAGTATCAGTGAGTGCAAACTCATGTTTCTACATCAAAACAAGGATAATTTTCAAGAACAGAGACGTTAAATTATGAAGCACGTTAACAACTATGAATTATAATTAACTAGCTTTGCTCTTGGCCTAAGATGATGTAGATGATGTAGAAGCAGATGTAGATGATTTATCTACATCTGCTTATATGCATAGATCATATATATATATTCTAGTAGATGCGTCAAAAAGATAATATTGGAAATAAAGTTATTTGTGGGTTTAACTTTTTATGCTTTATTTTAGTTTTATTATTTTTCTATCAACAAGACAAGTTTGAGTTAAGATTCAATATGCGTAAACCTGGTAAATAGTTAGTCAAATTTTTTTAGAATAATTTTTAGTTTATAAGTAGGTACTACTGTTTGTTCCCTAAGAAACGAAACTAAATAAATACTCGATAAAATTATGACGGCGGTCTCGTAAGATATTTTTAGAAAATTACAAATTTTGCGACTTATTCTTATGCTTTCTTATTCTGAACTTCAACATCTCTTGAATAAAGGTCTCTCCTAAAATGCTGTAAGAGCCGTTCAAAAGTCTAACTTCACCTGAAATGTACGCGTAACTTATAATTAAGGTTGCAGAGCATGCTACGACTTTTTTAATGGTTAAAGGTCCAAAGTATTCCTAAGGCTTTGTAACTTTGAAAAAAAAAACAGGATTTGTTCAAACATTTTTGAAACTTTTGCGAAACCAAAACATTTGTTTATCTGGTCACGTTTTACTAGGAAGCCTATAATAACAGCCCATTATTCTAGTAAATGATTTAAATTGTTGCATACTTTGATTGCAAACTATGTTCACTGTTTGTTATCATAATATCCATTCTGTGTTGCTGTGTTGATAATGTTGTAATACATACATTATTCATTATTTAGATACAATTGCTATACTGAATTAATAATAATATATTTTAAGTAAAAACAAACTTAAACCTGGTATATAAAATAGGTGGTGAGTTTGAATTAATAAGTATTATACTTATTTTAAAACAATATTTTAAAAAACTTTTTTGAGAAGTGATTATTATTACACAAAAATAATGTTGAAATCATTAACTTTAGTATCAATGATAATGAAGTAGGTAGTATGGAAGTTCGTACGAGTCAGTTGCCAACTCTGGTGAAAGAGTTTTTAGGCCGCCCGAAGGCCTCTGGCATGGCCTAACAACTTTGAAAAAGCTGGGACCGACTCCTTAACGTGCCCTCCAAAGCACGCAAGCACTCAGTTGAAAATGCCACTGGCGGTAACCGAACAGGGCTAAACCTCGTTGATCTGTTAGGAAAAACTTAGCCAGCTACGTCACGAGCGCTCCGTACCAGTGTGTAGGTTTAACTAAACCTTAAGTTTTAGTTAATCTATTATTCATCATGACAGCCTTCTAATGTTCCCACTGCTGGGACACTGGCCTACTCTCAGGCGAGAGTGATTGGGTCTTAATCCACCACGCGGACCCAATGCAGATTGGTGGATGGCACATGTCTTCCGAATTTTTAGTTCTCGAACATGCCGGTTTCCTCACGATGTTTTCCTTCACCGTATGAGAGCACTGGCATTGCGCACATAAATTTTTCGAACAGAAAAATCCATTGGTCCACGACTGGGTTTGAACCCACGACCTTAGGATCGGAAGGCGGGGTCACTACCACTAGACCACTGGTGCTCCACCGGTGCTCGGTGGTCTAATCTATTATTAGATACACGTAAATAATAATATATATATTGATTATTAAAATTGTCTAAATAAACTGTTATCACTACAAAGCTGTTATATACCTTGGTTTAGTTATGTAAAATTTTAAAACAACAGAGAGCAATACTGCCAAGCTAAGGGTGTTAGCCGTAAGTGCATGCTCAATTTTGCCAAAAATGTTGCTTACGGCTGACCCCCTTAGTACGGCGGAATATAACTCTGTTTTTAAGAAAAAAGCTTTCTTTGTAGTTTTATAATTTAGACAAAATTATAAGATTATCATTGAGAATAATAATTATTCTGTTATAGTGTCATTACTCTGCGTTAACCTTGTAAAATGTGCCTGACCTACTCAAAGAGAAAAAATTACGCAGCTTTGATGTTTCAAAATTTATGAGAAAGGACTAAACCGACATCCATTAAATCATGCCAACCCATTCCTTACTTACTCAAACAAAGTTAACCCCGAGTAGCCTGTCCAATGGTAAGCAAAACAGCGACGTTTGTTTATACAAAGCTAGTATTTGGTGTTCTGGGTATTTTCTATGTTTAATAAAAAACTTCTATCTTTGTATTGTATTGTATTATGTATAGCAGTCATCTAGTACCCATAACACAAGATCTGCTTGGGCTAGATAATGCTGTGTGGATTGTCCAGCGTTATTTATTTATTTACACAAGTACAGTTATACATTGTTACATACATTTCATCATAGTCAGAACTTACGTAAACGTAATCATGTTTGTATCTCTTCAACCACACTGTTAGTTACCACCACAGAGTATACGAGTAAATATAAAGTAATGAACTACCACAGATATATACATTTTTATAAAGTACCTACTCGTAAAATTAAAATTTTAAATAAGTACTTACGCCGTTGCAGCGAGATGTTCTACAAGAACTATTTTTTAACAAGATTAATACGTACCATATTAGTAGCATAGCTGATGTGCAACGAACAAAAACTCTAGTAATTTATTAGCTAGCAAAGGTTTGGGCAAGCTAGTAGCTATGTGTAAATTAAGCATAGCATTAAAATCACGTCGGGTGGATAAAAGATTATGTACTAGCTACGTTGGATAATTAAAAGCATAAGCAAAATCACAAAAGAATAACTTTTTTAATTTAAAAGTTTGTTTCTTTGGTTATAAATTTGTGAGCTATAAAAGCTGTATTAATAAATTTGTGCATTGATCTTTCTAAGTTATAAAATTATTAAATGTTTTTTCTGCAAAAATATTGGTAAGTAGGAAAATCAGTGCATGAAGAAAATATACAATCACTTGTAAAACAGTACAGCTTTACTATATTTTTAAGAAATTATAAAACACTACTGACTTTACTGCAGCAATTGGCATATTTTACGGTTTTTGAGTATGTGCTCTTATTCTTTTAATTTGAGTATGTGCTCAGTGTGCACACGTCTAACAAGCCAGTATGATTGTCAATCACCGTTCGGCGACACTCAAATTTATATGGTTTAATGCATTTTAATAAAAACACCTTCACATTTCCTCGTGACCGACACCGCTTTTAGTAGCAATTGCATAACTACCAGTCGGCTCTTTTCCTCCTGCGGTATGTGCTGAAAATATCATGAACTTTTTCAATCATGCATCAGCCGTTTCAAAGTGTTGGAAAATCCTTCAGTTCGCGTTCAGGCGGCAAGGAGAACGGTGGTGTCACTCGGCCGCCGACAACTTGCCGCGGTTTTTGAATTAACGAGTTTCTTACGAAAGTACTTATTAATTTATCATCATCAACTAACAACAGCGAACTGATATTAACATTTACAGAACACTTGTCGATCAATCTAACTATAATGTATATACGTACACTTCAATAAGTGAATGCGTAAGTGATGGATTCAATGAACGTTTATTTTAGTCCTTAGTTCCGTGTTCGTGTGTAAACAGTCTCAATACTTAGCCAAATCCGCACCTCAGAATATCAATTTACCCTTTGGTCCAATACTGTGACTTATCAACCCCTATAACAAATAATATCAACCCTCCATATCTATAGAAACTGTAAATATTTTGCAAAGTGTGTTTTGGTTAGTGGACCAAACTTTTGACTATTCTTAGATGCAAAGTGTAGTGCGACTAGTGTAAATAAAATAGTTTTAGTGTAGGCGTACATATCTGTATAGAAACCTATACAAACTGACGGCAGCGAAGCCTTAATTGATATTGATTTTCACACATAGAAGGTAAGTGTATAGTCAATAGTTTTTTTCATGTTAACGAACTATGGATTACTTTATGTTACTAAGGTCATGACCTAACCTACATTGAAAGCTTATGTTCTTTTGTTTTTGTGTTCTGAGTAATTTTTCTCTTGCTCGGTTGGTTAGTTGTCGTGGTGACACTTGCTTTTTTATTATGAACATAACTTTGATAAATGAAAGTTGACTTAGGAATACCTTTCGCACTAGCACTTATAGAAAATCTGCGCACTGTCCAAACGTTACCGTTACGTTAACGACTAGCAGAATAAGCTCCCAGATTTTATGGTTCCGGATTCTGAAACCTTATGTTCGTCTGTACGGCCGTCTGTCACAGAAGATACGCAGTAGTTGAAAGTTTTCTTCTAAAATACATGAATGCATAGATATCGGGCAACGTGAATAGTTACTAGTTAGCTGAAGTTCACAGGTGTGCCCTACAAAATGCATACGACACGCTCTTGACCGTTTATTAACTCAGACCAATCATTTCTGTGCTAGAAAACATTCTTTACTAACACGAAGGTTCGATAAATGTTACGATGTAAATGCCAAGGGCTTTCGATACCGACTTCATAACATTTAGAGTTTGATAGAAAAAAATGAATGTGATGTGGAGCTAACCACGCATTTCGTATTATATTATGATAATTTAACGGAATGCTAACTTTGATATGAAATTTAGATTATGGTGTTTTATTGTGTTTATTTTTCAATATTTTATATGTTTGTATATAGTAAAGTAATTAAATAAAAAAGCACTTCAAACTCAAAATATTTTATACCTACAAAAAAATTGTTTTAAGTCAATATTGATGACGTTATAAAATTACCAATGTTTTACTACACTCATAGAAAATACAAGAGCTTACTAACTAAGCAGCTCTGTAAAAATTTAATCCCTAGCTCCTAGACTATAAAAAGTTAAGTACGCATAAATTATACGAATACCAATATTTACGATGAAATGCAATTGTACGGTGTAATAAATCGTGTTAGTAGGTAATATATTTTGGGAACGGAACATAAATATATTATCATTGGTAAATCTCGACTAGAGCTCAATTATCACAATAAAAAATAGAATTTTATCTATAACAGAGTAGGCACTTGAAAGTGTTTTTTTTTTTTTTACTACTAAAGTGGTAACTAAGCGTACGACCCACTTGATGGTCAGCGTTTACCGTAGCCTATGTACGCATGCAACATCATAGATATCACTTGCGTGTCACCACCCTGAGACGTTAGATGGAAAGTCTCATGTGCCTGTAATTTCACCGGAAACCATACCCTTCGAACTGGAACACAGCAATGCGAGCATTACTGCTTGGCGGCAGAAATAGGTATGGTGGTAGTCCTTCCCCGGACGAACTCTATCACAAAGAACTCTACCATCTTATGCATAGATGCACGTCGCAAGTTATATGCGCGTATTTAAGCATTTACTCGAATTGAGACTTTATAAAATATCAATGAGCACCGGTGGTAGTGACCTCGCCTTCCAATCCTAAGGTCGTGGGTTCAAACCCGTTCGTGTACCAATGGATTTTCCTGTTCGAAAAATGTATGCTCGCAATGCCAGCCAGTGCTCTTATACGGTGAAGGAAAATATCGTAAGGAATACGACATGTCCAAGAACTAAAAATCCGCATTGGGTCCTAATGGTCTTATTAGACCCAATCACTCTCGCCCGAAAGTAGGCCAGTGTCCCAACAGTTAACATTAGAAGGCTGTCATGATGATAAATAACAAATGTTTAAAACACAAACAGATGACTTTCAACCATTTTCACAAGTAGGTATTTTGCACGGCCAGCTTGCAACACTTGCGCCATGTCTAAGCAGAAGATAAAGCGTAATGGGGACCACGGGAAGCTATTTTTTGAATTCCCACTGTCCCCATTAATGGGGTCAGAATCATGGGAACATCGGGAATACACAAGCATTAGTCTAATAAAAATTTTAGTCTGTGATAGCACAATTTAATTTAAAATTCAAAGTAATCTTCATAAGATCTCAATAGGTCGAGTCGATGAAAAGAAGCTTCTCAAAAAATTCCTATTTTCGTACGGAATTTTTTAATACTCATCATTAAAAAGAGAATCCCAGATAAACCTCAACAGAATTAATATTTTTTCCGTCTTCTTCCGCATTTCTCATTCAAATATTAGCTTATACTTATTCATAATTTAAAACTGTATATACGCTATTTATTTATAAACCCACTTTGACCTGCAGCAAATTTGTTAATAGGTACCAGCCCAACATCAAAAGTAAACAATCAACGATAAGCACGGGATAGGCTTTATTTGTGATGTTTGCGTAGATGTGGGTCAAATAGTTCATTAAGGGTGGATTCGGCCAACATCTGGAATAACTATTAAGTTTAAATAAAAACTTGTGCTAATTATTGGGCTACAAGTAATTGAAATTGGTGGTCGCATTGGACAAACCAATCCACTAATTAAGAGACATCAATCAATTAAGGCCTCAAATTTCCTCTCAGTATTCGACAGAGGCAGCGTTTCATTCGTAACTTAACACGGTTGCAAATGTCAATAATTCTGTAGCATAAAGTAGTTTTCCTATTAAAAAAAGCACTAGATAACGTGGCTCGGCAACCGACACAAGGATAATAAAATAAATAAATTATCAGCGGACTTTTCACACAACGTCATCTAGCCTCAAACTAAGCAAAGCTGCGGGAACCGGATAACTGATACGATACCTGACATTGACTATATACTTTGTCCAGGGAAGGTTTAAACAGTGGGAAATTATGCAAAAATTGAGAAAAAAAATAACGCGAGAAACCGCGCGGGTCAGCTGACCCGAACAATACGAAACAATATATGCACTAGCTAGTGCATATATTGTTTCGTAGCGGAGATCGAACACGCAACCTCTCGTTTCTGAACCGGGCACTCGTCAACCGTGCCATTTACTTTGAAAGTCTTGTCATTTGCTGTATATAATATTATGATGGAATTAAATGAATAAACAAAAGCTGCAACCACTAAAGTTATCCAATTATGTATGTATTTTTTTTTAATTATTTACAATCGTTGATTCATAATATTTGCTATTAATAATAACATTTTTTCATGTCCGATGTAGTAATACAATTCTTCTAAGTCGGATAGGCACTATTCTCAGAGTATATCGTAGGTAGTTATTAGCGAGTAAACTGACAGTTTACTTGTATTTGGCATTTCTTATTCCGCAGAATATAATGGGCATTCAAGCGTAAAGATTTACAGTTTTATTGTCACAAAGAGATGATTGGGTTTCGATTCACACACAAGCAAAGAGTTTTATCGGCCATCTTGCCAGTACAAAACCATTTTAATTATTTCGTAATATTTTTTTGGTGGCATTTCATTTTTTTAGCATAAATGTAGGTAATTGAAATGGAAGGGCAATGTTGGTTTGTAATTTTAGTCGAAAACTTTCCTAGAAAATTGTTTATATTGTATTGTTAAATTACATTTTAGTATTAATTTGATAAAAATGTACTTTACGTTAGCAGAATTGTAGCAAATAAGTCACAGAAGCCATAAACAAAAAAGAAAAAGAAAAAATGTTTCTAGGCTTAAGCCTACCATTTGTACTCTGTGTGCCATAAAGTATTAAATAATAAAACAATAGGGCACCAGGAACCAACAATTAATTATCGCCATCTTTATTAAAATAAGGATTCTAACAATATAAACTTTATTGATCCCTTTTTCTCTTTTTTGAAAGGCGGAAGGGAATTTCTAGACAAAAAGTCCAGTAATCTTATTCTTATAGGATCATCGCAGAGGATTTCTGGATAGTAAAGGCCCACAATTTGGTAGTAAATCAAATTGCTCTGATATTTTTAATATCGCATCCACTAACTTTTATTTTGTAAGATAATTTAGTACGCGTAGGCAATCTTAATTCGGGTATGATAAAGATAAATGGCGTATATATTATGAGGATGTGTTACTCTGTTTTTACAGCTTATTATGTTTAGACTTACAAATTTATTATGTTTACAGGTAAGCTAGATTTACGTCACTGTTACGGAGTTCTTGTAGAAAATTATCTGATAAATTGCAGTTATTTTGTTGTTTTGTTCTTTAGATTTCGTGAAGCGCTAGTATCGTAGTTAATAACTAAGTTATGTAACGTTGAAAGTGTTTAGCACGTAAAAACCGTTTGACAATCGTTAAACGTAATCGTATCGTCCAGCTGTCAATTTGTATGGAATTTTGATAGTTCATTTAACGCACTAAGGAGGCGCTGCCACTGTTAGAAATCTTATACTAATTGTCAGTCGGACGATACGTTTACATTTACAATTTTATTGTCAAAAGAGTTTTTCGTGCTATGCACTTTGTACAGTTATTATTTGGCTGGCAGCAAACGTTGATCATACAGATCGTTTTCGTGCTTTGGAAGATGTGTCGCGTACGCACGTACGTGGGGTGGGCGTGCTCTGTGAGCTTAGTCTACGTAGTAGGTACCTACTTGTATATCACAACGTAGTATACTATTAATACTATAGCCTAAACCGCGACGCGACGCCTTGACACGCACTATGAGCCCTTACTAGGTTGAGAAAGCCCAATTTAATTTTGTCACCACAGGTAGAATATTAATAAATATTGGCCGACATTTTCACACGGCGCTATCCAACCAAGCAAAGTTTGTACTCTAGGAACCAGATAATTAATACGATATATTTTTGTAAATACATACCTATATTATTTAGAAACACCCAGACCAGGATCAAGTTTTTGCAGATCATGCAAACATTGTGCCGCAGCGGGGATCGAATCCATAACCTCTTGCTTTTCAACAGGGCACACACCTACCGTACGACCTAGGTCATCAATCGGTCATCAGGTATAGAGTTTTACTTCATGTAATATAGACAGCTATTTGTCTAGTACTAAAGTACCCTATAAATAAATACACTGTTCAACTTATGGCCCTTACACGGTGCCAAGGTCGCACAATCCTTGAAACGTTAAATACAAATAGCTAGTCTATACAGAAAACGAACAAGTGGTCATTTACTGGCTTAATTACATCTAACGGGCTCGTTACAGTTTCAGAGAAAAAGTTCCAAGGACTCAATGAGTTTTTGGTAGCTAAATTAGTATCGGCTTTGCTTTTTTACTTCTGGGTTCTTTTAATTAGCTATTCTTGAATTCTCGGAATCAAACTCAACTCAAAAATATACAGTAGAACTAAGGTTCAGCACAGCGTCAGTATAGCTTTAATTTCATTACCGAAGGAAAAACCAGATTTTTTATTGAACCTTTCTGTAGTACCTACTAATATCTGTTCTGTGTCTGTGCTTTTGTATTACACTGGTAATAAGAATTCTGAATTGAGTCCGTTATTAAGCCACTTGAGATGTTTTATAATAAAATCATTGTGTAACTGACTAATTCAACGCACAACCAAAACGAAACCGAAAATTTTCATGGTGTGTTATTTTGAATGTGCACAAAATAATGATGATAGCTCAACTGTTTCTTATGTACCAGTATATCATTATATAATTAAGCAATAAAGAAAAAAAAAAACTAAGAAACAAATTCTTAGACGCAGCAGGAAAAAGTTTAGATGAAAACAAGTCAACGCGGACAAAGTCACAAGCCAATCCACTTGATTAATTAGAGAGTAAGATTTCAATTCTAGCTTGCCTAGTTTCATTTACGTATGCATGAGCGAAACTACTGCTTAGGTTCATAAGGTACTATTGACTAAGCTTACCTTTTAGTATGTAAATAGATGCGTAGCGAAACCTTCGGCAAAATGTTACTGAAACAGAGTAAAGATATTCCAATGGGAATCACCTTTATGTTCGTCAATAAATAATTTTCTTTGACTTCTGTTTCCAATCCATAAATAAAAGTAACGTATCTAACGTATTTGTTGACATTAAATTATTATTATATACTCTTCCGGTGAACCCAGCTGGGCATTTTTAAAATTTGCTATTAGAGTTGGCCATATATTTCATATTACTGACACGTACAAACTTACTTTTTTATATATATTATTATACTTATGTAAGTATACGAGTATGTTCCAGTTTTTTTATTATTATTGATTATTTAAGTAATGTAAATTTAAACTCGTGACCAACCTAACATTAAGAATTTGAAATATATTTGTTTAAATACTCGTAGGTCAGTTCTCAATTCCCAAATTAAACCAATTAAAAATCTTGTAAATATTTTTTTGCAGGTATGGCATTAAGTAGTCATAAGTAATACTTATCATATACCTATGTATACCTCCTTAATTTATTTGGTTCAAGAAAACAGGCTTGACCTCATGCCGCCCTATGCAAACATATCGATCAGCCCATACTATCTACGGCGTTTTGTAGCTGAAAACCAGATAGAGTTAGCATGAAGATAAGTTATTTATTAATCTCAGTACTTACCTGTTACTTTGTATAAGTTATCATTGTAGATTAAATAATACATAGACAGCTCAAATTATTTAAGTAAAGCTATTTGTAGATCGTTTCTAACGGTTTTTAGACGACTGAACCGTTTTATTGCGTCTTTTATCTAATGTAAACCATGTAAGTGTGCACAGTTTTTGTTTTCAGTCAGTAAGTTCGTATGAATCAGCGGCCAAGTCTGGTGACGTAGGTTATAGGTTACCCAAAGACCTCCGTCAAACGTAAAGACTATTTATAGGACTTACATTTTCAGTATGAGACAGTAGCAAGCTCTGAAGTTCTAAATACAAATTAACTATAGTTTTATTCAAAATCCAAGTAGTGCAAAAAAACACAAGAGTCACTCATTCTGAAACGTCTGAATGCCTGGTTTTTTTTTTGATGATCCCTTTTAGAATAGAATAGAATATTATTATATTTATTTATCTTTTCATCGCTTTGTTCACAGACTTGATATTCTTATAGCCATGGTTAGCCGGGCCTTAAGACCTGATATCTTAAAGTGTAATTTTAAGCACGTATGCCTAAAAATAAACTTCTTATAAAAATAATATTACGTGGCTTTATTGAACGATGCTCAGTTGATTGGCAACGTAACAAAAGCAAGCTGCCAATCAACTGGGCAAGCAAACAAGCATCGCCACAGAAAATGGCGCCACTTTTGTGACGGATCGTTTGTTTATAAAATTGCAATTTCAACCCACAATAATTTGAGAGCATTCAGCCGTGAAATGACGCACGTCACGGTCGTGTAGGTGTGAATAAATAATTGGGGACCATCAGCTGGCTTTAAGAGAAGCGTCTGCTTGAAAACTGATCAAGCGTGAGGTTTACCTTCCAAGGGTGCATATTTAAAGGTCACGAAGTTAAAACTTATTGAAATAGAAAACTTACAGGACCTTGACCTTTTTAATAGTGTGCTGTGCATAGTACGCATTTTTTTAAATTATTCTATTTAATTTTGTAAGATGTAAGTAAATTATGGTTTTCGAGAAAGTATTTTTTTAAATCATGACAAATACATCATAGTTTTCGAGAAACTTTTTTTTTTTTAATCATGACAAATACAAAATTTTATGGTATATATTATTACTTGCGTTTTGGTAAAGGAAAAAATACAAAAAAACTTTAAAGGATTTACACAGCGCTACAGCGTAGCTCTAGCCTAGCGCTACGCTGAAGTGTATTTTATTTCACAATCATTCTAAAACGCTACGTTGTGCTATAGTTAAGGCACAACCACAAATTTTTCGTGCGATCGCCAACGTCAAACGAAATACATACGCTTGAAAAACACGACTTGCTATTCATTCGATAATAAAATTGTATAATCAGTGGCAATTTCAACTGAGCGCTTCCGTGTCTCGAAGAGAATGTGAAACTGTCGGTCTCTGCATTTTAGTTAGGTAATGACGGAGACCTAATAACTCTGTAATCAGAGTTGGCCACTGACTCTTACAAACTTACGAATGATCACTCACATCAAAACTTTGACATCTTTACGTTGCAATAAGAAAAATACTAAGACGCGACGCTACAGAGCTTTTTATTTTACAAAAGAAAACAGAATTCAATACATTTTGCAATTTCCTATCACCGGAGGTTATAGGTACACTATTTCCCGAACACTATTTCTCAGAATTCGTTTGAGTCAGTCACTTACGCTTGGATACAGGTTTTCAAATGCCTTAAGACATATATATCGATTGTCATACTAATAAATAGCAGGTACTACCTACAGTTGATGGTAACCATAATCTTCTTATATACAAAAACTAATAGCTGTTGAGTCTTTTTAAAACTGGCTAGGAGGCCAATTTGGCATATTTTGCTCTCTTAAAAGATTTGTGTGTCCACGAAAATTTATGAGTGAAAATAATAATGCGAGTGAAACTACGCAGGTCATCTAGTAGGTAATTTTAAATCATTTTTTATTAAGTTGTCTTCATGGCCATTTTGCGCCATTTTGATGAGTGTCTACCACATTTTATTCCAAATTGTCGAAATCATTTCAGATGTTGAACTTTGTGCCGGGTTTTACTGCGTAATGAAAACACAGATAATAAATAAATACATTAGGTACATGGTGACTTCTAGGTCTATGTCATTATTCTAATGTAGAAATCTGAAATATAATCTCACTTTATTATCAAAGCAGATATTAGTAGCACTGTTTAAAACTATTTTGCAGCTTTATAAACAAGCTAGCTGAACCGACGATGAACCGTATAACCACGGTTTCACGCATTGGTCGATCTCTGATCAAACGTTGACACTGGTCACTGTTTTATAGGGAACTGATCCTTAGCTTTTGTTGTCCAGTGGTCTAGTTAAAGTACACAAAGCCTGCAATAACAGGAACACGTGTTCATTAATTTTAATAGAATGTAGTCAAACTGGCTTTGTTTTGGATTAACCCGGTTCGTTTACGGAGATTGCTGCATTTATATTGGATTTGTTTACAAAGAGTATAGGATAGTTCCGTAACTTTTTAGTACCTTACCCTAAGTAACTTACAGCTGCCGTTTATGCGGGTGCTGATAAGACAGCTCACATTAATAGATCCTAATTTTCTCTTATGCTAATATCAAATATTTGACGACCTGAGTACCAATTGTATGCCCCATCAATGGGACAATTTAATGGTGCAAAACTTAACCACGTCCAATTTTCTTTGACAATACGTAACCGAGCGCGCGAGTCTCGCTTACACTTGTCTGTTTTATTAATTTAGTTTAGGGAATAGGGACGTTTGGAGTTTATTTTCAAACGAAAAGGTTTTCCTTATTTTTTTCAAGTTTTAATTAGCAGCTTGCACTAACAAATAGATAATCTAATAAGTCGGTTGTCATCATCATGACAGCCTTCCAATGTTCCCACTGCTGGGACACTGGCCTACTCTTAGGCGAGAATGATTGGGTCTTGATCCACCAGGCTGACCCAATGCGGATTGGTGGATGGCACATGTCCTTCGAATTTTTAGTTCTTGGACATGCCGGTTTCCTCACGATGTTTTTATTCACCATATGAGAACACTGGCATTGCGCACATAATTTTTTCGAACAGAAAAATACATTGGTGTAATCCATAAGTCGGTTGTATATATTTTAAATACTTTGTTTGAGTTGTCCCTAAAAATAATTCCGGAATTAGAGTAAGATAACGCTATCATAGAATCATAAGCTAAAACTTTGTAACGTTAACTTGACGTTAGTGATGAAGTTTGTAAAAGTACTTTTATTTTTGTATAACTTGTTCAAGAATATCACAGCATCATAGCACTTCATAAACCACTTTAAAAATGCTAGAATTGGATTAAAGTAGGGTCACTCGCGTAACACTTTAGAGCTCGGAGGTGCTTGAGGTGCTGACGTCTGAAATTAAAACAAGGGTCAGGCACTTGACCGCTTTGCTGACTTGCACATCTTGGCTACACTGGGTGTAGATGAAATAATATACATACAATTATTATTGACTATTTTTTGTTTTCTTGCTTTAATTTTTGTGAAAACAATTCTCAAATCCAACTTTCAGTTCCTGTAAGTAGTAAGTAGTACATTATAATTATTATGCCTGCTACGTAAGGTTTTTGATCGAAAGATCGCTGAAACACGGTCTTTGCTTAAATTAACAAAGATTTTGCCACTATGTTAGTACATATATATTTAAAAAAATATTCTCATTTAGCTGAAAGATGTGACAATGCGAGATATGAAACACCCTTCAATCTCCCAGCAAACCAACGAATATGAACCTAAGTAAAGACCACCGGAGATGAAGCTGAAGCAGATTTATGTCGCAACTTTTGAGCCACACCAAAATATAATTGAAGTGAGAGAGACGAGAAACCAGATTCGGTGTCACAGCTGAAATCTCACGCAGCGAGAAGCAGAGCAAATTAGCTATTAAAATAATGTAATCAACAGCGGTTTAATTTTCTGAGGCAAAATGAGGATGTCACTGAGATTTTTTACTTTGAGCTAAAATTTGTGTTTATTCTGTTTAAACCAAGAACGCATTCGAAAGATGATAACAGTATAATGGGAAAATTTATTTTATTTTTCCTTTATATATGTAGATATTCCTGAACCATTTTTGGTACAAACTGTACGTACAAATAGAATTATCTCTATGATTTAACACTTTGTTTAGCAAGCTATTTCAAAAATTTTTGGCTGGTCTCATATCATCATCATCATCAAATCAGACATTAGACGTGCTGCTGGACATAGATCTTTCCTATAGAGATTTCCTGCGATCGCTGCAACGTCATCATCGTTTTTAATTTCATAGTTGCGATTGAAAAATGTATATGGCCTGCCACCCACCAGAGAGCTAGATAGAGGGAGAACATGGTTCTCCTAAGGATTATTTCTTTTCGAATCCTATCACACAGTGAAACTCTTATTAAATTATCTCTACGTAAGCTACGTTGCGAAACTTTATTAAACTAATAGCTAGCAAACACATACTCAGCTCTGCTCATAAGTACTAGCTTCGTCGCGGAAGTCTACACTTTTGACTTTTCACAAGACGTTTTTCTTCCTTTGTTTTACTGGAGTATCTAGTACGAGTCGAGTTATGAAGCTGTAAAAATGTCAAGGTGAAGTAAAATTGAACCAAAACTTGATGAAAGGCTTAGAAAACAAAGGCTTTTCTAGACATAACGAGCGACGGTGAGTCTTTGAAGTAACACTCTAACACATCTTTGAGTTTCGTTACTCGTATGAATATGGTGAATCCTTATTTTCAAGTGTTCTGAAGAGAATCAGAATTTAGCTGTAGTTACGCATTTTAATAATTTGAAGTGTTGGAAATTGGTTGTTAGTCTGTAACATAGAAAACCATGTCTCAAAAGATCTCAAAAACTGACCAACAAGGATTCAAAATTCAGAAAACGGAAATCCCTGAAAAACATTTTATACATTATACAGTTACTTCAAAGGTACGTATAATCGTATATGGTTTTAAAAATGATAGTAAAACTCTTATATTAGATAATGTTATCCAGCATGGGACAAATTCATTGACGATAGCTTATTTTCCAATCGATAAGCGCATAGTCCACATTGTAATTTAATAGATCCTACGATGGCGTATGTGATAAAACATACAATGTTGAAAGTTATCGATTAGTTTTCAATGGTTTAAGTGGCACGAAGATGCTAACTTACAAAACTCAACTGCTTTAGTAGCACGTTTATTGAACCTTCTGTTATAAATAACTGCTTACTTAAGATATTAATTTTCTTATAATTACATTTTCTTTGTTTGTTGCTAAGTTTTTAGTTTATTTTCAATTCTACATTTTTACAAACGGGTGTTTTCACGTACCGGTATATCGGTGAAGAGGTACCGACACTGTTTCGACTCAATTTCGAGAGTCTTCATCAGGGTTGAGTGACACGGCGAAAACACCCGTTTGTAAAAATGTATGATATAGTTCACGATAGTTTTATGAGTAAAATATTTTCAATTCATTTATTTCATACATTTTTTTTATTCATTCATTCATTTTTTTTATTTTATAGCATACCTATTGTCATAAATGAGTAAGCTTTCCTTATATTGTGTTTGGAAAGGTAATTTTACCCAAAGCCAGCTGAAACAGCGATCACCTCGTTTCTACATACAAGTTTATACTTCGTTAGAACGAGGAGCTCAACGTATCCTCCGGTAGCGGGTCATTTCTTCCACACAGTAATATATATTACTAGTTTATTAACTTAACTGCACCTTACCTACCATTGTTAATATGTTTTATTCGTGTACTATGATGACCATTTTGAAATAAACATTTATTTTATTTTATCTTATCTTATCTTATCTTATCTTATCTTATCTTATCTTATCTTATCTAATGATTTTATATAAAAGGTGGAAAAAAATATTAAACTTTTCTCCGACTACTTCAGAGGAATGGTGGTATTTTTTTACATGCTTTGAGCCTTTATACCTCATGAAGGTCTTATGTCAAACCATAATATTCTATCAACTTATGTGTGTTTATGAACGTTTCATTAATATAAACGCGTAAATAATAACTATATTATAATAATAAGTACCTATTGATTTATCACTGTTACTATTCCACGGACGAGCTCTATAAATAAATAGAATTCTACTATTATTGACGACCGATGTGGCGCAGGCTATTCGACAGGTTTTTTTCCCTAGAAAACGATCAAACATTTCCTTTGAGAGGTGTGGTTGATACATACATGTACGAATATCTGAAGAAGCCCTACTAAGTGACATGACTCAACATGAAATACAATCGATATTCCTGATTTTAATCGATGGCCCTTAGTTCTTTGTAAATATTTTTTATCGATTACTTTGCAGACGCGTAGAGTGACGACTTGCCAGTGTAAAGTGTTTAATAAATTAAAATAAAAGGTCGAATTCAAAGTCAAAGTTAAAAGAGCTTTTAACCACAAGGATCACTTTGAAACATCTTACAGTTACAAGCTAGGTAAAAAACAAACAGCTATCATTTTAAGATAGATATTCTTTTGTCGGCTGTCGAGTCACGACACTGGAGGTATCTTAGATGGGCAAACCGCCTTAGAAGAAATGTAGATCAAGCTGACACACTAAGCCCGTCCTGACATCATTGTTGTGTAAGTAAATCAGTCCTTTTATTTGTGTCCCCTCCGACCTAGATACAACTAATGGAATTATAATTGACCGATATACCCTAAAGGGGTCTCCTAAGAGTTATTATATTATGAAGTTTATTACTTTGCGTTATGGTTGGTTTTGTGAACTTACCTCTTTTTCTGTTTTTAATCATAACCAGCTCGTATATTACCAATGCTAGTACGAATTTAACCAGAATTAGAGCTACTAATAACGTTGAAGATTCTCTCTGAATCTGAATCCTACCTGGTTTGACTGTCCAGGGCCGATATTTTCGGCAAAAATAAAAGAAATAATATTGTGTTTAATTAAGATCTACGGTTATTGAACTTCACCTAGAAATAAAACACTGCCCAGATAAAAAGACAATCCAATCCAAAGGGATAAATCCCACAACACTCAGACAATGAGACATGTACACAATTTATGTCCACTCAGCAAACAATCCAAAATAGACTTTAACTCAAACACCCAAAGGTCGAGTCATGTTTGAACTGAAAGGATTTTTGATACAAGCGTTTGATCAATACGTTTGACTTCGACCGGATTAGTCACGCGTGGCGCATATCAATTTGAACCTAGCAACCTATTTGTTTACATGACTCTATTACAAATAGATTCGTTTGCTCATTGTATCAACCAACTCCATCTTGGTCTCTAATCTAGGGTCAATATCTGGGAACAAAAGTGCATACAATGAATGAATGAAAAATTCTTTATTGTACACCGAAAAAAAAAAAAAAACCAATTAACACACAAGGTACAATGGGCGGTCTTATCGCTTATGAGCGATTTCTTCCAGACAACCTTTGGATAGAGAAAACTTTTATAATATAAATATAATAAATAATAAACAATGGTTGGTGGTGCAATAATATGAATATAAATTATATTAGAAACAAATAAATAAACATACAATGTACTTAAATACAATATGAAATAATGTATACTTACATAATATAACTCGTATTAACAATTAAATACATATTTAAATCATATAGGTACTTGCTTAAATAAATAAATATTAAATAATAATAAATACGTATTAATAAAATCATTCCTGCTATTGTAAATGTATTATACAAATAACGCATCGCAAATTATGTAACATGTTAATTAGGTTGGCATGTGGATTCCACTGCATAGAGATGTATTACTTATTTACATTATACTTGTATGTAAAATAAATGGAAAGGTTGTTTATATGTAATTACTACTACTTGCTACTTACTAAAGTAAGTAATTAATAAAATCATACCTGGCAAGCATTGTAAATAACAATATTGTGTAAAAGGTGTATCTTTTTGAGCAAAAAGGAGTCAGAAAATGAAAACCTTCCAAAATGTACCTTCCAATGTTTTCATTAAAAAAAGGTGAAAGTAATTATTTGTGAGTATGAATATCTACTAAACCGAGCAAGCCCAGAATGTTAATAATTATAGATAATATCTTGTCAGTTAACAAATGGCCATGACAGAGGCCTACGGTCGGCCTAGAAACTCTGTCACCAGAGTTGGCCACTGACTCATACCAACGAACGAACGAACGAACGAAGGAGTTAACAAATAGATTTCTTATTTATATATTTTTAAGGTGTTTTTACATATAAAGTTAAAACAGATGTTAATAGAATATCATAGTTAGACGAAACTCTCAAACATTAAAATAATAGCTTCTACCAGAATCATCTTGTCTTGATGTTGAAATTTGGCATGGTTCTGCGGGTGAAGTCCTGATATAATTAGTGGGAAAAGTTGAAGGTGGTGAAATTTCAACATCTAAAATGAGAGGGTAAATTTCGTATAGGAAAATCTCTAAATTATACTGAATATCAAAATTTTAAGGAAACTGAAGCTAAAATTACGGTACGAACTCGTTAGGGAGTAAGCCCTATTCTCTTGTTTATATTCATCCTTTTTTCAAATATAGACCAAAACAATAATGCTCATTTTTTCAAATCTTCGTCTTAAGAGAGTGCTACACAAAGTAACGAGAACCCTTGAATTTAATTTAAGTGTTTTTCTTTTCTTTTCTGTACTTCATATTAAAACTTACAAAAAAATTGGTTTGACTTGAACAAGTCTCAAATTTTATAAGGGCTATTATCTCTTGATGCTTGGTTTGAAGAGTGAACTTATTACCTACTTACTGTAGATCTTCAACCAAACCAAGCTTACCAAACATTTTTATTATCGAAAAACTAAGGGTCTTCTTTATGATCATACCAGTACTATTATCTAATCTGTGTCCATACTATAAACGTCTAGCTAATTTGTCTTTCAAATTGGTCATCTACTTTGTTTATAATATAAAAATGTCCAGGAAAGACAAAACTAGGCAAGCCGCTATAATAACAGTGTTTTTTATGATATTTAACAAAATTATTATATTATATTAATATTTTGTCAGTCAGCAAATGACCAGATAACATTCATTTTATTTAGTTTAAAAGTTGTGTTTATAGTAGAAGCTCGACAATACATATTCATGAACGACCGATGTGGTGCAGCGGGCGTAGGTCCGCCCGCGACGCAGAGGTTGCGGGTTTGATCCCGCCTCGGGACAAATGTTTGTACGAAATATAAATATTATTTGTTCCGGGTCATCATGAAATCCTTCTAATGTTCCCACTGCTGGGACACTGGCCTACTCTCAAGCAAGAGTGATTGGGTCTTGATCCACCACGCGGACCCAACGCGGATTGGTGGATGGCACATGTCTTTCGAATTTTTAGTTCTTGGGCATGTCCAAGAACTAAAAAGGTTTCCTCACGACGTTTTCCTTCACCGTATGAGAGCACATAAATTTTTCGTTTGTTCCGGTTGTTCTTGGTATTTTCAATATATAACAAAAAATACCTACTATTGTATTATATTAAATATATAATATCAGTCATCTAGTACCCATAATACAGCTCTGTTTAACAGCAGCTTACCTTGGGGCTAGATGATGCTGTGTGGATTGTCCAACATCATTTATTTACTTATTTATTATGTATTTATGAATACAACCCCAAATAGCTAACTTTCTAAACTAGCTATGTTGACGCTTGTAAATATTCGTTCAAACATAACAAAGCCCATACATCCCGTGATACACCTACCATTATGTGGGCTGAAACAAACGGTCCATTTCTCTTATAAATTACGCTATACTGAGGTACAGTTTGGGTACAGCCTAGTAAAATGAAACGATAATAATGTAGAAGTGGTATGATATAATATTATAAATGTGTCACACACGTAGGGAGACGGCCTCAACGAACTATAAAATAGGTGGAGATAATACCTGTTTTTTATCTTTTATATTTTTAACAAACATCTAAATGATTAAATAGAGGTATTGTACAGCTGTTAAGGTTAATAGTATAATTTTTTAACTAGTTTTCATCCTAAAGACGTCTTTGATAAGACAGGATTCGATTTTTAATAACTTTGCTAAATGAGTCATCTGTGACGGAGTTAATAGATCTCCTGAAGGGGCCTACAAGAAGAGGTCTATTAATGACGATCGCTTGTGAAACAACTTCAAAAAAGCCTACAGCTTAACGTGCCATCTGAAGCACGGAAGAAATTGCCACTGGGGCTCATCCATTCAAGTAGCCTCGCTGTTAACAACATAGCAGACTACGTCACGAGCGAGCGACTCTGTCACTTGCTGATGGAACTTATAACTTAGGTACTTTACGATTTACGTAATAATGGTTACAATTTCGGTATTTAATGGTTCTCATTAAAAGGAAATGCCGTTTCCATTAATTTCTTTGTTCCAGGGCGGGTTCTAATGAACATCTGGAGTGGATACCGGGTTTCCGCGAAAAAGATTCATTACTCGCGTAACTGAATCGCAAACACATGCAATGGGCAACAGCAGAAGATTTTCTTTTTAAAAATAACAGAACACATTCTCAGAATTTCTTCCTTTTAACTGTTATTGCTTATGTTTGTTTAAATAATGAAAAAGTGAGGAGATTAAGTGATTTTTTTATATTATGTACCTACTAGTCAGGGTCTCTGTGCCAGGGGTGGTGAGGTATGGAATTATTCTAAAGCGCTGACACGTCGAGCCGACCGACCAAGGGCGGCGCGGCGGCGCCAATCTAACTGTCAACACGGCACGTGTCAATTAACAGAGTAAATATCTGATTCGTTTTTTTGCGTCATTATTAACATATAAGTGCGCATGTTTATAATGGTGAGGGAAAATATAGTGATGAAAGCCACGACTTTTGGTGAGCTACATGCGTATTGACCAATTGACCATGTCTTGCCTGTAAATGAAGCTGGCTAAGCTCAAAGGATGGCGTAAGTGTTGCGGGCAAGCCTACTTTAACTAAAACCTGTACCAGGCACTGCAGTTTCTGTTTCACACAAGTAGAGTAACCAATTTGTCACTAGAGGCTGTCAACATCATCTTCAATAGTAAAGGCGTCGTAGTAAGTCTATAATTTCTTGCGTTTCATAGGTGTCGTTTATATTACGAATTTACCGAAATTGGCTCAAGGTGAAAATCTAAATTAAAATACCATAACGAGGGCGGTTATTTATAACTAGGGCCGTGTCACACTGGTATTTATAAATTTATCCAGCTGTTAAAATACGTCACAGAAGAATTATGTTTAAAAATAAACACGACACGAAAAGCACGCGGTGTTTTCAAACACGTCTAAAAATATGATGAAAACGTTTTTTGTTTTTTAACACGGAGGTAACCAAAAGGCAGACCACTTCTCAATTAATATTCAAAATAATATAGAACAGTCCGTAATGTCTAGTGCAGCTTTATCATTAAAAAAGCATACAGTACCTCTTCCTATTAAAAATGATTAAAGAAACTTTAAACCTGGGATTATCCGATAATCTTATTATTATAAACCTTGTTTTCGGCTACATAAAGTGACGATTAGCGTGACATTCACTGAAAAAAATAAAAAGATATACACTAAACGAAATAATCAGTTTGTGGGAGTCCCATAAGCTGATTATTTCGTTTGTAAAATATAAGTACGTTTTCGAGTAATGCGACATTCCAAAATGATAGTCAATTTGCCTGGCTCTCAGTTAGACAGCGAAACATCATTAATCTTGTTTATCTCGTGTGAGCTAACGTATTTAACGAGCCGCGGAACTCGCATCCAGATTGTGACGATTTGCTGTACTCTTAGCAGTAGTTTATGGCATTGTCTAAATATAATAAGAGTTATTTTTAGACAAACGTGCTCTATCATCAACCACACCATATTTTATCATCAGGTGAAGTGTTTGTTTAAACGTATGACTACAATTTGCCAACAAAAATTACTAATGAACTGACAATTTTATTAACACACAGCCAAACCAATATGTTCTAGAGACCTAAAATATTTAGGGTGTATTCTTAATATGTGTGAGAGTGTACTAAAAAAAATACATTTCTTGAAACTGAACTTTTAGATAAGATGCAGCAAAATAAGAATTTAGCATGAAAAGACTCAGTATTATAATTTTAGGAATGTAGCCTCGAAAGAAAAAAAAAATAGTTTCTGGGTACGCCACATTTGCCTGTGGCTGGTGTTTGTGAAGGGTCCGGGTTCAGTATTGGGGTTAGCCCTAAATAGATAACACCAATAACTTGTAGTAAGGGTACTGAATTGAAACGGAAAATACGAAAAACGTTTGAAGTGAAAAATTCTGATTGGTACTTTTATCCGTGTTCAACTAATAATAAAAGTGCCGAAGTAGTTGATTGTAATTTTGTCATGACTGACTAAAAATTGACTGAATGAATAAATTGACAGACAGTTTTATTAATGATTGGTTGCAGTAACTAGCGATTATAAATACGGCGTAAGCGTAAATGTTAACTAAATCAATAAATTATTAGTCACTAAATACAACTCATAACGAATTCAAATAACTTACCATAAATTAAAAGACATTTTGAATTGAAAAAAATAAAAAACTTTGTGTATTTTGCTATTTTTTTACGAAATGCATACGAAGTTACTGTTTTTATAATTTTTGACATACAGCAATGATTACATTAAGAACTTACCAATACGAAAGAAAAAAATGCGAACCTCTTGTTGAGACCCTTTTTTGTAACATCCAATAGAATCACAAAGCTTTCGTCGATAAAGCTGATTCAATAGAACGAAATAAACAAACAGAAAAATGGGCATGATAAGCATACATTCTTCACGAGATAAGGCTTTCGATTTAGACTGTCAGTAGTATTGTATAAAAGTCAGAGTTTATTGTAAATGGTATACATTGAGACACAATGTGGTGGCGTATCAATAAACGCAAGAGTTTTGCCCTTTTCAGTTTGATTGTAATAAAATAAATGGAATGTAGCATTTTGCTAAGGTTACTGTGGGTTTAAAAGGCTTTTTACAGAGCTAAGATTGATTGTCGAGTTAAGTAGGTTTTCAGTTGAGTATTCTTATTCTTATAAAAATATGGGTTAGTTCACAAAGTTTCTATTGATTCCGCTCATCAATGAGAATTTGTAAACTTTTTGTTAATTAATCTCCATTTACTGCTCATCATTGTGTAGATAATGTGAATATATTTAATTTGATTCATTCTTTCAGACGTGATACTTTATCAAGCAAACATATAAAATCGTAAAAAAAATTGTGTTTTGTTAAAGATCAACGCGTTTTTAAAAGTTTCAAAAGTATTTAGAAGAAAATAACATCAGCGAGAATCGTTATTACACAAGAATCAAGCCAGAGCACGTTTTTCACAGATTGTGGAACCCATACCTACTGCTATTTTGGACGTGTTATAGCATGACGTTAGCTTGCAATTTTCATGAGCTTTTGAGCATTTATTGCTGGGTTTGGCTACATAGAGCCAAAACTCTTAAATAATCTACTACAGAATCTGGACTAGTAAAGTACGATCGATGCAGTGTTAATGTTCCTTCCGTAAAAAACGTGTGCAGCAAAGTGCATAAAAGTGCGCAAACATTTCGGACTTAGTGAATATTTTTGTGTATTTTTATCAAGTAAGTAGGTACATGAGTTTGTTGTGCACAAACATTGAGAGAGAGGACGCGTACGTGTTGTAAATGTTTGCTTGAGTCCACTTTGGAAAACATTTATGCCGTTCAAATGTACTACACTGTACCACACTGTACAATACTATCTTTAAAACTGTTAAAGCGTAAGTTCTAAAACATACTCGTAAAAACACTTACTACAAGCATCTACAAAGGTTATTCTCGCTAAGCCATTTCTTTTAACTACTGTACTAAACTACGTTTTCACTTTCTCCCCCAGTAATTAAACAGTCTAGTGTCACTAACTCTCACTAAATTACTGTGGTTCTGCGGTTTCTGTGCAAAAATGTAGCTGGCGATGGGGTGGCAGCTCAGTTGATATTAATTCAGACAGCAATTATAGTGATACTGTGTATTTTTAAGGATTAGAAGTTTAGATGTACCATTACTGTCGGTGTCGATGATTTTAGTTTTCGTTGGATAATTACATTATGGATTTTATATTTCTGAGAAAGTTAGATATTTTTTACAAAAACATATTTTTGTGATTAATCCGTACAAAATTACGTCGTTTGACTCGTTGAGTAAGGTAAAGTCTACATAGTCCCAGCTTATTTCTAAGGACTTAACCCTAATAAATAAACAACATAAAATTCCTTCTTTTACTAACGTGATTAAAATTTAAATCTATTTTAGGTGAAATTGGAAACAGACTATCTCAACCTAAAAATACACTGTATACTAAAAAAAATTGAAAAACAGACAGTTTTATGGTTTTGACCTTTTACAAAATAGATAGTTAGTCAGCATTAACCTTTTGTATTGGTTGTTCTAGTAATTAGGATATCTAAAATAATGCCTGGAATTATTCGTTTATTCTATTTCTAACAAGTTTAGGCGTTTTAATTATCCGTTAGCCGTATCATTAATATCCGTTAAACCATTTAAATAGAGGTCTGTGAAAACATTCTGATAAATATGTTAGATTAGTTTATAATAGTTTTCGTCAGTCAATTGTTAATTTGTCATGTGGTCTATAACTGAAAAAAAAACCTCCGAAGCATGAAAGTTATGTGGTGTAAATGCCACTAGCAGATCCCTAGTGGTCGTCCATCCAGCGTAGACCGTACGGAACGCTGCCTATCACAAATGTGTTAGAAACGATATATCCAGTAATGTTATTATTTAATGGTATTATTTAAAAACTTACGAAAACTCCTGTTTTGGTTTGCTACCAGTAAGGTAAATTGCTCTAAGATCGCGTGTGGATCCTGCGTATCTTGATAAGCCAGCCTTCATTCAGTGAGTCATTTTAGCAAGATCGATTGAAAACAAAAGCAGGTGCTAAATGGTGTAATACGTATTGTATTGAAAAAATAATTCATCAACATCATCAATCAGCCGACAGACGTCCACTGCTGGACATAAGCTTCCCCCAAAGAGCGCAATGACGACCGATTTTGAGCATTTACTATCCACCGACTTCCTGCGACCGCTTTTATGTCATCGGGCCACCGAGTGGAGGGCCGTCCAACACTTCGTTTTCCAGCTAAAAAATAAATAATGTTTCCTCATGACTACTGAGATGTTAACTTGATAAAGTAGGGATTCAGCATTAATAACAAAAAATATAAATTAACTTAGAGATATTTCTACTTCTACACCCGTGTTAGGCATTTGGCCGACCTCCCCGGCGAGTGAGCGATAGGCGACGAAATACTCGCTGACTGTATTTTGTTTATGTGTATTTGTTTACCAGCGACAACTTGTTCATCGCCACTCGCCCGCGGTGAGATACCTGCCTTACAACTTTATAAAAAATAGCGGTTTTTTTTTTTTATTGGTAAATTTATTTTGTATTCGAGTCGATTACGAAACGCCTGACCATGTAATTTGCAGTGCTACCCAAAGCTAAAAGTTGTTAAGTTCTGCGTGGCACTGCACTGCGCTCGTGAGCGGTTATATACTGGCACTTTTTGCATTAATGCTGCATCGCGCTATAACGAGATTATGTACACAGCTCAATTTTCAAGGTTCAATCGCGATTGGAAAAAGCTCGAATATTAAATTCTACTTTTCCTTTTTGTAATAAAGTGAGAAAATTTTCCATAAAATACAATCCGTCTCAGATCCCAATCTGCTAGAGGCAGGAACTGTCTAAATGAATGATGGCTTTCAAAATACGTTTTTATCTAACGCATTTCTTGTCCAGGGACCTGATTGTTCTCGTTGAACGTATCTTTCAAAGTTAATACAGTTATTATGTGCACTACGATTAAAGTTAGATACTATCTCCTTATAGGAAACACAACACAACACAGCCCACCTTTTATGTATTCTTACTAGGTACCTTTATTGATTAAAGGTGAAGCAAATTCACAATCAAGGTGATGCATTGAACATTTATGGGTTACGTGATTGCATTCCATTGTGCTAACGACGTTTCCCACACAATGTTAGGTACTTCGTAGAATCTTGTAGCTACATGTATCTATATCTCATATTATTATATCTGATAGCTGTTTCTTGATTTAAGTTTTACTTACGTTAATTTTACTTAGCTCATGAAACAGTAAATTTAAGAGCTACCATGATTTAAAAAAATGAAAAAAAAATACAGAATTTAACATTAATTATTTAGGCACATACATAACTAACTATATTACTTATATACAAAATATATAATGTAACAGATGAGCCATCTAAAGATCGCTACAAATAATCTATAGTTAGCTCAACTGATCCAAATAACTTCCAGACGGAAGCGTTTTCATGCTCTGGCAGCATTTCCACGTTGAATGGCAATGCTGATACGTTGGCAAGATTAAATGTTAATGAACTTTTGAACCATAGATATTTTTTATGTTAATTTTCAGATTACAAGCTTATGTTGTAGCTTTTGTGTTGTATACGCACTGTATATTAAGATGATGGTGTAAATGTAATTTCCTTGAGTTAGCTAAACACGCAACGCTCAGTGGGTACTTAGAAGGTTTAAGCATAGTTACTAGAGGCTATTTATAAAGGGATAACGATCAAGTTGAATATATAAATAGGGATGTGGTAAGTCATAATTTAACTCAAATATGTGGGTGGATCTGTCATAATTTATTAAAATTGGAGTTGAGTTTGGAGAGCGTTGTTTCATATAAACTTATACGGCGTTTAATGTCAGGTTGGACTTAGTAACTCATAATAAGCAATTTAATTTTTTAGCTCGTGAAACCAATATTAACCCAATTTTATAATTCTAACAACGCATAAAAAAGTTATACTACTACGTACTGGGTTACGTTTTATTCAAAAATCTTACAAATTTTTCAGTTTATTATTAGAAGAGAAATAATAATGCATATTTAAGTATTTTTTAATGCAAAGCTACTTATAGTATAGAGTTGGCCGCTAACTCATATTGACTTACAACTTTCTCATGCTTAAATTTAACTTTCACTGTAAGCAGTTAATGCTCCAATTCGCAATGAACTTTGCAAATAACTTCAACAGCAAAAGCATTTATCTAACTTATTGATTTAACGCGTTCAAAGTGAATGGTGTTCAATTATACTCCAACTTTTGACTTGAAATTTAAATGCCAATGTCTGACTTTCTCAAATAACTTTGCTTTAACTACTACTGTTTTGTGTGTATGCATAATACATAAGAAAAACAAATAATAATAATAATAAATATAAACATGACCAAGGCCTTCAATCAGCATATTAGCTCAGTCACCAGAGTAATGAACTAACGTACTATTACGTTTGAAAGTATTAAACTATTTGTAAACATAGAGCAACTCTAACAATAGGAGGTAAACGTTTTTTCTATTTTTTTTTTTCTGTATATTTTTTATTGGCAAGGTGAACATGTTTAGGTCACACTCACTTATTTACGTCAACACATGACGTCTATTCGCGCACACTTCAATAAAAGCTCTACACAAACACAAAACACACATACTTGCAAGGAATTACGAATGTTCTTTGATCCGATACTTCGACATACGAAAACTCGCAATCATTTCCCGATATGAATAATAATAAATAAATAGTTTATTCAATTTTAATAAGGTCAAAATAGGATAACAAATGCAAAAACTTAGACATAGGTATACATAACACTTGAGCCTGAACTAGGTAATCCTGTATGTCAGGCGAAAAGAGCTAATTATAATCTTAAAATAATCACTCACTTACTTACTAAGAAACTGAAACATATAAACGTAGTATGCTGTTTTTTTTTTTAACTAAATAATGCTAAAAAGTAACTAGAAGTAGCATAGGTTCTATTAAAATAAAATTTGAATTTGAAATAAAATAAATAACATTTACTCTAACACAATCAATAACTTCTCTGTATCATCGTACGACATATTACTACGAATGCTCTGTGCTTGTGAATATACAAACCAAAATTATTTACGTTTTAAAGTAATAATCAGTAACTAAGAATTACTGACGTCAGCATAACGTTATTTGTAATTTGTAATAGACTTGCTTACGGCAAAATCTATTTCATAAGAAACCGGCACATCCCTAGAGTGCTTAAGTAAGGGCCGCCTTATGCCTGAAATGTGAATTGTTTATGATTCTTCTTAGCTACTGAGTTGTGGCGTGTGGGAGCGCTTGAAGCAATATCAATGAACTAGGGGATCGTCAGTGACTTCGACTGGTACAAGTAGTATTACAATTAGACTGACCTAACAGAACAGTTGGTAGCAACTCATCCTTCTACTTTGTTAGTTGTGGGTTTGATTCCCACGTAGCACAAATATTTATGATCGTTTATGTTTGTGCTGTGAATATAAAAAAATATTAAGAAATAAACAGTTTAAAAGGATTGTATCAGTCTCGCTGCGTGAAATATCTATTGATATTTATGTATTGATTATACGTGATAATGATGATAATGTATTGATCATTATGTACATTCAATTACTGTAGAAACTCATATAGTAACTTTGTAATGCTATACCTTTTCGTTGTTGAATTGGAGAATTTGGAATGTATTCAATCAATAAGTTTAAAGGTTGCATACCTATTGACTTCGAATTGGAATTCTATAGCTCTGAATGAAAAAGGGATGTTGCGTGCTGAATTTCAGAAACTAATCTATAAAAAAAGGTAAAGTATTCTCAAGAAAAAATGTATGGAATAAAAAATGTAGGCTAAATGATCCCGAGTATTTTATTTTGTTGATTTATTATATAAAAATGGCAATGTTATTTATATAAGCACTATACAATTATTATTACTTGTTTGGGTAAGAATTGTAAAATATGTAGGGCTTTGGTACATTGAACCATTCACAACAAATAGTTTAAGAAACATACGAAACTTTTGTGAGTATTTATTTATTAAAGATGCAGGTAGTATGTAGGTTTGCGTAACTAAGAGTGTATGGGCACCTGGTAGGACTTTCGTATTATATTAAAAATTAATATAATATAATAATAATACTGGTTAGAGAATTAAAGACTAGGGTAGAGAATTTGTATACTTATACAAATTTTCTACCCCAGTACTTAAATAATATTATTTTTGTTTCAGGTATGCAAAGTCAATAAAAACGATATAGGCAACTATTATTGGTCACGTCAATTTATCATACAAAACTGTTAAAATAATATAAAAATACCGTAAATAAATATTGGTACAACAATAACTCCAAGGCTCGGTCAAATATTAGTTTAAGACATTGGAGTCAATTGAATTAGGCTAAGAGGCTTACTGGCAAGAACGCTACTAACCAAAAACCAAGGGTCATAATCGAACTATAAACTTATGTTAGCTAATGTGTCTTTCAAATCTATCATCGCGTTCATTGATATAAGAATGATTAGAAAAAATAATAAGTACCTACTTAGCAAGCTGTTATTTATATAAATAGGAGCATACGTTTTAGTCTAGAGTATCATAGGCGTATTGCTAGTTTGTCGGTTTTTTACCTGATAAATTTTAGTGAGTGTGCTATGGGGGCTTATAGACTTAATATTATTAACGTTTCGTTTTAAATGTAGTTTTCATTACTCAGACTGCGCAGACTGTGCAGTGCATTACTATAATAAACTGCTACGCGTACAAAGATTCTTTCTTATTTTGACACAAAAATATATGTTAAAAAATCAAATGAGATAAGGTAAGGGCTTTGGAAGATATTATGTTAAATGATTGCGAAGAGCCGTGATATTTGCAATGGCATGACGTGTATCTCCTTAACCACAGAAAAACTTTTCATCTATAAACCAGTAAGATTTCCCGTTCACCTGAACATTTGGCGAATTATTATAAGGAAAAAAATGCTAAAGCTCAGCGTTTTGTTTGAAAAAAGTAAAAGCACGTTCATATTTAATTTCGGTAAAAGGCTTAGTCTAACTCGGCGCTTTGTATCATTTATGCATATACGCAAGGATTATTTTTTATATGACTTTTTTGGCACCCGAAGCGAAGTAAAATAAAAACCCTAATCTTTATTAAGCTGAAGGAGTTTATAATAACTTAGTTCCATACAAATAACATTAGGTAATTATTATGAATATTAACCAGTTGGAACTGCAATACTAAATTGTGAATTATGATTGAACCGGTCCCGAGCCACCCAATATAATGTATGATCCAATGCAGATTGGTGGAAAGAGGGGACACACTATTATATCATTGAGGTTTTAGACATATTATTGATTCTTTAATTACATTATAATTTACAGTTTGAGAGCACTCGCATTGCTGACGGTTTTTTTTCCAATGTAGTAAAAGTATGTGTAGTTTTGATCCCACGTTCACATAATTGGAAGAAAAGTGAACCATTACATCACCACTGCACTATAAAACTAATGTATTTAAATATTGAGTTATATTAAACATCAAAAACGGATGATTGCACTTTTCTATACTACTAGATAAACAAATTGCTAGATAATAGCTTTTTAATTATCTCAAACAGACAATAAAGCAAATTGTTTGTTTACAATTCCAATATGATTGATGTTTCAGCAGTGCAATATATTTTGGCATAAGGATTAAAAAAGCATTAGCGAAGTTTATAATTGAAAATACACTCGATCGCCCGAACATTGAAACGCTACTCAACTAGTCAACGTATCATCATTGTCATTCAACGTAGCATAACGTAGCTACCAGCATGTTGGAAACGCTACCGTCTAGCGATCAGTTGCGCTAACTATAGATCGTTTGTCTTTAGATGGCTCAACTGATTTATATCATTAGGCACTCATCATGTAGATTTATTTTTTGCATAAATTCGTTTAATACGCTAATCGCTACTCAACTTATCAACGTATCATCATTGTCATTCATCGTAGCATAACGTAGCTACCAGCATGTTGGAAACGCTACCGTCTAGCGATCAGTTGAGCTAATTATAGATCGTTTGTTTTTAGATGGCTCAACTGATTTATATCATTAGGCACTCATCATGTAGATTTATTTTTTGCATAAATTCGTCACAAATGGTCGGAAACCGTGACAGATCGCATCATGAAAAGTGCGATCATGGGTGTAACTTCAAAAATAATAGAAAAAAAGAGGTTTTCAAATAAAAACATATATTTATTTGAAAACTTTTTTAATGAAAAGCCTCAACAAAGTATTGAAAAAGTAATTATACTCATGTTTTTATACTTAAGGCTCATTTACATTACAAGTCCCTTTGGGGATCTCTAGTGTCGTACCTTTGTAATCGATTTACTTTAAGTTTGCTATATAATATTTTATGAATCATTTTTATACATAAAAAGAAAGACGTGGGTAGATTATTCCTTTTCATTTCTTCAAAAAGTCTGTTGTTCTTCTAACTAAAGCTTGGGTAAACATTCTTATACAATACTTGACAATACACAAGTTTGACGACAAGATAATACCAAAATATTTTTATCGATATTTATCGATAATCTATCATGCTTGGTACTCCATCTTGACTTTACTCTATCACAGTATACAACTCAAATTAAGGTAACGAAAATAACCGAATCCAATCGAACTTGATCCAGGTTACTTATAATAATCAAAGTGAAAAGTTGAACGCGAAAACCGATCGACTCTATATTTTTATTATTAATGTGAAAAGTTTCAGGTGTTATTAGGAGCGCCGCAAGAGCACTAGAAACTTTGAAAATATCATGTAATCATAGTAGTGGAAAAGTTTTTGATTTGCTAAGCAAACATCTTAGGGATATTAGTATGTAGTCAATAACCGAAGTTCTTAACCCCCGTTTACATTGACATACATGTTGTGTCAATATTATTAGGAAGTCAAAACCTCGTCATAACAGGTCAAAACAATAAAGAAATTGTATAGGTTCGAGATTCAAGATTGGTCGCTAACAGAGTTATGTTCAACCCTCAGGTCAGGGGTGGAACCACCTACGCTGAGCTATGGAAATAAAGCAATTTTATTAGCGGGTTTCATACATCCTTTACTACGCATCCTTGCACATATCTAGTGGAAAGACATAGTCATATAGTTAATTTTCTGCCGGTTGATTTTTATACCGAAAAAGCTGAATAGATACATAGATCTATATGAACTTACGGTCAATTTAAGCCGCTCTTTATTCGGTTTTACGAGATAAAGCAATAACAATTTGACTACCTGCACAAATGGTTTCTATAGCGAATGGTGACAATAGTGCTTAGCAATTTATAGAGAATGGAATTGTTACCGTAGTCACATACCATCAAAATCTACGTCGTTACCACACAATTGCTTAGTACTTATGTTCTGCTATTGTTATTCGATATCCCTAAACTTTAAGTTTTGGCCGGGTTCAGAGCAAAGCTGACATTGGATTCAAGATTCAAGATTCAAGGTATTTATTTGAATAAATAAGTGTTACAAGAGGTTTTAAAAGTAATATGGCACTTAGAACTTATTTGCCCTTTTCAGACATTGCAAATTTTGTGTAGGCTACCTATGTTGGGCGCTAAGCTGACTTAAGAGTACTAGTATCTATGTATTTAGTGATATTAGTGGACTAGGTAGGTACACATGTACCAATATGAGTTATAATATAAATTAACAAATGAATTAAACCTACTTATAAATTTAGGTAGGAACATTTATTATATATTTTTAGCCATGTAGGTATGGTAATTAAATAACCAACAATATTACCTATCTACTATCTATAATCTATCAATGGTTGCGCAAAGCACTAAACATTCTTTTGGTAGATTTTTTCTTTTGGTTTCGTCTTTACCGCTGATTGTCAGCCCGATGATAGGCTGATGGCGCTCGCGGATAGAGAGGAAAACTCAGACGAATTAATGAATACAATATTTATTAACTACGCGTGACCAACCGTACGCGATGTAAACGTAAAGTTAAACGTAAACCGTATCGTAATAATGGTTATTTTTCTATCATTTCTTATGATTATGCAATATATTGTGGTATGCGTTTGGTCATCATCATCATATCAGCCGATAGACGTCCACTGCTGGACATAGGCCTCCCCCAAAGAGCGCCATGACGATTTTGGGCTTTCACCATCCACCGACTTCCTGCGACCGCTTTAATGTCATCGGTCCATCGAGTGGGGGGCCGTCCTACACTTCGTTTTCTAGTTCGCGTTTGGTATATCAAACGAAAAAAAAAAACAGATAAACCCAAATATAAAACAGTTTTATTGTCTACTTACTGTAAATTTTATAAACATTAACAAACCTTGCGTTCATTTTTAAAAAGAAATGACTTATTTTTGCACGACTTGATGCTAAATTGTCGCGATAAGTATGTTACCCTTACCCGTTGTATTTCCATGACGATTCTACCGATTGTGACGAAATTTGGAATGTATATGTCTTAATTATTGGAATAACACATAGACTACTTTTTATCCCGGGAAACATGACTGTGCCTGTCATAAAAACTGCAAAAACTGCGGGTGAAGCAGCGCGGGTCAGGGTCCTTACTCTTGAACGCGATCGATGTTGTACAATTATTGGAATATGACATTTCGTACTTTTGACAGCAAACCAAGCGCCAAATTCAACCTTGTTTTCAAGAGTACAAAAATTTGACAGCAAAAAATAGTAATTGGGATTGGATCGGAATTGTCATTGTATTCAAGAGTAAGGCCACAGCTCCTTTTAAATACGTTCAACTAAATACTTGGTTTTCCTGCGGATTTTCGCATTTCTACACTATAAGAATGTATTTATTCGGGGGGGTTTTGTGTGATACCTCAGCTCCCGCGAGCTTGCCTTGGTCACCGAGGAAGCAACCTCATAGCTTTAATTTTTAATTTATCATTTGAATTAGTAATTACATTTCGAACGAACGCCCTAAATGCTAATCAGGTTTCCAATTATAATTTGGATCCAAAAGGCAGACATTAAAATACATTATTTGGTAGAGTACACTAGCTTTATAATTATAATAGGTACCTTGATCTAGGACATTCAAAATAATTGGAAAAAGAATTAAGCAGTCAATTACTCCGCTATGTAAAGATTATTTGACATGACAGAAGGTTGATAAGCCCTTAGTCTACTAATGATATCGATAGTTCACAGTTTATTTGTGGTTTTATTGGTCACATTTTTAATGCTTTACAAACTAGACTAGACTCTTACGAGTCTTCGAGCAGCCTATAAACTCTGTCACTAGAGTTTGGGTTTTGAATCATAAGAGCTTACTTACTAACAAGCAACTGTTGTATAAGAGCTTATAGCTTCCACAATTTTTTTTATTAACTAACTTGTTTTTCTTTTACTTTGATACTTATATAAAATCACGCCTGTATTCTTTAGGTGTAGGCAGAGACCACGGATATTTTGCTTCACTCACACTTATCACATTTTTCATACATGCTCGTTGGTTTAGGGTAGGTACTCTTGACCTGTTTTTTTTTCTTTTGATTGGTAAAAAGTTAAGAGCACCAAAATGCTCATCGAACAGTAGCTAGTAGGCTCAGTCTTAATTCCATTTTACCGCTGCCTGCTATTATGTAATTTGAGTAGGCTATCGTTCAGGGTTAATACAGAAGTCCAGCATTACTGTGGGTTCCGGCTACTCAATACAAAAGCAAAACGTGATAACCCTATTTTCAGTTCTATTTTCAGTTCAATGGTATGGAAAATTGGAAAGAACATAGGATTATTTACTAAAATACCGTACTATTCAAGCAGTGATTGACAAATTTATGAATCTATGCTCTCAAGTGAAGGTAGGTTTTTCTTCGCTACCTTCACTTTGATTTGAGTTAAGAAATACCTAAGTGAAAATATAGTATCTAAATAAATATAAAAAAAAACATGTACTTAGCTTGTCTTTAACATGCTTCTTTGGCTTGAAAAGTTAGCAATTAATATCTTGCCTCGTCCCTTTATAGACTAGACTTTAAGAGTAGTAGAGTTATCTGTGATAGAGCTCGTCCTGGGAAGGGCCACCATACCTATTTCTGCCGCCAAGCAGTAAGGCTAGCATTGCTGTGTTCCGGTGTGAAGGGTATGGATTCCGGTGAAATGACTGGCACATGAAGCTTTCGATCTTAGCCTCAACGTGGCAACTCGCGAGTGATACCTCTGGTATTGCAAGCGTCCATAGGCTGCGGTAACCGTTTACTATATTGTGGGCCGTACGCTTGGTTGTCACTTCAGTTGTATAAAAAAAAAGGACTGTCCGTCCGAAATATAAAAAGATTGCTAATAAATATCAAGTTTCACAGAAGTAAATTTATAAAGTACTTCGAATTCAATTGTATTTTCTTCCGATGAATTAAAACTTCCGACAACTCGAGGTAACTTTTTGTAGTACAAAAAGCGGCTGAACATTTTAATCGTGTTTTTCTTTGATGAAATTGATTTATGGAAAATAAGAACATTCTTCACTGAATCAGAATATACTTCGGAAACTAAAATAGGTATGTTTATTTATTTATTTTATTTATTTAACTAACTAGAACGGTGCACAACCAATTACACTAATTATTAAAATTAATTACAATACTAATACTAATAACATAAAAACAAAAATCAAATAAATTAAAAACAAAATTAAAACATTAAAAATAATAATTAAATTTTACACTATCTTAAGTCTAACAAAATTAAATACATATCAATCTAAATGTCAAGTGAAATAATGTAAATGTCAACAATGTCAGATATAAAGTAGGTAATTTTAAATGCACAAACAAATTAGGTCAACTCTCACACACTCTTTACACAGAAATTCAAGCACTCCGACATAATCACCTTCCATCCATCCGCTATCACATCACAGTTAGGACTTGCGTCCAGGAGGGCATTGAGCGCAGTCAGAGTTCGCGGGATGGGAGACTGTGCATGCGCGATCGTACGGCAAAACGGCTCCGAAAATAATTTGTGTTTTCTGGCACGATGGTAGCGTCTAGTTAGCGTTTAGTGAGTTCTATATTATTTAACTGATATTATTACCAAAAACAAGTACCTACTATGAACATCATCATTATTATGACAGCCTTCTCATGTTCCCACTGCTGGGACACTGGCCTACTCTCGAACGAATGATGGGTCTTAATACACCACGAAGATCCAATGCGAATTGGGTCATGTCTTTCGAATTATTAGTTCCTGGGGCCATACTCTATAACGCAATCTCAAAACCAATTTAATTTCAATTCTAATTTGTACTCTTGGAAACAAGGTTGAATTTATACCACCAATACCGATGGTGTTTAAGAGTAAGGTGCACATACATTTTTCGAATAGAAAAATCTATTGGTGCACGACTGGGATCAAACACACGACCTTAAGATCGGAAGGCGGTGTCACTACTACTAGACCACCAGTGGTCTGTACTATACTATAATACAACTATATTCAGCAGTATCGTGTACTTACTTCTCATTGGCAATCCTTTAAATAGCAGTTTTTGCGAAACATGATAAGTGTTGTGAAATACTTTAGATTTGTTTTTCTATTTTCTTTTTTAACCCGTATTGTCGTTGCTGAACCAAGGTCTAATTCTTAGTGATTCTTAGTTTAATATTTTATTATGGGAAATGAAATCATGGTAAAATTGGGAAAAAAAATATCATTAGAATATTATCAATAACGTTTTACTAATAAAACTATCGTGAATTATATTCATATTAAAAACGGGTGTTTTCACGTACTGGTATATCGGTGAAGATGTACCGATACTGTTTCGACTTAATTTCGAGAATCTTCATCAGAGTGGAGTGACAGGGTCGGTGCAGCGCTTCCTTATCCGCGTCGCGATATGCACTGGTACTGGTACTCTGGTATAAGGCTATAAATAAAAATAAAATAAAATAAAATAAAAAATAAAAAAGCCTTTTATTCTACTACCCTAAAAACATTTTAACATGATTACAATGAATTTCATTTTATTTTAATTAAATTGAATTTCTTAAATAAATAAACTTTGTGCACAAATAAAATATTAAAAATAAATCTAAGCAGTAGTCGCCTCTCTGGCGTAGGCCTCCCCCATATTTCTCCACATATCTCTATCTCTAGCTTGCCTCATCCAAGCCGGTCCACTTCTTTGACGAAGTATATCCTCCCAACGTTTTTTTGGGCGTCCTTTGTTCCTTTTGCAGTCTCTTGGTATCCATTCGACAACTTTCTTGGTCCATTTTTCGCTATCCATTCTACAGATATGACCTGCCCAGTTCCACTTCAATGTTCTGATTCTGCTGATTATGTCGGTTAGTTGTGTCTTTTTCCTAATTGTTTTATTGTTGATCCTGTCTGATAGTTTAATACCTAACATACTCCTTTCCATTTTTCGTTGACAGACAGCTAGTTTGTTTTCTTCTTCCTTGGTAAGGGACCAAGTTTGGCAGCCATATGTTAAGCACGGTAGAATTATAACTTCGTATACTTTCTTCTTAATTTTTATGTCAATTTGTTTGTTCTTCATTATTTCCTTCAGGCCCCAGTATTTTTGCCATGATATTGCGATCCGCCTTTGAACTTCTTCTCCCGTACAATTTTCAAATGAAACCGATTGGCCAAGGTAGATATATTTCTTCACGTAGTCAATTTTACCGCCTTCTGTTGTTATTTCTTGTATTGTTCCGTTGCTTATTATTTTTGTTTTAGCTGCGTTAAGTGATAGTCCAACTTTTTTACTTTCAGTTATTAGATTGTTGAGCATAGATTCCAAAGATGATGCGTTTTCGGCAAATACCACGATATCATCCGCAAAGCGTAGATGACTTAGGTAATCCCCGTTCACTTTTATTCCTTTGTTGCGCCAGTTTAGATTTCTAAATACGGTTTCTAGAACAGCTGAGAAGACTTTAGGTGATAAAGGGTCTCCCTGGCGTACACCTTTTCTTATAGAGAACTCTTCTCCCTCTCTTTCCAGTCTTATTTTGGCACAGTTCCTTGAGTATATATTGTATAATAGTAATATGTATTCCTCATCTACATTTTGCTGTGCTAGGGATTCCCATATTGCGTTGTATTCAAGACTGTCAAACGCTTTTTTAAAATCTATGAAGCACATGTAAACAGTGTTTCCGTATTCATTAGCTTTTTGTATGATTTGCGTTACTACTTGTATATGGTCTAGCGTTGAATAATGCTTACGGAAGCCGGCTTGCTCTCGTGGTTGATTCTCATCAAGTGTTTTTGTTAGTCTCTGCAATATTATTTTTGAGAAAATTTTGTATATATTTGAAATAAGACTAATGGGTCTATAATTACCTAAATCGTTTTTGTCGCCTTTTTTATGTAGTAGTGTAATTGTAGATCTAGACCACTGTTCAGGTGTTTTTCCTGTGTTTAATATATTATTGAATAATGTTTGTAAGGGTCTTTGGAGGATTTCTGATAAGGATTTTAGCAGCTCGTTTGTAATACTATCGTCTCCAGGTGTCTTGTCATTTTTCTGAGTTCGTATAGCTTGTTCTATTTCTGATGTAAGGATAGATTGCGGTGGCGATTTTTCCGATACCGAAGTGTTGGATTTAAGTTTTAACGATTGTATAGATTCTGGCACGTTCGATGCATAGAGCTCTCTGTAGAAATTTGTTGCTTCTTTTGTTATTTCTGGTCTCTTAGTTATTTCTTTACCATATTTGCTTTTTAGATTTGCTGTCCACTCATTTTTCTTCCTTAGTTCTGCATACGTTCTGCAAACGTGCATTGCCTATGTATTTTATTGTCCCTGGAAATGTTCCGATTTATTTCTTTGCTTATTTCGGTAATTTTTGATTTTATTGTCTTGGTTCTTTTTTCTTTGTATAATTGTTTCCGTTCTTCTAACAGCTTTTGAACTTCTGGGCTTATCACCTGTTTTTGTTTGTTTTTGTTTTTCGGTATCCCTTTTAGCAAAAGATTTATTTCCTTCCCAAAGTTATCGTATTGTGTTTGTATGTCAGTTGAAATCCTTAACGATTCCATAAACTTTTCTTCCAAGCCCTTGCCATTTTCTCTTGAGATTATTGGTAGATTACGAGTGTAGTCTAAAGCCAGTTTTTTGAATGTTCTTTGTCTTTTCAATTTCATGTCTAGTTTGCATCTAATCATTCTATGGTCGGTATAAAAATTTAAATTGTTTATAATGTCAAAGCTTTTTATGTAAGTAGGTTTGTTTGTTAATATGTAGTCAATTTCATTGTAGTATCGTGAGTTCGGTGCAGTCCAGGTCCATTTATTGTGTAATTTTCGTTTAAACATACTATTCGTAAATTTTAGGTTGTTTTCCATTGCGAACTCTATCAATTTTTGCCCACGTTTACTCCTCCTTTCACAAGAATATTTTCCGAATATTTCCTCTTCTCCTTCTTGCATCTGTCCGATCTGAGCATTAAAATCTCCCATTAAAACTAAGTTTTTTGTGCAAATAGTGTCCATAGTTGTGTAAATTGTATTGTAGAAGTGCTCAATTTCTTCCTCGGAACTTGTTTCAGTAGGTGAGTAAGCCTGAATAATTGACCAGAGGGCTTCATTAGGTAGCTTGATTTCAAGGACTGCTAATCTATCTGAGTAAGCTTTTAGACTTACGATATTATTTTTGAGATGTTTTTTAATCAAAAAACCAACTCCATTCCTTCCATTAGTTGCAGAAGTGTGGTATAATATAAAGTCCTGGTATTCTTCAATTACCTCATTCCTTCTTCTTACTTCGCACAATCCTATAATATCCCACTTAAGTTTTTTTGTAGCTTCTTCTAGTTCTGTTATTTTACTTTCAGCCAAGAGAGTACGTACATTGAGACTCCCTATGAAGAGATATTGTGATGTTTCCTTACTTTTTCCATGTTTTGTATTGGATTTGTGTTTTGGGGGGTTTTGGTCATACTCCTCCTCGGTGACCAGCCGGGTTGGAGGAGGCGGAGAGGCCTTCCTTAGTAGTTTTTTGACTTATCTTGTTTTTCCCCTTGGTATTGCACATTTGACGTTCCTTGGTTTTTATTGGGTTGTAGGTAAGAAGTAATATTGTTAGTTATCTTATTTCTTTTTGGTAATTGAGTTGCATTACTGTCTTCTTTTGTGTTTTTCTGTGCTGTCATTTCTGGGGACTCTGATAAGTGTCTTTTATTTATTCGTTTTGCATTATTATGGATGTTATGGTTTGGTTTTGGTTGTCTTTTTCCTATGGTTATTATTTTGTCGTAGCGTAGTGCCACATTGTTTCCTAATTCCCTTTGTTTCTTTAGTTCTTCTTGTAGTTCTTTCCGTTTTTGAAGAACCTTTTGGGGGTAATCTTCTTTGATATATGTAGTAGTCTTTTCCAACGTCTTGCTTTTATATATGTATATGGTATAAGGCTATAGGTACTGTAAAATTTGCATAGACAGCTTACACTGCTTTAAAAAATACACTACAGTGTGAGTTTGACAAACTTCTGGAATAACTATTCTGCAGAATAAGAAATGTCAACTTTATATGTAAAAATGTCTGTTTACTCTTATATAACTACAGTTTATTCTCCGAATAGTGCCTATTCGAGTTTAGTCGTATCCAGCCCTAACCACACACACCACACACCAACACCAGAGTTACTAGTTTAGGTTTTTTTAGATGTTTGAAATAGACATAAGTCAATGCACAGTTTGATAGAACTCAATAATTGAAAGTAGTATGAACTGTAATAAAAAAGTACTTAAAACTTTTTTATTGTGAATTGTTTTCTGCCGCTGTTTGCAGTTAGTGAAATTATTTTAGAACACCCACACGATATATTTGTATTTTTTTATTGCCTTAAATAATAATAATTATGAATAATAAAGCCTTTGTAATTCCCATCACCTAAGTTTTACATTTTTGTCTTATTACAAGTTTTATTCCCTTAACTACCCTAAACCCATATCTTAGTTAACCCATTAATCGATTTGACTCATAAACTAACCAGCAAATTGTTCAATCACATTATTTTATCAACCTTAATACAGATCGATACAACGGTTTCATTATGCTCGAACAAACATACGTGCAATGTCACAAGGCGAATTCGCTCAAGTTGCTACTGAAATTTCCGCTCGTAAACTGACCAATTACATTCACAACAGAAACTGGACGAAAACTAATAGTGGTGAATAGCAAAAAAAACTCAAAGTGCAATATAGTACTCAGTTTAAACTACCTTTGAATCGAAAGGTAGTTTTCAAACTACTCTTTGGATATTGAAGTTCATGCTTTAGTGTGGGAGGTAAGTAAGTAGGTTAAAATACTACTTGTTAATGAAATGAAGCCCGCATATGGCTTACTTAACCTACTTATTACACAATCCACTAGTATACTTGCTAATATCACATTTTATGAGAAGTAAATTTGTTGTAATAAGCTCACATTTTGCTGGTTAGCTTTGCATTCGCCTGCAACCCTTTTAAAAAAAATTTTAGGTAACGGCCCAAACCACACTACAGCACTAAACGCTCAAATTCAAAAGCAGGTCCTATTCATTGAAATCATAAGGTTCATTTTGAGTCGTCCTCAGAGCTAAGTGAATTTATGCCTTTGAAACTTGACTTAGTTATCCGCTGATTGCTTCTTTCAGTCCAAGTTTTGAAACTTCGAACAGCCAGCGCCTAACAATCTGATAATTTGAATGTTCGTTCCCTTTTTAGAGTCCCGTGTATATCGGGATCGTCGGAAATTGGCTATTAAGATTTCGGCTCGAATAATTGACAGGTAATAGATAGCTGTGGTTTAAATTAACTTTTTATCTCTCGATTCAATCAGATATTGATTGGGTACATAAATTAATGGACTTTTTAAACTTTTATATATTGTTAAAACTCGTATAATAACTATGTATTGTATTGTATTAAGTATATCAGTCATCTAGTACCCACAACACAAGCTCTGCTTAGCTTGGGGCTAGATGATGATGTGTGGATTGTCCAGCATTTTTTTTTTATAATACTTCAATAAAACATTTAACGTTAGCTTTTATATTTGTTTGTAAGTTCTCAATTAACTTGATTGAGAATACTAACAATCTGGAATGGCAAAAGCATTTTTTCACAATAAACGAGCCAATCCTGCTCAGATAGAAGCATAGGTCACATGAGAGGTTTTTTTATATAATGCTACCATTATTGTCAAGTTATTGTAAAACACAACAATACGACAAGGACATAAACATATAAATGATACGGGTCTTTTTCTTGTGCCGTCTTTACTGTACAATTGTACAAATACTTAACTGCATTATTAAAAATTACAGTCATCAACCTGAGATCAGAAAAAGTTGAAAAAAAAAACAATTTACACGAAAGTTATTCCGGAGAGCGAGTAAAAGCATTAGCGACCTTTATCCTTTTTGAGGAAAAGTTATATAAAACGGCCTCATAATTCGTTGTCTCCTAATACACTTCCGCCACCCGCAGATAAGTAAGAGGACAGTATAAATAAAATTACCTTATTCAGCCACCCGACCGGGATTTGACATTGGAGAAAATCTTACGACAGAATCCGGGCTTAGCTTAACCCCACAAACGCTGGCTGGTGCGTCGCACCCCACACAATTGGCCAATTGGCATATTTAAAAAAATATGTTTTAGTTACTGTGTTGTCAAGTCCTAAATTTTAGAAGTTATTGCTTTGAAGTTTGAGAAACCCTTTCATACGATCACTTATAAAATTAACTTTCTTAGAACTAAATCTGGAACGTATTATTAGTAATGTAACTGATTTATAAACAGACATTACTATTATTATTACTAATAATTGTATATTAATTATTTTTATAATAATTAAATATTAATTATTATTATTGTTATGCAGTAATTTCATTTTGTATATCGTAAATTTATTTAAAGTCTTATGTTTTAAATATTTTTTCTGGGGTTGCTGGGGTGCTAAAAACCCCACACAAACGTTTGGTTTGACCAACTAATTTTATCTTTCCCAAGATAATAAAACGAACAAACGAGGTATCCAATTACTAAAGCAAACGCTCCACGATTTTCATCTCTATTAAAGTAATGTCAAGCTAATAAGAGTATATTGACAGCTCTTATATAGCGTTAAAAAAATCAAAACTTTCATCTACTGGTTGTTTAATGTATTGATCTCACAGCAACTTCACATTTTAATGTTAAAAGTCACGATTCTTACTACATTGTTCTGTCAACTACTTATATGCCTAGTTTTCTGGTATGTAATTGTGACACCAGTGAATTGGCAGATTTCGGGACTGGGTAGGGATAAAAATGAGTATGTACCGACTGTCTATCCGGCAAAAAATATGGACGTCAAAATGCCCCAGTGTCAAAATGTGAGAGCACTGGCATCATGGCATACATTTTTTAAAGGCTTTTATTTACATTGGTACACGACCGGTTATATCCACACTACACTACTTCTATCATAGCACTTATTCAATAAATAAATAATGCTGGACAATCCACACAGCATCATCTAGCTGCAAGTTAAGCAGAGCTAGTGTTATGGGTACTAGATGACTGATACAATACATAGATAGATATTTTTTATTATACATAGAAAATACCCAGAACACCCGGAACAAATATTTGAAGATCGTACAAACATTTATTCCGAGACGGGAATCGAACCCGCAACCTCCGCGCGGACCTTTGCCCGCCGCGCCACATCGGTCGTTACTTTATTACTTATTTAGCTACCATTATATGCGAATACAACCCCAATTGTCTACTTTGTACTTTTGTAGTCATAAACATGTTGCTTGTATCTATTATTATCTTTTTAATTTACTTAGCAAACGTGGACGTTGTAATTTAATTAAAGTTACGACCTCCACGCTGTTTTATTTTGTGCCTGGTTGGTGACAAAGTATTTTATATACAACTAGTTCAAACGCCCGAACGACATCGTTGGCGTTCAGTTTTTCTTTTATACAAACTTTGTCTTTTCGCGTTCTCAGGGAACAAATTTCGGAAATTTCTTTCTCAGTGCAATATTAAAAGGAACTACCTAATCCTAAAAGACAAGAAAAAGAAAATGAAGACTCTAAAACTTACTGTTTTGGCTGTGCGTTGGTAAATCAGCCAGTCAGTAAGAGTTTTATATATTAACTTAGGTTAGATGATAATTCTAGACTCAATAATTTTATAGAGTGTAACTTTTGGTAGCCATATCTCGTGGGAAAACGAAATTTATATATTGGTATCAGTATTTGATTTTATTTTCTTGTTTATATCCTGTACAAAGTAAAATTTGTTTATTATACCATGGTTTTGTAAAATAAAAGTAAATAGCTAAAACAGCCGTGAACGCGCATTAGTTATTCCCTTGTCAAGTTAATAACATTGTTTTAAAAATACCGCTGTCAGAGTCAAATGTACGGAGATATTAGTAGTGCGCTTCAGCTAGACGCGCCTTGAGGAATACCTACTAATTTCATAAAATAATGAACGTGATTATAGCATAATTACGACATAGTAAAAGAATTTCCTTCATTATTATGTAGTTTTACGACGCAAAGGTGGAGTTAATGTCTGATGTAAAACTGCTATTTTTGGATTAATTAAAGTCCTAAGAGTTATTTGTGATAAAGCTTTGTGATAAAGCTCGTTCAGAGAAGTAAAACCACCATACTTATTTTTGCCGCCAGACAGGTAATGTTTGCATTGCTGTGTACCAGTTTGAAACGTATGGTAGTGAAATAATGGCAAATGAATGACTTTTAATCTACATTATTACACAAATAACAAATTATTATATATTTTAATTTAAAAACTTACCAGTACACTGCATATTCTGGATATATTCTTAATACACAGGGTCATAGTGAGTTGCTGTCGATTCGGACAAAATTTATTGGGACTCAGTGTCCCAACTGACACATTTGATTTTAATATTTTTTTACTGTCGATTCAGACACCATCTAATTATTGAAGCTGTTGAGTACAGTAAATTATCCGAATGTATACTCTCTGTCGTATTAGGTTTTTAGCCTGTAAAGATAGAGTTGATAATGATGTAATAAAGAAATAAAAAAAAAAAAATAAGACGACACTATATCGGGTGTCAAATAATTCGCGCGAATTATCATAGTCAAAAATCCAGTTTATACCAAACTTCTATTAGTTTTATACACTTTGACTATAGACAAATCTTTGTTTTTACATTTATATCTATGTGGTTAATGCGTCCTTTACCAAAACGTGCCAACGTGCCGAAAGTGTATACATGTTTTTTCCAAATTAAGATTTTGTACAGGCACGCAAAATACCTGACAAATCTGAACAAACCTGTATTACCTAACTTTCATAATTAAATAAAACAGAAGTAATAAAAACAGAATAGGTAAACGTCTACTAATTCCATTAAACCAGCAAGAAGCAGGTACCTTTGTCTGGCTGTACCTTGTTGACTTAACATAGGAAATTTTTCCATTTACTGACTTCGAAAATCGAAAAACTTTTTATTGCGACGCCCAATCCCTTTTAGAGTGTAATCAGCTGTGTTTGTATTCAAAATATTATATACACTTGTAAAGATACAGATGTCATAGTAAAAGGGTCTCACGAAAGGTCAAAATAGTTTCATACTCACTCAGGCTATAAAATAAAAGTTTTATGTACATTTCGGATTTATTTGAAAGGGTGAGAATGGAAATAAAGAACTTGTATGTATGTACATCTTTGTCATTGAATAATTCATTCTTGGTTTACATACGCGCTTAAGTCACGAGATCACAAAAAGTTTTCCGAACCTCGACCTTGGCGGTTAAATAATATTATCTGTTGATTTACGATTCATAAAACCATCAAAAGAATATAATTTTAGCAGAATATCCGGCGAGGAATAAAGATCGTGACTAGAGTTTCAAAATAGCTTGGCTTTTCAAGTCTTCCGTGTGTCTGACAACCGTATTTTTGTCTCATGACTCAACTGTATGTTACCACGAAGTGCATCCCACTAAGGTTAAAATTAACCTGTAGATTAAGTGTCACTACAGAAATAGAACAGAGTGGTGGGATAAAATAGTGGGAACACGAGATGACAAATATTGAGAATATAAAACAGCGAAGCAAGAGTTGGATATTTATTAGTGTTGTTAATATTTACGCGAGTGTTGGCTATAATTTATAACAATAAAAATTAATGGGAAGCATAAAAATAAAATTAAGTGAAATGAATGATTTTTGCACCATTTGTTTCGTTTTTGCAACCATTTAATTTAAAACTTACTTTAAGATAAATCATATTGCATAAGTTGCAAAGTTATCAGTTAGAAATCTTGTTTTCTTATGCTGAAAATCTATTTAATATTTTATAGTATTTATTATATATATTTAAATAAATATTTATTTGATGCTGTTCTGGCCAGTGTTTTTATATTAATTTAATATAGCCACAAACAAAAATGCTTTAATTCTAATTGTTCTATAACCTGGCGACACCTAAATCGTCTGTAGTACGAGTAGATGCAAAGGCAAATGATGATGAGCCTGATTGATTTATTCAGTTTGCCTTTAGTAAGGTTGTGAAACTAGCTCCTGAACTCAAGAACTCTTATCAAAACCGTATTACACAGTGTAATATCGCAGATTAGATTGGGATTATTTGCTTGATATGATTAAGCGACAGAACCACTAAAGCTTTGCTTGTGTTTTATTACCCGCCTTTGCAATATTCAGGGTGACATTTAATTTAATATGAGAAGCCCTAATATAATTAAGTTGAATATTATTAATTTGATAAGCTTTAGTTGATGACTTCTGTGGCGTGATAGATGAGTACCTGGCTGAGAAGCGATAGGTAGCGGGTTCCATCATCCGACACGCATCGAATCAAAGTAACATTTATTGAATCCAGCTTAAAAATGACAATGTTACCTTTTTTTCAACCGACTTTGATTTATTCATTATTATAATTAAATCAGATGGCTTTTTGTCGCAGTTTGTTCACAAGTTGATGACGCTATGTTGTTTTTTACACTTAACTCTATGTAAGCTTTGTAAACGAAGGCACATTTCAAGAAGATTAGGGTAGGAAAGGTAGGGAAGTCATAATGTAAATCAAGTGGCATGATTTGAATCCTTATGTAAAATTCATTTGTGGGAACCTCGCGAAACAAGTATAATTTGCACAAATTACTCAGTTTTAAGGGGCTCTGGTCTCATTACTAGGTTCATTGCAACCGGTCGTTTCAAATGCAAATTTAAAAAGAGTGCTAGACGTTCTAGTGATGTGCCTTGCCTTTATATTAAAAAAATATGTGATGTGAAATTTTGTGAATACCAAACAAACTCTTGTTACACTTTTACATGAATATAATAATATATGTAAATATTATATGAGATAAACATGATTTATAGTAACTTATATATTATTTTAAAATGACACACACAAAGGTACATTGATATTTCGAAGTGGTTTTAGTTTGTTTTACATAGGTAAATCAGTTTACGTTTCTTTAAATCTCTGTCAGAACTGGTATAAATGGGTCTCATTCTGTGATCTCAGAAATTTTTTATGTAAAAATGTAGACATGTCAATTTCGAGAAACCTTTGTAATAGCATTTTTTTTTTTTAAATGTCAAGGGTGATATAACATGAAAATCATTAGCAAATTGTTGCTTTTTGGCGTGTACTAAAGAGTAAAGAGTAGTAGAGTTCTCTGTGATAGAGCTCATCCGGGGAAAGACTACCACCATACCTATTTCTGCCGCCAAGCAGTAATGCTCGCATTGCTGTGTTCCGGTGTGAAGGGTATGGTTTCCGGTGAAATTACTGGCACATGAGGCTTTCGATCTTAGCCTCAAGGTGGCAACCCGAGTGATACCTCTGGTATTGCAAGCGTCCATAGGCTGCGGTAATCGCTTACCATCTTGTGGGCCGTACGCTTGGTTGCCACTTCAGTTGTATAAAAAAAAAAACTAAAAGTGTTTTGATAGTCAGAGCCTTACCATGTCATGGTAAACCCATTTTTTATTTATTATGCACCAACTTTTTTCTTAGCCTGGTCCGTCACTGTGAAAGTCGCGAATGGAAAAGTTGATTTTCGTTATGACACTTGCTTTTCTTTTTGCGAGCTTTGATAAGATAATATTCTTATCAACTTTAATTCAATAAAACTAAAATAAAAGTGCTTTCTCTGTATCAATTAAAACAACTCTGCGCACTGCATGAAATCTGCGCAATCTTAAACCAAAACGTTGCTGTAACGTTAACGTCTAGCGAAATAAGTCTCTTCTATTACTTCACTCATTGCAAGCAGTTGTTTGAAATGTAAATCTCCTTTCAGCGTTGGATGGTATAATTTTATTCCACTTGTACCTAATGGTAACCGCAATTTTTGTTTGCAAATTCTTTCTCTGGGAAGCAGATGGTTTAAAATGCGGTATTTACACATTCGTGTTTTCACAATATTTTGTTTATTAATTATTATTTTTTATTGTATTTATCATCTTGTTTTGAAAGCAGCTTTTGGATGTTGAGTAACAGATTAAATTATGATTTATTTTTGGTTTAGTTTTAGGGTTACTTAATAAACACACTAACGTTAGTTAGATCTTATCTATATCTAGTTACTAGAACTTCTTGTATCGTGAAAATTGGGTTATTAGATACAGATTCAAAACTAAAGTAACTGTTTGATTACAAGCTTTTATCCTGAAGCATTAGTTAAACTTGCGTCCACGTTCTTCTCAGCTAATAATATAATAATATTGTAATTACAATAATTAATATATTTTGTTATAACGTTTGTTGTGATTTTCGATAAATTTCATTTCAATAAATTTCATTTCATTTCATTTCATTTCATTTCAGCTAAGCTTTCTCCCACACCACCAAAGTTATATTTACCTTCATTTTTATTACATCTTGTCGACCTTATAATGTTCCCACTAGGACACTAGCCTACTCTCGAGCGACGGATTGTAGATTGCACGTCTTACGTGTTTTCTTACAATATTACAAATTCTTACAAATCATTTACCGTATGAGAATACAAAAATCGCGCATCTTTTGAAATTTGTTTTTGTCATCATTTGAATTATAATATCCCTGGCACTCTGAAGACTGTTCAAAGCTAAAGAGACCCATATGGTGTATACCCGAAAATTGTAAGCCAGTGCAAATATTAATATAGAACGTGGAATATACCGTCTTTGATAAAAGGAAAAGGCGATTCAATTTCGTGTTATAAAGGAAAAAGTAATTATAATTTGTTTGGTAAGAAAATATATAGAATACCGGTTTTTTGTATTTGGAATGTTGAAAAAAAACGAAGCTAGAGCGGAAACGGTTTTGGTTTTACTTAGTTATCTAGGTTTCGATATTTTACATTTGCTTTTCTAACTTACTTAAATGTCATCAAATTAAGATAAAATTAGAATGCGTTACACCCAGCACAAAAAAAAACTGGTTCTTTATGTTCAAAATTAAATAAGCAAGTGTCATAATATTATGACTCAAACTAAGCTAGAACCAAAAACTTTACCGTAAAAGCTTTTCTAGACAGATACTTAAAACAAATAGCTATTTCATGTTATCGACGTTTTGATTGTCCCAAAAGTTATAGCCGCGAGCTGACTGTATGAAGAACTTGGTTATTTTGCATCAAAAAGCAATTAAGTGCAAAACACACAGAGGATGGGTGCAGGTCGGGCGCGGGTCTATTTTGTTTAATTTGTATAGACGACAAGAATGACAACACACAGATCGCGCCCGACCCGCGCACGAACCGCGCCTGACCCGCGCCCGACCCGCAACCGTGCTCTGTGTATTTTGCGCATTAGCTTTATCTTGTCAAAAACAAGCGCTATAGAGTTACGCCAAAGCATCGTGATACGACGCTACGTTGTAACAATGCTAGTTTTCTTATTTTTTTATATTATAAAAAAATATTGCTGTTCATAAATCACTTTACAACTCGAGAACGGCAGAATTGATTTGGCTAATTTGGGTCTTAAAATATTTGTAAGAGTCCAAGAAAAGTTTAAACAGTAGGAAAAATGACGCGAGTCAAACCGCGCGGGTCAGCTAGTTCGGTATTTATAATTATTACGTTACGCTGAAGTTTTTATGCACAAGCGTCAAAAATTCGCGCTTTCTAGTACTTGTCAGTGAGCGTGAAGCTATAGCACAGAGTAATAGCTATAGCGTTAGGACAAGGGCTTCGCTTGTTTTTCAAACATCAAGATCCGTGTTTTTAGGGTGTTCAGAAAATCAAAGGTTTATAACATTTGATTTTCTAATTTTGTGAGGATGAAAAGTGTCGAAATTGGTTCCGTACAGAAGACTAGCAAATACAAAAACTGAGTATTTACATTGACTGTATAGCGATTTATATACACCTATGCTCCACTAAAAGCAGCCATAACGAAAACTCTTTTCAACTTCAGCTTTGTGGAAAGCTTAGCGAAGCGAGTATAGCGTTGATTTTTATTCGTTTTTATCACGTTTTATTCTTATTTGCCACGTATTCTCTGGTATAAAATGTACAGTCTTTTAAAATTCTTAAACATTATTTTTTCTATTGTTAGTTTAGACGTTAGTTTTTTCTTAAAATTGTATATTTTGAGGTCAATTAACGCGGTTTTGCTATAAAGTACAAGCATCCATTAGTAGCATGGTTGAATTTTGATTAAAAATGTAAACTGTTCTCGATTGATACGTCATTAATTTCGAAATTATCAACAACTACGAATTTATGAAAAGGCGAGCATTCTGTTCCCTTTATCTTTCCTCTATCTTTTGGGTATTATTTTGATATGAACTATTATATAGATGTACAGTATGTAATGTTAACTTAACAAAGGCCAACTACATTACAACTTTGTATGTCTGTGTCGTTTGCAAGCACTCGACTTTATAAAACAATTAACTCGACTACAATTTAAATCTCTTTGTTTTGAGAGTTGTTTTAAATATAATAAACAATGTATTTTAGTATTTTGTATATAGGTAGTGTATTAGTTTAAAGGAGTATGTGGTGACCCTGCCTTCCTATCCTAAAATCGTGGGTTCGAAACCGGTCGATCTTCAATTATTTTTTCCATTCAAAAAGCTTATGCGCAATGCAAGTGCTATCATACGGTGAAAGAAAACATCGTGAAGAAACCAGAAACTAAAACTTCGAAAGACATAATATATGCTATCTACCAATCCGCATTGGGTCCGCGTGATTGATTAAGACCCAATCACTCACGTTTGTAAGTAGGCCAGTGTCCCAGCAGTGGGAACCTTAAGAAGGCTGTCATGATGATCATTTTTTTTTGTAGCTATTAGTATCATCATCATCATGACAGCCTTCTAATGTTCCCACTGCTGGGCTACTCTCCAGCGAGAGTGATTGGGTCTTAATCCACCACGCTGACCCAATGCGGATTGGTGGATGGCACATGTCTTTCGAATTATTAGATCGAATTCTTGGACATGCCGGTTTCCTCACGATGTTTTCCTTCACCATATGAGAGCACTGATTAGTATAGCTACAAAAAAAAAATACTATATAAAAAAGTAAGTAAGTTTTCATGAGTCAGTTACCAATGTAATGATGAATTAATAAGGTGGGGGTTCGCTTCCCGTGGCGGGACAAACGTGTACATGATTTGTAAATATTTGTTCCGGTTAAGGGTGTTTCTATGTACTTTATGTGTCAATTTAAAAAACAAATTATTATGTGTACTCTATCAGTTAGGTACCCATAGTACAAGCCTTGCTTAGTTTAAAGGCTAGATAGCACTGTCTAAAAATGTCCGCCAATATTAATTATTATTATAATATAAAAAACAGACGAAAATCTCTAGTACTATTGTGTTTTTAATCTTGTAATGAATTTTCGTAAAGTAACGCCTGAATCTATCAATTATATTATTATTATAGTCTACTGTTAGTTCTATTGTTTGATTTTATATATCTGCACTTTAACCTCAAGTACCTATCATAACAATTTTCTGGACGCAAATGTTTTACGGGGTTTTACGAGTGCAACTATTATTTTCCTCTTGTAACTCGTAAAGTGAACACTCGCTTTTATTGCTTGGCATAAAATATACTGTTATATGTTCAAAGATTCTGCAAGCTTTCATATTACAGTTTTTAATGAACTGTAAAGATGAAATTATTTGTCTTGGCTTCTTCTGTCATCATGACAGCCTTCTACTGCAGGGACACAAGCCTACTCTTAAAGCAAGAGTGATTGGCTCTTGATCCACCACGCGGACCCAATGCGGATTGGTGGATGGCACATTCATGTCTTTCGAGTTATTAGTTCTTGGACATGCCGGTTTTCTCGCGATGTTTTGATTACGTCTACGTAGCGTCTTGGTAGTTATAATCTTTATCATAAATTATGCAGACTATGAGTGCTTATCTAAAATAATTGCTTTAGGTTACGAAACTATTATCCCTTAGCAACTTAGTCTTAAATATGCGAAACCTTCAATATATAAATTTGCATAATCAATTCATTCCCTTTATGCAAGATCTCATAACGTAAACATTGATTTTAGTAACTTCACTTTACTTTAAGGTTATGAGTGGGAAACTGTTGTTTATACCACCGCCTCTGACTTTGCGCGATTGGTTTAAATCATAATGTATTTGATCTAGTTAAGATTTTAATTTGTTTTTGAATAAATCTATTTAATTTGCTGATCTACAGATGACTCAAATGGTGACCAATGGTGACACTGCAGACGCGCTAAGACCGCGTGATATTTTGCGGCAAATTTTAAGTCACCCTTAGACCTGTGCCATTCATTGATTACTTAGCGCTTCTAGTAAAAGCTTTTTAAAGCAACGTAATATATTTTTAATTAAAAATAATAACGGAAAAAAAGTATATGATTTAAAGCACGGTTAAAGAATATTTATTTATTTATTTCTCAAAAGGTTTACATGAATCACTTACTAAGAAACCTTATTGTTCTATACTAATTGTATTTGCCTGATGGTCATATAGTTAGTTTTAGGAAGAAAAAAATTACATATTAACAAAAGCAAAATAAAAATCGGAAAAGTTAAAATATGAACCAAAAATAATGATTAAAGTAGCTTTATTATACTGAGAGAGATGAACAAATTCTAAAATCTTGTTAAAATACACATCTAAAAATTACAATTCATATTCCTACATAAGGGCATAAGTCCTACATTTCTTGTCATGATTTTCTCGTACTCTGAATAACAAGTCAAGTTTTTATTTCATAACTGTTTCTTTTTATTTCTATACGACCCATCTCTCAACTACTGCAACCAGCGCATAACACCTAAGCGTCTACATAACATTAAAATGATATTAAAAAAAATATTAGTTATTTGTATTACTTAAAAAATAAATCTTTCCATGGAAGTTTATAAATTATTATAAGCTATCTATTGCCACGTGTCTACTCAAGACTGGTGGCGACACACTTATGCAATTTTAAAATTTCAGAAGTTAAATTATAATATGAAATAATAATCACACAGAACATGCTTGATACATAGATCTGTGGATAATCATGCTCATTTAATAGTCACATCGCGTGTTACTTTGACATGCTTCTGTAATTAAATCACCATAATACATTTTTGATATTGTGCCCTTATTGATTGGTTTGGTCTGTGTGTACGATATTTACCAATTAGACTCGGTGCACACGTGCCGTGTGGACAATAGTGTGAAATTTCCTCTAGTGAGTGTGGCCAGCGTGAACGTTTTCGTGGTGGTCGCTGGCTCCTAGAATTACACAGAATTGATGACAGATAAATTCACCCAGCAGTCGGTCCCGGCTTTTTCAAAGTTGTTAGGCCATGGCAGAGGCATTCGGGTCGCCTAGAAACTCTGTCACCAGAGTTGGCCACTGACTCATACGAACTTACTTACTTACCCAGCAACAGCAACGGCTCGACCACTTTTGAACAGGTGGACAATGCAGGTTTTGCGCTCATTACGTAGCTGGCAGGCTAGTTAAGCACTGTTCCGCGTAGTCACCATTTGGATGGGTGGCCGCCAGTGGCAATTTCAACTGAGCGCTCCCGTGATTCGGAGGGCACGTTAAGCAGTCGGTCCAAGCTTTTTCAAAGTTGTTAGACCATGACAGAGGCCTTCAGGCGGCCTAAAAACTCTGTCACCAGAGTTGACCATTGCCTCATACGAACTTACTTTTTTATTTTCGATGGACACTTATTTCTTTCTACCGTTATTCAGACGTGACGAACTTACTTACTACATCTATCTACATGATACATGTTTTCTTTGATCATGCATAGCTATGTGTCAATTAAAGATCTAAACTTTTCCACAATTTTACTCACAACAAAAAACATTATTAACAAAAAATGGTGCTTAGAGAACCATATTTTATTTTTATCATAGAGTTATAACTCTATAGAGAGAAGTTGCAATTAGGATTTGCAGAAAACTCGACTCGGAAAACTATTCATTGTCTGCACACTTTTATATTTAATTTTCTTTTTCTTCTAGCTCAGTCTGAACTATGAAATATTCCTTATCTCCGAGCTTCATGCATTCATCTCTGTGAGCAGATATAATTCCATTGTACTTAATATTTCATGTGGAAGCGACATGCTTGGCGCCTGAACCTATTGTCTAGTGTATAGTTATAGTAATGTGGTTTGTAGAATAACTAGTTTACAGTACGAGTATATTATGCAAGCTAGAGTAATGAGGTTCAAACTCTACTTCAAATAATTTGTAATTTACTTGAACTTGTAATTTTATACATATTCATAGAAGTACTGATGTTCTACCTCGTCTTCTGATCCTAAGTTCGTGGATTTGTAACTGGTCGTGCACCAATAGTGTAAAATTTTTTTGACATAAACACTCCTAATACTCGTAATAGAAATAAATATTGTATAGTAAAATCCCACTTTTATGTACAATAGTGTCTTTAGTATGGCTCCTAAAATTGAGCGGTGTTTGTAAAAGATCTAGTGTTCTCTTCATTTTGAAGAGACATGCTAGTACATTTCAAACTCGAGATATCAAATTGTCGAATGAGACCATGTACCGTTATCATCAATTGTTTGTGCTGAAGACGACCACACCAATCGTTGGCTATAGGAAAAACCATGAAATGGAAATTTTGTGTTAAGCAAAAGCCGACCATTGAATTTGGCTGCCTTTTGCAAAATAACTTTTGATGAAAAAGTTCACTTTACTAATTTGCAAAAAGCGACCATTGCGAATAAATGCAATGGTCACCTTTTGCAAAATATTTTTTTGCGGATAACGTTGATTTAGCTAAATGAAACCATAAGTTACTCACGATGGTCTAGTTAGGTCATAAAAACGGCAATATTTTAAGCCAAAACTTTTGTTTTGCATGTTATGTGGGTAGGATACAGTGCTTATGCTAAGTGAATCAGTTTAATTATGTGAACCTGTAGTGACTGAGATAAATAAGTACGTAGCTAATAAAGACAGTGACAATTATTTGAAATGAATAAACTATTCTATAATTAACACTGTTTTTGCCTTATTGCTGTGCTGTCGTTTTGACAAAAACATGGTAAATAGTGCTTAGTTTATTCATTTAAAATAAATCCTTTCAACGACAGTAATTTTTTCGTTTACTCCAGTTGACTAAACAAGTGACATTATTAATCTCCTAAATTGTTTCGCAGAATAAAACCATTAGATTGGCTGTCTTTTTAATAAATGTTTGAAGCTAAACTAATTAAACTGAAAGCGACCATAGGTATAGTCGCGTTTTGCTGAAATAGGAATAGAAAAATATTGAAAAAAAAAACAGAAAACGATTACAACTAAATGCCGTTATTTAATATCAAGACATAGCATTTCGGTAGGTTTTTTGATAGTTTATTTATTAGTTAATAACCTATATTTTGACCTTAGCATCTCTTTTCTACATTTTCTCAACTATACTCGCGGCAGCAGATAAAAAACATAAATCTGGCCATATCTCAAAATTTTGTCGATGGTCGCTTTCTGCTAAACACCGCTCAATTTATAATAAGATACCAGAGAGCATAAAAGTGAACAGATTTTTGTGTTTTAAAAAAAAACTTATGGCATTTCTTGTGGAAAGATGCTAACTACAGTGTCACAGAATTTTTAAGTGATGATCTAAGTAATATTTAGTGGATAGTGTATATAAGGTGATTCATTATCAACCTGACAAACTTAAGGGGTAGGTTCCACATATAAAAAAAAAATACTTTAACTAAACGTTTTTTTTTTATATTTAAAAAAAAATTACGTAATTCTGCTTAATAATAAGTCATCCTTGTTAGAAATCGAAAAGGCAGCGCTTGGCACGTGTCAGTGACCCGCGCGTCTATGAACCGCGGGTCAATAACCCGCGCGTCCTTGACCTGCGCGTGTCCTTGACCCGCTACGGGGCGCGCACACTCGAATATTTCATTATTACATCGCTTAACTCGATTCCCAACAATGATAAATAATAATTAAGCGGAAAAACGTAATCGATTTTTTTTGTTTACTTAGGATTTTTAAAACAAAATATACTTAAAAAAAAATGATAGGTACATATATTTTTTTTTATGTACCTATCCCTTAAGTTTGTCAGGTTGATAATGAATGACCCTGTATAATAATGTGTATTTTAACAATCATATAATTTTTTAATTAATTTAATTAATCTAAGTTTTATAAATTTGCATGCCTATAATGGTAAAATTGTACCGCCGGGACTAATATTATAAAAGTTTATCTTAGTTGTAACACTTTCTGACAAATAAATATTATGAATTATGAAAAAAAAAAAAATGTTTTAATATGCAAAAAAAATATGCTAGCAATGCCATTGCTCTCAAACGGCTCTCATACATCTCTTATTATAGTTAGAGAGATCTACGTATTTATTTCGAATAGTTTTAGGATTAAAAAAAAAAAGAAAAAAAAATTTCAATCGTGGTTAAGTGATAGCCGATACCGTTGAAAACGTTCCTTACTGTATTTAAAAATAAGCTTCATTCAAGTTTAAGTAGTCATCAGCGTTGTTTTAATGACAAATTAGCGTGACTAAACACCTTTAGCGACAGAAATTATAAACACAAGTTTTCACACAACCCAATTGCCAAAATGATTACGCATGTAAATCTGTTTTAGAATCATTGTTCTTTTAGTATGCCTAACTAAAAATATTCTTAGTTAAAATAAGAGTATAACTTTCCGCAAACTTTTAACTATGTCTATGTATGCAACGATGTAAAGTAGTATAACTTACAAGGAAAAAGTGAAGTAGTATAACTTACAAAAAAAAAGTGGGAAAGAAACGCTGCGCTGTTAACAAAAACTTAAAAAGTCGTAGAAGAAAAATAAGTTGAAGGAAACACTCAGAAAATACCATTATTAGTTACTCACAACACGCAAAAGCTAAACGATTCGCTTCATAAAAGTTAAATTTGTAGAGGCTTTGTTGTGGTCTCGTGATGGGTCATTATTGAGAAGCAACAAAAAAGCAAAGATTATTAGTTTTGAATCTCAAACGGACTTGAACTATTGGTAGGACTCTTCAGCAAGAGTTCGTCTTAGTGGGTACCACCCTAGTGCCAGATGTTCTGCTTCCAAGCTATGTGGTGCAGCGGGCGCAGGTCCGCCTGTGACGTGGGGGTTGCTGGTTCGATTTCCGCCTCGCGTCAAATGTTTGTACGATCTACAATTATTTGTTCCGAGTGTTCTGGGTATTTTCAATTACAATACAAAATATATATTTATGTATTGTATTGTATTAAGTATATATCAGTCATCTAGTACCCATGGCAAGTGAAATAAATTAATTGGCGAATGATACTTAATAATTGACTTTTGGAATGATGAGCGCAGTTCAGTGCCACACAGTATTTTAAAACTTATATTTTTGGGTGACACTGCAGCTGTTAAGGTCAGGCGTGGAGCTTAACATGAGGTAAACGACTTGACTGACGTCATTTTACTGACATAAACAAAGCATAACTGACAAAACTTTTATTAGACATAAACAAAACACGAGATTTGCTAATAGTTTTAATTTATATTAAAATGCTTTGAAATACAAGTCACTGAAGAGTTATCCATGTACAAAATGTTTTATTGAACACATTCGTCAATCTGACAGAAGCAATTCAAGTTGGGCATGCCTGAAACCAGCGAAGGTTTCACTAAAGGGTGAATTAATCTCTCCTGGAAGGAAATTCCTTTACATAAGAGCCTTATTAAGGAAACACTTTGGCTACCTTGTAAATAATGTTTGGTGATATGATTCGATACCTACTAACGTTAAGTACAAAGATGTTCTTTCTGATTATGGATGATTATATTTGTCATTTTATAAGTAAGAAAGATAAATTATAATTATTTGATATGTAGCGATGAGTTGTGTTCAGTTGAAGTCATTTTTTTATAAAAAATAATTATTGACCTTCAAACTGTTTCGTATCTAGTGGAGTAGTACGTAAAAGGAGTACGAGGTAGATTGATGTTTGAGTTAGAAATGACTTTTCAACCTCAATTTTTTTTTCAACAAACTAACCACGAATCATTTAGAAGTCAAACTATAGATAATAAATATATATATATTTATTATCTATAGTTTGACTTTTAAATAAGTAAATACAAATAAATATTGGTATAGGTACATTCCACACAACGTCATCTGTTCGGAGAACTCAGGTGTTAAGTTTGTTACTATTTAACAAATTTATAAAAAATAAATCCTTAATAAAACTCAAGACTAATTGAAATTGATTTATCAATTCCAATCAAAGTTGAACGAGGATTTCATTACCTGACTTGAAAATCAATTAAATCACTTGACTTGAAAAGCAAAGGGTTGGAAAATTGAATTTCTTTCAATAGAAAGTGGAAAGCTTTCGTCTCTTGAATATACCTTCTTATCCCTGTTAATATAACCCGTGTTACTTTGGATGTCTGCATTTGAAGGCTTTTTAATGTATCTTTTTACACTAATGTAGTTGAGTCTGGCTCTATATAGAATTTTCATAATGTATTTGGCCTTTTCAAATGCCTCATTATTATTGACAGCTTTTTGTTAGGAGTTATCTTTGCTCAAATTTTTTTGGTTTTAGTATCTAGCACCTTTTTACCACATATTATTTTGTAATTAACTTTACCAAAAAAACAAGTTAGGCGGTAGGTCAGCAGCCTTCTATAAAAGTATTATTTTTCAATTAATATTTGAAATTAACTATCTGAAAGAGGCATGACTGAAACACACAAAGGAAAGCCTAATACCCAGTGGGTGAAGACAGGCTGTGGATGATGATGAATAAACTATTTCAATAGCCTTCTATATGTGTTCATACTGGTGCGAAGAGCCTTAGTACGAGCTCTGAAATCACAAAAGGAAGTAAGTAGCACAGGCAGTCTGTCATAAGAAGTAAAGGCCAACAAAGTTCTCGTGAGCCATCCCCTTTGCGCTAGTCCGTGATAATAGAGCGCAGCTCAAAGGTAATAGTCACACAACACGGCATTTCCTCTTTGTACTTTGGTACAGCTAACGAAGGCGTAGCTTTGCAGTTTTATTTTTTGTTGAAACTCTGAGGTTTTTTCGGTTACTAAATTATGTTACACAGTCACAGAGTTTCGTAAGTTACGTAAACAGTATTGATCAATGCATGCAAACTTTTGGTAGGAAATATTTTTGAAGTTTTATAGCCGCGTATACGCGATTAGTCAATTAATGGCATTTTAAAGACCTATATTATACTATCTACTATAAAATCTGGTATATTGTAGGTTTTGTACCCTACACATAAGTTGACTGAACTTACAGTGCATAATAAAAAAAATCTTCTTAATCTTCTTAGCAAAGCATCTTTAAAGTTGTGTGCTTATTTCCACTTATATGGGATGAAACAGCTGAAGACTTTGTTAGCTGTACCGGGTAATCTCGACACTGCATTAGCAAAATGAAACGTTATTGCGAGAGTATGCTTTTTGAAAGACACATTCTCTCTTTTCTCGCTATGAGTGCCGTTTATGAACATTGTTTTGTGATACCAATTATATAATAATAACGAATTACATCTAAAGTTTTTCAGCTCTATTCCCAGAACTGGAGCGCTTTACTGGTAGTCGTTTTTGTTTGTTTCTACACTCGTGGCTCCTACATCCCATTTGGTAATGATTTCTATTTGGTAAACCTTATAGCGTTTTTATGAAACGTTTTAAATTTTAACAGTAGTAGTAATATAAAGCAGAATAAAGATGAAAACGTATTAATAAAATATAACGAAGACGAACTCTAAGACCAATAGAAGGATTACACACAGCTGAATATCTGCGTGGTACTATCCAGCAGATCCACCACGTTAGAATCCGATCATTACCACGTGAATATCTTATACTTATGTTAGGCTTGTATTGGTAGGTTTGATATTAATGCTCATCCGTTTACTATCTCACATGCACAGAGGTAAACTAATTAAGATTCGGTGTGTAATAAAATTAGAGCTATTATAATGTCAGTGGTAATTGAAATATATTAGGTCAAGTAAGTTCGTATGAATTAGTGTAGTGTTGTAAATTTGGTTTGAAGCCTTTCGTCGTGGTTTGACCACTTTTATCAGAATCGACAACGGTTGTTATTAGATGAAAATGCCCCAGGTTGTCACCTATCCAACATTTGACCACACAGAACGTTGCTAATTACTACTATACGTATTTCTATACAGACCTACGAACAAAAATTCCAGACTCAACGGGTTTTGAAAGGTTAATGATTCAATTATTTATTTACATTTTGTTAATTACAAATATATGTTGCGTACCTACAATTAAACAAAGCCTAGCTCTGGTATCCATAAACAATAGATGAATTCATGATTAGCTATACCAAGAAAACTTGTTGTTAATTCTGATATACGAGTCTTGTATATCAGAATTAAAAACCAGTTTAGTATTGAGCTTATTTTATTTTATTATTTTAGGTAATTGTATTGAGTGTGAATCTAGTCAGAAAAATCATGCGTCGTTGAGTTTTAGTTTAGCTCTAGAATGAAGGCTAAAAATTGTCATTACTTTTTACTTTTTTATAGACTTATGTTGCATTCTCAAGTTTGAACCCAGTTTAGACAAGTTTTATCAGCAGAAGGGGTAAGAAATTTAAGAAATACTGGATACAAACTGAGCCAAGAGCATTTCACGGGTTGGAGTATAAAAATATTTTATTTTTCCAGATAAAAACTTTCTTACATCTTAATTTTATTCGTCAGTACTGTAATTAATCGGCCTGTGCTGCTTCCATCTTAATCCATAGATAATTGGGGCTCAAGCTCTGTCTCAGTTTCGTTTAAATACCCTTTAAAGACTTATCTGTGATTAAAAAAGGATTTAAGAAATGTAGGTAACGATAAGGGTTTGAAAACTTAGAGAAAACGAAATCACAAGAGCCTACAACTTTAGTAAACACTTCACTAGCTCTACTTAAATGTCAAGCCGTCTGAGAATGAATTCCCAAAACGTGAAATGACTACGCTGGTGAAGCGTAATTAGACAATCTATAATTTTATGGCAATTAATATATAAAATGGTTAAAAATTCAAGATTTTATCAATGGAATACTTATTGAGTATGGTTAATTTGTGCCTATCCTACTTATATTATAAATGCAAAAGTCTGTGTGGGTGTGTGTGTGTGTGTGTTTGTTACCACGTATGTCCGTAACGACTTAACCGATTGTGATGAAATTTGGAATGTAGGTGACTTAAGTCCCGGAATAACACATAGGCTACTTTTTATACAGAAATTACTATTCCTGTGGGATAGCATAAAAACTGCAAAAGCGCGGGTGAAGCCGCACGGGTCACCTCGTTAATAGAACCAAGTAACGCTGCAAGTAACCAAGTAAGTGCTGACCCGCTATTGACCTAATGTAAACGCTGTCGGGTCAGTACTGACTTCAAACTCTCGCGTACCTACTGACCCTTTGTAAACAGATAAAGTCAGTTCTATCGCACTTTATACATATTTCTGCCGCCAAGCAGCAATGCTTGCATTGCAATGTTCCGCTTCAAAGAATGTTGTTGCCGGTTATACGGGGACATGACTACTAATATATTGACAGAAAAAAATGCAATTGCAATACATTGTAAATTTGTTTTGCTGTCTAATCGTATAAATAAAACAAAGATTTCGTCAATTTTCTTTACTGTCACTGTTTTCGATATTGTTAAAATAATCCCGCCCCCTGATTACGTAAGTCTACTGTCAATCGCTTGTTGGTGTTTTTCACACCTACTACAGTGCGTACCATAAGCGTGTAAGGGATCGACTAGGGATCGACAGCAATTTGACAGCAATAGACTTACGTAATAAAGGCACCGGAGACCCGCGACTCTGGCTAGCTCTAGAGCGCGATTCACTGTCATTTCTGTTCTGTAACCCCAATCTGATTCTCATTGTTATTGGTAATTACACATATTGCTATTTGAAACTATGTTTAATTTGGAAAGTACTATACTACTACTTAGTATTATAATAACCTAAAGAACAATAAATTTGATTTGATTTTTAATTACGCGTCTTTCGCGAAGGAAAACATCGTGAGGAAATCGGCATGTCCAAGAACTAAAAAAAAAATCGTAAGACATGTGCCATCTACCAATCTGCATTGGGACCGCGTGGTGGATTAACACCCAATCACTCTCGCTGGAGAGTAGACCAGTGTACCAGCTGTGGGAACATTAGAAAGCTGTCATGATGATGAGTAATAAAAAACCTACAAGTAAACCATACTACAAACGATATGTTAATAAAACAATATTACCGGTGGGACACACGTTGAGATAGATACGCATGTTTCGTGAGAATGCCTGAACTTCGAACGGCCTGGTGTAACCAACTGTACATACAAAGGTCTAAAAGGGGCGCATTCAATGAAAATAAAATGGATCTGATCCTATCCTCCACCGAATAACCGTATCTTTTGGTGCCTTCCTTACTTTACCGATCGTTGCTTCGTAATATTATTGCTTTTATGTACAGGTTACATAATTTTGACAGTTTTAGATTGTTTATAAAAACTGTAGGTATATTGTCAGTTTTTATGGAAAAAACATCATCAACGTTACCATCACGCTCGGTTTATAATATAATCTATGGATTTAGTCAGTTCAAAAGTAGCATTGCATGATGTGACGCAGCAACAAGCGGACTATAGCGACGGACTAAAAACCCTACCAACCACTCGTGATAGGGTTGACATTGGCCACGCTCACTAGTGAGGTTTGGAATAGTGGGTACCTACTAATATAAACCATTCACTCGTGTCAGTCAGAGGCACCAAAGCCGTCCTAATACGTGTGCTCTGCTAGCATACTTTTTTATATACTTATTTTAATATCGAAAAATAAGAATAAACATCAAACACTACATTTTGCTTGGAATATGGATTTAAATATTGACGTTTTTCGTTTCCCTTTGGGAAATGTTGATGGTTTGATTAGGAACAAACCTATGTTTGAAAGCGAGCGGGAAAATATTAGGGCTAATACCGTTTCAGCGTGGAGTTCAGTTTATAGCATTGTATTTTTAAAGTAACGAGTTTCGTCATCATACAAAACGTTTCAGGGCATTAAGCCTCGTGTACACCAGTGACATCTTTATTAAGGTTATTTGTATTACGTGAGCGTGTATACATTACCTTTTACGATATAGGCAATTTTTTTATTTTATTTCGACATTATGTAGAAGTAACGTTGACTTTCTTGGTATAACCAGGAGTCATAATTTACCCTTTCAGAACAATAAAGTTTTTGTTAAACGCTGTCTGCTCAAGCCTTTACTTTTTAACATGTTATTGTTATAGAAAACTGGATAGAGAATCTTGTGATAGCAAATAATAAAGAAAAAATTCAAGATAACAAAACATAAATACTTTTTTTGGATGTGATTGATTGGTGTCGTTTTAAATGTTTAAATTATCTTTACTAGAATTGTGTGCACAGCAGCCTGTATCATTGATATTTTTTACAGAATATTTAACCACTTAATAGTGGTCATCTACAATACTCAAGTATTTTTAGAGCCGTTAAATTGTGACCAATAATTTCAAGAAGAAAATATTCTGTAAAAATGTCAATGATACAGGCTGCTGTGCACACAATTCTAGTAAAGATAATTTAAACATTTAAAACGACACCAATCAATCACATACAAAAAATATCCAGTAAGACTGGAATCAATATTAGTGGTAATCCACTAACATTGATTCCAGTCCTACTGGATTGAATTTACTGAATCCAGCAACTAGACTTTAGGTGAACCGGTCAAATAACCTTTCAAAGTTAAAACCAATTTTAAAGCCACAGTAAATAAACTAATTATAATTAGTTCAATTGAGTAGCAAAATTAATCAGCAAAGTGGTGAAAGTCATCACAACTAAGTATTTAATTTGTTTTGAAATGTTTTCCATCACATTAATTCTAACTCTATTAATTAAAGTAATGCTTTGCGTAACGAACAAGCTTATGGAATTACAATTAAGGGCCTACCTTACCTTAGAGTTACTCGAATTTGTTCTGTGCCTTAGATTAACACATCATTCAATGCATGCCTTTTTTTTAATCTACAAAGTTTGTTGAATGATAACTCGGAATCAAAGAAAAACTAATTATGTTGTTTATTTCAGAAAAATATCGATTATTTCTAATATGTACTTATCTCACAAAATTGCTAACATAATTTAATTTTTGTGATTTTTTTGATACTAAAACTTACGTAGTATGTACATGAACCTTTTTTATAACAAGGATTAGCCTTATAACGGGTCATAAATTTTCTTACATCCACGTCCTCACTTGGAAATCCAAGGAGCCTCAGGGCAGCTCGAAACCTTACCCCGCAACCTTCCCTATGGATCACAAAAATATACGGTATAATACGATACACATGAAGCAGATAAAGAGGGATTTACACGTGTCTAGCGGAGGTTTTAGTTACCCTTTTCATGGTAGGATCAGTTTCTCTGATATTTTGAAACCGTTAGTAAAAGTACCGTATTTGTGTCCGACGAAAAAAAGGTAGGGAAACTTAAGTCATCGCGTATTTATAACAACATTACGTTTTATGTGTACTTAGGTAACACCAATGTAACCATGTATTACATTTTTACTGGATTATCCAGTTTTTTTTTATAGTAAATAGGGTAGGTACTTACCCATATCCTAAAGCCGAAAAGCTCCATATATGTAGCGTGCAAAAATTATTGTTTTTGGTAAAAAGTTATTATGTTATCAAACCAAGTTAGTAAAAGTTTTTTAAGTAGTTACATGGTTCAGACAGATACTCCAGCCAGATCTTATAAAAGTAAAGGTAAATGCTACCGATATAACTGAAGAAAATTTTAAATTGGAGACCCACTTTCAGTCTCTGCTCAATAAGTTAGTACACATACCAATGTAAAAAAATATATGAAACATTCGCTATTTTTTGTTTCAGAATAAAAACCATATCGAGATGTCAGTGCCAGCTGCTGATAGTACAGAAGTCATCACCAACTCAGGGTACGGGAGCGCCGATGAGACTGCCAGCCTTCTAGTCACCGGGCCAGCCGTCACCGTCATCGTCCCAACCACAGAGAATAGAGCGGTAAAGCCCGTTCTACAAAGACAAGACTGCACCACACATTTAAGACCACAGCTTTCAGGCGGACCGGGAAGTGAAGAAAGCGCTGCCTCTATTAGGGTGGAAGATGCCGCAACTAGAAGCGTCCCTGACATAGAACTACAATGCCGCGATCAACTGGCAGACCGTCCTCAGACGCTAGTATCACCCGTAGCGACCTGCTCGCACCGAGGGTCAGTGACCACTTGCCAGCTAGTCCCGCACTCGTACTCTAGATGTCGTGTCTGCGAACGAAGGCAGTCTACAGCTCCTATTTCAGCGCTGCAACTAGCGCGATCTGTATCTAGAGAGAGCGTGCGATCAGCTTTGCACTACCCTTGTGGTTGTAGTTCGCTCCATGCTGTCAGTACGTGTCCGGTCATTCAACCACCGGCTTTACTGCTGCCAACGACAAGTAATAGAATCATCCGCCAGAGTTCGCAGCCGGAGTCTAGCGCATGCGCGGCTCACTGCCCTCATGCTCACCAGCACCCTAGCGCCTCGCTACGGCAATTGAGGGAACCAGGAGATGGAATTGCTGGCATCGCAGCTGATTCTTTACGTATCAACGGAGGGATGCGACCCTTCAAGCAGGTACGTTTGGGATCCGGTAGATGGCTGCACTTTTAATTTTTTTCATCATTGACATATACAATGGATACGGTAAGGAGCTTTACGATCGTTATCTTACGGGCGAATGATTATGATATATGACTTAAATATTATAATTAAATCCTTACTTTAGGATTCATAAGATATCCGAGATTATTTATGATAGAAGGAAAATTTGTCTTACTGCTAATCCAGCCAAATCTAGAGTAATTATTTTACTTTCGTGGAATCAAGGAAGGAAAATGAGAAAAGTTTCGTAAAACGACAAAAATAAAATGCTGAGCACACTGACAAGCACTTTAGGAAAAGCTATCTAATTAGTTAGAGCTTAATAAAAGTACATTTTGTTTAATTATATTGCTTCATAAAAAATATGCGAAGACCATTACTGATATTCTGAAATAAAAGTTAACCTATTGATATCACTAACAAAGTGTTCAATGAATCAGAAATTGGTGCATTCTTTCAATGAAGAAATAGATAGTGAAAAATTCATTACATGAGTTTATCTAGACATTGATAAGTGTTAGTCATTTGTACAGGGAGAACTGTCTTCTTTTACTGAAGACATATTTCAAACGGAAAGTTACTTAGCGCGCTTCATGAGAAATAAGGTGTACGTAAACTATGTTTTAGTTTATTTGCTTAATTTTTTGTAGGTATAGATGTTTTTCACGACATTAAAAAAAACTTGTTTATAAATTCATCGTAAAATTCAATTTTGAACTAGCTATGACTTATTGGTTTCGATGTGTAGTGCTGTGTATGGCCTTGAGATGGGTTACCTATGAAGTCAAATCAAATGGTAAAAAACTTGATTTGATTTGTGTTTTTGTTCAGGGCCTGCTCCTATGTCCACAAACCCTGTCGCAGAGCCGACGTGCCCGGCTGAGGCGTGCGTTCACTGAAGCCACGGGAGATACTGTTACCTACGTTAAAACGGTTCGATTCAAACCATTGGATTATGCACTGCCAAAACCACTGTCGACTGTACAATCTTAAAAAATAAAACAATCAATACTTACCGCAATTTCAAACGAAATGTCAATTTTTACTACAAACTGAAAACTAACGATGATTTCTGGGTTTTATTTATTTCCAAGCTTCCGTGATCAAGGTGCATGTAACTGCGCCAAAATACCGTGAATCAATAAAACTCACAAACCATTGTATCTTTTCGGTTTTAGTAAAATATGTTAATAACAATGATAGATTTAAAATTTATTGAGAATCTTGTTCAGCATGTTAGCAGTAGTTGCTGTTTATTTCACAGGATGCCTCTCAGGTTGTACAGTCGAACTGTTGGATTAATCACTGAAGTAATTTGTTAGATGGCGAATGTGACGTCCCTAGCTTCGTTCAATGACCGTTAGCCTTTCCCCCACCCCCTGACATCAACCCTGGCACTAAAGCTTGTCACAAACAAATCGTTTTCTGTACATCACTGGTTCAAAAATGTTCACGAAATCATGTGCACGTTGACAATTTAGTAATTTAAATAATATCGAACGGTTTAACAATGTTAGTGCAATCATTTCAGACACGCTGGCTTGTATTGAGAATGCAAGGAATAAGAGAAAACCGTTTTGTCACTACTTCGGGAATCCATCAGGAATACACAGCACCTACACTTCCATGCTATCCATTTATCACTTGGGTGTAGGAAACTCTGCACCTTTAGTTATACAGATAGATTGCACAGGATATGCTGCTTAGATTATGTGTAATTTTATTGTTTCTTACAGAGTTTCATACCATTTATATGCGCTTTGCCTGGATATGTTAGTACTTTCATGGAAATCAAACTTATTTTAACACATAGACAAAATTAATTTTATAAATACTTTTATAGGGTAAATATTCGTAGTAAATTAAATAGATCATAATATTTTGACTGAAATTATTAACATTCCACTTATTTTAATAGTTCGAAAATTCTGCGAAACTGAGACGTGAGTAATATTGCATAACTAATTAATTTAGTTGGAATTCTTTTGATAACATTGTATCGTAACTTTCTGATATTTCCTACTAAAAAAGTAAATAAGTTCGTATGAGTGGCCACCTCACAGTAGTGACAGAGTTTCTAGGCCACCTAAAGGCCTCTGTCATAGCCTGATAACTTTGAAAAAGCCAAGACCAACATTTTAATTTTAATCTGTTTTTTTTTATGACAGAGGTGTGTAGTTTTATATTTTTTTTTATAATAATACTGCGATATTATTATATGTTATTGCTAAAATTTTATTAAATTAATAAGTAAGGATGTAACTAAAGTTTAAAAAACATATGACTAACCTGCACAAAAATAAGCTTCTAGTTGAGCATAAGGTGATCGATCATAATAATATCACACCCGAGTCTGCGTATTTTTAACAGGTATTTTCAGGATCTTTTTATGCAAAGTCATCAACCATGATATTAGAAATTATTCTGCATCAAGACATCCCATCAATTTTATTATCGTCAAACGATAAAACTTTCTATCTGATCGAGGCGTGAAGATCGTTTATTTTCTTTGTCGATACCACAGTTTAATAAAATTATTTTAAACAATTCACAAAAAAACAGTAAAGCGATTGATCAATATTACGCTATCGATTATTTATAACAAAGTTCACAATAACCATGACATGATGCATTTCGATTGTGGTCATAACAATTAAGAAACATGATATTCAAACAAATTACAATACATAAAATTATGCGATGAAGAAAGTAATACCTATCCGTAGGTCCGCGTGGGACGTGTTTGAATTGCATGAGTAAAAGCCTAAATAAGCAGTATCTTCTAAGTATTCATACTGTTTTGACAAACATACCTCGTTCCAGAGGTTTCTTTTGATAATAACACTTTAGATTTTTTATGGGACCATCAACAAAGTTCAAGGGTAATGGCATTATGCTAGATTTCCTGAAAAAATATCATTATGTTGTCTGTTGTTTTCTTAATTCTTGACACTGAATTGTTTCACTTGTACTTGGCAGAATACCAAAATACACAAAGTTCAAATTAATGAATGCACCATTTTTTTATAAAAGAGCTAATGTTGTTATAGATGAGGATCAAAAACTCACTCAAGTAACTATTGACATGATTATTATTATCTAGTACCACAGAAAATATATTAAATACTTAAATTAAATTATAAAAATGGTAATATTATGGATTGAGTGATATTGTGGTCGCTCAGCGACAAGCACTTGGAAATCTGTCTCATGATGGCAACGCGCGATTAATACTTCTCGTATTGCAAACGTCAGTAGACTATGTTAACCGTCAGGTGGGCCGTAAACTTGTTCATTTTAGCAGTACAATTTTTTTTATTGTAAATTTTGCACACAAAAAACTAAACTCCAGTGCTGTTTTCGAACACGTTGATCGAATAAACCTGGGTTTGTTTTTATATTTGATATTGCAATGGCAATGTTTTAAGTGTGTCAAGCTACCTCTAAATTAGAACTGAAAAGGACAAATAATTCATAAAGTAATTAGGCCTGGCCACACCAGACATAAATTTCGGCAAGCATCCAGTAAAACATTTTGGTTTATTTGACATGTGATATTCGCTGCTTATTAGGCTTGGCTCAAGAAGATAATTAGATTGAGAACGGTGAGTTAGAAAATGTTGTTTTAGGCTGATTACTAGAAAATTGTACTGTTGCGAGTTGAGCTAATTAATGTAGTATGTTAATAAATTCAGTTGCATTGAAAGTTTAAATTAGACTAAGGGACTGATGCACTTAAACGCGTCCTTTTACAGCCAAAATTGACGATGATGTGCATTAGTGCAAACGAGTGGTGACGCCCGTTTGGCGCTGTGACGTCGATAGTTAAGTTCCCGTCTATGGTGGTATATGGCTCTTTGTCCAACCTCTCAAACCAGTTAAAGATTGAAAGGTATAGATTTAGCTTCATGTCAATTCGAAAACAATGTGTTTGGAACAAACATACAGAAATGTAATTGTGGTAGTGTGAACGCACATTGTTAATTTTAAGTTAAATACTTGCAATATTTTATAAGTCAAACATATTATTGTGTTATGGCAATAATGTATCCCTTCTTGTTATGAATTTGTTTCAAGCGGTGTGTATCAGTGACTTCTAATTTCAATAAATTCCATAAAATTAATTTCCCACGCATTTTATTTTCTACACAATGTGCCATCCGCCATTCCGCATTGTGTCTGCGTGGTTAATTCTTTAGCAGTTTTAAAAACAAATTTTAGTCTTCTTGTTCATTTGCACTTTGGCGTTCTCCCAGAGCTGCTAAAATGGCATTCTTTCAAAATGATTATGCAAGCTGTCTGAGACACTGTGGTCTCGTAATGTTTCTCTCAGATAAATGACCTGAAACGACGAGAAGAATTTTGCCCTAGAGTGCAATTCAGTCTCGTGCTTAAATCGAGGCCTGAAAATTTACTGTTGTTTTGTTAAACCATAACATTATGTCCTTAGGCTCATATTCAGATTTTTTAAGTTAGTATATATTAAAACCTTTAGATTAGTTCTATACTTAAAATTATACAGCATGTGCTGTTACTTGCTTTACCACATTTTTAATCAAATAAATGCATGCATGTATAAATAACAAAAAAGGTTTGGTTTTTGGTTTTGGCTAAAATCGTGTCCGTTTATTAATAAAACAAACAAAAGGTATTTTTGTTTCGATTTGTGCCTGTAAATTTTAACGAACAAAATGTTATCTGTGATTAAAATCTGGCCAAAAGTTTGCAAAACACTAAAATCGTTTGATTTTACGCTTTTATGGACTAAACAAAGAGGAGATCACATAGGGAAGGTATGGTATACTGTCTTTATTGTTTCATAAACAAAATGACGGAAAAAACAAATTTGTCGCTATATATAGGCAATAGCCATATTAATTTATACTCGTAGTTCAAATAATCGTATTTGAATGTGTTACAACAAAACCTCGAATTAGCTTGTTTTGTAGCAGTTTATACTCTATACTTTATGGTACTGGTCAACACCAGATGCTGCATCAGCAATCTAAATTGGCCGCTGTTTCCTATGGCATAGTTCCAAATAACCACAATGGAAGCAGCTAACTAAAACCTTGTCATATAAATTATGGTTTGGTTGCGGACAATAAGTTCCATTACATTGAGCTAACTCGGGACGATATGATCAATTTAATGTGTCAGGTGTGATTGTGGTTTCCGGTGTGGTTGGTATGTTTATAATAGCTATTATAGTAAGTAACCCATTTGGGTTTAAGCCAGATGAGCAATCAAATGGTAATTGGTTGGATGGACTCATGGAACTCTGAATTTGCCGAAACGAAATGTCACAGGCTGCGTAGAAAAACTAATAAGTCTTTGCTGCAAATAGATTTAATTACTGCTAAATTCTTAATATTATATATATATTGTTATGAAACCTTTAAGGCTTGTCTTGTCCACCGACCCAAATGTTTTAAATTTCCCTTCGGGACCAAATCAAATACGTTCATTTTAATATTCGTTTGATGAACCTTTTCATAAAATCGTTTATGAATTCTAAAATTACATTATTAAATTTTGTGTTTGATTTAAACTGTTGGGCTTGGAATTTTTCAATAAATACTAATTATTTTATGTTATAGTTTTGACTAACATTACTATTTCAACTAAAATGACAAAAATTTGCATTGACATAATGTAGGTTTGATGCTTTTTGGCGTAGTTTTAGGTGGACTAAGAAACACCAGTTGTCGTGACTCAAGAAACTACAGAGGAATAGTATTTACTCTTGATAGCCGTTTGTTCTATATTCTTCTAACAAACTCTTTGCGAGCGTAACGACTTGACAATGCAAAGCGTTTGACAACGCTATCAATTTTAAGTAGGTACTGCTGTGTCACCTTGTCAAGTCACTTAATTTTGCGCTTCTTAGATGGATGAATAGCCTTATTTAAAAATTACTATAGTCTTGTAATGGATACTGAAAAGCTGTTTGTCTTGAGATAAGGATCGCGTTGAACAAAGATAAAATGCAGAAAGATAAACATAAACAAAAACAAATAACTGCGATCCTCTTTGCATAAATTCACTAGGACAAAGTGGCAATATGTTTCGCTACCCTATGTCCATCTTCATTTTGATAGGATCTCTACAAATAGGGAAGTCTTTTCCGAAAAGTATTATGGTAGGTAATTCTTATGTGAGGCCGCCAATAATTTTCATTTAGTATGGTCGAGCAATTTCATTATTTCTATCTGTGGCTTTAATCAGATTTATTGGAATGAAACCTAAAAGACAATAACGCTAAAAGATATATATGTATATGTAGGATATTATTACGAGTAAGTTACTATTGCAAGCAGTTACATTGGAGTGTCATGTTAATGATAATATAATAAAAGCTAATAAGACTTATTTGCACTTGTAGTGTTGTGGTAGTACCTCTGCTTTCCAACCTTAAAGTTGTGGGTTCAAACCGATTCGATTTAGATTTTCGTAATGCTAGTTCTCGGTATAGTAAAATAACTTGAGAAAACTGTCAACCCCAAAAACCAGAGGAAACACTTTGGCTATTGCTGGTACTTGTTCATGGACACAGTTTTTTCACGGTAAGATACTGGCTTGGTTCCAGGGAAAATCTCAATTATACTGAATATCTTTATAATTTTGGTGGTTTTGTACAGAGCTTCTAGTGGCAAGTTAACTTGGTTAGTAGTAATTGCCCACACTAGATGTATGAAATGCAGATGCTAATAGTACTCTGTTTGTTTATTCAGTAACGAAACTAATATTTTTGGTGCCGTTACGCAATAGTGTTTTATTGATTATCGCTAGCCTTTGAAAGAATAATTCATGATCGACCTCCAATTACAGGGTTGCTTCTTTATATAAGAGCGGTTCTATTTCGTTGTTGGTGATAAACTAGTACAAATACAACGTTATAGAATTTGATGCTATCTTAATTCGAAAAAACATTTTACACTCATAGTTATAAGGTTAGACGTTAGATAATACTATAGTAGAAATAAAATACATACGGTAAATGGGAAAGTTTGAATGCTTGTCATGTCGTAATAGCTGAACCAATTTCGATAAAGAGGAATGCTTATGGGTCCAGGGAATTTCGTACCATGCTGCATCAGGCTGCATAAAAATCAAACTTTGTTTTTTAGAGACTACACTTATCATATTAATCCTACAAAATATTTTTTTGTGAACAAACAGGGGTTTCAGTGTTATTAGAGGAAAATCGAAATCAAGATTAGACATATTTGCACAACGAACGACACAATTATTTTTGACAAACTTAATGCCTGTAGCAGACCTCCGCGAAACCAAAACAGCGAAATAATTGCGGTATCGCAGTTTCGCTGTAAGTTGTGTTGTAAGTTCTTCCCCGCTCTAACGTACAAAACTGACTGTGATTTGTCTCTTTCTCATATGATTTCGCTTATTTGCTCAGGTCTACACGCCGTCTACATCAAACGCCTGTTGGCCGCCATTTCAGAGCGGTTCCGCGTGTGGCATTTATCTGTCCAGGTCCGGCTGGACAGCTTAAGCAGCAGTTTCGCTGGTTTCGCAGCGTTGGTCTGCTACAGGCATAAAAACACAGACATTCGATATAGAACTTTTCAGTAGAATTGCCAAAGTATATTTTTATGACGTGTTTTTTGAAAGACGTGAACATGACACTTTCAAAATTCAAGGTTTTACGCTTTGACTATATACTTGTTGGTTTTACGTGAAACGGAACATGGAATAAAACTGTTTCACACTTTTTTACTTTAAATTAAATTCCCTGTCCAAAATTCAAATGTAACGTAAATGTCGTAAAAAAATATGAAAATAATTACTAAATTAAATGAGACTTTTCGGTACCTACAACTTTTGGTCAATGTCCTAAACAATTTTTTTACTTACTTTCTAATTCAATAAAGTAAGTAAAGCCGCGGGCAGTAAATACTTTAATAATACTTGCTTTCCAAAATACACAAAAACAATGCGAGAAATCCTTAAAAACCGTAGTCTGTTTCTAATAAAGAATTGCACTGTAGTTTTAATAAAAAGCTGTAAACGAGTTAAGCTTCTTTACCTCCAACACCATCTGCTGCTGTAAATCCTTATTATATATTTATTTAACCCGCTTTTATTGCAGAGACTAGAAAATAATACTTGTGACGCAATTAATACGTTCTAAAGCTAGTTCACTCAACGATTAACTAACGTTTTCAAACTAACGTTATTAACTTTTGCAGTTGACAAAGTTCACACTCAGTTTATGGTATACCTTGTATTGTTCCTAATATTTTTTTTTTTTAATTTTTGAATGGTGCCCATACACACTTGTGAATGGTGTCCACCGGAGAAGTCTAACTGCGCGCAGGCAAACCTGCACAGGTGACCTCTCCGAGACACCATTCTTAATTCAAAAAGTTTGTCAAACATTTCTCAAAATCAATGTGCCAAATAATAGGGTTTTTTAAATTTTTGAATGGTGCCCATACACACTTGTGAATGGTGTCCACCGGAGAAGTCTAACTGCGCGCAGGCAAACCTGCACAGGTAACCTCTCCGAGAAACATTCTTAATTCACAAATTCAATGAGCCAAATAATAGGGGAAAAAGAAATAAAATTAAAATCGACAATCAGAAGAATAAACTGAATTTCAAAACTTTTTTGTACCATGTTTGTAATGGCCAAAATACTATAGCCGTGAACTTAGCAGTAGATTGGATAAAATAATGTAACACGTGATCCACGTGTAATATCTCGAAATAAATTTATAGATCTCGATGCCAATACTGACAATGAACTACTGAATAACTACTGAATGACTTATAAAAATTAATACAAATTGTTACCAAAGTATTTAGTTAGAACGATTTGTTTTAAAAGAATTCGCTTTGTAAGTAATCATACTCGTGGCAAAAGGTAACAATTAATATTTATATGAATTGTCACCTTTTGCCACGAATATGATGAAGACTAGTTGTGCTGATAAAAACCAAGTTAAAATACTGTGTAATGGCTTTAGATGCCTACGGAGATCTTTTACATTTCATTACACCCACAAAAAGCCCCTCTAAAATAACTGTCACTAGTATTTCCTTACAACAGCGGTCATTATTCTTCGTTTCTTGTGAACTAGCTGCTGTTTCTTTTCCTTATACCTGATCCCTATACTTTAACACGACCACTCATAACTTTAATGTCGTTCCGGAATGGAGTCCATCCATTCAGATTAGGAAGGTAATAAGCCGTAAAATTTTACAGCCTCTGGCATTTCCTTGCGCTAAAGCGTAAAGGATTTCGATTCAAAAGGTTCGGAAGCGTTTATGTTGTATTTATATGTCATTGCAATTGAACCTACAACCTTGCGCAGAAGGCAGATACCAACTGAAGTTTGAGGTCAGACTAACATTGTTTCTATAAGATAATTAGTAATTATCATATAATTTTATCAAAACATTACCAACAGCATTATAGCCAACTCACATTTGAATATTAATACCTGCTTTCTCAAGTTTTATACTTAGTTAAACCTTTAATGAGACGAGTTCTTACTTTTGCTAAAAAATTAAAATTAACATGCCTAATTGAGTTAGGCAGATTCCTGAAACATGTCACGTTTAACATGAAAATATGCTCTCATTACGTACAAACTCCTAAGACTTGTACTCAAGCGGAATTTTAATGACAGCTTTTTGTCTTACCTATCTGATTTTTTAAATGTATTTTATTATTCAGGTTTTGTTATCGCCTAGTTTTTAATCGGAGTTTGGGTATCTTAAGATAGTTGATTGATTCAGGCGTTACTTTGCGGAAATCCATTAAAAAATATTACAAAAACGATTTCTAGTACCTTTTCGTCTATTTAATATAAACGTAAGATTCCTTTGCGCTTGTATGTTAGTGAATTAAACCAGAGCTCTATTATAAAATATTACATTGACCAAAAATCTTTACTGCTTTTTCGTCTATATTCCTTTGCTCCAAATGTTATTAAATTAAGCTTGCATGTTAGTGAATTAAACCAGAGCTTCGGGAATCTAGACTTCATTTGCAGCAATCCCGACAGAGCTCAAGATAACTTCTGTTATAACAGAACTAAGCTCAGTCTGAATAATCCTTGGGTTCAATTGAATATGAACTAGGTCTTCCTTGAATTACTAAGTCTGATTTGTGATTGAAGATTCATCATTATCATCATCATCATTTAAAGCCTGATTTCACCTACTGTTGGTAGGCTTCTTTTTGTATGTGCCACTTCTTTCGGTCCTGTGCTAGCTTCATCCAGGTTCGGCCCGGGGCTTTGCGATATTGTCTGCCCATAATTTTTGGGAAGATTAATTGAAAATTGATTGAAGATTTAAAGTTATCGCTGTTTACAAGTTTTCTACACAACCAAAATGAAAAAATATAATTTACTAAGCAGACACTGCTACTACACTCGTAGCACCTCGTAGCAGTAGTGCTACGAACAAAACCATAACGTCTTGGACAATATACATTAATAATAAAATTATCATTATCATGCTGCGACTTGTCTAGTTTTTAATGATTGGCAAGACTTGATAACACTTTAGGAACAAAATGTCAGGCTATGCCGCCTTAAATAAAAAATAACAAAAAAATATTAAATACTAGCAAACATAGATTAGTTGTCAAAAAAAATCAATGAAGTAAAATATTTTTGGTGTTCGCCAAAAAACTCCACTGCTGTCATAGATCTCCCCCAAAGAGCGCCATGACGACCAATTTTGTGCCTTCCCCATCCACCGACTTCCTGCGACCGCTTTAATGTCATCGGTCTATCGAGTGGGGGGGCCGTCCTACGCTTCGTTTTCCAGTTCGTGGTCGCCGTTTGAGAACCTTTGTTCACCAGCGGTTATCGGTTCTGCGAACTATATGGCGTGCCCACTCATTTTTCTCAAGTGCTCTTGTATTTTGTTAATCTAATGTTTGCTGAATGGTGTTTTTGGATACCACAAAATATTTGGCCATTTACTATAAAAACATAAACAACAAAACAATAAAAAAAAGTACAAATATTTTGAGGCTAAGATAGGTGGATAACTATAAAGTCATTAGAGTCGTGTTTTATATCTGCACATACGGTAAATAGTGCAGAGTAAGCAAAAGTTAATAAACTTGCGCTCAAACTTGCGCTCTATGTTCTAAGCAAATATTGAGCGAAGCAGGAATGGTAACGGCTTTATTTGCTTTACAACGTGAAGTTCCCCTTTCCACTGCACTATTTTTGCATTATTTACCGAAGAAAATAAATTTTATTTTTAAAACAATAGACAAATTCTCCATTTGGTTTAATGGGTATGAATGTATGTAATAGGGGTTGGTTTTTTAATCCTACTAATATTGTTAAGTAGGTAGCACTGTTTGAAAATGTATTACCAAATAAGGAATTGCCTGTCTCCCGTGCGCGTGGTCTGGCGTGAGACGCGGGAGCGGGGGGAGGCAGGCATTTCCCCAAAATTATTGTTTTATAAGAAGTCTATGCGCGATTTTGATCTAATCGCGCATAGACGCAGGTACTTTTTTTTTATTAAACGGAGTTACGGCATTATCGTAGTTACTTCTTTCTTCCATACCCCGCACCTCAACAAATATTATAAATAATATACAATATTAGTAGGATGCTAAAGTCTGTGTGTATGTTTGTTACCACGTATCTCCGTGATGACTTTACCGTTTGTTATGAAATTTGGTATTTCAATAGTTTAAGTTCTGGAATAACACTTAGGCTACTTTTTATCTTAAAAAAAAGTACTGTTCCTATTGATATAAAAGCCGAAAAAACCGCATAGTCATTTCGTAAAATAATAAAATTGTAACCGCTAGTTTTCAATAAAAATTTGCTAAATCATAATTTTATTATCCTCCTTAATGTTCAGATAACAAAAATACTAGACATCTTCGGTGTTAGAATGTTTTGTAGTTTATCCTTAATGTACTGAAAATTACTACGTTTTAATCTTGCAATATCATCAAGCTACACTTACCTTTTTTACCCGAATTATTTTTACAGAAACAGTTCACAATGTTATAAAATAAAGGTTTTCAAAAAGTTGTTGACATAATAACGGGTAGAGGCGACCGCAATTTCGGTAATTTGAAATTTTTCCTTTGTACTAAATTATATCTATTGCAAATCTCACGCCCGAGAATTCCGGTGCTTAGTGAGCTGAAACTCATTCCTGCACCTTCATTTCTAAAACTCCTTTTAAGCAAAATTACCCTCGAAACAATCTTGCGGAGATTGGTCGGATAAAATATGCAAAGTCAAAATAACCGAAAATAGTTAAGTGGTGATCTTGTGCCGTAATCCATGCATTTCTAAAGGGGTGAGTTCCGAGAAGATAACAATACGTAGGTAACAAGATTGTTATGAATATATTTTAGATAAACTGAACCAAAGGTAAGGTACCTTACACACACCTAGATTCTAAAATTAATTTTTAAGTAAAATAAGTTGATATCTGTATAATAATTATAATTTATTTTATAGCTTGACACGCTGTAGCATTATAAGAGATATTTTGAAGCGTTTACAAAGAGATTGAATCGCTTGCTAGATTATCGCAGGATTCTTACGAGTTAACACGATAAGGGTTTTCGCTAGTATTTTCCTGCTAATATTATAATAAAAAAAGCTTATAGACTGTGTGGTATGAGTATGACAATGTTTGTATGCTTGTTATTTTATCACGTCCGTAACCACTGAACAGATTAAGATGAGATTTAGAACTTTGCTAGTAAAAAGCCTGAAGTAACAGCTACTTTTTAAACCTGCGTGCAAACGCCAAGCGTCTATCGTCTTTTTTGTTCATAAATTCTCGTTTATTCATTAACAAAAGATAAAATAAAACAAATATTTAAGATCGTTCTTTTTTTTTTTTTTTTTTTTTTTGGACAATCCACACAGCATCATCTAGCCCCAAAGTAAGCTGCTGTTAAACAGAGCTGTATTATGGGTACTAGATGACTGATATATATTTAATACAATACAATACATAGATAGATATTTTTTATTATATATAGAAAATACCCAGAACACCCGGAATAAATATTTGTAGATCGTACAAACATTTGTTCCGAGGCGGGAATCGAACCCGCAACCTCTGCGTCGCAGGCGGACCTGCGCCCGCTGCTCCACATCGGTCGTTCTTTGTTTTGAATCTTTAATTTTCTTCATTCGATTCTTTTAAGGCATCTGAAAAGAACGGACTGCTGGCACGATATGTAACTACGAACATAATCCTGCCAATGGCTTAAGGGCAGTGCGAAAATCCTCACTTATGTCCGGACTCTGGTTTCTGGCCCGCACCTTACTAATAAATAAGCCACACTTACCCTTTCTGGTAAGTAAGTGTTTGTTTCTGGTATGAATTATCAATTATGTTTTAAGGAATTGTAGAGTTCTTTGTTGTGAGCTCGTTTGGAGAATTACTACTACCCTTCCGAAAAAAATCCAAAAGTGGGTTTGAACCCAACACTTTGGGATCACAAAACGGGGTCACTACCACTAGACCAGTGCTCTCAAAAACCAAATCAAATCAAGAATCTAAATAAGTGTAAATTAGTTATAGTTGCGGATTTTAGGAGTGTGACGTCGCATTGCGTCTTAAGTTTTGGCCCATAAAGTGGATAGTCTTGTCGATTATTTAACCATAATTTAAACTTCTACATCGGTATTCCCTTGAGCTTCCACCGCAAAAAGTGGCGCCAGGCAGTTTAAGCAAGAGTTTAATAGTTTCAGTAGTTTCACAGATCGCTGTTTATGAAACGGAGAAGAAAGGTTTAGATAACCTTTGGCCTATCAAAAGTTATTCAAAACCTGCGGTTATTGAGAAACTTGCAGCAATGTTGAATTTCTTCGAACTGTAAAGGAAAGACGCGGGCGTTTCAGCTCAGCAACAGACCATCGATTGAGTATATTTTGTATGAAACCCCGTACTGCAACGAATATTAATCAGCATCGTATCGACATTATCAGACTTACAATTTTGTACCAACTTGTTTGGGTAAAGTGACCGTAATGTATGACATGATTATTGGAAGCAAATAAATTTACTTTACATTACGAAGCGTTAGCATAACTAAAACGTTTGCACGAATTTTGTGGACTGCGATAAGAACTACAGTATTATGATTACCAAAGTATTAATATTTCATTAACGTCAGTAGGTGACAAAACGGTCAAGTCACTTGCCTGATGTAAAGCGTCACGCCTGACCATAGCAATAGTAGTGCCACCCAAAACTTATAGTTTTAAAGTTCTGCGTAGCACTGAACTGCTCTCATTTCTGAGACGTTGTTGGTAAGCCTTTTTCGCCCAGTAATCACTTGCTACAGTGGCCTTCAAACCTAAATACAGTAATGATTGCACACTACTACTGGTAGAATATCTGGCACTGTTGTGGTAGTACCTACCAGGCGGACTCTTGCTCCACAGTCATCAGGTAAGAGTAAAACGCTTTCTAATTCAACTTTAATTCAATGATGTTCAGTCCGAAATCAAGCAAGTGTTACATCAAAATTTAGCTGGGTTTAAACATAAAATCAAAAACCTAATGAATCAAAACAACTCAAGCGAAGACGACAACGTCTGCAAAATATTTTGATATCTCTGATATCACCACGCCAGTATAAATGCAAATGAAACTACTGTTAGCTGGCAGAATAATGACACTGTAGTGTAGCTGCGACCTGGAACCCAGTTCTACTATCTAGATTGTTCACTTAGTAGCAGATTACATGGTACAAGCTACACTGATTGCTTGCTTAGCAGGAAAACTACATAAAACACGATTAGTTCTGTGCGCGGAAAAAAACGTACATATTAGATTACCTTTTAGTTTGAGGTTAGATGGCGCTGTGTCAAAATGTCAAAATCGCCAACATTTATTTAATTCATTAATAGCGTAGAAACAACTGCAAACTTGTATACAAAACTTAAAGAAACAAAGCAAAATAAGTTGATGTTTGCGAAGATTCCGTGGCGCAGTCCACATATACAGAGCTTTTAATTATATGGGCTCCAACAAAATTAATTTTGTTCAAAAAAAACATATATGTCCTACAGCGGGCAGCGGGCATTGAACCCACAACTACTCGTTCACTGCGCTTTCGAGATTGTCAAACAAAAAACGATACATTTTGGGTTTTGTAACAAAATTTTATCTCAAATAACACACAGTTATAAAAATGGTACATCGTATCAATGTTCTAAGCGAGTCCAAACGAGCACGACGATTAAATCCTATTATATCATTACTATGCATTTAATCTATCCATTGGATTAGCATAAATCTGCGGCATACTGAATGTCATTTCCATGTATGTTAGATAATGGTGACATATTACATACCACCCACCACCTTGCATAATCATGATTATTCTGAATGTTTGTTTATATAATTAAATTTTAAACTAGCAACTAAAAGCTTATTGCGTTAATGTACCGAAAACGTTTTACACTGCGCAGATTGTGCAGTACGAAGCGTAGCCATGAAGATGCTTCAGCAAAATGCAGTTTAATAGTTTAATTACAACTCATATTCAATGATTTTATTTTTGATATTGGCAAAGCAAGTGTCACATCTTTATTTAGAAGATGTTTGACGACGACAAAGCAGCAGTGTGATTTAACGGTAAACTTTCTCTATTCTCTTTAGCTTTCATCTCATAACATTTTAGAGTTTTATTGGAATAACAAGCACTTTTTCCGCCCGCAGAAATATTTTTAAGATACAGCGCAAGCTGTATCTTAAATATATTTTTGCACAAAATTAAATACTCATCCATCATATTTGGTTCTTACTATTTACTGGTTAACTGGCTTACATTTGAAAAACCATCCTGACAAAGGCTTTTGTTATAGTCTATGTATAAATTAATGTTCATGTGTATGGTAGGTATTTTATAAATTAAAAAAAAAAAAGTAAAACATGATATTTTTTTTATAAATTCACAACGCTTTTGGGTTGTTTTGTGAGTTAGCTACTGGCTCATACGAACTTATTTACTTACTTACTTTTAATTAAATAGCACTAAAGCCTGTGAAGGTAGCCTCGGCCTACAACAGAAGCTCACTGCCACTACGACTCAAATTAGTATCACTGGAGACAAGTTACAATTGTTTTCACAAACTTTCCTGACGTTTATAAAAGCACACTTCATATAACAAATAACCTACGTAAGTTACGAGTGTACCTACCGCGTTACATTTAAAATCACACAGTGACTATTTATATGCAAAAAGAGTAAAATGTTTCTTGGAAAACCCGAGCTTCATATTTATAACGATTCTATAACCCAGCGTTAAATTAAATAACTATTTGAAAAATACTAAAAAAAATGCAAACAGAGTTAAATGTTGCATAAAAAACCTGAGCTTTTTAATATTTTATGGCGATTCTATGACCCAGCGATAACTCAGATAACTATTTACAAAAAAGCTAAAAATCTGCATCGTTTACAGCCAACATCGGCGATGGCCGTCGCTTCACTGAACACCTGTAAAATTCCTGTGTAGTTTACACAACTAGTACATACTTGTAGCTTGTACCAGCAGCTATTTAGTTACTTCTAAGTTAAACAATGATGACATACTGTGAACTGAAATGCACACCAAACATAACATAAATGCCGAAAAAAAAACTTGCGTAAATTAATACTGTCTTTTGCGAGAAGGCTACAGTATATTGTGTATAGATAAAGGTTTTTAAAAGAAAGACTTTATAAGGTTGGCTTTTTTTAAATGCCTATTTTTCCCTATAATTTAGAAAAAATAAATATGAGCGAAAAACGCGCTGGCTCATAGAATCGCCTCAAAACCTTATTTGCATCGTCGCTCTCGTGCTAACGTGCATTCGGATCGCAAAGGCCGCGACCTACGAAAAGGATGCACGACCGAGACCACGCGATCGCAACTAAACTGGCTCTTATGTCAACTTACAGTAAAAAGTAACCAAGTTCGTATAAGTCAGTGGCCAACTAGACGACCAAGGCCTTGGCCTAGGCTGCCCGGAGGCCTTCGTCATCAACAATTTTGAAAAAGTGCTACAGCCGCGCCGGTCACCCATCTAAATTGTGACTGTTTTGTTGGTTTGGTTTGAACAACTTAACCAGTTTACATCACGAGCGCTTCTTGCTTCTATGTCAATAAGGACACAGAATGACAAAAAAAGCTGTGACCCCGGATTGCGGTTTCGTAGAAACAAACTCAGTGCAATGGTCGCATATTCGTCGTGAGATGAGGGGATTTTAAAAACAGATTTGATGAAAAACAACATACTCGTACACAGTCGAAGCAAGTGTGTTTTCCCCTCAGTTGAAATATTTTTGAGGAAGCTGTCAATCAATCAACCAATCATTTATTAATTGGTTCAAATAGGGTTACATTAGCTACTTTCATGGTACCTGATCCTGTCTTATCTGATAATTTTTTTCTGAATACCAGGCGCTAGTTGATGAAATTCTGTTGCAATCTGATTTTGATTTCACTTGGTATCAAAAACTGACGCATTTTGTATGAGTATTGTATGCATTGTGACCACTGATTGAAATCGGATTGCAACCAAGTTGCCTGCGAGTCGGTCGCGAGTCGCGGGCTACAAGATCTTTATAGGGTTTCCATATTCTTTATTCAAGCTTATGGTAAACCGGGTTCACAAATTCCAAAAACCAAATGAAAAATCGAGGCAATTTTTATACTGATAGTTTACACAATCAATAATCTATTTGAGAGTCTTGAGATTTTTGGTGTAACTTTTGGTGTAAGTTTGTCCGCGGTAGATTTATCGTTAGCAACCAAGGTATTTTGGCTAAAAATCAGCGCTAGGTGGAACCCACCCAGCACATGCTGAGACAAACCCTTTTTCGGCACAAGGCAAAAAGAAATGTACCTAGATACCTACTTGTATGGCTTGCACCAATCAATTCAAAGGTTTTCTTTTTTTTTATTATTGAGTAGATATGGTGTTTTTTTGATTGGTTTAATTTGTTTTAATCTTCTTGTAGCTTGTGTCGAATAAATGTTTTTCTATTTCTATTGAAATGGTTTTTCGGGCTGATAATAATAAATAAAAATATGTTAGTTGATATTATTGTTTGATATATAAAATATTCTAGTTATTTTTCCTTGCGGTTTATAAAAGTACCAATATAATCATGCACTCTATATAAATGCCGGCACAAATAATCCAGTCGACCGATTTCCAACTAAACCCTTATTTCAGTTCGGCGCCATTAAAACTAGCAAGATACAGTCAACGACGAAAGTTCTGTGTTCTTTGCGTGTGGAGTCAAATAAATACGTATTATTTTTATTCCTACTATGTACCAGTAATTTATCCGGCAACATAAAAACAAATATGCAACATGCAATAGTGCATGCTTTACTGTTTGACAGCAGAATTAATAAATAAATAATATATAAATAAATATTGCTGGACAATCCACACACCATCATCTAGCCCCAAGGTAAGCTGCTGTTAAACAGAGCTGTGTTATGGGTACTAGATGACTGATATATACTTAATACAATACAATACATAGTTTTTTTTTAAATTATACCTATATAGAAAATACCCAGAACACCCGGAACAAATAATTGTAGATTGTACAAACATTTGACCCGAGGCGGGAATCAAACCCGCAACTTCCGCGTCACAGGCAGACCTGCGCCCGCTGCGCCACATCGTTCGTCAATTAAGTATGGTGCTATTACTTGTTCGTCTAAGTAGTACCAGAGTTTATTTCGCTTACTAATTTTCTTTTCTTTATGTTGCTGACTGTATGAATAGATAGTTTGTGACGTAACGAGTAATAGTTCGTTAATGGTCGCGAGCTAAGAGCTTATACAGCGGATGGAAATGGTTTTCCAATCAGCACTTTGTTTTGCTGTCTCTCGTATCAAACTCCCTTCAGTCTACTTTTCGTTGGTTGAGTTTTAATTAAAGTATCTTATTAATATTGTTTTATAAGTATTGTTTGTTTGACTTCATAATCAATGATAATCTAAAACAAATAATTTGATTCTAACTTTTGTTTTGAGTCTCATAAACTCATTAAATACTAGCTGTTGCCCATGATTTCGTTCGTATGGAACATTGGAAAAGTACTTTTTTTCCGATATAAAAAATCTACATTTATGTTTTGAATTTCAGCTAAATCAGTAATGCGGTTATAGGAACACACATACAAACATCCAAATTTTGCAATTATAATATTAGTGCAATTATTAGAGGTTTCCTTCATTCTGAATACAAATGAATCTGCGTTAAAAGCGGAAGGTTGCTGGTTTAAGTCTCGCCTGAGTCAAACTATTTTTGGTTATTATAAAACTTTAGTATTCCTTTAGCGGTGGTTAACACAATAAAAAACCTATAACCAACTTAATCAACCACTTTGTCGTCATATACTTTATAACCATGAAATTTTACTCGGTCTTAGCATGCTATTAGTGTCGACTTAATCAAGTCACAAGTCGTTAAGCTGTTAACATGGTATAGAATAGTTGATTCTTGTAACGATGCGGTACTAATGCTATCGCTACTACTAGTTTTGCAAACAACCTTGGTAAAGTGGTAGATTTGTTCTTAGTTGAGATACAAACGGTTGAAACCAAAAGCTTGTAGCAATAACATGAAATATTTGTATAAAGTCACGTAAACCTGACAATTTGTAGGTGTCTATTATTATAGAAATCTCTTTTAAATTGACAGCTATAACAAGAGGCACAAGGTTTATTTAAAATAGAAAAACATAGCGTCCGAATTATGTACTGCGTAATGTAATAATATACGTTTGACGACGGGAATAAAGCCGCAAGTTGTTTCTTTGAGGTGGCGACTCTATACAGATGCAAACTGTATAGGCGCGTTTTTCTATAAAAATTCACCTGGACGCTGTTCTAAAGCTTGCTGTCAGTTGTCACCTGCATAATAAATTCATAGGAGAACTTTTTTTCTTAGTTCTTAGTCTCTTATTTCCATAGTAAATATTAGTTTCAGGTCTGGGTAGAATGGTACCGTTCTTACTTACTTACTTATGTACTTACTTACTCACTCTCCGAGCACTCTAGAACTTTAACATTATACGTGCAGGTTCTAAGTTTCACTATCTTATTATCTTGATCATAAAACTGTAGCTTTAATCCAATAATTTAAACAAGATAACCGAAACTACTCTCAACTAGAACTTTAAAACTTTGGTATTTTTAATGTAAGTATAAAACGTAGTAAGATAGCCCACATTTTCACTGCATTTATAAAAAATAAATGAAACGTTAATGAAATAATAATTTCCGCAAAAACTCATTAGTATAAAAGGGACGAGTAATATTATAACGTATATAATGTAATAACAGAGTTTGCGTGAAACAAAGTTTCTTATCTACATTTACATAGAAAACAGTGGCCTTATTAAGTTATGAATTCATGACACTGATAGCCAGATAGAATTACGATTTAAAGTTAAAATAGAATACATTTCGCTGTACTAGTGGCACAATTAGCTCACGCACTGCACAGTGCAAGCAAATTAAACTTGAAGCAAAACGTTTTCGTTTTTTTATCGTTAAGCGCAGTAAACCTCTAGTCTAGCACAAACAAATTACTTTACCTACAGATATTTAATCAATCCAATGCTCGGCCTATTAAAGTCTCAAGGGATCCTGCTAAGCTACCCGTTTCATCACAATCCTCAAAGGGATTAGCGGACAGGCAGTGGTTTACTAGAATCCTTTTATAAGTAGGGTATTGATCGTGCTGATTTATATGGACCAAAAATGTTAGCCGAATGCAATCCAAATTTTTCAGACGTGCAGGTCTTCAAACCAGTCTTTTTATGCCTAGGGCCAGCAAAAGCAAACCACTAGACCACTAGATTATTATTATGTTCAGCTTGAATGCCATGATAATTTTATAGATTTTCTGATATGCTCGTAATTTAATTACATTATCTAAACCTAAAGTGGTTCACTTCATAAAATTAAACTTGGCACGTGCTAGTTGCAAATTGAATTAAATGCAAAACGGCATTGTGCACTTGCAGTGTGATTACAGCTACTTAGCAGACATTAGGACAAGCTTACGGACAGTAGCTACTTAAAATCTATGAAATATGTAATGAAATATAAGAGAGATAACTAAATGCAAATGAAATAGGAGATAGGAATACTCTGTTTTGTTAAGCAAGTTCGTAGCCAACAACATGAAGCTCACGGACAGTAGTTACTCAAGATTCTCTGTGTGACATGTAATGGAACTAAGAGAACTAAATGCAAAGGAAATAGGACATAGGATTTAACACTGTTTTGTTAAGGTACAAATCCGTATAGCAGCAGGCGATGACATGTGTCGTGGCATAATGTCAGAATCCCGTTTTAAATAACTTTAACGGTGTAACTTTTCGTTCTAACTGTACTTAAATTCGGATTAAACAATAGATTTAGTGGTTATATTGCGAGTGATTCCAATTGCCTGAGGAAAAGTAATTAAATTAATGATCTGGCTATAGGGACCGCGGTCCATTTTTCTTGTGGTCCCAAACGCCTGCCTTCTCGTATTAATGTTGCAAAAAAGTTACTAGTTACTGTTCGCAGAACTGGAAGAACTAAGCTAATAATATATAATGCAATAGCTTTAGATGACTAGTCTAGCCGTTCCGTCATTACTACTTATTAATTATTAGGGGAACGCCTTCTTCTTTGTTAGTGTTGACTTTTTTCACATAAACTTCTTTTTGATGCGTCCTCTAGATGAATTTCGAAAATCGTTTTCTCACACACGTTAAAAGGAAAACCCTCTTGAAATTTTAGGTTCCTAGGACTCACTGTTTTGGCTATGCGTTGATTATTAATCAGTAAATACGATTTTTTGTATTCAGATAACCCGTCGGTAAAAAACACTGAAAAAATATTTAGCGGAATTTATAAAGCAGAAAACCAATTTTTAAAACTGAAACAGTTCCAATATCACCAGAGATGTAATCTAGTTCTGTGTATTATGCAATTTTTAATAAAACTGACAGACAGAGATTAAATCCACTTCCATATTTTTGTTCGAAGTGATGTCACGAACAACAGCTGTTTAATTTATCATATAAAATAGAAAGTGTTATTTACATAAATGTCTTGCTCATACAAATTAGTTGTCATTACATTGTTTGTGCCCTGGGATTAATTGCATTGACAAATGCTCATTCATAGATCACTCGTCGTGGCGGTGATAGATTTTTAGGATAAAATGGGTTATTCCCGACGACCCCCATGTTTCGCCGCTTCAAAGCTGCCTCAACTCCAACTCGTGTGAGCGATGGGCCTTATTGTCTACATATATTGTATAGTGTAAAGAACGCTTTATTTCTTATTACAATGCAAAGTTGTGTTTTTTACCCTCTTAAAAAGGAGAGCATTTTCTGAGTGAGCGTGAATAAAGTAAAAACGTAAACTTAGCTTCATCTGCGCTTACTATCAGGCGACATCTAGCCAAAAGTTAACTCATCAAATAAAAAGATAAAAAAAAACTACAGGTAATACAAAAAAAAATGCACCTGAAATCAGAACATCAATAAAAAAAAAAAAAACTGTTATCCACTTGATCAGTTTCTCAGTGACTCAAATAACGAATGATAGGTTTTATTGCTACCCCAAATAATGATTTTATTATTTTATTATTATCACAAACTAGGTACCTATCCATTAATACTAAAATCGGTCCGCTCCTACTCAATTTTATAGTGCAACACCCATACTGGGTACATAGGTATGTGTAGGCTGCTCTGATATTATTTAATATTACATAAGACCTGTGACATTTATTACCCTCATAATTATGATGCAATAAATGATACTGATACTGATACTGAACATGCATCTCTCAAGTACTTTCTGTACAATTTATTGGGCGTAAAATAGATAGGTATAGCAATAAATGAAACTGAGACAAAGGGTCATATATACATTTATTATAAGAACCGAACACGAATGAATGCCCGGTAAATTACACTTCAGTTTTATGTTGAGGAATATACTTCTAATGTGTTACCTGGTTCTAAATAACCAGAACATATGTGTATAAAATATTTCAACTCGCTTAACTAACAATGTTATGTTTATGCCATATTCGTCCCGCAAAAGTTCAGCCCAGTTAGCTGAGTCAAAAGTCAGTCTCAGCCACGTTTTTATTGACTGAGATTGACGTGAACTAGATTTCTAAACAAAGCTAAAAAAACTATGGATCTAAAACTCGATATGAAATAAATAAGCCAAAACACAGCCCGCATACGGCTGAAACCTGGCATGGATTTCGTGCTGCCATTTCACAATCTTGGCATACTTCCAGTTAGTGCACTAGTGCAAAAACACTTAAAATCAGACTCTTGCACTTGAATTTTTACACTGCTAGAGAATTCTTACATACCGTTTACTGAAACCAACGACTGTCTTTTTTTTTTCAAATACTGCTGTAGAATAACTGTGTGTTGCGTTTTATCCCGTTTCTCGTATCCCTTAGGTACAAGTGCAGTAGTATCTAATAATAGAACAAAATGTCGACCTATTTAGGAATGGCTTTATTGATTACCGTATTTTATACATTTCCTTTCACTAAACGACTTTGGTAGATGTTTTAATATTTATCATACAACGAGCTGACTCGCGTGGCTTCACCCGCGTTTTTGCAGTTTTATGCTATCCAACAGGAACAGTTTATTTTCCGGAATAAAAAGTAGCCTATATGTTATTCCAGGACTTAAGCTAAACACTAAACATAACAATACAAACAAACATAGGACATTCCAAATTTTATGCTAATCGGTTAAGTCGTCACGGAGATACGTGGTAAGAAACATACACACATACACACACAGACTTTCGCTTTTAGAATATTAGTGGGATGTATAAGTATAGTCTGGTCTAATTTCTTGATAGTATTTTGTAACAAATTAACGAGTACTTATAGATACAGACATATATTATCATATCGTTACAATAGAGAACATTATTAGGTATACGTATGTAATCAATACGTAATTACGAAAAATATACTTTATATAAACATGACTTTTTTTATGTCACTTATAGAAGTCAGTAAGTAAGTGTCAGTTACAAGACAATAACAGATGCAGTGCCACCCAAAGCTTAAAGTTTGACTTATAGTTTGATTTATAGTAATAACCATTTTGTTTGTGTTTTTTGACGACCAATGTGGCGCGGCGGGGTAGGTCCGCCTGCGACGCAGTAAGTTGCGTTAATTCCCGAATTTGAACAAATGTCTGTACGATCTGCAAATATTTGTTCCGGGTGCTCTGGGTATTTTCTATATTAGTAACATAGCTTGTGTTTTTACAATAATTATACATAAATTTTTAAAATTACGTTATGAGTACTAGAGGTTAAATAGACATCTTCTGCTCGTATTTAGATTCTTTTTGTTTTCAACAAGTTGAGCCATACCTAATAGTTAATACTTAAACGATGGTTAAATTTTTCTTTAAAACTTAGGTTCTTTGTGAAATCAACACGTTCTCGTTATTATCTTTTCAAATTGAAAAAGACAAATCTAGACTTTTATGGGAACACCATAAGGAATTAATTCTTTTATCACTGGATAAGTATTTTTCTCGAAAAAAACTTAGATACAAGGCTATGAACTTCGCCAGGTAGAGCTTTTACAGTGATTCAATCTAAGGAAATTGTGTAGCACGAAAATATAAAATCAGTGTTTTACTTGTACAATGTACATACGATTATTTTAGGATTTTTTTATTACTCGAGCTGAAACAGTGTTCACTTTTGTGTACAATTATTGTTATTACGGTCTATAGAAGGCTCAACTGTTTCATATGTATTTTTGTACTTATAGCACAGGCTTTTAGGCAAGGTTAAAGCATGTATTGATTTCACAGTTCATCAGACCATAGGTCTTCACTTTTAGCTTTTAGTTCTAGTTGCTGCCTAATCACATAGATATTAATAAAAATGTTTTTTTCCCTGGTTTTAATAAATGACAGCTAAGTTATATACTTGAGCTTTTCAAACTAACATATATCGCTTAAACAAGTCAAAGATAGAAAAGTATATTTTGTTATCATTGTTATTTATATCAGATAATACTACAAAAAAAAAATCAACCAATAAAAAAAAATCAACCAAGTATCTTCTATATAACGGTGGTTGATTTTTAAAATCCAAGCCTTTTAAAATGAAGTATTAGCACGTTGGCTTCCATTATTTGGAGCGGAACAAAATTAAATATCGATCGCTATGCCATTATACAAAGTATCTTTAAATTCTGTTTTAGGCCTGTTCAGGACCCCGGGATCAGATGACGCAGGTAAACCTAATATTGAACATTTTAGTAGTGCTTTCAAAATAACATGGTTTGACGATGCTTTCAATAATTTAAATATTACTTAGTGTTATAGATGTTCGTAAACTGTAAAATCCTACAGGCATGTACCTACTCTTATCATTTGGATGTTTGTTGTTTATATTTATTGTTAAATTAATGTTGGTTAATTAACAGATTTTGCATTATTAATATGTTAAAACTTATAGGTACTGATACGACTACGATACGTCATACGTCACAATATAAGATTGAATTTTTATTGTTAGGCAAAAAAAAAACATATTCGTAACACCATATTTTGGCAAGGTTTTAGACAATAAACAGGGTCATTCATTATCAACCTGACAAACATAAGGGATAGGTTCCACATAAAAAAAAATATGGTGTGCACCTATAATTTTTTTTTATGTAGGTATATTCTGTCTTAAAAATCCCAAGTTAACAAAAAAAAATCGATTCCGTTTTTCTGCTCAACTATTATTTATCATTGTTGGGAATCGAATAAAGCAGCGTAATAATGAAATATTCGAGCGTACGCTTCCCGTAGCGGGTCATTGACACGCGCAGGTCAAGGACGCGCGGGTTATTGACACGTAAACGTGACATGTAAAAAATGATAGATCCAAGTCCAACTTTATGTACGCAAAAAAATAATATTTTCGAAAATCAAAGCAAGTAGGAAAGTGTATTAAATGAGCATAGAGGTAAAAATGCCTGAGTAATCGTGTGCTTAATAACGTCTTTTTCTTGCAGGTATTTGTTAGGCTTCATAAGTCAGCATGCTTCCGATAGCAAACTAGATTACGTTTGCAGACTGACTGACTGAGCATTTCCATGTATGCAGGTCGATTATGTCTATGGCTATAATAAAATTAAATGATTATGCATAACCTAATACGCACTTTCAAATTACAGATTTACCTACTACCATGACACATGAAACATTTTTGGCTTACTACCAAAAATTAAGGTTATAATAAATGATCCGCGGAAAATATACAGCCCAAAGCTTTCCGATGCTTTTCAAGAAATGAGAATTTACTAGTTTCCGTAGGGAATTAGTATTATTACTCTTGAGATAGAATGAAAAATAAATGCTAGGCTTTTGCGCTCTATAAATTTTGACGGTAAAACTAATAGAATTTTCAATAACAATACTCGTGGGAAAGTTCGTGTAGATTATAAACGAAGTGTTTATAAAATCAATAAACATACAATAAAAATTCTAGCAGTATTATAAATCTCAGCGTCCACTTAAAAACAAAAAGTTAGTTCTTATGCAGCTAAATTTATTCTTTGTTAAAAATACTCCTGTGATTCATGTTTTTGTATAAAATATACCATGACAATTTTTCTATTGGCAAAAAAGCGTAGCTTCACGCACGTTATTTATTCTGAACTGTTTTTTTTCTGATCGGAAGTAGACATAAAATCCCTATTAACTAATGCAAAAGCCGTCAGTTTGACGGAATAACAAACTTATTATCTGAAAAATAAGGGTCATTATGTTGATTACTGTAAAGCACGCTACGAACCGTTCTCTGGAAATGGTTTTGCTTTTGATTTGATAGGTTCGTATTAAATTATCCTCGTGCAAAATGTGGTTTCATTCATGACGACTACGTTAACATGGTATGCTGGTAAATTGTCCAGTTGAGAAGGGAATGGTTGTGGGTCTGATTCCTGCAGCGAGAAAATGTTTTTTTTTTTTATACCACTAAAGTGGCAACCAAGCGTACGGTCCACTTGATGATCAGCGGTTACCGTAGCCTATGTACGCATGCAACATCATAGATATCACATGCGTGTTACCACCCTGAGACGTTAGATGGAAAGTCTCATGTGCCTATAATTTCACCGGAAACCATACCCTTCAAACCGGAACACAGCAATGCGAGCATTACTGCTTGGCGGCAGAAATAGGTATGGTAGTCCTTCCCCGGACGAGCTCTATCACAAAGAACTCTACTACTTTTAAAAAAACGTTTGCGATATAAGCAAATACTTATTTCTGGACTAGGTATTGTTGCACCACAAGGGTGTGAGCGGAGGAGGAGGATGCAGGCAATCCCATTGTGAGGTCAGGACTAAAGATTTATTTATTGTGACCATTAGATATTAAAAAAAAACTTACTAACATTAAACAAACAAAATGTTGAAGTTGTTGGATGAGATGATTTTGGTGTTATATTTATTTTTGTATACCATCATAATAATTTTTTTTTGTGTTTAAAAGTAAATCACTGGCATTGGCACAAATAATGGTTGAATTTGAAAGGCAAATTTCACATTAAAATGTTGAATTTACTGGCTGAAGCTTACTTTAAATTGCTTAAATGAATTGAAAATTTGAGAGGCGGATGTACTGAAAATAAAGTTGTTTTTTTTACGAGCCCTGGCCCATTTTATTCGTTTAAATCGTATCTTACGTTATTTTAAGTTGAAAATTATCTCTAAATTTATTTTCGTTGCTTATAGTTAGCAAGATACACCTAAATGTATAGGTACAAAATAGGCTATACAAACATGTAAAATCAATCCACACATCATCATCTAGCCCCAAGCTAAGCAGACCTTGCGTTATGGGTACTAGATGACTGAGATACTTTATACCATATACAATACAGATTTTTTTTATTAAGCATAGTAAATCACCCGGAACAAATATTTGCAGATCGTACAAACATTTGTTCCTAGGCGGGAATCAAACCCGCAACCTCTGCGTCGCAGGCGGACTTTCACCCACCGTGCCATATCGGTCGTCATTGGTAATAAGTTAGTAGGTAGCTACGATTATGTTCTCTGTTTTCATGAAAAGAACTATTGCTACTTGAACAAAGAAAACTGAATGCAACTTTAATTAGTTAATTTCCCCATGCATTCTAAAGGCTCACACAAAAAGGTTATGAAGGTCCAATTTCCGAAGTAGAACAAGAAACGTTTGACCGATTAATTATTCGGCACGGCTCCGGCACGTAGACGTCGCAACATCGATTCTTGGTAGTTACGTAAGTTCACATTCACATGGAACCCGTTTTCAACTTGAATGCCGCTAAAGCCGTGTTGATACAATACCACGATGGTAAGTCGCAAAGTGCCGAGAGATATTGCATTACCATACCCGGGCTTTTGGCAACGTTACAAATGAACAAAGCTTTAGAAGATCGAAGGATGATTTTGATAGCTTGGTAAAGTGAAGTGGGAAGACTAACCTTTTTTTTTTCTAGCAAAATTTAACCTAATACAATAGTAAATAGCGTTTCTTTTCTTTAGTATCAAGTGCCTAGTCATTGATAGATTAGTTTCATCGCTAATGGGTTCTTTCCGTGAAATGTCACATAAAAATCAAAGGCTAATAACATAGCTAGGGCTTGTCTCCAAGGAATGACCGATACAAACTAAGAACTAGTTTCTTGAGCTACTAGAGCATGAAATCTCATTGTTACTTGTAACTTGGTCTGTGAAATACATCTAAGTAGTTGGATTTTGTTGTTTTAGTAACTTTCGAAGTAAATCTTACTTCTTACTATGCCCTAGTGTGGCATAGTATAATTATATATATATATATAATTTATAATTCAAAATACATGCAAAAGTCAGGATGTTTGTTTGTTTGGATTGATGTATGTTCTTCTATAACTCGACAGTAATTTGATGACGGATAAGCTTACAATGCAATACATACATATATATTTTTTATTATACATAGAAAATACCCAGAACATCCAGAACAAATTTGCAGATCGTACAAACATTTGTCCTAAGGCGGGAATCGTACCCGCAAATTCACACTCATTCACATTCACACCGGTCGTCAAAGTACCTATTATTATCTGTACTATCACATTATGTCTGCGATTACAAATAATAACATGCATCCAATAATACATGCTGCGTGCTATTTTTAATGCACCTAGGTTGGTTAATTTGTTTCACTACAGGAATACTAAAAATTATAGTAAACAAGCGGGACTTGAACCCACAACCTTCCGCTTGATACGCTCAGTCCCACTTGAAGGGTAATATTTTTTAGGAAATATTGAAAACAATAAAATAATTTTTGTTTCTATCAATAACCTTAGACCACGAGTATGCACAAACTATCTTTTCTATAATGTAGAACGACGAACTAAATTCAAGCATCTATATTTACAGGCGCCAGCGAGTTGAATAGATAATCACTGATGCATTTCCAATCCAACCTATTTGCAATTTAAGTTGTGTAATCAAAGTCATTGGCTTGCCCTCTAGGGGATCTTCAAATAGTCGACCCAAATGAATTCAGTAAAATGAAATGTCCGCCGGAGTAAGCGGATTACGCGATTGCATTTCATTTTTAATCTCTTTTCTTTTACTAGCTTCATTCTGGATTTTTCATAAGCTTTAACAGTCGGAGCGGTGATGTTTATGTCATAATAAAGTAATGACGAGGTAAATAATTTTCCTGATTGTAAAAAAAAATCAAGCTTATGGTAAGCAGCCAACTTAATTTTTATCTACAGATTGCGATAGATTTAATAAAACTTGGCTATGTAAAACGTTACTCTACTATACAAGATGTGTTACTCTCTACATATTACACACGTTGAATTTGGTTTTTACCGGCGCTATCTGATACAAGTTATTATGTTATTGCTGTAGCTGTAATATTATTTATAATATAAATAACAACAATAGCAAAAGCAATCAAGTTGACTTTTATCTTCGTTTGTGGCTCAATTGGCTGGAAAAATTGGTAGAAAGCTTTTTAAAATGGCATTACTATATCCTCCAAATGACTAAAGGAAATACTTTCGCCGCAAAACAGCTTACTGTAAATTGTTCAAGTTAGCTCGGTTTCACAAATAGCTAATAAATAATGCATCTAGACTTAAAATAGAAAGCACATAGTTAATATTGCAATTTATTATTTTGTCAGTTATAAAAACTGATAATTACTAGTAAACCCAATGTTTCACTGACGGCATTCTCAAGATTTTATATTATGTAGACGCAATCTGCCAGTTGAAGTTATTTTGCATTTAAGCTATTCGACTTGACTGACTTGCGTTGCGACGGCAAAGTTAGCGCTGGATGCGCACTGAGTATAAAACACGCTTAGGCCTTCGGTCTACAGACCGAGTGTCCAGTGTTTTTTTAACCTGCATTGAACGTTGCTTTTTTATTTTGTTTGGAGCAACCAACATGGCAGAAATAAGGTTAAGACACACACTTGAGCAGACAGATGAGCGCCTATTGGTGTCAAGTATGTTCGAAATCTATTCTCAATAACGTGAAGAATCGTGACTTGTGCGGTATTTTCTTCGTCATCCAGTTTAGAAACTATGCTACGCTGTATTTTACTAAGAATTTTGATCGGTCCGTATCAGAAGAACAAGGAGCGCTCTTGACGTATCTGGCTAATTGTTCTTAATAGATCAACGAAGTTAAGCACTGTTCCGCGTAGCCACTATTTGGATGGGTGACCGCCAGTGGCCATTTCAACTGAGCGCTCCTGTGCTTCAGAGGGCACGTTAATCAGTCAGTTTCGGCTTTTTCAAAGTTATTAAGCCACGACAGAAGCCTTTAGGCGGCCTAAAAACTCTGTCACCAGAGTTGGCCACTGACTCGACGAACTTACTTACTTACTTAGAAGAACAATCTAATGCAACGTTCTTGTGGGTTGAACGGCATTTACTAACCTTGACATTATAATAAATTTATTCGTAGTAAGATGATTTATCGCACTCTAGAACTCGATACCTGAGTGTGTACAGCGTTTTTTTTATTAAAAAACTATCAATTCATACACATATGAAGGATTTTTACGCACTTTTAGATATAATCAAAAATAATAATAATATTCTAATATCATTTTAAAAGCAATGTTTGTTTTAACCTAAACATTCTCTCATACCTATTTGAGCAACTGAAATTTTGGCACAAAATAAACTTAAACAGTGTTGCAATTGTAGAAGTTGGTTTATATTATACAATGACTTACCAATACCATTTCAAAGCAGCATGTGACGTATGTTGTATAATAGAAAAAAATGCCTGTTAAAATAATTTATTCTTATTTAATTTTTCTGCTTGAATTATGAATAAAACAATTAGAAGTCCCTCATTGAAAATTCCTGCAATATTCCATTATGTAAAACAATGCCACACGGCCAGAAGATTCCCTTTAAACTACGACAGGTTCATTTAAACAATAAAAAGGAAGTGCCGATAAACGGACTGTGAAAACCTAGCAATTAATGCATACCGTTTTATTTACATTTTGTTGCTGGATATATTTTCCTAACCGAAAACAACTCAAACGGCCTTCAACATCAACGAACTCCCAGCCTTCGACGCACCCTAATAAAGATTAATTTTCCGTAGCAAATATCTTGAGTATTACTTTGCTAATGGCATGTTGGAGTAAGGCTTTTTGTGTAATAAAACGAATGCTTTCCTATGTCTGGACATCAATAGATATAAGTGTTATACAAAATGGTATCGTTAAAAACCAATCTTTTATAGTATTAGTCATGTAAACATTAGGAAAAATGACTCGTTGAAAAATAAAAATAGAGGAAACTGCATCCAAATACCACAAAAGTTAATACGTAGAAACAAGCTTATTAATTTTGGTCTTATTTCAGAAAGAGATGTCTGATGAGGTATTTTCGAATAAGACAATCCTGGAACGTCTCTTTCCTAAAATTTTTGGTAAATAGACTGCTAATTTTAGTTTTGTGAATTAAATTAAGATCCTGGTTTAGTTATGTAAATGTAAATAAAATATACACACATGTAGGCACAATAATAAAATGATTGGTGAAGTAAATTAAGTTCAAAGAATCCAAAACGTGCTGTCGAGTATGTAACTCAAAAATGAACATAGGAAAACCTCAGCGCTATAACAGTTTCATGGCTACACTCTTTTTTTTTACAATCGGTATAACCGTACCAACATAATAAAATATACATACATACGATACACCTAGACCTGCTTGTGTTAATGTAGTATCAAAAACTATAAGCTTCAATGATGTACTCGTGGTTAAAGAGACCTAAATCAAATATTTGCGGATCATGTGAGCATTTTATTCAAAAAATTAATAATTCCATTCTGTCGCAAGTTCATTGATGAAAAGAGTATCTACTTAGCACAAGGTTTAAAATTCGAGACCAGTTTTGAAACATTCTGGGTCACCTGTGACTCGAGTATAAATATTTCAGACTAAAAGCTTTCCCGGAATACTCGATAAGCTTCAACAGTCTGCGACTGGTTCTGGAATAATAGAAATAACTCTAAAATCTTGATTTTCTAATAAGCGGCATCCGTTAAACCGGATTTATTGTTGTTTTTAATACTGATATGAGCGTCATGTTTATTACGCGTGACTTTGATAAGTTTATATTGTATGTCGGCTCCGCTCTGGGACCTTACTCTTGAACGGATCGGTATTGGACATGTATTAGAATTGACATTTCAAGACAATCAAGCGACATTGTTTCCAAGGGTACAAAAATTTGACACCAGTAATTTAGAATTGGATTGAAATTGAGAAATATGCACAAGGTGTGAAATTCATTGGTTAGTCGAATTCGTAGATGAGTTGTGTGTTACATCTGTGCTTTATTTATGAATACAAACAACATAATTTTTTTGTTTCTTTTTACGTATCCACAGTTTATATAAAACATATAGAAGCAATAAAGAAATTGATATATTTTTTTTGTGGAAGTCAAAACAGACTACTACCAATGAATCACACAGTTTTTTAAACTCCTTTTCACCTTCTCTCATCTTACCAAAAAATATTTTCTAATGGTTCGCGTTATTTATGTTATGCTGCGAGTGATTCAAATTATGGACGTATTATGACAGAAAACCCTTTTTTATAGAACCGTAGCTTTAGTTATGCAACTCACTTTGGAACTAGGACTGATATTGTTCTCATTGTGGCTTTTGATTCTAAAATAGTTTTGAACTTGAACTTGCACAAACTACTAAGTAAGTTAGTTTTAAATGATAAAAAGGCTGAATGATAATGTCAAAAGCACCTGGTGGTAGGACTCTTCTGCGAGAGTTTATCTTGGCGGGTATCACTGCAGTGCCAGATTTGTGACTGCCATTTTATTTTATAATTTTTTTTTATTTATTTATTATAACAAAAAATATGCAGCTGTTTTTAACATTTAAAAAGCCCTTAAGGGCCTAAATGTATATAATCCTCATTTATTTACACTAGTTATCATTATTTTAACAGTGAGAACTTAGTCCGCGTAGTCAACATTTGAATGAGTGACCGCCAATGGAAATTTCAACTGAGTGCTCCCGAGCTTCGGAGGCCACGTTAAGCAGTCGGTCCCGGCTTTTTCAAAGTTTTTAGGCCTTGACAGAGGTGACTCCACACTTGGCCACTGACTCATACGAACTTACTTACTTACAACGTATCAAATTGGCGAACGCAGTGCAGTATAACTTAAATTAATACATAGAGAGATAGATAACGCTTTATTGATCACCACACAGAAATAATATAAAGCAACAAACTTAAATTAAGAGGATTACAATTGGCGGAAATTAAATTAATTACGTTTTGGTGACAATCCAGTATTATGGTCAGGCATGTGGTGGTGCTTAAGATCAGGCCTTAGATTATTTAACTCGGTTGCAATCGATTTCACTTAGTTTCAATCAAAAACTGTATTGTATGAATATGACAGCTTATTGACAGTTTACTGTTTAAAATCTGATTAAAATCGAGTTGCATAATCACCCTACAGGTGAACGACTAGATCGTCACGTCATTCTATTAACTGAATCGTAAATAAATGAAAAATCTTAACAACCTATTAACTTTAGCACCAGAGTTTGCCACTGACTCTAGAAACTTACTATAATGGTATAGCTTTTACAACAACGTTATATTCATGCAGCAGATGAGTAGTAGGGTTCTTGTGATAGAGCTCGTCCGGGGAAGGACTACCACCATACCTATTTCTGCCGCCAAGCAGTAATGCTCGCATTGCTGTGTTCCGGTTCGAAGGGTATGGTTTCCGGTGAAATTACAGGCACATGAGACTTTCCATCTTACGTCTCAGGGTGGTAACACGCAAGTGATATCTATGATGTTGCGTACATAGGCTACGGTAATCGCTGACCATCAAGTGGGCCGTACGCTTGGTTGCCACTCTAGTAAGATAAAAAAAAAAGCAAATATTATTCAAAATGCTATCACTAGATTTTTTTAAATCGAATATCCAACCTCTATTTGCGAACGAGAGGTTGGACGAAATCCTGTTTCACCAACTGACATTCTCTCCACCCCCACTCGTGTTTATTTTTAGCTGTGTTGACATGTCGCATGATCTAGTTATTTTTCGAGGGTTTTTACGCGTAGGTAGTTTTTAAGCACTATGTAATAAAAGAGTTGGTAGACACGTTTCATGTTTGTACGTTAGTACATACGGCCCATACAGGTTTGATTAGGTCGTGACTCTAAAAAGACAAAAAAGTGTCAAAAGCGTTTATTGGGTAAATATTAGGTACTTACTTGCTTTTATTATTGTAAATTTGTCTTGATGTCTTAGGAGCAGAACAAATAAAGTTGTTTCGGTGATATGCTTTTGATCCATGCATCAATTAAATAAAAAAAACTCTATAAAACATGTTGTGTTAACTTACTATACAAAAAAACAAAAAAAGGATTAAAACAAAAATTAAATCTGATTTATTCATTGACTTAGCTAAAATATTTTACTTACTCTTGAATTATTTATTTTATACAATTTGATATACCTAACAATAAGTAAGTAAGCTGAAACTATGGATCAGTGCTCATGAATCTATTCACTTCACGCGCGATGTTGGCGCTTGATCAAACTACTAACCCTTGCAACCAATAATGAGCTTTATTGCACTGACTTAAGATTAAATACTCTCGGTTTTGGACAATGCGGCATATCCGTTGAATATTGTTAAAATTGAGCTGTGTTCTGCGAATTTTTATATTAAATACTGTAACAGTTTTTATTTCATAGGAGTACTTTGCAATGCTTTAGTATTAGCATTTCTATTCTATCAATTTACGCGTGATTCAAAATGAATTTCGACAATTTGAAATCCAAAAGCTTAGATCTTATACAAATAACTGACTGAGCTTTGAAGTCTTTGAAAATAAATTGAAAATCAGGGATTTTTTTAAGGAAAACGAGAAATTTGTTTTCTGACCAGAAGATAAAATCCGCTCTAAATTCAGCAGGTTAGCCGTTTGTAAATTAAAAATTAAATACGAATTATTAAAAAAGGAGTTTTAAAATATAAACCCTTATTCAAAAGACGACTTTATGGACACGGTTAAGCACTTTCAAAGTGCAATGTAATAATATACATATTATAATATTATCATGAGTAGGTATTAAGAACGTATTTTTAACTAAAGACTACAGTGTAAACTAAGCAAAATTTACTGAAAACCAAACACAAGTGGCATAATCAAAACTCATATTTAACTAAAAATAATAAATAAAACTGACACAAAAGTAGGTAGTCAAAATCTACACCAATGACAAATTGCTATAAAGCCGTCAAAGGTTGCCGCCGCACAGCACAATCCCCTAAAAAATTCGTTTCACATCTTTGTGAATATTAAACCCGTTTTTTTTATGTCAGCAAGTGACAAGAAAATCAAGGCACCCACCTGATGTTAAGCATCACGCCTGACTATTACAGATGCAGTGCCACCCAAAGCTTAAAGTTTTTAAGTGTTTGCGTGGCACTGCACTGCGCTTATCACCCCGACACATTGTTGCTAAGTCTCTTTCGCCCAGTAATTTTATTTGCTACAGTGCCCTTCAAACCTAAACACAGTAATGCTTGCACACTACTGCTTGGAGATAGAATATCTGACACTGCGGTGGTACCCACCAAGACGAACTCTTGCTGAAGAGTCCTACCACCTGGTATATATTGCTATGCTTCCAAGCATTAAATTTTTTTATAGACAATATAAAAATAATGCAAGGTGTAGTTTTCTGAAGTAGTTTTTTACATCCCAAAGTAATACGAATTTTTAGTGGGATTATCAATGATTTATTCATAACATCCATTAGACATTAAAATGATACCAGTCATTTCAGTTATGGCAACAGTCGTTTTACTTATTCCAACTGTCATTCAATGCCACGCTATTTTTCACAACTTTTCAGAGATGGTTTATTCTCGTAGCTGTAGTTATGATGCTATAAAACACTGCACTGGGGCAGACAGACGTAGCACCGAACGACATTTAATATGGACCCTTAAATACGATATTTAAACATTTCTAAATTCAGACAACAATTTTGGAGAGAATTTGGTTTTCCATTCTTGGGAAATCCAGCCGCAGACAGGATGGAATCAGAATGAAGCCGGGATTCCGAGTTTTTGCGGAGGTCGGCTGGCAAGCCGCAACGTGGCCTGGCTATCCGACAGCCGAAATTTTTATTCACATTGCGTAAATACAGCTCAAATCAAGTGCCTTTGGATAAAAGCCTGGCCTTTAATGTGGTGAAAACTCAAATGAATTATATTTAATTTTTAAGCACCGCTTTCGTGTGTAGGTAGTCCAAATTCGGAACAGACTTTTTTGCCAAAAAATACTTTTAATACTTGCAATTGGCAAACTGTACGTTCCGGAAGTGTTTTGAATGTTTTAGAAAAACAGAACACTTTATGGTTTTACTCTGGTGTCCGTCCGTCTGACGCCACGTTAAGTTTTAGGTTTTAGTTTTGAATTTTATTGACTTTGATATGACCAAATGCGAGGGTTTTGATGTGAATAAACTATTCTAAAATCAATTTGGGTATTAATAAAAACTATGACCCTTACTTAACCAACCACTTGTTATTCATTTGACATAATTTAAAGATGCATAGACAAAAGCAAGAATATTGTCTAAGAATTAATCGATGCGAGGCCCGATTCGCACCTGACCACTTATTTGAAAACAGACAAGCCAAGAACACATCTTCATAAAAAAAAATCCAATAAACGTTTTTTCTTTCCTTATTATTTCTTTCATAATTACGTCTTGTTACCTACGGGCTACGGGTATATGTTTTAAAGTCTGTCGCTATCTTTTTCAATGCTATTATTATACTCGTATCTCAGAAATGGAAACGTAAATGAGGATAGGTTGTAGCAACAGCCATCTCGTCAGCAAAATGGTCCGCGTGGATAACAAAGGCACGTCGCGTGCTCTATCTAACAATCGCCTGATTAATGAGTACTCTTCAATTCTATCTGTACACTGCACAGCCGCATTATAATTTAACCTTACCTACCCGTATGCTAAGATAAATTCATTCAAGATTTTTATATTGTTCGTTATTCGAAAAATTTAAATACTATATTAACTTACTAATTTTTTTGTTTGAACATTTTTATTTACTTATACAAACGTAGAAACCTATTATTAGCCTTACGTTTAGTTTATACATATGATTTATAATCTTTATACATATTATATTGTATATCGCCGTTCGATTCTCAAAACAAATAAATAAATAATCTACTGCAGCAGGAACTTTTTACATTTTCTAAATATATTAGCTAGCTACGCCGTAGACTGTCGTAGCATATTTCGTAGCAACCCAAACTACTTAACAATCTAACAGACAAATTCTGAAAAACAAAAGATTGCAGTTGTGTATTTTCAAATATGAAAAAGGTTAAACTTCGTTTTATATCGCTGTAAATGGCTGTAAGTATATAGTTTTACCAGACTAGCCTTTTTAAAGCTTAGGTATTTGGTGTTCTGTTTGTCTTGAAAATCCATTAGACTAGTTTGCGTTTAACCAAACATGTTCAGTTTTAACGAGTTTCGTTTGACGTTCTGCAAATGCGTTCTCAAAACTCAGGAGTTTTATAAGCTTGCATGGAATAATCCATCATAGTAGTTCAATGCACTGGTTGGTGTCACACGTTTTCGATTCTCGAAGTTTTGAAACTATGTTTTTACGTTAGTGATTGATAAGGCTGACTACATGGGCTGCCATTTGAAGAGACTACTCACAAACCACTAAAAACTACAAAAGATAAAATCATAGCTCAAATACAAATGCGAGTCAACAGATTATGTGTGAAATCAATTGCAATTAAAAATTACTGAGACTGATATTCTGCAATACTGAGGGTTATTTACTGTTTCTTGAAAATAATCGCAATATGCATAACGAGCAGCTCAAATCAAATGAAAAAACCAAAATATATTTTTTTATTTAAAAATATTTTTTCCCGGGAAAAAAAAAGGCTATGTGTTATTCCAGGACTTAAGCCATACACATTTTAAATTTCATTACTCATTTCATCGGTAAAGTCGTCATGGAGACAAACATTCACACACCCACACACATAGACATTTGCATTTATAATATTTGTAGGATTATTCAAATATCGAAAATGATTATAAACTATTATATAAGTAGTACGCTGAGCCGTATTTATAACTTACAGCTCAGAGTCCAAATCGCTAGACAAAGAAACCTTAAAATTTAAAGGGTGGTTTGTTGTAGTGCGTTGATTAAACTCGGACGTAGGACGTAGGTAAGAAAAAGTTTGTATGAAAAAGTCATAGTGTGGATAAAGTTAGGAACTTTCACTAGTCTGACAATAAAGTGTTTGACTCAACACCAGCTTTTCTAGCAAGCTTGCCAGCCAGCCAGTTAGTAATCTAGAAAGCAAGCATACAAAGAAATCAATGCTCTTAAGTTACGGCAAGCTTGTAATTTAAACTGGTTCAGAAATTAAACTTTTTTTTTCATCCATGTTACATCAAACAAGCTAATGCTATAAAATCTATGAATAACACAAACGACTATTGCGTTTTCACATAAAACCACACCCCACACTACTGTATACGCTGAAATAATATAGCTAGTAACTTCTCACATGGAGGAAATATTCATTAAAGTGAAAGGTTCTGTAATATAACGCTGGTCATTCACACACGTGCGTGGTAGAGACGTGTTCTAAGAAAAGGACGTATTCTGTAAATATTGCAGACTTTTATACACATTAAAATATTGTTTAAGCAAAAAACATCAAACTTCTCTCATAAAAGCTATATCTAGCCCGTCTACCGATTTCTTGCAACCACTAAGAGATATATGGCCTACCCACAGCCACTTCAACTTGCTAATTCTGAGAGGTATGTCAATAACCCTAACTTACTACGGATTTTTTAATATCAGATCCTGTCACGTGGTGAAACTTTTAGCATAGCTCTGTTTGTAACTCGTTCAATAACCTTGAGCTTGTAAATACATCTCAGTTCCGTGTGTCATCACTATAACTCGCACTGATTGTAAACTTTTGTCTTAAACCGGTATTTCCGACAAGAAAATATGACGTTACTTTCCGAATGATGCCCATCCTAGTTAGATTCTTACGCTGTACTCCTTGTCAAAGCTGGACTTACTTAATTGAATCACCTGACCCAAATAGACATAATGATTAACCACTTCGATGACAATTATCGTTCCGAACATGGACGTCATGAGCAATTTATTGAAGTAATATTTGTCTTGCCCATGTAAATTCAAATGTAACATCTCTCGAATAAATTTAAACGACGTTCTCTATTAAATGATTCCTTAGAAAGCACTATAAAGTTAACATTTTACTAAACTATGAAAATTATATAAAAATAAACAGGTGATTTGCTTATCTGTAGTAAGTAAAGTAAGTTCGTATGAGTCAGTGGCGAACTCTGGTGACAGAGTTTCTAGGCCGCCCGAAGGCCTAGAAATCTCTAGTAAGGTATGTACCGTTGATACTTTATATTCCTCGACATTTTTATTTTATTCTGCGATCAAAATCTGTCCGTCTCAGAGTCTTCGCGTATAAGTGAGAGTAAACCTTATTCAGAACGATGTGCATAAATATTGATCAAACAGAAATCAGGGATTCGTACAAGAATATATTGTAACCTATGTGATAAGTATTTTTGTGATATTTACTAGAACACTTGACTTTTTTTGGTTAACCTTCGTACAAATTGATAAATAGTTCAGTCTAAATTGATTAGATACTTTAAATTTAACTTGGTATTGAGATTTGTTTTCTCTAATTTTATTTTCTATGTAAGTTTATCGTATTTAATACTTTATTATTATTTACTTTTTGTGGCGACCGCATTTTTGTGTAGGTACAACTAAAGCACACGACCTATTCTAACCTACTTAATTTTAGTTTTAGTTTTTTTTAATTGTTATTTTATTAGAATTGTATGTACTTTGTATATTGTACCTACTTCTATGCTCGTCACAAATAAAACTATTTTCTTTCTTTCTTTTTTTCTTTCTTTCTTGTATAAATAATTAGCAATGAACTTTAACTTTGAAATATAATCAGAATATTAGAGTGTGATTTTACTTACATATTATATTTTATACATAATTTATTTAATCATTTAAGAAATTAAGAGATGTTTTCAAGGTAGATTATTATTTTTATATGTTTTCATGTTAATTTTTTTAAATAATACAGTACACAATAAAAAAAAACAAAGTGTCTTCCCGCCATCTCTGTGCACTAAAGGAAAACATCGTTATGAATTTGGCATGTCCAAAAACTTAAAATTTTAAAGACATTGCTGAATCTACTAACTATCCTCGATGACAGTGTTCTATGACCCTTATTAATCCATTCGTCTTGTTCAAGTGAATGTTCTGCCAAAAGTTTAACAACATAATCAATAAACTTTTTTAACCATAAAATCAAAAGAAGAATTTCTGGCCCTAACATATCAATGTCTCGTATTACTTGATTGAGAGATTCAACGCCCAAAAACTCAAACAGATAACGTTAGTCCTTGAACTCAAGAAATCCAAATGTACAGGGAAACTATGCCCTCTATATAAAGTTATATACATTGTCGTGGACATGCGTATTGGCCGCTATACGAAACGAAGCACAAGTATATTTCACCACAATCGTAAGTGCAAGCCAGTTTGAGCTTTAAATTACTAATGCTAGGGTTCATAACGATTTTGGGAGGGATTCGGGCAAGCGCTCTGTGTTGGGCGGAGGCATCGAGTCGGGGTTGATTCAGTAGGAAACGTGGCGTGCACGGGGTTGTTTCGCGTCGGTGCCCCTTTCGGTATAAAATCACTGATTAAAACCTTCGGAATGATGCACTACCACTTCTGCACTAAAAAAATAGTAAAACTTAAGTGTATTTCTCAATTTAGCATAACCATTTGAGGTAGTTCTCGTTTTCTTTTGAGCTCGTATTACGCCGGCTAGAACGTCGATTTATAAATACGTGTCACGAGAACCCAAAGTATAGACTGATAGTGTTTATTTTCTTGTGCATGTTCAGTGTTGTAAATTTTTAATTTAGTTGAATTATATGCGTGGTCGCGTTTTAATAAGTTTTATGGATGATACTAATGCCCGGGTGCATTTGCAATGGCTGTGATATAAACCTTCATCACTGGGTATAAACTTTTTTGAAATTTCTTTTGCTTAAAACCTTTTTAAGTAATTGGCTAATTAGCAACTAGCTTCTGCTCGCGGCTATGCTCAGATGGTACTTAGATAAAAATGAGCCCCTACGCTATTCCAGGCCCAGAACTATTCAGAGTTTTTTTGGCAAATTGGCTGAACTGTTATAGTAGCATGATTAAAACACAAACATAATATAGTACTTAAGCTTTCAAATTTACAATAATAGCAGGATGTCGCATCTGAGCACGTACAATAGTATTTGCAGACCAAAAACATTTTTGTTTCTTACATTAATATTTTTATTTTTATTTAGATTGTAAATATATTACAAGTAGATGCAAAGGTTTCTATATGGTAGGTGCTTGTCTAAAAGCTTTCACAAAATAGCTTTCGTTTGCTTGTGAAGATTTCAAACTAATTTAAATATTATTTAAAATTCATTTTTGATAACCAACGAACAAAATGTAACATGTCATATTTTTTACATAACAGATTCATTATTTATTCATAGTTAAAAAGCGTGAAGTAATAAGAGACCAAGCCCATTTTCTACGTCATTTAGTTTTATGGAACCATCGCACACCAATTAGTATTGTGAGCAGTCAACCGACCGTAAAAATAGTTCCGTAATTTCACTTACGAGTCCTACATTTTTACAGCTTGGTCATATAAAATCATTGTTTTCACGGCTCAAACGTTTATTTTTAACTAAAAATATTGTAGCAACAAACAATAACATACCCTGGTATCCATAGTCGTGTGCGCACATGAATGAGTTTATCGCTATGGATCCAGTGTTCAAGTTTCGAGCCGAGTTTTTTAATTATAAAAAAAAAACAGATTTAATAATAATAGTTAGACATCTAGATCTCGTTTTTTATGTTTAAGAGTTCTAAGTGTTTTAACTACTTTTTGAGGTAAATTTCTACACAGTAAACAAGGATGCGAAAAAATAAATTAAAATGCATGCAAGCAAAAAAACCTTTACCTTAATCTTTCTGTGTATTGCAAAGAACAATTGCTCTTCGAGTCATAGTCATAGTAATTTTATACCTAAACACATTTAAATGCCGAAGAAAAGAAAAACCATAGTACATGTACACAACCTATCAGATACTATATTATGATACGAATCACACAAAAAGAATTGATTGAGACTTGTTTATCGAATCTTTGAAAATAACATCTTTAGCTTTAATAACAATACCTACAAGAATTTATTTATACGTTGACCTATTTCTCACTCAATCATGAATATGAAAGGAGCGGAATCGATCATTCTTAGGCAGCTTTCTTAGTTCAGAGCTATGATAAATTGTTTCTTGGAACTGGTAATGATATAGGTACTCACAATGTTTGCGATGTGTGTGGATACTCGTAGTCGTAACTATAAAATGGCTTGATGATAAAATCGATACGTGGATGACAACGTTACCTAAACCTATGTCACATTAAGCTTAACAGACTGACAGGAGCGTTGTTATTAGATATTAGAACTAAGAACTAGAATAACATACCTACGTGTATTGACAACTGAATTAAGTTTTCAGTGTGAAACACAAGTAGAATAAATCATAAATTGTAGTTTTGTTTTTCAAAAGCAATGCTTGTTTTTGCATTCCGTAGGCCTCATGCAGTTGACTTGCAGCGAGCTTCACACAAGCATCATGCAAGTGTCAATAAAAAACGTCACGCAAACGTTCAGTCTGTTTTTGACGATTTCAATGAAAAGCTTTCTATTGGATCAAACGTCAAACGAAATGAATGATCTTGTAAAGCTGGCGCGAAGCTCGCTCGTAAGCTTTATAGGCTCTTCTTACATTACGATACTGACAGACGACTAGTATCCTACGCGAGTCTCGAAGTTCTGTATCACCGAGAAGCATCTCACATTTGTATGGTGAATCGCACACTTCCCAACCGGTCATCGCTTAGCCGCTGGGTGAATACGCAACTCGGTTGCAATGCGATTTCAATCAGCAAACTGTCAATAAGCTGTCATGTTCATACAAAACGCGTCAGCTTACGATTAAACCAAGTGAAATCGGTTGCAACCGAAATAAATAATCACCCCTCAAGTATATCTAGTACTGCAAGTACTTTGAGTCTTGCAATACTCCGTGTCAGTCACCTCGCGCGTTGCGTGCGTCTCCTACGAATCTCGGCAAAATGGCGCCGGAACGTCAACACTAAAGTGGATGACTGGAAACAGTCTGCCCGCGAAACGTCAAAAGAAGATGATTTATTTTTTGTTTTCAGTAGCGTAACGTACAAACAAACCTAGAGTATAGCAAACAGGTATTAAATTGGTATAAACGACTATTGTATCGTTTTTTGCAAGTTTATGTAGTTACTATACTTACAAGAAACAATACCTGAGACGCATACCAAGGGGTCATTTATTTGGCGGTAACGATGCCTAGGGTTCACAAAGACGTAAAGTTTTATAACTTTACGTTAACAAATACAGAAGCAAAGAACGCTGAGGAAAACTCATGGTGCGTGCATTGACCGCGTTTGACGCCGGCCAGTCTACCGCAATCTTGGATTGCTGCAATAAATACAAAGACTATTAACGCTAACAGACGCGCCATTCCTTTTTACGCTCATTTGGGCCGCAGGAAAAAGTTCAGACGGCAATTCAGTCGAGTTTTTAGCTGATCGTAAAAACTATAGATGTATCAACTGACTGTATCAACTGAATAATACAGTGGTATATTTTCAAAATACTTTTATTTCATAATACATACATACATATGAAATCACGCCTGTAACCTGTTGAGACCACGTCATATTCCACTTCTATGATCATGGTATAATTATGTAAACAGTTTCAGTAAGTAACTACCAAATGTTCACTCTCTTTGCAAATGCGGCTAAACTGGTCCAGTTTTAGCTTGTTCACTCCCGAATATGATAGAAGGCACGCTGGGTTTCAGACTGGGCTTGTATACAGTGTTACATAATATTATATTTGCAACTTTGGCAATCATAATGGCATTCAAAAGCTATAAATGAAACAAACGACTTCATAACGAATAACGACTTGAATCGAGTACCTATTTAATGGGTACTTTAAACCAATTTCGGTCATAAACATGAAACACACATACTTACCTCTAATAACTACGTAAAAATGCAAATGTTTGTAATTTATAAGCAATTCCTATGATATGAATTTCTTAGATTTTATTCATAGACCTCGACTATTTTACAAGACTCGTGAGTCGTGACGTAGCTGGCTAAGTTGTTCTTAACAGATTAACGAAGTTAAGCACTGTTCCGCGTAGTCATCATTTGGATGGGTGACCGCTAGTGGCAATTTCAACTGAGCGCTTCCGTGTTTCGGAGGGCACGTTAAGCAGTCGGTCCCGGCTTTTTCAAAATTGTTAGGCCACGACGGAGGCCTTCGGGCGGCCTAGAATCATTGTCACCAGAGTTGGCCACGCATACGAACTTACTTACAAGACTAAGGTGGTTCGCCCATTTAAGAAGCACTTAGTGAAGTGACATTATAGAAAAACAGGCACTCAATCTATAGTTCTATTTTTGTTTACCTTGACAATGTAAGTTTTCAGCAAAATTAAATTAAAATTGAACCGGCTAGTAATTTATAGTAACGGTCTTTAGATAGCTCAACTGCCTCATAATTATGTATTATTGATATACCTAATGTAAATAATATATACATATTTTTGTTTTTCTGTAAGTAAATGACCGATGTGGCGCGGCGGGCGTAGGTCCGCCTGCAACGCAAGAGGTTGCGGGCTCGTTTTCCGCCTTGGGACAAATGTTTATATGATCTGCAAATATTTGTTCTGGGTCTTTGTTTTGATGTTGGGTCTTTTAAGACGGGTGAAACACCAAAGGTAAACAAATAGTCTGAAGTTGGAAATATTGATTGGTCTAGTTTGAAGAGACTGGGCTATCTGTGTTTTGTTGTTTGCAGGCAATAAAGCCTTGGCGCCATAGAGCGAATAAGCAAATCGGAAGAGGGGATAGCTACGTGATAACACGTACGTACTCACATGAAATTGGGTCGGCATGAGTGCCGTTACTTTTAACTTGTGTATTTTCATCCCACGGTGTTAAAAGCTCAATTTTAGGTGGTTTTCAAAAAGGGTAAAAGCTTTGTCGGAAGCACTACTTTGTTTTTCTGCAGTAAACATTTTAATAATCATAATAAGATGATATTGTGTTTTTTTGTGATACGATATAATAAACCAGATTAGTAGTGAATATAGATATACAAAAAATAAGTTTCACTCGAATTATTAATTAGATATAAGGTTTATTATTTCTTTGTATATCGGATGCAAAGAAAAATAAAATTTTCGTCAAGAAAAAATTTTCATTATTATTCTTGAATTATTTCGGGAATCAGAACCTTTATTATTTATTAAAATATTCCCTACAAAATAAGGAAAATGGTGTTATGCTTCACAAGTAGGTAAATAATATTTTATGTGCCTAAAAGTTCCGAAATCTCGAGATGTAGTAGCGACAACTGTAATGAATAAAATTCTTATAAAGTTCACTTGATGTGTTTTCAGCTCGTAACAAAGTTATCCCTTTGCAAAAGTTTTCTATTGTGTATTTGAGAGAGGTAGACGTGCTATTGATTTTTTCTTTTCAATCACTTTTTGGTACGATGAAATTTAAAATTTTGGCAGTATTAGGAAGTTTTAATAAATTAAAAGCAGATCATAAAGGTTTTCAATACAAACTTTGGTTATAAACCGAGCAAAATTAGGTAAACAAAATTAAGTAGGTTTTGCTCGACATACAGTAGGTACACATAGTTTTTATCACCGCCGTAAAAATACGTTTATATTTTTTTTATTTTATGATTTATATTTTGCATAACTATTCAGCGGAGTAAGAGATGTCAAATAACAAGTAAACTGTCACTTTACTCGCGAATATTCGGGGAATAGTGCCTATTCGAAATTGGTGGACCCTAAAGTTGCAAACTCGGACAGGAAACGAATTTAACACCATGATGTCCATGTCATGTCTGCCTATCAAAACCCATTTTAGTTTCAGAAAAAAAAACTATTCCACATCACAACAATGTAGGTTTCCTCAATCATTTTACACACGAAACACAAGCCAAGTTCTGTGCATTTCCTAAAAATAAACGAACTATCAAGTTGGTGCGCAATAAAACCTTTTTCCCACGAGACACAGCTTGAGATGTTTTTCTTACTCAAGGTGTTTGAAAGAGGGAAAGCTCGGAAAGAATGAGAGGACTAGTAATTTTTGCCCATGCAACCCAACCTAGCCATAAAAGGCGTAGTGTACAACGTTGATAGAGACGTTTTCTATTCTAGAACACGAATAATACCTTTCTTGTAGGTATGTTGCTTTAAGGGTTATGAAGTCCGACTAAGAACCATAAGGCCTCGTTTGCACTAGCGTATTATTAACTAAAGAAATGTAGTCTTGTCAGTCTATCTGTCCTAGTATGTCATAGCGTCATAAAAATAATATTATTCGGTTATGAACTAAAGTGCAATGTAACGGGTATGGACGATGGTTTCGCGTATTTTCCCTTGTATTTTAAACTTTGAAAATATTGAGTTATCATAAACTTTAATTACTTACTTGCCTTGTTTTAACGTAGGTAATTGAAGAACATTAGCAAATTGTATACTTCTATTGTTTCTAGAATAATGAACATTGGCCATACGCTTACACAACTCGATTGATTTCAAACTAGGAACTAACAACATGTTCAGAAGGCAGTTATCCAACTGAGCTGTTGACAGCTTGGCCACAAAGCATGTTGGCCTAACAGGCTATGTTTTGAGATATTACACACACGGTATATAATTCTACTGGGTTAGCTTTATAGAACACAACAGACTGACTGACTTAACTGTTATGAAGTGATACAATAATAAAATAAAATAAAAGTATGTTTAAAAGCAGAGGTAAGGAAGTAAGTGGACCCCTCGTTGCTTTGTACTCCTATAACAGCGCATGAGATGCAACTAGTCGGTATATTTATAATAGTTATTTATCTTAGTTCCAAAACCTCGATTACTGACAAACGTATTAAAATATAAATTTTTGCACTTAACATAAAAACACAATATAATAAAATAGTGTACCATTTTATAAGCTCAGTGATATCAAATCTAAGCTAAGTGCTGAAAAGTGAAGTGACACTGACTATGAAATATCGATTTTTGACTTTACCGATAATCGTGAATAATGGCAAGGTGAACGAGTCGAAGACGGATGCACCCCCGGGACATGTGCAGTCGACGACACCGCCGACATATTTATACTAGCTGATGCGGCGATATAACACTGTCGATGATAGTCTGCTTTGTTGCTGAACTCGCGTCGTTTCAGGTACGTCACTATTTTATCGATATATCGATAGACTAGTTTCCCCTGCATGGTTTTTAACTTGGTTCACCTACTCCTCGCATTTATCTTGCTCGGTTTATTTTCCCATTTTCGCTATTGTAGTGCAAGATGCGATAAAAAAAACGAATTGTGTGCTTCAATTTGTCTGCTTTTCAGACTTAATTTTACGACAATGTTCTTTTCAAAAGGAACATGCAACAAAGACACAATGACATTGCATAATCGCCGTAAAAAAGACTCTTTTAAAAGTTGACTCTCATTCAAAGGCTTTGTCGCATCATCAAAATAATAGACTGGCCGTTTCACCTCCGGAGTTGGTTACGAAGATAAGAATAAAAAATGGAGGATTACGGTTACATTCCCTTTAAAAGCAGGTTGCTGGCATCAAGAAAACACATAATGTTTCAGCAAGCAAATTCATAAAACGATATGTCTGTGAGTGAAAGACAGTTCTTGGATTTTGTAGTTTTATTATTACTTGATTACTTTAAAACTACCGAATCATTTTACCTTTTTAAGTAAGTTAACTCCTGTGACCGGAGTTTATAGGCCGGAAGGCCTTCATCCCTAACTTAATAAAAACATGATAACAGTCAAAACATTATTTCAAATATTCTGACCTGAAAAAAACACAAAAATAATTTATTTATAAGTTTATGACAGTAAACACGTAGATTTATTTATTTACGAAATATATTTTTCGTTTGAAAAGTCCGTGATAAAAAACTTTGCTCGTCGAATTGTGACGACGCAACGTTGTTTTTCATTAGGAACGAAACCTTTCACGGGTCGGAATTTTCTTTGTGATTTATAAGCCTTTTCTTACGACTTCGTAACGGGAAAACTTTTTGGGTTTTGAAATATGAAATTAGAATTCAACTTGACGGAGCGAAGTAATATGACAAAAAATCACGTGACTACTACTTATATGTATTTAGGTATTATTTAAAACATATTAATTAATTTGTACTTGTCTTTATTTGACGATGTCGAGAACTTTGTCATTTTCTCAATATTTGCTTACTATGACGTGACTTAATAATTTAAACGGGTCTTTGAAGAGAGTTTTCTTTGATCAAGGTACTCATTTTAAATCAAAAGCTTAAGTGGGGTTGACGCGGTACGTTGATCGAGTAGTCTCATGAGAAAACGTATGCAAAATGAAATGCAAAAATAGGCATGGTAAAAAGTATCGGTAAAGAAGACTGGCGAAGTTCTTTAAAGTTGAACCCCAACTATCATAAGCCTCGTTCATGAACGAAATCAACCAAGATTTGTACAACATCACACTGCAAACAAAATGATACTAAAATTTACCCTCTAAAAGTTAGGAATAAAGAGATATAAAAATAATAAAAATGAAGTTAGGTTGAAACGAATTTTTGATTCCTGTATTACGCATCAAAAACAATGATTCTATGAATTGACTCCTAAGACCTCTTCATTAATATATGACTCTAGAGTAGTTAGGTAACCTAAAATGATCACTGTAAGAACAAACACCACGAAATCTCTGCGTACGCGATTGAGCGAAATCGAAGTAAACAAACACAATGCATACAGTCAGTCTGTCTTTGACATTTTGACACATAATTTGACGTTTGAACATTCCATTACTTTCATTTATTTTATAGCTATTTAAAAAAAACCTTTCAAAACGGTGTAATAAATCAACAAGTGTGTGCGTATAATGAAACGTTTCTCATAACAGATAAGTTACACTTTAGTTTTTGCATCTTTTGAAACGTTTTGTTGTCATCTTACACACATTTTTGAAAATAATTTATTTATTTATTTCCAGCTTTAAAAATCACCAGTTTTTAGGATGAAAGTCTGACATTATAAGAATATTCATATATTATGTTTTTCACCGTGAACGGTTTCATAAACTATTGGGTCGACTTTCGCCCACTTCTTTACTCATTTTGGTTAATTTGCGTTTTTTTTTTATAGTGGTAACCAAGCGTATGGCCCACTTAATGGTCAGCGGATACCGTAGCCTACGCATGCTTTTACAAGAGGAAAAAAAACATTGCACCTTACCTTATGTATTACTTATAACTACATTAGTTGTAGTATTTATACCTTTGCCAATATCAAGTTTTAAAGTACATTTATTCAAACCCCTTAAAAGACGCACTACTATAAAAGTTGTTAGCGCTTTTTCAAGCGTCTCCTCTATTTAATGAAGCCTGTAATGACTCTCCGTGAGTCAACTGCGAACAACTTGAGGGACAGTCCAAAGAGAGCAATTTTTTTCCGTCGCCTATCCGTCGAGAGGTTAAAATAAGTAGAAGTGATTATAGCGCTGCAACGATATTTTTGCAGCTTTCCGGGATCATTTCGCATTACGGAAATTTTTTGTCAGATAAAATAAAAAATAAGTATACTAGATTTCTTTCAGCAAAATAACTTGGTCGAAAATAAGGACGTTGAAAACGAGCGTGATGATTATTTATGAACCATGCTCTAAAGGAATTTTAATAAACCTCTCTATACGAAATGGAGTAGAAAAATGATGTTGGTTGCCGGGTCTCCGTCTTAATTTTTGATTCACGACATCACACAATTTATCATTTTCGTAACTGGATGAGTGGCGTATTGCTTTCAAGGGTCATTCACTGGAATATTTCAAACCTTTCTGGTGTTTCGACCAAAACGCGGATGGGATCTCATAATTCATTTGAAGGGTAACCGAACAATAAATCCATTGACTTTATGTAGCATTGTGTATCTTTACATAGTAAAAACAAGTTACTTCACGCCGTCTGTCTCTTTGTATGTACGTATAAATATTTTAAACGACGCAACGGATTTTAATGCGTTTTTCATCAATAGATAGAGTGAATCAAAAGAAAGGTTTATACGTAAAGTTAAGGCAGGTGTTCGACCGCGTCGGCGAAAAAACGGCACCCGTGCGAAGCTAGGGCGGGTCGGTAGTATACTTTTTTTTTATACGACTGAAGTGGCAAGCAAGCGTACGGCCCACAAGATGGTAAGCGGTTACCGCAGCCTATAGACGCTTGCAATACCAGAGGTATCACTCGCGGGTGGCCACCTTGAGGCATAGATTGAAAGCCTCATGTGCCAGTAATTTCACCGGAAACCATACCCTTCACACCGGAACACAGCAATGGGAGCATTACTGCTTTGCGGCAGAAATAGGTATGGTAATAGGTTTAAACTACAAAACAAAATAGAACATGTTGTTCACATAAATTAATGCAATTGGCAAGAAAAATGCTAGCAACTGGAGTACTTAAGGCGTAACTGGATTAGTAATTATATATATATAATAATTTATTTATATTTTTTTTTATATTTTATATTTTTATATTATCTGTGTTTATAAAGAAGCGTGCTCGTAAGATCTCGGTTATATCAGTATTAAAACATCAAACCTTCATGAACTTTGTCACAAGATTTGAACACTCATACGAGCTTGGGCACTTTTTTTTAGAAAGTGTTTTTATATCTCTAAAACTATATTATAAGCCTTCTTGCTAGCCGTATATGCGTCGTAAAGAAACTCCTGGGAATCATCGTCGAAAACAAACCGTATAACGGTGTCCTCGGAACTTCCTGCTTAATTAAATGAGTATGTTTATGCGTAGACAGGCGTATTGTTTGCTTATTAAGAGAAATTAGTCCAACTTTACAATATATTGTTACAGTAGACAAAGGATGACACGTCATTAGGATAAAACGAAGGCCTTGCCAACAACAGGCAATTGTGTATGCTGGACTAACAATTTAATCTATATGGTAATTTTGTTACATCGTCTCTATGTATCAAACATTTTCATCAGATTTTTATTCTTAGGCGTAAGATAGTTGAAGCACAAAATCAGTCAATTATTATAACAAACGAGAGTTTAAAAACTTTTATATTTCAGCTAGAATTTACGAAAATATTCTCGAATTTCAGGAAATATTCTGACAAGTACAATGTGAAACGCAGATCGTTACCGTGTTGAGAAACGGGCGTGAATCCTTTTCCTTGATATTCATTCCCTCGAAGGCGCTTTAAACGCGATGAAGCAAAAACCCCCAAGGACTATGGAATACACCGAGTAAAAACTTTCAGGTCAAACATAGTAGTCTTGAAATATTCAAGATAGGGTCGCAAGCACGCATGTCAGCCAGTAATTTAGACGTGGGTTGGACATGAACACGCAACGATGGCCAAAATATGTATAAATGAACCGTTTTAGTGTCATACTATTTTTTAATGTTTTATTTTAGCCTTATCTGTCTGATAGTGTTTAATAAAAGTTATTTGTTTAAAAAAACAATATACATTTTATTCATTATTTAAAAATTATATATGTGAACTCTATGTACAGCGTAAAAAAACATAGCAGTATCATCTATAATAGTCAATCGTAAGGCATTTGTCTCCACTTTTTTTTTTTCACGCAGACAGGTAGAAACTTCTCGATACGTCCTCAGTCCAATAAGCTTACCTTGAACAAAATATAGCTATTCATTTTCCTGTTATGACGTTATATGCGGCTTCAGAAATGTGGAAGAAAATCTTCTTTATTGGTGTAAGAAATCCATTCCAGATGAATATCCTTTTATCACTGTTTTTCTTTGCTAAGCTTCCTCTTCCTTTAATTTGTTTGCGCCGTGGAAGATGAAGTGGCATATATTATAGTTGATTTGCTCAGTTTCAAGTCAAAAGGCTGTACAGTATGTGTTACTCCAGTTCATAATTGTGAGCTACAAACAAGTCTTGACAAACGTAGCGTGAAGTACTTCTCTACAAGGCGGAGTGATGTAAAAAGCTACGTTCTTGAGAGTGGTTAAGAGATTTTAGTAACGACTTTTTTGTTTAAACAAACACACGCCTAAACATAGGTTTAGCAATAGTTTTGTTAAATAACAACGTAGTATTTGTCCCGTGAACTGCATGCAGTGCGTCTGAACGTTAGACATCTAGTGTGAGCAACAAGGGTAACCAACTTGCACCTAGAAGCTGTGTAAATCATCTTCATTGGATGATAAATGCCTTGTTACCTAAACATAACACTAACATAAAACTATAGTAGTTATACATATATTTACATTTATATATTTCTTTGAACAGTTTATTGTAACAGTGTCAAAAATGTTGTCTATTCTATAACTTTGATGTTTTCGGCTTGGTATAAATAAACAATTGTGTTTGATACATTTTCACGTAAATCATAATGCATTGTTTTCCCAGTTCAACTTTATTCATAACACACTTTACCTGCGTGAAACTGAGGCAACTGCTGGCTGAACATTTCTACTTATGTTTGCAGAGATAGGTACACGAGATTCTCTCAATAATAAATGTTCTTGAAGCAATTTTAGAAAGCTTATTCTCTAGGAATACCTTAAAATAATGCAAACAGTTTTTGCATGCAAGTAGTATAAAACTAAAAAAAGAACAGGTGTTTTTAGCAAGAGCTGCAATTTCGTGGTTGTGCAAACCAATTAGTATTTTGTACACAATGGTCATTGAATGTATTTTTGTATGAGAATTCTACATTTCGCGTAAAATGTGTATATTATGAGAATTCTGAATGATCTTATTCTCAAGTCTTTTAAACACACACATATTTCTAATTAATCTTCGCATGGTCTAGCTAGAGCTACACCATGCGTCTAACCATGCCATGCGTATTACTCTCGTTAAAAGATTATTTAGAAATAGTAATATTTCTTTTTTGACAAAAAGCAGATAAACACTGTCGTTCATAATGATTTATCTCCAAAGTTACATCAACAGTAATACAGTCTGTATTAAAATTCAATACGTAACGTCTTCATGATTTCACAAGGACAAAGGAACATTTTCAATCTTCTTTTTTATTTCTCAGCATTTTTATGAACAGTAAACGCGTAGAACGCCGTTTCGGATGACCTTTTTAACAGACATTTTACGAGATACTGATGAATACTGTCGTAGGGATACAGTGGGGAAACTGGTAACCGGACTGTAAGTTCACCGAATCCAACTCATGTTCACTTGAACAAGAACTGTCAGCCAAAACTAATATTACTCTCGTTAGAAACTTTGGATTGGTCCGCCAAACTTTTACTTACCACTCTGTCAACTCTACAAAACAAGGCCCTAATCGTGTTTTTTTACATGTTTTTGTATTCGACATGTTTTCCAGGAATTATGTCTTTTAAAACGATGCGAACAAAGCACTTTATTTTATTTCTTTGAATCAGTTCAATTCACTATCAGTCGATATTCTGAATATACTTTGGTTATTTTGAAATCAATATACACTACAGTAATCATTTATCCATTCCATTCCATTCATTCTAATAGTTCATTCGTACTTGTACTGGCAACTTTATTTTAGAACTAGCTGTTGCTCGCGACTGATGGCGTGGAACTCGGGAACTGTACTTTTTTCCGGGATAAAAAATAACTTATGTCCTATTTTTGGTCATTATCTATCTATGTTTTAAATTTCAACCTAATCGGTTTTGTGGTTTTTGAGTTACAGAGGAACAAACATCCAAACATTCAAACTTTCGCATTTTTATTAGTGTGATCATGTGTGATGATGTTATTACTCTATAAGTAATATACATATAATAAATTTTATCGAAATAAGTTCAGTACTTTTTAATAAATTATAAAAACTTAATATATTTTATCACCATAGTCTGACAACTTTTTTTTTTGTTTTAAGTCGGTTTTTGTTTTTTTCTACAAATTAATTTTCGGACAACCTGACGATGTCGACAAACCAACAGATACCCAAGAGATGTTCGATTAGCTAGTCAGAATGTAGGTCATCTATATCTTGGTCATTATTCTGATATATCCGTTGTCTGCTGACCCTTCGCTTGCGGCTTGAGCTTTGACGTAAATTGGGTCATGTGAAAACTTTTGCTTGTCCACATTATAAGATAAAATATTTTTTTACACTAGAACGTAACGGCGACCACTGGTATTGTATTGGTGTCTTTCAATTCAAATGTCACGGGTTCGGTCCCGAGCGTGCACCAGTATTTATACTCAATTTATGTGCGCAGTGTAAACGCTAAAGAAAAACAACGGCAATAAACCAACATGTCCAAGAGCTAAAGTTCGAGTAACAATAATTCATTGTGTCATCCACTAATCCGCACCACCTAAATAAAATTGAATAACTACTAAATAAATAAATAAATACTTACCCTCGTTTAAAATAGGCCATTGTCCCAGCAACATTAAAAAGGTGGTCATGACGTAACAAAATCATCTGTCAGAGTCGTTTGCAACAACACTGAAAGTCACTTACGCTTTAATAAACTGTAAACCTATATAGTTTGAATGCAAATTCGAATAGTATCGCCGTTTTGTCTGCTCAATAGAGTTTTTACTGGCTTAAGTTTTCTCGCATATGCAAATCCATGCAATGCATGCATTTTAATGTTGACTTTATTTATGCAGAGTTTTTAATCTGATCTTACAAAATGCAACTTTTACAATAAAGTCTTTATTACAAATTGGTAAAATTGCTGCAGCTTGTTTACTGATTCAAATATTCAGTTTCATGTGGTTTTTTTTATTAATAAAATAAAGATCTTACATTGGTGTTGTGCACTTGTTCAGTTGATAAACGTAAGTAATTAATTTTGTAAAATATAGAACTTGCTTGCATCAAGAAAAAAATCAAGTATAAAGGCATCTTTTTCAATAAATTCTATGTGCAAAAAACTATATCAATTAGGACCTTTAGAAAAAAGGGGCCTTACAAATAAAAAGTGATGAAAATAGTGACATAAAAATAAACAAACATTATTATACGAGGATATGGTATATAATATTATTTAAAAATACGCTCCTTTCACTAATACTAATTTTGGATAGGCATGTTTAAAAAATATATATTTCTTGGTTACCTAATTACAGACAAAAGTTTAAATAATTTTCTCTTGTGAAAGGCATTTTTTAAATAAGCAATTTAATTTTCATAAAACCCTGAAACAACTAAAATTGGCCTGGCAACACAAGTTTATAAACAAATTCATGACACGCACATCACACACAGAACTGTTTCTCATAAAATAATTACTGTTGTCACATGGAATGGTTGCTTCCATGAATAATTAAGTAAGCAAACACCCAGAACTCACCCTTTCGGGAGTCTCAGAAAGTCAAGGTTAAAAAATTGGACTATTTAATTTAAAATATTTTATTTTATACTATGAATAAACTCAAATGAAAAGGAAGTAGGTACATGATAAAAGTTTTTACAACTCAGTCTAACTCCATAATATTTTTGAACCAAAAGCGAATGTGTACACCATATACGAGATATTGCTGAATAAGCCTTTTCCTCCTTGTACTGCGTGACCTTATTTTTGGACACTCTGTGTACACGAGAAAGGGAATATTTACACCATCTAAGTGAATAGCAAACAGAGTAGGTACTCGAATAAGTTTCAAGGATGCCTAAAAGGTGGGTTTAGTAACACTTAATTCGAAGCGTGGAGTAACATTTTAATTTCAATAAGCTTGGTAGTGTAGTGTTCATTGCTATGAAACGATTTTGTGGAATGATATGAAGTCTATTTTATTGATACTCTATCATAATCATCATTATTTGACTACATTTTCGCTGACACTACTTATTTCAAAATTTTGGTTAACCCTCCCAATCATCACCTGTCCTATTTTTGTTCAACTCTTCATTTCAGTTTTATGAAACTAGCATGACTAAGACACAAGCAGAGTTAAGACAAATAAGCCACAAACCGCATAAACAAAGAATTGAAGTGATTTCCGTGCATGTCGAGTCGAGCTAGGCTAGTATGAGCACCGTAGGTAAACTTTTCTCTCTAGGAAGAGTAGACAAAACTGACATTTCATCTAGTACCCATAATACAGCTCTGTTTAACAGCAGCTTACCTTGCGGCAAAATGATACTGTGTGGATGGTTCAGCATTATTTATTTATTTATTTCTGCAATTAAAACTATTGCCTGAGCACTGCTTATTTGTAGGTAATGGTCGGATAAATTATAATGATAAGCCACTATCAGGCGACTTAAGAAATCCGTAAGCAGAATTGTCAATTGAGCTGAGAAAATGTAACGACATTTAAATATCCGAAAAAAATCACACATCGTTCAACATAACTTTACTCACGTTTATCTGTTTGGTGACTTGTCAATATTCATATTCAAACAATTTATTTGATGCAAAAACCACGTTAGACACAGAAATTTTCAGTAACCAAACCAATAACCGCAAACAAGTCAAACAAACAAGGATTTCCGATTTCCCGTAATAAATGGATGAATTGAGAGTCAATCGGGCACGCAGTGAATCTACCTCAACACAAAAGCGTCAGTGGATCACGGTAAACATAAAATACGCGTTTCAAAAGGAAAATTGATATCGGCTTCAACTCTTTGACATGTTGATACTTTATAGAAGCTCCTACTTATACTTATATAGAAAATACTTGTAACTTATGTTTCAAAAATTTTTGGTGCTAATATAAAATTTTCTGTCAAATGAAGTGCTCCAGTTTGTTTTGAAATGAAAACTACTAGTTATTATCTTTCGGATGGAAAAAAATATTTATTTTTCTTAGACGTTTCTAAAAAAATATTTATTTTTCTTAGAAACGTCTAAGAAAAATAAATATTTTTTTCCATCCGAAAGATAATAACTAGTAGTTTTCATTTCAAAACAAACTGGAGCACTTCATTTGACAGAAAATTTTATATTAGCACCAAAAATTTTTGAAACATAAGTTACAAGTATTTTCTATATAAGTATAAGTAGGAGCTTCTATAAAGTATCAACATGTCAAAGAGTTGAAGCCGATATCAATTTTCCTTGTATTTTATTTTTTTATCTAATCAGCCGTTGCTGATTAGATAAAAAAATACAAAATTATAAATAAAAGAACTGCTATGCTCAGCGATGGGTAAAGTCTGGTTGGTTAATTATGATTGTAAGTAGTATAAACCATAAACCGACCAAACTGCTGCAAATCGCTCATTATCTGCGCAATTTTCCTTAGCAAATTCAAACTTTTATCGGTTAATATTTCAAACTTGAGCAATCTATTACATCGATATTAACGTGACCAACTTCACATCTAAGCTATAAATATAATATAATCAGAGATAATATAATAATTAGAGCCTTTTTCGGAGACAAAAAATGAATAAAATATATTGTGTACAAAATTTTAGGAACCAAATTACTAGCGTCCATAGATCCTATAAAAGTATGTCGCGTGTTATCATACGGTCATCACTGTACTTGTCTGAGTCGTCATAGATTGCAGTCGATTTGATAGCATTGGAAACTTATGCTAACAGTGATCCCATTTCGGATAAACAACAGAGCTTCGCAAATCGTAAGTATGTTGCTAATGTAAGTTGTTGCCTTGTTTTCGCCATCGAAGTAAGTTGAATGTTATCCTTGTTTTTCCTATTTGATGTAAAAATGTTAGTTATGTGCTTGAAAGTGATGTATTTATTTTCAGAATTGGTGCGGAGTGGTTTTTTGTATACAATATAGATACATAATGTAAAGTAATATAGATAATTATTTTGGATTGTCAAGTGATATCTAATTTCTTCTCTCTGTCTATCGACGCATCGGATGTTATCAAATAAATTTTATGAACCATTTTAAATATATAATTTTAAGGGGTACCATGTAAATTATTTATTTAACTAAGTGAGAAAATTAAAAGCTACCCTTACAAAATAATTGAAGGCAATTTCAAACCAACTCCACTGTCGAATTCAAATTCATTCTTGTAAAATAGCTCGGGGCACAATTTTGAATATTCAAACTCAGGCTGAACTTGGTGCTGTTTATAGTCATAACTGTCTATAAAACCTCTTCGTATTTCACAATCACCATCTAAGCTCAATACTCTATTTCAGCAAACATAAATAGATACTGCTCCTATTTTCAGTGTACATTTATATTCTCGCGAAATGTTGGTATTTCCTTATTGAATGAAAATTCTAACTCACAATAACCATACCGAACAAAACTAAAACATACCGACAACTTTCTTGGGAAAACAACTATATATCAACTTCAACTATATAGTTATCTAACACGTATCAGCCCTGCGATTGTCTAGAGGCGCAATGGACGGTTCATCAAAAAATGTTTTTGAATGATGGGATCATACATAGAGGTAATCATTTTATTAGAGATGTGGTATAATATCATGCTATATTGAGGTAGAGATACTTTTGGGGTCGTTACCAACCTGTCAAAAAGATCAAAGGGTTTATTTGGCCTAAGTTTCAAAATGTACAATTAAATAATGGTTTCTTATTGTATTTAACAAAGTATGAGATCAAATCTTTGTATTGACGAAATAACAAAATTTCAAAATGATTTTTAAAATAAAAATGTGTCCTAGTGGTTGCTTGTATTGTCACAGTCTTTTTACAAACGCCATATACGCATCATGCTATGAAACCTATAACTCATTTTGTCTCTACAATATAGTGGCATCGAAAATAAATGAACAGTGAACGTAAAATTGGGGCTTGTGGAACATAACTCAAATGAACGAATCGTGTATTGTGATGCCGCTCTACTTGCCTCCGTTATCAGGGACGCAGATTTGGCTTGATTTGATATATGAAAATGGCATAAGGGCGATTATCCACCGAAGTGGAGTGGAGCCAAGTTAACTAATACAATCGTATCATAATTCTACGAAATTGACATGGACGGGCGCACTTCTGATATTGCCTCACAGAGGAGCAAAACTACTCCTCTGTGAGGCACCCTTAATAGCTCTAACCTCTAACTTCTATCAAGTAAAGTTACTGAGCGAAAGAGACTCCTTCTAGGAAGAATATAATTTTGCTACACAGAACAAATATAAAATTAACAATACAAATAAAAACTAAATTATCGAGACAAAAAAAGGCAGCCACTCAGCATTTGCTACCGATTGACATGTATCTGAAGCGCTGGTTTTTAGTGGAGCCTGCAAGTAGCAGCAGCAGTGACTGCGGCACAAGACACCCGTACATTTTGTAACAATTTGCATCATTTCGTTACCAGTGACAGAATGAATATAAAAAAGGTAGAGTGTAAATTCAGCTGAACATGAAGACATATATGTCGATGGTTAACTATTTAGAACTGAAACTGGATGTCGTGAGTATAAATCTAGTTGTGTAATGGGTATTTTTTCAAAAAAATTTGCGCGCATTACAGTGATCTTTGAAAGTTATGAAATCATAGTGAAAAAACTAGCCTGGTCAAGAACTAAACGTATTACAATCAATTCTCTCGTTCAAGCATAGTATATTGTCTCAGTTGTGAAATTACTAGAACTGATCATGATGGTGATAGGTTTAGTCCTGTCCAATATTAAATTGAACTAAAAACCCGAATTCGGAACGTGTTCGAGTTCAAAGCAAAAATGTATTACTGTTTGAAACTGTACGCTGTAAGGGCTTGACCTCGAGTATTTTCCTTGCAAACTTAGAAAAGCCTGATAAAACGAAGCCTACGTCAAAGTTTTATATATTTTTATGGCCGACCATTTGTTAGGGCTCAACTGATTTCTTGCCCCGCCAGAAGCCTAACGTGGGGTACGTTAGGCTTCTGGCCTTAGGTATTAGGGTTCTTCTGGGTCTTAGGTATTACCTCACGATAGATTCTGAATTTTGCCTGTAGGATGTTAGTTATTTTTGATTTACTAAATATTAGATGAAAAAATGATTAAATGCGAATATACATAATTATAGTCATACACAATACTAGCTATTGCCTGTGGCTTAGCTTGCGTATATAAAATTCACTATTTTGGTATATAATCTTACATACCCTATCTTTTCAGAATTATATTTCATCAGCCGATGTAGTTTTAAAACGATCCTTTGACCAGCTATTTCCCTCTTGTCTGTGAATTATTATTGGGAAAATTTATAAGAGGCATTTTTAGAAAGTCTAATGTGATTATGTCTTACTTATGTAGATTTCCAAGCAATGCCGCTTCCGATTTGCAGCTTTTTCGTCGATGACCGCAAGCCATTTGTATGAATGTGTGGAACCCATTCTAAGTTATGTAGCTTACATAGCTTAGAATGCTAGCAGTCGTGAGTGGCCGTACACAAATTCAACAGGAAACCCAACCTAACATAACGTTTTAACCGCGATAAATAAAAGCCATCGTAACATTGACGTACGATCAATTGAAATCCCAAGGGAAATCAGGATAAAAGCGCCTTCTAATTAGCCAAATCTAACGCGCGGCTATAGTATTTTTATTTTAATGAATTAGCTCACAAAGGCACCCTACGTTGTTTGCATTTGCATATTAATTTACATAAATATCTAAAAAGGTTCCCTGTTGTTATTTGCAACTAATTCATAAATATCTTGTATGTCAAACATAATTAGGAGTTATTAACAGCATTTACTCGTACGTATGTAACTTAGCTTCGTAGATGTGGTATTCAAATTAATATTATAATTACTGTTATTTTGTGTCTTGTGGATAAATGTGTGTGACAACACGCGGTTAATTAATTGCACGATTATTATGTCTGTAAAAGGTAATGCTCAAGGGTCGATGGAATCTCGTACCATGCTGCATCAATGTTCACTCACATTTCGCTATATGTATTACTGTTGCACAGCTAAACTCGAGCAGTGGTATCGCTGTTTTGGTTTTAGAGCGGAGGTCTGCTACAAGCATAAAACACATAGACATACGATATATCACAACATGTTGTCTAGCAACATGTTCATTGAATAGATACTTTTCAGTAGAATCGCCAAAAAAATCGAATACTTAGACAGAATCGGAATTAAAAAAGTACGTAGGTACAATTATTGTATTACTTACATTATAACCTATTCAGTCTCTTCAGCTCGTATCGTATTTCATAATCTTTATCGTCGAAGGGGAAGCAAAGAGGATTCATTTTTACCGCTCAGAGTCTTTTATGGCTCTCTAAAGATTCGCACCAAAGTATTTTTAGCTTGTAGGGCAGTATAATTACATCTCTGGTTTTCTTATTACGAGGCTTCCCAATTATTTATTATATTCAATTGCAGTGCTTTATTTCTATGAATGCTACTACTTGCTATGAGTACAAACACACAATTTTGGTTACACTTACAACAAGCAAGTTTGCTTACAAATGCATAAATTACCTCGTTGATGCTTGCATGTAAGTAAGCAGAAGGTACTCGGTTGCTTGCGCGCTGTCATGTGCCATGGAAATGCAGCTTTATTTACAGTTATAATTATACAAAACCCAAAGGCTAAGAGGTATTTGAGCTTCATTTTATAAATAGATTATCTCTTGAATAATCTCTTTTGACCTGTTTAAAAGTACAATGGTATCTGATTTAAAAAATACTCTCACAATATTATGAACTAAAGTTACGGTTATTTAGAAGACCTTTTTTTATCTATGTATTTCAGCTACATGAGTTATTTTACTGCAGATATGATTCGCAAAGCTTTTTTAAAGGTAAATTATGTAGATTACAGTAAGGTTTTAAATGAATAGTGTAGTTTTGGTTAGGCTGGCGTAAGGTTGTAAAACACATTTTAAAAACTGTAATTTTTTGTACTTATTATGTACAGAAAACCATTATACTATAATACTACCATAGTTTGAAATGTATTAGCGGAATCAGTAAATATAGGTTTTTGGCATAAATTACAACAACATTTTTATTTTGAATACCAACTTTTCAAATGTAAAAACGAAAAAAAAGGTAAGAAAATTATGTGAACATCTGATACTTCATAAATAATATAATAGGACATATCTGACTGTTCTTGAATCATATTTTTGTTACATGCTTTTTACAAACTCAAATGCTTCATGGTTCTATTGCTTATTATCGCTCAAAGCTTGACATTACATGTACAGAATTTGTGCTGTGCAAGCTGTATTTTATTGCCCCAGTCGTATTTGTCTCGACACTTTAGTGTTTGGTATTGCGAGCGAACTAAATAAGTTTTGGCACAGTTCTCATCGAAATTGCCATCGTAATGTACACTTGCGCAAAACATTTTTTTTTATGGGAAGAACGCAAAAACAGACCGTAAGTTAATAATAACAGCTCATAGCTAAACTACCAGAGGGATGTTTGATTCAGCTATCTTATAATTAGTTGGTAAAGTAAACCACATGGCGGTGTAAGACCTTTAAATTATTTTGTTATTACTCGTATTAAAATTATCCCATGTTCCAGTCACTTGTAAAACCAAAGTATACTTTACGTTTACGTAGGTATAAAGTAAATGATGCACTCATTTCAGTACATATTTTTGTTGTCTAAACGAACTATATTTACACAAATATATATATATTTTTCAAATATGATAAACTATAATTTACAGTTGTATAACCAGGATTCTTACTCTACGCTATTTTTATACCAATAGCGCTGAAAAAGTTGTGGCACAAAATAAAAAACTTTTAGCTTAGTTTTTTGATCAGTCAGTAGTCAAGAAAACTAGTATTTGTAAGTTACAACGTGTGCTCAATTATTTTCTAGAAGATACAGGTTTACTATTTTGACTAATATTTATTCGATTAATTTTTATCGTTACAATAGCCAAACCCTATACGATTTAGTCAAAAACAGCTTGATTTGTGCCTGCTGAGACACTTGGTTATGACTCCACGCAAGACTTTCTCGGTATCGTAATTAAACACCTATTATACTTACACAATATTTAATGAAGTTCATAAATTAATAGGAATTTTGTGTTCTACTTCAATTAATAATTAATTAGTTAATTTTGTGCGTATCGATTTGAATAAATTTTCAGGATACGCGCGAAGTAATTAGGATAAAAGTAGGCTGTACAAGAATAGTCTATGCTTGTAAAATAAACCATAAACCTTTTCCGTGACGTTGCGAGCACTCTCACCGTGTAAAAGGCGCAGTAATTATTACAATTTCTTGTTTCCGCTGTCATATTTCTTCAACTTCGCCACTTTGAGTAACTTTCCGCTACCTGGTTATGGTCCTCTCTTAGAATAATTGCTTTGAGTTGAGCCGGAGTTTTTTTGTTGGACTTGTTGGTCTTTTTAACGTACTTTTGTTTGTCGTCAGAGTAATCGTGCAGCAATTGCAATGTAATTTTTAAATTATGTCAGACTAGCTGCTACCCGTGCATACACTCGCAGGGATAAAAAATTCTTTAAGTTTCAACCCAGGTCATAATCTATCCAAATTTCATTGCATCGTAACAAATATATAAACACCAAAATATACACAAACAGATGTTCTAGTTACCATTACGTTTTAATTCAAAGCAGATTTTTATTCAAAATCAATTAACGGTAATGGTTATTAAATTTATTAGCGCGGTATGCTATCAGCAAACTTTATTATTTAACATGTAACACCACTGAAACCAGTGACCACCACCAGACAGTGGGCAAAACCACATAGACCACTGTTTAATGAATCACTTAGATTTAATTACGACCAGCAATATTCAATTAGGATTTAGCTACAATATTCTTGCTTAACTACGAGTAAATTTAGAATTGATTCAGTTAAAACAATGAACATTGTCCATGTTTTTGGTTATGCTTTCATAAATAATGGGTCATTTTCTCGCTAAAATATAGAAAAAAAGCTTATTTTCGCTAAAAAATAAAGTTAATATAAAATAATAATATTATCCATAGTTAAAAACTCAATTAATGGAGTGAGTTATCTTCTGGGAATAACAAGAGCTTTCCATCATCATCATCATGACAGCCTTCTAGTGTTCCCACTGTTGGGACACTGGCCAACTCTTGGGCGAAAGTGAGGTTTTCTATCATATACTAATATTATGCTCCCGTGCTTTGGAAGGCACGTTAAGCAGTCGGTCTCGGCTTTTTCAAAGTTGTTAGACCATTACAAAGGCCTTTGGGCGGCCTAGAAACTCTGTCACCAGAGTTGGCCACTGCCTCATACAAATTTACTTTTACATTTTACAGGGGAAACATATTGTGTATTTTTGAATTATTGTTTTTTTTTTCACCATTATAATGCCACATTATCCCTGAGTAACATAAGCTATATGATGTCCACCCGTGCGTAGCCGGGACTGGCCACCAGTCTAAACTATCTAAACTAATGTGTCTGTGGAGTTTGTCATCGTTTTTATTCATAAACCATTGACCAAGAAATGACAAGGAAGACCGCTAAAATGACGGATAGCGAGCCGCTAAAATTACGGATTCTGTTATGAAAGAGTGTAAAGCTTACTAGACCGCAAAATTAGTACCAATATTCCGAACTCAGTTACAGTAGAGGCATCAACGTGTCAGTTTTAATTTACTTGCAATACTGCCGAGCGGAAAAATCGATGAAAGACTGATGATTTTCCATCTCACTTGCGTAAACATTCTGGTAAACTAAATTTGCCACAACACAAATTTATGGATGCTAAATTATTTCCGGACCTATGTGTATGTGTGTGGTTGTTACTTTTTTACTTTTTTACGCTCAAATGATATAATATTGACTGTTAAATTTGGATAACATTTTGACATCAAGATTTCACTCTGAATTAAACAAAGCCTATTTTTTGTTAAAAAACCAAATGCTCCCGTGGGATGACAAAAATTGTTTAACTGTAGGTAACACCGTGCGGCGCAGCTAGTTTTATTATGTTTGAAAATATCAGAAATCTGGCAAATTAACTGATGATATTTAAAAAAAAACCGACTAATAACAGCAAATTGTTCATATGGGTAATGGACCTTCTTACATTATACTACGCGTTTATAATGTTGGATTTCTAATAGTTAGTCCTGCGAACACTTAGGCTGTGGAATGATCTCCCTGCTGAGGTTTTCTCTGGAGTTTTTTAAAGGGTCTGCAAAGCGCGAGTGATTCCTCTGGTATTGCAAGTGTTCATATGCTACGATAACCGCTTAACATCAAGCAGCCGTATGCTTGCTTGCCACCTAGGTGGTATTAAAAAAAAATAGTCTTTTGAAAAATGAAATTCCAGACAGCAGGTCTATAAATATTGAGTTTATCTTTTACTTACCAATGACCGAAAATACTTAGTGCGACTCTCTCTACCCACAATACGATTTGGATGTGCTCAGTCGAAAGTAATTTGATTTCTATTACCAGGATGGTACGATAAAGCCAATTTGTGGATTGTAAGATACTAAACCAATCAGACAGCGGGATTTTAGTATGCTACAACTGACTATGTATTCTTTTTATAGTTAGCTAACGTTCACTAACATCATTTTAATTACATTCCTCACTTACAAATATTCTATATCTATGAGTAGTAGAGGTTATTGTGATAGAGCTCGTTCAGAAAAGAACTACCACTATACCTACTTTTGCCGCCAAGCAGTAATGCACGCATTGCTGTGTTCCGGTACGAAGGGTATGTTTTCCGGTGAAATTGCAGGTACATGAGAATATATCTACGTTTCGTCTTAGGGTGACAATGCGCAAGTAATATTTCTGATGTTGCGAGCGTACATAGGCTACGGTAACCACTTACCATCAAGAAGGCTGTTGAAAGATGTAAAAACACTCACGCATTTAAATTGCAGAACGTAATAATTATAACATGCATTTATTATTTCAGTTCATGGTCTTTTATTTCACTTTACTTTTGATATTCATAATTTTGTAGCTGAAATGCAAGCAAGTTACAGACAAACTACGAATTATTAAATTATACTGACAGATTTTACCTTTACTTGGCTACAACATTAGATAAAAAATCAGCAAGCTTAAAAAAACGAATTCACCTCACGACTCTAACAAAAACCTTTGATGAATGATGAGACTTTGCCCATAAAATGCCCAAAAAAATCGAATCGTTCGTCAACTCAAACCATGAATTTTGTCTGAACTGGTGTAAGTTGACGAATCGTAAAACAAATATTATTTTCGTTCTGCATTGTTTGGTAAATTCTTTGGGATCTCCGGTTTGATCGAAATTAACAGAATATGTAATATTGCTAACGGTTTTTATTAATTCAGTTGGTACATAAAAAAAATGCATAGCAAATAGTACAAGCTGCTTAGCTTGAAGCTAGATGGCGCTGTGTAAAAATGTCAGATAATATTGATATATCATTTCTAACGTTTCTAATATCCTTCAAGTTATCTAACCTCCTTCAAAATATATATTTTAAAATGCCTTCTAAGCGATCAAAAGTGTAAAATTTCATCAAGACTAATTAAAATATTCATAGAATCCGCTAACTAATTCTGTAAGACGGTTTCAATGCATTTTAATATCTTCCTCCGTCGCCTTACCTCTCTGAAAATAACCTTATTGTTGTTATGTATATTTCTTATGCACATTTTGTTAGTGTAAATTGTACTTTAAATTGCAAAACAGTTCTGATTTAGAAAGATTTTCTATACTTTTTTTTTTCTTGTGTTAGCTTATTGACCTATAAGGTACCGATCATGTAAGTAACACGATTGCAATGTATTGCCAATTTTTTATAGCTTACTGTCAAAACTATTCAATCTAGAAATAGCCTAAAATGCAAGCTATTACATGATTATTTACTTACAGAACCTATTTCATGATCGCTACAAACTATGTTATAAGCGCTATTTAAATTAACATATTGTATAAAATTAGTCTATTACTTAAAGAGAAAAAGTTTAAAGTAGTTAAAAAAACCCATTTAACAAACAAACACAGTCGTATTGTATTTATTGTTCATAGTACTACAACATCTACGTACACCTAACCCTTAAATCAAACCCATACCTCTCGCACTTTAGTTTAATGGCCAACAACGCAACCAAAGCAGTCAAATACTAATAATAATAAAAAAATATCGAGCACTATGGCGTGTACATTTAAATAGCGTAAGATTATATTCCATCCAACTCTACAATTCTCACTCGCGCTCACTCACCTTATAAACCTGATTAGTCAATCTTTTTTCATCTGTCTTCTCAATCTTCATCACTTCGTATTTTTCACTCCACAAACACTGTTGGTTTGCTAGGGAAACATGACTGTGCAAAGATACAATACACTTATAGTTCGGCAACTTGTATCTTAGGGAAACATGGCCCACAAGTTTAAGTTTAAGTCTAACAATCTGCAAATTAATTGTTCAAACAAAAATGTCTTACTGAGTCTGTATACCGGGATCAGTAAAGTAACAGCGCAATGAAACTAAATTTACGTAAGCTTTAATAGGCCATTTGTTTTCATTGCTTTAAAGTCAGTTTTCTAAGTGCGATTATGGTATGCGCTGAATTGTAATGTTTCACTTTTGAATTTTCATAAAGTTGAGAGACTCGTTACGCCTACATTGTTTTACTTAGTACCCCATCAACAGCAAATGTACAATAATACAACCCAAATTTGTTATGATAAATTAGTAGAGCTCTTTGAAATGAAGTTGTCTTCATAATGTACTCCTAAAAATATTTCTGGCATCAAAATATAAACTGTTAAAAATGGCTAATGATCAAGGAAATTTAAATAAATAGCGGCTTAATATATTTAATACCATGCTCGTTTTTCAAGAAAATTGTCCAGTTAAATTAAGTTAAAAGAGTGCTAATAAAAATAATCTCTCTCCTTAGATGATTCTTGGTACCTACTAAAATTAGATCTCTCTTTATGGCACTTTACTGACGAGTCTCTTCCCAAAGCAATTACGATTTTACGTTTGAGAATGTCGTAAGACACTGATCATCAATATAACGCCCCGTATTGGGTTCAAAGGTAACAATGGGCTGTCAGATATATTTTGGGCGAAATAAAATATTTAACACAGCAAACTAATATATCATTTCAAGTAAGTACATACTTACAAGTTAGTGCCTGAGTCCATTTTTTAACTTTTCATCCAGTTGATTGCACTGGGCGTTTTTATGTTTAACCTTGGAAAGTACGCTACAACTACTTTGTATTATTAAAAAAAATGTAACTAAAACACAGCAACATTCATTTGCAATCGATTTAAAAGTTGGTTAGTTATTTTCAGATTTTTACGTACGAGTATATTGCGAATTGTTAGTTTACCGAGCCTACACATTTTAATGACTCCTAATTCATAATTTATTTTGTTTGTAAATCTAAGTACATAGAGCTGGTTACAATGCTGACTTAAAATGACTAATCTGCATGTTTGTCATTATAAAAGTTAACCGCAGATTTTTCTCGTTCACTTATGTATCAAGAGTTTATCTTCGTCATTAAATAAAGTTACGGCGGTGCTACAGTAATTTATTAAGGTTGCAATTTTATAGCTTCAACCAAGCTTTACCTGGTTCTTCAGTGACATTAATGGTTTGTTTTGCTTTCTGGCATGCTTGTTTCAGAATAAAGAGAACCGTGATTTTTTTCTTATATGATAAGTAGGTATTATTAAAAATTCTAATCTGAAGTATATTTGATTAGTTTAATTAGATAACTGTTTTTAAACAACGATGCGGGCTTACAACTATAAAGATTAGAAATGACTATCAAAAAAGCATGTGCGAGATGTATTTTTAACGTGCTTTTAGATTAAAAATATTGTGTAATAGTATTGCCGTTTTATTATTATAGAAATGCGTTTCACCATAAATATGGTGAGTGGTGATACAACACTCCCCTTATGTTTTACCAGGCGTTAAATTTCACGCTCTTTCAATTACCATACTGAAAACTGGAGCTCAGAGCATAAATCACATAAAAAAACATAAGAAAAGGTACTCCTCCATCATGGAAGAAAAACTGGTAGGTACCATGACTTGTAATTTTTTTTATATTTTAATAAATAAATCATTCGCTCATTTATGGAATAGCGGATAGCTAACAAGACACAACTTGTCACATCATTATATATATATATTTTATATAAAATTTGAACGTAGATAATTTTTTGCTCCTTAAATTATGGGTATGGTCAGTCAATCACTATTTATAGTATTTTTGAAAATTGAACTACATTAAATTTCTAGACCACAAATTACTAAAAATGAGGACAGTGTTTTCCTTTTTTTACATTGACATTCGCGTGTCTGTACCAAATAACCGATATTCTGAATGATAAGAGTTGTCCTTTTGTTTTAAAGAAAGAAAAAAGTGGTTTATACTCAAGCTTCGAACAGAAATCTTACACATGCAATATTCTTTAGTACTGCAAGGCCATCATACCTCAAGCTTACTGACTGACAGTACTGACTTACAGGTGTCTGAAAAAAAACTGTGTTTTCAATTTTAAGTCCAGATAGAACGATAGGCAGACGATATCGCAAAAGTCGCAGGCTGAACCTGGATAAAACTCTAGTACAAGACTGAAAGGAATGGCCCTTACAAGGGAGCCAGCCTTAATACCCAGCAGTGGATGAAGTCTGGCCGTGGATGATGATAATGATCATTGTTTTTTCTTAGATTTAAGACAAATAATTGTTCAATCACCCTTTTTTTACTAGAGCAGTGAACCATATAGGATCGCTTCTCTAGATAGGTCATAAGGCGGCACGTGTGGTGCTACGCGCATACTATAGATAGGGTGATCGGAAAGAAAGTGGGGACTTGGCAACGAGTCAACGCTGCTGTGGCCGCGGAGGAGTACTTCTGTTCCCGTGACCGCGACATAAGCGTCCCGCAGAACATCTTGAGGTTTTTAGTCAGTAAGAGTCTGATATAACTGTCCGTCAATCCGAGGGCGGGGGAAGGCGATTCCTATCTATGAAGCATTTTCCTCAAGTAAAAAAAAAGGCCTGTTTTCAACGATTTTTTTCAATTCCGTCAGATGTCAGTGTAGCGCCTACAAAAATTAGGTATTCCCGAGAACTGCATAGTTTTTAGTGCACACTTTTTTTAATATAAATTAATTATTGTTATTGGTTTTCTTGTAATTTATTATTTCTGTTCTATTGTAGTAGAGCTCAAATTTTTAAACTTGCAGAGTTCAGCAAACGGTATAAGATTATTACATAGTCTGTACCGTACTAAGTTTATAATATTTGTATCTCGTCCCCAAAGGCCGCAAGTTAACTAGTTTGCTCTTGGATAGCCCCGTTTTCATTGTTTTGCTTAATGAGGTAATTGAATCGTCTCTCGCTGTATTTTGGAGCACTTTTAATATTTCATGTAACTAGCCTAAAAATAGAGAGAAATTTATTAAGTTGCTCAATATTTTAGTATTTAGCTTATGATGTTGTAACCTTACCTGTTTTAGCTGCATATTTCTTTAAAAAAAACTCAGATCTATTATATGAAACTCCTTATGAATTAATATAGTAAATTTAATACTAAATTAAAAATGTATAAATATATACTACAAATAGTATAAATAAATACTTAATTGAGAATTTATTTTATAATACATTACACGAACTTCAGAACTAATATTCTCTGCATAACAAAAGATGAAAGTAATATGTTTTCAACTTAAGTACATATCACATTTAAATTTAATTAAAATATGACCTCTTTCAAAACTTTGTCGTCGTGTCTAACATTGACTCAAAATTTAGACAATCATGCCCTTTGTAGAAGTATTTTGACCTACACAATTCAAAAATGAATAATAGAGCCAGTCAACCAGCTAGAGAGGTTAATTGGCTACCTTTTTAACAAAAAGGGCTTGACTACATACCTTTATTCAAAGTTGGGTCCTATTTTTCCCAAAAAAGAAACAAGAGGTCAGCTAAATTACATTCTGCTTACATGTAAGGGTATGTATGGCAAGGACGTTAGTCCTTCTAAATACAACGTCAATAAACTAGAGGCGCCACAATGTTTTTCGACAATGATGAACGCACATTAAAACGAAAGTAAATAAATATTGAACAAAGTCACTTGAAACTAAACACGGTACACTAAATTTTAATTAAGAGACTGTTTCGCTGAAATTATAACATCACATATAACATCATCAATTCAACTATTTAGATATTTATATTCTATTGCTACTAGTTTCACGTAGGTGTTTGTAATGATAATTAAATCGTGTGATTTTTTATATTTTTGTTCTTACGCATACGCCAGTTCTACTTAATGTGCCATAAAACGACGCGTTATATGGAGCACGGAGTGATCGTTCACGATTATGCTAATTTTAAAACGTTGTTAATGTGGAATGTCAAAGTTGAGGATAAAAGGGTTGAACTATGAAAATTATGGCAGATCATTTTAATTCAGACTTTATACGTTTGATATGGTGAATAAATATTTATATAAAAACGTAATCTCATCGAATGAGGGTTCTAGATAATATGATGGAAATACGAGATGCAACCAATGCAATATTCATGTTTTCTTGTGACTGTACCTGCCACCTTTATGAGTGTTTTGTAAGGTCAATAATCTAGGTACCAACTGTAACGTACAAATATTCAAATTGAGAACACACTGCGCAAAAATAATAATAACAAAACAAAATTGGAAAACATTGAAAACGTTTTATGCCAAGCTTATTTCGAATTCCCGAAAGTGGATGTGTAATATTGTTCATATCGTAACATTATATTAAGGCGACATGCGGCGTCACGCGGATTAAGCAAAAGTTTCCTTGGAACGGTGACCAGCATGTATAAAAGAGTTCTATTCAATAAAATCACAAGAATATGATTAAGCTGATACTTCTTATAAGCTAAGTGAATTTACGGCAGTTCCACGAGCCTCAGTTTAGAAGAATCTTGCTTCAAATACAGTTGAGTCTTAGCTTTATTTTTTATAATCAAGAAGCTCAAGTGTGGTATTAAACAAACTAGGTAAAGCTCATGCTAAAAAAATAGCCCGGATGGATTCGTTTTTACCGCTTACATCACATAATATAACTAGGTTACAAATTCTGACCCCGCCTTATTTATAGGAGCTTTTACAAGCTAGCGTAATAAAAGAGACAATCATTAGGTATTTAGGTCAAACGTTGGGTTCAATGGATAACATCATTATGACGGTAACCGCTTTTTAAGGAGCTCAAGCTTTACACGCATGTTTTCATATTTTGCTGTCTTTCAGTTTTCCCGTAATACCAATCTTTAGTATGAACGTAAATAATAATATAAGAAGGCTGGTTATGATGATGATGATTATGATTTTAATCATCAATAAGAAGATGGCTGAAAATAGTGAAGAGGATCACCATATAAATGAAATGATATGCTTTACATAGTTTATTTGAATACCACCTATGTATTTGCTTGGTATAAACTCTATTTATTCCTAAAAAAACTTTTGGTAGGCCTCTTCAGCAAGAATCCGTTTGTTGTTTCTCAGTTTTTTTTCGAGACTAGGTGATTGCGATTTCACTCACGTTATTTTCTTCGCAATTTATTCAAATTTTCTCACCATTTAAACTCCCAAAAATATTCTAAAACCAAAATTAGTCAAATCAGTCTAACCGTTCTCGTGTTTTAGCGTGACTAACGAACAGCAATTTATTTAAATTTAAAAGCGACTGTCACTAAATCAATTAAGGACTCTAGATTCATGCTTATGTTGTATCCAGAATACGAGCCTTAGTTTGTGTTATTATTATTATTATCATTTATTATACAACTGAAGTGGCAACCAAGCGTACGGCACACAAGATGGTAAGCGGGTACCACAGCCTATGGACGCTTGCAATAGCAGAGGTATCACTCGCGGGTTGCCACCTTGAGGCTAAGATCGAAAGCCTCATGTGCCAGTAATTTCACCGGAAACCATACCCTTCACACCGGAACACAGCAATGCGAGCATTACTGCTTGGCGGCAGAAATAGGTATGGTGGTAGCCCTTCCCCAAAAGAGCTCTATCACAGAGAACTCTACTACTCTTAAGCTACTACTCTACTACTCTTACTACTACTCTTAATCTAAACATTCCCCTGTACTATTTATAATGAACAGTGAATACCGTCGAAAGGCAGCTGCATTCATGATCGCAGAGTCAAACTTCCTCGTATATAGTTGAGAAGTTATAGGTTCTAATAAACAGCTGATTCAAACGCATTTAGCATTTAAGATTACCTGGTTTCTATAGAACAGGTTTTGCTTCGTTTGGGGGTAGATAACGCTAGTTAAGAATGTCCGCCAACATTTATTTTTATTTCTTTACATTAATAAATAATTATGCTAATGGTGTTTGTTTCCTCAAATTTCCTCAGTGTTATGTATTCTTGGACTTTAAGAAAGTCCAGATTCTTGGGTCTGATCAGTGACACGTACAAACATTATATTATCTCTGAGACACTCACATTTTGCACAATAATAAGCAAGTAAGTTTGTTTGAGTCAGTGGCCAACTCTAGTGACGCAGTTAATAGGGCGCCCGAAGGCTGAAAAAAAATATAGATATACTTTAGTTCACATCGCCATTCGAGAACCCAATGATAGTGAGTATAAATCGAGAAAATGATTAGGATCGTCTGGTTATAGAGTAACCTGGTTGTTCGATCAACGACTGTGACTGAGCTAGAAAACTTGCTAAAGTTTTATTCCTACAACTTTATGTGTTCCTGAGATATGTATTTCAAACTTTTAGTTGGTGTCAAGTGTGCGCAAATCTTGTGTGTAAGACTGTTTAAGGCGGTTTGCCCGTCTAAAACGTACCAAGTGACGTGACGACTGACAAAGTAAGTACTATGTAATTCCGTATGAGTCAGTGGCCAACTCTGGTGATGGAGTTAAAAGACCGCCAGAAGGCTCAAAGGGAAATCTACTTAATAAAAAACCAAATATATAAATAAACGAGCTGACCCGCGTGGTTTTACCTGCAGTTTTTCTGATTTGTATGCTTTCCTACAGGCACAGTCAATTTTCTCGTGATAAAAAATTATCTATGTATTATTCCGACCGATGTGGCGCAGCGGGCGCTGGTCCGCCTGCGACGCAGAGGTTGCGGGTTCGATTACCGCCTCGGAACAAATGTTTGTACGATCTACAAATATTTGTTCCGGGTGTTCTGGGTATTTTCTATATATAATAAAAAATATCTATCTATATATTGTTTTGTATTAAATATATATCAGTCATCTAGTACCCATAATACAGCTCTGTTTAACAGCAGCTTACTTTGGGGCTAGATGATGCTATGGGGATTGCATTATTGATTATTTATTTATTTATTCCATAGCATAAAGCATTCTAACTTTTATTACAATCGGTTCAGTCGTCGCGGAGATACGTGATAACAAACATTCACACACAGACTTTCGCATTTTAGGAAATTACATTCAAACCAATTTTTGACGCAAAGCAGCAATGCTTTAATATTTCGGGTTGAAGGGTAAGTGCGACAAAATAACAGGCACATGAGACTTTCATCTTTATACCGTATGGAGATGGGCGCAATGCAGTGCCACGTGTGACGCTGCGCACTCTGCGCAGTGCAAACCAGACATAAACCAAAACGTTATCGACATGTTAACGTTTAGCGCTATAAGCCCGTAGGAAATATAGTTTATCAGCTGACCTCATTACTCACAACGGTTAAGTTAGCAAACTGTTATTGCCGATATTATGCGGATTTGATGATATCTAAATATTTATCTTCAAACATAAACTTGGTTAAGAGTTTCACAAGCTTCATATAATTTTCGTACAGTTTTGAATCACTTCTGCAATTGACAGCTATTAAACCAGAAGGATTTTGTACTTGTTAAACAGAAGCGACTGGCTTCTTTTATTTTATAGCTTTTGTAGTTGAGGTCTAAACCATTTTTCCAATTTCAAGTCATGCAAATCCTTAAGACATTCCACAAAAAACGCCCCCCAATAGATTGCAAGAATATTTACAGTAACGTTTACAATCGTTGTTTCTGACATGAGAAAATAAAGATTGTTCAAGTATTACTAACCGGATTACTCTGAGAAACAATTGTTTTGAATTGAGTTTTGAAACTCTTCAACATATTTTTTATACAAAAATACAGCCACGGGTGTAATGAACACAATTAAATACAAATAATAATATATGTTATTCAAGGATAATGGAGCATTCTAATGGTAGTACAATTTTTGAAATCGTAACAGTAGTTATTGAGTTTCTTGGTTTTAGTCTATTTAATAAACCAAATTCTTTGTTGCAGTCATATTTGTTTATCTATCATAATTATAAAGAGAGAAAAGATTTTTATATGGATAAGTTCCGAAAAAACTGAACCATACTATCTAAACTTTAAAATATAGATATACAATAACCTAAAAATAGAACATAGGCTACTTTTAATCCTGAAAAAAACGTGGTTTATGTGTTCCACGCAAACGAAGTCACGGGTAACAGCTATTAAAACATAAAGTTTACGCAAAATATATCTATACTATACATAAAACCATTGCGTTACAAACAGACAATCAACGCACAGCCAAAACGAAAACCCTAGACTCCTGAAACTTACACGGCATGTTCATCATAATTACATTTATGTGTACACAAAATATTAACATAATTATCATGAACCAGTTGAGCCATAGATCTTTTTTTATATATTTTTGAATAAATAACGAGATCCAAACTTGAAAATTCATGATTTCAACATCAAAGTACGGGCATAAAAGGTAAAATCTTTCACCCTACTAATTTTTTAAACGGCTCATAATCCTACTTAGCATCTACAACAAGTCGTAAACCTTTGCAAAAGATTTTCACTTTTTCACTTAAGATCAACTTAATAACCACCGTATAATAAAGCTGCTCAAAGTTTAAGACTCGAAGTGCCCAGAATTCTAAACGAGTTTTAACTGACAAGGAGAAGATATTGTGGTTCACTTTAAAAAATAACTTTTGCTATTTTTCACATTTAGCAAATATAGTTTTTCTTCATAATTCACTTCGTGTCACTATATTTTTCTTGGTCAATATGCTTAGAGCAGCGGGTCTATTCTTGTGGTCCAAAGCCATAAATATTCAGTTTTCGTGGTTCAGTGTTTTTGAATGCTTTGAACTTAATTTTGTCACCGACGTAAAGTTGAACTTAGTTTGTCGCTTTTATGACTAGATCCTGGTGTCTTCTGATTTTTTGATTAAAGTAATCCTGGGGAACTCTCAGGCCACGAGTCTCACGCGTACCATTACGATTTGCGTATACATATACATTTTTTACACCAAATTTTTGGCTTTGGTGTTCAAGCTAGATAATTTTTGTTCATGCAACAAAGGCACTAGAGCACTACTATAGAATATTTTAATAAACTCGTAAAGTAAGTAAGTAGGTTTGTATGAGTCAGTGGCCAACTCGTACAATAAACCAGACAAAGCCCATAAAACACAGACAAATACTAACGTTGAGTAGGGAGCTAATATGGTAAATGTAAAGAACTGAAATTTTCATGCAGTATTCCGTGTGCATTACTAAAGGAATTCCCGAAATTGAACTCATAAAAGACACACAAGCAGAAAGAAGTTGAATAAAAAATCAACTTAATAATGTGACGCAATAACTTTCTTGTTTGACGTTATCAATTATTATGTGTGGTATTATGTGTGTTATGTTACCAGCATAAAACCCATTTCGATACAATAAATAATTATAGTCACTAATGAACGATAGCACCACGGTGTTTTCAAACCATCCGATACGATATAATCTGTCATCTACAATTTACCCAAACACGACAGTGTATAATACTATTATTATAAATGCGAAAATCGTACGTGTGTGTGTTTGTTACTATATTATCTCCGTGTCGACTTTACCGATTGTGATAAAAATTAAGATGGTTTAAGTTTTGGAATAACACTTATGCTACTTTTTATCCCGGAAAAACTGACTGTTCCTGTAGGAAAGCATCATCATCATCATCATGACAGCCTTCTAATGTTCCCACTGCTGGAACACTGGCCTACTCTCGGGTGAGAGTGATTGGGTCTTAATCCACCACGCGGACCCAATGCGTATTGGTGAATGGCACATGTCTTTCGAATTTTTAGTTCTTGGACATGCTGGTTTCCTCACGATGTTTTCCTTCACCGTATGAGAGCACTGGCATTGTACCACTTAAGTGGCAACCAAGCATACGACCACTTGATGGTAAGCGGTCACCGTAGCCTATGTAGTACACTTGCCACGTCAGAGATATCACTTGCGCTTTGCCATACCCTGAGACGTAGATCTAAAGTTTATGTGCCTGTAACTTCACCGGAAACCATACTCTTTAAACTAGAACACATCAATGCCAACATTGCTGCTTGAACTTTAACATTACATCTATTAGTTTGTGCCATCTACCACGCTCTTGCTATAAAAATATAGTTCGTATGAGTCAGTGTTGTCAAATAATTATAATAGTTTGAATACGGTAGTCATTAGCAGGTTCATGGTATTTCAAACTCTGGAAAAGCAACCAATTGTAATGTTAATTGATAGATTCAAGATAATTGATAGATTCAGGCGTTACTTTGCGGAAATCCATTACAAGATAAAAAACGCTCACAAGATACAAGCCACAGCTCAAAAAGCACTTTGGCCCCAGCGCTCGACGGAGCAACACGTCTGGCGGAGAACAAGTCGATGGTCCTGAAGATGTCCCGTGGAGGGATGAAACACGTGTCGATATTTTTCTTTTGAGGTTAACTGTGGTAACTGTGTGACCTCATTAGTTATAAGGTTAAGCGGAATAGTACTAGAGTTTTTTTGTCTGTTTTTTAAATTGTAATGTTTCACTACTTTTCCAAAACTCTCCGGAAAACTTTATTGAAAACCGCTCACCCAGACAAAATGAAAAGTAATTTGGTTAATCAATTTTCATTTGCCGTTCATTGTGTGCAACTCGATTCCCTTCGTAATGGAACAATGTTGGTTGTTTTACGAATTTTCTCCACTTGTCTGTTTTACCGACCACCCGTAATTTGCATATTTCTCTTCTGCCCTACGCAAAAAGCTTTCATTTCATTTTTACATTTGCACCAGTCTTAGCTAAAATATCCAAGATCTGAGATGATCTGAATTGAATTGAAGTGCTACAGTAAAACATTCTATATACCTTAAATTAACATTTTTACATTCGAAATACTAAAGAAAGTGTTATTAACAAAAATCAAAACCATTTTCGTACCAGTTTATTGCAATGACAGCCGTCTTTTTTATTATTTTGTCTTTTTAGCACGACGTCAAAGCGCCGTTATAACGCTGCGCTATTTTACGGCTTTAACTACAGTTAAAGACTTTAACTAGACAAAAGACAAGTCTAGGCTAATGCCACACCATAGCGCATCTCTATAGCAAATGATACTATACTTTACTAGTGGGACAAAAAAGTTTAAACAGTTTTATGACGTCACAGTCATATAGAACTAATGGGACTCTTTACGACAAGACCTTTAGTATTTGCAAAAAACAAGCAATATTATAAATATGAATTCAATTTCTGTAGATAAAAAATACGTAACAACAAGGCAGGAAGTATATTGATTCACACTTCGATTCATACATTATTCATCATGACAGCCGTCTAATGTTCCCACTGCTGGGACTCTGGCCTACTCTCAAGCGAGAGCGATTAAGTCTTAATCCACCACGCGGACCCAATGCGGATTAGTGGATGGCACATGTTTTTGTTTTCTGACATGTCGGTTTCCTCATGATGTTTTCCTTCACCGTATGAGAGCACTGGCATTGCGCACATAAATTTTTCGTAGCGAAAAATCCATTGGTGCACGACCGGATTCGAACTCACGACCTTAGGATCGGAAGGCGGGGGGTTACTTCCACTAGACCACCACTGCTCTTACATTTTTAATGACGTATAACTCGTACATTTGCAGAGGGCGCTGCTTTCGAGTTAACATCAGCTCCGCGAAAAATATTTATTAAAATTCGTAATAAACTCAAAACCAATCCAAAAATACGTCTCAAGTTAAGTAACCAGTCGAAGTTTCATCACAAGTGTTATCTAGTGGAAAATATACGAAGTTTAGTCAAAAACGTAAATAAAAGATCTCCGCTTCAAAATTATTTTGTAACGAATCTATGCAACGCAACGGAAAGAATTTTGATATAGGTGAATACTGTTCATAAAGTGGAAAAAGTGACGCTATCCTGTGCTGTGATTAACCAAACATCGCAATTTCCGTGAAAAATATAATAAAACTAAATAAACTCATATCTTAAAACTATTAAAAGTAAAAAGTGGCGGTGAAACGAAATAAGTGTGACTCATACAAGACTCTTGCTAACAAACTTTGCAACCACACAGAAAAATTGAGAGAAGCTATCCATAAAATTCGTCGTTACTAGTAATATCCAGCCGGTGTAGTGGGCGGACACCCAACTTTATGTTGCCATGAGAACCGTGACGAAGACACCGAGTTCGAATCGATGCGCGGGTGAGTTTTTGTGGTCTGAGATCTAGTACAATAAATTAAAACTGAACAAGTGCTGCACTCTAGCTCCCAGAAAAAAAATATCTAACACCTTTTCGATATACATTAATAGAGGGCGGTAGCGGTGTCGTATCTTACAACAAATACCGAAAAACGTCTGGATATTACACTAGAGAGCGTGCGTAGAGCAAAAAAATATGAGTGACCAAAATATGATAGAAATGTTCAGTTTACTACGATCACAAATAAAGGAAGACAACCAACAAAGTCTCAGGAAGGCAGAAGAAAACATTACAGAAACAATCAACAAAAACTTCAATGAAAAATTTTGTAAAGTTGAAGAAGAGATAATAAAAATACAAAACACTCAAGAAGAACACGAAAAACGATTGGATGATTTTGATAAGAAACTTAGACAGATAAATATAATCCTATTTGGTTTTATGGAAGTGGAAAAAAGCTACCAAGAGTTGGAAGAGCTTGCTTTAAAAATTATTAATACAAAACTAGAAATTGAATGCAATAGAACTGAAATTGAATTTATCGGACGAATGGGTAAGAAAAATGAGAAACCTAGACCAATTCGACTGATACTTACAACATACGGAAAAAAAATTGCCATATTACAAAGGAAGAAAGTGTTAGAAGGATCGAGTACCTATATCAAGGAAGATTACCCACCTAAAATCTTAGAAATTAGAAAATCTCTACTTCTCGAATTAAATGAGCTGCGTGATAATGGAGTTCAAGCCATACTAAAATACGACAAAATTGTCATAATAAAAGGAAATACTCTAGAGAAACCCAGTAACAAAAGGACTTTCTCAAACAGTCCTGATAAAATTGAAGACAATATACCAACTAACACCCAGTCCACTCAGGCATCAAAGAAAACCAAAACTTCTGAAACTAGCAGCAGGCCTAAATCTCAGAAGCCGATACAAGGATCAAGCCAGTCCATAACATCTTTTTTATCAAGGACATCACATGCCGAAACAAAGGAAACCTTAAGACAATCGAACCTATAGCAATTACAGCATCAACTAATTGGTACGCCATCTACATACAAAGGAAATAAGCACAAACAATATTACGTGAAGCAAACAACAAATCATCAGGAGCTGATAGTTGACGGTGACAACTCAAGCCAACGACACTCCAAACAAAATAAACAACAGGAAAATACGAACAACACTAATCTTCCAATCCGGTTGGTCACCGTGGAAGATTATGACCAAAACCCTCCAAAGAAAAACATTTTTAATGAAAAATACAAGGAATCAACTAAACATAACTAACTACGCCAAAAAAAGGAAAAAAAAAAGCAACAGAACTAAACAAAATATAGATAATAATAATTGTTTTGGAGGAGGCCTTCACCTGCGAAGGGGTTCTTACAGAAAACATACAATTAATAGATGAACAGTTAGCTTCAGAAAAAAAGTGTTTAAGAAAAAAAAAATGTTTAAGTAACATAAAAAAATGAAAAGTAGAAGTAAAGCTAACTTTAATTTTATTTTAATATTAATATTATAATTTAAGTTTTTTTTTTTTTGTGAATGTAAGAAATAAAAGGCTTTTTATTTTTATTTTATTTTATTTATAACTCGTACATTTATGTTATTGATAATATAGTGATGTGTTGCAACAAGACACTATTTTATTTTGATAACGATTTAAGGTTGAATTGGTAAAGTTGTCTGCTTAATGATTGTTACTTTTTATATATATATTTTCCTACTGCTGAGCAAAGGTCTCTCCCAGGTTTTTCCACTTGCCCTGTCCTTATATCCTTGGTAGTCTAACCTTCCCAAAATATGGCTAGCTTACATTATGCACTTATATACTTGCATGTAAAAGTTTATGCTTTTATTTATTTTTATAGCGTAAATTCCTCACCTAAAATCGTGACGTCATTTTACTGTTAGCTTATACCGCTCTCTCTCGTACACGTATTTTACTAAATTAGTCCTAAATAAAAACTATTTCCTTAGAACAGTGGGCTATTAATAAATTGTTTACAAACGCGGATATTCCTGCTAAAAGGTTTCTCAAGAAAGCTGGTTTTGAAATCAGATCCGGGTTGAATACTAGAAGCACTTTCCGTTAATATGTATGGTTTTGGATTTTCTTTTAATACACTGTTACTGTAGTCTGAGTTTATTTGTGATTTTAGAGAAAAATGTAAAAACATTTTTGAAATGTTCTGTTACAGTAAGTAAACATTTTCAGCAATATTACCATGCGTGGAACGTAAATATTTGCAGAAAGCTTTATTTTGTAATGATTAACAGTGAAGTAAATATTACGGTACATACTCGAATAAACCTGCATTAAATTAAATTATATTTCAGAATATTCAAATATACTATCTTTGACGCTTATTTAGTATTCTAGAACCATAAATAGGTACGACTAATAACTAAATTTCGATGTATATAAATCTATTAGTGCATGACTGGGTTTGAATTCACGGCCTTAGCAGTTAGGATCAAAACGCGGCTACTACCACCGACCCGTGCTCTTACCGGCAAACTGATTTGGATTAAACTTCAAGTTTTGATAGTTCCGGACCCGAAATAGCATCAGGTACAGGTTATTTTATATTTCGATAGCTCACGAGCAAAGTTGCGGACAGACTTTGAATTAAAATAAATTACAGATGCAAAACTATTTATAAGCTTAAATAAGTCTAAAAAAGACGACTTTTTAAAATGTAAATTTAAAACCGTTATTATCTTCGAGCTCACCGACCGCCCGCGCCCTGCGAAATGATATGGGCGTTTTCTGGTCACGCACGCGAAATACTACGACCGCAAAAATGGACTGTATCTCATAAATAGAAAAAGCTATTTTCGTTTCCCTCTATTAGTAGGCCAATGACCTTGACCTGGTATTTATTGGTGAAAAAGCACAACGGAAAATAGTGATTTACTACATTTCTAATTTCATTAGTGTCTGTATTTGAAAAATACTTAAGCATTTTTTGGTGTTAGCGAATGATAATGTGAGTCCTATTCAAAAAGTTCAACATTATCTCACTTCTAAACATCTTGGTCTTGTTATAAGCGAGAGCGCTTCCGCGCTTCAGAGAGCACGGTAAGCATTTGGGCCCTGCTTTTTAAAAGTTTTTAGGCCATGACAAAAACCTTCGGATACTATATTAACTTCGTCAAAGTTGAACACTGACTCATACGACCTTACTTACTTCAGTCTTGTAATAATGAGAAATGTTTTAACTTAAGTTGTTCCTATTATACGAAATATTTTTTAAGTAAATGTTATTAAGTTCATGGATAAATGTAATATTCAGACTTCAGACTCAGAAAAGACATCAAACAATGTCATTCTTTCTTTATTCTTTATTGTAGGTACACAAATAATACATTAAATTTTTATATAGAAAATACATATACAAAGGCGAGCTTAACCCTAAAAAGAGTTTTCTTCCAGCAAACCATTGAGGCTAGAGAGAGGTGATTATAGTGGTAGGTACGTGTACAGAAAATAGAGATAATTATATACCATAAATAAATCAGATTAAAATTAAATACTTACTAATAAACTTACATAAACATACATAAGATATGCCTACAATATTATAATATACTTACATAAACTACTTTTACTATTACTTACTGCTCATATAGTAAACATACATATTATACAAAGGTAAAATTTACATAGACATATAGTGCCTTTCTACTTTACCTTTGAAAATATTGAGGGATGAACTGGAACAAATAGTGTGTGGAAGGGCATTCCATAACCTGACAGCGTGAACTGTAAAGGAGTCCCCGAAACGACTGGAAGAATGTACAGGAGTTTTAAGACGAAGAGACTTAGTAGATCTGCAAGGCTCACCACGTGAAACAAGAAATTCAAAGCGCTCACGGAGATAAGAGGGAGAAAGAGGATTAAACAGGACTTTATAAAGGAAGGTAAGAACATGCAGATCTCGACGACGACGAATGGGAAGCCATTTAAGTTGAGATCGAAACTCCGAAACATGATCAAATTTACGCAATCCATAAATGAAGCGGATACATAGGTTTTGGAGTCGTTCAAGTTTATTAAGAAGGTCCTCCGTCGCATCAAGGAAACAGACATCGGCGTAGTCGAGAAGAGGTAACATCAGGGTTTGAGCAAGAGTAACTTTAGTTTCATATGGAAGACATTTTTGAAGACGCTTGAGGGACTGAAACGTATAATTATATGTCATTAGATATTTGTTAAAACTGAAGACCGACAGTGGCAGTATCGTTTCGTCAAAGCCAGAGATTTTAAGAGAGCTCGAGAAGTTCTATGGACAATTGTATACCTCATCGCAAAACCCTGCTCCTAGCACGTCTAGCGATGCCAGAGCCCGTTTGACTCGACACTACACCGAAGACATCCCGGACGTCAGCCTGTACGAGATTCGGACTGCATTAAAACAGCTTAAGAACAACAAGGCACCAGGGGAGGACGGAATAACGACTGAGCTTTTGAAAGCGGGTGGAACACCGGTACTTAAGGTCCTTCAAAAGCTCTTCAATTCCGTTATCCTTGAAGGTACAACGCCAGAGGCGTGGAACAGAAGCGTAGTGGTACTGTTCTTTAAGAAAGGTGACAACACCCTATTGAAGAATTATAGACCCATTTCGCTTCTGAGCCACGTTTATAAGCTGTTTTCTAGAGTAGTAACCAATCGTCTCGCTCGTAGGTTTGACGACTTCCAGCCTCCCGAACAAGCCGGGTTCCGAAAAGGCTTTAGTACTATAGACCACATCCATACGCTACGGCAGATTATACAGAAGACCGAAGAGTATAATCGGCCGCTGTGTCTAGCGTATGTGGATTACGAAAAAGCCTTTGATTCTGTCGAAACCTGGGCAGTGTTGCGGTCTTTGCAGCGATGCCAAATTGATTATAGGTATATCGAAGTGTTGAAGAATCTGTATAGTAAGGCCACCATGTCTATCCGTCTTCAGGATCAGAACACGAACTCTATCCAATTGCAAAAGGGGGTGAGACAGGGAGACGTTATTTCTCCGAAACTGTTCACCTCTGCATTGGAAGATGTTTTTTAAGCTTCTGCACTGGAACGGGTATGGCATCAACATCAATGGCGAACACATCACTCACCTTCGATTTGCCGATGATAACAACATCAACATCATGGCGGAGTCGCTGGAAGACCTTGGCACTATGCTCAGAGACCTCAATACCGTCTCTCAACAGGTGGGTCTCAAAATGAACATGGGCAAGACAAATATCATGTCAAACGCTCATGTTGCACCCGTGCCGGTACATGTTGGGAACGATATCATCGACGTTGTTGACCACTACGTCTATTTAGGACAGGTGATTCAGCTAGGTAGGTCCAACTTCGATAAAGAGGTCAGCCGACGAATCCAACTCGGATGGGCAGCGTTCGGGAAGTTACGGCATATTTTCTCGTCACAGATACCGCAGAGCCTCAAGACGAAAGTCTATAATCAGTGCGTGTTGCCAGTGATGACTTATGGCACTGAAACGTGGTCGCTAACTATAGGTCTCGTTCAAAAGCTCAAAGTCGCCCAACGAGCTATGGAAAGAGCTATGCTGGGAGTTTCACTACGCGATCGAATCCGCAATGAGGAAATCCGTAGAAGAACCAAGGTCACCGACATAGCTCTTAGAATTAGTAAGTTGAAGTGGCAATGGGCAGGCCATATAGCTCGCAGAACCGATAACCGTTGGGGAATAAAGGTTCTCGAGTGGCGACCACGAACTGGAAAACGAAGTGTAGGACGGCCCCCCACTCGATGGACCGATGACATTAAAGCGGTCGCAGGAAGTCGGTGGATGGTGAAGGCCCAAAATCGGTCGTCATGGCGCTCTTTGGGGGAGGCCTATGTCCAGCAGTGGACGTCTATCGGCTGATATGATGATGATGATGATGATGAAGATATTTGTTTTATTTTCATTATGACCTAATTTCTTGCTGATTTTAACCTGATTTTTTTTATTTTAGCCTGATAATTTACAGTAAAATACACTTTGTGGAAATAGTTTTTTAATTTACCTACCTACATAAGGCATCAGTTTCTATCAACTTTGACCAAAAAACTGAGACGCTCTCTCCAATTTTTACAAGAAGGCGGGCTGTAAAACGTGGACGGAAATGTTTTGGTTTTAGTCTAGATCTTTTGTTCCAGAGCTTCCAATAATTCTTGTTGTTTAATTTAATAAATCTTTTTTGTTTTTGACTCTGTTAACCTTTAATATAAAGATTTTTGGTTCAAAGCTAGAAAACAAGAGTACCTATGTGTCATCACGTACGAATTTCGGAAGATACGTTTCAACAGTAAATAAATGCTTAAAATCTGGTAGGTTATAAAACATAGAAGTAAACAGTAGGGTTTTTCACTTGCAAACAAAGTAATTCTGCAAAAGGAAAAAAAACGGTGCGGTTCGCTCTCCAGTTCGTTAAATGCGGACAACAGGGTTTTGGCACGAAATTCTGGTACCTAACTTGTTTTATTGCAACTGGCTTTGATAGATGTAGCTTACACCAATAAAAGTCCAAACTGCATTTGGGTAAATGGTTGTTATTCAATTGAGAAAATCTTCTAACGATAGATTTCAAGGTTTGTTTTTCTTTAATTTCACCTCCATATAAAATGGTTTTAGATTTTTATCATGACGATTAGTCTTTTGAACTGGCTTTCTTACTGGTGAAAGTGATTGGATTGTTATTCTCCACGCAAGCTTGGAGTTCCTTGGTTTTCTTGGAGTAGTATTTTCGGTTCTAAGACAATGTCGTTTTCCTTGACCCCATTTATGAGAACTGCCATTTTATTATTATAAGTGTTTTCTTGTTTTCATTTCATATGTTACTAAAGATGAAACAGCAAGTCATATGTTATTTGAGTACTCGGATATCTCTAAGGATGGCAGTGCCATAAACTAGTTCGTGAGATACCGGGTAATCTCGAAGTAGTACCACACACAAATCTTACTTCATACGGGACCACATAAAAACGCTGCGTATCTCTGGATAGTTTATAACAGGATTTCCACATCGAGATAATGACTTATCGTAAAATGTCGAACGGTTTTCCTGAACTATCGCACGACTCTTTATAAATGTTGGAGTGATGTTATGTAAACTATTTTAAAGATAAATCATTCATGTTTGTAGGTTTAGGTTGCAGCTTTGGACTTTTATGGAGCGGTAATACAAGTATTTTAATTTGTAAGGTATTGTGAAACCAGAGTCATGAATGTTAATCGAGTAGTCTGCAAATAACATAAGAAATATTATTGTTCTACGACTTCTATAAAATCTGATGTTTTTATTGAAAAAAAAATGTATAATGAATAGATTGAAAGATATATAAAAAAAGTAATATAAAAGTGTATTTTTATGTTTATAATGCTCATTAGAGTTAGCCCAGATATTTTTAGTTTACCTTGACGCGAAAGCAAATATTTATATTGCAGTTTGAACTTATATTTCATAAAGATCTATTTTTAGCCATATTTCAAAAACTCAGTTTTTATTTCCTCGTTTTCAGCAAAATATTGGCAAGAGTTCAAAACTACTTCATCATAAGTTTGTTTATTTGATGAATAAGACACTTTTCAATTTAAAACTTTTACAATAATATCTTTAAATTGAAGTTTATTTATGATGCAGGCACTTTTAATAGGATGAAAACGTGTTTATCTCTTATGTCGCTAGCCTTGTTATAGGTACCTTTCGTTTTATACTGGCAATATACGCGACAGTTGGATAAATAATAAAAATGCCGTTATTCGTCTCCTGTTATTTCCTTTGTTATTATCGAACAGAATGGACAGCACTATACTATTTTTGCAGTACGACGTCGTATCACGTTAAGCGTTTGTATCAAACAGCTTGTTCAGTCAGCCTCACACATTTTGGCAGTTTGCAGCATTTCACTCACTGACTCAATCAGTTTTTTTTCAGTTCGCGTCTTGCAGCTATTTCAGCCGTCATTTAGCCACGTACTAAGCCCGCACTCTTATGATTATTTTGACTATAAACCTAAAACCAAATGTCTCGTTAGCGTTTGAGGCCCATATTCATGAAAAAACTGTTTTAGCTAAGTATTGTATTTCTTGTCATTCTTATGCAACAAAACCAATGACAGATTTGAAAAACATATTTGCTAACAAATGTATAAAGTACGTTTAAAAACAGTGCCCTTATAACGTAAACTAGGTTTAATACCTAGTTTACGTAAGTAATATAAAATAGATATTATATTATATATTAAATCACAGAATATACACAATCAACTGCTCCCATTGCGCTCCTGATTTACGAGTAACAGTATATAGCGGACATCTGATATAGGAGGTTATTTAATTTTGCTTTGATGTATCGTTCGTACTCACAGACAGAAATAATATAAGCACTCACGTTTTCACAATGACGACAATAAAATAATAGAGAGTGTATTTTTATTTAAATACTTCCTACAAAAAGAAGTGTTCTTCAACAATATGCATACACGCGCACTCAAAACCTTTTTTACACGTTTTGACCTACATACCTTTTTCAATATTAGTTATTCACAAAAATTCTCAATAATATTGACCTAGCCTGATCTAAGAAGTCATTAAAAAATAATTTAAAAACACATGTTTTTTTTAGATTAGAAAAAGCTAGGACAGTGACTGATGAATTCAACACAGCTACAACTATTTCATTTCCTTTTTAAAGTTCTGTACCAAAACGCTTATTATATTACTTAGCTGTACGTCTATTTCTCATTCAATATACTCTTTCTCAGGAAAAGCAACAATTATTAATTAAAATTTTATATCATGTATAAAAGTTTGTGAAATATTGACTGTGACTTGAAAATGGTTCAAAAGATTTCAGAAAATTTAGTCACCAGCTGCGTCAATATAATTTCTCGCAAGTTTTCAAGTTCTATTTTAGTAGTTGAATCAGCTCTGCGTTAGTAGAAAAGTGGCTTTAGTATCTCATTCTTATGCAAGCTTGCAATCGCTTCTGGTTTTTGTATAAAAAGCTTCCATTTGTGCATGCTTCACATTTTCCACGGCATTACAAAACAGTTTAAAGAAAAGCAATAACACAGCAGTTGATATGAAATAGCTCATGAATGCAGTTCAAAAAAACCTATACCATGCAAAGGTTAGAGGTTCAAAGAACCATTAATAAACACGTGGCACGTTTCATATTATAAAGACATCACAAAACATACACGCATCGACTACCAAGTAACACAAAGAAAACATTCAATCATTTGTTTTTCAGGCTGGTCCGCTGTTCCGAAATCTAACAAAACAAATTACGACCAATGTGGCGCGGTGGGCGAAGGTCCGCCTGCGATGCAGAGGTTGCGGGTTCGATTCCCGCCTTGGGACAAATGTTTGTAGGATCTGCAAATATTTGTTCCGGGTGTTCTGGGTGTTTTCTATGTATAATAAAAAATATCTATCTATGTATTGTATTGTATTAAATATATATCAGTCATTTAGTACCCATAATACAGCTCTGTTTAACAGCAGCTTACCTTGGGCTAGATGATGCTGTGTGGATTGTCCAGCATTATTTATTATTAATTATTTATTTATTTGTTTATTTAATTTTAAATGAAAAAAAAACGTGATTATGAACTTTGTTAGTTAAACATTCCGGTCTGTTGGTTAACACGTTTGTGTTGTAATAGACGTTGTATTTCTTTATTTTGTTAGATTATTTGGTTTAGCAGACTTTGCTTTGTTTCATAAATTTCTAGCTTTGATATTTCTAAAATTTCATATTCATTATTATGTTGAATGCTTGTAGTGTTATAACATCTAAAAATGCAAGTGCTTCAGAACCATATTGCTAAGCAAGTGAGGTTTATTACCTTTTTCTGCTCTCATCAGTTCTCTAACACTGAACCAGTTCTCTTCCTTCGTTTGCGTAAACAAAACTCACTTACGCGGGACGTCTTAATCCCCCACATAGAAACAAAACATACAGGTACAAACTGAACTATTAACCTGTTATAGGTTTACCCTATGTATTATTACTCTGATAAGAAACTTCGTGACATTTACTGACCTATTGTATTTGGATCAGCCTATCTAAGTGACTATTGATCTTCGATCGGCCCACATTTAAGCTATAACTGATAAAAAACTGTTTTAGTAATTACGTGTTTCGTTTGATATTTTTGGGATGACGTATTAGGCTGGTAAACTACAGGTAACATATTCTATTTACTTTTTTTTGTGTTTTACCACAAAATAGATTAGTTAAAATGTGCCAGGCCAAAGCGCTTAAATTTCGCTACCGCATTTATTTTTAGAAATTAAAATACAAAATACTATTCAAACGTCGAGCCCACTTGCTGATAAATAGTTACCGTAGCCTATAGACGTTTGCAGCACCTGGTACTGTGATTTCACCGGCAACCATACCTTTCAGACTGGAACACAGCAATGCAAACATTATTATATGTAACAGAAATACTGGTAGTACATCCCGAGACGAACTCTGCGAAATAAAATTCTACTACTCTTTTTAGCTTTAACACTTATTAAAACAAACAAGTTTAAAAATATAAGAACTACCATAAATCAAGTATCGTCTGAATCAAACCATTTCTGAAAATTTTATCATAATATTTATTACGAGCTGACCCGCACGGCTTTACCTGTTTTTGCAGTTTTATGCTATCCCACAGGAACAGTTAATTTTCTGAGATAAAAAGCCTATGTGTTATTCCAGGACCTAAGCTATCTACATTCCATATTTCATGCTAATCGGTTAAGACATCACGGAGATACGTGGTAAGTAAGTAAGTTCGTATGAGTCAGTGGCCAACTCTGGTGATAGAGTTTTTAGGCAGCCTAAAGGCCTCTGTCATGGCCTAACAACCTTGAAAAAACCGAAACCGACTGCTTAACGTGCCCTCCGAAGCACGGGAGCGCTCAGTTGAAATTGCCACTGGCGGTCACCCATCCAAATGACGACTACGTGGAACAGTGCTTAACTTCGTTGATCTGTTAAGAACAACTTAGCCATCTACGTCACGAGCGTGGTAACAAACATACACACACACACACACACAGGCCTTTACTTATATAATTAAGTAGGATTGTTATTTTTACGTTTTTTGTTTAGCGGAATGCAAACTATTTCTATTCTATTTTATGAACTTTTATTATCTGCAACATGATATACATATCCGTCTTGGTTATTCTTCAGAATGTGTGGGTATCGGACTATTGATGTGATATTTACTTATTTTTATTTTTCATGTAGCAGTGTTTCTTCTACGTATAAGATCATCATGACAGCCTTCTAATGTTCCCACTGCTGGGACACTGGCCTACTCTCAGGCGAGAGTGATTGGGTCTTAATCCACCACGCGGACCCAATGCGGATTGGTGGATGGCACATGTCTTTCGAATTTTTAGTTCTTGGACATGCCGGTTTCCTCACGATGTTTTCCTTCACCGTATGAGAGCACTGGCATTGCGCACATAAATTTTTCGAACAGAAAAATCCATTGGTGCACGACCGGGTTTGAACCCACGACCTTAGGATTGGAAGGCGGGGTCACTACCACTAGACCACCGGTGCACGTATAAGATATACACTAGGTATTAAAATTATAAGACGAATGTGAGTACTCAGACAAACTCTAGGTGGTTTTTAGAGTACAATAACAACTATCTTCTGTCTTTGTGTCGGTCTTGCGGCCGGGCTTCGTTCGCGGCGGCCGCGCTTTCCGTGTAGCGTCGGGCTTTTGTCATACATTTCGAACCTAACCAATCCATGTCGGGATTGGCAGCGAATGAAATGAAGGATACATTTTGAAAATAATTTGTGGTTATAAATAAAAAAAAATTATGTAACCATTGTATTTACAGTAAAATTGTAAAATTTACACATTTTTCTAGTCTAGCTTTCTTTTTGTTAAGATTCAAGACTAATTTTAAACAATTTGTAAAATTACATTGTGTTTTCAAGTAAAGCTGTAATAAATAAGCACTTTGCTCTCACATTCATAAATCCAAGGAAAATTAATATAACGCTTCCATAATGATGCTGTAATTTATAGTTTCGCGTATGTGTTAAAGGCCTGATTTAGGCGTTCCAACGGTTTTAATACTGTTTACTGAACAACACAGGTCAAACTCTGCGTACCGAGGCTTCCGTCGATTGGGACCGGTAGGTATAGGGACCGCGGTCCCTTTCGCCGGATTGCTTTAATTTTATTATTTTTCTTCCGGCGAAAGGGACCGCTCTCGAAATGATCGAAAAAATCTATTGTCCAAGGCAGAAAAGTACAGTCAAAGGAAAAAGTAGATAGCAAGTAATATTATAGAACAAAACTCTTTGATTGTAGACATTATTTATTTCAAAAAAGAACAAATTATCAACAACTACAAATATATATTCCTATTCCTAGTTAAAATTTCAGCTTTACAGATACAGCCTGGAGACAGACAGACAGACAGACAGACAAACAGACAGCGTAGGCTTATTTATTAATAAACACAAATATTTTAAATTGAATAGATACTTACTCAGTAGACTGAGTCCAGTTTATTTAGATCCAAATAAAAGTTGTCCAATTCAGAAGCAGTAACAAAGTCCGTAATTTCATGCCAAGTCAGTCGTGTGAAGTAAGGTTCAAAATCCAGATAAACAAGCGAGGGTCAACAGTATCAAACTCATAGCACAAAACACAAGGTAGGAAAAACGAACGACTGCACTCTACAAACGAAAGTAAGAAAGTGAAGTAAAATTGTATATTATATTATTCATTAGTCGCATGAAGTGTCTCGTAATTCAAGCTCACTTTATTAGTATTTTTTTAAACGCCGACAAAACTAGCTAATAGAATAACAAAGGAAGCGGTTAGGCATATCAAAGGTCCAGCCGCATTTCTATTGTTTGTGCTTAGTCCTTACACTCTTTTCTGGCTTTGGCTATTGTTTCAGATTTAAGTAGAATTATACAATGCTTTTTTTCCCCAAAACATCATCTCAGAATTTTGCACGTGCAATATGGGAGCTAAATAAGTTCAATGTCTTTTTCTAATAATAAAATAACACTAACTTACGAATTATGTTATGAACTAGATACTACTTACATAAACATTGTCGTATTTATTTCGGATCTGTATCTTCGACGACTGTACAATTTACGTTGCATGGTTTGCGGTCCCTTTCGCCGGAAGAAAAATAATAAAATTAAAGCAATCCGGCGAAAGGGACCGCGGTCCCTATACCTACCGGTCCCAATCGACGGAAGCCTCGCGTACCTACGAGTATAAAATTAAATAACCAATTTTATTAGATACAAGTGAAACGCTTACGATTTTGTCTGCGTAGGTTTTATGCAAACTTTTTGGTTCCAATTTTATAATCTACGGCGTTGATTGTCAGAAAATCAGTCAGTCAATTTCAACATAATACGTCTATCTGTTTATTGTCTCCGGATTATTTACTGTTCAGGAAGTTCAGCTTAATTACTTTCAGGCCACTTCCCAAGTTTGTTTGTGTCTGTATAAATACATTTTGCTTGTCTATATCTGTAATACTTATTCATTGTTATTTTTTTTGTTCAGTGACGGTCGCTTTTGCTAAAGTTACTGGATCTCAAGTATTTATCTAAAGCATCAAGTAACACTACCGTTAAAGGGTTGTATACTTTAAATCGAAAGCTGTTGGTTCTATATTACATAAATCATTAATGTTCTGTTTATAGCCACTTGTTACTTGTACTTTAAATTACTGGAAAAATCCAGTATTATCTTGTTATTTACCTTACTAGCCTAACGTTAATGAAATTAAGTTGCAGCATAATATAACGCCATTTTAGCTATTATCACCATCAGCTATGAGGTATATTGTTATGATGAGAATATACCTCATCTCTGATGGTATTGATAGCTAAAATGGCGTTATATTATGTTCATTAGATGACGTCTCGTGATGTATCCATTGATAAAATGATCATGAATTATATTATAGGATAAAGGCAAGGACTTGTTAAAGGTCATCATTATTATTTACATACAGTCGTCGTTCACCACCGAACTTGAGCCTCAATCCACCGACTACCTGCCACTTATAAAAACCGTCGTCTCATTGAGTAGGGACTAGAGAAAATTAGGGTAAAGATGTAAATTACGTTGAAAATTCCAATAAGGCTAAAATACATGTTTTGTAAATGTAACTGCAAAGTTTTATACAATAAACTTTGTCAACTTCTCAGAAATTAAATACCGTACAAATTCGTACAGTTCAGTTAAAAATGCAGCTTACACTTTGCAGTCTATTCTTAAACTACGTGTATAAATGTAAAAAACAAACGTACTTGGAAAGAAACTTGCTTCTACTGTGACCTTTGCTGTATTTTATTTACAAACATGATTAATTCATAACTCAAGTTCTTCAACTGAAAGCATCTGCGGATAGACCTTATAAGTTTTCAGCCAGCATTTTATACAAATGGTTCCATTCCAGCGAATGGGAACTTTAGGCGAATTGCCGACGTGATACCGCACTTCTATTTGGTATTATCGAAAGCTCTTTCAGCGATATTTCAAGATGGTGACTTGGAAGTTATGTTGTTTGCTACATGACAGATTTCTACGTTGACACGACTTGTGTCTGAGCGACACTCTCGCCTGAGAGTAGGCCAGTGTCCCAGCAGTGGGAACATTAGAAGGCTGTCATGATGAAGTCGTGACTTTCAAGAACACAATTTTCATTGACATAATTTTCAATCTAATGTACTAATGTGAAGCTATAAAATGAATATGAATACGCTCGTGCACACGAGCCTTAGACTGGCATAATAATGGTGATTTGAAATCGACTGAGAATGAGAATTTGAAAATTTTAATTTCAACATTGCAACATGCAGATGCTAATTGAGTTTGCATAATTTGAAAATATTTCGAACAGTTATGAATTATGGATTTCCATGAATCTTATTTACACTTTTGTTAGTGTCTACAAAGTGCCAAAAGGTTATAATTTGCTTACAAACCTAGTTGCATGCAACGTGCATATAAAACCTACTTTAACTATTAATTATAATTAAATTATAATAAAGACCATACTCGTGTTAGGCGTAATAGACATGATTTTAGAAGTTATAATTAAATAGCGTTGTCGAGCTTAATTATTAAGCTCTGGTAAACATGAAACATTTTAAAGTCCTACAATTTACGAGAAAACTAAATCCATTCAGCCTGCTATTGTGAGCAAATGCTAGTTTTTGTAAAACCGAGATTCTACCATGCTCACTACTGTAAAAATTTTGCATTTTAATCTTGATTCTTACATTAATAACCAACAAGGTTGTCGTTTTAAATAAAATGCAAGAGCAATGTAAACAGACTTCCAAGGATAGCTACGATTGTTACAATTCTTTGTTTTCATATTTTTTGCAAATTTTTTACCCTATCTAAAGATATTCCACAGAGAAAGCATTGTGCTCGTATTTTATCTTTTAGTTTACTGCTGTATGCTTATAATTGTACTTGACAAGTTCTGCGCTGCATTTCCTCGTCCCTAAGAGGAGCGCCTTTATTTAATTTAATAAACCATGCCGATACATATTGGGAACGATATCATCGACGTTGTTGACCACTATGTCTATATAGGACAGGTGATTCAGCTAGGTAGGTCCAACTTCGATAAAGAGGTCAGCTGACGAATCCAACTCGGATGGGCAGCGTTCGGGAAGTTACGGCATATTTTCTCGTCACAGATACCGCAGAGACTCAAGACGAAAGTCTATTATCAGTGCGTGTTGCCAGTGATGACTTATGGCACTGAGACGTGGTCGCTAATTATAGTTCTCGTTCAAAAGCTCAAAGTCGCCCAACGAGCTATGGAAAGAGCTTTGCTGAGAGTTTCACTACGCAATCGAATCCGCAATTAGGAAATCCGTAGAAGAACCAAGGTCACCGACTTAGCTCTTAGAATTAGTAAGTTGATGTGGCAATGGGCAGGCCATATAGCTCGCAGAACCGATAACCGCTGGGGAATAAAGGTTCTCGAGTGGCGACCACGAACTGGAAAACGAAGTGTAGAACGGCCCCCCACTCGATGAACCGATGACATTAAAGCGGTCGCAGGAAGTCGGTGGATGGTGAAGGCTCAAAATCGGTCGTCATGGCGCTCTTTATGGGAGGTCTATGTCCAGCAGTGGACGTCTATCGGCTAATATGATGATGATGATGATGACTGTTATGGAAAAAGAATCTGTAGTTTGAATACAATTCGATTTTTAGATTGTCATCTAGTTCAAGGCATGTCATAACAACGCGATCACAAAAATGTTTGTTCTGGATGGGAATCTGGAGAGCTAAAACTTACTGAGTTGTGAAAACAGTCGCTTTACATAAACTTGGTACACACGAGTATATTTCTTGCTTCACAAATCAAAACCCCAATCCTGATTTTCTGCTCCACTTCCTGCGGTAATCATATCTATTGGCCTAATTTCACCAATCCGATTTAAAAGCACCGGTATTACCGTTTTATGTTATCAAATGAGGTATGCAAATAAGATTAGTAGAGTTCATTGTGATGAGGTCGTCTGGCAAATTACTCCACGTTACCTATTTCAGCAGTAAGTAGTAATGCTAGCATTACTGAGTTTCGGTTCAAAGACTGTAATGTTGATAGTTAATAGGCAATTAACCTTCTAAGTTAAAACGCGCAGGTGATACTTCTAGTATTGCAAGCGTTCACAGGCTATGATTACCACTTACCAGTTATTTAGACAGTGTGCTTGTTTGTCACTTGTGTGGTGTTTATCCAAGATATTTTTTAAGCAAGTATTTAAGCGTGAGATATCCTGTAGAATATCAAATGCACATAAAATAGAACTATTTTTTCTGATTTATTATAACACTAAGCACGAGTGTTGAGTCACTTCTTTTTATCTAGCCCGTAATGTACCGCACACAGTACCGAGAAGAATGGCATAAGCGAAAGGAGGCCTATACCCAGTGATACCGGGCTGAAATGATGATGTTTATGAATGTACCGCAAACTTCTGAGAGATGCCACGTTAGCACAGAACAGATATTAGTACTACGTACAGAATGGCCACTCCCTATCTCCCACCAGTATTACTTACCTCACCCCGGACACGAGTTTGCCGGCAACTTTTGCCGGCAACTTTTGCCGGCACTGAAGCTAAGAGCTATATTAGGTACACGTTTATTTTGGTTTTGTGTAGGCACAGTGCACTCTATCCACATGCGCGTATCTCGCTCTTGCAATAATTGAGACCAACTATGACACTCACACATAGAACGGCACCGTTTACGTACACAAACCATGCATGTGGATACATTTTCTTCATACATTTTATTGAGAGTGTCCGTGGTGTGACGTTAGTGTAGTTTCCATGAAAATATTCTCGTGGGCGAGTTGTGTGGCCTGCGTTTAATATTGGCTGACCGTAAAACAGCGTACTTTACACTAATTCGAAGACTGTATAGTATAATACGTTATCATAGATAAAGTTTTCAAAATCTGCCGTAACCTACCGAGTTAAAAGGTTTATATCAGCTCTTTTGTAACAATTGTATTTCATGCGTTTCAGCTGCGGAAGCCGGTGTCGACGCTCTCAATCCCGGGCGCCATGAAGGCGTACTCCGGGGGCGGACGGGATGCGGCGGCCGAAGAAGCGGGCGTAGCACTAGTTGGCGTCCACTCCGAGTATCCACGCTTCGGTGAAGAGCGCGCGCTTGGCGGTGGTACTTACAAAGGCGGAGGGGCAGCGAAGCACAAACCAAATATAGGATATAGGCAAGTATAACCTTAAACTGAGACGACCGATGTGACGCGGCGGGCGAAGGTCCGCCTGCGACGCGGAGGTTGCGGGTTTGATTCCTGCCTCGGGACAAATCTTTTACAATCTGCAAATATTTGTTCCGGTAGTTCTGTATATTTTCTATGTACTTATAATTTAAATATATATCTATGTATTGTCTAGTATTAAGAATATATCAGTCATCTAGCACCTATAAGCACATGCTCTGCTTAACTTGGGGGCTAGATGATGCTGTGTGGATTACCCAGCATTATTTACCACACTTTGACATTATTAGTTACCATCTAAAACTGACTTTTAAACCAGTGAGTTTAAAATCAGTTGAGTAACGTGGATTGGTAGACTACAGGCTAGCGCCAGTTTGAGCAATTCAAAGTCAATTCCGCTACAACGCGGAAGGTTGTGGTTTTACCCGTTTTAGTCAAAATCGCTTTGAGATATTTAATTATAATTTATTATTACCAAGTTTAACACTAAAAAATAAAATATTCTAACACTGTTGGTTTTTCTTTACCTATTTCATAATAATAACTTTTATTTTATCTGCGATACTGTGATAACTATTGCTAGATAAATAAATAAAATTCCTCGAACCGGTGCTAGTCTGTAGTACAAACCCACGTTTTGGCAAAAGCACGTGCCTTCAAAGGGGGACATCGAAGCGCAAACCCAATAAAGGAAACAAGTAAGTGTTTTATTCAAAAGAATAATATATAGGGTATTGAAGTGACACCGTATTTTTTCTTCATAAAAAGAGAGATTGTTTGGGTGTTTTACTAGAAAATTGTAAAAGTTATCCTAAAAATAATGTGTACGAATTAAACAAAATATTTTTAGGCTGTGTTTTGGAGAGTATAGCAAACTAAAGGAACAATATCACCTCATCTTCGTTTTCACAACAATAAAAAACACATTTTAATGTTCTCTTTTGAAATTTGACTCTTCGTCTGTGTATTTTCAAGGTCTTCAATCCTACTATCTACCTATATCTACAATAATTGGAGGACCGTGTTCACTTTTTATCAGCAAAGGCGACACGAACTAAAGTTTAAAGTTCAAAATACAGTTAGTTCAACACATTTACGATTAGCCTCGTTCGCTTGGTCTTTGTTAGACGTTTTATGTAACTAAAGCGTACTGTGGAAAATGGATCAAAGTACTTCAATGTTTGAGACGTTGTTACGAGAAATTGATATTCTGTGTGTCTACTAGGTCCTAGGTACAACGAATAGGTGTTTTATGGACCTCTTCATACCTGAGTAGGTACGATAGAGTTATCGTTTCATCAACGTTTTTAAGGCAACGCACGCTAAACGAAGAATGTATAAAAATGTAGTGTAATAAATAATATATTAGATTTTTTTTATAAATAAATAAACAATATATTAGAAATATTTTATTTCTTTTGAATTAAAAAAAAAACGAAGAACACGATTTTTCAACCATCCAATATCGAACCAATATCAAAACATACACAGCAAACATTGTTTCAAAACCTACAAATAACTGGGTTAGTGTGAAAATCCCATTTGAAGCTTCAAGCTCAACCTGAAGGGGATTTAGACACAAAAACAATTCCCAAAACCTTATATAGTAGGTTTCATGAAGTATCTACTTACTATATTTAGGTAATAATTATTTACAACGTTCGAGTTTTTTAAAGTTTTTGGTACGCTATAAGATAAATATATTTAATGCATTAAAGTCGATACTTACGTTGTCTTGTTTGATTTTTATTAAAAGTTGCCTAAGATTTTGCTTTGTGGCGGTGTTGTCAAATATATAATTCAATTATATTGATTAAATATATTCAAGCCGACTGTTCAATCACATGAAACCGTAAAACTTTATTTAATTTTATCAAAACTCAAGCCATGCAATAAACAAGAAAAATAGCTGGAAAATTTAAACAACATAGCTTACATTAGCGTGTAAAGTAGAGCGCGCATTGCGCCATCACAAAAGCGCATATGATAATATTTTTTTCAGTTGAAAAGTTTCAGTACATGTACCATTACAATAAGAGTGATATTTGCCTAGCATTGTGCCAGCTAGTACAATGCAAATAGAGTGTGCTCATGTTTCACTATCAGATCAAACACGATTCCATTCATAACCACAAGGATTTAAAAGCCGATCGCTTGAATTTCAATAAAGAACCTTTTAATATAAAGTAGTTACCTTACGAGGAAACATGGATGGGTTACACAAAATAATGGTTTGATTCGTTACTCCGTGAATTAGCTGAAGATTGGAGATTAAAAAAGTTAAAAATATGTAAAGTTGTAGATGAAAGCCCAATTCTCGTGTACTAGACACGAGAATTGGTTCAGAAACGGTCAACCGTTTCGCTAATCAGATTCGAACCAATAACTATGCAAAAATATTAGATTTTCCGCTTTCCGAACTATAGTTTTTGACACTCTGGCAAAGGTGGCTTATTTTACTTTGCTGTTCTTCATCTAATTAAATTATGTTTGCTAATATACCTGAAATAAATCTTCTCTGTAGCTAATCAATTACTATGCAAGTTTGCAATATTTAATTGATTAAAATTTCTTAATCAAGGCGCAGATTTTTAAGGATGAAAGGTGGCAATCTTCTTTTTTCCTAATTCCCCTTAAAAACAACATTTTGGTACCACTTTTCTAATGGAGTTTGTAAAATAATAAATTGAGTTAAAGTTCAAACTAACCTCAAAATAGTGAACTTTTTACAAATTTTCACTCTAGCTAGGGGTATGATGAACGGGACCTAATTAATAGTAAAAGAAGCGGGTAACTTCCATTAGTTCTAAAGGACTGCGTCGGCTTGTATTGGCATAATGTCTAATTTAAAGCCAGAGATTGCTTCGTGTCAGTTTCCGGAAGTCTGGCTAGTCTACAGACGTTGTCGGCTAACTTTGCTTGCCACCCAATCCCCTTCACTTGATTTTGAACCCATCTTACTTTAGTCCTTGTGCAAATTGGTTCAGTCTTTGCACCTTGTTTTTTGCTCTTATGGCTCTAATAGTAGCGGTATAAAGCAAATCCGCTTAGGCTGGATTTGACCAATTTTTGGAATAACTATTTCTCGGAATAAGAAATGTCAAATAATGTCAGTTTACTCGCGAACAACTACGATTTACTCTGCGAATAGTACTTTACGAGTTTGGTCGAATCCAACCTTATATAATTCCTCAATCTACTTCATCTGCAAGTCCATCCATCGTCAGAAAATTATTTTTATGCCTAATTAATTATTATGAACGTGTGCTACTCGCCATGCAAAGAACATGCAAACAATTCAGACAAGCAGAATAAAATAATTTAGCCAATCATTGCATTCACTAAAACCCACTTGATTTACTCTAACAATAAGTAAAACCATAGATACTAAACAAAATATGAATTTAGAATGAATGTTTTAGCAGATAATTTTACGAAGTTGAAAGTACTCTCAAGCGTTTAGTGTGGAAGTTTTTTCATTACAGCGCAAGAGGCGTTTTAATGAGCTTTATTATTTTACTACAGCTTTTACTAGAAGTATTTCAGCGTCACTGTAATTTTCTGGGAATTTCTTCATCAAATTCCGTAGTAATAAAATGCAAACTTGCCCTCGTAATTTTTTTTCAGTAATAATTAAGAACAATGACATGGTTTGTTTATTCTTATTATGTTTTGTTTATGTCTCATGGGTTGTAAACCAATAACCAGTGTAATAAAGTTGGGGTCAATCTTCACCGAAAGCAGCTAGGTTTGTTCCCACGAGATCGGAATATATCGGAATAATATACAATGTTTCCAACCAAATTGAGTGGTATACTCGATTATCATTATTATCAATAAATTTCTACAACCTACTTTTAATGCATAAACTACGTTACATAAATCATTAACATAAATTAATGAGTTAACTGTCAATATTTGCTGGGTTACATAGTTTTTGAAGGGGTCTGATTGACTGACGTAATTGTAAACAAAATAGTTTTTTTATAACTATAATCATCAATATAAAATCGTCTTACAAAGTGAATTTTTACCAGTTCCGCAAGACTAAGCTTGGCATTCATCATCCATCAGACCTCCGGAAACAAACTGTTTTTCCAAGTTTTTTACTGAGTGTTGAAAGCTCCGTGTGATGCCAATCGATTAATGCTTTCCAACAAAAAAACATTTCTGTCTAATAACGTATTAATAATGACCGAACAGCCTTGGAACACTTGGACTAACTGAAATAACTTGCAGCAGGGTCACATCGATTTTGTTCGTCTTTGGAAATGTCAGTTGCATTATTACTTGAAAATATTTCCGTGAAATGACTGACCAGCCTTTAAAATTAATGGCTTTGCATACAAATATCAAAATTGCCGAGTTTCTTTAATGTACAAGCATCTGTTAGTAGCATTTTCATTTTTTATTTAAAATTAAAACTTTCCGTTTTCTTATTTACTCAAAGAAAAAAAAATCTGCCAAATAAAATTACACTTCATAACTCAAGCTAAGTGTCGTTATTACTATAGTATGTATATACTCGTAAGTCTGACCTATTAACAGTGGGAATAAGAAACAAACGAAACTATACACATATTTATTCTGCGTTCTTATCTCCAAAAACAAAAATTAATTCATATAGAACTTTTTAGAAGTCTAAAAAAATTTGAGCAATCGATCACGAGAATGTTGCATACTTAAAACATTGTCAGTGAAGGGTTAAGACCATGTTTTACTACCATTTTATGAACTTATGAACTCTGATTTACATTCTGAGTAGACTTTTTTAACTTTAGATTTTATACAACAAAATATCTATATCTAACAATGGTATGTTGATATTCAACGCACAGCCAAAACAGTAATTCTTGCAAGAATTTCCTGAAATTTAAATCCTATAAGATTCTCTAGAGGGTGCAAAAGAATTATAGATTTTGAATGAAAAAAAAATTTCATGGCAGTAAAAGTGATAAAAAAAAGGAAAATAAAATTAACTAGTACCGAATGCTATATCTAATGACGAAGAGAGCAACAAACTTTTTTGATTTCAAAATCACTAGAGAATCTTAGTGGATTCGAATTTCAGGAAATCTTTGCATGAATTACTGTTTTGCTGTGCGTATCAACATACTTTTGTTACACATCACTATCTAGCATTACATTGTTATACACTATCTAGCTGCAAACTAAGCAAAGCTAGTAGAAATGTATGAGGCCTGATTAAATAAAAAATATTATTATGTATTTTTTATGTAAATACATAAAGTAAAATATTTATACAAACACCCAGACCAGTAACAAATATTTGAAGATCGTGCAAACGATGAAAATATTTAATGTTTCTTTTTTTATTTCAGATTAGGTAGAAGAAAGGCGCTATTTGAAAAAAGAAAACGAATAAGTGACTACGCTCTTGTAATGGGAATGTTTGGTATTATTATTATGGTTATAGAAAACGAACTATCAAGTGCTGGCGTTTATACAAAGGTAATTAAATATTTCTTTCTTTTCATGAAATTATTAGTTTACAGTCAGCCTTTAAAAAATACTACCTTACCAACAAACAATTTGATTAGTTATGCCAAGTTTAGTAACTCAGCATTATTACCTTACTTACGTTACCTAGTGATTTTATACAATGTAGCTAAACAATTTCATCTCAGATCTGTAGTTTGCTTCGCCTACGTGTGGGCACATTATTATCATAAACTCAGTGTTGCTGCAGTGATTTTTAGTTTCTGTAAAGAAACTATGTTTAAAAGAGTTTTTATTTATATTTACATTGTACGGGGCTCAAAAGAACTGTGACGAGGAACCAAGTTTCAATATTACTCGTATTTGTTTATTTTTATATTTTATCCGGGCAATGTAAAAAAAAAGTAGGAAAAAAAAATCTTTATAAAATTTTTAATATTGATGAGTTGATGTTTAAAACTTTATTATTTATTTTTACTTATTTATTTAGACACACCAACGACAGTTACATAAAACATTATTAAACAGGTACAGTAAAAGGTATTAGATTATAAGTAACCAGCACTTAATTAATAATTTAATAATTATATTATGCCTAATCAAGGCATGTTTTTTTTTTACAGGCATCAATTTACTCACAAGCGTTGAAGACGCTTATATCAATGTCGACTGTGATTTTACTGGGCCTAATTGTCGCGTATCACGCTTTAGAAGTACAGGTTAGTCCATCCTATCCTAATATTATTATAAATTAAAAAGTCTGTGTGTGTGTATGTTTGTTACCACATAGTATATCCTTGACGTCTTTACCGATTGTGATGAAATAAGGAGTGTAGATGGCATAAGTCTTGGAATAACACATAGGCTACTTTTTATTCCGGAAAAATGCTCTGTTCCTGTTGGATAACATAAAAACTGCAAAAAACGCAGGTGAAACCGCGCGGGTCAGCACGTGATGTATATTTATAAGATTAGTAAGTTCATTTAATTTTAACCACTACTTATACGTAATATATCAGATAATGTTTAATGAAGGAACGTTTGTTGCAACATTTTATGTCTACTTTTAGGCACAGTTCACAAATACGAATTGCTGATCTCTTTGAAAATATCTCAAGCGGTCTTTAGGTTGCCAGAGTGACAAAATTAAGTTAATTTAAATTAAAATATGGTACGTTTATTTATTTACTCTGCGCTGATAAGTTGTGACAAAGTGTTCGATATATGAATATATTTATAAGCTATCGATTTCATAAGACGTTTATTCCGAATTTTTACATATATTTTTACATGCAAAATCAAACATAAAATCTATTATCTAAACTCTATAATCGTTCTCTATCGCCCTGTTTGCTACATGTCTCGTCCAAGCAGAACCGGCCACGTGCTTGATCATCGCGCTTGCGGCCCGCGCGGTCGGTGAGCTTACCAGTGCACCTTCCCTCCATGCCTGACTTTAGCCCATTTGAATTATTCGGTGTTAACAGTATATATTTTGTGATTTCAGTTATTTATGATAGACAACTGCGCTGATGACTGGAGGATAGCTATGACATGGCAGAGGATAGCACAAATAACGTTAGAACTTGCCATTTGTGCCGTCCATCCAATACCTGGCCAGTACACATTCACATGGACAACAAAACTGGCCAACAAAGGTGGCGTCATTGGCGTAGAAGTAGTAAGTTAAATGATGCAAAAAATGGTATTCTCTAGGGTTAAATTATCGGTCTTAAGTTTTTGTTCTTGATGAAGAATGCCTAGTTTAAAACTCTGTTTCATTGCTCTATATTTAGTAGATTGGTGTATTATTTAGTGAGTTATTTAATCAAACTGTAAAATAAATTATTGACATTAAAAGCTTTATTTAAGCGCAAAACACACAGAGAGCGCGAGCGGGCCCGCGGCAGACCTGCCGCGCCGTGTTTTTTGTTGTATTTGTACTGACGTCAAGGATGACAACACACTAAATGCGGGCGCAGGTCGGGTGAAGTGCGGCAGCCGCTCCCGCGGTCAGTGTGTTGTCATCCTTGTCGTACATACTAATTAAAATAAAAAACATTCGCGGCGGATCTGACCCGACCCGCGCCCGCCCGTTGTGTGTGTTGCGCGTTATTTTTGTGTTAATTTGGTGTAATATATTACTCGCTATTAAAACACTTGGTTTTAATTCTATTAAATATTATATTAGTATCTAGTGCTAGTAAATGGATATTCTATAAGTAGCTTTGGCCTGCAGCTTGTGTTATTGTTGTAACTGAATAAATAGTCAACTATAATATTATGTGTACGCCGTAAGCCGTAATTTTTTATTTTTGTTAAGTTAAGTCAGCGTAAAAACACAAATTGGTTTATCCGTCACTGTTTTATCAAGTAAAAATAGTTAAATTAAAATAACTGAACATCCTTATACAGTACTAATTTATTTTTAATTGAACAATCAAACAAAACAACTTTATTTACTAAAAAAAATATTTAAAGAACTAAAATAATGTGTACATTTTAACGTAGCACAGCTGATTTATATGATTATAATAAATCGTATATTTTAAGTTTACATTACAATCAAAGAACACTTCTAGAAAATATAAACTAATTCTAATTACTATTACCTTAAATTACACAGCTAAAAAAAATATAATCATCATACATTTTTCTCCATAGGGCACGATGTATAAGCATATCCAGGTCTGTATTGGTTGAATTAATGTTAATAACAAGTTTTAAGTAATGGTGGCGTCCTCGTCTTGAGCATGTTTATTATTTTTGTGACAATATTGTTGATCACTGTTCTATGTCCGTGACCGTTTAAAATTGTGTGATTGAATATTTTTTGTAGCTGTCTTGTCATGGTTTACATTTTAATATGATTTGTTACAATTAAGTATGTACCTGCTTGTAAGATAAATAACAAAACAGTATTTTAATAATGAGCATCATTTTTACCAAAATTGCATATTTTAATAGACGTGATTGCGTGGGTGACCGTCCAATGCTTTGAAATTTTAAGTTTACTGTAGTACAAGGCACAATGATTCTGAAAGTTTACAAGTAGTTTTACTTACCATGCATTTTTTAAAATGAACCTTACTTTCTGTTACTTATGTGTGAGTAAAGGATTGACTCTTGCCAATACCTTTTGCGTGCTTTTTTCGACATCTATTGTATTGTATGCAATGTATTTTAAAAAAAATATAATTACTTCTTATTTCAGGTTCCTTATGATGTCACACTGTCATTACCGATGTTCTTTCGGCTATATCTTATATGCAGGGTCATGTTGCTTCACAGTAAATTATTTACCGACGCTTCTTCGAGAAGTATAGGTGCTTTAAACAGAATTAATTTTAACACTAGGTAAGCATTAATTTCTAAATATTTGAAAACCTACTACCATATACTACCAAATTTACTATAATTTGACGTTAAATATTATATTATTTTTGATTTTTTTATTTCCAGATTTGTTTTGAAGACACTTATGACAATTTGCCCAGGAACCGTTTTACTAGTGTTTATGGTATCTCTTTGGATAATTGCAAGCTGGACTCTTAGACAGTGTGAAAGGTCAGTATCGCTATAAATGTTGTGAATTATCTTTTTTTTACGTATAATATAATAAAAATACCAAATTGGTTGTAAATATATAATTATATTGATTGTACCAAAGGTGTTATAAAAGTTACCAGCGCCATATTATGGCAAATTTATTAAATCGTCAATGTCATTATTTTCAATATTTTTAAACCTGTAATTTTGCTTTCATTTAGTTTTGTCTTTTACATGTATGACACTGAATATTTTAATGACATCACCAATACTGCCTCAATGGGCATGCTATCGCTTTTGTACTGTGTCGTTGTACATATTTATTGTGTTTGCTTTATTTCAACCCACTGTGTTATTTTCTATCAATGTCTAATTATACGAAAAATTTAGTAGCGAAGCTAGGACCATTACCATCACAACCAAATACAAGAGTTTGACTTTGAGTATTATTATTGCAAAGAGTGCTTCATAAATAATCTTTACGCAAGTGCTATAATTTGTTTGTTTATATGTTAGACGTAGACAATAATATTATATCGATGTCAAGAAAGAGGGTGCTTGTATAGATTAAATTGTATACACAAATGATTTGGCAATGTGAACTGCGTTCACAGCTGTTAATGTGCTGTAATTTCCTTATCACCTTGAAGAGCAACACAATTTAATGTAAGCACTTTTAACAAATTAAATCACAATTACACAGTAATTAACTTTCACAAACTTTAAACGCACAAAATGGCTCTAGGTTACAATGTCACATAGTAAAGCTTTTGAATATAACTATAAATTTTCACAAAATCATAGCACTTACCATGATCATGCATCAAAACAAGTTACCTCTTCATCCCGTTAAGGGCATGGGTGACATGCTTATGATCTATTACTTTTACGTGTTCTCCTTTTTTCTTCTTGCCCCTATTTTCACGCAATGTTTCTGTGTTTTCATGATCTTGATCATTATGAGGTACTCAATCAATTCACGCATGGCTAAAAGTATATTTGACATTAAGTCCAGATAAATGTTTAGAATGCACGATGTATTTAAAGATATTTTTTCGGTATTAACTAGTACGTATTGTATCCGTTTAGTATTCAGCAATATTATTGACATTCAAGCATGCAAATAGTATTTTGTGGTGCTGAATGAAACATTTCGATCAATGTTAAACGAAGTCTACATTGAAAAACAATCATTTTTCATTTATTGGCCATGATTTAGTCTTTTTGTCTGATGTGACATCTAATTTAGTGGTAAAGTTTGTATCCGTAATATCTTTGGTCTTGTCGGGCATTTTGCCTCTCAGGTTCCACGATGAAGACCATGCCAATTTGCTAAACTCAATGTGGCTGACGGCTATTACGTTCCTCTGTGTTGGATATGGTGATATAGTCCCCAACACTTACTGCGGCCGTGGCATAACTCTCACCTGCGGTATGGTGGTATGTATAAAAGAATAGGTTTCTTTGGGTTGGAGTTACAAACGCTTAAATTTTCTCTGCAGTATTCTTTAGTAAGGACTATTTTTAGGCAAAGCAAAGCATATCTTTCAAATGATAGGTTGGTAAAGGTGAGCCATTTTATGTGTTTTTAATACTACTAATTTTTGAAGCAATTAATCACTAATCTGAAATCAAAGTCAAACTCTTCACGATACGGTTGTATTCTCAATTCCTTCTTCCTTTTTTCATTTTCTTCCGACATCCATTCAAAAAGCAGAGAAGCTTGCGTGCCACTTTACGATTTTATGAATAAACAATCATAAAGTAGGCTGCTCTGAGTTCAATGGTAGACATATAATTAAGTAAGCGTTGGAATTTATTGACAATTCAGGTTTCACGATGAAGAACACGCTAACCTTCTGAATGCGATGTGGCTAATCGCGATTACCTTTCTCTCCGTCGGTTTTGGTGACATAGTGCCAAACACATATTGCGGCAGAGGTATCGCTGTTAGCACCGGCATTATGGTAAGTTTCTTACAAACAAACTTTATGAATGTTTGTGTTGACTGACGTAAAGTTTGAAATAACACTATTTGTTTTCTCATATATTTTAAACTGTGCAAAATCAAGTCGACACTGTTGAATTGCTTCTGCCAGAATAACAATTGAATCTTCCCTAATTGAGCATATAAGTCAGTCAACACTCATTGTTGTAACAAACAAATATACACAATACACTGAAATGCTTTTCACTTTTGAGACATTTCACAATAATCACGAGTCAGTGTTTTCGATGTTATAAATATTTGCATCACAATGTTCGCGAGCATCTATGTTTTCTGCCGTAATTTGATATGATGTTAAAACTGTGAATGCAATATTAAATTTATGTATATTTATCTACACACACACACTAAAACTTTATCACGTTATGTTCACGATCAATGTACACGACTTCTTGATTATAGGTAATTTATTATTCAACAGTATCCTATTAATCGTAATTGCCGCCGAAATTTTTTATTAAGATATCACCTAAATTTCAAAGTATCGTTAAAATTTTGATTTAAGTTAAATAACGTCCATATCCCTGTTAAAGCCAGCTATTAGAACTTATAATATTATGTAGTATGGAATGCTTCATTTCTCCTTACTATTTCTAGTTCTTTCCTCACTTAATTTTTTTCACTGAATTGCACAAATAAGTTTCTTTTAAAATGGCTCACTTTTCTCAAGTTATTTTTAAACAGAAGTGTACAATAAATTAATAATTGCACCTAATAAATAGTTGATAACTGTGTTGATGTATACGTTTAGCGAATTAAATATAATTATATGAAATAAGATTTAAATAAATTCTTTGTGCACTTTTAGATGGTTTGTTACCACTATCGTCGAAATTTTGATTCTTTATATAAATTAGCGAACATCATAATAAATTAAAATCATTTTGGGCTGATAAAAGTGGGAAATCTATCAAAACTTTTTAAATCCAGTTTTATTATCCGCCAAATATTTATTTTCCTTCTTTTATGGGCTCTCCTTAGAATATTTTCTTAGCACAATAAATGTTATACAACCTAATAACAGTAAATATAACTAAAATCTGATATTTTTGTTAATATTCAAGAGGGTAATCGAGGCATTGAAAAAAAGTTCTTCAAAATATATGACATATATTTTTTAATTATGCTTGTATCTATTATCCTCATAAACATAAACTTAAAAATAAAACGTTAGCACTTAGCTGAAATATAATTTCAAAATTTAAGTTTTAGCCTTCAAATTTGCCTTGTGGGAATGGAACCTCTTGAATGCTTCTACACGTTCGCTTGCATTTTACATTAAGATATTCACTTAACAGGGAGCTGGATGCACAGCGTTATTAGTCGCGGTTGTTTCAAGAAAATTAGAATTAACTAGAGCCGAGAAGCACGTTCATAACTTCATGATGGACACACAACTTACTAAAAGAGTAAGTATTGATGTGATATAAGTTGATCACAGTTATTGTTAATCTAATTAACAGGGGGCGGGATGTACGGCATTGTTAGTGACCGTTGCCTCGAGAAAGTTAGAGTTAACTAGAGCAGAGAAGCATGTCCATAACTTCATGATGGAGACACAGTTGACGAAAAAGGTAAGGTGATTGGAAAAGGTAAGACTGTTGCACAAGTAGCATGCAATGAGGATGGAGGTAAGACTGTATGCTAGGTTAAGCTACCAATTAATATTGCTGATATTGAATGAAAGTTTTGCGTCTATGCTACTAAAAAATAATAAACTTCTAAAACAAAGTAAAATAAATTTAAACTAATGTTAGAGTGATACGGTGTGATATTTTAACACAAGTAATAAGTTTAATAAACTAATAATAAAACTTAAAATATAAACATAAAAAAGCTAGTTGAAATCAATTTAGAAATACATAAAAAGGTACATTTTGAATTAATTGATCATAATTATATTATTTGAATATTTCAGCTGAAAAATGCAGCGGCTAACGTACTTCGAGAAACGTGGTTAATATACAAACACACAAGGCTTGTGAAGAGGGTTCACCCGGGCCGAGTGAGGACACATCAGAGGAAATTTTTGTTAGCCATTTATTCGTAAGTATCTACAGAACTTATAAACTATAAACTACATGTGTTAATGTACCGGCATCTCAATATTTTTTTTTGAATTTTGTTATTATTATGTAGTGCTATAAATTAGAAAATGCATACATGGAAAACACGTAGTTTTTATTATAATGAGTGTTGTCTAATATTTAGTTATTATTTAAGCCGTTGTATTTATCTGTAACCAGTAAAGCTATTTTCTAATTTCAGATTACGTAAGGTAAAAATGGATCAAAGAAAACTAATGGATAATGCTAACACAATAACAGATATGGCAAAGGTATGTAAATTTAATAAATTTAAAGTTATTAGGTACTGCTACACTCATCTCCATTACTCGTTTAGGTCAAGAAAAATTGAACAATGGTATTGTTTGTAATCTTAGCTTAAATACAATTTAGATTGTAACAGGTTAAATTTATAATATTTTAATATTATTGTAGTACACAGCTACTTTTGTTAATTGAAATTATCTAGTATGTCAGAATCTAGTAACAATTGCTACATGTTTTAACAGATACCAAAATTCCACTTTCATCTGCTTGAAGCATCCTAATTATTATTTTTTGTATAAACATGCATGTTGATTATGACTCAAATGTATGCTTGTAGTAGATTTAGATATTTAGTAGTTTTAGTACATTAGTTAATTTAAAACTTGATATTCAACAAACCGACGTAACAATTCACACTACCACACATTTTACACACACTTACATAATCAGGCAAACTATTCAGGCAACTTTTTTACTTACATTTACAGACTTACATCAGTTTATAAGTATCTACTACAGTGAACATTGAACTACAAGGCAATTGATATTAGGACCCCTTTCTTTTGCAGACCCAAAATACGGTATATGAAATAGTCTCGGATATGAGCACGAGGCAAGACACAATTGAAGAGAGGCTGACTAGTTTAGAAGAAAAAATTACTACACTGCAGGTAAATCCGATAATTAAATTTAGAATATAAAATGTCTATTTTACTAAACTGAACTTAAATAGGTACTAGAGTGCTGCAAATATTGTAGTACAGAAGTAATATGTTAATTAAGTATTTGGACTGTATGTACTTTTAAACTGTGAAATAAGCAAATTGCCCTAAACAACAAATGCAAGTTTTTAGCATACTTAACTGTTGAAGCAAACATTGTTTAGACCATAATCTACTACTACTTATGCTATATTTTTCTAGAAAAACGGTGATAAAGAAATCATGGTGTATTTCAGGAACAGGTGAATAACATACCAGATGTCGTAGCTCGGTGCTTGCAGCAGTGCTGGGAAAGGGCTGAGCAGAGGAGAAACTTCCTCCATCCAGACACTGCCGCTGTGCCAACACCACCATCGACGATTACACCTTATGCCCGGTATAATAAATAATAACAAGTATATTTATTATAAGAGTACTGGCAACCTTTTAAGCAACGTAAAAAATACTGTAGCTGAAAAATATCAAGAGTAATATTTACGTTTTAAATAATGAAAAAACACTGCCTTAAACATTCTGTTTTTTTGTTAAATACTCTGTAACATAAAGTCCATACTACGTAGTACTAATATCTGTTCTGTGCTATAAGCCCTGTAAGGTAGTATTTAACAGGATCAATGTTTGTTTATCAACTTTATCATAAACTTTTGCAGCACGCGGATGTGGAACCGCAAAAGATGATGATATTAGGTTTTACGGTGCAGCACCATCTGTTTTTGGATAGATGGAACTAACCATGTAAACAAAAGTTGTCGCAAACTTCTAAGATAATCATAATTTTACTTTTGTATGATATTTTCAAATACGACGCATTCAACTTTGCACACATCAAAATATTCACATATAAACCACCTTTGGACTCACATGGGCATTACAAGTTATTGCATTTTCTTTACTAAAACTCAAAAATAATACGATTTGTTCTGTTCATTAAGTTGAGATTTTACCAAGGAACAACCAATAGGTACTGTTCTAAAAATCTTATAATATTCCATTTAAAAAAGTATTCCTATTTCCAATTTCAGGACAATAGCTGCCCCAACAACACATCCATGGCCACAAAGCCCTGTACTTGCGCCGAGTGGTAGAACTCATTCGGCTCCCGAGAGCACTGTGGCCAATACCCCTACACCCCAGCAGCCCTCCAGCCCTTCACAACCACCGAGGCCTCCACTGCCTAGCTGAGTACCGCCCTCCAACTCCGAGCTGCTGTGCTGAACTCGACAAAACTCGGCGCCCGTCCTCTGACCCTTTACCTTATCTGGTTGTCGGACAAATCGTTTTACTTTCATGATCGTTTAAGCCAATAGGTGGCGCTTAGTTAAATATTGTTTCTTTTGCGTGCTAACCAGAAGATGGCGTGAATACCTGTTTGTAGTGTCTGTTAAAAGATGGCGCTATTCACATTGTGTTGTGTAATACTTAAAAGATAATACTTCAAATTTCAACTTCATACTTCAACTTTCAACATTTTTGAGAGTTACACTCTTCAAAATATATTACCATCTCAGAATCGAAGAACTATTTTATGCAAGATACGTATGTATCTATTTTGCTACATGTAATATAAAAAGACTGATGATGATGAGTGACAAGATTTGGATTACCTATCAGTTTGCTAATTATGCCATATTTTGAAACTATTATCCCTAAAACTCTTTATAAACATTGTAGACATAAAACATGTAATGGGTTTATAAATACTAAACTAGCAAGCACTAATTCAATTAAAATGTTTAAAAATAAATATACCCTAAAAATTATAACTCACAATAATTCGTGTTTAAATCTGCACGCACCTAGATAATAAAACTATATAAATTAAATGTTTCCCAAAGTAATTATAGTTCATTATGTAAAATTTTACTTTTTACTTCAATGATTTATTGAAAATCTTGATTTTTTATACGTAGAATGAATTTTCTTAAATTTCGATTATTAAATACTCCATATATTAACTTTATGTTTGCTAAATTGATTAAGTAAGACGATTTCTCCGTCAAACCAACGGACCATTCGGTGCGAGACAAGGTCAGCCGTAGTTTTCCTCGCTGTTCCCAAGTTTCGGAAGTGCCAGACTGTTATTTAGTGATATTGTTTAGATAGTGAAATAAATTGACGCGAAAGGACTCGCTGTTGTGATTATACAAGATGCTTTATCTAAAGACGCTTTAGCTAATAATTTAGATGATATTTTGGATACAATCATTATCAACTAGATCTAAGTACGTCTCACGTTTTTGGCGATTGACGTTTCAGACACTGTTTATTATCATACGAGTGTGCCTACACTGATACATAATATTATTGATGACTCACCAGATAATATATGCATTTTTCTTTGAAATTACTTCAAACAAAAAAAAAATTGTTTACTACCTAAGCAGATAAAGTTGTTGTTTTAAGATTTCTTAAAATCAATATAGAAAAAGAACTTGTGTAATAGCTTATTATAAATACTCCAAAACTAGATTGACTTAAATTACTACGTAACAAATAGATTTTTGCTGAAAAAATCCTAAATCAGGAATAATGTTGAAATTATGCATTTAATAGATAGAGTAAAATATGTATTTTAGGCATAGCTCTGCTCTGGCTTTAGTATTTTTTTCTACAATATTTATTTATAACGGACGTTAAAACGTTGCATTTGTTTTCGGTCGTTTAGTATAATAATTAACATATTGTTACTACCTGCCTATTGACATGTAGATTGTAATGAAATTTCTATGAATAGATAAGTAAATGCTTTTAAAAGAAGTAAGATTCATGGCTGTCTAAATAGTGCCTAAAACACTACGAAGTTTCGATATAGTTCAGTTTTATTAACTAATATTATTAATATAAAAATGTAAATAGTATTTAAAATCATATATAATATGTTTAAATATTATTGTTACTATTAGCTGTATGAGAACCTAAATGCAATGGGATCAAAAAAACTTTGATTGATTGGTTGTTATTTAAATTACATATATTTGGGTTTCAAATTATATAACTCACTTTGTTTTTTTTTTGTATGCTCAAACTATTATTTATAATTTTTATCGTATTACAAATTTTAGTTGTTGTCATAAAGTTTTGGACCACGAACTACTATACAAAGTTTTATAAATACCAACTCACACTTATATATTATATTAAAGTAAAATTGAAAACACTAAATTCCAAACATGTTTAATCATAACTAATTTAGCAACGTTAGGTATGCAGTGTGTTATCAATATTCCCAGTAGGTACCAATAGTTTTTATTATAAAAATACTAGTAAAATATGAGAAAAAATTGTTTTAAAACATTTACAGTTTATTTTATGTTGTTCATGATTTATTTTATTGAACTATACCTACTCTAAATTAAATAAACGATAGCTTAGGTATAAATAGTATACAAAAATCCTATTAAAATTTAGTACTAGTAACTTATACAAAACACCAATTAGGATAAAAAACATAAATTAACGTTTAATTTAGTTGATTATCTAGGTACTTAGTAATTCGTATAAAAAATATACTATCTTACAAATCTTTAACCATCATACTAGGATTTTCATAAACAGTTTTTAAAATTTCTATAATACGTATATTATCTCCTAGTATGTACTTACTACCTCGATATTTTACATTTATAAATCAACCTCTAACTGCCATCTCAGTTTTTCGATACCTTCAAACAAATAAAAATAAAACAACCTACTGCTTAAACCGGTAAAAAAAAAATTACCTAACGTGTTGTCCTTGTTATTAATAACATGTTATTAGAAATTGATAATTTATTATCTATTGTAAAAGTTATACTAAAATTTTTTGCACTCACATAAACCCCCATAGAGTCCAACAGTCTCAGACGCACAATAATAATTGTAATACTATGTAATACCTACTTATTTATAATGAAATAAATTAGTTTATAAATCCAGTCCTTATCTACGGTAGCCTAAATTGTTATGCCCCCATTGAAGTTAAAGGTCTAGTCAAAAAATGCTTTATAGATTATCATATTCTCTTTTGCAAAATATAATAATATTTTCACATAAATATTTCAATATGGCATATTGCTGTTTATCCAAACGAATATTTAAATATTATAAACTATTGCAAAAGAGTATATTGCTTAACTTTTACAGCTAATATATTTACATAATCTTAAGATTCGACCAAAATGATGTTTAAGATTTATAATTAGGTATAGAATTTGTAAATAAGAGCAAAATGTAAAATCAATGTAAATACAAGTTGCTAATTTTAGTGTAAATAAACTAAGAAAAAAATGTTCCAGTAAATTATTTTTAAATAAAAACGATCAATTGTTTATTAAATTTTTGAGTTGTATGCCAACGGAATGTTCTTTGCGGTGCGTAAACAAAAGATAGTGAAAACTTTTGTGATCATTGTTGAAATGAAAGTGTAACTTTGATTATATGAGCTGTAGTATTTTATAAAGCGAATTTTTATTTTGATTCTTGATTACGAAAATTACACAAATAAATAACGCAAACCTACAAAATTAGCTTTTTTACCTATTACATACCTATTTCACCTGTTGGTAGGACTCTTCAGCAAGAGTCCGTCTTGGTGGGACCCACCGCACTGTTAGATATTCTACCTCCAAGCAGTATGCAAGCATTACTGTGTTTAGGTTTGAAGGGCACTGTAGCAAGTGAAATTACGAGGCGAAAGGGCGAACTTAACAACAATGACTCGGGGTGATAAGCGCAGTGCAGTGCCACGCAAACACTTAAAAACTTTAAGCCTTGGGTGGCACTGCATCTGTAATAGTCAGGCGTGGTGCTTAACATCAGGCGGGCGCCTTGATTGTCTTGTCACTTGCTGGCATAAAAAAATATATTTACTAAGATCAATCAATCAATCAATCAAATACATTTATTGCTGTCATATGGTACATTATGTAGTTGTTACAGAATAAGTAGTATCACATGAACCCTGTTATTAGGGTATTGCAACTTGGAGAAAGGCCGAGGTTTATGCATTCGGTATTTATATTAAAAAAGTAGATAGATAGGTAAGTATGTCATGAAATGAATGATAATGTTGGTACCTAATAATAAATTAAATTGTTAGTGACGATTCATAATGATAGCTTATAAAATTAATATTCATGCAAAACTGATCATTTATATATTTTTTTTGGATTTTATTAATGTTAATATGTATCTAAATAATAATAGATGGTCAAATGGCGCTAATACTTATTATTATTTTTCAACCCATGGATACCATGGGATACATGGAACCCAGGATAGGTGGGGTCACTACTCACTACTAGACTATAAGCGCTCTATTGTACTAATTTAACAATATCTCTAAGCAGTCTATTAATTCCGTCACCGGAGTTGACCACTGACTCTTATAGACTACGCTACAATAACTTAGCTGTGTTATTTTACAATCAAGTGGTTCGCCTAATGATAAGCCGCCTAACCATTTGACTAAACAGTCAAATTGTCACCCATAGCTGCAGTTTTAAAGTGCCGCGTGGTACTGTACTGCGCTTGTTACCCCAAGATGTTGTTAATAATAATAAGTCTCTTTCGTCCATTAGTTTCACTAGTTTCAGTGAACAATTTATATTTTTTTGAAGCATTTGATAACGGTTAAACGGGTTTATAAGAGGACTAACCTGGTTATACTCCTATCTTGGCACCACGCGAGTAAAGTCACACAAGAAGCCAGTGAATATTACGGTTCTTACCCAGTTATAACACGAGTAATTAATATCACTCACTGGCTCCATTATATACACTGCTGCTAGAAATTAATTAATTAAAGCGATTCCTTATTATTTCTCAACTGTTTTGTGCCCTTGTTAGGGGAAATTAAACCACAGGTTTGTTTGAAGCGCAATTTGAAATTTTTAAAGCTTATTTTTATCATCATCATCATGACCCGATTTGGATTCGTGGATGGAACACACTTGTTGTACAAACATCATTTAGGTTGGATTCTACCGATCTCGAAAAGGCACTATTCTCCGAATAATGGTAGTTATTCGCAAGTAAACTGACAGTTTACTTGCGTTAGTATTTGACATTTTTTATTACGCGGAATAGTTATTCCATAGGTTAGTCGAATCCAGCCTAGTCAAATAAAAATGAATATTAATAATAAATGATGGAACTAGAGAACGGCTATAAAAAATAAAAAAATTAAAACGTAAAAATTAGATCGATATTTTATCAAAAGACCTATGAAATTCCCAAAAGATAACCTAGGATTATTATTACATCAACAAAATAAAGAAACAAAATATATATCTAAAAAAAAAAAAATAATAATAATTTCAGTGGTTTGAGCTTGAAGAAAATAAATTACTGGGTGAATGAATTCTAACACTATTTTCAAGCGGGGAGCGCCGTGCAGTGCCACATTCAACTTTGAAATTCCAACTTAAGATGACATTGCAACTGTTATTCAGGCGGACCGTTTCGCTACTACATAGTTAAAAAAGACTTACGTACGTAAAAAATAATTCATTGTCCGTAGCTGTGGTAGCTGTTATTAATATGGCATTATAAAGCGATTTGTTCAACATAATTGGGACAATTAGAGTACCAAAAATTATACATATGTATTACAAAATAGCAAAAATTATCAATCTTCGAACTCGTAAAAGTTTTTGCCCGGATGCTTACGTTCGTTATAATAATTATGAAAACATCGTAAAATACTCGTATTCGCCGCGTGATTAGCATACGGTATTACGTTTGTAATGTACCTAAAAACATAATTAATAGTATGAGTGTGTACGTCAAGTATAGAGACATTGCCTAATAATAATATGGTATCAGTGTTTTGAAGTTATTGTTAATGTTAATAATGTATGAGTTAATGATTTGCAAATATTCATTTCGGGTCTGGACTGGGTAATGGGTATTTCTGTATCAATACTAATATTTTAAAAAGGAAAGATTTGTATTTTGTTTGTAACGAATAAACTCAAAAACTACTGGCCCGATTGCAAAAACTTTTTCACCATTATAAAGCCACATTATATTAGTAATATAAGTAGGCTATATTTATTACTACCAGAACGAAAAAGACTTATGTACCCAGCCCGGCTTTGCACGGTGCTTAAGTTTTCATTATAACCGTGCGAAGCTGGTCGCTAGTGGTAAATATTTATAAAAAATAGTTTGGTGCCGCAGTGTAAAATGTACACCATTATAATTATCTATTTGTGATTACTTGTTATTTTGTTGGCTCTTTAAGTTTATGTAAAAAGAGTAATATCTAAGTGTCATTAACTATTTTAACCTCACAAGTCTATGCATCGTATCAGTAACTAAAAGTCAAGCACCATGTTTCATCATGTATCATTACAAAAATCTAAGACGTACCTATCTAATAGAGAATAACGACTAATAAAACACATATAAAAGTTACAACCGTAAAAGAGACTTGATTTTTTACAAAATATTAATTGTGCAAACCATTTTGATGTTAAGTGCGAAACCAAAACTAGTATGAGTAACAATTGACCAAGGAAATAACCAGTAGTTCGTCGGTTAGTAATTTAAGCCTCCTGACTGACGTCATGCTAATAAAATAGTACATGTAGCCGCAGTTCTTCGTTCCTCATTATCAAAAAATTATATGACAATAAACATAAGCGCGCTTAGACATAGTAATTGACCGAGCGAGCGAAGCGAGCGAAGCGTCTCAGTTTCGAGTTTGGCCAAAAATGCTTTTGGATGTCAGTTTGTCCGGACTTTTTGTTTTCTCGTCTACAGGTCGTATTTTTCAACCAATCTGGTTGAAACTTGGTATACAGGTTCTATGACTTTATAGAATTTGATTGCTGTCGGGGATTTTTGATAAAGGGCGTACTTTCTTCAAAAAGAGACAAAAAGGGGGCTGCTCAATATCTCCGCCTAATGTGATTTGATTTCGATGATTTTTATTTTATTTGAAAGGTAAGTATTAACTTTAAGTTTGTCTGATATTTGGTGAAGATCTGATGAGGGTCTTCAGCGTGATGAGCAAAATAGTTCCTCAAAATGTTGCTTACTTTCAAAGATCACTTTACAAGTTTGTGCTTGCGAGGTCTACTGTTCGGAGTACTGCTAGTAGTATTATGAGACGACTTCAGCGCGCTTGTCACGCACGCGTCGCGTCCGATCAAAATCAAAAACGCTGAGCGGGCGCTGAGCGAGCGCTGCGGGTTGCTCTTATTCTTTTGTTAATAAAAAATGTACGTTAAATCAAGAGACTCAACTATTAAATTCCAATGTTTCTGAGTAGGGAGCGATTTTACAGACTCACGCGCGGTTTCACGCTGGAAAAAATCGTGCTAGTGTAAACGCTCGCTGAAAGTGTTTTTTTTTCTTTATTAATTGTGTTAGTTGCACAAACTTTAGAAACTGGTGCTAGAGGTACATTAAACTGAGTCAGTAGCAAAGAAGTTTTATTAAGTTCACAGTAGTACATTAGCGGTTTGCAGATGTGCCCGATCAAAACAGGTGCGAAAACTATTTTTTGCAAAATATTTATTAACAGTGCCGTGCTAAAGCAAGGAAACATAGTGTCCTTTATTGAAATATTTATAATCAACCATTTTAATCAGCGTGTTACTTATTTTTGTTTAGAAATAAATAAACAAAAAAAGTGTGTGATAATAACTTGAAGGAATAAATGATAAAATACTTTTCTTGCTAAAAATGGTTTTGACTCTCAAAGGACAACATGGAAGTTTTATGGATTCTGACTATGTAAGTACCTATAAGACCTACTCTCGATCTATGTATTATGTCATAATCTAACTATGTATTATGTTTGTTTGTTAGGTATTTCATGTCCGAAGATTGTGATCATTAGGATGTTTTAGTTGTTTGGCGTGTCTCTAGTGTTTTATGATTCACTAAAGTTGGAATCGACCAAACTCGAATAAGCTCTATTCGCAGAGTAAATCGTAATAATTATATAGTAAACTTACAGTTTACTTGTATTTGACGTTTCTAAGTTTCTTATTTCGCGGAATAGTTATTCCAGAAGTTGGTCGAATCCACCCTAAGATGGTTAACTAAAAATGAAGTGTAGGATGTCATCTCGATGCACTAATGACATTACAGTGGTTCCAGGTAGTCGGTAGATGGTTAAGATGATTGGTCGTTTTGACACTCTTTGGTCTATGTCCAGCAGTGATGATGATGATGATGAAGCTAGCAAATACAGAGCCTATCTTGGGCCGTTACTCGCTACGACATATGAAATTCCTTACCAATAACGTGTAACTGAGTAATGTGTTCTACAAGCGCCATGGTGTGGAATTCTACAGTGGTTTTGCGTATCTGTATTGTTTTAATAACGCTAGTTTTGCCATCGATAGTTGACCTTGAAAAAACAGCCAGATGAGCTCTGAAACATGGCTCGTCGACGACGATTCCACCCAGATATCGTAACGATCCCGCGTTTGGTCATAGCGAATAAGGCCCCTGCTGGCAATGGTATCTCTGAACAAGACTTACGTCTAGCAGTGAATGTCAATTGACTAGTATGATGATTTTAAAGAAGTTGACAAACATGCATAAGACCTAGCTTAGTTGCTGGTCGATTCCCGTAAGTGGATCTGTATTCATTTTACTCAATGAGATAAATTAAACTATTCTTGCACCAAACAACATCGAACAGTACATAAATATCTCTGAACCCACACAATGACCCTATTTGATATTGGAAACTACGAGCCACTATTGTATCGCAAAACCCAGGCCAAAAACAAATATTAGCTAGGTGCAAACAGCGGAAATTGAACACGCACTCTTTCGTCTCAGACAGTCCATTATTCATTCATTTATAATGGCTCTGTATATTTTTTATAGATTTAATGGCACCAAGGATTAAAATTGATTGAACTCACTAAATGTCAGGTGTTAAATTGATTTAGGATCTACAACAATATTTTAATTATGCCTAAAAATATAAAACTATTAAATTTATCATAACACTCTAGCGAGCCCTAATGCTAATATTGTTCTATAAATCCTAACGTTTACAAATCCTAAAATATTAATAATTTGGTACCTACTATAAAAAGCTTTTGCACGAAGCTGCGAGCAAAAGCTAGTATTTTATAGATTACCTAAAAATTTTCATACAAAATTATTGAGGTAATAACGTTAGCAAGGTCTTTCATTAATAGCTTATAATATTCAAAGATTTTTTCCACACATAAAATAATATATACATGTACTTTTTTTATTATAAATTTTGTGTTAAAAATTCCGAGTAAATCGATAAAGTTTATCTGGTTAATACATAGTTATCTTTGTTGGAAATCGTGTACGTGCGTCGTCATGGAAGATAATTGACCGAGCGAGCAAAACAAGCGAAGCGTCTCTGTCTGGTTGAAACTTGGTATATAGATTCTATGAACTTATAGAATTTGATTGACGTCGAGGATTTTTGATAGGGACGTAATTTCTCTAAATATAGACAAAAATGGAGCTGCTGGATATATCCGCCTAATGTTATTTGATTTTGATGGTTTTTATTTTATTTGAAAGGTAAGTATTCACTTTAAGTTCGTCTCATATTTGGTAAAGATCTAATGAAGATCTTCAGCGTGATGAGCTAAATAGTTCCTCAAAATGCAGTATGGTGCTCACTTATAAAGCTCACTTTACAAGATTGTGCTTGCGAGGTCTACTGTTCGGAGAACTGCTAGTAATAAAATATTTGTTGAAAAAAAATTCCAATTAGATTTAGTATCTATAATAATACCCAATTATGTACATATCTATTGGCGTTATTAGTACTGATCACATAATTATACCTGCATGGTTTCATCAAAATACTATGCTTTATTGAACGTGGATCACGATTAGATATAAATAGCATAATTAAATAATTTTGTTCTGTGTTTGCAAACATGTAAAATCTTCTGAAAGAAGTTTGCTATCTACTTTACAAAATTTGATTTAATAGTTTATTATGTACAATATTTTATATATTAGTCCAGGGTTGCCAAAAATCGGTGGACTGGAGAAGGCTTAAAATTTCAATGTTTAGATTCGTAGTGCAGATGTGGACTTCTCATTAGCTAGTGAATATTCCGGTCCCTCATTTGTTGAAGGCCCATGAATTTGATACTTGTTTATCGAATAACCTTACTAATATTCTGAAAACTCGTTTACTCAAGCTACGCAACTCCTGAGGGACATGTCCCTCACGTAAGTTCATGGGCTATCAACACGCGCGTGAACTTGTGACCTAGCTCTATATAATCGGCAGGACAGTAGTCTTTGTCATCTATCAACCCATCAAACGCGCATAAGATAGTAGTAAAGTCGCAAATCGCAAGTTGCGAAAGGTCAATCATAAAACAAGGAACCCTGAAAAGTTTATGGTAGGGATCAAAAGATGTAAGGGATAGTCGAAGTTACTGACTGGGTGAGGTTGAGGTTCCTAATCTTAAACGAATAAAAGTACCTAATCTACACGGAGCCTTTTTAAATGTGATGACTCTGTATAAAGTTTGTATGCAGAATTAAAGTCAAAAAATTTTCAAGCATATTTATTTAATTATTTTACAAACCTGTCACAAAATCAATGCTTGAATCTTTTTACGCTTAGGAAAAACATTTCCTGAACAATATTTTCCCAGTAAGATATTAAAAATTACAATAGCTACAATAAAAAATCTAGTTTAATTGGCTTATAGTTTTAGACAATCATGATTATGTTTTTTGTCTACAAGAAGATGTGTTAAGATTAACCTAATTAGATAATTGTGTGTGACTCATAATGATAAAAAAAAAACAATTAAAATTTTGTTCTATGATGTTTCTGTGCGATTCAAAAACTTCATAACAACTTGACAAAAAAAAAAAGTTTATTACGTAAAAGTTAGGGCTGCTCCATCTATTGCATTCCAAAGAGATGAAATATCAACTTCGTAAAGGTTTCATTTACTTTTTTTTTATTTATATATACAACTGAAGTGGCAACAAAGCGTACGTCCTACAAGATGGTAAGCGGTTACCGCAGCCAATGAAAGCTTTAATATTCAAGAATCATATAATTCAAAAAATTACAATCTAGTTTATTAAATAGGTTTTAAAATCGTTAACACCATAGACTTGGCACAACTTTCTGAAAGCAAGATATGCATTTTTATAAACCTTGAACTTAGTATATTACCAATGTAAAGTATTATTAACCAGTTAGGCCGGCCCGGTTTTTTAAACAGTAGTCAAGGTAACTAACAGGTAAATTGACAGCAAGCTTTCAACTCTTTGTCATTTTTACCAAGAAGCGATGGATAAGTATTTTTACAAAGAGCTACTAACATTGAATATTTTTTTTCTGATAGTTAACTCACTAATGAAATAGAGCAGTAATCGAGTGCTTGATTTTAAAAATAATTAGTTACATTGGCTTTTGGTCAAAATGAAGCTTGTGGTGGTTGAACTTGTGAAAGTGTATATCATGTATATTATGTATATTAAAATAATACCTGTCTATGTATTGTAATAAGTATATCAGTCATCTAGTACCCATAACACAAGCTGTGCTTAGCTTGGGGCTAGATGATGCTGTGTGAATATATATTTGAAGATAAAAAAAAAACTACAAGGCTTTGAAGACATTGGCAATGTTTGAAAATTTATTTTGTGTATACCGCGAAAGCAATTTTAATACGTTCCAACTGGCAGTGACCTTCTTTTATAAGAAATGAACCCTTAAATACATTTTAATAGGACCATCGAAGGGCAACAAAATAAAAATAAGTAAGAAAAAGACGAAGCAATCTCAAATTGTGAGAACCCGATTGTACAGTCGACGCGGAAGCTATACTTAGTTATAAATACTCTCGGTGCGTTCGTCACTTCCTCAAAACTATGTTGCAGTAAGTCACACTAAAAATACATTTTCACATTTTTTTAATTAAGATCATTTTAGTAAATAGAGGTAAATTAAAAAAGGATCTAATAATAGCAAATTTTATTATTTTGTTTTCCTTTTTCGAGTTTAATAAAATTCAATCCATCATTAAATTCTTAATAGGCTTTAAATAAATGGTTCTTCCATTACAAAATTATAACATAAATTTGTAAACGTTGAGACGGCTATCTTACTTTCTTAGTTAGCTAAAAATAGGTTGTAATAATAGTAACGAAATCTAAGAATTTGTTTCAGTAGATTTAAGAATAAACTCATTTCCTCGCAATTTCGTCGAGGGCGGTTCGGAAAATGTCCAACTCTTCTCATGGGATTTCTTTATCCCGGAACGCAATTGTATCCGCGTTGAATAGAAAGGTTCGGTTGGATTCGGGCTCTGCACAGCTATAATTTTCTAGTGTTTTATCTTGATTATCGCAAGGGCGAGGTAGCACGCTTTTGCTCGCGCATGTGGAAAGAGAACACCAAAAACAAGTGTGCCTGCCCTTAGCTTCAGTGCCGGCGAAAGGTGCCGGCGAACTCGCAATCATTGCTATGATTATGAATAAACAAACAAACATAAAAACTATTTTGAAGAGGAAATATTATTCAAAGTTAAGTAGGCTGTTAGTGTGATGGCCGGTAAAAATGTCATGATAACTACCATTAGTTTTTGTTTGTTGCGCGCCATAACTTTTATCGTGTTAGTAAAAACTCGCCCCTTATTGCGGTAGACGTTAACGTTACGGAATCGTTTTCGTGTAAGATTGCTTTAGGTGTGCAAAACTGCCATAATTCAACATTAATCAAACGATGCTATGTTTGAAATTAAAATAGCAAGTAGAAAATGTATTCGACGTTATTAGATTACCCGAATACTTGCGAATAATGCATATACTTAGTCTGAAAACCAGCGTTGCCCTGTCTTGTACAAGGCAGCATCAAGATGAGACTAGGCCATTTTGACCACACATCACATAGCGTTTTTTTGTTTTTTAGGTGCTTAGTATATTTAATAATATGTGTATTATAATTATGTTAGTTGCTTATTTTACTTATCTAGTATCAGTATATATGTCTATGTACCTAAGATTAAGTTTATTATATGTATGAGTATTGTGTTTCAATCGTTCTGTGTTTGTGTGTATCAAATAAATGTATTTCATTTAATTTTTTCATTTCATACTTGTCCAGCAGCGGGAATCAAACCCGCAGCCTCTCGCTTCTCAGACAGTCACTTTCCTACAACTTAACCGCGAACGTCAAGTACAAATGCTTGATTATATGCGTGGCTAATTGTTTTGGTAGGAACAACTAATTGTTTACCAAGAATAAAAACGTTTCATTAATAATTTCAGAAGGTCTAGAACTGTTAAATTGTATTAATTTTGCGTAAACAATTACCGAAATAATTCGCTACGAATAATATTTAGGCATTAACTATACATTATTGTTTACCTTTACTATTCAGAGACCTGTTTATTATTATTATTGTCGTTGGATTTTCATGCGATTTGAGTTTCTCACAGCTATAACTCTTAATATGAGGCCTCATTTTACCATCTTCGATAATGCGAGCTTGTGTCGAAAAAATGAGGATAAGTACAATTTATTATAATTAGACTTATATAAAACCTGTTCATGTGAACGACTCTATCGATTAAAAAAATTGTTTAGTTCACAACCATAAACTTTAAGACTACACCTAGTTTTTGCCCATTGCTACACTTAGTACAGTCAGCAAAAAATGTGGTCTACCACCCTGCGGTTGAGGTTTGAACGTCATGAAACTACAAGGTTGTTTTTTCCTTGAAACTATCACAGTTGTCAGGCATCTTAAGTAACAGATTATACGTCATAAATTGTGCATCTCTTTACTCCGTTAGAAAAAAAACCTTATCGATAATTAGATTTTACAGAAACTTTTGTAAAAACTGGTAGACCGCTTTCTTTGCTGACTGTATTTACGAAAGTTTTTTTTACATATTTTTAAGCCGACATAATATCACGAGACAATCAAGTTCAAATCGTTAATCTGATGTTTAACTACGCCTGACGATAAGTCAGTTATAAATTACGAGTCACCTAAAGTTAGTTTTGCGTGGCACTGCACTGTGCTCGCAGGCCAGCGATTTCGTCTTGCAACAGTGTAAGCTTAAACACAGTAATGCTTGCACACTACTGCGTAATAACAAAAATTTGTGTAATAACAAAAATTTGTGTAATAACAAAAAGTCCAATCCTAGTGTCAATCTTGTTTCGAACTCGAAAAAAATGTCTTGAATAATGATTTGATCGAAAGTTGAAATGAAGGTGATAAATACGTGAATTGCCTTACTGGCACTGCGGTGATTCATCAAACCGGACTTTTGCTAAAAATAATCCTACCACCAGGGGCCTACCTGATGTAACTACTTTGTATCTCTACAAGAACATTATGCATAACATTTGAATGAGTTAGCAAAGTAAAGACTTGCAGAGTGAGTGCTTATTTATTTCTGACTGTGGAATGACATCATGGAACCGTTGCCTTGGACCCTTTTCCTGTCATGCATATTTTTACCCGCGCGCGGGTCTGATCCACTGCCCGCATTGTATAATTTCATAATGTTTTTCCTATCATGCGGGCAGTACGCTTGCGGAACGCGGATCGGCTGAGGGCGCGCAGCTCACGTGCGTGCTAATCGGAAGCGGACGGCGTTCTTCTGCATTCAGTTTGCTTTACTGTGACGCGTGTCGCACAAATAGTCATAGATAGTACGCATATTAATATCGCACGAGTTTAATCACTGGCGATGGCGACACGCACGACACTGCAGCGGCAAACGAAATCTTTGTCTTGCGTGTGGCCAGGAGCTTGCTATCACCCGCATATTATCTGCGCGCGGGCCAAAATACACATGACTGGAAAAGGGCTCTTACGATGACCTGAAGAATAGTGTTGGTCAATGCATGTAGTGGTGCACCATACTTAAAAGTCTTTTTTTTATTATGCAATTTAAATATCGGATTATTACTATAATTATAAGTTTTCCTTATCCTATTCAATTAAATTGAAAATCGATTTAAATTGAATGGGTATTGAATAGTTAAAGTATTTTATTTAACAAAACGAGTTGCATTTATAATTGCACAATTATTATTAATAATTTTCTACATAACTAATAAATAATACATAAGTAAATAGTAATAGATAAAGTTTTTGTACGCACATAATTTCACACTAACTTCTACCTGCGGCTTTGTTCTCATGATAACTAAGTAAAACATAGTCTTTTTGCTATTGCCGGTTCAGAATTATTAGTATTGCAAGTTTCATTCAAATCAGTTACAAAAAACATACAGAAGTCCAAACCTTCGGATAAATAACATCTTGCATTTCTGTTATCAGTTAGTCTTAGATTATGTTATCAATTTGTCATCGAAAGGTCATTAACATCAAAAGAAATTAGTAGGTACTATTAATGTTAGGTTGCATATTAGCACATTTTGTGGGTTTATGGCGCTTCCCAATAATTTGAAACATCATTGGTGACTTGACTTGACATCTTTATTTTATGACTTCAACATCATTGGTGCTTTCAGGTATTATTTTCACATATAATTTTCAGTTTTATCAAATATTTTCGTTGGTATTTCTACCAATAAGACTTGGATTTTATTAGAAAAGAAGTGTATTTATGGTGACTTGTGATTTGGATGGACCAAGACTTTTCTAGAATATAATTGTAGGAAACGGCTACCACCATTTTCTTCAAAATATTGTTTATATAATACATATTGCTGATAGACAAATAAGACCATTTTCAAGAATAATAAAAAAAGCTTAAAACAATGAGTCGTTCGTCAACTCACACCGTGAATCTTGTCCCAACTGGTGTGAGTTGACGAATCGTGGAATGCAGATAGCTTAAGTCTCGGAATAACAGGTTTTTTAGGTTACTGTTTATCTCGGAAAAATTTACTGTTCCTGTGGGATAGCATGAAAACTGCAAAAACGCGATTTAAACCGCGGGTCAGCTCGTAAGTAATAAAAAAAGTATATAATTGGGTATTTTATCAGATAACTGGTTCCCATTGTACAAGGTTTAGTTGATTTGAGGCTAGAGGGCGCTGTTTAAAAAAATTGCAAATATTTATTATTTAAGCAGTAGTATAAATGTGTTTTTTAAGTACCTACCTACCGTATGGTACAGATACCGTGTTAACTGAAGGTTAAAACTTAATTGCTTTTGACTACTGTTGACCACACAAGACATTATACTGACCTGTCAGCTAAGATTACCATAATCAATCGATCATGGTATAAATAACACATCCAAACATTTTAATCATAGGCATTTGTAAATCAATCATCTATATTACGATGTTTTGTAGGCCAAAAGGAAAACCATAAAATCATTTTCTTTAATTAAAAAAGGTCGTTTATAGGGTCAAAACTATAATTAGCATTAGTTTAATTAACAAACGTTTTTTAGGTGGAGACGTAAGAAACGTTTCGGCTTTGACTGTTTTCATTGACACTCTGTTTTTTTTTTTATATATGATGTTAAGTAATATCAATTACCTAACATATGTGTATTTTTTAGATAATATAATTTTATGTGCGTGCATATTTTAATTTGTTAAATATATCAATATTTACTTTTAATATATCAATACTTCATTTGAGCGGTTACCGTAGCCTATGAATATTTGCAAAAGGTTTCACGCGTTGCCATCTTGAGGTGTAGATCAAAATCATGTGCTAATACTTTTATTTGTAGCTATCATTATCTTTAAACCGGAACATAAAAATAAACTATGCTTGGCAGGAGACATACCTACTCAATACTCAATAAATATGTGTGCCGTAGTACTAATCCGGACGAGCTCTATCAAAGGAACTTTAATACGATCAAGAAAGGTACGTATTTCAATTGAAGAGTCGCGTTGCATACAAATATCACGATAGTAAATATTTGAAGCTCCGCTGATGTTTTAGGCCACAAATCAAAAGACGTTTTGCGATATTTTTTTTAGTCCTTTCATAATTTAATATCACAAACTTGTGCTAAGGATACACAGTCAATAAACTAACTTGGTCATTACTCATAATTATTTAACTCATAATCTTAATGTTGCAATAATATATTATATATCGTAAAGTTCCTGATACTAAATACGAAAGTTTATAAAGAAAACATAGTACACATACACGGAGTAATTGAGCAGGTTATTACGCCGTAACGACTGATTGGATTAGTGTAAAACGGTGGTATATCGGTGATATCTTGCATGTGTGGTACCTAAAATATAAATAAATGTAAATGTTACTTCTTCTATAATAAATCTGATTCTTAGAGTGCGTAGATTATGATTAACTTAAGAGGCCTTTCCAAGATTTTTCCAAGATTTCCAAGAGGCGATATAACTCATGAAGTTCGCCTGAATGTATCTTTATATAGTATAAGTAATAGTGCGCGCGACGATGAGCGATATGTTCTACCTTCATAAGTGCTCAGCGCGGTTTGAGAGTTGGTGCTTCGACCGATATAATTTTAGGTGCGCTAAGGTGTGATTTTAAAAAATTCGTATTAAAAATAGTCAATGCTATTAGACTATTTTCTTTGTTGTATTTATTTAATAAAAACTTAAACTTTAAGTAGGTGTATTTTTATTGTAACTAACATGATATATTTTTATCTGTTCACTTAAATTTTAAAACTATGATTATTATATTTGCATTTTTGAAAATATGTTAGACTTTGTTATTCCATAGAAAACATGATCGAAAGTTGACTGGAATTGCTCATTTTACGAAACGTGTGTTACTATTAATTTTTTTGTAACAGTTGTGTCTTGAGTTATTTAATATTTGTTCTGTTGACTTAAATTTTGAAAGATAAAGCTTTTATTTGTTTTTATTTTCGTTAAAATATCTTCAACACACGAGCCACAATAGTGTTCGAAGCTACAAGAAAATTCAAGGGTAGGGCTCTTAACTATTATAGAAAACATACATCGTACAATAGAATAAAAATGATAATAATTAATAATTACAATTATAAGAAATAAATTGTAATATTACGAAAAATATATCCTACAAATATTATAAATGTGAAAGTCTGGGTGTGTGTGTGATTGTTTCTTACTACCCCGTACTTTTGTGACGATTTAACCGATTGTGATGAAATATGTAAATTAGATGGCTTAAATTTTGTATTTAATATTGCTTATTATTCATATTAATATACTTAGGCTACTTTTTATCCCAAAAAAAATTACTGTTGGATAGCATAAAAACTTGAAAACCTTGGGTGAAACCGCGCAGGTCAGCTAAGACATAAAATAAATTTGACGGTACCCATTGATATGTATTGGATTGGTTAATGAGCTGTCAAAGTTTCCGAAGAAAAAAAACAAGCAAAGCCACCGGCAAATAAAAACCAGCGTGGAAAAATCGTGGGGCGATTCCAGTAGTTATGTAAGTTTGCTTGTTTTATAAGAATATAAGGAAACCATATTATTTTTAATGCCAACTTCAAAATAAGAGAAGTAAATCAATTCGACTGATGTTTTTTCGAAACCTTTTCTTAATTAGAAGTTAATAAATAAATAAATAAATAATGCTGGACAATCCACACAGCATCATCTAGCTCCAAGGTAAGCTACTGTTAAACAGAGCTCTACTTGGCATCCATAACAATAGCAAGGGTCATGCCAAAAAAGCGATAGGAACCCAGCCGGTGTTGTTGCCATTTCTTTTACGGCATGGGCGCGTTGGAACTGGTGTAAATTTTCCTAGCTTGTAAGACGTTTCAAAGTGATCCTTGTGATTCTACTAAAATAAATAATTTTTGATTTTGATTTTTGATTTTGCTGTTTTATGGGTACTACATGACTGATATATGTATACTTAATATTTACAATACAATACATAGATAGATATTTTTTTATTATATATATAGAAAATACCCAGAACACCCGGAACAAATATTTGTAGATCGTACAAACATTTGCTCCGAGGCGGGAATCGAACCCGCAACCTCCGCGTCGCAGGCGGACCTGCGCCCGCTGCGCCACATCGGTCGTCAAAAAAGTTGATTATTAATTTTATCTAAGAATTCATAATTTTAATTTAGTCTTGATTAATTCTAATTATACGAGTATAAAACGTTACTTTTTGTGGATTCTTATAGTGTACAAGAAAATATGTACTCATAAAAATAGAGGAAGTTCAAATATTTTAATGTCGTGTCATAATGTATTTGGAAAGGTAAGTATCTAGCTAACATAAAAATAAAATCGCTATCTAAAATAAATTTACCGGAGACGATAAAAATGTCAGAGCTCAAAATAATTTTTCAATAAAATAGCAATCCACTCTTGCAGAAAATACACGGTATCTTAGAAAAAAAAAACACTTTTGAACAAAAATAGAACTTATATCTACCAATTCCAACGTTTATAGAATTGTATTACATTATTTTCCATACTATTATTAACGTACGTGTTTTTGTTCGCGTTCCCGATCAATTTTTATAGAAATAGCAACTCCTGAATTAGGCTATAAGTAGAATTTTTTATTTTAAATTTAAATTTTAAATTTGTCTATAATCAAATGTGCGGAGAGTCCTCCTTATATTAGTCCAGCTTTTATTTAGATTACGCGATGGTTTTTTACAGTCAAAAATAATGCCACATGAAAATAATGCATAAATTGCATACCAAGCACATGAAATTTACTCCTTCCAGTTTTTTTTAAACTCGCGCGTTTTTCTTTAAACTTAAGTAGTATTAAGTTGAAGAATGGTTGTTGATCATAGAATATTTATGATTTTACATAAGCGGCATATAGTCACGGACTTATTGACTCTTCGTATATGTATATTAAAGACCCGAAGAAGTAAAAGTAAGGTCGGTGGTTTAATTCTCATATTTTATGCATTGCAGGAAACTACAATAATATAGAACAATCATTCACATATTATTTATAGCTCCTAGAATAAGATAATATATAAGATATAATGTATTTATTTTCAAACAACAGTTTTAATAGTAGGTAATAGGTAGCTTTGAGTAGTAGGAATAGAACATTTTATTAATATTGCAGCAGTATACCTACCTATGTTGCTGTAAAATTTTTGCTAATTGTGTAACCTTATAGTGAGTCAAATACTTTGACAGTGACAATGGGCAGGACATAAAACCCGCAGAACCAATAACTGTTCGGATATTAGTCTTTTATTTTTTTTATTGGTTATAGTTAAGCGTTTAACCACCACCTCACCTGATGGTAAATGATGGTGTGGTCGATGACGGAGCACGCTTGCCTACAAAGAACCTGTTCACTCTAGCCTCAAAGACCCTTAAATTGTATTGGTCCGGAAAAACAGACCCCGGCAACGAATTCCATTCTTTACTAGTGCTAATGTGAAAATAATATGAAAAGCGTTTGGTCCGGCATGGGGGGATGTCGACCATATCATCATCATCATGACAGCCTTCTAAAGTTCCCACTGTTGGGACACTGGCCTATTCTCAGGCGAGAGTGATTGGGTCTTTATCTACCACGCGGACCCATAGCGGATTGGTGGATGGCACATGTCTTTCGAATTTTTAGTTCTTGGACATGCCGGTTTCCTCACGATCTTTTCCTTCACCGTATGAGAGCACTAGCATTGCGCACATACATTTTTCGAACGGAAAAATCCATTGGTGCACTACCACTAGACCACCGGTGCTCTATCAAATAAAGTCGATAATAAAGTATGTCAATCGAATAGCGACTGAAAACTAAAAATTGTCCACTCGATGGACTTAGGAAATTATAGCGGTCGAAATTAGTGGGTGATGATACCCCTCATGTGATGATCAGTCATCATTGCACGCTTTTTATGTGGTGGTTTATGTCTTTTAAGTTGCATCGCAGTTGATGCGGTGAGTGAGGTTTTCAACATAGAAATAATTTTTACTTAGAACATAAAAACGTACGCATTTATTTTTTATTTTTTTGCATTTTCAAACGATACTCTACTCGCGCTGGGTGATTTTTGTACCGTAGAAAATTCCGCCAGATGTAATTTTTGACTACATAAACCACGAATTCATAAAGAATTTTGAAAGGGTACGAGTCATTTTTTAGTTTTAGACACTTTTTTATAAATACTGTTCCATTCCAATTTAAAAGTAACAATGTTGGAATTTCATAATTTTAGACTTTTTCCATTGAAAAGGCATTCAACTTCTACTACAAAAATCAGACTCACATTATAATTTATAATGCATTGTGCTTATGACGCTGGAGCGCTCGTGACGTAGCTGGCTAAGTTGTTCTTAACAGATCAACGAAGTTAAGCACTGTTCCGCGGGGTCATCATTTGGATGAGTGACCGCCAGTGGAAATTTCAACTGAGCGCTCCTGTGCTTCGGAGGGCACGTTAAGCAGTCGGTCCCGGCTTTTTCAAAGTTGTTAGGCCACGACAGAGGCCTTCAGGCGGCCTAGAAGCTCTGTCACCAGAGTTGGCCACTGACTCATACGAATGAACGAACGAGCTTATTACATTTTCGAAAAAATCATATGGCAGCTCTCAAACGGTGAAGGAAATTATCGTGAAAATGTCCATACATTAAAAGACGCGTGCCATCCATCAATTCCTATAAGGTTTACCTGGTTGTATATGGCCGAATCACTCCCATTTGAGAGTATGCCATTTTTTTTGTTTGTTTATTTTAGAAATATAAGAAAACTTACAGCTTATTACAGCAATAATAAATGTTAACATAAAAAAAGTTATGCAAAACGGTACATGTAATTTCCAGAGATGGTTTACAAGTTTTCACTGAGAAATGAAGTGATTAGAATATTAAAACAAAATTAATATTGTGTTCTCAATTCTCAATACTCAATTCATTTATTTTGCTCTCATTATGGTAGGTTCATTGCAGTTGTTACAGAATAGGCGGTAGTATCATAATACCCTGTAAAAGCGTATGACAACATGGAGATAGGCCGAGGTTTAATTAGGTAGAAAATAAGTAGGTAATTGAAGAAGGTAGTAGCAGTAAGTAGAAAGCAGATAGTTCATATGATAATGATTATTTATATTCTACTGTAATATTTTCTTGTAGTTAGCAATTAATATTACTGCAACCCATCAGAATTTTTATTTAAAAAACACTCATGTAGTGCAGAGGCAACAAAATTAATATGTTATAAACTACACACAACAAAATAATAAGTCTATATCAAAAAACTCTACTACCTACACAATGTCGAGATCGCTTTATTTATCACTTCAGAGTATATTAAATTTTTCTCAAGTAGCTCATCTGTCAGTACCTGTATTAATACTTTTCAAAGTCACTACACAGTTTTATACTCATACATTTGATTTTATTTTAATAAATATTAGTAAACAGGCTTATTGGTTATTCACCGTGTACACACGAAATATCGTTATATTATTAGTTAGTATTGCTTTGGTAATAAAACAGATGATTTATGAAATAACAAAAGCAAAAGGCAATTGCGTAGGTACGCGGTATATTTACTATAAAAAAGCAAAATTTTAAGAAACCTTTGTTATAGGAAGACAATGCCTTCAGAAAATGTTACAATAGTTTTTTTAATGAAATAGAAGCCTATTAACTTTAACAAAGGGTTAATTAGAAACTCTCCAAAGGTTACTCGTTATGGCAATTTCGACCAAAAATGACAACAATTGAAAATTATAGAGATTACACTAAAAGCTCTTCCAAGTACTTCATAAAATTGAACTTCTAGTAGACTTTTGTTTAAAATACTGTCACGTATCTACAAAGCATAACGATAGCACTAAGTCTACTTAGTGACTGGGTAGTGGTATTCTTTCGTCTGAAATATGTTTTATTTGTCTATTAAATGGTTAATATGTATGGACATACCAGTTTGACGACTTCGGTAGTACCATATGGGGAAGCGGAAGTTTTTTTATTTATTTATATGAGCAAGTGACAAGACGATCCAGGTGCTTGCCTGGTGTTAAGCACCACGCCTAACCATAACAGATGCAGTGCCACCCAAAGCTTAGTGTGGTACCACCAAGACGGACTCTTGTTGAAGAGTTCTACCACCAGGTTGTGGGATCGATTTTCACTGCTGAACAAATGTTTGCATATTTTCAAATGTGAAACAAACGTTGGCATGATCTGCAAATATACAAAACTCTGTCACCAGAGTTGACCACTGACTCATACGAACATACTTTTTTATTCTCATTAGCTACCTGGTTCCCATAGTAGAAGCTTTACTTTGTTTGGAGCTGGGTGGCGCCATGTAAAAAACTGTAAAAAAAAAAAAAAAAAATTAAGCAAGTACATATTTACATTATCTACAAAATAAATAAAATACTAAATAATAAAAAACATAACTGTTTGATGAATTTTAAATGTATGTGCGCAATAACACGTGCTTAAACGGTGAAGGAAAACAACGTGACGAAACCAGCGGCTTAGATAGCTCCGCAAGTATTGACGAATCTTTATTATGGATAAAGTGAATTTCCCACCAAAAACCTCTGTCCCAATCTGTATTTCACACCATTTTGCCAGCAATTTACCACTAGAACGCTGTATTAAAACAACATCATATATATTGCAACATATATAACGATTTACTATTTCCACGTAAATACCTAGAAGAAATACAAACGAAGGTAGGTACAGCATCTTAGCACCACACTACAACACGCCTGTTAATTTCATTACCAAATGTACACATAGTTTGTATATTTAAAAAGTAGATTGATAATAAATTGAGAGTAAAACCACTTTTTGAATTAGTTGAACCTATTTGTTTGTAAATCAGAAGCCAAACGAAATTATAATTAACCATCTGGCAATTACGGTCCAATGTACTCTTTTTCTGATTGGTAAAAGCTTGAGATACAGATGTGGAACAAAAAGAGTAATAAAAGGCTAATAAATAGTTATTCAGCATTACTTGTGTCGGCAAAGTTTGTATAGCATTTAGCCTGAATTACTGACAAGGCGAGCTGTGCCTTATAATAATTGTAATTTACAGTATTAACTTTAAGTAAGAACGTGACCTTGAATAGTAATATTTGTCGTGGTAGCGTAATTCACTTCTAGGCTTTTAATACTTAAAGCAACAAAAAGATTTAAATAAATTCCAACTTTTAATGTAAACGTTTACTAGAAGAAAGAGGAGTTTACTTCTTGATTGTAGAAATTTGTGCTCTAAATCTAAAACAGAGTTCAGATCATTGACCGAAGGTTGTGCCTCAAAGTTTGCAACCTTAACTTGCGGGTTAAAATAAATTTGGGCCTGAAAAATGTTATTCTCTTCTCTCTTATACCTTCTTCTTTATTTTTGCTCATCAATGTAACTGTCATAAGTGCGTTAAAATATAAGTAAGACATAAAACACAAAAAAGAACAGCTAGTTATACATCCACTAAAATCATAGCCAGTCATTAAAAAAAAATGTAAGTTTATGGAGTTATTAGGCAGCCTGATCAAACCCTTATATAGAAAATCCGTAGAAGAACTAAGGTCAATTTGAAGTGGCAGTAAGTACGCCATATAGCTTGCAGAACCAATAACCGCTGGGTAATACAGGTTTCAAACTGGCGACCACAAACTGGAAAACGAAGTGTAAAAGCACAAGATGCTTCCCCCCCCCCCCCCCTCTCAATGGGCTGATAACATTAAACCGGTCGCAGGAAGACGGTTTGGATGGTGCAGGCTCAAAATCGGTCGTCTGCGCTCTTCGGAAGAAGCCTATGTCCAGTAATGGACGTCTATCGGCTGATATGACGAGGCAACCTGAGGCTTCTGAATAGGCTTGACAACTTTAAAAAGTCAGGACTATAAGATGTTGCTTAAAGTGCCCTATAAAGCATGGAAGCGCTCAGTTTGCCACACTTTATTAAAAAAGTAAGTAAGAAAACTCCTGTAAATAAATATTTATCTATAAAGCGGAAAAGGAAATAGAAACGTTTTCGTAAAGATTATTATCATTTCCTAAATGCTAATCATCTTACAATCTGCGCCACCCGTATACTATAAATGGCAATTTTCACAAGGATTTTTCAATGAATTTAAAAATAGTCTCAATACTCTCAACATTTAGTATTATTCTTAAAAAAAAAAATTGTTGACCGAGCGAGCGAAGCGAGCGAAACGTTTGAGTTTCCCAGGTTGCATATTTCAACCAATCTGGTTAAAACTTGGTGTACAGGTTCTATGATCTTATAAAACCTGATTGTCGTCGGGAATTTTGATAGGCGTACTTTCTCCAAAAAGAGGCCAAAAGGGGGCTACTGGATATCTCCGCTTCATGAGATTCAATTTCGATGGTCTTCATTTTATTTACAAGGTAACTTTAGGTTCGTTTCATAAAAACTTGGTGAAGATCTAATGAGAATCTTCAGTGTGATGAGGAGAATAGCTCCTCAAAATGCAGTAAATTGCTCACTTAACAGGTTTGTGCTTGCGAGGTTTCTGTTCGGAGAACTGCTAGTATTCAAACTATTATGCTATTTACATAGAACATTTCTTCAGCAATTGTACTACGTAATATAATAATACATTTAGTTGATTAAATGTATTGGACCGTACTATGTATCCTAGATTTTAGCTAGGGATAATACCTAAACACAAAAGGATTTTAACCTCTCTAGATAATTTATCTACCTTTGTTTGTCTTACCATTTAATTTCCTCAATTTTATTCAATGTATTATATTAAAATGATCATTATGTTGGAACATGTGAAAAAAGTAAAACCGGCATAGCCAGACCATTTTGAAAAATCTATGACAGCTTAGCGAGCCGTCAAAAGCACGGACATAAAACAGTCATGGTAGTCACCCATTCAAATGGTGTCCTTGCGGAACATTGCTTAACGTCGTTGATAGATAAGAACAACTAACCAGCATTAGCACTTTATTTTTTATTGAAGAATGTATTGTAAAAGTAAAAAAGTTTATTTCGATACATAGTAGGTAGTAAAAAATTAAAAGTGTATATCTAAGCAGTTAAGCATACACGAGTACATGTAGATCATAAGTATTCGAAAATGTACGCCATTCAGCATTTTCTAAAGCACCATACATACGTTTAGCGTTTAACTTCAGAAAAAATCCATACCCCGATAATACATCTTAGAAAACGCGTGGTCGTGGTGAGCAGTCAGGCTGTCGCGGCGCTAAATGGATATCATCTGACTCGTGTGACTCATATTTGATTATACAACTACATCAACCCTAACTCAGACCTGGTGGTGCCGGCTTAATCTACGCGGTACGTGTGCATCATAATCATCATCTGCTTGCCCTTTTCCTTTTTTGATCGGCACCAAGGACCCGCGCCCGCACTGTCGCCCGCGACTTCGTTCACGTAGAACTCGGGAAACGTACTTTTTTTCCGGGATAAAAAGTAGCCTATGTCCTATTCCCATATATTTCATATATTTATGTCATTGTGTGGTCATTTTCTTTCATCATGAGAACAGCAAAGGAGTGGAACTCTCTACCCGCAGTCGGTGTTTCCTTCCACTTATAATTTGGGTATCTTCAAAAGAAGAGTCAATCAGCATCTTCTGGGAAAGCGTGACTAATACTAGGCCTCATCTACGCTTACCATCAGGCGAGATGTAGCCAAACGCTGACCCATTTTTTATTTTAAAAAAAATCTGCCATCTCAGTACATGACTGACCTTCAGGCGGCCTAAACACTCTGTCAATAGAGTTGGCCACTTCGTTCGTTCGTTCGTATGAGTCAGTGGTCAACTCTGGTGACAGAGTTTCTAAGTCGCCCGAAGGCCTCATGGCCTATGTTGGCCACTGACTCATACTAACTTACTATAATCTCAGTACTAATTTGTTAATTACTCTTAAACACAATTTATCTATCCTTTCTTTGGCTTACTGGGTAAAGGTAAGTTATCCATCCACATATTCGTATACATTCATCTGTATCAACGTGTGCACCTACGTTAATTCACATACGCGCAGTAACTTTTCCGTAGTTCTATAAAATGGAAGTTCTATCTTGAATACTGATGAAGGTTCTGAGCTAACTCACATGATGCACTCAGCATACATGCAGCATTATTAAGCCAACTAAAATGCTAAATTGAAGTATGAGGTAAAATAATAAATAAATATTGGCGGACATTTTTTTACAATATGCCATCTAGGCTCAAACTAATCAAAGCTTGTATTACGTAAACCAGTTATCTGATAGAAATTTTGTCATTTTTTTAAAGCTATTTGTAATACACAAAGTCGTCACAATATTAAACAATAATATGTGGTAAATAATGGTTAATGATCAAAGTTAACTTTTTTTTTAAATTTATTGAATAAAAAAAAGGCTTTGTCACTGAGCGACCTATCTTTGTATAATTATAACAAAAAATCTGTAACGGCTGAACGGATTTGGATGCAACATAAAATATATAGGAAGAGAATAAAATATAGTAGGTATTCGTAGTATGTGACCTTGTTTAACACATAAGCTACTTTTAAACATAGTCAAATACAAGCGGAGCCGCGAGTAGCGGCTAGTTATAAATAAATCGATCAAAAAATTTATAGTAGGTATCCGATGGCGGTTACCTACTTGTTGTTGTATAAAAGTATAAAAGTTACATTATCCGGGTATTGACCCGGACCTAAAAAAATAAAATAAAATAAAAATATATGCAAGAACTGTCCTGCAGCGAGAATCAAACTCGGACCTCATGAGCTTTTCAACGGATATTCAACCGCGCACTTTCAAGGTAATTGTCAAGTCAAAAGTCAAGTCAAAGTCAAGCCACAGAACAACTAATAGCAAAGTCACGAGGAAAACTTTCCACGATATTATTGATTGCCTAACTCAATTTTTACTAATAATTTAGTTTTATTCAACAAATCGTTTAAAAATAATGTAATTAAAATTGACCTCTACAAAACCAAAATACCAAGGAACTTATTTTTAGATTGTAACCAACCATTATGAAGTTCATGGATTTATTATTTTGTTAGACTATACAAACTTCTATAACAAATTTTATTTTTTTCAACCAACTCAGTGATTAAACATCTGAGTAACTAAAAGTGGAAAAATACACAAAAAGCCTGCGGGGAGTACCTTAAATCGAGAGGCTCATTATTTGTATTTTTAAATAATAATTGTAGAAAATTACATCGACAACAATTCTTATCTTTGGTAGACTAATATAAGATCTCTAGAAACTAATAAGAATTTACAAAATACCTACCTTTACTATACCTATAGAAGTTAAGAGTAGTAGAGTTCTTTGTGATAGAGCTCGACCGGGGAAGGACTACCACCATACCTATTTCTGCCGCCAAGCAGTAATGCTTGCATTGCTGTGTTCCGGTGTGAAGGTTATGGTTTCCGGTGAAATTTCTGGCACATGAGGCTTTCGATCTTAGCTTCAAGGTGGCAACCCGCGAGTGATACTTCTGGTATTGCAAGCGTCCATAGGCTGCGGTAACCGCTTATTATCTTGTGGGCCGTACGCTGGGTTGCCACTACAGTTGAATAAAAAAAAAAAGTTAGCAACCTAATTTATTAGGCCAAAAATATGTGTCGAAAGGCACATTAAGCTTTCAGTCAAAACTTTTTCAATGTTGTTAGGCCATGACGTAGCCCTTTATGTGGCTTAGGAACTCTCCAGAGTTAACCACTGACTCATGCAAACTAACTTACTTTTTACTTATTTGGGATAAGACCGTAAACTTAAATGCAAAATACTACAGCGCAATCAAATAAAAATCAAAAAAGCACGCAGCAAGAAAAACAATTTTGTTGACAGACTGGCATCATTTTCGTCGAGGTGCCTGCCAAACCTCGAAAAGTATAATATACGAGTATGTATCTGATTTAACATTTCATCACAGTATTCTATCAGCACCCTAACATTCTACTAGCGTTTGAGTAGCTACTCGGAACGCGTGATTGGGTCATAAAGCTACCACATGGACCTGATACAGATTTGTAGACGCGGTCGAGTACTCTCAAGCGATAGTGGCTAGTGTCCCAGCAGTAGGAACATTAGAAAGCTGTCATGAAGACTGTGTATAGATTTGAAGGGCACTGGTAGCAAGCCATTACTGGATAGATGATTGGTGCCGGAGTGAAGAGCTTGCAAAGCCTCACAGAATACTCTGCAACTCTTATATTCAGACGTGGCTTAACACCAGATAAACGACTCTACCGTCTTTGGACCTTATTTGATAACATAGAAAACTGTTATTATACTTTAAAAAACTTAATAAAATTATTATTAAAACTCTGCTTTTTATTACAACTAAAAATAATAACATGTACCTGTCAGCCATCGTTTATTTTCATATCAGTATCAGCTATCATCAATCTCAAAGCTAAACATAAATCAGTAGTCAAAAAGGACGAATAAAATTTGTTCTTGAAATTTAAATTTGTAACTCGCTATATGCATGTACTTCAATTAAGGCACCGTCCGTCAGTAGGTTATTCTGAAACACGGAGTTCCATATTTCAGCAAACCTTCTGACTATTTAGCTTCGAGAGATCTACCACTACATTGCAGTTCCGTTCAGTAACTTCAGTCTTTAGACTGTTCAGTCTGTAAACACTCGTCGCGCTGTATTGTCGCGTGGATCATGTCGTAGCCGTTTCATAGATTTTCAGTTTCCGAACACGATTGTTTACAAATTAAATGAACATTTTGAATTGAGAACAGTTATTTTACGGATATAATGCAGGTGAGTTTGTTATCGTCTTTTTTTTTCTTTCCAAAAACTCTTTTATTAAACTTTGGAACTTTTAGATATGTTTTAAAAAGTAAAAAAACAGGTTAAGGCGGTTTTTATTTGTACAATTGTGCCTAAATATTTATATTTTGTTTTGTGACACATGCATCTTAATTAATACATGAAAACTTTAGGCTCTGTGAACTTTCAAAAAAATTGGCAAAGGCTTTATGCTTTGTAATTTTTTAAATAGTTAAACCTACACTATTTAGAAATGTTTACTCTTATCTTTATCATTATAACGACCAGCGTTTTAAATACCTACAGCTGGGTCACTGGCCTACTCTCGAGCTAGTATGGTTGAGTCTTATTCCAACAAACGGTAGATGGTAGGTACGGTAACTGCTATTTTGAAATTTTATATTCTTGAACTTGCCGGTTTTTAGCAGTGTATTCTTCCGCCATTTGAGATTATTTTAATCATATTTTTTTTACTATAAAGCCTTTTGTTGCGCTATATCAATCGTATTCAATAAATTAAATAAAAACGTTTAGTTTTACAAAGTTCTTTCTTTTGCTTAATTTTATGATCTGATTAAAAACACGTTTTGTCCTCAATCCAATACAAGTAACACACACAGATGAATGACCGACCGAATATTTATGTAAATTTGAAGAACAATATAAAACCGAACGTCAAAATCACGAAAATGTAAATAATCGCATAATGTTAAACTATGAATATTCAATTAAAGTATGTTCTAATGAATTGCGTCGTAGGTATAACTAAAACATGATTGTTTTAATTCTTTGAAATACATTTGAGCAAATAAACTAAGTACCTACTACTAATAAATTAATAGATATTGTGCTACGTAAAAGTATAACAAATTATGATGTATTTGTACAGGTGGGTCACAGTAGAAAATATGATTATTACAATAGTAAGATTTATTATTATTAAAAAAAACAGGCCTTTATGTGTTTCGCACCATGAGCGATTCGAACCGCAATGTGCAATCGCCAAAGTACTATTTCACCCTAATACGCTCCGTGAATTCGTTTGCGCTGGATTTTTTATAAGCGGTTACTGTAGTTTTCTACTACGTTTGCAATAACATAGTTTACACTAACGTGTGCAATTCTGAGATTCAATCAAAAGTCGCATGTATCAGCAATATTACCAGTGGCTCAGTATTAATTTATATTATACCATGCCAGTAACCATGCCCTTTGAACCAATACATAGCAATACAAGCATTACTGCTTGGCGGCAGATAATGGTGTTAGTAATTCCCCGATCGAACTCTATCATACTCTTGAAACCTTTCAAAGTTGATTATTAAACAGTCAGTCGGTAACACAACGATTTTCTAAATTGTTATTATTTTAGAGTAATTCACTATTCACTAAACCTATAGCACTTACTTTAAGTACCTTTTTGTAAGCTAGTCAAAGCTTGTCTTAAATGTTGAAAGAAAACACTTCTGCCTCTTTCTGAGAAAAAAAGGGATGCATATAAAAGGTTCCTACTATCACTATAGTTGCCAACTGCAATGGCGCAGGCCACTAGTCATAATCTAACGAGGTAACGCTACTACTTTTTTGGGCACTCTACCTGCGGTCAGTGTTCAGCTGGCCATTAAGCAACTCAGCGGCAATCCTATTTCAATCAGCAAACTGTCAATAAATACGTCAGTTTATGATTGAAATGTAATCGATTGCAACCAAATAACATAATTGCATTAATCGCCCCTCTGATATTTTTGATCTGTCATATAGTGAATGTTGTTCTTAGGAATAGAAAACAGGGTTATTCAATTATATTCGTTATTTTAAATTAGTTTTGGTTTTTACTTACTATTTTTAAAATTATTAAAGATTATTTTCATTTGCTTTTCATTCATAAAAAAATGTTTTATTAAATTTGTATTTGAATGGTATTGTTATTATTTTATTGTAATCATGTAAGTGACTATTGTCTTGATTGAGAATAAAAAATCTTGGAACTAAAGTTCGAAACTGAACACTGAAAACTCAAGCCTTTTGCCAGGAATTATAATCATCAAGCTCTGATAAAACGAATTGTCAGCCCCCCCTTCCTTGCCTCGGTTGTCTCTCAATATCGTGAAGCCTCGCAAGCACCTCTTAATTGACATTATTTCTTCTTTTAGTGTTACATTCAACTCTTGAAGCAATGTGTATTTTATTTATTTATGTTATTTTTGCCCATATCTACATACACTGCAGGGTAAAAGTCTGCCTCTTTTTCTTCCAGACTTTGATTTGATTTGATTTTCTTTTGACTTGGCTACTGTGGGGCAGTTTTTTAGATGTCTACCGAGATCGTTACGTCATTTTTTCCGAGGTTTGCCGCGACGGCGCGTCTAGTTTGTGGAACCCAATCTGATGTAAGCCACTTTATGGTAAGGTTGACATCTTCAATTCGATAATCTTGGTTTTGGAGCATAGTACCGTATTTTTATGCGGCTTGTAAGTCTGACTCCCAAGATGCTACCTCTATCGCTCCGCTGGCAAATAACATAAAGAAACATTTCGTTTTAACAAAAGTTTATCTTGCAAACCGGAGGGGGTTCTCATGTTTAAAAAATAAACTGTCGTTTAGGCTCGCTAAGTGTTGTCTTGCTTTGTCTTTTGTATGTCAATAATTAACAAAGATGATGGCAGATTTGAAAGACGCTTTAGCGACAGACGTATGAATATGAGTTGTTACCATGGACGTAATTACTCGTACATCTTACGTCCATGGTTGTTACCAATGATATTTCTCCGAGGATTTTCAAAAATAATAATGTAAGTTATAGGCCTTCCAGGCGATCTAAGACCGTCGTCAACATCATCAGAGTTGACCACTGGCTCTACGAACAAACACTCGTATTTAAGGTTTTTTTTTAATCGTTGTTTATTATAATGTTGGTTTTATAAACTACTGACTTCAGACTCACCGTACATGACGCGACACACTTTTTGCCAATTTATTGACATATTTTAAGCGTTCGAGTTCCGAGGCAAAGTTTCCGATTCGCTTATTGGTTTCAATTTTCAATTCTCAGCAGACTGGCGTTATTTTTGGTATGTTTGATGAGTCACTTGCTCATTTTTAATCTTTTAGAAAATAAGTATCTTACGTAGTGAAAGCAGGTACGAAAGCAGTATAAAATCACTAGTAGATTTGAAAGAATCTAGGAGTTTCTAGGTTTGCACATGGCAGAGTCGAGCCTGGAAATTGTACCTTACGGTCTTTCAAATTGGATACCCGCCGTATATCTACCAAATGTTTGCATGATATATGTGCAACATTTATTTCAGGTTTTAAGTTCTAGTTTGTTTGATCATTTGATCAAAAACAATTATTTAGCATTTAATTGGAGCGCTTGTGACGTAGCTGGCTAAGTTGTTAATTATTATTGCCATCAATAATTGATAGATTCAGGCGTTACTTTGCGGAAATCCATTACAAAATAAAAAACAGACGAAAAATCTCTAGTACTATTCCGCTTAACCTTTTAACTGATGAGGTCACACAGTTACCACAGTTAACCTCAAAAGAAAAATATCGACACGTGTTTCATCCCTCCACGGGACATCCTCAGGACCATCGACTTGTTCTCCGGCAGACGTGTTGCTCCGTCGAGCGCTGGAGCCAAAGTCCTTTGGCTTTTAGTACTTTGGCTCCAGCGCTCGACGGTTGTTGTTGTGGTTGCCTGGTAGAGATTGCTATTAGCAATAAGGCCGCCCATTGTACCACCACAAATTTATTTAATTTTATTTTTAGTTTTAACTGTTTCTTTTCTTTGGTGTAACAATAAAGAGTTTTCTGTCTATCTATCTATAGTTACACTCTAACCCAATATAATTTCCACAAGTAAATCAATTTCACCTGAACCCCAAAATAAGGGACAAGAGAAATACCCGTTCAAATTAGATAGTAAACCACCTTGTTTCTACGAGTATCTACCTGGATTGGAATCCGGGGTAAATAAATAGGTACTATAAACGGATTTTAGTGGACGGAAGTTCATAGCTTATCTACTAGAACTATAAATTAATACAGGAGGCTCAAACGCAAATAAAATTATTGTATTCAAAATGTTTAATGTTATTATTAACCAGTGGCAGGAATTGGAAAAGGAATTACATACTTTGTTTGAAGTATAGTACGGTCCATTATCTTTAAAAAAAAGTTATTAATTTATTGCGGAAAAAAATTTTGTTTGTTGGTTTGTATAACTGTAAATGGTTTAAAAAATAGTATGTTTACACGAGTCAATAGCAAATAGGTGCTTGGGTAAAGTCCTTGGTCAGTGGCCAACTCTGGTGACAAAGTTCATAAACGGCCTAAAAGATTGGGTTGGTGTCAAAATACCCTTTGAAGATCCCCTTTAAAGGGGATTTTGGGAAGCGTTAGTGTTCTCTGAATAAAAAAGCTTAATTGCAAATGCTACTGGTGGCGGTCACGTATATAAATGATAATCTTTCGGAACATTTATTATTTTAGTTAGTCTATTGAGAACGATTTATCCAGCTACGCTACAAGCGGTAATAAAGATAAAGAAGAAGTAATAAAGTGTGTACCTGAAATAATATTATTCATAACCAAGTTATTTTAGTGCCTTGGTGTTGGTTGATTCATATATTATTCAGATTTAGGTAAGTCTATGTAGTTAATTCAATGTAAACAAAATATTGTAAGCAAACATTATTAAATCATCACATTAGTAGAATTATCAAAAGTTTGTGTGTTTGTGTTAAATTCTTATATAGTGTTTTTGTCGGTTCCCGCTAAGCTCCGTAACGGCTGAACGGATTTAAATAAAACTTAGAACAGATATTATAGTATTTTAAATTAATACACAGAGTAATTTCACGCGAGTGAAGCCACGAAAGATTGTTGTAAAGGAAACACTCAACCATTTAACCAAGATTGTTTTTATGAAACAGGTTTCACTCGTATATTATATGCCAGTGTATATTATACGGTTCTCAAAGGAGAACCGTATAATATACACTGGCCTGCAAAAATGTATCACACTTTTAAAATTGCCCGAGAAGACTGTTATATTGTTTCCACTGTATTGAAAAATCGCCACCTAAATAAAATTGAAGTCTAGCAACAGCTTCTTCAGACCCGAAGACTACATTAGTGACAGCACAGTGCGAAGAAGACTTGCCAAACCTGAAACCTCGAAGACCAGCGAGTAGAACCTCGAGAGAGAGCATCGGGTAGCAAGAGGGCGATACTCCCGTGAACACATATAATGGTATGAAGAAGAGTGGTCAAGAATTTTGTTCACAGATAAGTCTCTGTTTCTCTGTCTTTATTGTTTTAACTTTTTTTTAATTAAAACAAGTTACTTATGTATAGTTTACAGTATTTTTAAAGAAAGCTGATAAAATTTTCTATGAAACGTTTTTTATTTTAGATTTCTAACTTAAAGTTTAGAAAAAAATATAAATTAAAAGCGTAGTAGGTACTTCGTTTTGTAGGCCAGTGTAGGTAGTGGAAATTCCTAGGAGTTACATTTTTGTTAAAAGACTAGCAGTCCGTCCCAGCTTTGCATGGATGCAGTGAAACCACACCCGTGCGAAGCCGGGGCGGAGCGCTAGTAATAAATATGGCCTATGTTACTCAGGGATAATGTAGCATTCTAATGGTAAAAGAATTTTTGTAGTCAGACTAGTAGTTATTGAGTTTATTCGTAACAAACAAAAATACAAAAACACAAATCTTCTCTCATTATAATATTAGTATAAATTACCCCGGTTATCTAAGAATACTCCTAATTTGTTTGGCAAGTATTTACAATAAATAGTGGTACTCACGAGTACAAAAATTTACTCATTATTACATAAATGCTTTTAAAATGATTCCATGATAGGACTTCAAATGGTCTGAATTGCATCATTTTGGTTTTATTATTAATCTATATCAAGGTTGTGGTCGGTCATCCAATTAATAATATTATCAATAAGCAATATTTATCTCACTCAATAGAGAATAATGAAAACCATGTCAAATAAATAAAAGCAATCAATTTAATTTGAAATGTCACCGCATTTATTAGGTAAAATTTATGCTTTTGTTTTGAAATGTGTTATCTTAGTCTAGCCTTTCGTTGTTCTCAATGTTGGGACACTGGCTTACCCACAACCGGGATTGATTGAGTTTTTTTCCAGTTTCCTCAAGATGTTTTTCATCACCTTATGAGAGCAAAGTATTGCACGCATTTTGTCAAATAAAAAAAAAACATTTGACTGGTTTCGAACCCACTACCAAAGCACTGGTGGTCACTGTGACACCACAGACATAATAATTCAGAATTTGTTAATTTATTGAACACAATTGATTATTTTGTTTCGGCTTCGCATGAATATGTTTGAAAAGAATTAACAGCCTTCTGAATTTACACGCCATGGATCTGCTAATTTTCTGAATACAATTTATTATGACAAAAGAGTTTTCAAAAAAGACCGTAATGCTTTTACATTTACTTTTTTTAAAGTAATAAATGTAGTGTTTAGTTACGCGTAACGATTTGGAAATTTACTAATGTCCAGAGTTTTTTTAGTTGATAATTAGTAATAAAAGTATTCTTAGCGGATCATTCTGTAAAAAGTAATTGTAAAATTAATTATAATTGAAAACTTACTTTGAGTTTACTACTATGAATCCCAGTAGTTTTTCTTTGCTTTGATTGTCGGTTAGTCAGAAACTATGTTGAAAATGTTTAACAAAATTACAAAGTGTTTATGTATAATGAGTCATTCGTATTCCTACCTTCTTGTAATTACAATGTAATACAGCTAAGTAAAAACAAAACACACAATAAAGTAAAGCGTGTTTTGATAATCATACGAGGTGAATGTAGTTTGTGCTGTATTCATTGTAAAATAATGGTTCCCTGCAACTTCGTCTACGCATTCTGCGTAAAATATCCTATTAGGTATTATTTAATTTAATATCTATGATAACGCACTGATTTTTTTTAAATTTTGACTTATATTTAAGACTGGAACATCTTTAACTTAACTCTACCTACTAGTGTCAAGGACTAACCGTCAGTACAACCATGCATTCATTATGTTTCATATTTAAATAATTTTTAACTTATATTTTCTTATCCTGCTTTGAAATTGGGCAAAATTGGTTAATTTGGTTAATTAATTCGAAGCAATTCGGTTGCAATCGATTTCACTTGGTTATAATTAAAAACTGACGTATTTTGTATAAATATTGTTATATTAAAACTGTTAATAAGCTGTTACTCATTGACAGTTTACAGATTGACGGTCCACAGGTACGCTTAATAGGAGAATCGATTCAAAAATTGTTACATTGAACCAGTTAGGCTAAGATTAGAAAATCTTTAGATTTTTTTGTCTCAAGTGCATAAACAAACTATGTTTTTGGTTTAGACAAAGTTTCTTAAACTACACTAAGCATAAACTATTATTTTTATTTTTTTTTATTTTCAAAGTTGTTAGGCCATGACAGAGGCCTTTGGGCGGCTTATAAACTCTGTCACCAGAGTTGGCCACTGACTCATACAAACTTACTTACTCACTTTTTATTATTTTTATTATTATTTGATTTCCACTCACCGATAATATCAACTGTACTTGACATATTAACTGTAATTAATAAAACAATAAACCAAAAATCCATTCATAAATCGGTCTTTCATGTCATTTTCAGTAATGAGGAAAAAAACGTCGATAAGCTCTGCGAGATGAAAACAAACAATTCTTTAGAAACTCTCAGATCCCGAGGGCTCTGTTGAAATTTATATGATTGCTTGACCTTTTTATTAAAATTTCTGGTAAGTTGTTGTATGTGTGAATGTTTGTTACCACATATCTACGTGACGACTCAACAGCACATAAGCAATTTTAATCCCTGAAATATGTACTATTCTTGTGGGATAGCATAAAAACTGAAAATAAAACGTGGGTGAAGCCGCGTGGGTTCACTCGTAAAACATAAACACAGGTTTTCTTACATAATAAGACGATGTAAAATATGCATGTTATTATTGAATCATTTTTATGTAAATAGTTCATAACTAACAGACTATAAATAGTTTTTTACTAATGGGCAAATAGATGTACCTATATTTGATGGAACTAAAAGTTTTCCAGGGATGCGGCGAGCCCACCCGCATACTAAATTTTAGATAAATCTCTCTCAATATGCTTTGGGTCTCGCATACATAAACCGGAGACTGAAATATCTAGGTCTTATCGGTAAACAATGTAATAATGGCTATCAAACTATGTTATCCTGTCTAACGGTAGATCTGTTCTTTGTAAAAACCCTTTTGGACTGTAAATTCTAGTTCGTAGTAAGCGTCCTACTGAACTTCGACAGTTCGTTATTTAGACACGCTAGACGCCGCTAATTTTCATAAAACACAGTCCGACAAATCATTGTTTTGACTGAATCTCTCTACTACGTACAATCACTGCCTCGTATTATGCACGGATACGTCAAACTACTCTCAGTTCTGTGGTCCTATGCCACTTCTGTTTTATTTTCAGATATACGTTAAAAAGTAAGCATACGTGTCGTATTTTTAAATAACATTTTTCCAACAAAATTCATATAAAAAATTGCTTGATTTCTTAAATTTAATTTAGTAACATCAGCTTTTTGTTAATTTAAATATAAAAAATGTACCTATGATGATAAGATTACGTATGTAAATTTCTCTCAAGTAAGCATTAATGCCGGATTAATATTAAAGTGGTATTATGTCTTGAAAGCCATGATAAATATTATGCCTAAACAAGGAATTTTATATCAAAGCATTTAATAATACGACGAATAGCGGAAATACATACGGCATTTGACAAAAATCAAAGGACGGAAGATCGTGATGAGTATCAAAATATGACATGCTTAAACAAACATTGCGTATTTTTCGAATGGATTTGCTTGAAAATATTGTAATCCTTTACTTGATAAGTAAATATTACATAATACTACCCGGTAAGAAAAAAATCAATATCAATAAATAATTCATCAACATATTCTATAACTTCTTGCCCTATTTCTGTTTTCTTTTATTGTATTCATCATTATTTTGTCTTCGCTGGATTCATTGATAAACCTGCTTTTCTACTTTTTTTATCTAATTGGTTTAACATAGTTTGGAGTACGTCTGGTCTCTATGCATTTATCACAATATCATCAGCGAATCTTAGGTTATTTAGGTTTGTTCCATTTACATTTATTCCAAATTCTTCCCAGTCTATATTTTTGAATATATTTTCTACCACCGCCGTGAAAAGTTTCGGTGAGAGTGGATCACCTTGCCTGACGCCCTTCTGTATATAAAATTTTTCTCCTTGCCGTTCAAGCTGGATTGTAGCTGTGGAGTTCATGTATATCTTTTTTATGATTTTTATGTATTTACTTTCTTTGCCCTGGTTATCTAGCATTCTCCAGATATAGTTATGACTCAGAGAATCGAAAGCTTTATTGTAGTCGACGAATGCTATGCTGTAGTGTTGGCCATATTCATCAAGAATCTACAGCAATTTAAGATAAATCGTATACTTTTGTCATTGCTCTTTCTGTATTTATCTTTGTAACATAAACATAAAAGATGACCATTTTATATTCTAAACAGTAGCTAGCTTTCATTGTGTGCGGGTAGTATAACTAGGTATTTTTACTAAAAACATGATAATGTCCCTCTATATGTAAAAATGTACGCGTAGATCTTTTCAACAACGCAACGGATTTTTCATCAATAGATAGTGATCAAAGAGGAAGATATATACATATAGATTAAGCAAAAGCACCCATGCAAAGCTGGGGTCGTCACTAGTATCCTACTTATATTATAAATGCAAAAGTCTGTGTGGGTGGGTATGTGTGTGTATGTTTGTTACCACCTATACCACGTGACGACTTACCGATTAGCATGAAAGAAATGTAGAAAGCTTAAGTCCTGGAATTACACATAGGCTACTTTTTATCCTGAAAAATAAACTGTTCCTGTGGGATAGCATAAAAACTACAAAAACGCGGGTGAAGCCGCGCAGATTAGCTCGTATACCTATATAAAATTGTTACATTACTGTAACAAACTGTCAATCAACGCAAAGCCTACGACCTAAAATAATAATTGTAACGGTCGTCACAAAGAGAACTTAAATTGGCTAATTAAACTAACTGGCGTATGAAGTCGTAGGAAACCGCCAGTCTTTAAATATGAGGTTATGAGGGCATATCACTATTGCGATGTAATTTTCACATTCATTCATAGATAATCGTTGCTTGGTTACAATGATTACAAGCAACGGTTATTTTTATGTATTCACAATGAGTTCATGGTTAAAAAAATGTATTTAAATGTTTATTCATATCAGCATTAATGAATCTGTGCTTAGATATAATATTACAAGTAATCAGCGATCGACACTCCAAATAACGTTTTTTACTGGTTTGTGATTTTGACACTTGTATTTTAAATGTTTGTAAGGGTAAGGAATGCTCATTTTCGTAGAATGGTTACGCTGCGACGTCAATTTCACACAAGAAAGCAAGTATGTGCCCTTTTCGGGTTTTCTTTTGTCCTTGTAGGGCGATGGACTTTAGAGCCTCATCAAATGACGACGCTATCCTATCCTGGCGCGTGTTGCCACAGTATACATGCTTATTTTTTGTAACATGCAACTGCGCATCATATTCCTTAGTTTTATATCGTTATCATTGCGCTAAAAATAATTCCTGCACATAGGCTTTTAAAACTGTCCCGATCACTTAACTATATTATTTTATTTATATTCATATATCTTCTATAAAATTATTATAAACATACATTTTCAAAAATGATTAAACTATTTATGTACCTACCCTTGGTATATCTGTACCTATTACATTTTGTTTCACAGTTATGTTATGTAATATACCTTACTTTCATATATTTAAACCTAATCTTGGTCACGTTACAAATAAACGTATTGTAACGTAAATTGGATAAACCAATTACGTTTCTGATCGTATTCATAAATATTATAAACCGTTACTTACATTACTAGCTGTTTGACAAACTTTATGTTTGGCTCTAAAACATTACGCGAGCAATATTTAAGGTCGTAGTATTAAGTACCTATATCTAGGATCTTATAGCTTTAAGGTAGTTACTTTACAAAGGATTGTACCTTCATCTTTGAAAATAAATATCTTTTTATCTTTTTTTTTTTATTCACACACTAAAATTAATACAGTATTTCTGCTGGCTAATTTTTAGATATACATTTTCAAAATCTCTTCTGAAAGTAGCATTTTCAAGGTTTGCCAGTTACAATTCCAACGTTGATATATCATTCTGTTTCAATATCTTTAGCAGTGAACTCATGCGTTTCCGGCCTATTCTCAGATCGACTCGTATCTTGCAAAATAAATACTATACCTTTTTTAGTATAGGTAAAGATTTGTCTGAGAGGTAAAGGTACACTTGTTAGAGTATTGGAGTTTCGTTTGTGTATGCTTGGATAGAAATGTAAAGTCCAATTTGTTTGAGAGATCGCTCTATTAAATCGACCATAAATTTAGGTACCCACTTTTCTTTTAAAAAAAGTTTGTTTACAAGTTATTATGAAGTTGATGTTCTGATATAGAAAAATATTTTTCTTGAATAACAGGCAAGATTTTGAGATGGGTCATATAATTTTCTTAGAGAAGACGAGGTCTGTAGAAAAAAAAAGGATGACGGCCTACAAAAAATAGGTTGCAGGCAGAAAGTGGAGACAAAGTCGAAAACGGAGTCCAATGCGCGTATTAGAGGCTTATATTCAGCAGTGGACTAACGTGAGCTGACGGTGGTAATGGTGATGTAAATGGATTTGTTTTGTTTGAAGGGTATGGTTTCCGGTGAAATTACAAGCAAATGAGACTTTTGACGTGCGTCTCAGGGTGGCAACGCACAAGTGATATCTCTGATATTGCAAGCTTACATAAGCTACGGTCACCGCTAAATCAAATGAATTTCACTATAGTGGTTTAACTACTGGAGAATATTCTTTACTATTGGATACTTTTATTGTTTTGATACAAGAGAATAAATGTCCATTAGAATTTTTACAATTTGATTACAAAAACATTTAAAATAATAAGCATTCTCCTACGATTCTAATAAAATAAAGTTAGTAATCAATTTACTAGTTTTAAAACTATTTGCGTAACCCTTTAAGGGTGGATTCGACCAACTTTTGGAATTACTATTTCGCGGAATAAGACATGGTCAAATACAAGTAAACTGTCAGTTTACTCGCGAATAACTACTATTTACTCTGCGAATAGTGCTTATTCAAGTTTGGTCGAATCCAACATTAGACAATCAATTGTTTTTGAAAGTAAAAAGGTTTACAATACTGATTTTACACTATTTTTTTTCTGTTTTTGCTGGTGACTAAAGGAAATAAGTAGTAGGAGTATATTCAACTTATATTTTTATGTTGGTTTTTTATATTCGCGAATAACTGCTGCGGTAGCCCTGTCTTTTTAGGACGACCATTTGCATACGTGTAGTGTAGTTTGAAGTTAAATGCGCACAAGCCACGCACAGCTTACGCACGCACACGCAACGCATCGCGTCAGACAGTTCGCAAATCTATGAAGTTACTTCTAACCGTTTGACGTGACTCAAGAACAACAACGCAATATCTATCTACTATAAATCGATAGCCGTTTGTACTATTTTGTTTTATATATTGAATACTACTCGCTCACAACAATCTATACATTTTTGACAGAATCATTCGTTCGTTCGTTTGTATGTCAGTGGCCAACTCTGGTGACAGAGTTTCTAGGCCGCCCGGAGGCCTCTGTCATGGCCTAACAACTTTGAAAAAACCGGGACCGACTGCTTAACGTGCCCTCCAAAGCACGGGAGCGCTCAGTTGAATTTGCCACTGGCGGTCACCCATCCAAATGATGACCCCGCGGAACAGTGCTTAACTTCGTTGATCTGTTAAGAACAACTTAGCCAGCTACGTCACGAGCGCTCCAACAGACAGAATAAGAAAAGGTATTCTAATAAATCACATGTCAAACCAACACTGTACGTCAAAGTTTTAAACGCGTGAGACTTGCGCAAAGCAAATTCTACTAACAAAATGATACCAAATTACAGCTTTACAATGGAAATTTGATGCTTTCAGTTTGGCATAGTTAATTGATTTAAATAGTAAAAGATTCATTGAGCATAATGAGAATTTCGAGAAAATAATAAATACTCTCTTAACCGATTTATAAATATTAAAATAAAATGTATCGGCCGGCCAGATAACTGGTAGAATACGCCCAATTTTGCGTCAATTTTTTATAATAAATCATAGAAACACCAAACCCCAGATCATGCTAACATTTATGTCCCGCAGCAGGACGGGTATCGAAACCGACAACTCGCTTCTCAAGCAAGCACTCGCCCACCACGCTACTGAGATCGTCATTTAATTAAATTGTAGGAATCAACCTTCAGTTCTTGGATCGTGGTTCATAACCCAGTTAGGCGATAAATTCCCGAAAAATAATAATACAATTATGTAAATATCGTTTTAACAATCGCAATAATACATTACATTGCCCCTCACACCCAAGCTGCAGAATACAATAAGAGATACCGACTGAGGACACTTTGTCCTAAATAAATACAGAAAACATTCTTTCGTTTGTTAAAAATTGCGTTCAGACTAGTTCCATAAGTCAAAATACTAACCTCATCATGATCATCATGACAGCCTTCTAATGTTCCCACTGCTGGGACACTGGCCTACTCTCAGGCGAGAGTGATTGGGTCTTAATCCACCACGCGGACCCAATGAGGATTGGTGGATGGCACATGTCTTTCGAATTTTTAGTTCTTGGACATGCCGGTTTCCTCACGATGTTTTCCTTCACCGTATGAGAGCACTGGCATTGCGCACATAAATTTTTCGAACAGAAAAATCCATTGGTGCACGACCGGGTTTGAACCCACGACCTTCGGATCGGAAGGCGGGGTCACTACCACTAGACCACCGGTGCTCTAGACTAACCTAAATAAATATAATTGCATAAAAAAAACTTTGTACTCGTGAAATGTTTGTCTTTTTAACTACAAAATTAAAATTCTTTAAAAAATATCGAAAGGCTGAAATTGTGCCTTCTTTGATGTCTGGGACATAACCGACACGTAGATGTCACGTCACGACCGTTCAGAGATTTGTATTGACGGGTCATTGTATGTACGACATTCTTCCCTCTTTGTGACTGACAATGTACTCCACGGGTGTGACTTAAATTTCGTTTCTGAAATGAAGTATTTGTAAATTGGCAAGGCTACGTCAAAAGACTCACGCAGAGTTAAAATTCCACTGCTCTACCTACATGCGTAAGATTAAACAAATAAAGCGCCATAGTTTTCGCTGGATTCCAATGAGTATTACTACGCATAATTTACACATAATCCATACTAATATATTATTATAAATTCGAAACTAACTCTATCTGGCTAATGTGTTTTCATGGTTGTGTTTTCTGAACCTATTTGTATGAAATTCAGCATCGAAGTAGTTTGAAATTTGGAAAAGATCAGAAGCTTCTTGTATATAAATATTGTGCGAGCAGAATTGAGGGCGGCACAGTATTATAATGAATCCGAAATTGGAAACATCATTCTATCTATTAACGGCAAAACCGAAGCCGAAGATAGGTTGAATTCTTTGGAACAGACTTGGGATACTTTGTAATAAACTAAAACAAAGCTAGTTGCGGCAGCTGGTATATTATAATTTAAGCAATGTCATTGGGTAAGTAGGTACCTACGTGCTTACTTAGCATGAATAATTGTATATAATCAAAGTTTCAACTCATTAGTATATCAATTTCTATTATAGACCACGTTTTGTAATGAAGTTAATAACGCTGTTCTATATTCTAAAAGCGGTGGTGTATCACCAACGAGTACTGCGTTAAAAATATACCAGATAAAATTTTATTCATCGAAAACCAATATAAAACTACCAGTTTGTGATTGGTAGCCCATAAAATTATCATTTTTTTATCCCATATTCATGCGGTGGAAAAAATGGTTTCACTAGTTTTCGAGTCGGAACTGTTTCTTCAGTTTAATTTTGACTTTGAGGCCATCTTTATTTACCACCACAGAGGAATTTCCAATTTACTCCTAGCTTTAATAACAGTCATTCCGCGGATGACAATATGAAAATCAGTTTCCAAAGCTGTTACAACAAAAACACAAGAATTCATTATAACACTGAATTTAAATTATAATTGTCATTACCTGTATGCTTGTTATTTAACTTCAGCGTAATTTATATGAATTATTAAATACTAGTGGAACGCCCTGCCTTTGTGTATGCGTTGAGTTATTTCATGCAAACTGCAAGCATCTCTTTACTTTATGAGTTGAATTTCGAAAATACCTTTCTTGGTGCACCTGCATTGTAATTATACTCTATAAGTTTCATGTTTCTAAGACTAGTGTTTTAGGCTCTGCGTTGTAGGTAAGTATGTTACAGAGCCTTTTGAATGTTACAAAATAAATAATTACGTGAAAACCATTATGTGCGAAATACCTACAAGCACGCCTGTCTCTAAAAAAATACTGGAACTCTTCCGTACGCAATTTGTAATATTCTTATGTAAAAAAAAACAACAATCAACAAATAAACAGTGGCAACATTAAAACGTGGACATGAGAGAATTAAAGATGTCCTTCGTCTTGGACACCCTACGACGTCTATGATTGAAAAAATACATCAGGAAAGTGTAATATAATATTAGAAGACCGCAATTGACTATCAAAGAAGTTGCTGATTCTATAGACAGCTTGTATGAACTAACGAAAAACATAGCATTATTGATTTTGTTATGTTTTTAGAGGTTGATTTCAGTAAAACCAAAAAGAATAATTATTACAGGTTTTTGCGGCTTGAGATCCATGTTTGATGTTTATTGCAGACATTCTAATCAATCCTCCTAGTTTTGATCTGTGGGTGTCCTGAATATTATATAGTCACTGTTGAATCCGCTATAATGTCAAATGTCAGTCAGTCAAAATAAAAAAAGTAAGCCACAATAATTTACAACTTGTTTTCGTCATTTAAGCTGACGTTTCAAAGCTCTATTTCATGAGCTCGCGACCGCATTTGACGTTAAGTCGACGAATACTTTGACAGTGTTCTTAGAATAAGATATAAAAGCAATGAAAAGTGCTTTTAATAATGTGAGATCAACGTAAGAAACCTGATGGCTATTATGTATTTCGGTTGCAATCGATTTCACTAGGTTTCAATAAAAAAATACATATTATTGTTACGCAACTGAGTTGCAATACATACAATAGCCAAACTGTCATAACATAAATATTCATACCAAATACGTCAGTTTGAAACCTTGTGAAATCGATTTTACTTGGAGATAGGACTCTTTAGCTAAAGTCCGTCTTGGTGCGTAATAAAATCACTGGGCAAAAAAGATTTAGTTAACTACATCTATGACACTACAGCTATTATGGTCAAGCGTGGCGCTTAACTACAGGAAACTACCCGAAAGTCTTGTCATTTGCTGACATAAGAAAAAAAAACCGAGTCACATAATTGCTCCTCCGATGTTTAACGTGCATTAAAGTAAAATTAAATGAAACCATCTCAGCCCAATTAATTTTAATGTTTGTACCCATCATTAATGACAACCTCTGGGTTGAAATAAGAGGTTGAAATAAGGTAGGTGTGGCATAAACTTTAATGAGATAGGCAGGTACATAAGAATTTTAAACAAAACGCAGGCTGACTTTGTTTGACATTTCTTTGTTAATATTACAAAGGCTCTTATTGCCTTCACTAAGCGCGCCTTCCAAATTTCGTTATTAACGTGTTTATTTTTTATTTCTATTAAAACATCGATAAAAAGCCACAAATGTGACACCAGACAGAATTTGCGAGTTATTATTTTCTTGTGAATGAGAAGTACAGTGTAACCTCCAAATCAGTCATCTTCATCTAAACTACAAAAAGAGCAGTTTTGTCGTAATGCCTTAAATTAAAATTAAAACACGTGAGTGAATGGTAGTTTAGCTATATATTATATAATGTGTAACACGCTGGAAAAGAAAAGGAACTAAGCGACAATTTGGGCCATAAGATTTATGTGATGATACCGTTTTCTCAAATCGGAATACTTTAACTGGTATCATGTTTACAAATATCAATATTCAATACAAAAAAAAAGGCTCAGCACACATCAGCAGACAGCACTGTAGACATTTTAAACAAGTAAAGAATCATTATGTACAATGCAGTTTAAAACTTGGGTTTCTAGATAAAATGTATTGTGTCAAATCACCACATAATCCCAATCGGGAGCTTAACATAGTCAGTCTGTGATCTAATCCTACCGTATAATATACAATGCTAATATTACTAATTAACCTGCTCTATTTAGGAATTATTAGCTCAGTCAAACAGTTGCTAGCAATTTATTATCCTACTAAATAACCTAGCGATTAAATAATTCATCAATGATTGGTCTACGACAGTAATCGGGTTATTTAAAGTTTAATATATATAATATTATATTTGTATATTATATATGTGTAATATGCATATCGTTTTTTATCTTAGCGATCGCAAGAAATATGTGTATGGTGAATTGGTATGGGCTTTTGATCTGTCGTCACGCTAGTTTTTGGGGAAAGCCTATTTCGAGCAGTGGGCGTTTTTTTATTATGGTGATGATGAGATTTTATATAAGACAATACTTTTTCTCTCAACTTTATAGGTAAAGTCCGCAAAGTGGTTGATGGGGAACTGATAAACCACAGTTTTAGATTTTTCAAAACCTAACTCAATCAACAGGCTTTAAATTTTTTAATGGGACTAGACACCAAAAATTGTTAATAGAAATTGAACGTTTAATTTATTCCAATAAAAATTGTAAAATAAACTTTTTGTAGGCTATTCCAATTTGATAGGCCCTGAAGCCTTTCACGTCCTACGCAGTATTTTTGTCGCCATCCTTCTTTTGATTTGGTTGGTAAAATTATCCTTAATAAAATTTTATTAGTATGTCACTGGAGCTTATATTTTTTGTAAAAGCAGTGACATTTTATATCTTGCAATCATCATCTCAGACTGGTGTCTTTTTTATGCCAGACTTATCACCCAGTTTTTGAAAGGGCTTCAAAGCACCTAGTGCTATCACCACATGCCTGTAGATTACAAAATGAAACGACACACCTACCTTAGACAGAAAAGATTTTTGCATGCAATTTATTTGCAAACGCTCTTACTTTTTACAATATCGCAGTCGACGCTTGTGAGAACTGAAATCCTAAAAAATATACCCTTTTGTCCTACTGACCCTCTGAAACAAGATAGCTAAAGGTTGTGGAGTTTCAGATAACATATATCTCTGAGATTAATTGTTAGCTTTTCTAGAGCACAATATATTACATAACACGCACGACATGAAGAGAAAGCCGTAGATGAGTAAGCAAGCACTATCATAGTAATATTGATATCAGAAAAGACAGGGCAAAACTGATTATTAGGCTTTGATACACTAGACGAGTAGTAGAGTTTTTTTTTGTGACAGAGCTCGTCCGGGGAAAGACTACAACCATACCGCTCCTTCTTTATATAATAACCTTTCGAAAATATTAAGAGAGTTACCGCGAACACTGTTTCAGAGAAAGTTAAAGAACATTTTGGAAAGCAAATGCTATTATTCAGTAGATGAATATCTAAGTGACAAAAAATATTTAATTTGACAAATTAATTTCATATGTAATATTGAATACTTAACTACCAATTTTTATTATTATTATTTTGATTATGTTGGTATTGTACCGAACCCTACCTCAAGCGAGGAAAACTACCTCACCGTAAAAGCTAATAATGTATCAAAGTAATACATTAAAATAGTAGTAGAAATATTGAAGAAATATCGTTGAAATGGCCACGTGATCGTCTAGTAGTAAAAGGTAGGACCTAACTTGTGTTCCGTATTAGTAACCTAAATTCTTTTTAAAAGTGTTCAAGTCTTGTCTACTGCGTTACATATTTCATAATTGTCTACTTCGATACCTATTTTATAATTGTCTACTGAGTTACTTACCTTGTCTAATATTGTACCTAAATACAGGAATGTCTACTGTGTTACCTATATTTATTTATTGTCTACTGTGTTACTTGCTTCGTATAAATATCAAGCTAAAGTCTAATACTGAACGTACGTCGAGATAACATACTTCAGGCTATTGTACCTCGGGCTATCGTACATCGGGCTAACATACCTTTTATATTGTCAAGATGAATGAAGATGATGATTGAAAATATAAACGGCTATAAAGATTATAACATAATCCTTATAGGATCATAACATAATCCTTATAGGATCAGAGCACCGCCCCGCTCAGATCAATGGGCTCGTCTCCAAACTGGACACCCTCTTCCGCATCATGAAATATTATCATGGAAATTATCATGGACATCCTAGTGACTTGGATGCCCATCAATAATTCTGGGAAACAGAAACTATATCTGTAAAACTCTTCGTATTTCAACTTCAAGTCTGTCATGTATGTCTACAAGGGACAAGAGGGCTATATCTTTTAGCAAGTCCAAGTCGAAGGTCCGTCAGTCTTTATTGCCTCTCCAGTAATCCTGCATCTAGAAATGCAACTTGGCACTTGGAGAGGTCCGTTCTAACTACCCTACCTACTTACCTGCCTGCCTACCTACCTACCTACCTACCTATATATCTATATAGGCTTTTTAGAAAGTTTTGGAAGAATAATTTAGTTTAGAATTTTCCAGAATAGCTTAGTTTTCTGACAGAGAATGTACCATAAAATCGGCGTTACTTAACCTTTGCAGAATGAACCAAATTCAGATATATAATTTGTATTGTTAATGTCGTGGTAACTCCGGTCAGGACTTCGAAGAGGTAGCTCACCATCCGTGAACAGGTCTGGGTATTGCTGGTGGGACTTATACTGCCCAAAAGTCCGACGTAAGATATACCAAGCGAAATTAACGTAGCTCACCAGTTGTACATAGACTGGATTATGGTTACACCGGTCGAGACTTTAGTAAGGTAGCTCACCATCCGTGAACAGGTCTGGATATTGCTGGGTGGGACTTATTCTGCCCAAGTCTGACGTAGGATAAACCAAGTGAACTTACCTCGTTCACCAGCTGTACAGTCTGGGTATCGCCTCTAAGACTAAATACGTCCAAAAGCCAAAGAAGAATATAATATTAGTAGAATTCAGCTCACTGTCTGCATTGGTCTAAAACAACACAATTTAATATAATAAATTCAACATCAAGATCAAACCCAACCATTCCTTCAATTTAGGTAAATATTTACAACATTATAAAAATAGCCCTTAGTAATTACTGGTTATTTTAAATGTACAAATAAATGGTATTGATATCAAATAAGCCAATATCGAGAATTTCACTGAAACTACGACAATTCCGTATACGGACTTTCTGCTTACAAACTCCTCAAAGGGCACTGAATCGATTCTCGCTTTTTGTATTTAAATCACAATTAGTCTACAGCTGATAATAATGTGTTTGAATCAAATATTTTGAGTTTTTTTAGCCGATAATTTTCAATTTGCTATTTTTCACGACCTGACAGCCTCCTACCAAAATTCCTGTCCCATATTTCTTTTTGACATCTACCAACTTAGTACTATTTCTCTACAGCTGTCTAGTAATGAGTTTTGAATATAATGACAAATAAGATTTTAATGTTTGTTTGAAAGCACTACTGATGTGTTTTAGAAATCTTAAACGCCCCAATAATAAATGTTAAAGGCCTCCTAAACTATGTTTGTGAATAGAACGAAACTAGGCATAGGCTGTTTCGTTACAGTATGTAGGTATAGGTTATATTTTTCTAAGCTAACATTTTAAATAATTTAATGATAATAGTTATATAAGATTAATGTTATACTTAATAGACAAATATTGCATGCCATGACAATGTAGAATACATTGTTTCCTTTATGCAAAAAAAAAACTTTGTAACTACATGTATTTCTCGCAATATTTTTTTACTTACTTACTTACTTACTTGCCAAGCAGTAAGAGTCTATATTATACGTGAGGTTGTATCTGGCTACACTTTTAGCCAGCCTAACTATTCTTAGAAGCACTTGCTGGGGTCTTCACAAGATCCGAAGAGTAAAGATTTCTATACGTTGTTCGTTGCTACCCTTACGCATTTGAACGTCAAATAGTTATCAGATATATTATTTGAAATATAAAAGTTATCCAGATGAGTGTAGCAAAATATATTTTTGATATATTGTTCTGCTGTTCATACGATTGTAATGTTAGTGTTTATGCTAATTTTAGTTTTGTTTGATAAAGAATAAACAAGCATATTTTAGTGTAAGTCAATCAAGTTTTTTTTCAATTCAAAATGAGATGTGTTACGCCCTCTAAGTGCTGAAACGAGAGAGTGAAGGATCGAACCCGCAACCTCTAGCTTCTCAACCAGGCACTCACTCACCCCGCCACCGAAGTCGTTTATTAATCTTTTCTTATATAGGAACGCACCCTAAAAATGTAGGGTACGTTGACTTTGCCTGTGCGTTGATTTCTCAGTAAGACAGTAACGCTAAAATTCTTTTTAATATTTTATGTTAATACATATAAATTTAGTATAGTGAGTATTAAGCACTATCGAATCGAATGTCAAGCCATATAACATACCTAGCTAGAAATACAGACTGTTGTCTGAAATTACTGTTTCCAAATATCTACATAATAGTAAGTCCTAACTATAATTATGTCGTGCTCATGTTGTGGTCGGGTTGAGTAAAGTTATATCAATATTTTTTGTATATTCTTAATAAATTGTTTTGAAAACCCTCAAAAACCACCGTGTATTTGAGTAACACTGCCACTGTGCCTATCACCTAAAATAAATCCTTAATTATTGTTTGTTCGACATTGTTGAAAATGCGTTTTAGTGTGGACTTTTATATCTTTCTAAACTAAATATAGCTGGTAGTCAATTTTTATATTGTATTATTGCAATTATCGAATAAAATAAAATGTGTGTGGACTTTATGTCAGTTAAAGTCAATAGTCTTGATTTATGTAAATACAGAGACAACATTGAAACTTAGTGTGGATCGAAATATATATTAAATATCAATACGTCGGTTAAACTAGACTACAACCTTTAGAGTCTAAAGAGCAATGAACTCTGATAAAGGTAAGGATAGGTAGAGTCAATTGAATGCATAGTTTATTTAAAGTTTATAATTCTGGTTGCATATGATAATATGCAACCTATAATGTGATAATGTGCCTACCTAATATAGCCTACATAATATCATAATAAACTTTGATCGCCTGAAAATTTTCCATAAATAAAAACGTTTTGTTTATTTAATTAAACCGAATTCATCAATGATTTTTTTTAAACTGCGAATCTTAAAAAAATATTTGCTTACATTCTCTGGACAATATAGAACATCCATTCTATCTTTCTAGTTTCGAACAAAAATTATGTTGGACATTACAACACTGGGCCTCAAGTCCCAAACTAGGCAAAGCTTGTACTACGAAACCCAGATAATACAAATCATTAACTCTCCAAGAGATGAATAAATATCAATAATATTATTCTATGGCGTCACATTACTTTAGAAACTGAATTTCCTCAAACTTGCAAAGTGTTCTCAGATTGAGTTCTCTCTTTGAGTCAAAGTTACTGTAGTATCACCATCATTATCATCATCATCATCATCTTGACAGCCTTTTAACGTTGAGACAATGACGTTATTAACTTACCTACTTATCAAAAAAATACTAAACTTTTTGCTATTATATCAATTGCATCTTTTATTTACTGTTTCAGCTTTGTAGGGAAGCTACCTTTAAAAGTTACAAAGGTCGGTTGTAATATTAAAATTGCTTAATAATACTATATTTTAAATACTAATGAGCTTGTTATTTTTTTATGTTTTTCTTCCCTTCAGGCATACACATGAAAGTAGATTTACAAAGACTAAAATAGAATATTTTCGATTTAGATTAGAAGATTATAGGTAATAATAATAAAGGTAATTAAAATATGGATGAATAAATGACTGTAAGTAGTTTATGTTAAATACAAAACAGCTTCTAAGATTTTTTTAAGCTTAATATTTGTATTTTTGTAGTATATTTAGCTTTACTTAAAATGAATGTAATGTAATATTTGCCATAATTTGTTGTTTTTTTAGACTTTTAAGCATGATTTGAAGTCTAAAAATATCAAGTTTGTTTTTTTAGTTAGTTTTTAGAAATAACTAACCATAACAAAACTTTAAACTGTTCTTTTCTGTGTCACTTTTGGTTTGCCAAAGTAATTAAAATTAGAGAAAAGAATGTTGAATTACTTGGAAATAAGGCAAATTTTACAAGTTAGAGTAGAGTACTTTACGTTTTCAACAATTTTTTTCACAAAAATGTTGGAATTTAAGATTGCCTTTAATGTGCCGTACGTACAATTTTATTTATTCTTATTACTCTGCTGGCTCGGAGATTGGTTTTGTTAGGGGTTTTTAATGAAAAATTCGACAAACCTTGCATCGGAAAGATATAATATATATGGAAAAAGTTTCAGCAAAACGACTTTTTGATTTGATTTACAAATCATTTTATTTCAATTTAAAGTTTCTGTCATTTTTTCCTTTGAATACCGATCACACATTTTTTTTTAAGCGTGCAATAGTTTGTGTTTTGTTTTTGTTGTTTGCAAATTTTTTTCTGTGTGTTTAACTAGAGCCTAACATTGTGTGTTTGTGTAGTTTCGGATTATTGTCTAACTATTTATACGCGATGGTAAAAGAAAACGCTGGCACGAGACATTGTTGCCATAACAGGGAAACGCGCAGCGCAATTTAGAACCTACTGAATAAAAGATTGAGGAGGCCTTTATCCAGAAATGGATAGCCCTCAACATTAATGACGCATAATTACATATAATGTTAAATAACAATTACAAATTGCATGCGTTTTTGAAGTATTTAAGTATTACCTAACTGTTTTTAAGAGGAAGAAAGAAATAAAGGTTTTTTTTTAATTTTTAATTTTTATTTTATTATTGTTTTTATTTATAATAGGTCTTTACCTATGTAATTGCCGTTCTTCAGTACTGGTCATTTCAAATAAAAAAAAGTTTGGAAGGCCTTTGTATTCTAAATTCAAATGAATTTTGTTTTGAAAACATGACATTCTTTTTACAAACTCAGTCTTTTGTTTATTGATTAGCGTTGTATTTTCATTACATTTGAACATTTTTCGTCATAATGGATACATTTAAAATTCGTGTAATTATGGATTATGAGTTTTGTCGTGGCACCAACGCAACTCAAACGGCACGTAACATCAAAAACGTTTACGGAGAGAACACAAACGAACACACAACCCGTTATTGGTTTTCCCGATTCCGTTCTGGAAATTTTGATTCGAAAAATGAAGCTCGTGGTCGTCCGGAGACTTTGGTCAACAATGATGAATTAAAGGCGATTTTGGAAGCTGAAAACCAAACTTAACCTACAGCTGAGCTAGCAGCAGCTTTTTTAATGTTAGCATCAAAACAGTATTGATCCATTTGCGACAAATAAGCAAGGTAAAAAAACTTGATAGATGGGTGCCCCACGAACTTAACGATTGCCAGCGCAACGTTGAGACCTGCCTCGCGCTGCTGCTGCAGGCAAAGAAATGAACGAATTTTGAACCGAATTGTTACGTGCGATGAAATATTAATTCTGTTCGACAATCGAAAGCGCTCAGCAAGTTGGTTAGATCCTGGTTCAGCACCAAAACAATGCCCTAAACCAAAAATGACCCCAAAAAAGGTGACTGTTTGGTGGTCTAATGCGGGTGTGATTCACCACAGCTTTTTACAAAACGGCATGAGCATTACTGCAGATGTATACTGTGAAGAACTGGAGACAAGGATGAAGAAACTTGCACATCGGCAACCAGCTTTGGTCAATCGGTCGTCCCCACTGCTCCTTCACGACAACGCGCGACCCCATACTGCACAACAGACAGTCTCCAAGCTGCAAGAGCTGGGGTTGGAAGCTCTCCCTCATCCGCCATACTTACCAGACCTTGCACCTACCGACTATTACTTTTTACAAAATTTAGACAACTTTTTAGTGGGTAAAAAATTCAATTCCCGAGAGGCAGTACAAAATGTCTTTGAAGAGTTTGTTGCCTCCCGTCCAGCAGATTTTTAAAAGAAGGGCATCAATAAACTGCCAATACGTTGGCAAAGATGCGTCAATTGCATGGGTGATTACTTTGAATAATATAAATAAAAAAGAAAAAAAAATAAGTACTTTTACTTATTTCATACAAAACGGCAATTTCATAGGTACCAATATTTATATTAGGTCAGCTGCTACCTTACTTAATACGCTTTTAGTCCCACGTTTGCTTTGAAACGCTATTGCATGTACTATATTTTTTGCAAATACATCGTAAAAGGCTTCATCGTAAAAATATTTCGCTCTTTAGCGATAAGGCCGCCCATTGTAAAACTATTTTGTTATTCTTTTCTTTGTTTTTATTTAGTATCATAAGGTGTGCAATAATGATATAATCTATCTATATATAATATTATCCTTTGACATTTTTTTTATTTAACCTACATCTTTTATTGTATACAATATTGTAGCAATATACTAGTACATTGTTCATTATCACTCTTAGCTTGCCGAGCTACAAGACTCAAAACAATCATAGAAAGTGATACGATGAACCATAATTGAGCTTTTCTATCTCTATTAATTTGTTACCATCAAGGCTTACCTTAGTGTAGATTGGGTTATATTTTCTAGTGTAAATTTAAATTATAAATAAACAAATAAAAAAAATTTATTACGAAAATAAGTTCACTATTAAGGAATACCAATTAAAAAATAAGAAGGATTTTGCTTCACAAGCGTAGTCGTAGGCGTATAGTCTCACACTTACGTTTTTATGTAAGTAAACTGTTGTGAACACTTGTTTATGTTGTGTAAGTAACACAACATAATTGCTTTATTTTAGTCAGTTATTTTGTAAACGTTTTACTACAATACAATAATAAGGTAGGTGAAACAAAATAATATATTTAGTCAATTCACTTTGCATATTCTGGGGTGTAATTATTTTGCATGTTTGACTTGCTAAGGGCCCTAAAATGTATACTTTACAATTGTACTTAAAACAGTAACGTCACTTATATACCTATCACTGTAAAAAAACTACTCATGAATATCTTGGTGACAAATTTTCATTCAATTATTCATACGCTTGTTGACGGTAAGTCTAATGAACAAACGTACAATAACATAACAAGGCACACTTGATGCGAGTTTTGAACGAAGTTAACGATTGTTCTGGAAACATCAGTACTGGAGTCGAAGAATGCCGCCAGCAATTCGTGTTACTACGTTAGTTTTTATATTGAAGCACAAAGTTGAAAACAAACAAATGTTCTGTTTGAAACATTTACAATTAAAATACACAATAGTAACATTTATCAAAATGTGGTTTTTCATTGTTTTAATAACTTTTATATCGACACAATAACAACAATAACTCTTTTGTTACAGATAGAATTCAGCACGCCAGCTAAACACGTATGACGAAACATGGACAACGTAGACAACAATACCATATTATATGACGATGGCATTTTCTATCCGAGTGAACTCACTTTACACCGAGAGTTCAGCACAACTGAGAGAACGTTAGATAGCTACATCACGTGGCCTATAGAGAGATGCCTTAGAACTATGAACACCACAAGAACTGATGACGTAACTAACCATATATACGTTTATAATGGAACGCAAGTGATGTGTCTTGAGCACGCCCCGGTTCTTACTAAGAGCACCGTTATTAGGGCAAGTGTACTTTCCGCAATGGCATTGCTATCATTTTTCGGGAACTTAGCTACTATAATAAGCATACGCAGAGGTAAAAGAGGAAGAGGAAGAGCGAGGCCATCGTGGACGGCTATATACAGTTTGATATTTCAGTTAAGTGTAGCAGATTTGCTAGTTACAGTATTCTGTATTGCGGGAGAAGCCGCGTGGTCGTTCACAGTGCAGTGGTATGCTGGAAATTACGCTTGCAAACTGTTCAAGTTCTTGCAGATGTTCGCTCTGTACTTGAGCACGTTTGTCTTAGTACTTATCGGTGTGGATCGATGGCTCGCCGTCAAATATCCTATGAAGAGCATGGCGACGGCAACTCGAAGTGGAAAACTAGTAACTATTGCGTGGGTGTTGAGCGTGTTACTAAGTGTGCCGCAGGTAACTACGAAACTTCATTCAGAAACTCTATTAGTATAAAATGTTCTATAATTACGAAACGCGACGTTTTAGTTTCGTCTTCTTGGTAGGTAAGGTTAATGCTAAGTTGTCGGTTTCTTCGCTGCTTTGAAGCAATTAAAAGTTATGACAGAAACCAGTCCATTAAAAGACATTGAAGTGAATATTGCGTTTAATGAAATTCATGAAAAGGTATTGTGTACATCTATGTTAGCAGAATATAAAAATACGACACTGAAATAAAGTAACCACAAAACAAAACGTAGATAATCAATATACTCGTAACTAAGGTAATATTTTTTTAACAGTTTTAGTGTATATTTGATGCCAATCAGATGTGTGTCCAATTATTTCTTAAATACATGACAGTGTGTAAGAGAACAAAACTCGAATTACATTTAGTACATTGTTAATAGACATGCACACCTTTATTAAACTAATTTTTATTAAAAGTTAATGCAAAATTATTGTGTCAAATTCTGTATAATTTTTAGAGGTTTATTTAGGTGACTAAATCATATTATAAATTAGTCTCTGAAAATATTTGTTCCGGATCTGGGTGTTGAGGAACGATAGGCACTCCTACTGTCTGTGTCTGAGAACCACTACACAGAAGAAAATAATAGCCATACACACTACCGGTCTACCGGGGAGGTCTACCTGTGCAGATATGCCTGCGCAGTTAGACAGGAGCGTGTGTGGAAATTAACATGTGCAGTTTTTTGAACCGTACGACGACCGTAGCGTGCATGGCTTACTTAAGGTAGTGTGCTCAGACAGAAACTATGTTTGGTACAATTGGGTGTGTTATTTTATATTTTAAAAATAAAATACCTTGTACTTGTATTTTCTCGTTTCTTAGTTTTCTATTCCTAGAAATCTCATATCAAAAGGATGAAAGAAAACTCCGTAATTATATTGTTAAGCACTTGAAAATAAACGTACAATAACAATCACAAAGGAAACTAGAGTATTGCCTTATAAAATTACAGATAAGTTGTAAATAAAGTAGTCTTTGCAATAGAGCTCGTTTGGGAAAGAACTGCCACCAATCTATTTTTGCCTCCAGTGCTCGCCACAGACATGATCTAGATTCATGTCTGTGGTGCTCGCATTGCTGAGTTCCGGTTCAAAGGGAATGGTTTCCGGTGAAATTACAGGCACATGAGACTTTAGATCCACGTCTCAGGGTGGCAACGCGTAAGTGATATCTCTATTGTTGTAAGTGTACATAGGCTACGGTTACAATTAATAATAATAATAATAATAATGCTGGACTATCCACACAGCATCATCTAGCCCCAAGGTAAGCTACTGTCAAACAGAGCTGTATTATGGGTACTAGATGACAGATATACTTAATAATTTAATAATAATAATTAAGTGAGCCGTACGCTCGGTTACCACTTCAATCATGTAAAAAAATATGTCAATACATAAATGACATTTTTTTTACGAAATAAACTGAAACTGATTAGTATTTGGAAAATAATTTTCCAGTATCAACACCAAAGTTTCTTATTCTGTTATAAACATACCTTATTATCTACAATAACCGTATAGATATCTAGTTTTAGCATTTTTGTTTTAGGCGGTGGTGTTCAGAGAGGCAAAGGGACCATTTGTTGAAGAGTTTTATCAGTGTGTCACCCACGGCTTCTACACCGAAAGATGGCAAGAACAAGCTTATACCACACTGTCTTTAGTATTCATGTTTGTGCTGCCTCTGATTATTCTTGTGTCTACTTACGTCTCAACAGTGAGGACTATTGCTAGTAAGTAATTTCTTTTTATAAAACTTTTATTATTTATTATTGAACCATTCATCATATTCATTTATATAAAAGGATGTTAATTAATTGTCGGCTCTTAATAAAAGTACTAGTAATAGGTCCTAATAATAGTTGCTAAGCCAAGACGGAGGCTTGTAGCTGGCTAAGAAACTCCGTCACTAGAGTTAGCCACTGACTCTACGAATTTATTTAAAAGTTTTAGAAATTAGTTTGTTTAATATTGAATGTTTTACTGATGTTGTTATTTTGTCGGGTTGTAAAATTAATTTTCTGTTATTTTCTGCACTTTTGCTGTTTTCTGAAAATAAAAATGCCCTATTCACTGTATTTTTTTTTACAAATCACCAGCACAGCACGTTGTGCGCAACTGTGGCTGTGACTGTGGCCAATAAATCAGCGTGAACTATGAACATTTTTGCCTACCTAGTTAAATCTCGGGTAGGAATCCCAAATAACTGTTTATCTTATTAGGTAGCTGTTTATTGATTTATCTGCGACGTTGTCGGTCGTGTCGTTTGCAATAATTCATGGATTTGCACAAGTCTGGCAACAGCCCGTAATAGATAAGATTGAAAATGAATATGGCTATTAGACAATTTGCATTGTGAAATCGCACGTAATATCTCTGTTATAATGTTTTTGGCACTTGTTATTCTAAGACATGCCGCTTAGTGTATACACTGCTTAACAGGCATTTCATGTATGGCACGTTCTAACAAGATGGACGTGAGTTTCGGCAACTCACCCGAATTCAGCATATACAAATGTATTGTTATGCTAAAATCCGTACGAACCAGCTACTGACGCTACCTAATTATTACGTGTATTATGCGTTGAACATGTCATTTCTACTGGTACGTGATACATTTTTAGCATACACTGATTACTAAATAATACGATTAATAATCCTATAGTTTATCGAACATCTTTAAATATAAAGGCAGGTCCTAAAATTACACGACGATTTTATTCCAGGAGTCCAATTAATTAATAAACTTTTTGTAGTACTTTGTTTACCCCTAATAATGAAAACAAAATGTTTGGGAAAGTCGACGGTCTTGAGTAAAAACTTTTGAGAGCCACTTATAATCTTGGATGTTGAAAACAAACTGATTCACGGTAACCAAGTTAAAGTAATGATATAACAACTGAATAATATGCTACACAAAATCAGATCGGGGTTTGTAAAGGCTTCACATATATACACAAAGCTCCATAGTGTTTCATGCATAGCGGACCAGCATTGTGCCCGGTAAACGTGTAATGAACAAAAGCCTTTTCGATATTTTCTTTAGAACTTATTGGGACTGACCCAGATTGAAGTGACTTAGCTTTAAAGACGAGGTTATTTTGTGTTCTTTAAAATATAAATGTGAAAACTGGTTGATACAGCAGCTAGTGCTAGGTAATGTTTGAATGTATCACTAAAATTAAACATTTTGTGAAAAAACAAGGTCAGAAGTCAAATATAGTAATTAAAAAGTTTTCGGATTAGCTAATAATCGAATACTCACTCAAACAATTATTATTATGATTGCAGAAAGCGAAAAAGTTTTCAAACCAGAAGTGAGACGACCCGAGAAGCCCCAGTATTTCACACCAGACATGAACAGACGAAGATTGATAGATAGAGCAAAAATGAAGTCACTGAGGATGTCGATTGTGATCGTTGTCGCTTTTCTAGTGTGGTGGACGCCGTATTACGTCATGATGATTATTTTCACATTTTGGAATCCAGACAAAAACGTAAGTATTCTTGACTAGCCGTTGCCCGCAGCTTAATTTGCGTGGTATTCGAGAACAAAACTTTTTCGGGGATAAAAAAGCTCAAACGGTTCAAACACCTAAACAAATATTCAATTATACGAACCTCTAAATTTAGCATTTGAAAAATAATGTGATTAGTTTGATTTGTGTGTAATACGCCAGCATTTATCAGTTACACTATTACAATATTAGAGGCACAGTACGTCAGTGCCTCTTGTTAAGGTTATGTTGTATATTATATTTCTGTTGTAGGTACCCTTATAGCTAGTAGTTAGCCTTTACTTAAATAATAATCTATATTATGCGAATAGATTGACTCTTCGCCAAGCCGAAATTAAAATATACGATAGAAATACAAAGAAATGTCAGTTCAATGATCACCAGGTATTTTAAATTTTATCAGCAATAAAATACCATGCTAGAGAATTAACATAATTAATTAAAAAAAAACGACTTCGTTAGAAGTTGTTTTGTTTAGATATTAACTGAAAAAAAACTGGATACCTAACGACTCACCGACATATCTATATGTAAGACAGAGCAGTACACTCTATCTGCTATTAGCCAAATTAAACCTTGTTTTCATAAGTACAAAAATTTTATAGCAGTAAATTGAAATTGGGATTGGATCAGAATTATCATTAGATTCAAGAGTAAGGCACCAGATATTGGCCATACCAACTCGAGTTAAAAAACAACCAACTCGTCACATCGCTAAGATATGACACGTGATGGCGGCTACCAATAGAATTTAAGCACTACTAATAGAATATAAGCGTTGGCTAAGTAAATCCACGGTCACGATTAACCGGTGTTCATTACTTGGTATTAATTATCTGTGTAAGTCGGTATTCTTACAAAATTTCTATTTATAGAAATAATTTTAATCGATTTATTAAATTGGTTGAAAGGTTCAGTGACCTTTATAAAGGTTTTTTTAAGCATAACAGCACGTAAGCTTGAGAATGTTACTTAAAAAAAGTACCTATTTGTTTTAAAGTACATAATTTAAGCTGTTTGCGTGACTTGTGTATTTTGTTCGTTTTTTTTTTCAGTACCTCTCTTAAAATGGGTAATTAGGGTAATGAATGGTTAAAAAAGTGTCAAGACGGGCTGTAATCATCGTTAATCATTTTATGGCTAAAACGGTTGTAGTACCAGGCCTCTGAGATAAGATATTACGTATAATAAAAGTGATGAACGTAAATGATACTACGTTATTGAATAAATGACTAGCAGATAATCCGTAAGTCCTGGAGACTTCAAAAGTAAGTAAATTCATATGAGTCACTGGCCAACTTTAGTGACGAAATTTTAGAGGCCGCTTATAAATCCCAGAAACTTGAAATCAATTCTGAATGGAGTCAAAATAATGGCCAATAAATAGTTTTACAAAGAGAGAAAACTAGTTATGCTTTGGATACTTTTTGGACAAGACACTAGAAATTTTACAAATAGATTCATCTAACAAAACAATAAATTACGTGCAGCAATTTGTAAAAAATACTCAGCGACTAACCTACCAGTTTCTAACTAATATGCATCAGAAACATGACGGCTACCACATCTAAGCATCTACAATTTCTAAACTACATAAAAGTGCCTAGGTAAAAAGTGTAGGTTGCCACTGCCGCAGCGACCGTCTACCAGTTTTTAAGTAGTTGTTAAACTAAAACAGTAGATATAAAAAACTTTTTAGCTACAACAACTACACGTTTGCTAGCTTATGTAAGTAAAATAATACGGGCACAGCAAATTAGGGAGGACAAAATATTCTAAACTAAGTAAAATATATTAAAATGCAGGTTCACTAAATCACAGTCAGCTTATTTAGGTTATTTTCTACGCATAAGGAGTCGTGGGTAACTTCTAATATTTTATTTAAGCTCAAAAGAATAATTTTATAGAATGTAATCATATTAAACTTTAGTTGGTTTTTATTTGTTTATTTTTAGTTGTTTGTAGCGTATTTTAGTGTATTTACCTACTGTTGTATAGTTTTCGAGATTTTGTGTGAAATCTTTTGGCATCAAAAATCGAAAGTTTACCATATTTAAAATGTTGTGACTTGTCAATAACTTGAATTTGGCTAATTGCCTATGTAGCAAAGGCCATAAAAAAAAAACTCAAAAGAAAACTTTACTGGTGATCTATATAGGCAGGATATCTTCTGATTCTGAAGTTGTGGGCTTAAAACTGTACAAAACTTAACAGAATTTGCATCTCAAAGATATTTAAAATAATCTTCTTTTAGTTTGTTATCAGGGAGTCTTATTAGCCTAAAATATAAAAAGAACAATGACTGAGAATGATTTGGAAATTATAAATTTTAAAATGATAAAAAAATGGGTAGCGACTAGTGATACTATGCTTATTGTAAGGAAAAAATAATAACGATGAACTTGAACTAATAATTATATCGTATAAAAAAGCGACATGTGTTTTTGTAACCTTTTAGTTTGACTCTAAGAGTTTTATATTTTTAGATTCAGCGCCCAAACACGAATGTTTCTTTTACTTAATAAAATATAAAATATAAACGTAGCGGTTGGAATAAATAATTAAGCTAACAAAGACCCTTTTACCAAAACGAACCTTACTTGGAGTTTTGTAGATCTTTCCGACTACAAACACAAAGTTCATTTATTTTTTGTGACTTAGCTTTATAACCATTAAAAGTCATTCTTTTCAGACAAAGTTGGCAATAAGCTGCACTTAAGCTAACTTTTAGGGATGATTGGAAAAAGTTCTTAGATAAATATCCATAGGTACATTATAACTGAATGCAAATTGCCCGTTAATACGGTGTGCAGATCTAATCAGCAGCTGACTGATTAGTTCAAGATTATTTAAAACTCATAGCCGGACCTTGGTGCAAAAAATTAAAACAAATGATACATTGCTTAAATCAATACACGTGTTTACTAGACGCTTACAAGCAATCGTTTTTTATGGCATCTATTTACTATTTATTAATGCTTACGAGTTTACAACAGTTGCTTGTGAGCGTCAGCCTAAAGAGATTATAAAAAGGGTAAGTAGATAAATTAAACTGCACACCTAATATGATAAGGGTAAACAAATACCTACCACTACTCGTGTTTTAATTGAAACTCAGTGCCTGATTCTGGTTAACGTCCTCTAACTAGTTCCAGCAACTAGTCGGTGGATACGTGGTAAACATGAATCAGTAATTTTGATTGAGCATAGTGATTTAGTTCGAATGTAGTTCCGGAAACGGGTTTAGGATTTCATTACTCAACGTGACTCCAAAAAGCAATCCTCTTCAGAACCCGTCTGTCTGTAATCCTTTTAATCCTAAGTTCGTAGCCTCATACCCAATAGACTCGTACTCATGTACACTGATTTTACAGCACAAAAATTGTATGTCTATAAATGCTTTCAAATAGATATCTTCTTAAAAAGATCAAAGTAACCATTTTATGTGTTACAGAAGGTTTTAAGGTCCGAGCCCACTTACACGACTTCGCATAGGGTGTTCACCCGGCAAAAATAATTTATTTAATATATGGGCTCTAACTATTACTCTTAGATAAACTTTACATTGGTGACACAAATTAGCCGACAACTCGCCGTCAGCAAGCTTGCTGCCGTCAGACTGCGCGCTAGTTGACGTCTTGATGTCCGCGTGCTGACTGCTAGCGGTTGCCGCGCAAATCAGTCAATGGTGCGCGGGTCGAGGTGTCAAGCCTGTTTCTTTGCCGCCCGCGTGTCACTTGACACTTGACACTTTGAACTTTTTCGTCTCGATTTTGAAAAGATTTTAGAGTAAAACTATCAATATGTATGCGCTATCAATGTAAAGATGCACTAAAATGCATAGTGACGATGCTATTACTTTTTATCTAGTTTAAAAAATTTAATGTATACAATCTTAGAATTTCTAAAACACGTAGAATGATAGTTTCATTCAAAATTATTTTCAAAAGTGTGTTCACAAAACAATTGATGTTTGCTTGAGCGGCTTATGTATTATATACGTGATTAATGATTATATACGTGGTGTTACAGCAGCCTTTTACCACAAAATACACCATTTTTACATTATCATTGTGAGAGACGTGCGCACGATGATTTCACATTGATGAATGGCGAGCCGCTTGGCCAAGTGCTAATCATGATCATGTGCATGATCACAATTTTCGTGTACTTCGTTTCTCCGTGTGTGTTCCAAGTATAAAATGTTATCCAGAAATGTAAAGTATCCACAACACAAACTCTTCTAAACATATTCTTTCTCATCCAGTGGAATAGACATCAACCATATTTCAATTTCAACCTGTGTCAAAGTTTATGACCATTATTACACAGACAAGGTTTCTAGTTTTAGTGCACATTAAAACATTCTCGGGTAAAAAGCTTCCCGTCTCACAGTAATGATGTGCCTGCTTATATTGCTTTCTATACCTTTGAATTCTTGTTTATGATTGCTCATATATTAGGATCGAGGTTTCCTACTTTTTAACACTCATAAAGTTCCGGGAAGTTTGAAAATTGGGTATTTGTAGATTTCTACGAAATCATTTTTTTTCACAAAACACATAATATTAAACATAGTGCGTAAAATAAAACGACTGTTTTTCATGAACTGACTGAAACAACTGATTTATTCATTAACAACACTGCCAGTACAGATGGCGCTATTAGTCTCTAAAGTAGATCGTATATCAGGTATTTTGTCTATTTACAACATTCCCACTCAAAATACCTTCTAAAATAAAGATTACCTACTCTTAATACCTTTAGACTTTTTATCATTAAATCTGCTGGCATATCTGCTGTACATAAAACCATAACATCAGGCTTTTTTCTTGCTCTTACTCGGACTCATTTCCATTTCGATAGCCTCCTCAATTGTGGATATGAAATAATCTCCTTTGCTATTGTTCTCTATAGCATTTCCCACTAAATTTTGCATTCAATCCAACAGTGACCGCAATGTTCACATTTTTAAGCATCTCACATTTTGTTTATTTATGACAGATGTTGACTTTTGTTTTCCTGGCATTCTTTTCCAAAAAAAATTTGTTGCAATTATTCATAGCGGATACATGCCAATGCATTTGTCACATCGTCGTCATCAATTTTCCCGGATCCATGTCCTTCAATTTCGTTTTCATGACATCTGTCGTGATGTTCATTCCAGAGTGTTCGATGGCCATTATCATGGGCATAATACATGATAGATCCAATCCACTCATTACAATATATATATTCCAAAACCCGTTCCTGCCAACTTCTGACCTCGACAATCCGAGCTACTTAGCATGTCATCGATGTGCAGTTTTAGTCGAATACATATTAGATATCTCGATTCCGCCACTGGTAAATCCTGAGTCATCAAACAGCATCTTCAACGACTTCAACTTTTCACACAACTCCTTCGATATACTGACATTCTCTAAGTCAACGTCGGATCGATTGTCAAAATAAACCTTGCTTTTGTTTTCGCATCATCTGCGGCTCCTGGCACTTTTCCAGACTCATGATCCTGCTGATCAAGCCCTCCAAGAAACCAGAAAATTCTCCGCTGCGAAAACACCACTCACTATCTGATTCTGTCGACCTTTCGCATCTCCTGCGGCTCCTGGCACTTTTCCAGACTCATGATCCTGCTGATCAAGCCCTCCAAGAAACCAGAAAATACTCCGCTGCGAAAACCACTCCTTTGGTACTGGTATAATTCTATATTATATATTATTGGTATATTCTTCGTGTCTGTACATGCGCGAACATTCGAAGCGCCTGTGTTCACGGAAGCCAAGATCCGTTGAGACACCTATACCTGACAAGATAGTTAGATGGTAGCCATGGCAACGGTCGTCAGTATAAAAAAAACAGTTCAAAAAATAAATTTCTTCACAGCAAAAAATAATAACTTCAGTCTAATTGTAAAATACTGTTACTGTCCATCACACACACATAGTATTGGTGATAATTCTGACTAACTACGTATTTACACAACTGAAAAAAAATTGTACGCTGGGCCCATAACCTAAAATAAAACGACTGTTTTTCATGAACTGACTGAAACAACTGATTTATTCATTAACAACACTGCCAGTACAGATGGCGCTATTAGTCTCTAAAGTAGATCGTATATCAGGTATTTTGTCTATTTACAACAGTGCGCAGCTATTGCATAGGTACTTAGCAGGAATATTACTGTTTGAAAATTTGTATGGGTTTTTAACATTAGTTCTTTGAGCGCGTAAAATCAACTGCCAATATCCTATATAAATTGACAGCTGGACAAAACGTTTACGACACGATTGTTAATGTTCATGTGGACAGTAAACTACAGCTTTAAAGAAAACGTTTATTACTGTGTCCGATATAAAAACGGAGTCTTCAAGAGCAAGTTTTAAGTGAAGTGGCTGTAAGAAGGCATATAAAAATCCAAATTTAATGTCGGAAGCATTTGAGTGCTTTTTTAACTAGATATTTGAAAACTCAAGCGGAAACTATAAAATCGACTGACTTCCGTTCTTGATTAAACTAAAAAAATGCACGGAGTTGTACAAAATTATTTGTCTATGATGATTTTTATCGTATGCTGACGATGATGATTAAATTAGCGGCCAGAATCTCATCATCATCATCATATCAGCCGATAGATGTCCACTTGCCTTTGGGGGCCTTAAGAGCGCCATGACGACCGATTTCGAGCCATCCACTGTCTTCCTGTGACCGCTATAAATAAAAATAATAATAATAATATAGTGTCATCGGTCCATCGAGTGGATGGCCGTCCTACACTTCGTTTTCTAGTTCGTGGTCGCCAGTCGAACCTTTATTGCCCAGCAGTTATCGGTTTTGCCATTGGTATTTAAAAAAAAAAGTTAAAAAAAAAACTGAACTGAACAGAACTTATAACATTACCCTAAACTGTTCAGTGCAGTGTTTTATAATATAGTCATCAGGTGGAAGCAACTGTTTTACGAACTTATAAAGAAGTTCAAGATGTTCCAGACATAAAATATAAGCGTAATAAAAAATTAGTGCAAAAATTCAATAAGGATTTAGCGAAATATTTAAAGTTTTTTTGGGTAAACCTATGTTAAGTTAACAAAAACCCATAAGTATCTGATCTGGCAAAATCAAATATTTGGGCCAACCTTTATAAAACCCAAAACGAACAATATCCGGCCTGGAAAGTCTTTGCCTGCATGCTATTAATAATATCCTACTTTTTTGTAAACTAATGCGTTACGTGACACCGCATAAAATAGCACGTACGTAACCCTTGCGACTATTTTACACTAGCAAAAAAAAATAAAAAACTCTGTCACCAGAGTTGGTCACTGACTCATACGAACTTACTTACTTTTCTCTCTGTGCATAGTTTCCTCATAGCAGAGGGTCGGGACTTCTTAGCACGATCTTTTCTCTCGTGATGTTTCTCCATTCGTTACGGTCTTCTGCGAATTGAATTATTTATAATAACACATTTCTTATTGATATATTTTTTTATGTTTATAGATTTGTGTCATTATTATTATACGTTGTAGTCGCGTAAACGAGTTAAATCATGATTTTTGCCATTTATTCCTACGAGCTTCGTAATAAATGTTTTATTCAAACAAACAATGTATGATGAAAAAAAAAACAAGTTCAGAATTTATTAATAAATATCAGTTTGTGAACACGGCCTTATCTTTGGCGTGGGTTTACTTTTCTATTATCATTTTCCACATCACGCCCTCCGTTTATACGGCATTGTATTATACGTCTTTTCTTATTGAATAAGCAATTATTATTTACTTTAGCAGTAACGCATGCATAAAACATGTTTTTCACACCTTGATAGTTCTGCAAAAAACATAGTATCACGTCAAAATATAATATTGAATTTGATTTGCAAACATTTATGACAAATACATAAATGTTTGTTGTCCCGAATAAATAAAACACAAAATAAAAAATACCATCAAAAAATAATAATAATTACGTTTTGATTATTTTTTATCGCTTTTTCAAAGTTATTATGAAGACCATGACGGATAACCTCGGGCGACCAGTAAACCTACAAATATAGGTACCTAAAAAAAAACAATAGCAAGAAATAACAGGTTGACAAAGTAAAATAAAATTTTTCTTCAGCACTGTTACTTAGAAGGATATAAATATGTTTTTCTAATGGTATTTACCTAAAATTAGTAAGCATCCATAATGCTAAGTGGCAGGCCAGACAGAAATGATGCAAAGCCAGCCCGGCTAGCCTGAGCATAGTTGGGCAACGACAAAATTTATGAATTGGCAAATTTAGAATTCTTTACAATAGAATAGAATAGAATAGAAAAATATTTATTTAGCGCCACACAATAAACATACAAATAACAATACAAAAACTATCTCAAAAAGCTTATTACTTTTTGATTATTTAGATGACAAATGCTAAGGAAGAATATGCTATAACAGTCTCACGTTGTGCGCTACGGAGAGCGGACGCGTTGATATCGTTTTTTCGGTGACTCATTGCTGTTGAGGACAATGTCTTCAATTACTGTAAAATGTGCGAACTGTAACGTAGTGATTAACGAACTGCTCGCATTTCTACGCAATGTCATGGATTTTATGGACGAAGAAAGTATTCACCAGCTGTGTACGTCGTCTTTCTCGGAGGAAGCTGTTGCGAAGGCTAAATCATTGCTCTTTGATTCGATACCGACTGCAAAGAAAATGCCTTTGCGTAGAAAACAAGGCAAAAAGAAAATGTCAAGAGACCTAGAGGATATTATTTGCCTGATGAAAACTGCTGATCCGGACATTTTTCCTATCTTCGTTGCAAAAGACCTTCATTTGTGCCCACCAGTCGAATTCTCACATGTCGATGTATCACGATTTTTAAAGGAGATACTGTGGCTAAAAAATCAACTACGTGCACTGGAGGAGAAAATGGTAACACCTGAAAATTTTAGCTTACTTAAACAGGAGGTTGAACAAATGAAACAAGCATCTTTAGTTGACAATTTCTCTACAAATGTGAATGTTAATAAGAAGAGAGGAGCCTGTCTACAAAACAGTTTTATACTAGATAGCGGTCCTATTGGTCTTCCATACAAACCAGAGAATGTATCTATAAAAACATCACAATTATTGTCAGCTGTGGAGAAGGTGAATGACCGGCCCGCGCTTGCTAGTCAGGTGGCATCGAATGAAATTGAGAAGAATGAGTCTATCTCTTTCACTCATATGAAAAATAATGCAATGGATGCGAGCGGGCACGTGGAGGCCCCCGCGCACACCACGGTTTCGGAAAGGACGAACGAAAGCGGTTGCCAGGTGATCTCCGAGTGCGGTCAGAGTGCTGGAGTGAGAGGGATAGAGTCTCAAGTGCGGCGCGTGGAGGCCCCAGAGAGTACCACGGTTTCTGCACCTTCTACTGCATCGGCTGCGTTTGTGTGCACTACGAACGTCCCCACCAACGGTAAACGGTCAACTACTTACTTCTCATCGCGTAGAAACAACTCATTTGCTACACAACCTGATGCGCGCGGTGGCTTGCTTGCTCCGGACTTGAATGAAAAATATGATCGTGAAATGGTGAAAGATCCGGAATGGCAAGTTGTGAGAAATAAATCTGCTAAGCGTTACAAACTTATTGGTCAGAGAGGCTGTGCTCCTACCGAGCCGGACGGTAAATTCAGAGCGGCAGATATTAAAGTGCCACTTTTAATTTCAAACGTCAGTAAAGATGTTAGCGAAAGTGATATTATCAGTTATATAAAGAATAAAACGAATGAAAGTGTATCCCTAAAAATGATAAATATGAGAAAAACAAAAACATATAATGCTTATAAGTTGTATGTGTCTAAACATAAATTAGAAATGTTTTTAAATGATCAATTTTGGCCTAGTGGAATAACATTTAGGCGCTTTGTGCATTTTTTGTACCAAGCAAAATCGGAAAATATAGTTAAAGTTAGTTAGTTATTTGCTTATGGATTTAAGCCCCAATCAAGATATTAACTTTATTAGTTATAATTGTAAATCTTTTAAGCGGTCGATTGATGATATACGAAAAATCTGTGGTATGTCTGACTTGGTTGCTCTTCAGGAGACATGGTTGCTCCCCCATGACGTCCCCCTGCTGGGAACTGTTTCCAATAATTTTGAATACACGGGTAAGTCCGCTGTAGATACGTCTGAGGGGTTACTCACGGGAAGACCATATGGAGGAGTAGCTATTCTCTGGAGAAAGGGCATTTTCGAAAACGTGTCTGTGGTAAAATGTTGTAGTGTCCGGCTAGCGGCTGTCAAGATTACTCTATCAGGCGGGCGGTCTATTATTGTATTCTCTGTATACATGCCCACGGATTCATCTGAAAACTTGCCTATTTTTACTGAGGTGCTGGGTGAAATAAGTGCAATTGTAGCAATTGAGGATGTTGAGAGTGTATTCATCTTAGGTGATTTTAACGCTCATCCGCATGAATTATTTTTTAATGAACTTATTAGTTTTTGTTCTGACCAGCTTTGGACTTGTGCCGATGTAGAAATACGTGGCCTGCAGTCCGACACATATACTTTTGTCAGCGAGGTGCATGGGTGCAGGCGTTGGCTTGATCACTGTGTTGTATCGCAGTCGGCATGGCAAGCTGTTGTCGAAGTAGGCACCTTAGAGGATGTTTTCGTTTCGGATCACCTACCTATTTATGTAAGTTGTAACTTAAATGTAGTTAGACCTAAATTAGTGACAAGTAACTTGCACCGTAGCTCAATTATATGGGGCGAAAGAGATGAAACTCAAATAGCTAAATATCATGCAATATGTAACGGTAGATTACGCGATATAGACTTTCCTAATGAGTTCTCGGAATGTAGTCATGGGTCATGCAATCTGAAGAATCATACACAAATTTTAGACCAGATTTATGATAATATTGTGAATATATTGAGTGACGCAGCTGGGGGATCTGGTGGAGAGCGCTGCGTTAAGCAAATCAAAAGCCGAAACTTATGTGGTTGGAATGAGCATGTTCGGGAAGCTCATCGGGCGGCCAGGCTTAATTTTAAAATGTGGGTCCTGTATAATAGACCAGCTTCAGGCGTAATTTACAAACAAATGTACGAGTCACGTAAAGTTTTTAAAGGGCGATTAAAGTGGTGCCAAAATAACCAAGATCAACTCAAAATGGACATTCTAGCTAATCATAGAGAGACAAAACATTTTGGTAAATTTTGGAAAACAACGGGGAAGTATGATATTAAGCCTGGCCTCCCGGTGAGCGTGGATGGAGAAAGCGAGTTGGTGCGTATTGCAAATGCGTTTAAAGAACAATTTAAAGTGCGCTCTCCACTTGGTCCCTCTGCTGCGTTCACGAACTCTGTTTCGGAGTCCGGATGTCGGGGAAATGAGCCACCTGTACTTTTTACTGCAAATCAAATAAGAAACGTCCTTAAGCAAATGAGTGGTGGTAAATCTCCTGGACCGACAGTGGCAGTATCGTTTTGTCAAAGCCAGAGATTTTGAGAGAGCTCGAGAAGTTCTATGGACAATTGTATACCTCATCGCAAAACCCTGCTCCTAGCACGTCTAGCGATGCCAGAGCCCGTTTGACTCGACACTACACCGAAGACATCCCGGACGTCAGCCTGTACGAGATTCAGACTGCATTAAAACAGCTTAAGAACAACAAGGCACCGGGGGAAGACGGAATAACGACTGAGCTTTTGAAAGCGGGTGGAACACCGGTACTTAGGGTCCTTCAAAAGCTCTTCAATTCCGTTATCCTTGAAGGTACAACGCCAGAGGCGTGGAACAGAAGCGTAGTGGTACTGTTCTTTAAGAAAGGTGACAACACCCTATTGAAGAATTATAGACCCATTTCGCTTCTGAGCCACGTTTATAAGCTGTTTTCCAGAGTAGTAACCAATCGTCTCGCTCGTAGGTTTGACGACTTCCAGCCTCCCGAACAAGCCGGGTTCCGAAAAGGCTTTAGTACTATAGACCACATCCATACGCTACGGCAGATTATACAGAAGACCGAAGAGTATAATCGGCCGCTGTGTCTAGCGTATGTGAATTACGAAAAAGCCTTTGATTCTGTCGAAACCTGGGCAGTGTTGCGGTCTTTACAGCGATGCCAAATTGATTATAGGTATATCGAAGTGTTGAAGAATCTGTATAGTAAGGCCACCATGTCTATCCGTCTTCAGGATAAGAACACGAACTCTATCCAATTGCAAAAGGGGGTGAGACAGGGAGATGTTTGGGGCAGGAACAGTAGAAATCCAGTATTTTCAATCGTTTATTATAAAATTTACAATATTTGCCTTTTTTATATTCTAGAACAGTTAGGAAGCTCTTGCGAGTAGAATAGTTTTTCTTATTGTGCTGGTCATCGTCGTCTTCTTGATTGTTGCAGTCATATCTGTCAGGTTGACATTGATATTTGATTGACGCATCAAAGCAACTGTCAGATAACTTCGGTAGTTTCATCAATTATAAATTAATATATTAATCGCTAGATGGCGCCATCCGTCCCAAACATACCGCCGGCCTTGGAAGCTGCAGGTTCCAACACAGCAGTCGTCATCGTCGGGCCAACAGGGTCGTCAGGTTCCTGTGGCAGCGGGCAGATCTTCGCAAATGACCGCCGAATGATGCCAGTTTCTGTTCGTATATCAGCAACACGGGAGACGCCGTCGTTGCCTGGGAAAACTTTAATAATGCGGCCAAGCTTCCATTTGAGGGGAGGCAAGTTGTCATCCTTGATTAGGACCAGCGTGTCTGTAGCAAGGTCGCCTTTGTTGGTCTTCCACTTTGTCCTTGTCTGTAGTTCCGCCACATACTCTTTAGACCAGCGCTGCCAAAAGTGTTGTCGCAATTGTTCGACTCTGTGGTATCGCGTCAGCGCCGTCGTCGTTTTGTCGGTCAGGTCTTCGCAGGCAGGTGCTACCAAAGTCCGTCCAATCAGGAAGTGAGCAGGAGTAAGCGGAGTCAAGTCGTTTGGGTCTGTGGACATAGGAGATATAGGACGGGAATTCAGGACGGATTCGATTTGTGTTAGAACCGTGCTGAACTCCTCGTACGTTAACCTAGCGTTACCAACTATGCGTCTAAGATGAAACTTACAGGAGCGAACCCCTCGTTCCATTAAACCACCAATATGAGGAGAATAGGGAGGTGTGAACCATAGCTTGATTCCATCGTTAGCGAGGGAGTCGGTTATATTTTGTGTATTTTTAGATAAAAATGAAGTAAGTTCCCTTTTGGAACCTACGAAATTCGTTCCGTTATCTGATAGGATAACTTCAGGTTTACCCCGTCGACTTATAAATCGTTTGAGAGCTAGGAGATAATCGTTTGTTGTGAGACTAGTTACAAGTTCAAAATGAATAGCGCGAGTTAGTAAACAAATGAATAAACAAATGTAGCTTTTAGAAAGTTGAGCACCTCTGCCCTTTCGATTTAAAATATAAACTGGCCCTGCGTAATCTACACCTGTTCGTATAAATGGAAAACCGGGATCTAAACGCTCATTCGGTAGGTTCCCCATTATAGGTGAGAAAGTTTTACCTCTAAATCGATTGCAGGTCACACACTCATGTATCACTTTCTTTGCCAAGTTCCTTGCACCCAATGGCCACCAACACTCACGTATGTTCGCAAGAAGAAGCAGTGGACCTGCGTGTAATAACCTTTTGTGCTCATGTCTAAACAACAAAAGCGTTAAATGATGTTTGCTACACAACAACAACGGATGTTTTTTATCGTAATCAAAACTAGAAGAGTTACTGATACGACCACCGACTCTAATTAACTTATGCTCGTCTAAAAACACATTAAGTCCTAGAACACGCTTACATTCTTTACTATCGTATAAAACATTGTTATTTATTAACCTCGAATGCACGACAGGAAAAGAATGCGTTTGTGCGAATCTAACTAGCATGCGCTGTGACTCGTTCAATTCTGCCACAGATAGATAACCGGTTTTGGGTAGGTTATTTGTACTATTGCGATTCACTCGTAAGTTGTGTATGAAACGAAGTACATACGCACCTATACGTTTTAACCTATCGAAGCTAGAATAACGTTCGAAAGTAAATATATCTACGTTTGTTGGCGGTGAATTAATGACATGACTGAGCGTTGCATTACGTAAGTCAGGTAAATCGGAACTAGTAGTTTCGACATTATTCGCATTTTTTATGTATGTATCTAAAAAATCGTGTTGTTTTAGAAAGTTAGGGCCGGTCCACCACAGTTCAGAATTTATTAATGAGTCAAGGTTTAACCCTCTCGATAGCAAGTCAGCGGGGTTATCCTTGCTGTTTACATGTAACCACACGGAATCGCCGGTCAACTCGTTTATTTCTGTGACACGGTTTTGCACAAATGTTTTAAGTAGGTGCGGTGACATGCGTACCCAACCCATGACTATAGTGGAGTCCGTCCAAAAATATACTTTGGTGAAGGTTAGCCTTAATGAATCTATTATTTTATTGTACAGCCTAGCTCCAACTAATGCACCACATAACTCGAGGCGTGGAATGCTTATCGTTTTTATAGGAGCGACTTTACTTTTAGCGCATATCAATCTAACGGTAATTTCCGAACCTTTCGTATAAGTACGGGCGTACGCGCACGCGCCGTAAGCGTGTTGGCTGGAATCGGAAAAAATATGTAATTCAAAGTGCTCGTCATCAGGACCTCGGATTTGACGAGGTACTCGCAGCTCGTTTAAACAAAATAATGTTTTCAAGAAATGACTCCAGGTCAAAGCGATTTCTTTTGACACAGGAGTATCCCAATCGATTTTACATAACCACAACTTCTGTAACAATATTTTTGAAATGATTACTGCCGGCGCTAGAATACCTAACGGATCGTATATTTGCGAGATTATCGATAACATGGCACGTTTAGTTAAATTCGATTCGTTATAGCTCTTATCTATTTTTGACGTGAAATGTAGCTGGTCGCTATCGTTATACCAGCCCAATCCGAGTGTTTTGTTCTGCGTAAGGCCATCAATAAAAAGTTTCTTTGAATTTTGTATGGGATCAAAGTTAAAGGTCCATTTACGCAAAGGAAAACAGCCGGACTGCAATACATTTGACGTTTTCTCGCAAATACCTATCAGAGCCTCGTAATTATCATTTCCTGTGATCAAATCATCAACGAATAAATCCTCTTTGATAATCCGAGCTATATCAACATCGTTACACTCGATCGCTAACTGTCGTATACAGCGCATACTAAGATAAGGAGCGGACGTAGTTCCATAGGTAACTGTATTTAGTTGAAATATACTTATCGCGTCAGTAGGATTAGCGCGCCACAGAATATTTTGCAGTGATCTTAAATCAGGTTGTATAAGTACCTGTCGGAAAAGTTTTTCAACATCTGCACACGCTACGTACCTATATTGCCTAAAGCGTAACAAAATGGAAAAAATATCATTTTGTAGTGCGGGCCCTGGCAGTTGAATTTCGTTTAGCGACTTTTGTGATGTCGTTTTTGCACTGCCGTCGAATACTACACGAAGCTTTGTGGTACTACTACTTTCCCTATACACGCCATGATGGGGTAAGAAAAAACTAGGATCGCTATAGGTACCTATGCGGGTCATGTGACCTAACTCTTCGTATTCGCGCATGAAGTCACAATACATTTGTTTATAAAGTGGTAGGCGTTCGAGTTTCCGTTCTAGCGCCAAAAATCGTTTATTCGCTAACGTATATGAATCGCCGAGCGCATCAGCTGATTCACTTAGCGGAATGCGAACCGAAAATCTGCCGTCTTTTTCGCGTTTAGTGGTATTAATAAATAGTTCTTCACATTTTCGTTCGTTTAGTGTGAAGACTTTATCTACATTATGAGGCAGGTTCTCGATTTCCCAAAACTTACGAAGCTGGTCGTCTATTGTTTCAGTGAAATTGCACTGAACTTCGCTTGCGATGAAAGTTTTTGTATTGATAGGACCTGAAATTAACCAACCTAATTTAGAATTTTGCAAGAATGGTCCATTAGGCAGTCGAATCCTATTTTCGTCTAAAAGTTCCCAAAATTTATCCGCACCAATTAATAGATCGATTTCGGCTGGCACGGCGAAATCAGGGTCTGCGAGTTGTATATTGTCAGGTATACTTATGTTATCGAATGTCATGCTTGTTGACGGCAAGCAAGATGTTATTAGAGGCAGCACCAAACAAGTCATTCGCGTTTTGTAACCACTTGTTTTAGAGCGTATGAAAATCTCGCATGAGTTATTTGAGTGTGTGAGGCTACGCCCTACACCTGATATACGTACTGTGGACTGTAAATAAGTCGCATTTAATCGTTTAGCTAAATTTTCGGTAATTATGCTATGCTGACTGCCATTGTCGAGAAGAGCGCGTGCAATATGGAATTGATTGTTATCATCGGCTACTTCGATTAAAGCTGTAGAAAGCAAAACCTGGTTTGATAAGCTTAAACTGCCCGTGTTTTCAATCGCATCTGCGGCGCAGTCAGCTGATGCATGCAAAGCTGTCGATGTAGTAGCGCATGTAGGAAGTCGTTCCGCACACGCATTCGCATTGCTACTACCCTCGCTTTGCTCTTCTATATGAAGTAAGCTGTTATGTTTTCGCTTACATTGCATGCACGGACCGAAAAGACAATCACCGATTGAATGTCCTGACCGCAAGCAATTTGAACATAACTTGTTATCGTTTACGAATTGAATTCTATCCCTGACAGATATGTTTAGAAACTTAAAGCATGTGTAAAGCTTGTGCTTGCCGTTGCACATAGCACAGTTACGTTTCGCATTATTGTCTGTCCTAACTGGCTTGCCTTTATGATTGGCTTTCGGGGCGCCGGCGCCGTCATTAGTAGACACATAGCTGTGAACTTGATGCGCGTTTTTATTATCGTTTGATGCATTAGGCTTACTTTGCGCTTTAGAATGATTTGCGTTGATCATTTCTAACATATCCGCTCTGTTCCTAAGAAACGTTAGAAGCTGTTCTAACTTCAACCCCTGCGTATAATCAAGAGAACCCTTGTGGTTCTCCCACTCGCGTTCCGTGGAAGAATCCAGTTTAGAAACTATTAAATAAATTATTAATGTATCCCACGACTCTGTTGGTTCGTTCAATGATTTCAGAGATCGAAGATTTCTCAAAATCGTATCTATCAGCTTCCTAATTTGTACTGCAGATTCCTGCTTTAAACAAGCAATATTGAACAGCGATTTAATGTGATTGTGTATTAATAACCTATGGTTGTGGAATCTGTTTTCTAATAGCTCCCATGCGTGACTGTAATTAGATGCAGTGAACTCTAATGCACTGATCACCTGCAATGCACTACCAGTAAGTGATGACCGCAAGTAATGAAACTTATGAATTGCGTCTAGATCCGTACGTGTATGTATCATTGTTATGTAAGAATTACGGTACTCTAACCATTCATCGTACATCCCACTGAAGGTGGGTAAACTGATAACAGGAAGTTTTACACGTGACAGTGCTGAACTTTCCGTGCTGGCTGCATGACAACATTTAGCAATTTTCGAATTATCACTAGTCTCAAAACTTTCGATTAAACAATTAGCCGAGGCCATTGTGCTGAAATATAGTGATTCTACCGATTCAATATATTCAGACTGATTGGGAATATCTTCTACATCAGAGTATAATTCTATGTCGCTACCTAAACTATTGAATTTCGTAAAATATTCACTAGCTGATTTCAATCGCAATTTCATTTCAGCAACTTGCATTTTTGATAAACTAGCGTCAATAAATGAGTCAACGAACCTTTTGAATTGAGTCAACCGACCTTTTACATGACCTCTTTGTTTCTTCAATTCGGACAAATATTCATCTCTAGTGATTTTTCTAGAAGGAGAATGAGACGAAGGCACATTTAATTTGGGGTTATCCTGAGACATAATGGTGGTTCAACAGAAAACGGAAAGGGTACTCACGTGTAAGCAACACCACAACACCGTTCACCCGGCTACCTCACGCTAGGTCACGCAACTGGAAGCACAAACACGTAATTTTTAACACAAATTCGGGAATGGATGGGAAAAAGATAGGATTTCCTGACCGTTCGCTTGGCGATGACTCGCGACGTTTTACGGCTTTTGTTCTTGATCCGGCTCGAAGGACCAATGTTTGGGGCAGGAACAGTAGAAATCCAGTATTTTCAATCGTTTATTATAAAATTTACAATATTTGCCTTTTTTATATTCTAGAACAGTTAGGAAGCTCTTGCGAGTAGAATAGTTTTTCTTATTGTGCTGGTCATCGTCGTCTTCTTGATTGTTGCAGTCATATCTGTCAGGTTGACATTGATATTTGATTGACGCATCAAAGCAACTGTCAGATAACTTCGGTAGTTTCATCAATTATAAATTAATATATTAATCGCTAGATGGCGCCATCCGTCCCAAACAGAGACGTTATTTCTCCGAAACTGTTCACCTCTGCATTGGAAGATGTTTTTAAGCTTCTGCACTGGAACGGGTATGGCATCAACATCAATGGCGAATACATCACTCACCTTCGATTTGCCGATGATATAGTCATCATGGCGGAGTCGCTGGAAGACCTTGGCACTATGCTCAGAGACCTCAATACCGTCTCTCAACAGGTGGGTCTCAAAATGAACATGGGCAAGACAAATATCATGTCAAACGCTCATGTTGCACCCGTGCCGGTACATGTTGGGAACGATATCATCGACGTTGTTGACCACTATGTCTATTTAGGACAGGTGATTCAGCTAGGTAGGTCCAACTTCGATAAAGAGGTCAGCCGACGAATCCAACTCGGATGGGCAGCGTTCGGGAAGTTACGGCATATTTTCTCGTCACAGATACCGCAGAGCCTCAAGACGAAAGTCTATAATCAGTGCGTGTTGCCAGTGATGACTTATGGCACTGAAACGTGGTCGCTAACTATAGGTCTCGTTCAAAAGCTCAAAGTCGCCCAACGAGCTATGGAAAGAGCTATGCTGGGAGTTTCACTACGCGATCGAATCCACAATGAGGAAATCCGTAGAAGAACCAAGGTCACCGACATAGCTCTTAGAATTAGTAAGTTGAAGTGGCAATGGGCAGGCCATATAGCTCGCAGAACCGATAACCGTTGGGGAATAAAGGTTCTTGAGTGGCGACCACGAACTGGAAAACAAAGTGTAGGACAGCCCCCCACTCGATGGACCGATGACATTAAAGCGGTCGCAGGAAGTCGGTGGATGGTGAAGGCCCAAAATCGGTCGTCATGGCGCTCTTTGGGGGAGGCCTATGTCCAGCAGTGGACGTCTATCGGCTGATATGATGATGATGATGAAATCTCCTGGGCATGATGGGCTCAGTATTGAGCATTTGAGGTATGCAGGGGTTCACCTTCCGAGGGTACTGGCGCTGTTTTTTACAATGTGCATTAGTCACTCTTACCTACCACACGATTTAATGAAAACCATCGTTGTGCCCATTGTAAAGAACAGGACCGGAGACATTTCGGATAAGGGGAACTACCGGCCTATTTCTCTTGCAACAATCATTGCTAAAGTATTGGACGGTATGCTTGATTCGCTATTAGATAAGTACATAACTCTACATGACGCTCAGTTTGGATTTCGATCTGGACTCTCTACTGAAGGCGCAATTTTAAGTCTGAAGCATACCGTCCAGTACTATACTGAGCGTAGGACGCCGGTATATGCCTGTTTTCTTGACCTCTCTAAAGCGTTTGACTTAGTGTCATACGATGTGCTTTGGAGAAAGTTAGGAGACAGGAGCGTACCGGCAGGCGCACTAAATATTTTCAAATATTGGTATGCCAACCAAACCAACTGTGTGAGATGGGCCAATGTTCTATCTGAAGCATATAGGCTGGAGAGCGGGGTGAGACAAGGGGGGTTAACATCCCCCAAGCTCTTTAACTTATATGTAAACGATCTTATCGTGGAGCTGAGCAGCATGCGTGTCGGATGTCGGATTGATGACGTCAGCATTAATAATATAAGCTACGCGGATGACATGGTGCTGCTGAGCCCGACGGTCGGAGGTCTCAGAGAGGTCTGTGAGTCCTATGCTGCTGAGCATGGACTTGTATATAATGTAAAGAAGAGTGAGTACATGGTCTTTAAGGCCGCCGGTAAATGCCCAGATAACACACTCCACATTACCCTAAATGGCTTGAACGTTAATCGCGTTACAAAATTTAAATATCTGGGGCATTTAATTACTGACGACCTTAAAGATGATGGCGATATTGAGAGAGAGCGTAGGGCTCTAGCGGTCCGAGGCAACATGTTGGCACGCAGATTCTCCCGGTGTACCGATGAGGTGAAGATCACGCTTTTTAAGGCATATTGTCAGAGCTTCTACACGGGAAATCTGTGGGTCAAATACACCAAAAGGTCGCTAGATGCCCTGCGTGTTCGATTTAATAATATCTTTAGGATGCTGTTGGGGCTGCCACGGTTTTGTAGTGCATCAGGGATGTTTGCGCTGTACCACACTGATGGCTTTCAAGCCATCATTCGCAAAAAAACTGTATCCCTGATCGGCAGAACGCGGGGTAGCCACAATAGCATCCTGAAGACCATAGCGGACAGGTACACATCACCGCTATGGAAGTGCCTTGTGTTGAGGGTGATCTAAAGAGAACTCTACTTATGTTTCTTTTTGGATCATTCTCAGCATAGGAGCTTAAGCCTCTACACCCAGCACCTACTTAGTTTTATTTTTCTCTAATACTAACTCATTGTTTTAAATTTTGTTACTAACACACTATGGATTCATGTTGTCCGAAATTAAATCTTTTTATTTTATTTATTTTTATTTATAACTCTATAACTATAGCAAGGTGCATGTCTAAAAAGCGATGAGAATATGTTTTCCTACCTAGCAACACCAAGTGCAGTCGGTGCGTTTGAAAAAAAATTGGTTTCAAGGTAGACGGGTTAGTGTCAAAATCTTTTTGAAGATCCCTTTTGAATGGGATTTTGGGAATTTAAGAATTTAATCACCTTTAAAGCTTCAAGCTCGATCTAAATAAGATTTTGATACAAAAAATCCAAAGGGTTTTGACACTAACCCAGAAAAACTAGTTTATTTTTTTATATATACATTACCGTAAAAAAAACTGTTAATTGTAATAATTTAGGTAATTATAATGTGGTATGAGGACGTTTTATTTTTTGGTTGGCTATAACTTTTTTTACTAATTGGACTTAACGAAATAAGGTCGTGTTTAGTATTACGCGAGTTTTTGTCTTGTAGGGTTATTACGTAAGTATTTCGCTTTCGGCCGCCTGTTGCTGCGTCAGGCCGGTTTGCTCCTTTAAACTTGATAAACAAAACGAACCGTAAACAAAAAACAAAACAAATTACGAACAAATATCTGGCATGAACAAATCGTCTCTAAAATCACCAAAAAACAACTGACGACCTGCGATTTCTTAGGCTTTTGGCAATCTCCGAAAGCGCTCTGTAAGTTTATTGCCAAACAAACCCATACTGGAACAAGGATCGTGCAAAGAATTTGTTTGATTTCTATAACGAAGGATTTAACTTGTCTGTCTTCTGTGTTTAACAGCACAGGAAATTGCTTCTCTGGCTCCAGGGTTATACAAACAGTAACTGGCCGGTGTTCGGTGGATAGTCTTCTGAGAATCTGCGCAGAATAGTAATGGAGTAGTTTATTTGCGACACAGTTTGATTAGAAAATTTCATTAATGATACTGTGGTGGTAAAGCCTGTTCTCAATATCATCGACGGTCTTAACAGAGTTTTATTCAGTTAAGTCACAGTGATTACTTTGAAACGTCGCTAGCTATGCCGGTTTAACAAGCCCAAGGCTAGAAGGAATCAACAAACACGGCGCGTTCAGAGTAACAGGGTTAAAAGTTGCCTATGTGTTATCCCAGGCTATTTGCAACTTAAATGCCTAAGTTTACCTTAATCTGTTAAGTACCTAGTAACATGGTTAGCATGGTTTAGTAATAAACATTACCACAAACTTTTTTATTAATATTAGATAGATAGATAGAAAACACTTTGTTGTACACCACACAGAAAACAAGAAAATAAAAGCTTAAAAACAAAAAATTGCGGAAGTAGGTACAATGGGCAGCCTTATCGCTGAAAGCGATCTCTGCCTGACAACCTTAAGATGGACAGAGACACCGAGTACGTTAAGGGGCGGTGACGTTTATAATGATAACGTTATTAATAATGTATAATTTTAAATAAATAAATATAAATATACCTATCTATATACCATAAAATGCATATATTATATATATACATTGGAATATACCTAAATAAATATTAAATACATAAAACACAGATATTATTTTATAAAATTCAACATCATCATTATTATTATCAGACGTCCACTGCTTTTGAGCCTTCATCATCCACCGACGTCATTTAAATTATAATAGTAAAATAAACCACATCTCTTAGCTGAAAACCCAACACAAAATTTGTCTATTGAAATAGTAGAAAGGAGATTGGTACGACCCAACCCTATTTATCAAATAATGTAAATACTCATTGGCAATAGAACTATTGTAATTGGAAAATAGTCTTAGTACTTGTTTCATACTCGTAGTTACAAAATTGTATCTATTTGTAGTTGTCTATCTTGGAAATTAATATTTTGAAAATATAATTGTTGAACTCATAATTATTCAACTCAATTGTTGATTGAAGAAAGAAGAAAATCATTATATATCAGGCTGCTATTCCAGACCATAATCTAAGTCTGTGTCAAATTTCATATAGATTCGTTCAGCCGTTCTGGTGTGATGCTCCCACAAACATACAAACATCCAAACTTTCCCCTTTGATATTAATAAGATTAAGATATACAAATATGCGCTGCAGGTGTCAACCCCAGATGCCTCATTAATTAAAAGCCAAGTAAATGGTTTTAACTCGCTAAAAAGTCTATATTAAGTATGACTTTTATCAACCAAACTAAAAAAAGTTTAGACCATCGTCTCAGTTTTGTTTCGTCGTCTCAGCAGAACCAATATTTGTTGACTCACAGACTAGGTTGGTTTGTTAGGTTTTCATTAAACGATTTTGGTATGTTGTTTTTTTTTATTATTATGTTATTTTTGTATTTTGCTTTTTACTTACAGATAATCAACTGTGTTATATAAGTAATGGCTACTTTATTTGTAGTACCAAAAAAAGGAACCAAATTTTTTGGTTAGTTATCAAGTTCTTATTCGTAACTTAAAAATTTGGTTCTTTTTTGGTACTACAAATAAAGTAGCCATTACTAACTTAGTTAGCCACTGGCTCACACCAACTTACATACAATGTTAAACTAACATCATTGTGTTTTATTAACAGCAAAGCGAGGAACTGCTCTCCGGGATCTTCTTCTTTGGAATGTCCAACAGTCTAGTCAATCCGGTCATATACGGAGCTTTTCATCTCTGGCCGAAAAAGAAGAAGCATCACCGCCATAGTGACAGGTAAGATTAAATAAATATTAGTGGACATTTTTACACAGTGCCACTTAGCTTTAAACTAAGCAAAGATTGTATGGTAATTAGACTGATAGAATACTTACTGAAAACACTTACGGAAAAAAATATTCGCAGTTTATAAAAATATTTTGTCCCGCTGTCTGGATCGAACTCGCAACCTCTCGCATCCAAACTAAAAGGTACTCCTACTCCTGCTTACAAAAGCGATGCATCGTGACAATTTTCGTAGTTCAGCGTATGTCCGTGCATGTTGTGAGGGTAGTCATCACCAACATAAGTTGAGCTACGATATTTGCCTCGACTATCGTTTGTCGCTTTCAAGAGTAGAGCCTCAGGCATTCGCCCGCCGCGCCACCAAGGTTAATTACTTCAAGGGTTCCCCATGAGTTTCTGTTACTAGTGAGTCTGAGTTATGACCGTTCAATCCTACACACCGTTTAATCTTTTTGCCAGTCACATTTCATGATCACTAACGTGAAATGTATTGATAAAATACTCGCTCTCAGCATTTTTTTGTTTATTTTTTCATGGTACTCTATCACTCTTACACCTTCTCCTGGGCCGTACGGCCTGGATGGGATATATAATGTTAAACGAGTCAATACACAAAGCTGTTTATAGTTTATATGTTCAAGTAAATTCTGAACATCACTGTCATTGATTTATTGTGTACCAGTAATCCTGTTATTGTTCATCACGTAAAAGCTTTGCATATTTTACAGAACGGAAGATTTGTATCTTTGATAGAAGAAAAGCCAGTATTTGTTCTTTAAATTTCGTTTATTTCTATTTTTATAAAAACACACCGTACGTTGTCGAGTATTAGTAATGTGCAGTTTCTTTTAACGGTTTTAGCCAATACAAAATTAAAAAAGGTAACCGCGTTCCTCTCATTTTTTATTAAATCAACTTACTGGTTTAATTAAGTTATTTATTCAATGTCACCATTCTGCCAGATATCCTTCGTAATATCTTGTTGTGAAAATACACTCGAGAGCAATGAATCCGGGTCACTCAAAGAATCCAAAAAATCTCGGAAAGTAAGAATGCTAGGTTAATGCAATAAATTGTATTTAATAGACAATTTAATACTCCTTAAATGAAAGTTAAAAAAATATGAGTCACCATACATTTTATTTACACAAAATTACATAAAGAAAAAAAACTGCTGATCTCTCCTTAAAACAAAAATAGGAAACATGAAATTTTTGAACTTTATGACGATTTTCTTGAATTTCAATACTTCGTATTACCTCCTCGTGCTTCCATTACTGCGTTTACGCGGTTTGGCATGCTGTACACCAAGTTCCTCATACGATTTTGGGGAATATTCTCCCATTCCTCTGTGAGAGCAATTTTGAGCTCAGGAAGCGTGATTGGGGGAGGGTTTCGTTGTTTTACGCATCTCCCTAGCTCGTCCCAAGCATGCTCGATCGGGTTGATATCCGGGCTGCGCGCTGGCCACTCCATACAAGTAATGTTCATCTCTTGAAGGTAGTCATTCACAATCCTACCTGTATGAGGTCGGGCATTGTCATGCATAAATATAGCATCCTCACCCAAATTGACCATAAATGGACCAACGTGTTCGTTGAGGATTTCTTCCACATATCTTACGCTAGTTAAAGAGCCGTTTTCTATGATCACCAGCTCTGTGCGACTTTCAGAGGAAATTCCGGCCCACACAAGTACAGACCCACCACCGTAGGCTACTTTTTCTTCGATGCATGCTTGCTTGAATCTTTCCCCTGGTCTTCTATACACTCTGTGTCTTCCATCGTGCTTGTAGAGCATAAATTTTGATTCGTCGGAGAACATAACTTTCGACCAATTCGATTTTCGAATTTGATCGATTTTTTGGATTCTTTGAGTGACCCGGATTCATTGCTCTCGAGTGTATAATCATTGGAAAAAAGTAGACATCAAGTAACATAGTCATAAGCAAATTATAAACCTATGACCACTCGTCTGTCAAGCTTTTGTATTTAATCTACTATCGTCTTTGTTCATTGACTTATGAAAGGAAAGACAATTTTTAGATAGCAATCAAGTAGCAACTACTAAAATATCAGTTTCTTGTATGACTGAAGGCATCATCATCATCACTGGCCTTTACATCTATTACAGATGATTTACGTGGCGTCAGGTTAAGGAACATCCAGAGGTTGAACACTTTTGTTCATGACTAAACAGGCCTATGCGGGAGTGGCAGCTTCGACCGCATACTTTACAAATGAAAGACCCCGGGGATGTTATTGGGTTTGCGGCGCGTTGGTGACGTTTAGCCCTCTTGTGAGCTAAATGGTCGAGCCAGGCGTTATCGTGAACGACGACACCGTCAGCCACGGTTTTTCTCCAGGTGTCACGATCTTCAGCCGCGCTCTCCCAGTTAGAGTGGTTGATATTTAAACGTCACCATGTCACGTTTCACGCTGTCCTTGAATCGTAACATCGGCCGGCCAACAGGTCTTTTGGCCTCGGCAATTTCTGACAAGAGAGTTTGTCTTGGCAAACGAGAAGAGTCCATGCGATGAACATGACCCAGCCAACGCAAGCGTTTTTGCTTTAGCATGGCCATGATGCTTGGTAGTTTGGCCGTTTCCAGGACTTTCTCGTTAGTAATTTTATCGGCCCATGTGAAGCCTAATATCTTGCGAAGGCAGCGCATGTGGAAGCTATTGAGCTTCCGTTCCTGTTTGGCGTACGATGTCCAGGTGTCAGCTCCATACAAGAGTATGCTCAAGATGCACGTTTGGTAAACCAACATCTTCGTGCGGTTAGACAGGTGTTTGTTGTCCCATACTCTTGTACTAAGCTTCCCGAACATCGTAGAGGCCTTGCCAATGCGAGTACCTATTTCTCCATCGATCGAAAGATTGCACGACACTAAGGAGCCAAGATAGCAGAAGCTATCAACAACCTCCAAAGGTGCACCGTTAAGCAAGATGACAGGCTTTTCAGTAACACCTTGCGCCATTACAACAGTCTTTTTCGCATTAATGGACATAGAAAACCATTTACACGCATCCGAGAATTTGTCAGTTATACTTTGAAGCTCTTGAGATGTTGTAGCGACAAATGCTGCGTCGTCAGCAAACAAGAGATTGTCGATTAATAAGTCTTTTCGATAGCGTCGAGACTTTAGCAGAGCTATGTTGTATAGTTTGCCATCAGTTCTTGTATACAAATGAATACCTTGTTGTGTATCACCAAATGCAGCTTTCAAGAGCAACGAAAAGAATATTCCGAAGAGCGTGGGTGCTAGTACACAGCCTTGACGCACTCCTCGCCTCATTTCAAATGGCTCAGATGTTTTACCATTGAATATCACTTTGCCTTTCATATCATCATGGAATGATTTAATAAGAGTAAGTAATTTAGGGGGGCATCCTATTCTCTGCAAGGCCGTGTAAAGACCTTCTCTACTAATTGTGTCGAAAGCTTTGTTGAGGTCGACAAACGCTATGAACAAGGGTGTTTTTTGTTTTCTACATTTCTCCTGTATCTGTCGAAGAGTAAATATCATATCTGTCGTAGAGCGTCCAGCGCGGAATCCACACTGTGACTCAGGATATATACGGTTTGCGAGTTTCTGTAGTTTGCTCATGATGAGCCGAGCAAATAGTTTACCCACAATACTTAATAGGGAGATACCACGATAACAATTGCAGTCACCACGGTCTCCTTTCCCTTTATACAGGGTAATAATGTTTGCGTCACGCATATCCTGGGGTACACATCCCTCACGCCAACATTTTACGATTAGATTGTGCAGTAAAGGTAAAACGCACCGCACCTTAATTAGTTCTGTTTCGATGCCATCTTCGCCAGGGCTCTTACCACATTTCAGCTGCTTGACAGCAAATTGAAACTCATCTATAGTAGGCTCTTCGTCCAGTTCTTCCCACAGTGGTCATAATCAAATCATAATAAGGACAAAATCGACTTTAAATGCCTTTTGTTTGTTTATTTGTAAAAAAAACATTTTAACTTCAGGCTAAAGAAGGTATTAAAAACAGTCTTTAACACTACACAGCATTCTAGTCGGTGTTTGATTGCCAACCCAGCCGCAAGAACCGACATTTTAGAACCCTGTTAAATTCCTCTAATTTTCAAAGGAATGTTAATTCAAAGTCAATGTGGTAGCGCTCAACAGTGGCCTTTAGTTGTAATACTAGTCCGTTTCACAGAATACAGTTGCTGTTTAAACAGCACGGTATTTCAATATAAATTCCTGCATATACAAGAGACAACCAAGTTGTACTAAATAATATTACCTACACACGGTTCTGCTTTTTGACAAAGAATATTTTATATTAAAATTACACAAACTATTAAATATATTTTTTATTATAATTTATGGCATTCTGATAAACAATATATACATTGCTGTACTGGCGGTCTAGTAGTGTAGTTGGTAGTGATCCTTATAAGTTTAAGGCTGTGGGTTCGAAACCGGTCGTGCACCAAGTGACCCTAGTAATGATATAAATGCGAAAGCTTGTGTGGGGTGTGTGTGAATGTTTGTTTACTTGACAACTTAACCGATTATGATGAAATTTAGAATTTTGATGGCTTAAGTCCTGGAATAACACATAGACTACTTATTATATCGGAAAAGTGACTGTAGGATTAGGATTAGTTAGGATTTTGTTTTTAGCTTTCTTTTGTTGCCTATTCTTTTGTTTGTTTGTTTTTCTTTGTGGAGTCAATAAATGTATTTTCTTTCTTTTCTTTCTTTCTTTCTTTCTTTCCTGTGAGAAAGCATACAAACTAAAAAACTACGGGTGAAGCTGCGCGGGTCAGCACGTTATTCCATAATAAAATATGTGTGTATTGCCACTGCTCTGTTATGGTGAAGGAAAATATTGAGAAGAAACTGGCATGTCTAAAAATAAACATTCTAAAGTCAGTGTCATCCACCTACCAGCATTGGGCCCGCGTTATAGATCATGATTCAATCAATCTCGCTTGAATGACTTTAAAAATGCGCACTACACAAATTGCACATATTATTTTATAGTCATAATGCGATAGGTAGTAACTATGTTTAGCTGTAATTAGTAAAGATTTACAAAGTTTAACCTAACATAAATGATAATTTTATTAAAAAACTTATAACGGCGCTGCAGCCTGCTAAGTTTTATATTTTAGATTAGCTGTTGTGTTATACTAAACTGTGTTTAGATTATAATAATTTGTATTTCTAATGAAAATTTAAGAACTTTTAAAAACAAAACAAACAAACAGTGTCCCAGCGGTGGGAACATACAAAGCTGTCATGAAACTTTGTAGACGCGTTAAGAGAGCTTGTTTTGCTAAACGTTAACATAACGAAAACGGTTTGAAGAGTTTTACAGACACCGCGGACTGCGCAGTGTACGAGATAAGTGCTATGAGCAAAATGAATTCTAATAAAATTTAAACTCAACGCTGCTCTGTTATGTTCAAAGTTAACAAAGCTAGTTCAAAGTAAGCAAATCAATCAGAAACCAAAACGTTTCCGTTCAAGATTAGCGCGGAGACGGCTTATTCCTATCAATGTTTCAGACACTGACATGTAGTTTTGAAATGTTCAATTTACGGGTTCGGTCTATCCAACTCGACCCTTTTCGGTTTGCTACAATTACGACCCGATAAGGTATGGACGGAAGAAGGTCCCAATTAGTTTATAGGAAGTTTACTTGATCAAATATATATTGAAATGGCACCCAACAATTTCTGATGCCTGCTGTCGTAATGCCCCATAGTATCGATCAATCAAATTCACAATCAATCAATCAAAAAACTCTGCCTGTAAATTATAGACGCTTTAATTTATTACCAATATAATGGAATTTTAATAATATCTGTTGAGACACCCTACTCTCTCTCAAACGAGAAAGATGTGACTCACACGTGTCTTTCGAACATACTGGTTTCATAATATTATAAATCATCTTTTGAAAGCCATTGGTATTGCGCATACTACACTTTTTTTTATATAGACAAACCTATTGATGCACGACTGTTTCTGAACCCACGACTACTGCTACTAAACCACCAACACTCCAACTCCAACTCGTCACCAACGGTACGAGTTTCCTAACTTTTTTGTGATTTTGAGACCATTGTCTACCCATTACTCTTGAAACCAATAACAATTCCGATTAAATCATATTTTCAATTTACTGCTGTTAAATTTTTGTACTCTTGAAAACAAGGTAAAATTTGGCGCTAGGTTTGCACTCGACAAAATTTCATTTTCCAATACTTGTCCAATACTAAATATAGCCTTAATAATAAGCCCCCTTGAATCATATAATCTTCAAATTCACGATTTTCAAAGTAGCCAATATATATCCGCCCCTGTCTGTCAGCCACCCTTCGGCGTCACAATTAAGTTGGCTAGCCAACAATTAGCCAACTTGTCACTAACTCGAAGATCGTAATATAGGATGAATTTATCACATTAAATCATTTTCTGCACAGTTTGAGCACCATTTACAATCGTTTTCAAGCATGAAATAGGTACTGAATATTTAGCCAATGAAATTACGAATTGACATTGAAATGACTGTTTTTTCCCTTTCAACAGTCGACCATGGACCAAATTTATTCATGACTTTTATTAAAAGCCACCTTAACCAATAGGAAATCCATTCGGTGGCCCTTGGACCCTCTTGTAACATGCCAGTAATAATGCTTATCCCCCTGTCAATTACACTTATAACTCGGTTATTTATTAGAACACGATAACACGCCATCGAATCCAATTTATTCTTGAAAGCAATAAGCTTGGGCACTTGACGTGATAACGGTATAGTACTGTATACCCCTAACACCACATTTTCTGATACAGATCTTCTATTCAAACGTGCCAATATCGACTTTCATCCGTGTGTGAGATCAACACGATTTTATGGCTTGATAGCTATACTATCAAAGAAACTATTTAACCTGCCTTACATGACTATAATAATTACCTACTACTTATCATGTATATAAACCAGTAAAAACTTTTCTCTTGAATCACTCTATCTATCTATCCCGTGCTGTTTGTCCCGGCTTTTTCAAAGTTGTTAGTCCATGACAAAGGCTTTCGGGCAGTCTAAAAACTCTGCTACCAGAGTGGGTCACTGGCTCATACAAACTAACTTACTTTTACTCTTTAGATTAATGAAAACTGCATAAAAACCCGCCTCAAATCAAGCAAAGCTTGTACTATGGAGTAGGAGAGAACGGGCCGGGTGAATACGGGATTGGGGGACAACGGAACAGACCCACCAGATAACAGATAAAACCCATTTTGTTTTGTAAACATATTATACTCATTATAATATACAGAAACACCCAGACAATAAACAGTAATAGCTATAAACACGATAAATTATCTAAATCGATATTGTGACATCATTGTCTGCAAACTGCTATAGTTTCTCATTTAAAACTATTTATCGTTTTTCAATAGGTACCTACTGAACAATGCTTTCTGCAGTACGGATTGTGTTTCAAGAAAGCTACAAGTTCACTGTACTTTTATTGGTATCACTTTATTTGTAACTAGCTAGCAACACGCCCCAGCTTATCCTTTCTTCATTTTATATATTGATTAAAACCGCATTGCGTAGTTAAAAAAAATATACTACGTACCTACTACATAGATACAAAAAGAGAGACAGATAGACGGCGGAGAGCAAATTTGTTTTATATTATGTAAAGTGGAAAAGCTCCTTGACTAAAGTCCGCCCTGATTTTTCCTTTTAGTGCGTCTACGTAACCAAGTTTCGTAACCAGCTACGTAAAAGGAATTTTATTTCTCACTTCAAAACCGGATTACTAACTAACGATACAATTTTGTGTTCCTCGTAAATTGAAAAATTGCGTCTCGGAGAAGTTGAGTTTTGGGACATTATTTTTAATAGATTAAAGTATCCTATATCCTAAATATGGTCTTTCAAATTTCGTATTGCGTTGACTGTCAGTTTTGTCAATCAGCAACGCAACGATTTTGTAACGATTTTAGATATAAAATAAATTTGATACTGCAACAACCAGAGACCTTGAACATATAGAAAAAAATACTTGGTTAACCATGTTTCATTGTAACTCGTTAAGTAAACAAGCAAGGTAACTTACTTTATTGTGACTCTTTGTGGTAAAAGTGAGCATGTTTTCATGAAAAAAAAAAACAAAAATAAACTCAAACTTTTATAATGATATAGGTACTAAAATTAATACATACAATTATTTTTTAAGTTTGGTACTGTGTATAAATATAGTTATTATTATATACGTTTTTTTGTCTTTATTTATTAAAAAACTATATTTTTTAGCATCTTGCAAAGTATTATTTTTAACACTATTTTAGCAACTAAGATTACCATAGATAATAAATGATTTAATATTATCTTTCCTTGTTATTCTTATGTCAATGAGCAAAAACGATGATAGATTTGAAAGACACCATGAGCTAATAGAGGCTTATAGTTCGTTTATGTATAAGGCCCGTAGCATAGCATTAAAGTCAATCATGTTAATAGTTAATCTTTGAGAGAAGCCAATCAGATGCCGAGATCATTTGCCAACGATGCAAAAACGATGATAAATTTGAAAGACACCATGAGCTAATAGAGGCTTATAGTTCGTTTATGTATAAGGCCCGTAGCATAGCATTAAAGTCAATCATGTTAATAGTTAATCTTTGAGAGAAGCCAATCAGATGCCGAGATCATTTGCCAACGTCAACATTAAAAGATTTCTAATAATGTCGCCGAACTGACTGGCATTGCCAATGCCAAGCCAAAACCAATTGAGTTTTATTAGTAAGGCTCTTTGTGATAAAGCTCGTCTTGGGAAGTACTTACTAACACCATTATTACCTTATTCTGCCACTAAGCAAATGTACTTCCACGCTCAATATTTGTAGAGTGTGTGTGTGTTTTTCATTGTAAAGTTTCTTATTGCTTGAAAACAACAACAGAAAAGCTAGATGAATTACGCCTTGCGTTAAGTCTATATTTATATATGTTTTTTCTAACACTTTTATTAAATTATACATAATTTGAGCGAGACGAGCTCTACCACAAAAAACTTTACAGCTCAAGTATAAAACACGTATAACTGTATATCATCACATTCTATAAAAATCACGACTAATGTCTATAAATAACTGTGATATATAAATAACAAAATATTGATGAACATTTTACACAGCCCAGCGTGCTCTAGCCACAAACTAAGCAAAACTATTATGGTAACCAGCTAACATCATGCAAAACTTATCCCGTGGCGGTAATCGAACCCACGACCTCTCGCTTCAAAACCTGGCACTCGTGCACCGCGCCACCGAGATCGTCATGATGGGTTGTTGTAATATTTAGTTATTGTTTTTTAAAGTGTTTTATATTTTCAGAGAGTCAGGAGGCCCTCAAGCATCGCTACTCCGTCGCGGAGACAACAACACATCTTCAGTGCGACTGACTACAGTCAGGTCTTTGAGATCCTCGGCTAAATCCTCGAACGGGCACAACGTAAGCATATTATAACCAATGCTGAGACCTTTACTCAGCAATACAATTCGCGAGGAAAGCTACACTGAAGTGCAAACTGGTGAAACAAAGTGCGCGATGTGCATAGAAATGAAACGAATGAAAAACGAACACAATGACACTCGTGTGTGACGATGTGTGACTGTAAATACTATTTATGTTGTATCATTATAAGAAATGAGATTACAGTGGTAAGTTGTAATAAAGTAATTTAATTAAACATTTTCTTGGCTTTTTTCTTGGTAGGTTTCTTTGTGATGGAAATAAACTTTTTGTCTCGAGAAGAGACAAAGATAGTAAGACCTACTATTTCAGTCGCCTAATTGTAGATAATATACGCGCTGCTGTTTTGCGGTTTCCAGTATTATTCTAAAGGTACAGACAGGTACAAGAAACTTATGATTTATGTCTCAAATAGTACCTACTTATTAGGTAAAATTTGTTTCGAGAAAAGGATGGTACGGCCGTGCCCGCTTTTTTGCTTATTTTGCAGGGGCACTGCCGTGCCCCCAATTGTGTAACAATTTGGCATATAGAGTGGACTCAGCACTAATTCTGCACAAACAAAAGTCAACGCAGGCTGGTCTTCCGTCTACCCCAAAGTTTGAACTTAGCTGCTACTTGAACAGAAATTAAAAAATAAAGTTAGTAACAACGGGTACGATAAATAACTGGAACACAAATAGATTATAACATCTGTAATAATACTCTTATAATATATTTTCCGCAGGATAGTATAATGGTAAGGATAGAATACCTGTAGTAATGCAACCGTTTGCTACGGTAACGCATACAGTAACGTACTTGTATGAAAAATTGCAAATATCAATAAAAATGTTAAGAAAAACAAACACTTTTCTTAACATTTACAAAACTAAGAAAAATTGCCACGGCGCAATTTTGACAATATTCTTTTGCTTGATTTTACGCATCTCCGCTTGGCTCTGTTCCGTTCCGCTTCTGTGGATGTAACACAAGCTCGTCACTATGTTACCACATCGCTGACTACTCTTTAGGCCGAATTTAGGGCAAAACTGACATTTAGTCGTGAACGGTCAGTTTCGCATAGCAATAAACTTCATGCTATTTGTATTGCTATGCGAGACTGTAAATGTATATTTTCCTTCATTTGGATTAATCTGCGTCGGTAACAGTTCAACTCGTTGACTAGCTGACGGATGGTGCGCGGAAATTTTGTATAGTAATGTAGTAAGGAGGCCTTTTGCCGTACAGTGCAATAATTATAATAATGTTGTAAGTACATTCTTGAGGTGAGGCAAAACAAAATGTATTTGTTACGTGTGACCAGTTGTACGCGTTTAACGTCAGCTTTGCAGTAAAACCAGCCTTAAAATGGTACGTTTCTTACACACAATCTATCTACATTAGCTAGCCCACTGAATACAATAATTGCTTAAATATTAGAGTACTTTTTAGTAAAATTGTAACAAATGATTTTTTTTATTTATTTCTAAACCTAATATATATAGAGATTTTATCCTGAAACCTATCAATTATCGATTAATAGTATAAAATAGCGAGGTTTATTTTATTTTTTAAATAAATCTTGGTTCTATTCCTGGGTGAGGTAAGCGAATTTTAGAAAATCTTTTAACGCAGTTTTGTTTATTTAAGGATTTAATGGGATTTCCCTTCAGGGCCTATTCATTTCTTCCACCCTGCATATAGAATAGAATCCCTGAACCAGTAATAAGAGACTGATTAGGAATAAAACAGATTTTTTAAGGTAGTTCGAGAGAAATTCAGGTGTTGGCAGCAAAATAGGTATCAAAGTTATGATGTGACGTATTGTAAAATGTGATTCTAATATCCTGTACGCATATTTACTCAAAAACCTTTTAGAATGTATAAAAAAGAAACGTTTTTATTTAAATAATATAATATAATATGGTGGGAACCAAAAACATTTTCTTGTAAAATGTTGCCAAGACGATACCAAAGGCTCCATCCGAGATCCAATTTATATCAGAGATGTGCGAGGCAGCTGGGCGGTGCGAGGATGTGTAGCGATCTTGTGAAACGGTGTAAGTGTTTCCACCGGAGATGTGCTAGGTTGCGGTACGAGGATGTGTAGCAACGCTGTAAAACGGTGCGCGGATGAGCGGTGCAAGGAGGTGTTGCGTGGCTGAGAAACGGTGCGAAGATGGTCGCTTCTGATGCGCGAGGGGTGAGATATTCCTCGATTTCTCGCAAAACAACTTTCGCAACACATACCTCGCACACATCCTTCGTACAACTCTTTGTAACATATCCCTCGCAACACATACCTTGCAACATATCCGTAGCACAAATTTGTCTTTTGTTTTGCATGTACCTCGCTCTGCGGAGCCGTTTCCACTAAAATTGGGCAGAGCAAAGCTAGGTAAACGAAGTGATTCTTTTAGTTCCTACAAACATATCCTTCGCTACACACACATCACATCATCATCATCATCATAAACGCAGCCTAAGACTCGTAATGTCCAAAAATTTATCAAATCTCTTGTAAAGCCAAGCTTCTAACTCTACACGCCTTAGCTCTACAAACCCTAACTTCACAAACTCTACACCTTTGTCAAAATATGTGGCTTGGCCGTTTTGCCATAATTATATCAAACGGAATGTTGCTTTTTCTTAAGCAAACAATCTAATTTGTATCAGCTAACTTCCTCCTAATTGCAGAACGTGCTCTTATTCGACTCGCCATAGATTGGTATTCCTAAATAAAAATAACATAATAAACGTAACATCCTAACAACATGGACTCATTTCAGTCACGTCCAGATTCATATCAATGTCTGTCAGGAAATGTGGTGTACATTCAGGAATTAACATAATCCTAATCTATAATGGAAAAGTTTTGACTAAATTTACGTTCTGAACCAACTTCGATGAAATATAGATACTTAGATTACTACCTAAAATTGACACAAAGCCAATTCGTCTTCACAAGAAGGGTAACTCAATTTCAAAACTTTCAGAACAGACCGTGTTCTCCACCAAAAATCTAAAATTAATGTAAAAGCCAGGTTTAGCTATAATATTTTGTAATAAGATCGGATAAGGACAAGGTAAACACGCCTACAAAAAATTGACAAGCGTATTTTCCACAAGCTGCGAGGGTGGGTAGCCACTTTACCGAAATATGCTAACGAAAGCTGTTCGTCTATTATTGAAATAAATTCTTAGATAAAAAAAATATATCAACATAAATATTCCTCAATAAAGCGAGAGATAAACTGATCGCACACGTACTAACGCACTATACTATAGCATCTAACTAGACCTGAATTGTACCTCAATAAATATATATAGTCTTGGAATCATCAACTCAACTCAAACATAAAATAAACTGTTCATAAAACAAAGCTACTTCAAAAAAATTACGGTTTAAAAATAAAATATTAAGTTCATAAGACAAGTTGTTTTTAAAACAGGTCGAGATTATAAGATTTATAGATTACTTATTTTTAAACTTCAGGCTAGTCCGATTAATAAACCAGTCTATAATATTTCTTGTTTAAAACGAAAGAAGACGTCTTGAAAGCAGCTAGTGGTCGCTTGTCTCACGTTTTCTAACGTTTTTCATATAAATGACCTCATGATTTTGCTTATGTTGCCCATATGAGAGAGGTCTGTACTTGCCATTACCGCAGCGAAAACAGCACTAAACAGAAATCTTGTTTTATTTAAAAAACGTTTACAAACCGACATCAGTTTAAATATCTTACAGTCAAGTTAAATACAGATAACTTTAGATTATAAAACTTTCTACATCCGTCATTTACTGAAAGAAAACTATTAAATGGCTTCGAAGTAATTTGAACTAACTTTCTCCGGTGTAAAACGGTTTAGCTTACCCACTCTGATTTGTCTTTTACTGGATAAAGTAAAATAAATCTTCATTATAGAATCGTTTTATTTTCAAGTCTCAGAAATAAGAAAGTTTTCTTGAGAATGTAGAATATAGATACCTAAATACATTGATTTTTTTTACGTGTGTCTCTACTAATTCCCTAGTGACAAGAAATATACTTTTTAAGCGTAAATACAGAGTACTCGTATAAGGAGGTAGTATTTTGTCAGCTATATTGTTAAAATTAAAAAATAAAACATGCGTCGTAAAGACATGGATGTAAATCAGGTGTTACCAATTAAATATTACCAGTCTGACTTTGCGAGGATAAAACAAAAGGAAATGAACAAAAAAATGCAATAAGTTTAATAAAGAAACACAAAAAGATATCACAGAAATAACTAACTAAATAAAACTACCTCTGACCTCTCTCTGTGTACATCGCTTATTGGCAGTGAAATCGCGTAACATACATACAAAATAAACATGCAGTCGAATTGATAACTCCCACTTTTAAAAGTCGGTTAAAAACAAAGCAATAGAATTATGTAAAGACAGGTACATAAATGAAGTAACCTAAGTAAATTCAATTTTATTTAGACGAAATACAAGATCATAGAAATAGCATGTAAATAACCTAAGTAATTATATTTACCTATATAATTGGCTTGACTTAAACACACACACAAAACAAACTTTGTTTTGCCAATTAGTTTTATCTCTCTAACATAATTATGTGGGCCAAAAATAAGCCTGAAAATATACAAACAAACTTGTAAAGTATTTGTTTAGTTTCAGACAAAGCCTGGGTGTAGTTGACTAACTTAAAATAAAATAAAAATAGCATTAAATTGAAACTAGTTTTTTTTCATGTCAGCAAGTGACAAGATGGTCAAGTCGCCCACCTGATGTTAAACACCACGCCTGACCATAACAGATGCAGTGCCACCCAAAGCTTAAAGTTTTTAAGTTCAGCGTGCCCCTGCACTGCGCTTATCACCCCGAGACGTTGTTAAGTCTCTTTCGCCCAGCAATTTCACTTGCTACAGAGCCTTTATATTATTTATATAGGTATATATATATTTATATACACAGTAATGCTGGCACACTACTGCTTTGAGGTAGAATATCTGACACTGTGGTGGTACCCACCAAGACGGGTTGTACGGATGTTTACGTACGTTTGATTCCTTTTGCGTGCTTTATTTCCACGTTGCATGGCATTCATGATGCAACGCAACGCATGTGAGTGTGGGCAATGCTCCAAAGTCCACACTGATTGAAGATGACGTATGCGTAACGAGTCATTTGCAATAAAGGCCACAGCACACCACCTCCAAATGCAGGACGTAGACGTAATCACGCTAAACTTTGTGCTAAACTTGTTTTGTGTGTGTGACGTCCAAATAGGAATGTCAATACAACATCATCATCCACCATCATCGTAATATTTATTTTAAGCTAGCTGTCCCGTGCGGTTTCACTTGCGCTATATTTTCTCACTGTTTAAACCTTCCCTGGAATATTGCAAACATTTGAAGACAAATCGGTCCTGCTATTCTCAAGTTTAGCGAGACTAACACAGCACTTCATTTTTATAATTATACAGGTTGTTTTATTATTATTGTGTGTGGAACATACTCCTTGAAAATTATGCACTAATGATAAAATACCCTAAATAAGATTGTTCAATGTCAATAATCATGCTCAATAAATAATCATTGATTTCTTGAGTACACTCACATGGAATTTTTAACTGAAATGCTTGGAGATTCACTGCGTGATTGAATCCGCAATGAGGAAATCCGTAGAAGAACCAAGATCACCGACATAGCTCTTAGAATAAGTAAGTTGAAGTGGCAGTGGGCAGGCCATATAGCTCGCAAAACCGATAACCGCTGGAGAATAAAGGTTTTAGAATGGCAATGGCTGGAAAACGAAGTGTCGGATGGCCCCCCACTCGATGGACTGATGATATTAAAGCGGTCGCAGGAAGTCAGTGGATCAGTGGTCAGGCTCAAAATCGATCGTCATGGTGCTCTTTGGGGGAGGCATATGTCCAGCAGTGGACGTTTATCGGCTGATTGATGAATATGATGATAATGATGATGTCAAAATTATTTGCAACTGCTAAAATAATATCAACTAATATGTGATATAATTATCTGAAATACCTATTAACACCGCATCGATATCATGGTTTAAGATCTTTATTTATTTATCTCTTAAGATTACAAATCACTTAAGAGAACAATAGGTACTTATTCTAATATCTATTATATTATATAAAAATATCGTAACAAAATCAAACAATATCACTGGGTTCCAATAAAAACTAACGTATTTTTTGTACGAAGACAATTTATTGACAGGTTGCTGATTGAAATCGCATTGCAACTAAATTACCTAATAGCAAGCCCAGCTGGTAAACGTCCAATTAATTGAGGCGTGCTCACACGTCCTTTGATCGTAGAGCCGTATAAGTCAATTTTGTGTTTTATGCCATTACACATTTGAACTGTCAAAGCGTAGTTGCTCATCAACAAAATAGCTGAAATCAGTATATATCAGTCCTTCTGTTTTTCTGTATGTATGTACGCTAGATCTGTTAAACCACGCAACGAATTTTTATGCTATTGTCAATTTCTATCTATTGATCAAAATCGCATTATAATCTATGATTCAAGAGAAAGGTTTATACACCCGTGCGAAACCAGGGTGGGAGGCTAGTAAATGAATAAAGTCCTTTCAAAATTACGTAGACATTGTATATAGTATACATTACGTGTTTACAAGTCCTTTTTATATTAAGAAACAGGTTCATGCTAACTGGAAATTTCCCAGAGTTGATTGGTAGATAGTCTGGACGCGGCAATAGGGTCGCAAACGGACTAGCAAGCAATTCAATGAGCTAAGGTACATAGGCTACTTACTCTGTTTTGTGTACTGAGGAAGATTGAACATAGACTTAGGGGGTTGTTGGCTTTGGTTTCTCAACAAAGCAGCTCTAGTTCCCAGTAACTATCACGTAGGTATGCCATTTACTAATAGATTTTCTCTTAGCAAAGTAATTAGATATATACGGTCGCCGTTGTTCTGCAGTCACATTCATTCAATTATGTAATTAAAAGAAAATGTGTTTTATTTTAAAATAGATAGATAGAAAACACTCACACATAAATCCTTAAATTGTACGTTTAAATAGGTTTCGTTTAACAATATTCTAGAGAGTACAATGCTTATGGAAAAAAAATGTTTTTCTTCAAAATAGGAATCCATCTGATATTGTAGTACCCATAATATCTTTGACGTTTCCATTTGAATTGAATCGTTTCGTGCCGTTCCAAAATTATACGATGGACTGACCGTATATTTATGGCCCTCTTACTTTGTTTCAAATTAAATTTGCTTTTGACATCTCCTAATGAAGTTTGTATTTCATGTGAAATACAGCTGTTTATTTTGTATATAGCTTTAAGATATGGTAAATTGCAAATAGGGAAATTCATTATTTTTTTGTACTAAGTTATAGATTAAGTCTACCTAACTTTTTGGAACTTAATTGGAATTCAATAGGCACTTTATACTCTAGTAGTACTACAAAATATCAGATTTCTACTTAAAAATATCTTGTTTCTGGTCTTAACCTTAAATAATAACTACGACTTAGTCCATGTGACTGTAATCACCGGTGTCGATTCCCTCGTACCACACTAAAGCAACGTGATCATTGTTGGTTGGCAACTTTAATAAATACCTATGTTGGTTGGTATACTTCCCCAGACAAGTTCTATCATTTATAGATTACAATTTAAACATATTTGTTTTCTTTTGCTTAAATTCACGAGTGCGCATAGATCATTACAATGTGGTGTTCTGAAAGAAATGTTACAAGCAGTTCTGAAAGATTTTTTTTCTTGAAATATTTGTGTGAGCCCAAAGTAGGTTTAAACGGTGATAACGCCAAACCACGCGGGTCAGCTAATAATCAGTAAGTAGCACAGTTACAGACATAATGACATTGCAATTGCAATGCACTGCACAACCTATGATTGCAGATAATACACGTTCCATAAAAAATACTACGAGGTAAGTATTTCAAAGATTTTTCCTAACAAATATATTTAATTTATTACCAACCGCATTAGTAAAGAAGGATAATGAAAGGCTCAGCACAAGTTGGTCTGAAAAGGTACTGGAATACGGGACAACGCCCTCACATAATAGAAATTTTCCAATAGGCGCCACATTTTACAGGTATTAATTTTCTACTAATTATAAGGTACTAAATAAACACAATGTGTCGGTAGACTCGGGAGTGTGCAGAATAAAAATATGTTTAGCTGCTTACTTTATTTAAAAAATCAAATGGTTCTCACTCCTTAGTCAATACCAAGATATAATTTCTATTGTGAATTAATGTAAACATTAAAAAAAAAAAAAACTATGATAATTATCTTTGTTTTATTTGTTTTATCTATTTCTATGGTTTTCATTAGGCACTATTTATTTGTAATATTGTTGGCCATACGAGATTGTCCATTAGAAATCGCGGGACAGAATCACTTCAATATCAGATATTTCATGAGGATATTTCTACATTTTGAACTCTCACTAATCTACAACTAGGTAACCAAAATTGATTCACTATGTTACTACTGTTAGTGTGCTGTACTACTGTTACTGCAGTATTCATTTAAACAATAATACGTAAGTGCGTCACAGTGGAAAAAGACTTCTAATTAGATCGGTTTTATCGAACAAACAGCTGGACGCAATAGGCGATTACTAACAAAGACAATAAATTTATACGGTCTATACATTATATATATGATATGTATTATTTAGATTAAAATACAAGTATCTCATTAGTTATGACGCGGTAACTTCATACAGCAAGTGAAATTACTGGGTGCATAAAACCTAACAACTACAAGCATGAAACTTTGAGCGATCCTGCAATTATTATGGTCAAGCGTGGTGCTTATCATCTACCAAACGACCGTAACTTGCTGACATGACAAAAACTATAGTCACAGAACAAAATTCTATGTTTAATCACATACTTGCTTGTCCCGGGTCAAGCTCACAACTTACAAAACAGAAGGCTACCTAGTCAAATCATATACAGGGTCATTCATTATCAACCTGACAAACTTAAGGGATAGGTTCCACACATAAAAAAATACTTGTACTTATTTTTTTTCAAAACGTTTTTTTTATATTTAAAAAAAAATTACGTAATTCTGCTTAATAATTAGTTATCCTTGTTAAAAATCAAAAAGGCAGCGCTCGGCACGTGTCAGTGACCCGCGCGTCAATAACAGTTATTTACGTTCTGAAAAAAGGATGATGTAGGTGCTGGGCAAACATACTACATATAAAATCTTTCTCGGGCACTGCAGCAGCAACAAGAGTAACCAAGTTGCCATTAATGAAAAAGGCTTGCTGGTGGATGCGTGGAGGTCCCACATAGTACGCTTCACTTGCTCGTTCCTCCCGCAAGATGTGGAATGAGCTCCCGTCTGGTATTTTCCCACTAGGTTTTAATATGGGCGTGTTTAAGAGGAAAGTTAAGGGCTTCCTAACAGGAAGGCAATGCTTCTGTAACACCTAACTAGTGTTGCAGTTGTCTATAGGCGACGATGACCGCTTTCCATCAGGCCAAAAAAAAAAAGCCTTGGATGAGATGCACAAAAAACTGTGAACTAATGAAATTTCGTATGAATTATCCTGCATAAAACGTGCTGCGCAAATACTATGTAAACGCTATCTAAGGATGTTATGCAGAATACGAAAACAAACAAATAGAAATATATTTATTCAATATTATACAAAATATAAAATGATTTATTCAAAATTAATAATGTCGTAAAGTTGAAAATTCAATCTGTTATTTATCATCAAACAGGTTTAAATCATAATGTGATTGGAAGCAATCAAACAAGATATCTTTTACAAATGATGATCCAATTATAATTGATTTCGCTTTTCCTTATGCGGAACGAAGCTCTGAAATATAAATATCTTTTAGCAAAACCATTACGCCTCAGTCGTACCTCACTGGTTTTAGCAAGACCCTTTGTTACATCGACAATACTGCAGCTTTCGATTTACAATAAGCATAACGGTATAGTTGAGGATTATTGAGTCTTATTATTTGAACCGAAAACATGATTCAGTATTTCTTTCTCGATAGATAAATTAATCTCAAAGTTACTTCAGAATTAGGTATTTTCTATACAATTTAATATTATAAAATTGTTTCATAGGAGAGCTGAACATTTCCCAGGCATTTAGAAAGTAAATTTGTGCAAGTGGTAAAAAAAAACCTTATCTTAAAACAAGTACAAATGCTGAGTTTTTCTCTTATTTTGGATAGCGCGGCCTACATTTGTGCTACCTATTACCTGAAATGCTAATCTAAGGTGAGGCAAGTGGGTTAATAAAACAACAGTTATTACAGAGTAACCAATTTAGTCATCATTAAATTGCTATTATATATCCAACAGCAAAGTCATAAACCATAAACTACATTCTTAATAATAATAATAATTTTATATTTTTAATTTCGTAGCAGTTTGTAGAGACATCTACGCGGGTTCTACGCAACTGCTACGGCGCGCTAACCTAGCCTGCTAGTTCTAGCGCCATCTAGTTAATTTTTAAAATACCAACCGGTCACGGTGTAGCACACGTGTAGCATGATGAAGTAAAGTAAAATATTTTATAGTACCTTGTTTGCAGCAATATATATATTATGTAGTCAAATAGATGAATAATTAAAGTAATCAAATTAATACCAAGTTGTAGAACAAAAAGCAATTGTTATTTCTTTCTTGGCATTTTTGGAATAAACCCACGGACTTTTTAAATACTTTTACAAAGCCAAAACATTCTTTTGAGATTTTGTACAGTCGAGATCCACATCGAAGCAGTCCGTAGACAGAGACATAATACTAGTGCCGTACCTGTTTGCTACGGTGCTTTAGCAAACCTGTTATAGTGCCATCTTTGTATTTAGCCCTGAAACTATTTATGAAAACACAGAGTGGTCGGAGGGTTTACTCGGGACAAAAGCGCTATACTACGTGACAGTTTTTGTGGTTCAGATGTTCTGAACTTTGTCGCTTTCAAAAAGTAGATCCTCTGAACTAAGGTTTAACTACTTTACTACAGATGGCGTATATGAAATAATAATACATTCTTTTTAGATTCATTTTACAAATAGAGGTCGCCTTCGTAAATCTTGCTAAAATGTTTCAGTAAATCAATTTATGCTATAGTTGGCTATTTTTGTTTTTATAGTGTTAACCATCACACTAGGGGAATACTAAAGATAATATCCCAAAAATTATTTTGCCTCAAGCGGGATTTGAAAACAAAAATAGCCAATTGAATAAGCAATGCGATACCTCTCGTCAATGAACTAAATTAACTTTAGTCATTGAACAGGCTTGGACAACTGCAACGTTTCCCCTGTAGGTGGAGCTATCGGCGCTTCGAGCCGAAGACATCCCAATGATTATTTCGTCCAAGCGAGATATGTCTCAATAGCTCAATTGGTAGAGCGCCCGCGTATCAAGCGGTGGTTGCGGGTTCAAATCCCGCTTGAGGCTAAACAATTTTTGGGATATTATAATCTTTATGCTATAGTTTTTATAAAAAACAATAATTTTAAAAATAACAAAATGACAAATGAAAATGAAATGACATAATTAAGTAACACAAGCTGAATGAATAAAACTTGTGCACTTTATTGGCATGCTTTTTGCGGGAAAATTCAACTGTGTGTAGTTTAATTTAAGCAAACTCTATTATTTTCAGCTAGTTGAATTTAATATACATACATATCTTTGATTTTACAGTAAACTATGGTAGTACTATGTAAAACAAGTTCCATTAATATCCACTCGATACTATTGCCTTGAATCAAAAATACATAGTATAAAAAACTCAGAGCCATAATGATAATGGCTTCGAAATAAAAAATGCTGAAAATATTAAGTAATGACAAAATAAGACCCCACTTTGGTCAACATATTTTATTCACCACACTAACCCCACAGAGTAGCATAAAATGGCGTAAAAATGTCCGCACTTTGCTTGTAATTTTGTACCCTAAAGAAAATTACTACCGCTTATTTCGCCTGACCGCTTCAGGAATCCTTGAAAATCCCTTTGACAATGCTGTGTTTTTGCAGAAGTATTTGATACCACCAATATTGGTGATATCAACTATTTTTCATTTCCCGGAACAATATCCTGAACCGCAGGGTGTTTGGTGAAGCAATTTCAAATTTCCTTCGGTACGCAGTCAGGTTTTTGCCAGACGCAGCCGCAAATCGAATTTTTGACACAGCTCTGTTATTTTGTTCGTAAATTCAGCTTACTATATTATTAAAACTCAGGTCTTTGAACCTAAGTCAGGAGCCAGAGACTTCACATTGTACCTTTATGTCAATAACAAACACCTATCAACATACTTGTTAATCTAATATGTTCTTTGTTAAAAACAAAGATTATTACTCTTACACTTACTGTAAATCTAACTGAGTGTGTAATAATGTCATTGTAGTACTGAATAATATTTATGTAGGTACACCAGATTATGTTTGATTGACTAACGGCCATTGAGACTAATTGTCAGGAAGTGTTTTTACCTGGTGGTAGGACTCTTCAGCAAGAATCCATCTTGGTGAGTACCACTGCGGTGGCAGATATTCTGCTTCCAAGCAGTACTGTGCAGGCTTTACCATGTTTAGGTTTAAAGGGCACTGTAGCAAGTGAAATTACTGGGCGAAAGAGACTTAACAACCACGTCTCGGGGTTATAAGTGCAGTGCAGTGCCACGCAGAACTTAAACACTTTACGTTTTGGGTGGCATTGCATCTGTTATGGTTAGGCGTGATGCTTAACACTAGGCAGGCGTCTTGATCGTCTTGTCACTTGATGACATTAAAAAAAAAAGTGTTCCTTTAAGGTGTTCCTATGCGTGTAGGGATGCTCTGAGAAATAAAACTCTACCCCTACAGGGACGAAGCGGAGAATGATGTTTGTATGAAAAAGTCAGAGCAGGCCACATCGTGGAGTATTCTACTAGTTATACCTGTGTCTATGAAAAAAACTCCTTGTTATTCGATAAAAAAAGGCAATTCAGGAAATCTAAAAATTTTGCTTAGATTTTTTCTCGAAGCTTGAAGCATTAGTTATGTCTAAAAGTTTCTTCATTAAAATCCCATTCCACAAGTTTGTATAATTAAAAGGGTAAAATACCAGTAAAGCCATTACATACTTGATAATGGATAATTAAATTGGAGTTGTTATTTAAGCGTTAATGTATAAACGTTTTAATTTTCTGTAAATGCATTAAAAAGTGATGGTATTAATTAAGTGTTATATAGCTAGGAGAAATGACATGTATACATTTTATCGTTAGTAAAAAGAGGTTAAAGGATTGCAAATCAAAAGACGAAGTGTAAAACAGCCCTCACTCGATGAGTCGATGACATCGATTGTGGGCCATTGGCAGCTCAAACCGACCGTTCAACCAATTTTACGACAGTACACAATGTACGATTATCAGAAACCAGAATCTTTGTAGAACAAAGCACATTTAATACTCACGATTGCGTAAACGCGTTGCTAAACGGCTATTTAGGGTTGTTTCATACAACATCTTACCTACTTTAGCACACTTTGTGGTTGACACCCTAGTGCCGACGAAATCAACGACAAAACCCGACTGTTTAAACTCTATTTATCAACGTCAATATGGTATTAAACTGACTACAGCTTCAAGATTCAATCGTATTATGATCTAAACAGACACGCGTTTACAAAATTTTGTTAATTACCTAGTAATAAAATTACTAGAATCGATATTAGAAAATAAAAATGCGACCTTATTTACCAATGATAATATCTATTAATGGCTTGATAATAACACCCTTAGTAGGATTGTGCCTAACAAGATAGAACGTGTTATGGAAATAAGGACACTGAAATATCTTCCCACCTCATGAATCTGAATTCGGGGTTGGCTTCAAGCGAAACGATTGAATACCTAATTTGTACTTTTGGCTTTTGATACCAAGCATTTGTCATAACTCTTGCTTGACTTATCCGAGTTATGACTTCTTAAAAGTTATTTTAATAAAAAATAAATCTCCCTGCAAAATATTGGTAATACCCGATAGTTTTCATAGTTTATTAAAATCTATGATATAGTTTTATTCATACCTTACTCTACTCACTCACTCATTCATAACGTTCCATTTCACATTTAAACAAAAACACTGTTTTACGCAGGTTGAAAAGAACATTTTAAATGAATCACAAGTAATATGAAACTTGAATACGAAAAATTCCATCTTTGTGCTCACTTAGAAATTCCTGCCTCTTTTTTGTTATGTAAAACAAAACATACACAGCAAACAAACCCTTGTTTAGTCTTTTTATTCATTTTAATTTCAATGTTCATTCAGAGGCGTGTTTTTTTTTGTATTATAATTTAAATTATTTAAATAGTATCATGTGACTGTGAGGTGTTTAAAGTTAGATAATTTATCATTATTATTTTAGGCTAACACAAACAAAATTATTTTTAAAACAAAAAGATATGCAAATGACTGTTCTCGCTCACATTAAGATTAACTTAATGGTAGTTAGCCCGCTAGCTAACTAGCTTTTCTTTAATTTATATAAGTTATTCAAGCAATAACTACTACTGATGGTCTAGTAGAGCACTGATGGTCTAGTGGTAGTGACCCCGCCTTCCGATCTTAAGGCCGTGGGTTCGAATCCGGTCGTGCACTAATGGATTTTTCTGTTCGAAAAATTTATGTGCGCAATGCCAGTGCTCTCATACGGTGAAGGAAAACGTCGTGAGGAAGTCGACATGTCTAAGAACTAAAAATTCGAAAGACATGTGCCATCCACCAATCCGCATTGGGTCCGCGTGGTGGATTAAGACCCAATCACTCTCGCCTGAGAGTAGGCCAGGGGGAACATTAGAAGGCTGTAATGATGATGATGATTCAAGCAATAGTTCTTCTCGCAAATATTTTCTGTTTGAGCTGCTGTGGAGCAAGCCTTTGCAAATCGATCTTGAACCTGCATTTTTACACTAATCTACCACGAGATATTGCTATTAGCGACGCAGAGGCAATAATTAGCATAATATTAAATTATCATAACAATAGTTATTCATAAGCGACGCAGTGGCAGAGTTACGCAGGGAGAACCATTATTTTTTTACTGGAAAAAAAATATATTCAACCCTCATGGTGTGCCTCAAAAAGTAGGTTTCACTGCAAAACTCATACCGTGTGGTGTACAATTTTTTAAAAATCAACAGCTAACATAACAGAGGCTTAATTATCCGCCATTGGTCTGTTCTGAACCATTAGTTGAGTCTAACGTATTATAAAAGGAATTATTTTGCAAAACGTAATAAGCATTTATGTGAGTTAATCCTTCTGAGTATCTTTTATTCTAATTTACAACAATATACAACAGTTATTAATTTAAGCTCTGTTTTATAGTACGTACTCAAAAGTAATTACATAAAACCCAGAATATTATTATTGTTTACAACGAACGCGTTCGTAAAGAAATATAAGATAAAAAACACAATGTCTTTATTTCTGTACAGGTAATGGAATAACGGAATAACCGTATCGTATGTCCCAAAAATGTCACACGTGTTGCTTCTCACAACAAAGAAAACGTTACTCAACATTTACCATATTAATTTGTTTGTAATAATGTCCCTTTAGATTTTCGTTATTATGTTCTGCTGAAAGTATATTTCAAGTATTTAACGCTACAAGATAAAATATCTGTTTTTAGAGTAGATTTTTATAGCTAACTTTTTAAAAAGTAATATCTATACAGTGAAATATTATTAAAAAAGTATTTAGTACCTGCCAATAATACAGAATACCGTACAGATAACCGTTAAAAAGCCCTGTTGCAAGTTACATGTTGATCAAGCCAACCTTACAAGTTTTATGAATCTTATTGCAATGAAAATTGCAAGGGCGAGGTCTAATTATGTGGAGAGTGCTCTTATAAACTAGTTTCAAAGTTTAGTTTCTTGAAGCAAAACTGTAGCACGGTGATAGAGTACTAAATATTCAAATATATTTTCAATGCTAACAATGTTATAACATCAAACTCGTAGTATTACATTACAAAATGTAATAAGTCAGAACGAAGCAATACAATTTTATATGGTTTATGACATCACTCTTGACTCTTTAAAAAACATGAAACGATTGAAAATCGCTTTTGTATCTGAATCTCATCAATACAACGTTAGGAAAGTGCCATTCAACGGATTACTGGAAATCGAGAGCCATTTAAAATGTTTTCGGTTTTACGCTTTCAAACGGGCGCTTTTTTATTTGACGATTTTACAACAAAAATTATAAATAGATTAGTGCAAATACAGAGACTTCAAACTACCATTTTAATAAAAACAACAACGAAACCTGACCAGCTGCTTTAGGAGACTTATGACCACAAAATCATAATAAGTAAGTAAGTAAAAATATATATTTATGTTCAATAATATCACAAGGATCATTTTAAAACGTCTTAAAGTCGTCTTAATACTTGGTGGTAGAACTCTTCAGCAAGAGTTTGGTCGAATCCATCCTAAGACGGCTTAGGTTGGATTCGACCAAACTCGAATAGGTACTATTCTACGAATAAATCGTAGTTATTCGCGAGTAAACTTTCAGTTTACTTGTATTTGATACTTCTTATTCTACAGAATAGTTATTCCAGCAGTTGCTCAGATCCACCTTTCCACTATGTCAGATATCCTGCCTCTAAGCAGTAATGAGTTGTTCAAATTTACTCTTATCCATCAAAAAGTATATTTGCCTACATTGTGCATTGAGCTCTATATAAAGTAAGTAAGTAATCACACCAATCTCAATTGCCACAATGTACCACTTAGTACTCTGTGCGCAGTTAAAACGATTATTTGTTCGGAAGCCACACGACGGGAGTGGATTTTATTTACGATCACCCCAATAAACTGGACACAGGAAAATCCGTCCAGTTATTTAGAACGGTCGGTGCTTAGCATTAAGTACGTGAATAAATACTTTAAAACTTCGCTGCTTCCACAATTATGTTAAGTATAAATATTTTGTGATATAACTAGTTTTGCAGATACTTAAGTGTTCAAGGCTCTTGATGCGCTTGTAGCTTAGTTAGTTCAGTCGTTGACTAAGTAAATTATAATACTTTAGTTTGTATTATGTTGCGCAGCCTTCGATCGATTTTTGATCGAAGTGCGCAGCAGTTTATTATTCAATGCCACGCAACTCTTTAAACAACTGTATTCATATTTTATCAAAACACTAAAATACTACACTAAATTAAGTAAGTAAGTTCGTATGAGTCAATGGCCAACTCTGGTGACAGAGTTTCTAGGCCGCCCGAAGGCCTCTGTCATGGCCTAACAACTTTTAAAAAGTCGGGACCGACTACTAACGTGCTCTCCGAAGCACGGGAGCGCTCAGTTGAAATGCCACTGGCGGTCACCCATCCGTGTAATAAGTAAGTAAGTATGTTTGTATGCATCAGTGACTAGCGGTAGTGACAAAGCTTATAATAAGCAACCCAAAATCCTACGTCATGGCCAACTGACTGTTACATCCTGGACCTGTTACAACCTGGACCTGTTAATTTTACGTGCACCCCAGGGTGCACGTAAAGGCAGGCGCTCTGGTGCAGGTGCTCTGGAGTACGGAAGCTTATGCTGAAAATCGTAATTATATCGACTCGTTGCTAGTACATTTTTGCCATTGACAGACTGGCCTAAACTATTGTGCTACCATCGCATTTATTGTTTGCCACGGTATCTGCCAAACAAATAAATGTTCCACAAAAATTCCTTTGAACATTAACATAGATAAATGAATGCGGGTGTAAATTGTTGCGTTTTTTGCAACACAAAAGGTTCATTTGAAACAAACTGACAACCCTGTTGATAATTGAAAATATACAAATTGGAACTAGTATATAACACAACTGAACATACTTGTTACTTAGAGCTTCTATAAATAAAATTTTGTTAAACAAAGACCTTAAAAAATTTAAAAAAAAATTGCTACGTGGCTCAGGCATGATAGACAGAGACAATTTATTTCATTTCAAGTTAGAAAGAAATTAAATACGTTATTTTTATTATTTTTGACAGGAGTTGTTTATTTCATAGTATATTGCATCAACTTTTGCATAGATAAATATGACTGTCTTTAATTATTTTATGCCATTTTAGAGGTAAAGTGAGTAAGTTCGTATGAGTCAGTGGCCAACTTTATATACAGAGTTATTTATACTACTTTAGATTATCTGTCATAGCTCGGTCTAGTAACACTAATTCAAACTAAGACAAATACCATAATCAGTAAAACGCAGCTTTACCCAACGTTGATAAATAGTTTACAAAGTCACAGAAACTAGTACAAAGTTTAAAAAAAATATGGCGGTCAGTATACATACTATAAGCAATAAATGTTTTTTACCATTGTATTGGGACCGTCGGCGTCGACATGATAATTAAGTAAATAGAAGTCAGAGCAGTAGTAGAGAGATCAACATACGTCTGATTACTCTTAGCTATTCATGCCCTTGACAACCAATTATGATTATCTATAGCTTTGTTCTTCTGTGAATAGACCATTCAATTGAAAACATAAATAGGTGTACCTTTGGTTTGTAATGTAACCTTGCTTATTTTAAAACACCAGGGGGTAAAACTAATGCAATGACAAGAAAATTATAGTTGCATTGTTGAGTTTAGATAATTTTGGCATTCCTACTAAACCCGTCAAAACGTATCAAATTCAAGTCATTGTCCTTGAGATCTCCTAACGTAACGATTGTTAATTAATTTTCTAAAATAAGTGTTTTTTGCAAACTCTCAAACCTCAGGAAGAATAAATTCTCTTCGTAGCTTATAGTTAAACTACGTAAGAATAGTATCTAGAATTAACGGCTGCAGACGGTCAGACAATAGAAATGGATTGATGGAAAGCTCGCACCCGCAATGTTGGCTCAAGTTCTCCTACAGGCACTTATTGGACTGCTATTACGCTTCTTGATTGAGAGCGCGAACGTTTCTGCTCGACTGTTTGAAGGAGAGTTGGCCTTATTCAATTACGCTTTACTGAAACATTTTACTAAGACGATTTGGATTTGCATGATGGGGAATATTATCACTAAACATTAGCCATACATTTTTTAACTGTCACTGTTAGGTTTAGGCGGTTTTTTTCACAATTTTAGTTATAGATTTATTTCCCACCAAAGCGATTCAATAAATACGTACCTACGACTTCGAAATATTAACGATAATAGTTAAACAAAGATTTTGTTGTTTTGTACGTTCCTAGTGATTTTTTATAAATTATTGGCTTGGATGAAACGAAAAGCAGATGAAAAGTAAAGCTAATAGACACAACTGTTGGGAACTTTTCTAAAAAAAATAAGGGATAATATATTTTTTTTATATTTTTATAATGACTCTTTTTGAAAGCAACGATACAAGTTTGTAGTAATATTATTATTTTGTTATCTTGCTGCCAAGTGCAGTGCATAAAGTTGTCAACTCAAAGCAAGGAAGCAGGTTCAACTCATGCTTGTTTCAAAAAAATCCGATCAAATCTTTTTTTTTTGTAAAATTGTCAAAACATTTGTATTGACCTATGTATATAATTTAACCCTGTCATCATTAAATACCTGAAATAATCTGTCACCATAGGATTTTTTACGATTTATGCCATATTCGTCCTGAGTCTTTAGCCCACGCTACTGTTAAAAATAACATGACTTACAGTTGTATTATAATTGTTGCTCCCGCAAATAGTAAAGAATCGACCAATGACACATTATTTAAGTGATGAGATTTCTACAAACTGCTCACAATTGCAAAGCCCTCGAGTAAGTTGTCTTTGTGTATTTAGACTAGTGGACTCCCGGGGTTTTGTCCACGCTGATTTTTATTCATGCAAGTTTCTTGTTTCCACTGTATTCTTCGAGAGCTAAGTTGCAGGAATTCTTTTCTTAGTAAACATTTACATAATAAAAGAAACACACCATGAAAGTTTCAGGTCTCAGGGCTTTACCGTTTTGATTATGTGTTGATTGTCATTCAGTCACACAGTAGCGCAACATTTTATATATTTAGATTAAAAGAGAGGTCGAGACGAGCTCCATTGTGAGCCTGAGGTATTGAATGGAGAGGCATTGTAGTGTTTTTGTTATTTATTTGCGCTTGTTGGCGTTGACGAGTCGAGATGGTTATAATGTAGCCACCTCGTTAAAAGGAAACATAATTGGGTGGCTAGAATTAAATCACACGTTTTTTTCTAGTGTTCTGTTAGAGAGTTTTCTCTTACACAAACACGTACGTCCTCAAAACTTCAAGGTTTTAGCACTTTCGGCTTAAACTGTGCGTTATTTTTCAGTCAGTTATATATACATATTTAATAAGCGAACTAGCCTTCAAAACAAGAAGAAAACTCCGCGTCAGTCTTTTAGCTCGGGATATTTTGGTCTCTTTATTATAGTATTATGTATATATTTGGTGGATTTATTTTCACCTACCATATATCATTGTTTCATCATTGGTATTAAGGTTTGTATTGGTATTACTAACCCAGCTGTTCTTTAACGAAATGTTACATAACAAGGTTACAGTATAATATGGGAGCCGCCCGTGATAATTACAAGAGTTGTGTGATCGTGCCTAATTGTATTATTTTGTTGGTAGCTATGCATGTTTTGTTTGGAAATAAACGTAGATAACAATACACTTTTACTTTTGGGGAATAATTAAATACGTAAATAGACTACAAGCTCACTAATGAGTAATTGTTATAAATAATGTGGGTGCGTATGGACACAACGTCAATTATTTGTAAAAAACGCAAACTTTTTATTTAAAGAAGATTTCGTAAGAAATACCCAGGGCTATCGTTAGACAAAAACTTGTTGTTCAAATATTCGTGCTTGTTCATTAGGGTAAAAGCACAATATATGAAAAAGGTATCAAGTTATCTGACCCAACGAATAAATCAGTAAAAGAAGAAGACAACTAGGTAATAAAAACAGCAGGCCACGCTAACAGGCATCTAAATATATTTTCCTAGAACAAGGATTATAGGACTAGAATTAATGTTATTTATCGCCCTGTGGGAGCTCAGTTTTGTACAAAGAAAATAAATTAAAGTTTAAGTGCTCTAGGGGATACTGACTTTTAATATCTAAACAAAGTATGGTATTATACGTTTATATTGTCATGCCATGTAACTTAACGTAAATGTAAACTAGTAAGTAACGTTAGTAACTAAAGTAAATTGTTAGATTTTAGATAGTAGATAAGTAATATTGTTGGTTTATTTACTATACCTACATGGCTAAAAATGTATAAAACTTAAAATAAAGGTTCCTACCTAAATATATAAGTAGGTTAAATAAGTTTGTTAATTTATATTATAACTCATATTGGTACATGTGTACCTAGTACACAATTGTCACTAAATACATAGATACTAGTACTCTTATGTTAGCAGCTTAGCACCCAGCATAGATAGCCTACATAAATTAGCAATGGCTGAAAAGGGCAAATAAGTTACGAGTGCCATTCTGTAACACTTATTTATGCAAATAAATATCTTAAATCTTGAATCTATGTCATAATTTCGAAAACTTAAAATATACCAATTGATTTGTCTATTATTCAATCATACACATCATATTGCATGTGTTTAACGGTTTTCTATAAGGCTGGTACGAATGATCTGCAAAATAAGAATTACGAGTACATCAACGTTAAAATAAAAAACGTGGGATGAATTACGCAATGAGTCTTTTTTTTTCAAAGTTTAGCCTTCCTGTTGCGAACACAAATCAATTAATCTTCTTTTGTCAAAACCCTGATTTCAAAATACGCCAGCAGGTTAATAGAATATAAACAGCCTGAGGCGACAGTTCATAACTGGAGCTGGCTTTAGACATTTTCTTCATTATCACTTCAATGAGTGACTTTAATAAGATGGCGTCTTTGACGCTGTTCGTTCCACTAACGACATTAAACAAAGAGTGAATTGATTAGAGCTTGAGCTTGATTTGACTTCAATCATACTGCCTACCTATTTAATTAATCAATGTGTGTTTAGTTCATGCAGTCCCGCACTCTAATATAGGAGTCCGTCATAAACTAATAAGGTGCATATGACACCTTTATATTCTTTAAAATTGCTCTGTTTAAACTATTCTAACAGTCATCCATGTTAACCACTTTGAACGTTTATGCGTAAATAATGTCTGTAAGCAAGGTACGCTACGCTGATTTATTATGATGATAGGTGTTCATTGTTTTCTTTAATTTTATATCAGCAAGTGATAAGACGGCAAGTCACTCGCCTGATGTTAAGGGCCACGTCTAGCCATAACAGGTGCAGTGCCACCCAATTTGAGTTATTCTGATTTATCTAAAACTATTCAGTAGTAGCTTAGTTTAGACCAAATATTTGGTTTGTTTTCTCATTGTTTTAATAGTAAATTGTATCAAAGTTACTGTGCCCTAGCTAGCACGTTACCTTCTTGCCCCCTCTCTTATTTTTTTACTAAAATGTTATAAATGTTTCAAAGTAACAGATGCCCGTCTCTAATGAGGAGTAATTATTTATAAATTTTAATATCTGACAGACTCTTCGCGACTAAAGTAAAGTCACATTCAGACTTGTATTTTTTTTTCATATCTCATTTTTACATGTAAGACTTGCAGAATAAAGTGAAATTATTAGAATACGAGTACACGCTGTCCAATAGTAAAAAAAGATTTTAACTTGTATTGGTAAACATTTTTTTAAATTCTATTGAAAATATATAAATAACTATGAATATGTACCCAAATATTTCAAACGCATGCCATTGTAAGAGCTACATTTGGTAACAATACGAAGATAAATTTCTGCCACAGAATTTTATGACCCCCGTCGTCGGTCAGTCGAGCCTTTTGTCAGTAAAGTATACCATTAATCACAAGACGTGTCTTCTTAACTCAAGTATTTTTTGGGTCAACTGACAAGATAAACCTTTTCGCACCTATTCAGGGTGACTTGAAAAAACTATTCAAGCTTGAAAAGCCCGCCTTGGAGTTGGAGTACAGATGTGGAGATTTAGCATTTTCGGGAATTAGAATGATTAATTGGTTGCCTTTTTATAATAAGTTCTGTGGAAATGACTGAGCAATATTTTAGGCTTAGAATTAAAAACGAGCTATCTAAATACCTTGGTTCATTATAAAGACAATTATGTTCACAGAGCATTTGTCAAATGTAAAACAAGACTTACGAACCTGACTTCAGTCGACTTCAATTCGTCGGTCGTGCGTAGCAATCATCATCATATCATATCAGCCGATATGCGTCCACTGCTGGACATAGGCCACCCCCAAAAAGCGCCATAATGACCGATTTTGAGCCTTCACCATTAACCGACTTCTTGCAACCGCTTTAATGTCATCGGTCCATCGAGTGGGGGGCCGTCCTACACTTCGTTTTCCAGTTCGTGATCGCCACTCAAGAACCTTTATTCCATAGCGGTTATCGGTTCTGCGAGCTATTTGGCCTGCCCATTTCCACTTCAACTTACTAATTCTAAGCGTAGCAATATAATTCCTATGATTAGATTACGCTCGCCACAGATTGCAGCCACTCGCATTAGTTATCATAAGCCAGGTGCGAGTGGCACCGTTTGAAGCCTATGGCGTTGTATCAAACAAGCCATTAGACTTCACTTGTCGGCGCAGGGATGTACGTACATGAACGTGGACGAATACAAACGTGCGCTATTTATCTGTTGCATATATCTGATGTCAATCAATGCAAGTGTTGGCTTATAAAAACTTTATGTACCAAATCTTTTATATTCAGTTTAAAAAAATATACTTTTACGGAAAACTGATTAGTAAATTTAGAATACATACAAATTTGCTCCAACAAAACGGAAATATAAAATCAAAGTTAGAAAGCTGACCACCACCAACTGGAATTTTGGCACGATTCCAATACTTACAGAGGATAAATGCTGATAGGCGATAGACTCGAAAAAATCTATCATCTCTGATTTAGTATCGCGATTCCATTTGGCCAAATGTTCCGGAAAGTCAATAGCCAAAGTTTGGTGTGAATTGTATTTCGACAATACTTGTAAGTTTTTGTTAAAGCATTTTTCATTATGTACAAGAGCCAATGATCCAGCAGTGAACGTCTATCGGCTGATATGATGATGACAATTAGTGCTCTTACTGTGAATTTGTCACCGCATAAGTTTTTTTTTTCGCAATACAAAAGTTTTACCCCGAAACTGGCTAATCCAGAAGCAAGCAGACCTATCGCAATTGAGACTTGACCTGAATCATACCTACTCAGTTTTTGTCCTAAGCCTCAATTGACTTAATCCGAATATGCCCTGTCCCACCTAAAGGTTCTCGGTCGTTTCATGTGACTGTTGATTCAAGATTAGAAAAAATGTAATTGGAATTATTACAATTGAATTGATATCTCTAAGGATGAATAGAACAGGAAGTAATATGTATAAATACACATAGCTGAGTTTGCATTATTACTTCTTATCAAAACTCAAATTGATAAGGTAGCGTTATTTCTTTGCAGTTTTAGCAAAGGCAAAGGCAATTTTTCTGTATCGTTTTCATAACAATCATCAATTATCGATAACCATTCACTATATAAGTATATACTTATGCCTTCCCCAAAAACTGGCAATGTTGACCAATAACAGGAGTTCGTTTTATTCATTATCCTATTCATAATTTTTGCTATACTAGAATGCTTGGCAGGCGGATTGGTGTACATGTGAATGTTAATTTTTATTTCCTGGTAAGTACCTGATTCATTGTTACATTTTACGACTATTGCAGGACGAGATGGAGGGAGAGGTCCTATTTTGAGTGCCGTACAAATCAAAGATCACAATTATTTTTTTTTCGTCTGCAAGTGACAAGACTGTCAAGTCGCCCGCCTGCCATAACAAATGTAGTGCCACCCAGAGCTCAAAAGCTCAAAGTTTTTAAGTTCAGCGTAGCAGTGCACTGCACTCATCACCCCGAGACATTGTTGTTAAGTCTCTAAATGCACAGTGTACCTACAATTGTATTGAACATGAACAATCCTTGTGCATGATACAATCAATTTAAAAAATAGGATGCACAATCAAGGAAACAATAATGGTGCTCACAGCAAGAGTAAGTTCAAAGTTTTATAGTCATCATTCTAATAGCCATCTTACTAGGAACAAAATGTACCTATCTTCGCTAAAAGCAACGCGGTAGCTTAAAATTAGTACTAAAACGTGTTGAGGTTTTATTATCCGCCGTGAGAGATTTGTGTGCGGTAGCAACGCTTACAGTATATTATGCTTTTGTTTTAGGTGGTTTCCCCATGTATAAAAAGCACTTCAAACAAATTATTATTTTTATATGAAATTCAGCCTATAAATTAAATTAGCCTATGTATGGCATAGAGCTGAGACTGGACTTGTTTGACCGCACTCACAAGGAGTGACTAAGTGACCTCACGTAGGTCTTTTTTTGTGTCATATACTTTATACATTTTCCTGTTTTTTACCCTTCTTTGATTCTTTTACTGCTCTCCTATTTGTGTGTGTCAAATAAAAAAATCATATTATAATAATATTATTATATTAGATTAGAAGGTCACTTATTGCAAACGAAAGCGAGTCCTCTAAAATTGACAATAGGCAATAATATATAGCGTAATTTTTAAATTCTTTGAATTAGATTGGCTGACATTGGTAATTTTTACAGGACTTACTAGTGACTTTAATAGTAAGCTAGTAACTCAATATAGATTTTGTTAGCATCAAGTTACAGAAACCTACAAAAATTGAAAGATACAGATAAATGATAATATACGAGTGTGATGATATATTATTTCACAAATTAATAGATACTTATCTGGTTTTTCTTCCTGATTTAGTTCGTACTAACACATTACCGATAAGGTTCATTTTAGAAATGTTACTGCAATAATGTTACAATAACTTAACCAATAGTCTAACAACTTAACGGTTTAGGGAAGCTTAATTTAGTAGCAATATGTGAAAACTTGGACTTTTAGATTTAGATTACTAATGTTTTATTTTTAACCACTGTTTGTTTTCCTGTAAAATAAAAATAAAATAAATAACAATATTTTATAATAATTTGTGTCCTCATAAAATTATTTTTGACATTATACGACACAAACTACAATAGACCACTCAAGACTAAGTGAGTCTCAATTCGTCTACATGTTTACCCTTCGTAAGTAATTAGATTAGTCGCACTTAGCGTTACTCTCAGCTTAATTAGCGTCATTCGTGTTAAGTAGATACTCCATGCCCCATCCGCGTCTATTGTTAGATAGCTTTTTCAGAGGAAGCTCTTTGGAAATATTTGTTTAATAAACGACAAAAGAAAGGAGTTAACCTTCACAGCTAACCTTCACACCTTACAGCTAACTCTTTTCGTATTATTTATTTACTTAAAAAAAATGTATATTATTACATTAAGTACCTACCTACTCTAAATCAGGTTCCTTACTTCTGGGAATTATCCATGCAGAATTTTTGTTACATTTTTAATTTTAATTTTATTTTAGGGGTTGAATTTTGAAAAATTATTTTAGTAAGGAGCTAAAATCCAAAATTGTATAAACTTAAAACTATAACAGCTTTACAAATAAACGTGGTATAACGTTATTTCTTGAAATAAATTATGAATAAGCCAAGGGATTCTTAGTTTATTGTAAGGAATAACATTATGTTACGTTTATATGTAAGGCTGTTATATTGGGTTTACTGTTAGCTTTATGCTGATTGTCATTGTCAGTAGCAACTAGTAAGTCATCATCTTTCTCTTTTCTTTTAGATAAAAGTTAAAATATTTGTAAGAGTCCAGAAAAAGTTCAAACGATGAGAAAATATGGAATAATAACGCGAAAGAAACCGCGCGGCTTACCCAATATACTAGCAGTTCTCCGAACAGTAGACCTCGCAAGCAAGAACTTGTAAAGTGAGCAACATACTGCATTTTGAGGAACCATTTTTCTCATCACGCTGAAGATCTTCATCAGATCTTCACCAAATAACAGACAAATTTAAAGTTAATACTTACCTTTCAAATAAAATAAAAATTATCGATATCAAATTACATACAGCGGATATATCCAGCAGCCCCCTTTTTGTCCCTTTTTTGAGAAAGTACGCCCCAATCCAAGTATCAAAAATACCCGACGATAATCAAATTTTCAAGTTTCAACCAAATTGGTTGATAAATGTGACCTGTAGGCGAGAACAGCCGGACAAACTGACTGACAGCCAAAAGCATTTTTGGCCAATCTCGAAACTGAGACGCTTTGCTCACTCGGTCAATTATAATAAGTACTTCAATTTGTTATCTAAGTATATCTTATACATTATTATAGTCAGTCTGTAACAAAATTTAGCCAACTAGTCTTGTTTTATTATTTAACTAATAATCTCTTACAATAAATTTCTTAACAAATTGTTACGACTCTGCGGTTAAGGCCATGACCCTCTAAAGCCCTTGTAAAATACAGCTCAACGCTACTATTACCATAAAACCATATTGCCATAAAACCTAGTAAAAACCCTATCGTAAATTAACTAAACAATCCTCTTTATTATAAACAACTCTTTATGTATTCTTAAAATGTAAATATGGGTTTAATTATTTTTAGTTAAACAAATTGTTCGTTATACTTATTACAGGTACGTAGTGTCTATTCTGTGTTACAGGTATACGCGCCACAACACCACATTGACATAAAAGCAAAGGAAATGCAAAGGCATTTCCAAAAATCAATATTATGCCAATTGAATTACGTTAAAAAATAACAAGCATCTGCTCACGACTTTGCTCGCTTTGTACCACGAAGATAAATGTTATGCATATTTATATAAAATCCAGATCATAATCTTTTTTACACAAACTTTGACTTAAAAAAAACCGTTTTTGAGCCATAAGGTTGAAAATAGCAATTTTTGCTTAATTCTACTGCCGTCATCTGACCTTTTTAAGAGAGGCTTGACTGGTAAAAAACTATTGTCATATTTTTTCAGTTGGTAACAAAAACCCATTATCCATCTCGCTATGTTTGAGTGTCAAATATAGTTCTCTTAACTCTATTTTGAAAGCAGGCAGCAAAACTCATCAAAAATTCTTTTCGATGCTTGAATAAGGACTACTTTTTGGTATAAAACAGGAATTGGATAGTCCAAACCAATATCCAAAATTGTTTGCTATTAATTTTCACCATAATGCTCAGTTTACATTATTCCAGTTCAGTAATCTAGCAACTTAATCCAGTCCAGTGTTGGACTGAATTGTATCGTACACATCATTCCATTTTTTCAAGAACTGTTGAATTGTTTACTGGACTGGATTGCTAAGTAAAATGACAAGTTCTAGATGTGGTTTCTATTATTCCAGTGGCATTCTAGCACTCTTTGCAGTGTAAAAAGAAGCAAAATAACTTATTCTTATTGATAATTAAATAAAAAGTAACGTCTAAACATCGTAAGAGAATTGGCATTGTACCGGAACTATAATGCTCAAGCCAGACACACTTGACCGCTTTTTATAGCCGCACGGCTTCAATTGGACGCTGCAACTAACTTTTCCACGATGTTGTACCTACTCGTAAATCTGTTGAAGTGAAAACAGTGTAGTAAATGTCAAAATATGTACCCTTATTAGTACTAAGTTGTAACAAAAAATCCAAGCTTTGGATCAGATGACTCATTTCGTACCTACCACGATGATTTATTTTGTATTAAATCATAATTAATGGGGTAAAATATACAGACAAAAATTTTCATAAATCAGAATATAAAAAGGCTTTCGTGACTGATAGATCAGCTTACAGCTTAAACCATAAGTCCTAGAAACACGGATTTTGGCGGACACATTGCTTTTATGGTGTAGGAGTTCACTAAGAAAGGAATCCTCGAAATTCAACAAGAGAATGCAGTGGGTAGAAAAATTTTGTATAAAAAACGCAGACAAAGCCGCGGTGCATTCCACTAGTCTAAAGTATAAGATTAAATTTAGTCAAAAATTTATTTGTCAGAATACATACAATAATTTTACATATTAGGATCTTAAAGTTATGCAGTCAATGTATTCAGCCTGCATGCAAGCGTGTAAAAGTTTATTCATGTTATATATTTACATAATCATTAATGATTATTCCAAAATTGATTAAAAAGTCATACAGTTATAGTTTCAACCTAGTCATAATCCATTCTCCCTTCTCGCTGCGTACTCTAAAAATTGAATATCGAGTTCATTTCCAATACATTTCCACACATTTATAGGAACATCTTGTAAATTTAAGGTCTCTACGACTTACCGATTTCACTGTGAGTTCTTTTAAATATTATAGTTAGTGTGACAACCAGAGAGTGCTCGTCACTTGGACAAGTACTTGTATGTGTGTTCAGAATTTATTCAAACAACGTTAACGTTACAATATATCAATATTAAAAGAACTGATAAATCTATACAGATTAACCTGAATACTATTTGTCTTTAAGGCTCTACCTTTCTTATAATCTTATAAAATATAGGAGCTAGGATTCACAGAAGAAATCAATGGCCGTGGCAGCCCGCCAAGGATGCTTTATAATAGGGTAGATGAATGTCCAAGGGAGCTTAGCACAATGGAACGCGAACTATGACTTCATTATACATTGGTTATTTTTGTTTTTATAGTGTTAACCATCACACTAAGGGAATACTAAAGATTATAATATCCCGCTTGAGGCAAAATAATTTTTGGGATATTATAATCTTCATTATACATCACTAAAGAAAAGTTTTTTTTTATACAACTGAAGTGGCAACCAAGCGTAAGGCCCACAAGCTTGGTAAGCGGTTACCGCAGCCTATAGACGCTTGCAATACCAGAGCAATGCGAGTATTACTGCTTGGCGGCAGAAATAGGTATGGTGGTAGTCCTTCCCCAGACAAGCTCTCTCACAGAGAACTCTACTACTCTTATAGATTCTTTAAAGTTACTTATTAATGTACATAGTTTCCAGCGTTTTGACTCTCATTCTAAGTTTGATCCTTGAATATGACTGAACTATAAATCTCTTGCCATTGCTATAAAATTGTACAAATACAAAAGTAAACTTCAGCACACGAAATTTCATTGTTTACCAATTCAAAATGGTGTTCGAAACTATGTAGATTCATTTTCATGAATGTATGTAAAAAGTTTGGATCACTGCAATAACAAATCGAGCGATCAATGTTAAACTCTGAATGCCTGTAAAGCGGCTAACGCTTTATCACATTACCAATTTTACAAACTGACCCTTGTTATTTTATTTAAAAAAAAAAATGACTTTGCCTTTTGACTTTAACAGTGTGTCTTATTATTAAACTATTTTTCATCTTTTATATGAACAAAACTTAAACAAGAAAAGAACAGTGGCGTATATTACATTATTAAAATAATAAATAGTTAATAAAAAAAGAAGGCAAAAAAACAAAAATATATATTCTATAGATAAATTATAAACATTTACGAATACAAATGAATAAATCACAAAAATTTATAGCTTATGTAGTGCATTAAAAATAGAGAAACATCATACATGTGAATAAGTTGAAAACTGTGATAAATCTTTTGGAAATTAGTTTCAACGACAGAATACTCATCCCTAGAAAATTAATCGCTTTCCGATTACCGATAGTTCGCAAAGTTAACTTGTTGAGTTATGGCAGTTTGGAAGTTACGAATCGTAAAATACTCATAAGTCTGGGAAAGCGTCCGTTCTAACACGAATTGCAAATGAGAAAACGTAGTAAGTATCCAAAAATGAATTTTAGGCTGAAACGTGAGTACTTTCAAATATAAATTTATCTTGGTTTCAAATTTGTTTTTATGAAAGTAGTCTGAATATTCTAAGTTCTAATGTACAATATAACTACTATCTCTTGATGACTAATTTAACGAAACAATAACTCACTAGCCATTTCGAAATAGACCATTACTCACTAAAAGACAACATGTGCGGTAAAATGACGCGCGCTAATGGCCGCGCCTGGAGCGCCGCAAATATGCACCCGCAATGCAGTTATGTCACTTTACTGTTTAGTGTGGTCGGATACCACGTGTTTCAAGATAGGATACTTGTAGCAATGGAAAAGCTACACCTATTTTCATATTAGTCCTCAAAAATTCCTCTCTTTTACTTTCCAAATCCAATAAAATTGGTTTTGGCATTGACCCTCTTTTAACGACTACGCTATCAGTTTGCCAGGTGGGAGCATTATGAGGCCTATTCTTCACGGGCTACAAGAAAATTCAAGGATTGTTAAGGTTATAGCTCTTAAAATAGATTAGACACAAAAAACTTAAAAAAGTTGTACGTATCAAAATGACGATGCTGATGTTCAGTTAATTGGCGAATGATTTTTTTCTAAACTTTTAAAAAGTTTGTGCCTGTTTGTATATTTTTGTAATTTTTATTTTTCATTTATTTCGGGTTTCAGTTGTGTTCCAACTATCGTAGGCACCCACAGGCTGACACGATAAATTCTTGTAAAATATGTGTTTACAAAAAGCTGTACCATCTCACTCTCTATTTTGATCAATACAACCTTAGCCAAGTTTTTGCAAAAAAAATATAATTTATTGTATTGCAAAAATAATTAGATGCATTACTATACACGTAGCTATACACATTTAATTTAAACATAGTTGACCAGTAAGCTTGATGCTTGAGCTTGCATCATTAATTCAGGAATATTTGCATGTTATCAAAAACTAATCCGAAAATAGCAACTGTCATTAACAAATCTAATAATAGAGTAAACAGGAATTGCGGTTATCAATAATTTCATGGTGTCAGCATGGATTTGCTGGCAGCGACATAATAACGGAACATTCGACCATAACCCACTCACATCACTTCTGGTCTGGTATAACTATTCTGGGAATAAGATAATGTCAAATACAAACACAATCATCATCAAATCAGCCGATAGACGTCCACTGCTAGACATAGGCCTCCCACAAAGAGCGCCAGACGACCAGTTTTGAGCCTTCACCATCAAATGACTTCATGCGACCGCTTTATTGTCATCAGTCTGTCGAGTCCTTCCTACACTTCATTTTCCAATTCGTAGTTGCCAATCGAGAACTTTTATTCCCCAGCGATTATTGGTTCTGCGAGCTATATGGCCTGCCTATTGCCACTTCAACTTATTAATTTTAAGAGCTATGTCGATGACCTTGGTTTTTCTACGGATTTCCTCATTGCGGCTTCGATCGCGTTGTGAAACTCCCAGCATAGCTTTTTCCATAACTCATACAAGTTTATACTTGTATGAAATCATACAAGTATAAACTAATAAATCGTAATAAATCGTAGTTATTATTAACTACAATTTATTCTGTGAATAGAGCTTATTCGAGTTTGGTCAAATCCAACCTAACTAGGCTGAATGATCTCGGTTCCACGATGAGAGAGTAAGCCCGATTAAAAAGCGAGCTAATATTAACAAGATCAGAAAATAATGATTTCTTGTATGTGTATCTTGTACAATGCGGATGTAGATTGGTAGACAAGACAGCACATATATTTTAATTTCCACTTCTTAATGCCGATTTTCTCACTATGTTTTTTTATACCGCTTGTGAGCATTACATTGCTTACATTTTTTTTAGATGGATCAATCTAAGTATTTGTGCATGAGCGGTATATTAAACTCACGATCTCAGAGTCAGAAAGCGTGGTCAAAACGTGTCTCAAACTTGTTAAACATTATAACTAGCAAATAATAAAATACAAGTACAAAAAGCTACAGCGATCAAAAATTTACATTCAAGTGCTAAAAAATCAACGAGCTTTTATTTGAATAGATTGGTACAACCTGAGGGACCTAAGACAAACAAAAACTGGACGCGCCTTATGCATCAGTTGCTCACTCTTGCATAATACCAATCTTTTTAGATATACAGGGTCATTCATTATGCCGAGCGCTGCCTTTTCAATTTCTAACAAGGATAACTAATTATTAAGCAGAATTACGATTTATTTTTTTTAAATATAAAAAAAAAGTTTAGAAAAAAAAATACAAGTACTTTTTTTTATGTGTGGAACTTAAGGGGTAGGCCCCTTAAGTTTGTCAATGAATGACCTTATATAATATATATTTTGCCAATATAGAAAAATTTACACTAAAAACTGCAAAAGTATAATGTGTGTGGCACATGTGTCAATGCCCAGCTAAGGACAATAAAAAAGAGCTTGATATCCAAAAACAATTGTTTAAAATAATAAAAAATTGTAAGTTCAATTAAGTTACATACAACTTATTGGGTTCATTTAACTGTCTGTACCTCTCCCAATGTTTCGAAATTATTATTTTTAATAAAAAATATACAGACTACATGCTTCAAAGGGAATTTTAACACTAACCCAGCACAACAAATGAGTTTGCAGAATAGAATACCAAAAGTCTGCACGTTAGCAGGCCGCCTTCGTCATGATGGTGGAGGCGGCCTATTAACTTCCTGAGCAGAGTTAAGCACAAACTTACTTATTTAAGGTAATGAGTATGGCAGAAGGAATCTTGGCTGTTCCCGTCATTGTTACGCTATAGGTCGGATACGATTAACGTTTGATCGTTCAATTTTACAATTAGAATGACGAGTAAGCGTTTTACACGAATCACGCCGACGTAATTGGCCAATTCCTGACATTTTGTGTTGAGGTTTTTCTTCTGGAAATAAATTACCATCAGGTATCACAATATACTATATCGTCTCTTTTTTATTCTGTAGCTAGGTTTTATTAGCACACAGTTAGTTTGTCTCCGCTAGAATTTATATTGTCACAGAAGTAATGTTCAGTCAAAATAGATTTAACATTTTGACATTTTAATGGCTATGGACAATTATTAGACAGAAGTGGCTAAGTGCTACGGGAAAAGCGTTTCGTTGTATTTATTTTGAGATTTGTTATTTCTGTACAAATTCGCGATAACACAAAATCAATCATAATTTAATTTTAGTACCTGCTGGCCCCACCTGCTATTTTTTTATGGACTATAATTTTTACAGTCTATTGTTTGCATGCAATTAATCCGTATAAATTTGCCTTAAACCATATTAGATGGGTTTAAAATAGAATAATGGCATTTCAATAACTCGTTTCCTCAATTGCATTAAAATCAAGTCAATTGCAAAATAACAATGCGTTAATAACGTTGTTCTGAAATCCGAATGCCTAGTTTATTATTACACACTCAATTTTACTCACTGCATTAATTTCCTTATTGGTATTCGGTACATGATATTGGAAGTGCTAAAAAGGCTAGTGTCAATCGTTGCCCATAACGTGAGCAGTTACGGAGCGCATCGTATTGGTAGTTTCAATACATAATGGCTACTAAGGTTTCATCTCACAACTTTCTCCCATTTTGTTTTGTAAATAAAAACAAGAAGCATTCGATCTTGTTTTCAAACTTTGTAAATGTTTAATTAATTACAGAAAAATAATATGCAAGTACTAATTATTAATCAAACATGATGTCAAAATATGCGAATAAAAAGGTACTTATTTATAAAATAAACTTATTTTAGCGGCTCCCTAAGTATTGGCTTTCTTTGTTCTATGCCAATGAACAAAAATGGAGACAGAATTAAAAGACACACATTAACTAAGGTTTATAGTGTGGCTACAAATAGGTTAATATTTAGATAGGTCATTCACATTATCATCATTATCATGAGAGCCTTCTAATGTTCTCACTGCTGGGACACTGACCTCTCAAGCGAGTGTGATTGGATCTTAATCCACCACGCAGACCCAAAGCGGATTGGTGGATGGCACAGCACATGTCTTTCGAATTTTTAGTTCTCGGACATGCCGGTTTCTTAACAATGTTTTCCTTCACCGTGTGAGAGCATGGCTTTGCGCAAATAAATTTTTCAATTAAAAAAATCCATTAGTACACGACCGGATTCTAAACCACGACCATAGGATTGGAAGGCGGCTACCACTAGATCACCAGTGATCATTCACAATATTAAGTGTACAAAATAATTACTATTGTGATGTTAATGACAAGGAGATTGTGTTTTTGAACATTAAAAATTGCGTACTTCCATAGTAGGATACATTTTGTCGTTACAGCGGAGAATAGCATATATCAGCCCTATATCGCTGTTCCCTTTCTGTCATGAGACATAAAGTGGAATTATCATCAATACCCTTCGAAACAATACTGAAAGTGTCTTTATGGGGGCTCAAATGCTGCTGCGTTTGGAATCCAATTTCTTTAGATGGAATCTTTACGCTTCTGAAGTTATACCATGTTCTACTTAGTTATATGCATTGGACAGAGAGTGCTATTGATGAGGGCCTTTAGGAAGTTTTGCAAAGTAGGATTTTGTATTCGTTTCTGTTTCTTATATTTTATGCTCGTGGATATTATATGGAAAACGAAACGCAGCGTTATTTTAAATATATTATGGTATTACGCAGCTTGGTTTGGTTTCAAGGGGATTGTTATTATATTAGGTCATACATAACTAAAATCTATAAAAGTTTCTTATGTTCTGGTACGTTCATGGATATAATTAACACCATTGATTGATGACCCACAAATTATAATTAACACCATTGATTATGTAATAAAATTATAGTAGGCGTCACAATTAAGTAACCTCCATAGTAGCTAAAGTGTATCTTAACAAACAGTATTATTTAATTATTTATTTATTATTCAATATCAGGACCGTCATGCATTATACATACTATATTCAACCACTTATCCAGTTTATGTTTAAATTTTAAATCACTAACGTCAAAATATCGTCACACATTGTTGAATACTAAAAAAATATATATCTCTTTATAATTATTTAATATCAGCCGTTAGTGTCCCACTGCTGGACAAAGGCCTCCCCCATTCCCTCTAGACGTCACGAAACAGAGCCAAAAACCTCCAATCTACCAAAAAAAAAAAATATTTCGTCCCGCCATCTCCGTTTTGGTCTGCCGCATTGCCTTCTCGCTGGGTCAGGGCGCCACTCGGTGGCTAGGCTTTGCCCACTGCTCATTTGGAATACAACCGACATGCCCAGATTATCTATTTAATCTAAATTTAAATAAAAATATTTAGGTGAACTATCAACACATACATTAAAATTATTACAAGAATAAACTTTTAAGTACTACCAAATATTGGTATTGTACGTAGGAAGAAGAAACGATTGACGTCTAATAATAGCACGATGGATTTATTCGTGTCACTTATTTTATGTATGAATGCATTCCTATTTCCAAAGGCCTAGTCTTCCAAACTTAGGAAAGTCATCCTACCAACTGATCGGCACAAAGCATGCAGACATTTGAGAATCCCTCAGGGAAATGTGTCACGGGACTCTGAATCACGTCCCTGTCATCCCCGGTGCGACGTCTGGAATTTCACGCCGGCAAAATAAGATTTAGCTGTGATGTGCAGTCGGAATTTCAATGGTTGAAGTTTGGCAGGACTCTGAAAAACCTGTGCTAGAGTTATTTGATATACTTTAGGGGCCAGTTCTGAATTATTCTTATCGTGTATCATAATGTTTAGATTTGACTTTTCTGCGGTGTCGAGAAATATATGTAGATGTATATTATACAATGATAAACACAGTTCCGTACACACTGGTACTTGATGACTAGAATAGTCAACGACGGTCTCGGTCTGCACATATTAAGGTCAACAATACAACACAATTTCATGATGCTCAAGTTTATTAAGAGTAAAAATAGAATTCTAACACCCTTCTTATTCCTTCACTAGAAAACTTAGAAAACTTTTTAGTGTTTTAGTAAAGGAAACCCGGAAAACCCCCCTTTTCTAACCCTGTCTGTTACTACTTTCTATAGCTAAGTAAGCTCAAGCGTTGAATGTGTTTTTATTTAAATTAATCATGCATAATATTTATTTTTTTGTAATTGCTGTTTTATTATCCAGTCTTGTATCCATATCTTGTAAGTTCTTTTATTTATTAAGTTGTATATTTTGGTATACAAGCCGTATAATACTTAAGTAACTATGAATCTTCCAGAAATTACATGACGGTGATCACTAACGAATGGTTTCTGAGTACCTTCAAGACTGAAGCACAGAACAGATATTAGTACTACGTACAGAATGGCCACTCTCTACCTCCCACCGGTTTTATTTACCCCACCCCAGTCGCAAGTTTGCCGGTACCCCACGAGCATATCGCCAGCACTGAAAGAGCGCGCAAAAGCGTGACCTCTCGCTCTTGCAAGGCCAACCTTGACACTCACACATAGAACGGCACTGTTTACGTACACAAACTATGCATGTGGTGATTACGAAACTTTTGTTTCATACATTTTAGTGAGAATGTCCGGGGTGTGACTGAAGTTACTGGGTAAGACAGTTAGAGCACAAAGTTTCAGTCGAGTTAATTCGCTGTGACATTTTACGTAGGTAAGTAGCTTTAGGTTTTTAATACCATCAGTCGAAATTATAGCTTTTTCAGTATCGTGATTTGGAAATAGCGGCAACATAGCAATCAACTAATTAATTTAAATATGGGTTCCTCTAATTTTTACTGTCTCTATATTGGAATATCGCCAAAATATTGTCTTGTTATTTGCTTACAAATAAGTTACATCATTAACAATGGTATTTTTTAATAATAATATTTTTTTTAATGAGTCCCTTTGTTGACTTACGTGATCATTATGGAAATACTAAGCACTTCAACAAAAAAAAATAGCGAAGAAATGAAGATATGAAAGAAGAGAAGATGCAAGCAGCGTTTAGCCTTGAAAAGGATTTTTATGACCTTTAAAACCACAATAAAATAAAATGTCATGCGTCTAGCACATTAAAATTGTGTCACTAAGATATTCCAAACTCATTATTTGCCTAAACTTTTAATTTAAAGACCAACGACATAAATATTTAAATTTTAGTTTTGCAAATTAAAAATAAGTTCTTTATAAATTTTTCAACTCCATCCACAAAATTTAACCACTCTTAGTCAAAGCTCAAAGAGTAAATAAGCAACCAAACTACAGTAATTGGCATGCGACTTTCCCAGCGTCCTAATATGATGCCATGATTCATCCCTGTGTATATGCAGTCAGCGACAAAAGGGTTACAGCTTTTTCTATAATATTTTAAATGTAAAAAAGATTTCTTTTTTTTTTCTTTCTCTCGAGACTAGAGTCCGCCAGGCAACTCTGTCTGTCGCTGTTTGCATTCAGTCGGTGACGTTTAGTTGACGCAGATCTCTTTCAACTTTGTCGCTCCAACGGTACCTTGGACAAACTATGTGTCTCCGGCCACCTGGGTGACCCGTGTATGCTCGCCTGATTGCTCGATCCTCGCCCGTGCGGACTACATGCCCGAGCCATCGGAGTCTGTTAGATTTTGTTTCTCCTACGATATTAGACTCTGACACTAGGTCTTCGATTTTCTGATTTCTACGAAGTCTCCAGCTGCCATCTTTCCTCTGAGTTGGACCCAAAATTTTGCGGAATTTTTTTTTTCCTGCCACTGACAGCTTTATTATCTTATTTCTGTGCGAGTGTCCATGCTTCGCAGCAATAATTAAAATGGGCCTGTTAATGGTCTTATAAATGCGAAGTTTTGTATTTCTGCTCATAGATTTGGAATGAAAATAATAATATGATTGTACTTTCACTTCGTTAACGTTATTTTAAGAAATATTGGATGATTATAAAAATATATTCATTTGAAAATTAAAACCACTGTTGCTAGCTGTACCAACAGCGGCAGTACCCAGAACCGACGGTTGTCATCTTGAAACGGTAGTATTGAATGCAGAAAATTGTCGATATCATTGCACTGACATTTTCATACGCTGAATATTTGCTGCTGCGCTTTTTGCTTTAGGGTTGACACTTGCATAAAAAAAACTTTCAAGTATTATTAAATAAATATTTGATAAATAAATAGGCACAGTGCTATTTATTTAAAAAAATTATGACAAAAAAATATAACATCTAAGAGCTATGACTAAATTTAAAGATTTTAGGTTTGATAACTAGTGAGTTATCTAGCTTCAAGAGTACCTTCGTAAATATATATTTGTTGAGCAAAGTAAAACTTTTTTACTGGCTATAAAATAAATTACAGTATACCCTTCATTTGTATTCATAAAGTGTGAAATCTGGCCCCGTCTTGAGGTAAAAACGCCTACATAACTATTCCATTATTAAAATTACACGCCTCTTTTTACAGCCTGACATAAAATTTTACGCCGAAACGTTATTAGGCCTGACACATATTGCTTGGTACACCTACCTACATATAGTTATTCGTTTAGGTAGTTGTCACCGATGGGTCTAAAAACGCTGGTGGTCTAGTGTTATCAAACCTGCTTTTCATTTCTAATTTTTTGCACTGATTGTCAGATTGATTTTTAAATATCTTTTTATTAGCTATCATATATTTACTTGTATTATATTGGCATGTGCAATCTTGCAGGAAGCACCTAACGAAACTTGGTAACGACTGCTTCTTCAAGAGAATTAGACAAAAAAAATAACGCCCTCTGGTAATTTTAACAATTAGTAACAATTTGATTAGTGTCTCGGTGATTCTATTAATTAAATTTATTTAATTAATTATTGAAAAAAAAATAATATAACTTTGTATTTTATCAGTTGTCTAGTTCCCATAGTACTAGCTGTGCTTACTGAATGACGCTTTGTAAAAAGTCCGCCAATGTTTATCTACCTATTTGTTCCGCATGCAAGAAGAGAAAGTCTTGACAGACTTGGATGTTTATGTTATTTACTGGATGACAACCCTGACAACCCACAGACAGGTATTGCGGGCAAGCAATTAACTTTTCAGATGGATTTTTCAGAGGCAGAAATAGAGCAATACTGACATCAATGCAACCTTGCCGCTGGTTGTAGAGGGCTTATGATTTCCAATGATGATAGCAGAACTTTATCCACAGGCTTTTTCTTTTTCATTTTGTATTTAATATTAGGACGACGATGCACAACTGAGAGTTTTAATCATCACTTTTAAAAAATGAACACTTTTATCTACCACTACAAACTAGAGAAGCATAAATTACAAAAATCTATTGGTATTGCTGTCAATTAAGGTCGCGAGAACATTATGACCATGGCATGTTGTAAATTTTGACAATGGAGCAACCTCCTGCGGCGCAAGAGCACCTTCGCCCGCTGGTGCATGCATGCTGGTGCAAATGTATGCTCCGGGATTTAAACCAGCTTTTTTTTATACTCGCACTCATCCACTATATACTAAAAACCCTGTCAATAAAAGTAAGAAAGTAAATCAAACATTTTGTTGTTTGTTTATCTTCCTTAATCATGCTATAACAGCTTTTTCCTAGGCTATTATTATACAAATGTTTTTCAATCCGATTTTAATCAGCACCTTAATTTTAGATTAGATTTTAGATTTTAATAAGTTTAATAATTTTATAGATTTTTTGTATATTTTTAATAACCACGCCGATTACACCCCAATGACCCCGACGCCGACCAAAGCCGCAACCACGCCGCTGCCGAATAGTGTGAATGAGATTGGCGCACACCTATAGTATTAATAGTACCTACTGAATCATCAGCCATCATGAAGTTACCCTTTTGTGATGCGCAAAGTCCATTTAGTTCGAAAAATCTCCATTTCGCATCAAAACTTTACGACAGCGGAGATCCGGTTGGCAGTAGTAGTATATACATACCTCCTTAGTCTGTAAATAGAGTGGTTTAATATTTTATCCAATATCTTCTTAGTGCATGTACTGTGCCAAAAGATAAAATAATTCGTTCGTCAACTCACACCATGAATCTTGTCCCAACTGGTGTGAGTTGACGAATCGCAATGGAATAAATTAACCAACATATAAGATTTTTTTAATAAAATTATTCTAGTCAATATTTCTATAATCCCTGGCGCAACCCCAAACAGTTTAGTTAATACACCAACTTGATTGATGATGATTGAACTTTGCTGCCTGAATAGTTGAGAACGGAATGTTGGACAAAACAAACAGTCGAAATGTATTGCATTTAGTTCGATTGAGGGCAAAGTGAACAACTCTGGGCTGTCGAGTGTTACTAGATGATCAACTGCTGTCTCAGAGTTCGATAAAGTAAGAACGTCTACGTACCTAGTTTTATAACCAGCTACGTAGAAGAAATGTTTATTATTAGTTTGTAACCTGCGGTTACAAAGTATACAATTATTGTAGTTTTGAGAAATCGGAGTATTATGGGAGTAATTTGTGTAATTTGTGTAATTGGAATATATGAAAATATATAACTTGAACTAATTCACTTTCAGTAACACAAAACTTATTAAAAAAATATAAATAACCACGGAAGAGTAAGTAGGTAATAGCAATATTTAATAACCTTACTTAATTTACTTAGCCCATTGTACCACTAATTTGTACATAACCTACTCTAGGTACTCTGTATCTTCTCATTTTTTTAAGTGTACAGTTAGCAATTTAGTCCATTCCTTTAATTTAGTATCTAATTTACTTCCTAATATTATATCTAAAAGCTTTTGTGCAAGTATTTCAATCATCTTGCAATGGTTGAATGATTTCAGATTAACTTTGGAATAATTAGGTATGTAAATAATTTAATATTTTATTTGGCCTGAAATAGTAATAAACACAAATTTTGCACAGGTATCACGAGAAAATATTGAAAACATATCAATCAACCTCGATATTTCGATTGCAATTTGCATTCAATTTACTCTTCAAATAAATTTTTAAAGCTTATTTTATGTTTGAAAGCCTGATGTTAATTACTCTTTTAAAATTGAAAAATATATAAGTTATAGAAAGAAAAATACTAATAGACGCAATTTTATGTAGGTATCCTGTAGTTAGAGTACCAAATGGTATTCTATATAGGTAAATTACAGGTGTTATGGAGCAACTAAAAATTATTTGACAAGAAGTACCTTATTGTTATTGTAATGCGTGATGTTAATAAATCACTAGCATCTGCCTATGGTTACGCTCGCGTGGTACCAAACGCATTCATCAATTAGCACTAGGTATACCTGACCACGCTTGAAAGTAAGTCAGTATCCCAACAGCGGGAACATTATGGACGTGATGGAATTTTGGTAATAATAATTACAGGATGCAACAAACAATTCTTTATTGTGTGATCATTAAACTAACGAATAACTAGTGACTGATTGCCGCGGTTACGGTTAACGACGTTAAAAAAGCCCGCTTCAGTTTTGCTTATTGTTCAATTTTAACAGAACATGATAATGATGATGATGCAACTAGCCATGTTAAGTGTAAATTATCGAGTCCGTTCTCTATTGATATAACTCTCAACTACTAACAAACTAGTCTGATAGTTGTCATGGGAGGAAGCAACGACAAGAAATGTCCCACTTTATGGCAGCCGACAGTTGGTTCTCTTCGTCATATTTTATGAGCTTAGATTTTAAACAGCGCAATTACTATTATTAGTTATATAATATACAAAAGTATATTGTATTTGATCTTGGATGAGAAGCAGATAACTAATATATATTACTAGTGACCTGCGCGTATAACCAGTGCTTGAGTTTGGATTTGCGCTCTATAAACAGTATTGTTATTGATACGAAAGCATAATCAATAGACAATATTTAATGTTTCTAAAGATCATACCAATCCGCATCATCCACCAATCCGCATTGGGTCCTCGTGGTGAATTAAGACCTAATCACTCTCGCCTGAGAGTAGGCCAGTGTCCCAGCAGTGGGAACATTAGAAGGCTGTCATGATGAAGCTCAGGATTTACTATCTATGGATGACTTCACAAGTTTTTGTTTTCAAATACCCTACTTACGAGTCACTACTCGTATTTTAGTTGGTAGAGATAATTTTCTCATATATTTTCTGTATTTGTACTGCTGTCATACACTATTGTTTAGTTTGGTCAATCGAGTTCCCACTTGTTTATTTGGGCGAGATAGTGTGGATGAGCTCGGAAACGTTCAATTAGTGAGTTATTTACTTTGCTGCCTTGATGAAAAGGCTGGGTAATTGAAGTGACAATTTTTTTACCACTCTTACAAAACCAATAGAATACCCTAAAGAAACCAAGATATTTATGCAGTCATTATGTCATATTAGTGCAGTAACTTGCAGGTACATAACTAAAAACAGTTTTTTTTATTATTAAAATACACAAATAAACTTTACATTGTAACTATAGCAAAAACATTTAACATTCAAGACGTAGGACACAACACTACACAAATCCAATTAGAGGTAACGTACATACTGCATACATCAAAATGCGAGTTAAATGACCCGGAAGTTAGGGAATTCGAGAGACAAACACGTTTCAGTATCAAATCACAGTCAGGAATCCCCTGCGGCTAAAGTCATGGACAGATTAAGAGCACTGTCACACCAAATGCGGGAAGGGACTCAACTCTACAGCATTGCAATGTATAGTAATGCCGCAGCTTATTATAAAACTGATGCAAGACTGACTGACACTCAACGTACAGCGTAAACCGTAAAACCTAGACACGTTGATTTTAATTTGCAGGGCTAAGCAGGTAACTCTCAAAATGTATTTAAATACGCAACTGAAGTTCACATGAAACAAGTGGGCTATATTCCCAGTAATCTTACCAAGTCGTCTTACCAGCAGAACTACTGGTTTTTTTTTCCCAACAGACTTAAGTACTAGTAACTAATGGTACTAGAAACTTTAAATAGTCCTAATCATAAGTAGACCTAGAAAATTTATGGACATTATACATATAAATTCATCATCATATCAGTCAATCGACTGCTGAACGTTAGGGTGGACAAGATTAAAAAATGTTCCACTATTATGTATAATAAGCCACATCGGCAAACGTTAGTCTGCTTATTGCCTCGGTACTGCTACTAAGACTAGTTCAATGTTATAGCAAGGTACAATTAACTAGACGTCTTTTTTTCTGAGAATACAACAAACGTCTTTTTAGACGACTTAAAAAAAGAAGAAGAAGGCTATCAATTATTCGGCTTTTTGGTACGATTTCTTCGCATATTAAGAAGTGATTTTGATGAATCTCTTTTGTTTGTTACGTAATACTAAAGAGGTGATCCCATATACATTTTATCGACATTGGTTTAGTATTTTTTGAATAAAAAATTCATAAAAAATCCTCAAAAACCTACGTCCCCTCGTATCACCACAATCTATCGAAACATGTTTATTTTTATTAGAAGTCGGTTTGTTTTATAAAACTTAATGATTAGATGTATGCGCTGGTAAGAGTATCGACTGACTTTTGATCAGTTTTTTACGTAAATGCATCCTTTAAACAGGTTACGTTTTCCTAACTTCAATAATAAAATCCTAGTTTTACTCTCTAACCCAGAACTATGAAAAAAGTGGTATTTTTCATCCCTTTGGCGTAATAAAACATCGTAGACATATTTTCTTTTCAATGCACTGATAAGGGTATTGATAATAATATTCAGAAAGTATAGATTCCCAATGGAAATTTCAGGCATGATTTCAATGAATCACCTGGCACCTGGCACTATTTCAATGGGTCTGTTGAATAGGGAATAGGTTAGTTTGATCGCAACGGGCATACAGCCAATAATTTACGACGAAACCTAGTAGTATACTGCTCCATATATCAATGTTTTATACCCACAAGCTCATGTTTAGTTCGAGAACCTGTGAACTTGGGCTTTAACGCTGGTATGCAGAATCGTGACTCTGGTAAGGAACTTTTTCTGAGAGGTAATGGAGAGAAAAACGACTAAAATACTTCATATTCCAGTTTATTTGAATTCATTAAAAGCTAATCACTGCATTTGTGGTGGTAATTAATACATAAAATGAAGTGAACCATTTGTCACCAAAAATTTTTGGAGACCGCTTTTAGAATTGAATTATTGATATAATTGAAACCAATACAAACAGTAACAACGCAAATAAAATAAAAATAATTTATGGCGTTCAATTCAGACTGTAATATAAATTATTTTTATATTGGTTTTATGAGCGTACTGCTGAAGAACAGTACGAGAAAAATCGACTGATGTTAAAACCAATAAACAATCGTTTATGTAAGCTCGAACCGGAAAAGCATGCAAGGATTTCTGGAGCCACATATCGGTGGTTCAAAACGATTCATTTTATACCCCACGCTGGTTTTCACAATGCTTGCAACGTCGTGTATTATTTTTCATTCTGTATCGCACGCGCTAACGACTTCGCCTCGGTTTCAATATTAAAAATAGTTGACAGGGTTTTCCTTTTAGCTTTCTGAAGTTGCTTTTGCACGTATTTATACTTACTATCTTTTTGGTCAGTTGCTGACTCTACCTTCGCAAAAAATAACATTATATTGTAGCTTTATACCGTATGTTAACTTTAACCTGATTAATTGTAAACTTTAAAAGAACACTACCAAGTTAACAAAGTTGAGCATGATAAATTATTATCGACTTTACTACGAAGACTATTACAACCGAAAACTTTGATTAATTAAAACAAAACTAAACTCCAAACATGCACAGCTATTTAAAACAATATGAATGCAAGTTTTGCAAACTTATTTTAAATAAATATTTTGAGTAAGCTAAGAGTCTTTACAAAGTGATTCGGTGGGTGTAAGATAACATTTTCTTATCAGTTCATTTAGTATTTTCTTGTAAAACTCATGCCTTTCCTTTAAATAAAAGTACACACAGTTTAATAAAAAAAACACGTATCGTCTGCATCAGCAAAAAAACGTTTTATGTTCGATCCCTCGGCATCGTTCAAAGAAACATTTTTCACATCTCATGCACTACCACTCTGTTTCATTACTAAAATGTCACGTACGCGGTGACTCGTCAAGAAAATAGTATAATATTTTCTGGATAAAACCTACCAACTTTTATCCACTTTTTGTGTTGTTTTTACTTGGTACCTAAACAAGCTGGTTTTTGTTAGTCAAATTTTATTTGCTGGGTGTTTTTTTTCGTAAAAATATTGTAACTGGAATTTTCGCCTTCTAAAAATGTGCTTAATCTTGACAGAAAAAAGTCATTAAACCCTTATTATTTTTTTGTGTCTCTTTGGACCCTCGCCTACTGCGCAACTAAAGTAGTTAAAGAAGTTTAAAACAATTCATGTCTAGAATTAATAATTATCGTAAATACCTATAATTTTATTAAACAATTGTTTGTTGAGTGGATTATTATGGCTCAATCACTGTCTCTTGCGAGTTGGCCATGCAGTGTAAGAACTTTAAAAAGCTGTCTTAGTGATGATAAACCATAAAAAGACAAATGATTAAAACAGCGTTATATCATTACAAAAATACACTAAAGAAAGTAATTTCAACTTCAACAAGAAAACAGTAAGAACAAATGTTATGATTCCGAATGAATTTTCCGTAACATCATATTTTACATGCATAATTTCCACAAGTTTTATTTAAAACGAGCAACCGTTTAGCTATTTTGCAACATCTCAAACAATAATGAAGAGAATAGAGGAAGAATAAACGCTTTTTCATTTATGTGCCGTTTCTTTTGTGTAGTGGAAAGCGGGCCGCAATATATGGGAACATTAGGGAAAACAATGCCTTTGTATGCTGCGCGGTACATCAAGTGATTTGAATACAACAGATTGACTGGTCGTTTTATCAGTGTTTGATAACAATGAGCTGAAAATCACTTTTTCAATTTCGATCGAACCTTTGTTTAGCATCTATCCAATGGGCTTTGTTGACGAAAAATGGTTTTCTTTAAATCTTATAAAACATTTAGACTAGCAAAAGAAACGCACCAAACTATTCGTTAACGATGCCAAAATGTTTGATTCAACGGCACCCAAAATAAGAAACCTTGTAACTTTTGATGGCTAAATATATTTTACAAACTTAAAGTACTTTCCCAAACTGTCTGGACATTTCGGCCTCAGCATTATGAAAATTGTCAAGTAAAATTTTCGGATGTTAATTAAAACGAAAGATAAAGTTTCAGCTCTTATCTGCATACTAAGAAGATCGTTATTTACTCCATTGCGACTTTTTCCTAATTCTAATTTAAGATTCTAAGTATGGGGTTTTAAATGTAAGGCTTACATAAAATATATCTACCGAGATCTTATTAGATTAGTTTTACATACCCAATTACCCGTCTTTATATTAGAATTTTTATATTTGCGTTTATAAAACATGTGGCTTATCTCTCCATTTACAAAACATCAACTGTACAACGACATACATAGTGAACATAGACATAGTCCTTCAGAAAATTGCACTTTTTCACAGCACAAGTCTTTTGAATATTAAGAATAGCTCCAGATTTATTGAGAAACAAGGTCACGACACAAAAGAAACCTTTTTCGTTTATCTAATTTGACGCAAGAATATTTAAAGGGATTTCATTTCATGAAATACCACTTACATTATTAGATATAGTTTATCCAATAGGGATTTTCATAAGTAGTGGGTTTTTTGTTAACATGTTCTTAGAATTCATCTTATATATAGCATTTAATAATACATATTATTACTATTGTTAATCTGACTGTCTGACTGTCTCTCTGTAGGTTACCGTTAATCATTATGAAAAAAAATACACACAGAAAGTAAAAAATCTGGCAAAAGTCACAAGCTACTTTTTATGTATGCATACATGCAAGCAAAATAATGGACGGCAGCTGGTTTTGAATAAAATTATTAAGAGTTGAAACAATATTCCAGATATAAAAGAATACCTACCCACTGACAACTTTTTTCTCCTTTCTTAAAAGTTATAAAAATTTAAAATAATATTTTCGGTTTGTATAAAATATTAAAAAAGACCAAGTGAAAACCAAGCCTTATTAATAGAGACCAAGTATTTTTGTAAAATAAATATGTTTTATATGACTAGCCTCAAGTTTAACTTTTGCATGAAAATTTTCCACTTTTACATAAAGTAACACTCACAACCCAATTCTTTAATACCAGAACACAGTAAGTACTGCTACATGCTAGATGGCAAAAAGTACGCTAAAGGTACTAAAAGGCACAATATTAAGTAATGTAAGTGTACGTGTTCATATTTTACATTAAAGGTGTTTCCTAGTTGCTAGCAAAAGTTTCACATCAACACTCCAATCTCAACTTGAGAGACATACGGTGGTTTCAAAGCGCTACAGCACGACAAACAAAAAAATACCGTTAGTCTTTGAGTTATTCAAAGATCTAGTCTTTTTGGGCCACTATCTTCTTCTTCGTTTATGGACTCTGGTGGCATATTTGCTACAATTTCGCCAATGTCAAGTAAATGAGTTTGATAGTCGCATGGCAACGTAGACAAGCAAAATTTTAAAAGAAATAGCGGTGTTTCTTTCAAAATTTCCTAGAAAAGCCTTTGAAAAATTACAAACCAACATTACCTTTCCATTTCAATTATTTACACTTGTGCTAAACAAACAAGTTAGATTGGATAAACTGCCACCAAATTTACGCAATAAAACTTAAAATAACACGAAAAATAATTAAATTGGGAGGACCCATGTTGTTCTGACCAGATAGTCAAAGACAATTTTTAGGCCACTATCATTTGATACCATAAGTTGACCATCAAACAACGCAACCGAAAATAGGTAAAATTGACTGCGTCAGTTTTGTTGACGAGTTTGTGACAGTAATCTATTTTGTCAAATCTGTCAGAAAGGAATACCAGACATTTTTATTTTTATACAATTTAGTTGCAACCAAGCGTACATCCCCATCTGATAGCAAGCGGTTACCGCAGCTATGGACGCTTGCAATACCAGAGTTATCACTCGTGTGTTACCACCCTGAGACGTAGGACGAAAGTATCGTGTGCCTGTAATTTCACCGGAAGCCATACCCGGACCGGAACACAGCAATGCAAGCATTACTACTAAAAATTATCTAAAATAAATTAGCTAAAAATAATTAATACCACCCGGCGGTGGTAGTAATTCCCCGGAATTTTAATGATTATTTTTGTAAATATAATTTTATCACTATTAATAAAATTATCGACGAGCACTTATAATTATTGTATAAGTAGCCTTTCAAAATTATAAAGTCGGATGGACTTTTTTTAATCTATGTGCCCAACATGTTTATATGGTAAAAGGAAAGACACCATGAACACACGTGTTTACCCAGTAAGCATTATTCCGCGTAGTCACTATTTCTACGGGTAACCGCCAGGGGCAATTTCAACTGAGCGCTCCTGTGCTTCGGAGGGCACGTTAAGCAGTCGGGCGGCCTAAAAACTCTGTCACCAGAGTTGGCCACTGACTCATGCGAGCTTACTTACTTTACCCAGTGTCCCAGTAGTAGTAGCATTGGAAAACTAAAAAGATCTCTGTAATTACATATTTATTGTCTTAAATTTTTTGTTGCATTCAAAAACTGAACCTTGTATGCGCTTTGACAGTAGCAAAATAAAGTGAACCGAATCTGCACCGAAGAAACTGTCCACAACTTTTTCACATGAATGTATTGTTTACCCTTGTTTTACAGGATATCGTAAGTATTTGCGTGAATTGGTGCTTTGCCGCTTTATTGCGTAAGTAAGAATAACGTGTATCGCGTTTTTATTGTCTGTGGACTTACGGTGAAATATGGTAAAGAGTCGGATTGCCAGTGGTAATTGGTAAGGAGAGGGTTATGTGTTTTGTCGAATGGCACTTGAGATATTGTTTTGGGATAGAAATAAATTTTGGACAAGTTTGGTAATTTTACTTGATATATAATAAATAAATATAAATAAATAATGCTGAACAATTCACACAGCATCATCTAGCCCCAAGGTAAGCTGCTGTTAAACAGAGCTGTATTATGGGTACTAGATAGTTGATATATACTTAATACAATACAATACATAGATAGATATTTTTTATTATATATAAAAAACACCCAGAACACCCGGAATAAATATTTGTAGATCGTACAAACATTTGTCCCGAGGCAGGAATCGAACCCGCAACCTCTGCGTCGCAGGCGGACCTGCTCCCGATGCGCCAAAAAACATTGGAAAACATTGGAATACAAGATTATTCAGGTCAGTGGGGGAAGTCTAAAACTGATAGTTGAAGTCTAATGTATTCTAAGGAACCATGAAATTATAGTTATTTATTGACATCCCACTGTCCCTATTGATGTCGATAAAATCATGAGGACATCGGGAATACACGTATCTAAGGAGACAAAAAAAAAACAATATTTATAGACTTTTAGAAAACCAGGGACCTGTTTTCTTACAACAATCGATTAGATAGCTATTGATTTCTCAGGAAAATAATAACTATTTTTTTACTTTTATAGCACACTAAAAGTGAGCTTTGATAATGAAATGAAGAATTTTTAAAATTCTATATGTTAATAATGATTATCTTAGTTTTAGTAAAAATAAACCGATTACATATTTCATCAATACCTACCTAATTATAAACATATCCTAGCTTATCTTTTATAACCGCGACTAAATATATCTAAAATAGAAGCCCCGGGTAACTGCTTAAGCTGAGATTTCCCAATTCTACCCGTTTTCGGTTTCAGAGCTTGTACATAACATAAAAATTTTCGACGGAAAAAATCCTTTGACTATTTACTTACTCGGTCTCATGGATATAGGATTACAGCAATTGCTTCATATTATACGGGATTTGAGAAATTCACGAATGTTTTTTTTTTTGAATTTTTTACGAGAACAAAATGAATAAGAAACGTCGAAAATTTATATCATTACACTAAAACCTAATAAAAATAGATATTAAACAAGATATTTACTACCTAGCAACATCCTAGAGATTTAAGTCCTAAACGATAAAAAAATAATACAGCAGATCTTTATAATTTTCTGAAAAACTTCGGTTTTCTTCGCGCTTAGGTATATTACATTAGTTTATGTTGTAACGCTATTAAAGTACCCTTAGAATGTTAGTAGGATTAGGTACGACAGAGCTGCGATCATACGAGTATTACTCATCCCGTAGCAGAGATCCTTCTGCAAAGAGTGCTACGATTAGTAGAGTAAAATACTTCAGACTATTAACACCGTCTTTAGAAAAATACTGTCAGTAAATTGTTGTTATTTTCGTTGGTAAGAAGTTGAAAAACAATAAAATACTGTTTTGAGTATTTTTTTATATTAAAACCACGAATATATTTAACATTAAATTAATATTGGTGTCGATTCTGCTGTAACATTTTCTAAACTAATTTAACTTTAATTGTTGGCGTCTTTTGTAATGAATTAAAATAAAAAGGACCGCGGTAATTTTATTTTGTTAAGTTTAGGAAATGCTATAACTGAATCGACCCTAACAGTGTAAAATAATATTGTACTTTATAAACCTAGGGCATCCTAGGGTCTGTAAAAAAACTTCATGTCATGTTCCAACTGTACATTCTTATGCGCACTGTACTTCTATCCAGCCTAAAGTGACGTCTGCGTCAGTTGCTCCCACTCCTCAGTACCACGCAGCCTCTAGACGAGGAAACAACGTCCCGCGTATTTACTATCGAGCGACATACTCGTTACACGAACAATCGAGTTCGATTCTCAAATTTAAATTTAGTTTAAATTTGGAGTGCAGTGTTCAGTGAAAAAAAAAACTAAAATGTGATGAATGCCAGTGACATTGGATGACGAGATGTGTTTGAATAATAGCTGGTTTATATATTTAGGAGGTATGGTTTTTGCATTTTTACTTATATTTAATTTTTTTAAACTAGTAAACTTGAAATTGTAGATATTTTTAGATATTTATCAATTGCCATTACGTACATATTCATTAAAAGAAAGATCCACCTTTTTAATAAAGGCATTGTTTTGTGGGCAGAGAATGGTATCTGTTTTCCTAAGAGCCTGCAATAGAATAAAAATAATTTCATTTAGCATAATTTAAAAGGACTTAACCTATTAGATCCTTGTATACCTCTACCTTGAGCATTGGTGGTACAGCAGTAGTGCTTTTTCATTATATAATTGTAGGCTTATAACTAGTTGTGCATCGATCTATTTTCTTTAATAAATGGATGTCAGTGTTTTCATATGGTGAAAGAAAACCTCATGACTGGAAACCGGCACGTTCACGAACTAAAATTCAAATGACATGCAAGTGCCAACCACTAAATCTGCATTGAGTCCGCGTGACTTATTTAAGAACCAATTACTCTCATGCCGTCATCAATCATCAATCTCATCACGAGAGCATCTTCCCACTGCTGAGGTTTTAATTATACTAATTTAATTGGCAAGATAATCGTTAATGATAGTATTTACCAATCCAATTGATTGAAATATTACAATTGGTGGTCCAAGTGCATTATACTCAAACTAGAATATTTCATTCTAATTTCAAAATAAATTTGAATGCTATATATCGCAAATATCTATAAATATTTGATTGATTTTAGTCAGACCTATCTATTGGTTATTTTTGTTTTTATAGTGCGAGAATCCCGCTTGAGGCAAAATATTTTTTGGGATATTATAATCTTCAGACCTATCTATTTTCTATATAGGTACCGGCTTTGTTTTTTGTACAGTTTTCTGAGATCCCGATGGTAGCTGATAACATGAATCAGTTTGATCACCCGTCATTTGGCGGTCATTGAAACAGAATGGCTTTTGCTGGAAGTTTTTGTCATGTCGTGGAGATTCTTTTACCTTTTTTTTCTAAAACGTATCGTTGTAAAGTATCTGTTGTATGTTTTTCTGGGGTTAGGGGAGTTAAAAATCTTCGAGCTAGATTGTACCATGGCTGCCTGATGTTGGAAGAACCGGCAGCGGTAGTATATTTGATTTTTTTTTGGCAACCAAGCATACGGCCCACTTGATGGTAAGCGGTTACCGTAGCCTATGTACGAAATTTTAAGTATAGTAAAATTTCTTATGATAGCTTGTCCGAGGAAGTACTAAGACTATACCTACTTATATCTGCTGCCGAGCAATAATGCTTGCACTGCTGTGTTCTGATTTGAAGGGTTAGCTGTATATGTGTATGCCACGTAAGTGGTTTAGAATAAAAAAGAGTGGTGAGAGTAAAAAAAAGCCCGGGGCAGATGGAAAACATTGTAAATTGGTACTTGGAAATTGGGATACTACTAAGGCTAGATTTAACGAACTTTTGGAACAACTATTCCGCAGAATAAGAAATGTCAAATACAAGTAAACTGACAGTTTCATCGTCATCATCATGACAGCCTTGTAATGTTCCCTCTGTTGGGACACTGGCCTACTCTCAGGCAAGAGTGATTGGGTCTTAATCCACCACGCGGACCCAATGCGGATTGGTGGATGTCTTTCCAATTTTTAGTTCTAGGACATGCCGGTTTCCTTACAATGTCTTTCTTCGCCGTATGAGAGCACTGGCATTGCGCACATACATTTTTCGAACAGAAAAATCCATTGGTACACGACTGGGTTAGAACCCACGACCTTAGAATCGGAAGGCGGGACTACCACTACACCACCGGTGCTCTTGACAGTTTACTCGTGAGTAACTACGATTTACTCTGCTAATAATGCTTATTTGAGTTTGGTCGGACTCACTCTAATAAAATAAAATAAAATCTGAGTTATAAAGTGACAATAATCTCGTCTCATTATGAAAGAGTTGTGTATGAAACTTCAATGTGTTGTTTTTATACCAATTAGGAATGTAACTAGTATAATGTCTACCTGATAGTAAGCGGAAACCGTAGCCTACGGAGGCTTACAAAACCAGAGGTATCCCTCGAGCGTTGTTAGAAGTAGATCAAAACTATGCTGGTTATTTTTCACCGGTATTTACCCATACCACATCCTTCGAATAGGAACGTAGAAATGCAAGCACTACTTGGTGACAGAAATAGATAAATTAGTTAAAAAATATTTTTATTTAATAAAATCACACGTATCATCGTATATTGAAACGTCTTAAAGCTAGGTGAATTTACGCCAGTTCCACGCGCCCCAGCCTAGATGAATCTGGCCACAAACTTGGCTGAGTTCTTTTTTTTTTTCGATGACTCCTTTCATCCTAAAGCTCCAGTGTAGTGCTAATTGAACTATAATATGAGGCTCTTGCCAAGAAAATAATTACTATTGAAAAAAAATCAACCCGGATGAAACTAAGAGTAGTATAGTTCTCTGTGATAGAGCTCGTCCGGGGAAGGACTACCACCATACCTATTTCTGCCGCCAAGCAGTAATGCTCGCATTGCTGTGTTCCGGTGTGAAGGGTATGGTTTCCAGTGAAATTACTGGCACATGAGGCTTTCGATCTTAGCCTCAAGGTGGCAACCCGCGAGTGATACTTCTGGTATTGCAAGCGTCCATAGGCTGCGGTAACCGCTTACCATCTTGTGGGCCGTACGATTGGTTGCCACTTCAGTTGTATAAAAAAAAAAAAAAAAAACTCCATCACAAAGAACTCTTCTATTCTTCGGAATTGAACTTGTGAGAAATTTATGGTCTGGTTGGTAACTTTTATTTTACTATAAACTCTTGCCAGTGATTTGTCCGTAATGTGGGCATATCGACATACCTTGTCTTTTAAAAGTTATGTAGATACGATACATTCTTTATCACGCCCACATTTATTAATAGTTGTATATAAATAAAAAAAAATTTGGTAATATTGATAATAAAAAAAATTTAGTAACTTGTATCTTAAAACTATGGTGTTTTGAAGTTGCTACAAAGCCTTACTTCTTCCTACATTTTAATAATCTTAATTTTACCCTGACCCTAATCCATTTCAAGTTCTAACTCACTTTCAAAACCATTTCAAGCACCTCTCGCTACAATTGCGATATAAACTGCTACTAAATCTCCTAAATTGTTATAATGGCCAATTTATCCGTTATATTTTTGGCTGTTAATCTAATATGCTAAAATGTCCATTCTTGAGCATTTATTCAGTATCCACCGACTTTTTGGGACCGCTACAATGGCGGTTGTCATAGTAGTTTCATTGTAATTTTGGTTCGCTTGTTAGTCGAAGTGAGTTATTATTGAACATCTTCAAGTACCATTCATACTAAAATAAAGCTAACACTAAGTAAAACTTCCTGTTTTTAAATTTGATGATGCTGTGTGGATTGTCCAGCATTATCATTTAAAAGTACTTGCCTTCCATGTGCCATACCCATGGGACATCGTATACGTTTCACTAGGAAATTTCACCTGCGTGAATGTACACCTAGTAAGAAGGAAACTTTACAGGAAGGTAAGCCCCCACATTGTCCCTTTTCGTTCATTGTGTTGTCATCAGGGACTTAATATATGAGATGACATTTAGATGCGAGCGCACTTTGAATTCCAAAGGCAAGAGCTCCATAAAGGGTTTTGAAAACTCATTCCAGGTTTTGCGATGTGGCTTTTAGCTTTATCGTATACGAAGCTCATTTCATATTACAATCAGCTCCTCGTTCCTTCAAACCACAAGCAACGCCGTACGTGACATTTTTAGCAACAAACTTCACGTGACAGGAGCCAATTTGGAGAAATATCATCAATAAAATGGTCCCGCAACTTGATTGCGCCAAATATACAATATTATAGTGGCAGTCTGTCACTCAGGATGAGTTGACCAGACGTCGGAGAAGCTACGCTAGCACTTTTTCCATGTCGAACTCATTGGACCGCAAATGAAGATCCAGAAAAGAATATAAGAAAAACTTCTATAATAATTTATACTTTGGTAGGCTTACTTAGGAATATTTTAACTAGGATTTATAAAATATATCACAAACTTAAAAATGCTATCTAATATTTGCAAACGGGCATGATTCGAATCAGTGTTATTTTTCCTGACTAATGAGTTTAAATTAAATGTTCATTTAATTTAAACTCATTAGTTCAAAGATTAACTCGTTAGTTATAATGAGTGAGTGGTCAAAGCTTACAAAACACGTTAATTTTAATCAGAATTAGCACCTATTTAAAATTCTTTTGCAAACTGCAATTCTCATTACGGATATAATTAACTTATTGTGTCCCATTGCTAGGCATAAGGCTCCCTATTTATTTAACAACAATATAAACATAACATGGTTTAGTGTTGCACTTCCTCCTGCTTTAGTTTGCACTGTGTTGCAGGAGGTAAGGTCTTCCCCAAAAAAATGTTTTGACAATAATGTTCCATTAACATAGCCTATGTTCCAGTGTGACAACCTTTACTTAAATTAACAAGTTTTTTTTGAGCTTCTTTTTCCTTTTGGAGTAAAGAAAGATAAAATAAATATTAAGTAAGCCGCTATCATATCATTTAAAAAGAGATCTGCTGATAAACCCCATTGATGGGCGGCGTTCCGGAAGTAATATTTTTTTCACATTCAGTCGTCGGACATAAGAGCGGTCGTAAGAAGTCGGTGGATGGTGAAGGCTCAAAATTGGTCGTCTTGGCGCTCTTTGAGGGAGGCAAATGTATATGGAATTCTGTCGGCTGATAATTATGATGATGATGAGCTATATTTTTTTTTATAAAACACCTAATATATTTATATAGCTTACGTTTTAACCGAAAACTAATTTAGATCAAATAGATATACCTAAAATTTAATAGCTATACAAAATATGGAGTAAGCCAGTTGACAGTTGACTGTTGACGTTCTTAAATTTTCGATAAAACTACCAGGATCACTTTAAATTTGCCTTACAAACCTGGTGATGAAAGGTATGTTACTCATCTACAAAAGGTATAGTGTTTTATGTGTACAAATAGACATACAAAACTAAACGAAGCTCATCATTTGCATCACATCATCATAACAATCGATCTTCAGTATTATAAGAATAAAAACAATCTGACAATGGTGATTTTACTCAATAAAAAAGTCATTATCTAATATATTTCACTTTATATTGTACTTATTCTATAGCATCCCAACATTAACACAAAAACACTCAACAAAGTCGTAATTCTAATTTCTGTAGCACTGCATGTAGCTAAAACTTCCACTCGGAACAAAGCACGAAGTAGATATAATGGTACGCTCCATTACTCTTGGGAACTGCGGAAACATTCCATTTGAAAGTCATCACTGAGAGACATCTCAGGTCCAACCCAACTACATTATGCACGCAACTTGCAGATAAACTTACCCCCTTCTTTCTAAAAGATTTAATAAATCTTCCGGTCTGTCTTAGATAGGTACCTACAATCTACATCCTAAATTGAACTTTGAATCTGAAACGAAAAGATCCGTTATGGTATTTTGTTTTCGAATGTAGGATGGTAGTGTAAGATAACATTGGTACTAAGCGAAATGTGAAATAAGGTTACCTTGACTCGAGCAACCTATTGCTGCTGTTCGCCGACCTATTTTAAAGTTGATGCAATACAAAAATGTAACTAGATTTCCGGGTTTGTTTAGAAACTCTTGCTTATATTTATTCAACAAGGTTGGTTTAGCTACTTGTCTCTCTTGTGGTTAAACATAAAGTTTGTGCATTTTTAATCATTTTTTGCGCAGAAGACTCTGGTTTATGTTTTGGCCACAATACATTTTGTTATATCTACTAATCTTTGGGTCCCAGCAAAGTGTTTGCTTGATATATCATTTTGGCTTGAGAGTATTAAAATTCTAACAGTGCCTGAGGGACTATTAGGACGAAACCATGATGTTAGTTGTTAGTTGGTCGTAAGGTGTTGGTTATAAATAAAAATAATCTTACCAAATAAAACCACTTCTACTTGAATTAATTACTTATCTTATTGCTTACAGTACGATATAGAATAGAAAATTGATTAAAACCCTGTCTTGTGTCTGTAAAAACCTTCTGAAAGTAAGTTTTTTTTTCTGTTTTTGGATGCCGGAAATTGAATGAATGTAAGCTCAGTGACATGTTTTAGAAGTTTCTATTTATATTTTCCGGATAACAACAAAGAATTCTCTCGAGGTGTTGTTTGGTTTGCAGTATTAATAAAAAGTTGTTGATATTGCTAAATACAAAATGAAATTGCTACAGTTATAATGAAAGAACATTCTAACATTTGCAATTTCCTGACTATTTCCTTGCTTTGCTCCAACTTTACATAAACTGGGGTAGGTAGGTAAATAGTTATGCTATTGTTTTATTTTCTTCTATCTAAATAAAGCCTAGTTTACCATTACCCAGATGCCAGAATAAAGTACGGAGTAGTTTACATAAAATAAGTTTTTTCTAGCTTTTTTAATTTAAAGAATGATTACTAGACATTATTTTGATTTCGAATAAAAACTTATTTACGAAAGTTACTTCTTTAAGGTTATACCAGGGTCAGTAATAATTTGTGTAAATTTTGCAAGCTGATTTTGACCAACCTTTGTACCTACCTAATTGAGGTAAAATTTTGCATGTGAACATCCTTGTACCCTGTATTACCAGCTAATGATAAAGAAGGAAGGATTTTTAAAAACAAGTTTAAACATTTAAAAAAAAACATTTACTTATATTATATTTACTTATTTGATTTTCGCGCTGAACAGATTTTCACAGACAGAGAGTTGTGTATAATTAATATAAGTACTTAGTTTAATTGGCACCAGCTAAAGCTTAATGTTATGCAGGGATCATCAATAAAAAGGCTAGGAACTCAGCCGAGTTTGTTGCCAGATTTTTCTAGGCTGGAGTGCGTGGAACTAACGTAAATTCACCCAGCTTTATGACGTAATGATCCTTGAGATATTGTTGAATAAAAATAATTTGAATTACCTTAGCAGAATGTTTGCAATGTTGTTTGTCTTTGCACAGTATGCCAAGCGTGCCCTCAAGCTAGCAAACTTACAAATTATTGTTTTATGTTGTGTTTGTTTTGTTACCTGATTCCATATGGCGTATACTGCACAAAAAATCTGCGCAACACGCGCAAAAAGCGCAAAACGCCCGCAGCGTATGGCGTCCAATTTGTTGTTAACCTCACATAGTCAGACCAAACATAATGTTTAACTGTAGTCACACAGTCCTCAAAGCAGTAATAAAACTTGCAAAAGTCCAAGCTACATACTTTTGGAATCGTCCCAACATGACATGTGGTACGCCTATAAAAATGATTTATCTCGTGTAATATTTGTTTTTGGTCAGATTATCTTTATGTTGTAGGCGAACACTGTGGCTCAAGCTGCCATTGTGTATGTATTTCATGTTTAAATACTTCATATTACCTGATTTAACATTATCTTATATAGGTATAAGACACAGAAACTTTATATTAATTAATTTTGAAATAAATTTACTAACGAATGGTAATGGACAACATTTATAAATATTAACAAATTAAATAATGTTAAAGTCGTATGAGTCAGTGGTCAACTCTGGTGACAAAGTTTTTAGGCCATCCAAAGGCGTTGGTCATGGCTTAACAACTTTGAAAAAGCCGGGACCGACTGCTTGACGTGAAATTAAATTAAGTTAATTTTAATAATAGATTATACAGAATACGTAGGTCAATACCGCATCGCACGTCGCACGCTTAGCAGCAAGAGCTTAGTGCTTAGATGACTTATCTTAGTGAAACAAACACAAAGCATGCTAAAGACGTGGCCACACACCGTTTGCTTAGTGGGACGCCTATCGCAGTAAATAATGTGGTCTTGACATTGATCTCAAAGTACAAGTAAGTACTTATAATAATTACTCACACGTATTTCTATAAATCTACAGTTTTTGTAGACTTATAAGTTTCAACAACTATATTGTGGAATAATAATACTAAATACATTGTTTTACAAATCTCCAAAACAAAATGTCTTAGCCGGGACTAAAACACACAACCTTCCATTTGATATGATTTGTTCAAATACTAGCAACCTAGAACAGAAAAAATAGTTATAAAATAAATGTATCAAAAATAAGCCTTTTCTCGTGATAAAAAATCTACATTTATCATTTCCCCTGTCATTTTCTAACCCTGGTGTTGACAGTGAAAAGGTTTCAGGCCCAGATTAGTCATAATCTTGTCTACATTTTTCATCAAAATAATATTTCATGATTTTGCCAATAATTTAACGGTAGATTTCATTTTTCAAAAGATGCTTACAGTTTTGTGCTTTATATGCTAACTAATTCTTATTTTTCTTTTTTTCTTTAGTTCTATTTTTGGACATGCTAGTTTCTTCACAACATATTATTCCTACACCGTATGAGAGCACACATTGCACACATTTTTTTCAAATATAATAATAGTCCATTGCTGCACGTCTGCATTCAAACCCACAACCTTAGGATCGAAAGGCGTAGTCATTACCACCACCAGTGCTCTCGCCACCAGTGCTCTATAAAATGCTCTGCTCTATAGATATATCTAATGCGTAAACATTATACAAATAGTTAGATACGTTTTTTTATTTCGGGACAACATCTGTATATTTGTTACCTGTGTAACAAAGGGAGGTTATACGTACAAAAACACTCGCAGATGATATCATCGTAATTTAATTTACCAGTTTATTATTATATTTGTTATAATTAAACTGTCAGAGTGCTATTTATATTAGGCATAAACAGTAGGACTCCTTTTTTATATAGAGTAATTTTCATAATATATGATTTTATCGAGACAATGTATTCAACTGAACAATCTTATTTAAATTCAAGATAATCTTGTAAGTTACTGCTTTTACGGAGACAAAGTTTATTTTCTTGTGGGGATTTTCATGTTGAAACCGTGGACTTTTAGAGCAAACGAAGTGTAGAGAAAACAGTATGAAAAGTATAATATTATGTATATCTTTAGTTAATATTTTTAAGCTATATAATTAATTGGCTGGTTATTGCTAAAAACTAAAAATATGAAAATTAAAACTCTCTCTCTGTCTCTCCTATAAATCATTATTTCATCTGATGCCGCCGTTTTTTTTTTGAATTTTTTTGAAAATTGATTGTTTCCCTAAAAATATATATTTTTTTGAAATATGTTTATTTCCTATAAAAAATTACAGACCAAAACATAAAGCAATGTTACATGTTTCCCTTATCCAATGCGTCTTCTCTTGGATCAAGGAGTGTTATATTTTTACTGTACCTATTTATTATATTTGACACAACAAAAATGTTACAAGAAAACAAACATTATAAAATCATTGTTAAAATAGTTTTCGTTAGTCATTAAGTTGTGTTATATAAGTTACACATGAAATATTATCTCGTAATAATTACGAAAATGTTTATAACATAAACTTGAGCTCTGGCTCTATTTAGCCTCGGTTAGGTTCGTTAGCCACGGTGAAACCCGTCACCAGAGTAAACCACTAGCAAAACTACACATTTTATCATAATAAATTATTATGATAAAATGTGTAGTTTTGCTAGTGCTGGCCGACTGTTCGCTACCACCTCTTGCCGCACTAACGCTGGCGTTCGCGCCCCTATTTATCAGCTCGTAAATTCTTATAATATACAATTTGAGGATATCGACGTCTTTGCACTTTCCGTAAGTAAATTTAAGAAAACTGTTATTAGTAGTATTATTAGCGATTAGGTAATTCATGATTCTGTTTTTATTTATTTCCCCTTTTTATTGTTAGTTCATTCATTCTTAACAAGAAACTTACTATTGTACCTATATTGTGTCTACGCCATACACGGGTGCAGCCCGTGCGACTTGACTGCGGACTTTGCTGGAATGCTTATCATTATTTTTTTATTGGATTTGTTTAGTATTCCCAAATTTAGTTTATTTTTGAGAAGCTGAATTTGGAAATGGTGGACGAACAATTGTGTGAGGAAGTGATGGGCATTCCGGCGAGGTCCGCGGTTGGGTCGCGCGGTGGCTGTGGATGTGTAGGTAAATAGATAAATGGATAGGTAGGTCAGGTACCATAGTTTTATAAAACAAGTAGCAAGATCTCTTCAACCTAGATTTTATAGTAAGTTGTGGATAACGCTGTTGGTTATATGTTAATTAAGTCTGTTTCATATCTACCATTTACTCAACCATCTGTGTGTCTCAAATGTATAACTGTTTGTTATCCCGAATAAATAAAATAAAAAATAAATATTAAATTTATCTTTACATACTATACAACAAAGTCACTTGCCATCGTCTATCTCTTTATAAGTATGTATATGCACGCTTGGATCTTTTTAACAACGCATGCGGGGTTAACCAATTATATTAAGATAAAATAATGATTTAGTCAACTCATCCCGTAGAATGAGTTGACTAAGAGCCCGGTTTTCATCAATAAATAAAGTGACTCAAGCCGTGAACGAAGTCGCAGGCAACAGTTAGTAATATAAACATGAAAAAGAGTGTATGTTGATATAAAAATAGCTGGCTACACATAGGCTACTTTTTATCCCAAAAAAATTTAACGTTTTCATAGGATGACAAAAAAATGAATTAACCACAGTTGTTCGTAATATCAAACAGACTCATTTTTAAACCTTCCATCACCAGAAATCATTTTGGTCATTGACTTGGTTATGTGAGATTTAAAAGTGGTAATTTTATTTCTAAAAGGTAGCAAGAAACGCAAAGACTAGGTAATTCAACTGTTCAAATAAAGTTAATTCTAAATTATTGTAAAGTCTAACAAAACGTTTTTTGTGTTATTACGAAATGCAGACATTTTAATTTCCATTAGGAAGCTATAAAAGATCTTCAATACAAAGCACAAAAGAAATTTATTCGTGAACGTTTTCTAATAGAAAATTGGCACCGTCGGCCGCCGGGACAGTGAGTTATTCTTTGAGCTAACTACCAGCGAGCTACTAATATCTTCAACATGAGTTGAGCCCGGTTCAGGCTTAGACGAGTTAGGAGTATACTGATTGTTCAATGTTACCCAACCCTTGAGCAAAACCTAGCAAAGAAGCAATGTGTTTACTGCTCGACTAAAAATATACGAGGAGCATAGCGCTTGGATGAAATAGGCTATACTTTCTTACTCGAGTTTTAAGTAAGTCCAGTAAAAATGCTAATTATTAGCCAATTTATAAGTGTGCTTTGAAGTTTGTTCTTCATACCACTCAATAAACTTCTAGATTTTTTTGTTCATGGACATGATGGTTTTTACCGGACACGCCATAGACTTGCGTGTCAGTAACTTATGGAAAACTTACAGTCATCGCTTTGTTTAGTTCAAAATCAATAAATGTTAAGACTAGCCTCAGTGATTGGTATATTGTTATTGTTGTTTGTCTATTGTGAAGGACAGTGCGGTAGAACTATTTTATGTAAATTATTGTTGAGGCAATCGTTGAAAAGGGTGTGCCTCAGGGGACTTTTTATTTGGTTATACTTCTGTCCTTTGCCACACTGTTTTTGTAACTTAAAGCACTATGAAAAATATTATTTTCTTTTTGATGTAGGTACGGCCACGTTTTTATCAAAACGTTTTTATTCAGCAGTTCCTGACATTAGAAGGTGCCTATAGGTATTTTTAATGTTGAGCATGGCACTCATTATTGCACTTTTATTGGACAAACATTGAGGCCAATTTCATCTGTTAAAAAAAACAAAGAACGCAAAAGTTGACCCAATCATTAGTATAACACGACCTGTAAAATAAAATTAATAACTTCTTTGTTTTATGACAATAATTAATGAGTTTAATAATCTCAATAATTTTGTACCAGACGGAAAACACTAACTTTATACCATAAACAAAATAATCAAACAAAATAGTGTTTAAATCAAGTGAGGTACTTACGTAATAATCATAAAAATAATTGAAAGGAAAATGTTACTCTAAATTATTCTAAATACTAAATGATTTATAAAGTAAGTATTTTTGTTTAAATAATCCAGGTCCAATGATTCGTTATTTTTACATTAGATAACTTCATAAACTTAGATAATTAATATAAAACAATTAAAAGGAAACCTTAAATCTAAAATGTGTGTAATTATACTGAATTAGGTATTTATAAAGTAGGTAGTTAATTTGTTATAAATAATTAAGTCAATCCCTGTTGCCACTAGTGTCAAGTGTGGCTATAATATTGGCGGCATAGCCACCACGTTGCTAACTTGTACATTTTGACATTACTATGCTACCCACAGAACAGAAATTTCTGTTCTGTGATGCTACCCATTGACATCTTGGCTTCTAGACGTTGATTATCCTAACCCCTAATTTGCTGGCTGAACAGAAGCCAGTATTCCAGTTACGTGTGGTCTCTGGTAAGTCTTTAGTAGATTTGTGTACCTCTGATCATACAAAACAATATCACAATCATCATAGTATTGTGCCTACGAGTACATAATCATTTCTTATGTACCTATTTATTTTTATTGGCATGTTGTGTGTAATAAAAGTGATGTAAGTAAGTTCGTATGAGTCGGTGGCCAACTCTGGTGGCGGAGTTGATAGACCGCCTGAAAGGCTTCGTCATGGTTTAATTTTGAAAAAGCCTAGACCGACTGCTTAACGTGCCCTCCACAGCACGAAAGTCACCAATACAAATTGTGACTACGCGGAACAGTGCTTATCGTTGACCTGTTATGAACAACTTAGCCAGCTATGTCACGAGCGCTTCTGAATAAAAGTGATATGATAAAATTAAATATAACTTGCTAGCCGAGGTAAACACAGCGAACCGCAACCCCGAAAGTTTGTAGCCAGCGGAAGTATGTCTTATTCACAAACACGTACAAACCAATTACGGAGGCTTAAATTTTATATTACGATACATACATATCTGAGGGCTGTAATCTAAGTTGCTGAAGTTTATTTTGCAAGTTGGGAGATTAGTGTAGTTACGTCTTGGAATTTATGCCCTTCTGTTTCTGTATTTAACAGAAGATTTGCTTTTAGGAGTAGCAAGGCTTTTTTTAATAGAACTTTTATGCTAATTTTTAATTAGCTTCCAAAAAACATTGCTGTATATGTTCGACAGGTACGGTTGCTGGTGAATTAAAAGCACAATAGAATTTTGATCGACGTCTCAGGGTGGCAACTTGCGAGAGATGTATCTGGTATTACGAGCGTTTGGATGATGTACGGTAACTGCTTACCATCGTAGGCGTATGTTCGTTTGCCACTTTAAATGGACTTTAGAAGCTTGCTCCTACTTATTATATTTAGTGCAAGCAAATTTTATGAATTTGAATTTTATCGGGTTAGTAAAATATATATTTTAGCGGACTAATATGTTATTTTAATTGCTGTTTATAGTTTAATATGACAATGTTAGAGTTTATTTGACCAGTTTGGATATATTATTTTAACTGCTGAGTTTCAATTATTAATGAAATAGTTTCAAGAGATTGCAAGTTTTATAACTACAGGTAGGTACTTAATTTGTTTGAATGGAGAATTTTTTTAGAAATTATTTAAAACAATGTGATTTATAATAAATTGTTTTTTAGCCCGGTCGTGAACCAATGGATTTTCTATTCAAAAAAAATTATGTGCGCAATGCCAATGCTCTCATTTGTGCCATTCACCAATTTGTCCGCGTAGTAGATTAAGATCTAATCACTCTCGCCTGAGAGTAGGCCAGTTTCCCAACTGCGGAAACATTAGAAGGCTGTTATGATGTTGATTATACATACTTGTATGTTTTTTCTTATCCCAGGTGAGAGACGAGCGTAATGCGTCTACGCCTGTGATGTCTCTAATATGCAGTGGGGCAGCTTCTACTTCGTGTGTCTGGCGTTATGCTGTTTACATACTGCGTCTGGTAAGTAACTGTATTTGTAGGCTGGTATGTTAGTAAGATATCTGTCAGAGTAACGATTTAGCATGAAACATCCACAAGCTATATACCGTACATTGCGTCTGGTTAGTGGGTATCTGTGTATAGGATTATTTTATCAATTTGTATCCCAGTGGGAATCGAACTCACAACATCCGATCACACATTCTCAACCAGCACTCGCCTACCGCGCAACCGAGGTCAGTAACTGTCGTAGATCGGTAACTAATATTACGAGTGTTACGTTTACGTTTAAATTTTCGATTGATAGCGGTTTTATCATTAACTATGGTTTTACTTCGATGCCATGTCTATTTTGCATTTACTATTTTATAACTTTTATTTTTATAACTGTTTTGGGGTTACCTATATTTGTATCTATCTTATACTATTAAATCCATCTTGTGTAAAGAATATCCCGCTCTTTATTTTAGAAAAGTATCCGTAAACTTGCATGTACAAAGTGAAATGGTTTTAATCTGTTTTAGAAGCACGCTATAAATAACTAAGATTACGATACAAAAACATCTTAATAATTGCTTATGTAAAGTGATTGTATTCGGTATGATTGTTTTGAAATGTGGTCTAGTAAAACGCAATGAGATAGCACTGGCCAAATTGGCGTATTTCAGAAATTGATAGTTACCCAATAACACTTAACCCGTAGTCAATAAACTCAATAAATAATTTATTATTTAAATGCCATAGGAATATAATTTTACGGCAATAACTTTTCAGATAACTACCAACATACGGTTTTATGTAAAGTCATTTAGCAATTTCGTTGTAAATCACATCGGTAGCTTTATTTTTCACAGTAAATAATGTATAAATTTTGATTTACCTTTATTAAGAGAGCATTTATGTTAGCATCATACTTGAATAAATCGAAATTGTGACTCTTCAAATTTCCGTTACCTTATTTTGGAGATTATTGAAAATGGGAATTATCTGGTTGAATTAATAACTCTGTAGAAATTTTTGATATTAGTTTTCAATCAAAAATATGTTTTTGATTTGTTTATATAGGTAAGGTATGGATTTTTCTGTTCGAAAAATTTATGTGCGCAATGCCAGTGCTCTCATACGGTGAAGGAAAACATCGTGAGGAAACCGGCATGTCCAAGAACTAAAAATTCGAAAGACATGTGCCATCCGCCAATCCGCATTGGGTCCGCGTGGTGGATTAAGACCCAATCACTCTCGCCCGAGAGTAGGCCAGTGTCCCAGCAGTGGGAACATTAGAAGGCTGTCATGATGATGATGATATAGGTAAGGTATTAGTTTGTATAATTAAGGGTCAAGTTCATAAGCCAGAGGTCAACTCTGACAGAGGCTGTAGGCCAGCCGAAATTTATGGCAGGAGTATTTTTTTTTTATGTTAGCAAGTGACAAGACAATCAAGGCGCCCACCTGATGTTAAGCACCACGCCTGACTATTACAGATGCAGTGCCACCCAAAACTTAAAGTCTTGATTCTTGATTGTTCTCTGCATTTCTGATATAAACTATGTTATTGTAACCGCGCGGTTCGAATTGCCCAAGAAGTCTTTTTGAATGGGTCGATTTAACGAAAAATAGATTAAATGACAAAGTAATTTTGTAATTATTTTTTTTGCAATAAAAAAATACTTAATATATTTCACAATACTTTTTAATGAGATTTTTTATTTTTCATCTACCGGAGAACTGGGGGCTTATTCGCTATGACCTAGGAGATTTCTTACCAAAAACGTGTAACTTACTAACGTGTTCTATACGTGTAAAACGTGGCTCATCGACAACGATTCCTCGCAGATATCGTAACCAGTCGGCGTTTGGTCATAGCGAATAAGGCACCTGTTAAAATAGAGTAATTTAGTATTGTGAAACGCATAATTATTATTTTTTTAATTTTCAGTCATAGTGTTTGTGTTTGTGTACACTGTATTCTAAATATGAGTATTTATAAATAAAAACGACTTCATGTACCGATATGCTAATTTTTACAAAGATAATATTTCGATTCAATTTTCAAAATCTTCTTCAAGGCGAGTGATGATGAGTGATAAATGCACGCAAAATGTCGTTTTAGAAGTAAAGTTTTGTGGCGCAAAATATAAAAAGTATATTTCTATTACAGTAGAAGGTACCTATACTTCATTACCGAAAGTTAAACTAGATAGCTAGCAACTATTTCAATAAGTAATTTGAAACAGGAATGTTATTCTTGCTTAACTTTACTTAACTCCTGAATTGATCGTTTGACTTTTTAGTAGAATCAATTAGAATTTATTAAAACTAAGTAGTACTAAGAGTTAGTAAATCTTAAAATTTTTGATTGATTTTTAGATTTTACTTATAAACTCTTCAAGAAATGGTTTAACTTTAACGTAACCTCACATATAAAAATAGTTCAGAAGTCACAAAATATTCAAAGTAATTAATGCTTAGCTAATAAGATTGACAAACAGCGTTTATACGTAAAGTGGTTGTTTTGCAGCATCTAACCAGGAAAGTTTACTGCGGAGTTTTGCTTTCACTCCGGGTGCAAACATAACCATTTCCAAGAAAGTGTGTTCGCGTGCAGTTTGGAGTTAGTATTCATTCGTGGCAATGAAAAGTGCAATGCCACGTAGAACGTTCAATGTTTTAGAGGACATTACGGACATTACTGAAAAGCAGACAAATCCAGAGAATTGGACATCAGCCAGTTTGAAATGGTTGAATCCACATGAGCCCAGCAAACAGAGATGCATAAAACCAACCATTATAATTGTGTCAAAAATACGTCATGTCAACTTTGCTTGGTATTATTGGTTGATTTCCACACTCCATTTCACTCTGCCCTGGTGGATAGCACTTTTAGACAATTCAAACTTTACTTTTAAAAACGGCCTTTACTTTAGGATATGAAGGATTTATTACCATGTGTGTATTAGGCATACAATGCCATCCTTAAATGTTAGTACTATCCAGTATGCCTGGACCGATCAAACCCAGACAACTCGCCTAATTAAATGCCGAAACCTTTTTCAATATTAATTATTTAAATTTGTACTTTGTTTTGAAAGATTTTTTTAAAGGAAAGTTTAAATATGTGCTCAGAATATTATATTGCTGATTATAGCTTCATTTACCTTCTTATAGTTTAACAAAAACATTTTTTTAAACAGAACCGCTAAGTTTTCCCGAAGATTATCGTTCCAATGGCGTTCGGAGACGAAGAAGTGAGGAGAAAGACAGCCTCGCCCTATCGAGAGAGATATTCAAGAACATCACCAAACAGCTCAGGGAAAATATTAAACGTGAAGGGGCGACTGACAGGAGCGATCATTTGTTACAGAGTAAGTATCGATCTTACTACGTTGATGGAAGTTTTGTGTATGAGATATTCATGAAATATGACGTGTTTGCGAAAGTGTTTAGGGAATACACGTTCGCCACGACCTCGGTGGCGTGGTGTTAGAGTGCCTAGTTGAGAAGTCAATGGTTGCGGGTTTGATCCGCGACCAATGGCATAATCTGCAAATATTTGTTCCGGATCTAGGTTGGCTTTATGATTTACTGGTTGGGTGTATGTTAAAAAAGTGTATATCTATTAGTTATTTGGTTCCCTTATTACATGTTTTGCTATTTAAAAAAACCTGATCACATAAAAACTTCTTGGCTATATTTTGTTTTTATTGAATTTTATTCGGAAAACAAACATTAAATATAAAAAACTAAATATTGTACAACTGAACTATATAAACACCAATAATTCGAGTGTTTTTGTTAGATATATTTTGGATTGACATTAAAATATTACTGATGACAAGGAGTAATGGTCGATAAGAAAACGCAGAATAGCGAATCACATTGTTGCTAAAATAATTAATCAAGTATGTGAAATATGTGTTTGTATAAGCAAAAATATGATTAACTTTTTGCCAAAGTTTACTTTTGATATCTTGAATTATATTTTCGTTATTCTCAGACAAGCTGACAATTAGTACTTAAATTGGTTGGAATAAAAAAATAAAACAATTGATCATTATTTAAGCATGTTTTTTTATTAAAACTGAAATTATGTATTTTTATGTATTACCTGTAAAAAAAGCCAGTAGTTAAAAATAGGTATTAATAGTAAGTTTTTGTCGTACGTAGATACTTTATCTATAATAATGTCCTTTTTAATCCTAATGGTTCTAAAAAAGTTTAAAAGAAAACTGACCCAAGCTTCTGTACGTACGAAAGCGACGTTTTTTCTGTAAAAAAAAAACCACGAAAAGCCAACCTATCGCCAATAAATTTATCACGCACAAAAAAAACTATATTGCTCCTTATTTTACAGACAAGGTAGAAGAAGGTCGTATATACGTGCCCTATCAAAGTTACCACGACCACCATCATGAACACCACTGGGGGCCGTATTTTGAGGATGAGAAAAAGTACACGCAAGTAACGGCCCATGTAGGATCTGAGGCCTTACTGAACTGCAGAGTTGTTATGCTCAAAGATAAAACGGTAAGATTATTTTAGTTGGTAAAGGTAGGTCTGCACTATTGATATAAAAATAATGATACGTCTTTTAATATAATTTGGTGTTGCTTAGTGAGGTTATCACTTGCTATGACAGTTATTTATTAGAATGTTTATCACTAAAAAGTCTAATCATTGGTTACAAAATTGTGACATGTCGGTTCATGAACTAAGAATATAATTTGATCTATCAAAATTGTTTACCAAAATTCCGCTGCTTATAGAGTTTTAGTAAAAAAAAATTAACCTAGATTCTCGTTGCTAATGCACCACCCATTAGCATCACTAACGTTGCTAAAGACTAAAAATTGCGTTAGAATATGACGTTGTGATACATACAAACATGAAATCACGCCTGTATCCCGTAAGGGTAGGCAGAGACCACGGATTTCCACTTGCTACGATCCTGACACACCTCTTTCGCTTCATTTACTCTCATCACATTCTTCATACACTCGTCGGTTTAGGGTACTCCTTACCTGTATTACGATCAAATTGAAGACGTGCTAAAGAAAAACCGTGATATTTTGAAAAAAATATACTTTAATATATTGTTTGCTATCGCTCTCTACAATATTGTGTTCATAGAGTAAAGTACTAGGGAAAATGTGTTTATTTTAAAAAACTTGAACAAATCGCTTTGTATTTTCAAGGTAAAACCTTTCATGATATAGAAAATGTAATGTCGTGTTTTCTGAATCGAATCGAGTACAGTATACCAGCGCAATCATCAATAAACGTCCATTGGTGCACTTTACGGGAAGATTGAAAGGCGAGTGTTATATAGCACAATCCGATATAAAATCGTATTGGTCTCTTTATCCAATTTCAATTTTAACCACGAGTTTATTTAAAGGAAGTATCTTAAGAAAATATATTGTATGTGTTGTCATTTGAGTGCAAACATTTTGTGCAGTCCAAACATCTGGCGGAAAGTTTAGCTATTTCAAAGTTAGTCCGAAACTACAAGTTGGTGGCATGTCGGAATGCTGAATTACTTAAAGGAATTCCTTGGACAACTTATTTATGTATTCAGTGAAACATAAAGGCGACAAGATTTTCATACATTAAATTTTCTAGTTAGTGTCGATTGCTCCCGTTCTCCTTCGCCCCTTCTGTCAACAAAAAAAATTAAGAACCATTTCTGCATTTACAAATAAATAATGTCTAGAAATAAAAAAATAAATAACAAATACATATTTATTTACACTATTTCAGCGAAGGTAAGAAAACACTCTATTTTTGAAGAAATACACCCAGTTTAACAAAATGTGTTTAATATAACGAACCAAAAGCTAGCTTAGATCAATATAGGCTAACACAATAATTTAGATATAATATGCCGGTACACATTTTTAAAACTTTATTATATTTTTTTGTACACAGGTAATGTGGTTAAGAAACACAACGGACTCTGCCCAACTACTCACCGTAGGTCCAACGACATACGCCGGTGATAATCGAATAGCAGTAAAATTCCAATATCCGAACAATTGGAGGCTTAGTATGAACCCCGTAAAGCGGTCTGATGCTGGGAGCTATATGTGCCAAATATCCACCCACCCACCTAGAACTGTATTTACAAATCTTACTGTATTACGTAAGTATTATCTTTTGTTGCGTGATTGGAAGCCGTCAATATACCTTTTCTGTGTGAAAAAACAAGCGGTGTGCCGGTGTCTGAAGATAAACTATTGTTATATTATCAGAAATGTCTCTTTTTTCTGTCAAAGCTATCCTATTTCACGTGTTTATAAATTTTGGTGGACATAAACACTGCTCCCTAAAACATAAATCCATCTCTCTCAAGGGAATATAATAAAATTAGCTTTGGAACGTAGATTATTCATAATTAGATGACTTTAATTAGGCAAATGGACGTCTTTTACGTTCTTACCGTTTTTAATCCACACGTTAGCGTTACAAAGAAACGTTTTGTATATTTTATAGAGTATTTTTAATTATCATAATGTTATTATTATTGAACCTTTAACTGCTGGAGTAATATTGAGGTAGGAGCATTTAACTCTTTAATTAAGGAATCTAAGTACCTTGGAGTTGGTTTAGAATTTGATGTATAAAATTGAACTTTGCTGTATAATAAATTCTGAGTTAGTACTTCAAACAAATATTTGATGAACTATAAAATTTAGCCTTACACAAAATAGTAGGTAGTTAAATTCTATGTTTGAGTCTGAGTATTATGTTAGAAAGAGTTTGTGATACCACGATACAGGGTGTTTAGTTTGAAAATTAGTTCAGGACTACGTTTGAAATGTTGGGTATTAATGATGTATTATTGTTTACAGCTCCGGTACTTTCAATAAACGGTGACCAAACTCACGATATGAAAGACAGATTCTACAAAGCTGGAAGCGCTATAAAACTATCATGTATCATATCAGATGAATTTGTCTCGACCCTCTCCACAAAACCTACACCAACATCAACCACAACACCATCTACACCGTTGACGACAATCTCAGAATCAACTACTACGAAAATGACTACAATGTTCAACAGAATAGACATAATGATGAACAAAAGTTGGAGCGTTGAAACCACGACGTTAATGTCAACTGTTAGTATTAGTACTACAAATAAGCCAGAATCAACGACGGAATTGACTACTGTTAAACCAACTGCCCCACCTATAGTGAATAATGTGTATGGGATAGTGTGGAAAAAGCGAGGGAAGGACTTTTTTGAGAAGGTCACTTTTCAAAACATAAGGTGAGTTGGATATTTTTTTTCAGTAAATTACTGAACATTTCTTAGCTAAAGTGGTCTTGGTTTTTTTATTTTTTTGGCAGAAATACTACTCTGCTGCAAAAACATTCTTAGCTAAAATCATTTCCTAAAACTCGTTATTTATGTATGCTTATCGAATGGCATACTTTAATTATTTAAAACAGTTTCAAAAACTATAATAAATTGTTTTTGAAACTACACTACCTACATCATTTTATGCTATCGTAGTTTGTGAACATTTCATTATCCCCTAAACTAATTGTATTTTGAACTATGGTGACGCTTAGGCGGGTTTTATCAGTATATAAAACATAAGATTGTATAATGAGAATGCTAATCGTGTTTATTATTATATAAAAAAAACCTGACATTCCCTTGAATTTAATAACGAACGAACGAATGAATAACAAAAAATGTAATGGTTTTTCATTTTGGAATTTCATTTTATTTTTTTACAGTTTTTTCGAAGATATTATTTTGTAAAAAGTAATGTTGCATGTTTTGTTTTTGCAGATGTCTGTTTTAACTTGAGGTATTTATTTTCAGTGCCACAATAAGCGTCGCGTCTGCATCACAGAACGATAGTGGGACATACACTTGTTTACTACAAAACCATTCTCAGGTCACCATCAACGTTCACGTTTTGATTGGTAAGTCTGTTTATTACTTACATATTGTCATGTACATTATGCTAGATTCTTAGGGTCCTTAATTGGTTATCCTTTTAGATGAACGAACCATTTAAACATGTAAAAACAGAATCGAGCTCACATGACAATGCCATTTTGATTTTGCTTGAATTTGTTCGTTGATTTACACATTTACTCTGTCTGTTTTCAATTAAAATAATGAGTGCTATTTTGTTAGGATTCTCAGTTAAACTTTGTTCTCGACAAGTAAATTATTCTGTTATTATTACGAGTCTTATTAAGGTTGCTGGTTGGTTTTATTTTTATTTCAACAGTTATTTTACCAAAACTAAATGTAGATTTAGTTGTCCAAAGTTGATTCTTCGTTCCTAATATCGGGTCTTAAACAATTTGGACTTAATAAGAAGAACCTATGCCTCAATGTTATTTATCTTATTCTTATTTCTATTTTTTTTTTCAGAAAAAAAGGCAAACGTAGCTATCTTACTTAATCAATTTTCTATCTATTAGTGCAAGCTGTTAATTGAAGCGAAAGATAAAAATGATTGTTTCTATTCATTGTTTTTTATCCTTATCTCTATTTTGGTTCAATTAGCAGTATGCTTTTTAACTATACAACTTACTCATGTTACAACACATACCAACCTCTTTTACAATTATTAACTCAGAAGTTAGAGTGATATAGATGATGCTATAATTTTTTATCAGTGAATTCAACCCTACATGGTTGACGTGGTTGGTCTTATCTTAGCTGCTGCTATTTTTTGTCATTGTTAGATTTGAAATAAACATTTTTTTAAGATAACAAAGAAGAAATAATAGCACTGCAAAGATATACTTTGATTTTTTTTATCAATTTTATGAATACTTCCAAAGCCATAATAGTACCCTTTTCTTCATCAGGAGAGAACCAAGCTGCAGTACATCACGACACATGGAACAAAGGAACGCTTTTCTGGCAACCAAGGGACTTGAGTGTTGTTTGCATACTTTTGTTGCTTTTGTTCCAACCCTGAATATGTAATAAAAAAAAATGAATTGTATACAGTGAGATGTTGCTCATTTCGTGATAAAAAAATATTTGTCTTGATAACGATCAAAAATTTAAGATACAAATGATCAAACAAATTAAAAACGCTATCATTATGCTGCAGCGATCTCATAACACTATATTGTTTACTGTAAATAAATATTTTGAAAGCCCCAAAATGCAATGTTCTGATTGATCGTGCAATAGCATGAAAAACGAATGACTTAGACAAAGTGTTTTTGACGCTATGACGTCTTGAAGCGTTTTTTATAAACAATTTTAAAAGTCAGATCATCATCATTTTTAGGACATCTGCACAATTGACATTATAAGTATTTTAACAAGTAAGTCATTGTAACATACTATACTAATAATAATTTTATTTTATTACATTATTTTATTCAAAAATAACGACGAGTAGACTGTTTTGTATTTGATCGGGAACAACTCCGTAACAATACGAATATAAATTGTATACTTGTCTTTATGTACTAATAAGTATTCGAAAGCAATGGTTATTATAATTTAAAGATTGCATGCCTGCGAGCCACGAGCGCTATTTTATGTCTCTCATTATGGAATAACAAAATCTAATTATTACAGCTAATTCACACAAAGACAGTCCGACTTTTTTGCCACATTGTCATATTTTACGATTCATTTTTTTTTTGACGCGGCTCAGGTTAGGCTGTGTTGAAACGAATCACGAGTCGTAAAAAGTGTCAGCACGGAAAAAAAAAATTTCATCTTCTTTGACAAAAATCGTCAATGAACGGTCTCGTGTGAATGAGCCGTTATCAATGTGATAATGAGAGGTTTTTGTTTCATGATATAAAACGTAGTTCCGACTTCTTCGATATTAATAGCGCCAACATAATAATAAAGGCCTGGTTGTCATCAGTCTGGGTCGTACTGTGAAAAGAAGTCTTTGTCAAGAAAATCGTGCGTGTCCTAATTGGTTTGCTTTTCAGCGTAGGCTCAAGTTTCATTCGTAAGCCGCCACAAATTTATGAAAAACTGCCACAATACATGATCCAAAGTAAATAGCACTAGCATATTTTTTTGTAATGATAATGACATACAGCTAACAACCAAGGTTGAGTTACATACACCTAAAAAAAATGTTTGTTTATCTTGAGGCGATAAGGCTGCGTTTCCACCAGAGATATGTGAGAATGTGTAGCGAGGAAAGTATTTTTAGAAACCAATAGAATCACTTCATTGAAGCTGTCAGAGCGAGGCTAGGTAAATGAAGAGATTTTATTGGTTCCTAACAAACACATCCCTCGCTACACATCCTTGCACATCTGGAAACGCAGCCTAACGCCTCATTGAGTGGTCACCCGCAATGTGACGCACGTTTGGGGTCATCTTTCCAAATGACACGTTTTGCCCAACACCGAGCATATAGTTACCCAATATTTTTACAATTTTGTTATCATTATATAACTGTGTACTGTGGATGCTTTTTTTATCTTATTCACATAAAACTTTGTGTATATTTTAGTTGTTCTGATTTATTTTTAAGTTATTCATCTAAGTCAAATTAAATAATGATTGCTAAAATATTTTTACAAAAGTATATTTTGCTGTGTTGTAGGTAACCTACTCTTGTTATCATTACTGCTTTTAACTTTACATATTTTATTTACTTAACCTAACTATCCTTAAGTAACCTATATAAAAACCAGTTGGCGAGAGTTAGTTAAATAAAACTAAATGTTATAATTAACAATTCATGTATTTTAATACAAATTGTACAGATAAAATATATTTAAAATCTTGTTCTAAGTGATAGATTTTCTTGTTTGTAATAATATAAGCATAAGTGTAAACAGGCGAAGCCAATATTAGTTATTTTATCTAGTAAGATATTTTATTAAGTTGTTGCACATTTTGTTAATAATACACGTATCTTTCATCTGTAAAGGAAAAAGACTATGTTATGAGTGTAACATTATGAAATAAACGAACTATACCTGATTTCAGTGCATTATTTTGTTCCAAAAATATGATTTAGCCCTAAAAAAAACCGTTAAACAGGTTAAATAAATAAAAACAATATTAATAAATATTGGCGGATTACACAGTGCCTCATTTTTAGACTGTGCCTCTAGTATCAGTGGGAACCAGATAGCTAATAATAAATTATGTAAATTTAAAAATGACATCTTAGCCACTCTTATAAAAAAGTGTGCACTATTTTCCCTTGAATTTTTGTCAACATTTTTTTTTTATTTGAGTTTTATTTTTTTTCTTTCACATTTGTATGTTTGTAGCTTCTTCTCTTTGTTTGTAAATTCTCACAGAGCTGCCTAAACCATGATATGTACACATGTATTGGGATATAATCTAGGCATAATATTGTTAACATTTATATTTAGTTTTTTAAGTTGATTATATTCTGTTTTGTGTGCTAATAAATAAATTAAATTAAATTAATAGAAAAAACTTAATATATTTTTTTTGTAATACATTAAGGCGCTGGGCGGGCATTTGGCAAGGCGTGGTGACGGTAGGTGGAGTAGAGCATTAAAGCATTGGTTCTCTAGGAAAGACAGGTAGCTCTGGCAGACCACCAGCCAGATGGGTTGGTGACATAGAAAAAATAGGGGTAAGACTTGGATGAGATCTGCCCAAAACAGGTTCACGTGGATTAAAATGGAGGAGGCCCCAGCAGAGGGTGGATACAGGCTGACAATAATGATGATGATGAAGTACACTCATAGAAACATCCAGAACCAGAACAAATAATACAAGTATTCGCATATCAAATATCGTATATCAAACATTTGTTCCACAGCGGAGATAGAGCCCGCAACCTCTGGCTTCTCAACCGGGCACTTGCTCAACGCGCCCCGAACTCATTAATAAAAGCCCGAGATGCGTAATAGAGCCCTATGTGTTGCTAATTTGGGTTGTAACTTGTAACTTGCTTGGTGAGATAAAGTCCTTGGTGTTGGTAAATAACATAGTTATAAGACTTTGCAACTCTCTATTGTTACCCTGAACAGGGTCAATGTCATCGTGTTTGTGTTGCCTCCTGTGTTATCAAATAGTTTTGCTATATCACAAAGAAAAGATATTAAATGTAAAAATGAAAAGACGAAGCACATAGCAAGCATCAAATATAAAGCTTTCTAAGCTTAAGCGATATTATCACTTCAACGAGAAAATGAGAAATGAGGTTGGCGATGTAGAAAATCAATTGTATAGCTGACTTCATAGAGTTATAGAGAAGTTTTAGCCCTTGATATTATAATTTAAAATGGACAAATTGAATAATAAAATGATATATTTTTTATTAAAAAACTTATTGCATTACTGCTGTCAATATAGCTATAAAGTCATTTTTATACGCACTTAATATCTCTAGGGTCCAATTCAACTAATTTAGTACCTCCTTTTTATTCAGTTCCAACAATCGTACGTCCGTTAGTCGATGAAACGCTAAATTTTTTTTCTCTTAATTAATTTCTGATGATCTTTAAATCTAATACAATATAAAGCAATCATTCAGTTGCATTTCGCTTGCAACCGATTGTAAAGTTTTTTATTAGAATTAGTTCTTTGATAACGAGGTTGTAATGGTTGCATTATTCTATTCCTTTCATGTTATTTTAACAAATACCTTTTTTAAAATATTGTGTTTGGAGAATAGATAATATACTTTACCAGCCAGCAATTTGTTTTGCGATGTTTAACAATTCTCGTTCATTTTTTTAGAAGAAAATATTTAATCCAAAAAGTATTGTTTAGTTTCATAAATTTGCTTTTTTAACCAAAAAATCGTAAGCAGGTAAAAAGTAAGAATGTGGGAAATAAAACGAGGTGTTTGAGGAAAGTAACATCATATCGGTGCCATTGTGAACAATGTTAGCCCAAGGGGAAATTGCTCGACGCGTAACCAGGTAGGCTTGTAAGGCTTAATATGTTTTTCTCGAATCCCTTTAGCCGATAAGGGCACACTCACTGAATTTATTCATCCATACTTTTAAGTGCAATAAAAAAAAAGTATAAAGAAAGTGCAATAAAGTAACTTGCATAACTATAAATCATCTTAATAATCTAATTAATCTATTATCATCTTCATCAGTTACAGAATCATACGATTTTTTTTTTATATACAACTGAAACGGCAACCAAGCGTACGGCCCACAAAATGGTAAGCGGTTACCGCAGCCTATACCAGAGGTATCACTCGCGGGTTGCCACCTTGAGGCTAAGATCGAAAGCCTCATGTGCCAGTAATTTCACCGGAAACCATACCCTTCACACCGGAACACAGCAATAAAGCATTACTGCTTTGCGGCAGAAATAGGTATGGTGGTAGTCCTTCCCCGGACGAGCTCTATCACAGAGACCTCTACTACTCTTAAACTTTGAACTTACTTATCTTCAATAGACGGCTTTCTACAAGATGCGTATTAGCGTGTGTGCTTTAATCACGACTTACGCCCACCATACACATCTAACACCAGACTTATAGGTGTACGGCAGCATACTATTTCACATCATCATCATCATCATCATCATCACAAATAATTATTTACAGTGCAAACACATAATAATACTAAAACTTTTTGTCGCAGGTATAAAAAGCCACGAGTGCTATAAATTGGTACATGGCACCAGCCCAAGAAAAAAAACTTGCAAACAACGTCAGCAGCAAATTTTGCCGTAGGAATCAAACCTTGAGAGAATCACGTCCCAACTGGTTGGTCACTTGCTACCTACCTACTAGCCAAAAAAAAACGGAGTTCATCATCTGAAAAATCTTTTTTTAAACTAATTTTATAACATTCCTTTTCCAATCAATTGATGGAAGGGTGTCTTTCAAAAAGCTTTTATCGCAGATGAATAAATATAAGAACCTTATCGATGTTCCGAATAATATTAATTTGTCTACTTTTATAAAAACCCTTTGGAAGTTGCTTTAAATTTATTTGATCGGTAAAGTTTTTTTTACTCAGAACCAACCTTTACGGATCGCCAACTATTCAACTGGGGGACTTTCTTTTACAAGCTATTCCTTTGACGGCTGAAAGTTGGTAATTTAATATTACTCCTGAACTATTTCGAAGTTTTAAAGGAATACCTAAATATATAACCGTTGTGGCTGACTGATATTCAACGCACCACCAAAACGACGTTATTTTAAGGACCAAGTCAGTAGCAACGCTAGTTTTTTAACTAAGCCAAAATGAGAAGCATGAAAGAAGTCAGCGCAGACAAAGTCACGGGGCTTTCTACTAGTTAGGTATATCTTTCTTTTTATTGATTTTAAAAAAAGACCTGCGACTCTATCCACGTTTAGGTTTTTTATACAAACTTCATCTTATCACTGCGTTGCTAGGAGTTTAATTTCGGTAACTCCTTTCTTAAATAGTGCTCTTGTCTTTGCACCATAAAAGCAAAGTATCCACTAAATTTCATGTTTCTAGGACTGATGGCTGTACGTTGTATCTGTCAGTCTGTCACGAAAGTTTTCTAATATATTCAGACTGATTTGAATACGACCCATTGATTGTTATGTGATAAGTTTTTGATGGAAAACTAGTGTACAGCCTAAAAAAAGGTGTAATGAGGTTTGAATCTAACCGTTCTGTTAGCAGTGCCATGTGATGAGAAAAATAAGATAGTTTCCGAATGAATTTTATTTGCACAGTTTTTTATTTTATGGGCTATAAACATCGCGATCCCTTTTTGCCAAAATAACTTACGAGATCCATAGTTTTTTTAACAAAAGAAAGAAAGCTGGACCATTTTTAACCAATTAATAAAATTCCAGTGATAGTTAAAATAAAACCATGTCACAATAAAATGATGGATGATAAAAGCGGGACAAAGCGCTTTGTTTTACTTGTATTTCTGCTAGCATTGTTAAAATACAAGTGCAATCGATCACTGCTACCATCATCAACTGTTTCAACTTTTCACAAAGTGCGGGAATTGTCACTCGTTTCTCAACCTACAAGACTGAAATTATGCTGCTATAATTATTAGAAAGGGGCTAACTGCACCAAACGTTAACTAAACGAAAACGTTTTTGTTTAAGTTAAGGTTTACAATGCGCAGTAAAAACTCGTGTACTAAAGTAAGTAAATAAGTAAGTTCGTATGAGTCAGTGGCCAACTATGGTGACAAAGTTTCTAGGCCGCCCGAAGGCCTGTATACTGTGCAGTGCGCATAGCTGGCATAAAAAAAATATAGCAAAACACTTTCTAAATTAAACTTCAATATCACAAAGTTGTGTTCAGAATGATATAAATAAGTATCATAACGTGCAAAGTATGAAGATACGTTTGAAGGAAGCAATAAAGCTGTAGGATTTAGACAACGCTGAATATTTATTAACCTCTGTCACTTAGCTCATGAATAAACATTGAGTTATTACACGTTATATGAAGCAGTGCTTATAGCATTAACAAGTATTATGAACAATGGATAACTGTAGTTTAAACAGTGCAATACATGCGCAGAATATTTTAATATATTTAAGTGGAAGCGTAGCAAAGAAAGATGTAGTGCCATAATTATTATCTTGACATCGTAAAACATTCATCATTCGCTACGCTGCTCAAGCGTTGCTACGCTTCTTAAGCGTTGCTACGGCGCAGCGCTACGTATCTCGCTGCTGTCACGTAGCATAGTTACTATTATTATATTCTATGACACTTTTGTCTAGATTCTACCTACGGTTCTATTAAACTTACAAACCATGAGACGAGGAGTAATTCTTGCAATAAAATAAATGGGTGATAATCTTAAATAATCACTACTAAAACTTTTAATATTTAGGTATAATCAAAAAGCTGTTATCAATTTAATTAAAACATGATTAGCGTTTTAATGTTTGCATTGTGAGGAGTAGTTTAGGACTTTAAACTACCTTGCTGACCCAATAAGTGGTGGATAAAAATTTATGAAACTTAGTTGTCGGGTGCTGGTTTGGACACTTTGCTATATAATTTTATAGTATTAATATTAAAGATCCGTCGCTATGCAAAATGAAATAAAATACGTGCGCGCTCAAGGAAGTGGCATCCCGGAAATCACAAAGGACAAGATGTGTGATAAAACGGTAAATCTGTAGTTTTACCTGAAAAAGGGTGTAGTATTTCTGGAATTGAGATGCTTGCGTCTGTTTTATGTTACTAGAAAACTTGGTGGGATATTAAGTTCAAAGAACTTGCCTATTCTCTTTATGAATTTGTTTTCATACAACAAACCAATACCATAAAATAACAGCCTCCCTACCATGAACTCTTAGAGCGATTCAAATGAAGACCTAAAGTAAATTGTCAAAAAATTTTATACCATGACATGATTGTTTAACTGATATCATGGTACAATTTTTTTTGACAATTTAGTTTAGGTCTTCATTTGAATCGCTCTAAGAGTTCATAGTAGGGGGGCAGGGGTCCAACCATGAACTCTTATAGCGATTCAAATGAAGACCTAAACTAAATTGTCAAAAAATTTTATGCCATTGTCTAATTGATTTGCTGATGTGCTGATAAATTCAATATTTAAACAAAAAAATTGGTACTAAACTATTTTTACTGCAAATGCCATTATTGTTGAAGTTATCTAGTAAGCTACTGTTCTTGCATTCTACAGGCTTAATTAACATATAACCTACAGCGTTATCCACAACTTACTATAAAATCTAGGTAGAAGAGATTTTGCTAATTGTTTTTAAACTATGGTACCTACCTACCCATTTTTCGATCTACCTATCTTAATTATGTGCTACATATACCTGACTAATTCATAATCCACTCATTATCATGACAGCCTTCTAATGTTTCCACTGCTGGGACACTGGCCTACTCTCAGGCGAGAGTGATTGGGTCATAATCCACCACGTGGACCCAATGCGGATTGGTGGATGTCATAATCCACTAATAGTCTAAATTGAAAATCCTACAGACTTGAATCCAGATGGTAATTTTGGATTCACAAAGGCAATGAAATGCTTTTTGTAATTCAACCCTTTGGGTTTATTGGTTCTTTGTAAACATATTCACAAGCGTTTTACTATTAAAATACAATATAACTTCAAAGTGCTCCGTACGATCACTATACGCATATTACTCATTTTAAATTGAGTTGTGTAAGTAATGTTTCTGTTCATATCGTTATTGACTTCGTAGTGCCGCGAGAACTTAATAAGACTGCTTCCTCGTTGCTTAGTAGCTTAATTTTGAAATTGTACAAGTGTTTAGTTGAAATTAAATTTATCAATAATTAAACCAGTTCGTAAACACTTACAAAATAAACGCTCTATTAACAAATTGAAATATGCACATAATTACCTTTCAAATATACAAAATGCTTAAGAAACTGTTGAGCCATGTAAACCGTTACAAATATATAACTAAATCCGATCTAAATCACTACAAGACGGAAGCATTCCCAACATGCTGGCTGCATTGCCACATTGAATGGCAATGCTGATACATTAAGCCAGCTGATATGAACAAGCCTTTGGATTACGCGTCGCTAGTTTTTTTAAATATAAGCATGCTCCGTTCAAGCATGACCGAAATAAAACAACTATCGTTTTCAGAAAACCGGTTTAACGGTTATTTACGCAATTTCCGGAGATGTGCCTAACCTGGCCGAAAAGCCAGCTATACAAGCAACTTGTGCGAATAGACCCGGTGGCTTTACGAGGCTTAAACCACCCCGCCTAGGTAGCTGAAGCTTATCTACGCCCAGGCGACCTTCATATTATTATGTTTATACTGAAAATAACTGACACTAGAACGTAATATGCTTTTGAAACGTGAAGCAAACACAAGCATGTAAAATATGGCTAGCTATCATTTGATGCCACGAGTTTGATCCCACTTATTATTATTTTTTCATTTAACCCCAAAAATAATTTACATGAACTTTCATTACGTACGTTTAAAAATCACGGCCATTTACCACAGGTTTTTGTTATTTATGTTGACTTTTTGAAACGTAAGGGATTAGTTTTCAAACTGTTAAAAACGAGTTTACTCAGTTTCTCTCATTTAAAATGTTACAAAACATTAAATGCTCCTATAAGTTAGAAATATTGAGATAACTTTTACAACGATAAAATAAAACATTTCCATATATAAATCCAACATTTACCGCAACTAAAAAGCGCGTCCCAGCGGTAAGAAAAGATAAGTTCTATTGTAATATTCAAGAAAAATTTGGCGCTTTATCACGTGAAAGTTTCCTTTATTTCATCCCAAAACTTTAGGTTCTTCATTTGACATTCATAGGACACAAGCTTTTACGTAACGCTTGTTGCACACCAAGAGATAAAATAAACCATAGATGTGTAATTTTGTGAGAGAGATTGTTGGTTTGCTGGAGAGCATTATTTCAAATAAGTCAGACGTTTTCTGGTGAATTTACACAACGTTATTTAAAATTATTAAAATAGTTGTTTCAAAGCATTGATATACGTTCAGATAATAAATTCACTGAAAAACTGATTTACATCGGTCAGTGAGTAACTCGAGTAAATGTTAACTAGTATATTACTGTTGCAAGTTTACTGCAAAATTGACTAAACTTTCGTCAGTGTTACTTGCCAAATGCCAAATGTAATTTTAATCCAATTATTTATCCAAAATTATGACCTTGTTGAAAGTTCTTCTGTTAAAAACGAATAAAAAATGACGCAGACGAATGGGATCAAGGCGGCTACAGCTGGTTGATTGCTCACTGACGCCTGGTTGTTGTCTTTTCATCACGACATGCCAGCGCGTAGTCGGACACGTTGAAAAATGTTCGTAAGCGCCACGTCCACTGGTTGAATGCAGCGCTATTGTGATGGTAATGTTAAATATTACAGTATTCATTAATTTGCAAACTTTCATACATAGAATATTCAACCGTTTGAGCTCTTCGGAGGTGATTTAGCTGACTTAACCTTAAACAAGCTAGGCGAGCGAGCGCTTCAGTTTGAATCTTTCAAGTTTGCTTGTTGCTAATCGCTTAGCTTAGCTTAGCTTAGCTCGTAGTACCAGCGTAATAGTTTTCGTAAAATATGAGTGTGGACGCTACGGGTGGGGCATGCCGGGACCTGCTGTTATTCACGCTTATCATGTGCTATTTGTTTTAGACTTTTTGAGGCGGAATTTTAGAATAAAAAGTTTATTTTCCTGCCTCTGTAACTGTGCGTCAGGTGTTTTACGACCGTAATAATATGGTGAAACTGCAATCCTGGAAGATTAATACCTACTTTTTGTTCTTACCATTTGGCAGTCAGTTCATCTAATAAGCACTAGTTAGGTGACTTGACAACCGACAAAGGAGTTCGCGGGAATACCTCGGATTAACTGCTTTAAATTGACAGTTTCGTTTTTTATTTTTTTATATAACAAACATTTTGAGAGCGTCGTGTATTTGAGAGTTCTCGTTTAGGGCTAAAAACACCACGCAATCGATCCTCAGGAGAATGCTGCTAACCATTCCCTGGTATGTAGTGACGACCGACGTGGCGCAGCGAGCGCAGGTGCGCCTGCAACGTGGAGGTTGCGGGTTCGATTCCCGCCTCGGGCAAATGTTTGTACGATCTACAAATATTTGTCCCGGGTGCTCTGGGTATTTTATATGTATAAAGTATAATAAAAAATGTCTCTCTATGTTTTGTATTTTATTAAGTATATATCAGTCATCTAGTAACCATAACACAGCTCTGCTTACCTTGGGGCTAGATGATGCTGACTGGATTGTCCAGATTTATTTATTTATTTATTTATGTTATCCCTTGGTTGGATCTTACGACATCCACGGGAGGATGTAGATGAGTTCATATTCTACAGTCGGAACCGCCATGGTCTGGCCATTATAGACGCTGTCTATGTCATCTTGAATAGTTGCTAATGTCTTAGCTTTATTTACTTGGTAATTAGTTATCTTACTAAGGTTGGATTCGACCAAACTCCAATAAGCACCATTCTCCGAGTAGTTGTTTGAGAATAAGCTTAAATATTACTTGTATTTAACATTTTTCACTCCTCAAAAACCCAAGTTTGGTCAAATTCAACTTATACAGTTTTATAACATTTTGATTACGATTACTTCATACCTTAAGGTGAAAAATCCCTTTTGGTTACAAAGACCTTGATCTAATTTGTAGAGAGTTCTCGGGTTCGATTCCCGAAGGCACAACAAATTTGCACGTACATATCTTGATCCCCGCGGATGCGGTGGGCTGAGCTTAATTTGTCTCAAAAGGAAAATGATCAGGAGTTACAGCCTGAATAATTAGAAGGTATGATGTTGGTTTATTGTTCATTGACGAAGGGAATGGAGTGGATTAACTCTTTGTGTCTACTTTTTTTTATGAATGGTTTGCTTTGAAGAATTAAAGAGTGACTTTTGATTTACTTTTTGAACTTGTTTATAAAAATTACAAACCTTTTGCATCCTTCTTCATATTAAAAAAGCCCACGTTTCATTTCATTTATTAAGCCTTTTTTCGTTATAAGCATAAAGTCAAGTTGTACATTTTTAAGTTCTTATTCCAACATTATAATTAGTGTAGGTACCTGCTATGTTTGCAAATCAGAGAATGAACAACTCAAATATTCATTTGTATGTTAGAATGGATGCCGTTCTACAAATATTTTAATTATGTTTTTGAATTGGCTTAGAGGAAGCTTCGTAATTTCTAATGGAAGTTTGTTGTACATATCGAGCTTAACACAGAAACCCTGCATATACATTTAAACAAGTTTGGTTCTTGGTACCTATTTACTTACTGCGTACTTATTTATCCGCATTGTGTTTTTTTTTTCATATAATCTCCATCATTCATACTGCGTTTTCTAGGAGTTGAATTTCTCGAATTCCTTTACATTAAATTGAAAATGCCCTGACATTTTCTTGTTTCTAGGTGTTACCGTTTCGGCTGTACATGATTGTCAGCCTGTCATTGCAATTAGACAGTCAATAGCGCAACGGTTTTATATATTATTTAGGTTAACGTTAAGCATAGTCATAAAAGTAATAAGGTTTATAGTTACATAGTCCATGCATATATTGGTAATAAAATGTTAAGTAAATAAAGCTTTCCATACTTATTACTATTATTGCTCGGTAAAAACCTATCTGGTTTAGCCTTTTCTTTTAATTTACTGAAGAAAATATGTTCGACAATATGAAACCACCAGTCAATAAACTATTAAAGGCTCAGTTTCTCAATATCTCTTCAACCCCTGAATTCCCTCAGGTAACGCTTGTTTGATTTATTCTAAAACGTGAATTTGGTATAAAGTGGCTATTATTATTTAGGTAGGTATCTACAAACTTGTAGATAGTGCTAAGAAAATTAAAGTAATAATTATTATGTGTAAATAACTAAAATTTATTATCTAAATAAATGAATTAGAATTTAATATACTTATACGGTAACTTTTTATGAACAAACATAGTATTTAGGTACGTGTTTTAAACAAATTACAATAACCTTATTTTCTATCCAACAACAACACAGTGAGTGTTGTTGTTTAGCAAAACAGAGTTCAATTTTTTCTGATATTATTATGGTTTTGGTGTAGGTACTACAACCCATACCACAGAATAAATAATTTGCGCCTACTATGGTGCTTTTTCATACATTTTATTTAGTGTCCTGAATGTGCGCCTACTCAGAATATACATACATTTATATCACTTCATCTCAGAACATCTCGTACCTTAGTTTTGTCTTGTCCGTCATACCATCGAGCTCGTCAATAATATTAGATTAACATTATAATGGATTAATTTGATTAAATATTCACAAGTTTGTAAATTAAACTGGTCTACCGGCCATTTACATAATCAACTTACGCGTTAATTTGCACAACGCAGATTGGAAACTGTTCCTATTTTGTTTATTAGATTTGAAATCAAAATTATTATAAGCCGACGCCACGTTTAATTTGTAAATGGTCTATTACATTAACTAAATTATTAAAATTATTTATATAAATAACGTGCAGCTCATATACTTACATTTTAAAGCATACATTTTATTACAATACAACAATACAATAATAACAATAACTTAGTCTTATCAATTTTTACAAAACATTAATGATGATTTAAAAAAATATTATTCTGATCAATTCAAAAGACATCACATTACTGCATTGGGTCCGCGTGGTGGATTATGATATCAAGATGATTAATTTTTAAAATAATTTATGCAAGCAGGTACCTACTTAATTTTGTAATTGGTAGATACATTATTTTTACGCGATTTCTGGACTGGACGCTGACATCAACGTCAATGATTATGTTGCTCCCAATAATGTGTAGTAAGTGTAATAAACTAAATTATACGTTACATAAAACTGGTATTTCCGTAAAGTTCACAACACAACAAAGCCTGCGTATAACCAAAATGATCCGACAAGACGGCTTTCGACTGTGACAGACTGGAAACGAGATGAAAATACCAAACCAAACGATAGCTGCGTTTGACGCTGTCACATTTTATTTTCATCGTTAGCTATAAGTCAGGATGTCATAAAAAATAGGGTAGTTATTTGGTGTTCTATGGTCAGCACCTCAATGAGTATGTATGTTGGGTATGTGGAGTAATTATATAAGCCACGTGGATAACAAGCGATATGTCAATTGCATAATATTGACGCTGAAAAAATTAATGTAAATAATTGCACCGTGAGGAAATCGGTAGCATATCCAAGATTTAAAAATTACAAGCCGTGCCATTTATTATACATTTGGTCCGTGTAGATTTTTTTACGGAATATGTCCAAATCAGACTCTTTCGCGTGTCCCGGAAACTTATGAAAAAAACACAAATAACGGACAAGAAACTAATTTATTGAACACATAAGTTTTCGAATCATAAGTTTTTATCTAAGCTTTTTACTTATTGTTAACTAGTATTGTTATGTTTCATGTTGTTATTATTATCTACCATGATGACTATGATTAAATATCAATAAATATATCAATTTCACTGTCAAAGACATTGCAGTGCCCAACAGGGTGCATGTACTTGACCTAAGCTACCTTAGAACTGAGCTATAATAACTATGTAATCTATGTATATGCTAACAATGAATAAATGAATATAAATACATATATATATATAATATAAATTGGCAACAAACACGGCTGGGTTCCTAGATTAGTAACTCTGGCAAAAAGGGGTAATTTTCTTATAGATAAAGCAGTTGTTTAACTTTTTCAGATCTTGTATGTTGTAGTTTTGAAATAATTGAGTACGAGGATGTGAAGATATAATTAGTTTTAATCGACATTGATTATATTAACATAATATAGTGTTGATTGAATTACCTTACTAATAATAAGTTATTATATTGAAATAAACCATAGTCACTTTACTACAAAACTCAAATTAATATTCGATAAATATTAACGTTAACTACCACTAAACATATTATATAATTTAGAGATGAGGTTTGCCACGTTCGGAGTGTGTGGCTAAACTATTAATTTGCATAGTTGAGCTGTACCATCATGCGCACATGGCTACCTATCTCTAAGTGCTTACTGTGTACTGTTTGATTCAGTGTCGCATAAATTCACAGGTCTCTAAAGTACATAACTGTATTCTTAAGTCTAATTATAAATTAGATGGAGAAAATTGACATATTGGAAGCAGGAATAATTTTATTATGTGAGTTCTGAGCCAAAATAGCTGTTGCACACAGACACCTATCCCAATTTTTTTTCGATTTATTTATTTTTCAGGTGATTTTGTTGATCATTAATAAATTTTAATCTCATCAGAACTAAAAAAATACTTACATACATAAAATCTTGTCTTCATTTTGTTGGGGTAGGCAGAGACTATACCTAGATACCGATTGCTCAATTGCTTGCATAATTTTTGCTAACATCAATTTTAATTTTTCTTACACTATACGTCTTATTTAAACATAACCCTGAGTTAAGTAAAAATTCAATTCGTTTTTATTTGTAAAACTACTAAAAGCTTTTGCAGGCGAAGTTCAAAATTGAGCAAACACAAAAAAAGAATCATTCACTGCGCTGCATTGTTTTATTTGGGACAATAAAAATGTAAGTAAACAAACATAAACAAAACTCAGCAAATTCCCTAGTATAGTTATGAGCAAATTAAAACCACACAAACACGCTCATTCCCGCAGTTTTGCCGGCGAGTGGTGCTTAAAGTGGCAAATGGTCAGTCTCCCTTTGGGTTTTCAAAGAAAATCGTCCTAACAGAAACGCGTACTCACAGTGAATACTAAATGCATAATTTCTGAACCTTTACCATTTGCGTGCAGCATTCATTTTTCAAGTTAAAAAACTACTTTCGCTGTGCTAGATAGTTTTGCTGTGCTAGATAGTATTGTATTCGTTGCCCGAGTAATGACAACTTTGACGTTTTATAATCGTTTTACAATCACGATTATAATATTATTAAGATTCTGAAAGCTAACGACAAAGTTGGCAGAAAATCTGATAATTTTTTGATGGACTGGCGCATTGTAGCACAAGATCGAGAAGTTTGGCGTTAGTAAGAAAAGACTGCCTAATTGTGGGTGATGGTTGATATAATAATCAACGTAATGACTAAAAACAAGCATTCTACGAAGTGCAAAGTCTTAAACGTGTTTGACTAATTTTTTTTTATGAAATATCAGTACCTAATAATAATATACCCTTACCCTTTTTGTAAATGGTGGTTCAAATAAAAGCGAATTCCCACGAAAACCTAGTAAAAACTCACATTATTCTGAATTGTATCACTTTTCTCATAAAATAATTTCTTATTTCGCATTACACAAAGTAGACTACACAAAGTAATAAGTAATGCATGAGTTTCCTCACAAAATGGGATTCTTCGTTCACATTAAATTACCCCAAGATAAACAGAGTATTGTTTGCGACATTGATTTATGTGATAACACCAAATTTTAGCACAGTCTTGTTTGCAGTGTGCGCGATGAAAATTTTATTAATAGCAAGGTTATTGTTTTCTGAATAATTTTATGTTTGCTACGTTCTCATATTTTATTGCTCACTGTTTAGCTTTGTCATTATTTGTAACACTACTTTTAGCAACAGTTATCTATTGAAGAACGTATATATTCTAAAGAGTAAATTTAAAATGAGATAGGTACTACTCCATACACAGAAAATTAAACTACATTTTTTTTCCAGCGATACAGACTTAGTGCTGGGACTTCTAGTAAACATAAATTTGTTTGTCTTTTGGGAAATAGATAACTTTATTTGTTTTTTTTTTATCTTAAAGCAAACGGCTATAAAATACAAGTAAATACAAATTATAAAAACAACACAAGCAACTCTCCAAAATGAAATCTTCTTAATATGAGTATAGTATAGATAACCAATGTTATAGAAACTCGTTTCCCACAAAAGGTCTTGAATCTGTCCCAATCCTATCCATTTCCATAACCTCACAACACGATAAAATAGAACAAAGATATCTTGAACAAAAGTATAATATTACTTGGGCCCTCGAGCACTATAGAAGACTACCGTTTTTTTATAAGTGCAAACAGTGTAGAAAGTCAATATTTTTACTAATCATACTGATCACACTAATATAAAAATGCAAAAGCTTGGAGTTTTGTTCCTCTATATCTCAACAGCCACTAAACCGATTTGGCTGAAATTTAAAAAATTAGATAGATTATGACCGGAAATACATAAGCTACTTCATATTCTACACTAATATTATAAAGAGGAAAGATTTGTATTTTTGTATTTTTGTTTGTTACGAATAAACTCAAAAACGACTGGTCCGATTTCAAAAAATATTTCACCATTAGAATGCTACGTTAACCCTGAGTAACATAGGTTATATTTATTACTAGCGACCTGCCCCGGCTTCGCACGGGTGCGGTTTCATTGCACCCACGCGAAGCTGGGACGGACTTCTAGTTCTACAATAAAGTACGGTTCCCGAGTTTTACGCGAACGTATAAGAGTAGTAAAGTAGTGGTGATCTATAAGAGTTCTTTGTAATAGAGCTTTGGAAAGGAATACCACCATACCTATATTTGCCGCCAAGCAGCATTGTTCGCATTACTGTGGTTCGGTTTGAAAGATATAGTTTCCGGTGAAATTGCAGGTGAAATTGTTTCCTACGATACAGTGTTTACTTCTGTAGGTAGCATCGTTTTTGACTGTACTCTAGTTTAAGTTTCGAATAAAGGTTTATCTTATCTTATTTATCTTATTTAATAGGCATGAATGTGCTAAAGTTCGTGTTACATTTTTATAAAAGCAACTTCAAGTGCGTGTTTATGAGGAAGAAAATATTTGTTAATCACTTACATAAAAGTAAAGTTATAGTGTTTTACTCAGAGCTTATTTTTAGCAAGTCAATACCGTGATCGGTGTTATTCGATTGCTAGCAATTCGATAGCGCTAAATACTAGTACTCGCTTCCTTGGTCTGCTAACGCAAAGCTCGAGATCAAAGTTCCCAGCTGGTAACCAAACTATGGCTTATCGAATTTCCACAGCGTTTGCAGTGCCGAGAAATAAGATTTTTAAACTTAAGCCTCACCTATTATCTACATTAAATTGTTGCGATACTGACTGATGCATAGTCAAAAATGCTTTCTGTTAATTTGTATGCACTATGATAGGACTTTTATATCTGAAATCCTAGAAAGGCGCCTCGGGAAGAAGTTTTACTTTATATTTTTTTTAAACATTAGAATGCAAAGATTTCCTGACGTTTAACCTTGCGTCTACAGCCCACTTTGGGGATGGTTATCCTCTGAGACTAAGACGGAAAAGTGGATATTTATGTTTGTTTCAACAAAACTTTTAGCAATTTTATATAAATCCTTTTACTTAATATCAGTTCAGTTTTCTAGTCAAATGCTATAACTTGGAACGTCATTGGTGTATTATAGTCAGCTTAAGAAACGAAAACTTAATAAAAAAACTCACTAGAGTCAATTCATTATTCTGAATACCAGTGTTAGATGCTCGCAACACAACCCTATTACTGGAAATACACTGCTGAGTAAACTAGAGCTTACAGTAAACACTCGTCGTCATAGCTCTGAACATTATTTATATTATAAATAACAAACTAACGATAAAACGACACAGTTACTCACAAACAAGCCGTTTTAAATTTCATAAAGGAATCTCGTGAAACAGCATAAATGGTACAGCAAATAGACTGTGACAAAAATCCTAGAACATCTCGTGGGAAATCAAGAAGTAAGGCTTCCGAGAACTGCGTTCCGGAACTTGTTTCACCTACTGCTAGCCAATTAACTGTGACTTGTGTGCAGAAAGAAGTGGTTCGCTACGTGAATTATCTAGAAACATGCTGAAGACAATGAAATTAAAATGAACATTTTGAAAAACGTGAAAATAGTTGCTTATTAATTAAATTCATGGTGTGTTTTATTTTTTAATGCTATAATTTAAGAATATGACTAAAAAGCAAGCTATCCGAAGAACAATTAATTTATTTATTTTAATTGCATACCATCAGGCTTGCAAATAAAATAAATAAACGTCTAACTATAACAACTGATTCGTGATATTAAGAAATAATAAACCTGTCATAATCTTAATATATTTATAATAATGCTCTTAAATGAATGTAACATGCGTATTTATTTCATGGTAAAAAAATAACGATGTATATAATACCGTTTCTTTAAATGTATACTGACAATGTGTTAACCTATTATAATTCCATTGGCGTTGTAACTGAATTCCTGGTTTCAAGTTTCGCCCCAGATTCAGTCGGGTCATAAGCTATTGTGTCTCAAACACTGGATACGCAGTTGTTTGTGAATTAATACCCTGGTAGTGCAAATGACAATTATCATGTAACTAAATTTAAATTTAAGAGTAGTAGAGTTCTCTGTGATAGAGCTCGTCCGGGGAAGGACTACCACCATACCTATTTCTGCCGCCAAGCAGTAATGATCGCATTGCTGTGTTCCGGTGTGAAGGGTATGGTTTTCGGTGAAATTACTGGCACATGAGGCTTTCGATCTTAGCCTCAAGGTGGCAACCCGCGAGTGATACCTCTGGTATTGCAAGCGTCCATAGGCTGCGGTAACCGCTTACCATCTTGTGGGCCGTACGCTTGGTTGCCACTTCAGTTGTATAAAAAAAAAAAACTACAATTTGTAACTTAAGAATAACGATGTATGTACCCATAATACAGCTCTGTTTAACAGCAGCTTACCTTGCGGCTAGATGATGCTGTGTGGATTGTCCAGCAATATTTATTTATTTATTTATTTATAATAACCTGACAAACTTTGAACGATAAAGGTTATAAATATATTGTAAAAATATACCCAAATAGATAAATAATATCATAAATAATTTTTACTTTTACCTTTTGTATTCTTAATGATTTATATTATAATAAATACGGAGCAAAAGAAGTTCTTTATTTTAACGCTTTCGACAAAAATAAACGCCTATAAAAACTAACGATCCGAAAACTCAATTAGGCCAAAAAACTCAACGGTACAGTTGCTCTATTAAATAAATATAATTCATAATTCAAGGTGGTAAAGTGGTTGTAATAAGGACCGTTTTAGACACAATCATCCTTGAATCACCATGTTAACCACAAAAAGTTGGCATTGCGTACATTCATTTTTTTATTAGATAAACCTATCTGCATATGACCGGTTTTAAAGCCACAATTTTAAGTATCATGATTATAATGACCCAGCCGATACCAAACGTAAAGCCTTGCTACAGAACCGACAGTAGTGTACAATTAATTAAAAATAATTACTAGAAGTTCAAACACGTTAGGAATCTATACGATATATTATAGGTAAGGTTGTAGTTCAAAAGTAGAGTGTTTGAAAAAGGCCTTAGACGAGATGGATTAAATTAAAAATAACAAATCTCTTGGGAAATGAGAGGCGCCTCGGAAGAGGGCTCGTTATCTTCGACGGTGGCTTCTAGAAAATAATCAACTAAAAACAAAGAGCGGTAGGTAGGTTAGTTGGATGAATTCTTACCTTTGTTTGAAGTATGGAAGTTTTATACCTACTTAGTGTCAGAAAAAACAAGCACATTCCTAGATATTGAGCAAATTCGGAACAGCGCATAACTAATATATTTAGATTTTTTCAAGGATTGAAATGTTGTAAAGCAACTTTAAAAGATATTTTTTAAACTAATAAGATGAAAAAAATCGAGCAAGGATCGAAATCGGAAAAAAAACGGACCGCACACATTAATTTTAAAAGGTACACACTGTTAAAATGTCAGTTTTTTCTTAAATGGGCGAATTAAATATCTCACTACTACTACTAACAGTAACTTTATGTTACGAGGTTGAAATATCAACAAAAAAGTTTGAAATGGGTTAAAAGAAGACTTTGTAACCCATTTCAAATAAAACCCAAACAAGTCTTACTAACTTTACCTTTCAACGAACCGGGTGTAACAAGCTGTAATATAGTTGGTAATCGAAATCTGCCTTTGGCTCCCGAAACGACCCATTTAATATTTGGCAAGCATCTCTTATCAAGACCTAATGGTTATTTAGAAGTTATTGCGACAGTAACAGCGTCCTACCATAAATCAGAGATGAGCAACGAATGGTTTGGGTCCCACATTTAATTGCAAACTAGCATATTGATAGTATTGGCACCGTGCATTTATTCAAGAACTTTGAAATTCTAGTTTATCTCAAAGCAAAAACACTTAATGGTTGAAGATTTGGCTTAAAATTAATATGCAAACCAAATAACTCGGTCGAGTCCTCGCGTGAATTGATGTAAATATCTAGTTAACTCAATTACCGTTTGTTTTAATTAATTAAACATCGATGTGATAAATTAGAAGACAAACTGACACAGGAATAACAGTATTATTCATGTGTCAGCTTAGCTCTTGTCTACCTTGCAAGACACGGTACTTGGTGCATAGGTATGATAAGTTATAAAAAATATTGTTTGCATGACTAAGTATTACATCAAATACGGCGATCTATTCTAAAATACTTTAGTATGTCTAAAACACACTAAAGTATTTTTTATCCTAACTTAACGCATGCGGTGGGTATTAGGTAAATCATAAAACAACTTATTTTCTGAATGGGCAAACCACCTAAACATTAGTAAGTATCCAAAATGTATGGCTCAAAACTTGCTGAATGGTTTCTATTAACATCGCTTTTCTTTTATGTACGAAGTTCTCTGATTGGGCCAGCTTTTCTAATCAACTCTGTGGATTTATTGAGGGATTCACCGCATATTGTGATGTGAATCGTTGGTTTGTAAAATGGCCACACCGTTTTGATGTTGCTATAAAAAAGCGCGATTTGTTACTTTTTTATTACCAGACGTTTAATTTAGTTTTGAATTAACCTTTATCCGATTCAGAGGTTTATTGCGTTTAAAGTTAGTGCAACACAACAACACAACGTATTAGTTAAAGTTTAGTCAGACTTGCAGACCTATCATTAATTGCGACATCGAAACGTAGATTTCTTTTAACTTTTAGTTAATCTCAAGACTCGCCAGACCCTACATTATTTTTAATAATCCAACCATTGCAGTTTTAATTTAGTTGTGGTTGCATTAACAATGTTATTTATAAACGACATTTAAATGTCTAGGCTGCGTTTGCCATTTTGCCGTTTCGCAAAAACTATTGGAATAATCATTTTTTTCCGAACCCAGTTCCAGGCGTCATGCATAGTCAATAGCACGGTGTACTAGTTAATTTGCACAGAATCCACAATAGTCCAATCAGGTAAAACTATTGGAGAAGAAGACCAGGTTAATACAAAAACAAATTGTTATGGAAGGAACGCGATGTCGTTGGAATGGAAACAACTTTTTGGAGCAAAAATAAACGAAAAATGCACAATATTAACAGTGCTAAAAAAAATAAGGTTATAACTGAAATTGTAACAAAACATGTAGGTTCAATGTAATCGCGGTTTATCCACTTTTGGTAAGATCATTTCTTCCGTTGTTCCAAAAAAGGTCACGCTAGTAAACAAAAACCTTTTCGTGGCCTTAAAACAAACAAATATTATATTATTTGCATATTTTTTTTACAATAAAGCAAATAGAAAATCCGGAACATATTTTAATCAAACTGGTTCATGTTTGGTTTATATGGCTGGTTTATATATCTGGCTCAACGTATCAGCATTGCCATTCATTCGTAGCAATGTTGCCAGCATGTTGGGAACGCTTCTGTCTGGTAGTGATTTGGATTAGTTGAGCCGTCTTTAAACATCTGGAATGATTTAAATGTATTTTGTATATAATTATGTACATATTTTAATTTAATTTCTTCTTAATAAATGTACTTTAAATAAATTTTGCCTTTGCACAGCAATATCATTAAAAATTCAAGAAACTTGTTTGTTTATCAGAGTAAAACTTGTTTTGTGTGTTCGTTGAAAATATTAAAAACGGTTATTTATTTTCAGGTGACAATTATTTTCTCGCGCTTCCTTATATTTAGGGTAGAGTTTACTTTAAAATATGGTTTTTTTACCTCAATGTATCTGTGAGAGTCCAATTTCAAAACATTTTTTATTTTTTTGTCGTACGTAAGATTAACTGTACCGATGAAAACCTTTATACATATTTATACATCTTATCCATTGACCTGATTATAATAATCTAAATAAGCATAAGCAAATAAGGTTTTTTTCCACAGATCAATAGAGAGCCACGCTTATTGACTTTTACCATTAACTGGGTGGTCTAAAGTGGTTCGCCCTTCAGAAGTAACAAATGACATGTTTCAAACGACTATCGATTTAAAGTAGATATTTTTTGGTGCCCTGTCTCAGCGAAAAAACAACGTGGAAGACCAATACGAAAAAAGCGGGATGAACTGGAAAAAATCCTTGTAATATTAAACCTCAAAATCAAAAATTCTGGAGTTATAGGGGATGTCTTTTTCCAGCAGTGGGACATGAATGTCTGTTAATCATTCCTTTATCTGTTGTAGAGTCACGTCATTGAGCGTTTTGATAAATTAACCTTTTAGGTAAGGCAATGTCATCTGAAAACGGTTAATCGCATAATTTGGCAGTGCAACCTCGCATTGCATTTCAGTCCTTAATTTATGGTGATTTTACACAATACACCTAAAACACCGAAACACACAAGAGCACCGGTGGTCTAGTGGTAGTGACCCCGCCTTCCGATCCTAAGGTCGTGGGTTCAAACCCGGTCGTGCACCAATGGATTTTTCTGTTCGAAAAATTTATGTGCGCAATGCCAGTGCTCTCATACGGTGAAGGAAAACATCGTGAGGAAACCGGCATGTCCTAGAACTAAAATTCGAAAGACATGTGCCATCCACCAATCCGCATTGGGTCCGCGTGGTGGATTAAGACCCAGTCACTCTCGCCTGAGAGTAGGCCAGTGTCCCAACAGTGGGAACATTAGAAGGCTGTCATGATGACCTAAAACAGCAGTCAATAGTAACATGTAAATATTATATAACGTAAATAAGCAACACGGAATGCGGCAGTGTGATGATGTCACATTACGTTTTTGATCTTATACTAGCCCATTAAACAAATAATTTAGGTGTAGGCACACACAGTAATGTTGGCATTCTGAGATATTCCTTTACTGTATTTCAGCTTATTGATCTTCATGGCACGTTTACTCAAGAATCTGTATCATTCAGTTGCGTATTGGAAAAGTGTCAAAAGTATCAGTTTGATCCAATATCAACAAATGGGGTCAAAGATTGATCGTGTTTGACTTATGAGGAAAAATTTGAAAATAAAATATGGGCAGGTTAACTCTATTCTTTGAAAGGGTGTTTTTGTACGTACTTTTATGCATAATATCAAACACACCCAACAGTCAACCGCAAGAGAAAAGTTACCTAACAGTAAGAGAAAAGTTAAGGGCTAACAGGTAGGCAACGCTTCTGTAACATCTAAAATAGTGTTGCAGATGTATATAGGCAACGATGACCGCTTTCCATCAGGCAGCTCGTCTGCTTGTTTGTCACTGTAAGAAATAAAAAAAAAACAGTTACATAGTCCTGAAATAGGTTTCCCTGTGTCATTGATATCTAGAACTACGAAGATTGCAGATCAGACAAACATATTATTAGTGAACATCAAATATACAACCTCTTGCCACTCAATCAGGTACCTACCCACCCACCGCTCTTCCGAGGTAGTCTCGTCGCGGATACCATTTATGGGAGTATTGTATACTTTGTTCCAAAAAAAGTTTCTACTTAACCATTTGATTGGCCTATTTATGGTACGACTTATCAATTCTAAGCATTCTAACGGTGATTACGGTTTTAACAAGCATTTTATAGTAGTAGCTATTACAACAGGTTATTCCTAGAAACGTTTTATACCGTTTTAGTTCACAAACCTTGATAGTCTCACTGCTGAGACACTGGCCTACATTCAAATGAGAATGATGGGATCTTAATAACCAATAGAGGTTTTGCTCGATAAAATCAAACTGATTTTTATAAACATCTTACAAAATCAAGCAACCAGGACCAATGAGTTGGACCGTAGACATAGATTGGAGACCATAATGGGAATTCACTATGTTGAATTCCCATTATGTTGAGTTCCTATTATGTTGAATGCCCATTAAGTTGGATTCCCATTAAGTTGGATTCCCGTTAAGTTGGATTTACGAAAGTTGACTTCTTATTATGTTGGATTCCTATGGTGTCAAACTTCGAGTTCTACGTGAATTTATAAAGCGCACCACTACGCATCCATACTGAGCAATAGTATAGCGCACATAAATTCCTCGAAAAAAAAGACCTATGAACGTATGACCCACAGCCTTAGGATCAGAAAGCGGGGACGCATCAACTGAACCATCAGTGCACTTATGCTCAGTTGTTATATTAATGAGTTGTGTTTATCAAAGTCAGGAAGGAGACTAGGTTTAGAAGTAATGTTATGTAGCCGAAGACTTATATTTACAATGAATCAAAGTTTTGATCCCGATCTGATCTCTACAAAGTTTACCCAACATGAAATATTACAGCTACTCATGTATTGCCTTATGCATATAAAGATATCGTATACTTTTGTTTTTTAAATATCTACCACATACACCACGACTAATGCGGGTCGTTCATCCAAGGGACATGCATGACTCAACATTTTGACGTCTGCAGTACTGCCACCTGATTCTGTTAAAAGTCCTTTAAGTCAAAACATAACTTTAGTGACTTTACGGCTTGGCATTTAGTTTTAAAGTCATCATATTATTGTATCTAAACAAGTAAAGATCCGAAAACTTTACCCGCCTGGCATTAACTTTATGTAAACGTTTAGATCTAGTTTGCTTTACGCAGGCTGTGCATTTTGCAGAGGTATTATAAAGTGTTACAGCAAAACGCGTTCTAATTTTAACTTTAATTCAACAATGTTAGGTGCGAAATCAGAGAAACAAGTGTCATAGACACAAATATTTCAAAATACCTTGATGACAGCAATTTTTGATGTATAGTCGCTGTCCATTAACAATGGAAACCTAGTAGTGTAGCCTTAGTGACTTTTCGATAGGACTATGGATCTGTGAAAAAAAAAATCTCTAGCAGCAACTTAATTTAAAAGTTTGTACATTTCCTCAACAGCGACCCTAAAAGGAATTCTCTTATATATCCAACTTTTATCTTGTTATTAAGTAATTCTATAATCCAGCTTGATACGACCAAGCTTCCTGGACTTCTTTGAAATCTTGTTATTGTGTGCTCGTGTATACTTCAGACTTTATTGGAACTACACGTCAAAATACATTTTAGATTCAATCAAAATGAACAAGCCGGAGCGAGACTAGTGCCCTGAGGGTTCTTTTTTGCAAAAGATTAATATCAGCTAGTTATATTTGTTAACCGCAAAAACCTCTAATTCGTAATTTTTATGTCGTTAGTCCTTTTAGAGTTTCAGCCATATTTTTCAACAAATTTTACTATTCTATTTTTGGTGTCGCAGTAGATATTGTTGGTTTTTTTAACGATAACCATTAAAAAAATGTTATTTTAGCGACTCGTTAAGTATTGTCGTTCCTTGTAATTTATATAATAATGAACAAAAACAATTTTTTTATTGAACTATATTTAAAAGACTCATTATCTAAAAGAGGTTTAAAGTACAACCATGAAATAGGGCCCTTAAGTTATTTTATTTTTCCGGTTATACGGTTATATTGTTGCTATATTGGTATTAATCTACAACGTTTTATTCAATATAATAGCAAGGATCATTCAATTCAATTCAATTCAGTCACCTCAGGAAAGAATACGGCAGTCGGCTATACAGTAACTTTGAGTCGAAGGGTCCCGTCACATAACCATATTCTTTGAGCTCTAATATTACGAGTATCTCGAGCGATGTCGATCGCCAATTTTATTGAAATTCAATTCTCATTTATTCTGATATCATTGTTGAGAAATTATTTCAGAACGCCAATTTCAGCGTATTGCCATTTAAATTAATTATTTTGGTGCGCTGAGAGTTGTGGTTATTGAAAAATGCTGCTTCAATATACATTGAGAGTGGATATAATCTTTAAATAGCGAGAGCCGTCCGTACGACCGCAGAATAATATTTATTTATTTCTAATAGAGTCGTGGCAGTGGTTTATTTTATTTTAACGTAAGTAAGTTCATATGAGTCAGTTGTCAACTCTGGTGACTGAGTTTTCACGTGACACCCGTTTAATTAGGCGGCGCAGTATTGCAGGACTGTGGCTTTAATACATCGTTATTTGATGTCGTCAATAAAATCTCAATCATAATTAATTACGACAGCTTTTATAGTGATTACTTTAGTATCTTACTTGTTTTTTATAAAGGGATATTCGATATGTTCATAAAAAACTTTGCGTAAGCAAGAAAATTCGATCTATTAAAAATATAAGTAAGTTTTAGTCATCACCATTATCATCATCATCATTAACAGCCAGTAGATGTTCAGCCCACTAATAAAAAATGACCTTCCCAAATAAAACTAGTATGATGAATAATCTTGACACTATCCACTGCCTTCCTGCGACTGATGACGATGATGTCGTCGGTAAATAGATTAGTCTTTTCCCCACTTTGCCTTTCAGTTTGTATAACTTATTTGTTGAACATTAATCTCAAACTATATAATATATTTCACCTAGCAACATAATATTTATTATCTTGATGGTGAGCAAAAGTGTGAGTTAGATCTAATCCGCTTACTAGGGCAGTAGATTAGGGGTTGGGCTGGCACCCTTTCGCCAAACTCAAAGCAAATGAAATAGTGTTATTGTTATCCGACCAAGAGTAAAGTGATTAACTTGTTCTTGGCGCTGTTTTCCTGGTTGTCTTGGAAACAGTGTTAGCGTAATATATTTATTTATTGATAATATCTAACCGCGTGGTGGATTAAGACTCTATCACTCTCACCCGAGAGAAAGCCAGTGTCCCAGCATTGGGAACATTAGAAGGCTGTCATGGATTCATGAATTGATAACGTTCAGATTCTAATATAGGTATACTAAATAAAATGGTTATAGACTGCTATAAACATTCTATTCAGTAAACCTTTAGCGTTCACGAGTCGCAATTTTTCCAACAATTAAAAAATAAAAAATGTTAAAATTAGACTAAATAAAACCATTTAAAAAGTAGCGCGAGTAGCAGATGCGTGGGAAAAAGTTGGTCGTGGGCGATTATCTGTGATCGTTGTTAGTAACTAGAGATCTAAATGTATAATTAGCGTTCCTGTTAGTATAAACTTATTCGTTCATTACTCCATCTTGAGATGTTGGTTTAGAGATTTATTTTATTTAATATTTTACTACATTTTGTCTACTTAAATTTTAAAAATAACATCATTCTTACGGCATTTCATGTTGGCTTTGATGGCTATAAAATAAAACATTATTTAAATTTATAAATAAAAGTTTTGCAAGTCTAAAGGAAGAATTACGTATAGTAAGTACTACGATAGTAATACGATAAGTAGGTATTTTCAGCCGTATTACAAATACTGTCTAAGAAATAGAATCCACTTGCTTATTTTGCTGATTCATTGACCTTTAATTATATACTCGGGCGGTATTTCTTACTTTCTGTAAATACTTGATTTTTTACCTAGCGTACGTTACGACGACGTAGCGTTTACAAGCATTTCTGTACCGATGCTAAATCGCAAAAGTGCGACAGTATCGCGATACTAGCGATACAGAATTATGCGTTAGGCGAGCGAAGTACTATAGCCAGCGACATAATTGCGACTGTGTTGATGCGAACGCACGTCAGTGTTGGAGCAATCGCTACAAAAAGTCGCTGCGGGCGAGCACTCTAAATCTGTAACTTACTAAGGGTGAGCTGCACCATCTAACGTTAACGTTAAATTGTTTATAGAAATGTAGACATAAATTTACGAGTTACTTATCTTTTTGGCATTATTATAGATATATTCCAATACATGTATATTTGTATGCGTTTTATAGTATATAGATATATTCATATTTAAAGTTAAATTTATTTAAGTATTTTAAAAATATATAATATTAATAAAATTATCATTATTATCTTTATAAACGTCACCGCCCCTTAACGTACTCGTTGTCTCTGTCCATCCTAAGGTTGCCTGGAAGAGATCGCTGTCAGCGATAAGGCCGCCCACTGTACTTCCACAATTTCTAGTTTTTAGGCTTTTTTTTTGGTTTTCTGTGTGATGTACAATAAAGTGTTTTCTATCTATCTATCTATCTTGTTCAATGACGATTGAACAATTTGACGTTAACGTTAGATGGTGTAACTCACCCTTAGAGTAGCAACACAGTTATAAAATACAAAACAGATGCATTTTGTTTTATTTCTAAGCTGCAGCTGCCACATTTCATTACAAAATGGAGCTTTTTCAAAGCATTTCAAAAGATTCCTTCACACAATTACGTCCCGTCCCGGACACAGTTGGGCGTTTGCGGGACAAAAGTGTTCCCAACTACCATGCCAATTACTGCGTCAGCATTAATACAGTACCTTATGGTGGGAGCACACTGCTGTTATAAAAATGTTATCAAACATCAGTAAACATTTTCCGCAAAATATTTGATCACAATATAACAAAATGTTTTCGTGTTAGTTGATGTTAGTAAACATTTCTAAACAAAATTGTAAGCTAGCAATCAATTGATGAAAAATTTGTTAACATTTCTCTGGCTCTCAGCGTTTTGCGCATGTTTTGTGTAGTAAGAAATGGTTTTACTGCAGGGCTAATATAAAATTTTGATATTTGTAAACACGGAGAGTGTGTGTGCACTCAAAACATCTAATAACATCTAATATTTACTAACAGAATGTTACAAATGTTAAAAACAATTTCTCTGTCTTCTTCTATCTTTCTATCTTTTTCGTAAAGATCACTTTGAATTGTCTTTATAGACGTATTACTTTGTTTTGTATGATAGCGAGAACCTAGTGTCTAGATAAACCTAACATAGGTTTTTAGGCATTATTAACCAGTATTGTAAAAAGTTTTTTTGCGATGAAATAAATTATCTATCTATGTATCTATCTAATATTTGTTTAGTGAAAAAAAATGTTAGAAATTGTATAACAGCAGTGTGGGAGCACCATTTCTTACTGCTACACACAGACGCAGATTCTTACAATATAATTAGGTCATTGTACCCTACATTGTACCAAGTTATTTTGATGCAAATATTTTTAATTTTTAAACTGGACTAGTAGGAACTCGATAATTTTGAAGCATCCTGCTTCGTAAATTTTGCGACATATAGTTTTTATTTATTTTTTACCAGACTCTATAGCAACGTTAACGGAAAATTATGTTTCTATGTTCCAAGCAAACAAAATCGCGAGCAAAAGCTATAAAAGTTGGGATTTTTGGTTTTTTGATATTTAATCAAGTAAGTATCGTAGCAAATAAACCGATTTTGATGAAATTTGATACATTAAAAATAAAACATGAATTTAATCATAGTTATTTTTTATTCTGGTACCAGGCAAGCGACGCTGCAGGAGGATGGATATTGTATAACTGGGAAGTTATATACCAACCAAACCACTCTGACCTCTCACGCACTCGAAGTTAAAAACTTTCACGCCGTGTGTATCGCTTTCAATTACTCGTTAGAGGTACTCTTATATTCTGTGTCTATTTTGCTAAACAGATCATTAAGCGTATTTGTAAAAGGTGTAGAGCTAATTGGTAAATTCTTACGCAATATTGTATTGATTTAACTACAGTAAACGAGACGAACATAAGTGCATCAATATGGTACAAATAAAACTCTTATATAACTCAAAAAAATAAAACAATAAATTACCGTAAAAGTTATATATTACTTGAGTAAAAGTAATATTATTATCGACAGATTTGCCCTAAGGAAACCTTCAAGTCACTTTATGCCTTACAAAAATGGTTGCAGAAAGCTTAAAAAAGTTTTTTAGTTCTGCGTGGAAATGCAGTGCGCTCGTTGCCCCAAAAGAAAGTTTATATGCTCATTGTTCTAGAACAATGAGCATATAATCTTTCAGTGTTATACAGTGTCTTTCAAATCTAAACACAGCTGTTTGTTTTGCTTGAAGGCAGAATAACTGGCACTGAGGCGGTAAAGATCATGACAGACCGCCGAAGAACTTTCAAATAACCGACAGGTAATGTTAAAGAATATTCTTTCTGTTGAACTGACTTTTAATGTTCTTTAGAGCTCCTAAAAATTGATACATAAATTTACTGACAAAACAAATTAAATATGAAAATATAGACCAAAGTTTTTCGTTAATGGGAGTTCTCTAATTGTTTTTCACATAACTTTTAATTTTTTCCTTAGCATGGAACATGTTTTTATATGATGGTTATATAAGTGCTCTAATAATTTGTTTTTAGAAACTGATAATAACCTTCTGAATTCAACAACTACAAAAAATAACGTTGTAATTATACAAATTTCGTGTCATTATCATCAACCAGCAGATGATATTAACTAATCGACTAGGCCTTCCTCAAAAAGTAACTTGTATCTATAATAATGATAATAACTAGACGTTTTGTTCATCTACGTTTCAAGAAATAACACAAGAATACTCGCTTTAAATTTATACTCATTTAATAGTAATAACACTAATATAAACGTTTATTCTGTTACATAAAAACTTTTGACAAAAGTAGATAAAATATGATTACAACTGGTAACAAAAATGAATTATTTATATTATATGTCACCAGAGTTGGCCACTGACTCATACGAACTTACTTACTTTTTATACTATAACAATTTCATATTATAGAGTGCTATCATGAGTTTATTATGTAGATAACATTTGTTCCATTTTCATTTAAAAGTATTATATCGCGTGAAGAGTGACATCTATTTATAATTATCTACTACTAGATGTCGACAAATCAGATATTATATCATATATTATTTCTATTCAAAATTAGAGATACTTCTAGTATAAACTCAAATTTTTAATACAAACTCTAACGTGTTGATTGAGATGTCGTATGGGATGGTGTCACATATATCGGCAGAGAGCCTTATAGCTTAGAATATGAACTGGTCACTGTCACTTTAATTTACGACGAACTCTTGCTAGAGAAGAGACTGGCCAGGAAAATCTTTATTACATGCCGTCTGTCCCATTGTATGTACGCTTAGAGCTTCTAAACTACGCAACGGATTTAAATATATTTTTCAGCAATAGATAAAGTGATTCAAGAGGAAGGTTTATATGTAGTTTAAGCCCGTGTAAAGCCGAGCGGGTTGTTAGTTTATAATAATTTAAAATATACACACAATTGCATATCATATTTATTTAAATAATATGGTTCAATGCTTCTTCTTAGGAAAGCTTCGATGTAAAACCACGGTTGAATTAAACTAGCCTGCTGAAATAGTAGCATCGAATAAATAAATGTTTAAATGTCTGCAAACCGGGAATAGATTTACATTTCAAATTCGAGGGTCCACAAGCTTTATTACGTTTTTTACGTACTCAAATTGGAAGTGTGGTGACCTCAAACGAATGTGAAATTTATCAAGGACTGGAAAAAACGTGTAAGCAGCTTTCCTAGACGAAAGGTGCCTTGAGCTACATTTAATTTGATTCAAATTGAGAAGATTTATTTCTTGTAAAGGCGTATCATACTTTGAATTATCTTTTAGAAATGCAATAAAACTATTTTCTTGTTGACTTGGTTTTAGCTCTGACCAATTTTTTTTTAAAGTAGCAAAAAATACTGAATACTTTGACTGATTTCTACTTAAAATATTTTTACTGTTAATAAATCTTCGACAAACGACCTAATTTATTTTTCATTGTTTACATTTTATGAAAACAAAATGTCAATATATTGATAAGCTATAGCACATTTGTACAGTATTTTATTTTACTCAAAACTACGTTTATTAAAGCCTCGAATTCTCTCGGAGCTTAGTTTAGAATAAACGTGTGCATTATAATACAGATTTATTTGAGTGAGGTTGAGTCGAGTCGAGGAATTTTTGAGGAATCGTCTTAGAATATGGGTGTTAGTCTCAAAACCACAATATAAACAAAAAAAAGATTTTTCTTAAACAGCTATGCTCACCCTAATCCCGTAGCACTTTTTTATCTTACCATGAATTTACTGGAAGTTTTCGTAATAAAACTTATTTTTCCTTCTCCACGTTATCGGATAAAACCCAGGATGATTTCAACAAAATGCGATAGAGAAATCTTTTCCATTATATGCAAGCAAAGATTCCTTCCGGATTTTTTACCATCTGACTATAGTAGCTGATGTAAGAAAAACCGGATAGTGTGTTTGGCCGGATAAAAGTTCTTGAACTTAAGCCGGGATGGGTTCTATTATACTAAGCCTGATGACAGCTGTCACAGGTCGTTATATTGCTTGGTATTACCCAGCAGAGCCACCACGTTAGAATCCGATCATTTATATCTCAAAATAATGTACGTTAGACGTACATAGTGTACGTATGCCGTTTATTGCTGTACGTTTGTCAGGTACTGAAAAAATCGACTTCGCTAGTGGTCCTGCTAGAAAGCATGCTTTCCAGCAGGACCACCTGAAATTATGTATTTAGGTAAAATAAACGCTACTGTGCTTACGCAAAAATTGTTGTACGTACTGTGTTTAGTATGTACGTGTTGAAAAATATCATTATTATGCAGCGGTTTTATTTTTATAACTGATTTAAACTATACGTATTCCCAATCAATCCATTGCTACATATACAGACAAATTATAAAGTTACCTTTATCAAATTCGGTCAATACAATTTCTTAACCAGCATCTCTATAACAAATCAGATTAATCTGTCGGCAACCGTGCAATGGATCGTCGTCTTTACACACGATAAAGTCTGAAGACTAATTTTTCTTCTTTTTCCTAATGGAACTTGCGACGACAATTGCTGGAAAAAATCACGTTTGATCTCGTTTGGTTTGAATTTAATATTTTATGAATAATGTTTTTATAACTGGAGCCAGATCAGGTTGCCACAATATGTTTTAAAATAATTATTGTGTTTAATAAACCATTATTTTCATCACGTGTGCGTAATAGAATGCAAATTATAATTTTGAAAAACTCTTTTAATGACATTTGCGTATCAGCGCCAAAAAATATTAATTTAGCAGTCAAATTTATTATTATTTAATATTAAATGTATCGCAATGTGATGGAAACTAAGATAGAATCACTGGTAAATAAGTTTGTATGAGTCAGTGGCCAACTTTGGTGACGGAGTTAATAAGCCGCCTGAAAGCCTTCGTCGTGGTCTTTCTACTTTGAAAGAGTCAGGACTAACTGCTTAACGTGCCCTCATGGAACGGAAGCGCTCAGTTGAAATTGCCACTGGCAGTCACCCATCCAAATGGTACTACGCGGAACAGTGCTTAACTTGATATGTTATGAACAACTTAGCCAGCTACGTCATGTGGGCTTTTGACAGACATAATTATTTAGATTACCCAACATAAAGCTTAAAACTTGCACAGAAATATCACAATCTTGCTCTACAGTTGTTGCAAAAGGTATCTGGAACTATGGAAATGGATTCTTTGTTTACAGAAGCTGAACAAGAGATCAAAAACGAAGCGATGAAAACAAGCGGATAGTCGCATTTTTATCTCTACGAAGGAGCAGTAAGCTATGCAAACTGTTTAACAGTGAGAACCCGGCTTTATCTAAGGCAGATGTTACAGCATTCACGGCTTTTATTTGCTTCAAAATTTCAAATGCAAATTGTAAGTCCCCCATTCGGTAGTAAGAATTGGGAGACTACAGTCGCTTTTATGAAATGGAACGCTTGAGTAGTTGTACTATTTTTAACCTAATTATACAGGACTGGCATTCTGAACCAAAATTATCTAAATAATATTTTATTTTATACATGTCATTATAACTAACAACTTAGTACAGTTTTAAGATACATTTATTTAATATATTACATTTAACAAAATATACTGCTTTATGGTGTAAAGTATACAAAGTTATTAAGTACATGAGGTTTATTTAATAACACAAAAATAACTGATATTAGAGAGTACTAACACAATAAAAAAACCGTTTAAACAGCAGTGTGTTCACAATTGTATTTTAATTTTAATAAGTAACTAGTTACTATGTTTAATCTCAACACAGTCAATTGATATAAATGTTCATATGAATTGTGTTTAACGCGAACAAAGGTACGTAGCATGTACGTAGTCCACGAATGTTGTAAAATGTAGACCTAATTGGAGGCTTTGCATAGTTTTGTCAAGTTAATTAAATTAGAATATTTTGTTCCACTAATTGTTCCTCTATTTCGAGACTTTGCAAAGGAGGTTAAAATAAATTAATAAACCCGCCTATGATAGCACTTCGGGGAGTAAGGCTATGAATATTAAATTAATTTCATTGGTGTGTTGTTAGTTTCATCTACCTAAAGTTTACACGTACCATCTAGCTTTACACTACAATCTACCCTCAATGTTTCAAATAGCATATTTTTATAATGGTTTAAGTAAGTTTGCCCATGTTGTGACGGGACTCGATAAACGACATGGAAGTAATATACTTGAAATCGATAGCCATTTGTTCTTATTTCATTGACCGAATTTTACGGTTACAAGTCGTCACTTCGAAAAAAGAAATTGAACAAACGTTTTAAAATTAAAAAAGAATGTTAATGTTATGTATTCCCGTGACGTTTATTATGTCACGTCTTTTGGTCATCTTAGATGAGCAAACTTCCATAATATTGTAAAAAAAAACATTGTTTTAATGTTGGGTTCTTTGCAAACTCACTAACTAATTACATGTCTTTTAGCCTTTAGTCTAGAAATTCCAAGCTACATAGTGTTCCGAAAAACTTCACTCACATTTAATACTTTTCCTCCGAGTAGCAGCTGAGCCACTGTTAACGAGTTCCTCGCTTCAACCCTTAGACAATTGTGCAGGCATAATAGATAGAGTAAACGTGTTCTTTGAGTGTTAGGCAAACGTGGCATATGTACTTAGAACACTAAGGTCAAGTGAACTGAGTATTAGTTTGAAGTATTGTCGTGATCATGAACTGAAACTGCAGTCACTGGTGTTTGGGTTTGTTTCTTGCACGATATTTGGCCAGCACCTAACTGGTTAGTAATTAATGCTTGGATTTTTTAAAGTTACTTTAGTATATATTATTACATTACCGCTAGTGTTCAATCGATATAAATTTATTTATTTACAAAGTTTTAGTGAATAGTTAAGTATATCACAAAAAAAAATTATGCGTCGACTGGAATACCTCCTCTGTTTTCGTCAGTTACCAATTTTAGGCTCATCTACGTCTCAGGGTGGCAACGCGTATGGGATATCTTTGATGTAGCAAGCTACGGTGGCCGCTTACCATCAAGTGGGCCGCACGCTTGGTTGCCACTTTAATGGTATAAAAAAAAAGATTCCGGTAATTAAGTTCAAGTAATATTCCAACAAGAAATAAAATGCACAGCTTTAGTGAAAATATTTTAATATTTAAAATAGTTGAATAGTTTGGACAACTTTAGGCCAGTTATTTCAACTTTTAGAATATGAAGTCTGAAAAAATTAGTAATATTTGAATCACTAAGCTGCTACTGCTACCAAAGTGAAGGGTAACTTTTGAATAAACTTCTGCGCTCAGATGACATGACGCAATATGAACGATGCTTTTGATTAATTTTAAGTGTTAGCTTGAGTCAATACCTGATCAACTTATTTAACATTTTTATGACCAGCAGCAGATTTTTCTTTTTCTATTGACAAACCCTGGTTTCGCACCGGTGCTAAAACTATACGCATATTTCTTTCTCTTAAATCACTCTTCTGATGATTTTGTACGATCTACAAATATTTGTTCCGGGTGTTGTATTTTCTATATATATATTTAAAATCTATCTATGTATTGTTTTGTATTAAGTATATATCAGTCATCTAGTACCATAACACAGCTTTGTTTAACAGCAGCTTACCTTGGGGCTAGATGATGCTGTGTGGATTGTCCAGCAATATTTATTTATTATTTATTCATTTATTTATTGATGAACGTGATTTAAAAGTTCTAAGCGTACAAGGACAGACGGGAAAAAGCCATTTTGTTATGCTATTTTATGTGAGATGACTGCATAGTCATCTGCATAGATTTTAAAGATACTTCAAGCATGCCAATCTCTTAGACTTAACATGTAACTAACATCTTCAATTAATACAGTTAAATTACAATACATATAAGTTTAATAAAGTTCGATTTCCATATTGAATACCGCCCATCTGATTTCTACAAACGTGCTTTGGATACCTGCACCCGTCTCAAGTTATCAATTCTTCCATACACGTAGTGTATCGAGGTCTAGTATACCTTGAACTAGCTTTGTTCTTTGCCTGGCAGATCTATTGGCAACAAGATTGGTTCTTTGAATGCAAAGGAAATGTGAATATTTCTTTTGGATTGTATATAGAAATACCAAGTTTGCTTCTATCATTTCACATTTATTTGGAATATCTAATGAAACTATCTATAAAAGATTGCACAATCTAGATATAGAATCTAGTTTGTGCAATTGTTTAGAATTGTTTAGTTTGATGTGACGGACTGAATATCAAACCCAGAATTTTATTTTGTAAGCTGTTTTGTTTAGACTGTTTTACTTTGTATTTTATAAGCTTGCAGAATGTAATATGCTTTGGTTAACCAGTCAAACAAGGTTTATCTGAGTTTGTTACTTCTTTACTTACCAGGATGTTTGAATAATTTACATAATTAGATAGATATTATGTTCATGAGAACGAGAGCTCTTTTTAGGTAAAACATGTTTTTTTTGCTGTTTATTATTCAATCAGTGGCTAGTTTGTAAGCTTAGTAGTTTTTTTTATCCCGCTGTGTGTAATTTTAATACACAAGGCCGTTTTTTTAAGATATGAAAGTTTTATGTGTACCTTACTTTATCGTGTCTCCCTCCCCTACTTGGCTTATCAAATTTTCAACCAGAGGGTCGTGTAAGTTTAAAATTAATGTTTTCGTCGTTCATCCATCATCTCATTGCGGCACCATTCGTTTACGACAGCGATGCCATAACAACCATGACTGATCTTCTCGTAATAAACCTGTATATTGCGCTTATGTAATATGCAAATTACGTATATTTGAGCATTATATAGATTACACGGCAACTAAGTTTGCTACTTGATCATAATAATTACATGTATGGTATAAAGTATAATGTTTTATGTTGCAGTAGGTTAGCTTAAGCTGAAATCCAGCTGTGTTCGTTGTCTCTCAAAGTAATTCTTAACATTTAATTTTTTTCACTTTTTAGATTTTACTTTGTAGACGCTGCAATATTGTCGTCGAATTCAAGTGATATTATTCACATAACGACTGAATTTTTAACTGATAAGGAATAGGTTAGGTATTAATAATATACTGCATATGAACGTTTTAAACAATAATTGTGTTCTCAAAATAAAAGCAGCGTAGTAATAGTAAGCAAGTAGTGGTAACAACTCCCGTAGCAACGTGCGTAGCATTTCGTAGCAATAATGTAAGTAGCGCGTAGCAATCTTTCTCGTAATGTCAGTGGGTACGCACACAGTTTTTAGGAACTTAAACAGTTATTCAGCACCAGCTTAGACATCTTGCTGTAACAATTCTAGCATAATCATTTTTAATTTCTTTTTACAAAAAAAAAAACTAGCGTAGATATATTATTCCATTAGGTACGTATATTATTCCGTGCTTCAGAGGGCACGCTAAGCAGTCGGTCCCGGCTTTTTCAAAGTTTTTAGGCCATGATAGAGGCCTTCGGGCGGCCTAGAAACTCCAGCCAGAGTAAGCCACTGACTCATACAAACGAACAAACGAGGTAAAATACGTATAAAACAGTTAAGAGCCCTATTCTTGATAATCCTTGAATTTCTTGTAGCCCGTGAAGTTTCTAACACTATTGTGGCTCGAGTGTTGAAGATATTTTAACGAAAATAAAAACATATAAATGCTTTATCCCTTAAAATTTAAGCCAACAGAACAAATATTAATTAACTCAAGACACAACTGATTAAAAAAATAATTAGTAACGCACGTTTCGTAAAATGAGCAATTCCAGTCAACTTTCGATCATGTTTTCTATGAAATAACAAAGTCTAACATATTTCCAAAAATGCAATTATAATAATCACAGTTTTAAAATTTAAGTGTACAGAGAAAAATACACCATGTTAGTTCAGTATTTTTGAAATAAGACGGTCTAAAAAACGCGTACTTTTTCCAATTTTACGCTTGTTATTTCTGCTAAAGTAAGAAGTTTACAATAAAAATACACCTACTAAATTAAAGTTTAAGTTTTTATTAAATAAATACAACAAAGAAAATAGTCTAATAGCATTGACTTTTTTAATACGAATTTTTTAAAATCACACCTTAGCGCACTTATAATCATATCGATCGAAGCACCGACTCTCAAACCGAGCTGAGCGCTTATTGCGGGAGGATGTATCGCTCCTCGTCGCGCGCACTATTACTTATACTATATAAAGATATATTCAGGCGAACTTCATGAATTATATCGCTAAATCTTGGAAAGGCCTCTTAAGCTATTCAAAGAATAATAATAATATCACCATCACCTCAGATAAAAAATATAATTTACTTACTCTAATTACGCAATTTAAACTGCTATGCCTTATTATAACTTAAAATTACAGTTTAAGTTTTAGAATTGTGGGTTTTTGGTTCAAAAGAGTCTGTGGTAGCAGCGTAAACCGCAATTAAACAACAGTACAACCATATTACTTACCCACATTAGGCTCTCGTGAAGGATCATAAGCTCGTTTACTCTTGCTAAATACCACCCTTCTGAACTCAGATTTTCATGAATTATAAAACATGAAATGAAGCTACACTATCAGTAAGCCTGCCGAATTACGTACACATCGTAATATACACATACCTAAGTCTTTTAATGGGGAGGATTTAGCATTACGCGCCGGTAGATTACTCTATCGTGAATTATGAACTTGTGGTACATTTTTTTAGTTAGTAACAGTATGGTGAGTTTTTAACAATTTATTTATTATGATCAGCAAAATAAATCATATCTTACTTGAGCTTATACTAATCAAATAAATTCTACTATAGTTTTTCAAATCAAAAAATAAATCCAAAAGTTTAGAGATTGTACCGTTTTTGCGAGAGAATTAAAAATGAATTAAATCATGCCAAACGATTTGTATAAAACTTGGAATAGCATAAAGTTCTGTACCCGAAATATGGGCTACTTTTTATTTATTTTATTTAGCACATTTTTTTCAGTTGATTTTTTTCAGTGATCAACGGTAAATGCTTTAGTCGCAACAGCATCTTGAGGACTGTGGCAGAGTGCTTGACATCTCCACTCTGGAAGTGTCTCGTGCAGAGGGTAATCAATGAAGGAAGTTTTTCCTTGATTGATTTTTCTCTTCTCAGCATGTCGCAGTGCCTGTCAATATTTTGTTTTTAAGTTATTTTATTATTTTTAAATGTGTGTTGTAAATTTAAACTCGTAAAAATATGGACTTACTGTTGTTGTCTGATATAAAATATTTTTATTTTTATTTTATTTATTTTGTGTATGGCATGCCTTATCCATAACGCTTATGACAGCTCTGAGCACTGAGCAAACAACAAAGTCAGCACAACATTAAGCCAAAAATATTTTGTTACATTAACTTTCTAGCGATAAGCTCCCAGGTTTACCAGAGCTTTTATAGATACTTCTTAAAAGGATGCAACGCCAGTGAAATTTAGATGTACGAAATAAGGAAAATGCCAAAATCACTCTGTTTTATGGAAGCAGTATTCTGCAGTGGCACACTCTAGGGAGCAGAGGCTACAACTTTTATAAGGCAAGTCATTTTTCGAAGGAGGTTGAGTGCTTATCTTGTAAAAAAACAATCCTATGATAACCCTGTTAAAGCCTAAGCCTGTTGGTTAACTCTTCAAAAGCAAAAGCAAAAAAAAAAGCAAAAGTCCATCTTGGTGGGTATCACCGCAGTGCCAGATATTCTGCCTCCAAGCAGCAGCGTGCAAGCTGTTTTTATGCTTAAAGAACTTTGCATCATGTAAAATTACTGAGTGAAAGTGACTTAATAAATATTTTAGGGGGTGACAAGCGCAGTGCAGTGTCTCTTAAAAACTTTGAACACTAAAAACTGACACAAAAAATATTTTTTTTGTAGTACGCTTTTCAATTTCCCAACCTTGAAAACAATGTATACCTACTGAATAGTTCCAGTAACAACTTTAGAAACAGAGTATACTAAGGTATCTGAGAATCCATCTCAACGAAATGAGGTCATCCGTATTTTACAAGAGCCATCCCGAACTTGTTAAGACTCGCAACGACAATAGTCGTTGAGGCAATTTGGCCAATCTAGAAGATTCCCGCATTGTTTTCAGCAATGAGACTAAGGACAATAACATTAGCCTTAACTACGCAAGGGTGATTTGAAAACCTGCTTGAAGTGTTTAGAGAAACTACGTTGAAAAGTATTTACTTCGAAGCGACTTGTAATTACACTTAACCTGCTTAACAGATCCGGATTTTGACAAATAAGTCTTAAACTCAAGATTTTGTACTGTTATGTTTTTTGCAAAATACAATCTCACTAATATTATGAACGGCGGAAGTTTAAATGTTTGTATGTTTGTAGGTGTATCACGTCACGTCAGAATGGCTGAACACGTGAACAGATTTGTATTTAGCACAGGCATAGATAAAAGTCTAGAATAGTAATTATGCTACTTTTTATCCTGTTTGATAACTGGTATTTTGATAACTACCCGTGGGATGAATAACTGTTTTACCGTGGGTAAAAACACAGGGTGCAGCTAGAAATAAATGAATAACTTCAACCCAATCGGTTGTTTTTTTTTTAATACTACTTAAGTGGTAACCAAGCGTACGGCCCACTTGATGGTCAGCAGTTATCGTAGCCTATGTACGCATGCAACATCATAGATATCACTTGCGTGTTACCACCCTGAGACGTTAGATGGTAAGTCTCGTGCCTGTAATTTCACCGGAAACCATACCCTTCGAACCGGAACACCGCAATGCGAGCATTACTGCTTGGCGGCAGAAATAGGTATGGTGGTAGTCCTTCCCCGGACGAGCTCTATCACAAAGAACTCTACTACTCTCGGTATTTGAAGTAAAGTTACAAGTACTCGTAATTTGAAGGGCATGCAAATATATTTTTGCAAACTAACGTAAAATAAGTTTTATGTAATCGAGTTAGTTGATTAGGATATCGATTTTAAAATCAAAGTGTTAAATGTTTCTGGAGTACTGAGCTCTTACGTGCATCGAAATAAACGTTAAATAATTGTCCTCTAAAAGAAAACCATCCTAAAATATAGTGACTTATAAATTTTTACAGTAGAGTTTGCCACTTACGACCTATGAACCTACTTTGCAATAAAAATAAACATCGTTATGAGTTACGCAGGTACTCTTACTATAGTACAACTACGTACATTAGCGACGTAAGTAGTAGAATACCACACTTGGAGTCACACTTACTCTAGACTACTTTGTTCCATTAATGAAATAAGCGCATTTCAGACTACGCTAAAATATAATAGCATATTGCATAGTATAGCAACAATATCACGCATCATACATTGTTATGGACACGTTCACACTGTACTGTTACTATTGGCTTACTGTACGCTATAAATTGGTGTGATGCGCTGAATTCATACTGTGCTATATCACGCGCCGCTCTCTTCCTCCCTCACCCCCGGCCGTTCAAAGATTGCGGTCAACTGAGTTTGCTATAAACTATAAATGCTTGCGATAATATCTCCTAATGTAAACGCCATGATATATAGTCCTTCTTTGCTATACTATATAGCACAATAGTATAGCGTAGTCTGAAAGCCGCTTTATGCGCAGTGTAATTTAGTTAGCACCCGTATTAGGGTCTCACTACATTCATCGGAACGGAACCCACTAAGGTTAGTCGGAAAAAATATTTGTCTACTGCAAAAAGGGTGCAACTCACAGGTTATTCAGCCATTCGTCGTCGTTGCATCACTATGTCCGTGCCGTCTTTAAGTTTACCAATAAATCAGCATCACATGTACACGAACGATTTAGTGTTTGACGACCGATGTGGCGCAGTGGGCGCAGGTCCGCCTGCGACGCGGAGGTTGCGGGTTCGATTCCCGCTTCGGGTCAAATGTTTGTACGATCTACAAATATTTGTCCCGGGTTAGAACACCCGTATTTTCTATTTATAATAAAAAATATCTATCTATGTATTGTATGGTATTAAGTATATATCAGTCATCTAGTACCCATAAACACAGCTCTGTTTAACAGCAGCTTACCTTGGGGCTAGATGATGATGTGTGGATTGTCTAGCATTATTTATTATTTATTTATTTATTTACTGTAACGTACCTACAATAATCGCATTGCCTCACTCTGTTGAAACAAAAGGCGATATGATCCAATGTGATACTGATCTGCCGGGCGTCTTCGTTAACTCTTGTGCTGGCGACCTAATGATTTTTCCAACTGGCTTACCCGATTCTGATCCGCTAAATATGGTAAGACATATTTATATAGGTGATAAGTCATAACAGACACCACTATGCATTTGTCGCAGCATTAAAAGGTTACATTGCAGCTGTTTTACGTCATAATAGCTTTTTTTGTAAAATAAAATTGATAGACAGTCACTGTATTTACATCTCGGAATACTTAATAGTAGAAGTACTTATAGGTGCTTATAAGTCTTTTTAAATCAAAGCTCTAGGTCACTTACACATACTTGCTGCTTTCAGTTAGGTAAATAACACTGTATTAACAAGTTGTAGCCACAACTTTATCTAAATGTTCGTTTATCGCTAACAAGTGTTCACAAGTTTTGCAATTGGAATTAGAGAACTTTGAGAAATTGATCAACTTAGTATCTCGGGAACTTTCTATGAAATTGGAGAATAGGAAATAGAATTGTACGTAAATAATTGATTAGTCAAAATGATCATTGTTTAATTTGAATTGAATTTATCACCGTTTTTTTTAGAAACTTCCTAATGTCTTTTGGCGTAGGTACTCAAATAAGTTTTTTGCCTGATTACTGTTGCTTTTTTTCTTTGCTGAGCAAAAGCGTCTCATTGATTTTTAGTATTTTTTCAGTTTATGAAAACATTGGTAGGTAGTTTTGGGCTTAGTGTAAGTCAGAAGACCTGATATTTTTAAGGTGTATCTACTTTAACGTGTAGGGGTGCACAAAAAGGAATTCTTCAAATTAAATTCCTAAAAGGACGTGCAGAGAATAATAAAAACATGAAAAATCTGCGAGGGCAATGTCGCGGAGTATTTCACTAGTTCAAGATATTCTCACTTATTCTAGTAGAACATAAGCTCACGCAAGCTTATCTAATCAAAAAAATACCAAATCAAAATGTTAACCCATCAATCACATAATTATTCAACAGGTCGACGTCATAATATCTTACAACAGCTTACCCCAAATTCACCGACAAAAGACCTTCTCAATCCCATAACTCGAGTAAATAAATACCGAAGGGGCTGCATAACAGCACCCCAAGGATTTGTTAGAAGGTGAATCTGTCCAATAATATTACATAAATATAAAATAATATTTAGGAATTTATTATTTTGATGTTATTGTTACAAACGTTAGGTGCGTAAGTTTAGTAGTAAGTATATAATAGCTATGTATAATTAGTGTACTAGTTCAGCACAGTATTATACATTATTTAACGTTATCTACTTTAGTTTATGAAAAAATAAGGTTTGTAGTAGGTAAGTATAAATAAAACAAATAGCATGACTGGGTTTTACTAGGCTATAGTTGTTATAGGCCAGAGTTGGCCACTGACTCATACAAACTTATTTACTTACTAGGCTATATGAGGTTGACTGAAGATTACATGAAGGAATATTATAATAGAATGCCTGTCTCATTTTCTTTTTCCTTATAATTACATTACACAAGACCTTTGCTATCAAAATTATCAGTAGTAATTCGCTATCTAAACCGTTTAGCACTTCCATCGCAAGAGTGCCTTTATGCGTTTACACAACATTACATTATGTGAGAAAATGGCACTTTTACGTACAATTGAGGCCATTTACTTGATTACACGATGTATTCTAATGACCATCTTAGTAACTACGTGTGCGTGCTGGAATTGTTCTGGATGTTGACGATGTTTTGTTCATAATATTATATTTAAGGACTTCTTAGAATGGGTAACCGAGGCTTTGTAAGTACCAACTAAGTATTGCATACATATTTATTTTAAAATATTATATTATATATTACTAGTGGACCCAGCGCGGTTTCACTCCCGTTATTTTTTTTACAAATTTTTACACCCATATATTTTCTCACCGTTTAAACCTTCCCTAGCTAACTTGGACTCTTTCAAACATTTCAAGACCAAAATTAGCCAAATCGGTTCAGCCGTTGTCGAGTTTCAGTTTCACTAACGCACAGCAAATTCAGCAAATTCATTTGTTTAGAGAAGATATTATAATGATACATTTGGCACTAATTGTGCTTTGCAGGTTCACCCACGGCTAAGCAGTTTTTATGTTATCCAACGGAAACAGTCAATGTTTCCAGGATAAAAAGTAGCATGTGTTATTCTAGAATTTAAATCATTTACATGTGTTTTGGAAAACATCCGCGTGTCCGGGCAAAAACATTTATAATTTACACGAATCACACAGTCAGAAGTTTTTGTTTTATTTTTTATATATATTATATTTATATATTATTATATACTATATTATTACTATATTATTATATATTCTATATATATATATAATATTGAGGCAAACAGGCTAAAGGTCTGCCTGTTGGTAAGCAGTTACCGTCGCCTATTGACCTCAGCAACACCAGAGGTACTGCTGAAGCGTTGCCTGCCTTGTATGACCTATTTTATATATATTTTGAAGCCGTTCATATTGTACGACAGCGGAAAAACATCAGAAGAAAGTTCATTCCACAACCTGCACGGTTTACTTTATCACACGAGATTGACCAGCGTATAGACCATTTGCGAACAAGCTGAGCAAATTGGCAATCTGTGTAGCGTCGTAGTAGCGCGGTGAATTTACAAACCGAATACTAGACGCTCTATTTAGGCGTATTGGTGTTAGGTACGAGAAACAAGTACTTGATTGAGATGTATCGTTAGCAGCATAATAATATAAAACCAAGTAGTAAATATACACTAGCGATAACCAACAACGTTATAACGCTGATAGTTTTTTTTTTGTAATACGAGTATATTTCATTTATTCACAAGACTAATTTTAGTTGTAAAAAACTAAAAACTAAAAGCACATGAGTTTGGACATGGGTTAGCTAGCTTAGACTACAGCTTTAGACGCAACTTTTTTATTAGAAATACAAAAGCTTTTCTGACTAATTAGGTTGTATTTTTTGCAGAGACTTACTGTGACCTATTTTACGAGTTTTGGCATTATTTATGTTGTTAGGCAGTATATTAATTTTATGAAATCTAATAAAAATTGTTAACAAAAATTATAAAATAAACACCGTAAGGGGACACTCGTTAATTTATGAGACACCTAATTATGTTACTGACTGTAACATGTCGGTGTAGGTAAATAGGAATGATCTTTAGTAATACGATTTACCATTTACCGCTATTTGTATAATTTTGGTTTCATTGTAAGCCCTTACCTACATGATACCTGAGACGGTTGTTTGCGCAAATCTCTTTTTGTTTTGCTTATAATTCTACGTGTTTCGTTGCTCTGTAATCTTTATAATTCCTTGAAATCTCCAGATGTAAAATTTACATAATGGTTTCCGTCTTAGAACCTTTGCTCACGATGACTTTTGAGCACACTTTTTTTTGAGCAAATTTTACCACTGAACGAATGTATTCTCTAAATTAAAAAAAAAAAATAGTTTTGCGTGTTTGGTATATGATATTATAGGATAGTTCTATGGTAAAATACTCTTTTTACTTAATAGCGCGTCCAAATATCGTCGCGTGTAGAGGCTCTTAACCAGATTATAGTGAACATTCCGTTGAACTAAATTGCGTTCTCCTTGATTTGCTAATGAGTTTATTATCTAGAGTAGGCCTAAGCATACAAACATGTATGCCTGCGGCCCGCTGTTTTAGGTTATAACAAGATTTTACGTTATACAGAGGTGAGTGTAGCATATTTTTCTAGCCTCAAAATTGCTTGATTACAACTAAATACGAAATGTTTAACTACAGTTTTATTTGTTCATCAGTTTGAGAATTGTGTGCGGCTAAATTACCAACAAAAGTCTAATTATTTTCTAAGTCTGACGTAGTTCAAAGTTAGTTTTAAGAGTAGTAGAGTTCTTTGTGATAGAGCTCGTCCGGAGAAGGACTACCACCATACCTATTTCTGCCGCCAAGCAGTAATGCTCGCATTGCTGTGTTCCGATTTGAAGGGTATGGTTTCCGGTGAAATTACAGGCACATGAGACTTTCCATCTAACGTCTCAGGGTGGTAACACGCAAGTGATATCTATGATGTTGCATGCGTACATAGGCTACGGTAACCGCTGACCATCAAGTGGGCCGTACGCTTGGTTACCACTTTAGTAGTATAAAAAAAAAATAGACGGTATAATGATTTGAGTAATTTATTGATAATGCAACCTATATATTTATCATCATCTAGTCAATTGCAGTGTTCTGGGACACGGCCTGCTCTCAAGCGAGAGTTATTGGGTTCTAAGCCACCATGCGCACGCAATGTGGACTGGTAAAATTTTATTGCTATCTTGGAGTTATTAGACATGCTGTTTTTATCAAAATGTTTAACTTCATCGATTGATCAGCACTGTTAAACAGACATTCTTTAGATGTATAATATATTTAGAATGTGCCATGGGGACAATACTGCTTTGTTTGATGCCCTACATGATGTTGTATTACAGTCGGGCTCTAAACAAAAGCGTCAAGCAAGCAATGTTTGCTAATTTTCTCGTTCTCGAAATGACTCTAACAAAATACAAGCTTCAAGCTTTTACAATATGTTAAATCCTTTTTGTAGTATATTAGCGATATTAAAGGCGACTTCTAAAAAGAAGGTTGTAAAATATTATTTTTTGTATGTTTGTTAGGCGATTTCTCCACCAATTATTAATAATTAAGTTCAGTACTTAATTTATGAATAAATCATAAAAAAACGTGTCATTATGCCAACATTTTTATGCTGATAAATATGTTCTATTAATTGAACCATTCAAGCTGCACTATGTTGAAATTCCATGCGTATGAATAATTTTGGGAATGTCCGTGTGTAAATGGGCTACTACAGTGTTTGTGTTGGGTAGATTTCGAACCCACAATCACAGAAGGCAAGACAATAAATTTAGATTTGATGCCAGTCTGATCGTATTCTTGTTCTTCAAATATTAATCGGAATTTCTCAACTTTAGAATATTAAGCACGTCTAAAGACATGAACAATAGCAATATAAGCTTTTAAGCTTCTTAAAATGTCAGTGCCGTTTTTGATCCAGAAATAAGCCTTCTAGTCACCGAGTATTTTCACTTGTGTTCCCGAAATCGGGTCGTTAGTTTACCGTACTCATCTCGTAACTTCTTGCGTGTGATAAAAGTTTACTGTGTATTGAACCAAAGCTCGAGTGTCTAAGTAAGGAACTTTTGTTGTGGTAAAAAGATGCTTATTTTATGTCTATACTTTTTTCCTGACTACGATAGAGGTAAAAGAGGTTTATGAGATTCCGATTTTGCTTTAACATAATATAGTCGGGTAGATAGTAAACTTTTTAGCTACGAACTTATACCTGCTAAGCTTGAGAAACAAAATATTTACCAGCTTTCACATTTAAGTATCTTGTATTGGTTTGTAGTTCAGCAAAAATATTAAGACAAAGCTTTCACCCCAAGTTATTTGAAAATCAAGGATAATAAATGTATGGCCATGCATAGATACCTATACATACATACATTTTGTGCCTGCTTTTCATTAATTTTATTAATGGAGCAACACAAAATAAATACAATCATTAGAACAAACAAGGAAGTTTGTATCAAAAACGTCCAGAATAGATCAAAAGTGGGTCGGCGGTGAGCGCGTATTGTTTATATTTACAGTACCAGTTCCGAGATTTTATACATATGTATGACATTCTATTTGGACTTGGAATGTTACCGTAGACAAAGACAACTTTTATTGTTATATGTAAAAACGGGATACTATGCTCTAGTTACTAGAGCATAGTATCCCGTTTTTACATCTCATCTAACTAGAGTCTAGTAAGAGTTACCTTAATAATTTAAAATGTTATTTTAAGTTCTCAGTTTGTCTGATGTGATGCGTAATAAAAAATATCCATCTTTGTATTATATTGTATTAAGTATTATCAATCATCTAGTACCCATAACACAAGCTCTGCTTAGCTTGTAGCTAGAAGATGCTGGATTGGTTGTGTGGATTGTCCAGCATTATTTATTTATTTATCATCATCATGACAGCCTTCTAATGTTCCCACTGCTGGGACACTGGCCTACTCTCAGGCGAGAGTGATTGGGTCTTAATCCACCACGCGGACCCAATGCGGATTGGCGGATGGCACATGTCTTTCGAGTTTTTAGTTCTTGGACATGCCGGTTTCCTCACGATGTTTTCCTTCACCGTATGAGAGCACTGGCATTGCGCACATAAATTTTTCGAACAGAAAAATCCATTGGTGCACGACCGGGTTTGAACCCACGACCTTAGGATCGGAAGGCGGGGTCACTACCACTAGACCACCGGTGCTCTTTATTTATTTATATAAGAACCATTTTGTAAAATGTATATTATTATGTAACCGCACTCTGTAACTGTGTGATTCATTATTTAGTCACTAAGCAAGAGGTTGTGGATTCGATTCTCGCTGTGTGACAAATAACTCTTCGGCCAGGCGATTGTTTCAACAGTTGGTTGATACAATTGCTGAAACAATAACTTAGCTGAGAAGTGGAGAATAGAACCATGCTGAAACTGACCAAGGTCAGAAAACAATGCATCTGTTTTCAGAGAAAAATGTGTTTTCAGAGTAAAAGCCAAACGCGATACACGATATTTCACTTAGATGCGCAATATTCGCTCCGATCTAAATAAACTTTTATAGTGAAAGGTTGCTAAAGAAAGCGACACAATTCTTTTGTCCGAAGCAACTGTAACTTTAGTATGCAATTTCGCGTAGCGCAATTGCAGTATAACGAGTTAACACAAAACGAGATTATAGCGCCCGGGGAATGGCGACGATTGGGAGATTCATTTACGCCTTTTGAATGGGCTCGCCGTCTGGCTTAAGTTTAGTTAAGATAACAATACTGAGCTATTCTTCTTCAAATGGTTCAACAGTATTATTCTGCAATATTTTAATATCACAGCAAGTATTATATAAACTTCTTTATTAAACAAAATAAAATATGTTTTTACATTACAAAATAAACAAAATACATATGAAACAGTTGAGCCATCTAAAGACCAGTACAAACGACTTATAGATAGCTCAACTGATCCAAATCACTACCAGACGGAAGCGCTCCCAACATGCTGGCTGCATTGGCACGTTGAATGACAATGCTGATACGTTGAGCCAGATATGAACCAGCCTTTGGATAACGCGTCGCTTCGACCAGACACCCGGAAATAATTTTGAAAACTCGGTGAGCAAGTACTATGATTTATTAGGTTGCAAATTAAGGTACCAGTTTATGCCATTAAATTATTTGAAATATTTCGAATTAATTTTATGTTGTCAAAGTTTCGAAATGCCACAAAGCTCAAATATTTGAAGCCAGACTTTGTTTAACAATACCATGAAATTTATACGATACCGGGCAATACCGAGGAAAAGTTCTCAGACTGTTCAAAAAATTTCTACGGATTCTCTACTGAATTATCTGAAACATAATATTACGCTCTCAAAGTAAAGTTAAATTTAATTTATCACAGCCAACAAACGGCCAACTAGCCAACTTACACTGTGTACTTTAACATCTAATTCGAGGCACACACCTACCGTAGTCTAAATTCATTAGCCGCTCATACAAGCTTGCCAGCGCACGCCTTTACCAACGTAACCTGAATCGAATCAAATATACCTTGCACAGCTTAAATTAACTCTCACTTAATGCGCTAAAAGGTAAAATACTGCATTGATATTTTATCATTAAGTACATCAATTCTTAAATATCAAGAAGTGACCCGCATCGATTGGTCTATAAGTTTAGTTTCAGTTTATTTTTCATCATCATGATAGCTTTTTAGTAGTGAGACAAGTAGGTATAGAACGATATCCGGCTAAATGAATTATGATCCGGCTTTAGGATGTAATTCACTTAATTGAATGATTTGCAAACTGTTGATTTCCATGGCAAACAGATGTAAAAGTGGATGAGAATAGCTGAAGATCGTGATCAATGGTACACATTGAGATAAATCTACGTCCAGCAGATGACTGCGGTTGATAGTGATGGTGATGATACGCATCAAAGATAAAAATATGATCAGTTACGTCAGTACACTGTATCGATAAAGTTATTCAAATGTAATAAAAATAAGTATGTTTTTTTTTCAAGGGATTTATCTAAATACCTATATAAATACATACCTGCAAAAATTTACAAATTATTTTAGCAAATCAACCAGTGTCAACTTTTTCATGTCTCGTTAGCAATCCAACAGCAAAAGTGCCGGGTGCGGCCTACGTGAATTTATTTAAATATATTCATACGTCGGATGTGGTGCCATGAGACATGTAAATACATGTATAATATTTTCCGCCAGCCTATATGAAAAAGAGCAATGATAAGCCGAACATACAAAACCCGTGTCATAATATTGTAACCTTGTAATAAAACAGGGTAATCCTTTGGTAGTTTCTTATCTTAGGAACCTCACCTAATATAATAATGAATGGTCCATCACATTTTTTTACCATACAAAAAGTTACTTTTGCTGGAATTTTGGTTGTCTTTAAAAAGCTGAGATTAACTTGTAGTTTTTGGATAACCAACGAGTCTCCAGACAATACGCATGCTATTTGTCTGGTATAGTGGTAATGGGTTTCCACACAATACGTACATTCATTTTATTTTCTTTGCGCGTTAACGTAATTATATCGTTTTGGTTTTTTATATCGTTAACGTAATTAACTTGATTTTACTGCGCAGACTTTACGGACTGCGCAGTTTGCAGAGCTGTAAATAGATATTATTAACTGAGTTATGGTGAAACGATTATGATTTTAATTTCAACTTTCATATATCGATGTCAAGTTTGAAATTAAAAAAAACAAGACGTGTCTAGCTCCAAACTGCGGATGATACGTTTGACAATGGCTGCCAGCACGTGTGTAAGCTCCATTAGAAATAAACAGATACATTCGTAAGCAAAGCGTCGCTCCGTCACCATTGATCAATTTGAGCAAATGAAAGCACAAAGATTGATGCAGAAACATTTTCTGCCAGATACATAATGTAACAACAGCAAATCAGCAGTGCAATTGAAGATTTACGTACGCGTAAAGCGTTAATTATTTGTATTTCCGCAGCAAACATACATTAGTGTGCGTTGCCACGGTTTCACAAAAGACTGCTTTTTGGTAAAAGTAGCATACTTTTTGATGAACGCACATAGAAAAGGGAGTTTTATTTACGATTAAAAATTACTACGATTTGAGATTTTGTCACCAAGACGCATCTTTAATGAAATAACCGGATGGTATCTCTTCTTTTTAAAGATTCATTGAAAATTTATGAAAAATCAACAGAAAATGAACTGTTACGTGCTTCTAGAGTTCTAAATTATGGACACATTTGTATATAATATCAAGTATACAGTAACTAATTACTAAAAAGCATAGTGAAAGTCTCGTTTCAGTTTTCTGAAGTAATCTTTTTAAACCAAGTTCATTAGTAGCGCACTTACACTAGTCTTTTACGTATGGAAGTCGTTAGAAACGTAAAGCTTCAATAAAAGTCATTTTGTGAGTAGAAAAATACAATTATAAAGGATAATAATAATACTTCTTTCACCATTTTTACAAATAAGCATTCTTTTGAAGAAATCGCCGGGACAATGAACGCCGAGTCAACTGAGTGAGACTTGATAATGTAAGTTGACGCTTAGGAGAGCTTATTAAAATTGAATCACCCTATAAAATGCGATACTCACGTATCTTAAGGCAATTGCTGAGTTTTGTTAACTTTGGAACTGAATAACGGAAGTTGATGAGAGTTTGTTCTTTGTTTCTTTATCTGCAGGATAAGGGGCGCAAAAGATCACATTTAAGAGACTTCATAGTTCAATACAATTTTGTTTAATACTTTACGACCTTTTTAATGTTATTTTCATAAACTGTCGCTAAACTGTTTCGTATGATTTTATTAGGCTTATTTGCAGTTGGTTGGTATAAATAAAGGTGTTTAGTAGCTGGTAAATAAATAAAGATTGTCTTTTAATTGAATAAAGTAAAAAGTCAGTGAAACTGACATTTTGCACTAACTTAGATATAAGTTTTGCGTGATAATACTCTAAGTAAGGCGTGATTTCACGAAAGCGTATATTTTTACAAAGAAAAAGGATTTTCCCAACTTTTTGTTTACGTCACTTATCAAAACTACGCACATTTTGCAAAATCACCAGAACTCGCTAATATTATTTGAAGAAAAACAGGCTGTGAGTCTTCATTGCCAGTTTTGTGGGGCACGAACGTGTTTTCTTCAAGGCAATATTCAAGGGCTCTTGAGATTTTAGTCACGAAAAAGAAAGGTGGATGTGAATTGAACTGTAAAAAATATTGGCCTGAGCTCACTCTGAATATTCAAATCAAGATCAGTAGACAGACATCGAGCATTAATTGAAAGTTTTATTAATTCAGAAGATCCAAAAGAAGAAATCCAAAGAAATTCTAAACCAACCCTATCGACTCGATTTAAAAAATACGCTTTAGCTAAATATTTTTACAGGGATAAAACTTTCTTTCAACGGCGTATTCGGTTCAAATTCGTTCAATATAACGAGTTAATGTTATCATTAAATTCCAGATTCAACTCTCTGCTGAACTTTGCTTAGTTAAGCTAACTAGTTAAAGCTAGCTAACTTAGCTTACCTTAGCTCACTTAGTTGTTAGCATCTTTTTTATAGTTTGGTTCACACTGCTAACTACAGACTAACCACTAATCAAGCTGACTGATATGAATGAAGTGTGGCTAGCTTACCTGACGATGGCAGTTAAGCTAAAGTAGGTATCATACAGTCGTTGATCAATCACTGTGTGTGTGACATGTATCATGTAAAACTATTGATGACATTAAGAGACATACCTTTATTGGTATGAATATTAAGGGTGAGTTGCATCATCTAACGTTAACGTCAAATTGTTCAATCGTCGTCGAACAATTTGACGTTAACGTTAGATGATGCAACTCACCCTAAGTATATTTCGTTAATAAAAGCCGTTTACAATAGCGAGGTATCAATTAATAAAAAATGATATGCTTGTAATTCATCCGCATCTTTAACATTATAACCACAACATCAGAAAACACTACAGCTCTTTAATATTATTCATCTCATTAAATAATGTTTACCTAAAAGCCAGTATGTCCAATTTATTAATGAAACTGTGGGATTCCCCGTTTTGATTTACCCAAAATTGTTTGTTGCTTAATCAATTTACTCTACATTTTATACCTGTAGAAGTAAAGGTACTCTGCTACAAATTAAGCGAGCGATGTTTTAATTAAAAACCTGTTTACTCAATCCGTGAACTTTGCGCGAAAGGCTATTGGTAATATTATAATTAATTGGTTGCACGATACCATAATACACATGTAGATTTTATAACACTATAGTGTTTGCATGGTGCGGGTTAATTGCGCATATTGTAGCGCGGGCTGCAATACTCGCGGGTGACTAGGAAAACAACATGCATGTAAGCACTAAAGACATTTTGAGAGTAACTTCCGTTACGTTTTGGTTTAGGCGCTGACTTCGTGAACTATGTGATGCGCAATATTATCACAAGTACTACAGCAAAATGCATTCTAATTAACTAAAAAACCTTATTTAAATGATGTTCAAAGAAATGCAGTAGTTGCGACACTTTTCTAATTCAAAATTACCTTGAAATTAAAGCGTTTCGGTTCAATATAAGCGCAATAAACTTCCAGGTTCAGTTATTTTGACATATCGTTATGTCATCCCTCGCCGCAGACTTTAAATAAAATTGTTTTCTTCCCTCTTTTTAAATACCGATATTTTTTTTACATCATAACATCTAATAGGTTTACGAAACAACACAAATGGAAACTGGCAGAACTGTGACGGTCATAGATCACATAAGTCATAAATTAATAAAAAAGTCAAGTCAAGTCAAGTCAGGGCCTAAAAGTGCAAGTAAACCAAGCGAGTACCCGCGCGGGTTACAACCCTTACACGCAGGATACATCAGTCAGCTTAGCTAAACTAAACCGTCATCTACGTTTATGCTATGCAAAGAAGGTAGATAATTTGGAGGTCATACAACACAGCAGATAATTAAAACCGGTCATTTTAAATTGGCTTTTAATATTTAAGCGTTGTTTATTTTCAAATGTTTTCGTTTCATCAGAAAACTCTCTCTGCAGCTCAAAGGAAAACTTTGAACTATGATTTATTGCCCGTAATATAATAAGGTACATAATTTTTTTTATTACGTTTAAAAAAACAATGTTATCAATAATAACGATCCAACATCGTAGTTATAACTTCGACTTGGTTCTGTTCTGTAATGGTGTTATTTTTATTATTTCTAAATTAATAAAAAAAAAACATTATTTTGGTCAGAGAGAGGGGTACCGGGGTATGCCGCGTTTTTTGAAAAAAATAACGTTTCCTGAGTGGGGAGGCAAAACCGGTGTCAAATAAAAAAAAAATCTTAGCGTCATAGTACAAAAGATTTGTGTGTCATTGTAAATTATTCCCAAAAACATTAATACAAATATTTTATTTCTTATCTTGTTATTAATAACTACAGTGCAAAATTCCAGCCAGTAGCATATAATCTGCGAGTAAAACTATTCAGTCTCAGGATGGACAGACAGACAGACGAACACGGGTTTCTTTTTTTAGACGGGTTTCTTTTTTCGTTTAGACTTTTAAAGCCTGCAAACCATTATTATTATTATTATTATTGTTATTTTATTCAGCCTTTTATGTCCCACTGAAGTGCAAAGGCCTCCCTGGAAACCATTAAATGGTTTATTTGTTACTTGTACTCGTTTGCCGGTAACGTAGGTACCAGTCAATAATTGTCTTGTTTGACATGGGTACAAAAGCGTTTACCTGACTGAATCGATTCTAGTCTAATACGTTTCCAATGATAATGACCAACCACAAAGTCCTTGGACTAACCTCTATATCCTTGGGAATAAGGTATTTATATGGCCTTGGAAATAAAGTATCGCTTCTTAATTGTTTAGCCTGTGGCTCGGGTTTCTTCCATTTCTCTGTTGCAGTAGACAGGCGTTATAAATACGATGTGTCAGTCGAGTTTTTGACGTAGGTTCACAGACAGATGGACTGACGGGCGGGCACGGGTCTCGTGTTTTTTATCCTGTGACAAATGATCTCTTTCTCGCTTTGGTAATTGGTCAGACCTATGGTGTGGAAAGTATTCTTTAAATCGAGTTGGCTGCTTAGATAAACTAGTATTGTTTTGTGGTACTTTCTAATGTATGCCTTGTCATCATTATCATTATCAACATTATCAGCCAATAGACGTCACGCTGGGCATTGGGCTCACCTAAAGTGCCACGACGACTGGTTATCCACTATCCATCAACTTCCTGAGTCTTCACCATTCAATCTTCAACTACAAAAGTTTGTAGGAAAAGTTTAAAGGATGTTGAAGGCTGAAATAAAAATAGATAATAAAAAAAGCACTGCATCTTTTTTTTTCATATAGCCAGAATCTTAATTTTTTATGGCAATTTAAGCTATTAGCCATTCGTAAGAAAAAAGTTTTCGCAGACCGACGGACGACAAAGTATTCCTCTATAGGTTCCAACTTTTACTACTGGAGTACGTGACACTAAAAAAATATATGTCATACATAACACACATACATGGTCTAACTAAAGAAACGAAATTGTTGTCTTGAGCTTTTCTTGACTGAAATTCCGCATTGAGTCCTTGTGGTGTGAGGTCTATTATTCTACAATGCCGTCTTTATGTGTTGTCTTTTGTTTAAATTGTACGAATTTTATTGAAATAAGTACCAGGTTTTGAAAAGTTAAAGAAATCATTTCTAAATATGCACTTGTAATTTACTTTAGTTGAATATCATACACTATCTAGTCTAGTGTCTATTCTAGTGGTCTAGTGGTAGTGACCCCGCCTTCCTGTCTTAAGGTCGCGGTTCCCTAAAACCCAGTAACCAAGTCGTGCACAAATGGATTTTTCTGTTCGAAAAATTAATGTGCGCATGGCAATGCTTAAAACATCGTTAGGAAACCGGCATGTCCAAGAACTAAAAATTGGAAAGACATATTGTGTCATCCACCAATCCGCATTGGGTCCGCGTGGTGGATTAAGACCCAATCACTCTCGCCCAAGAGTAGGCCAGTGTACCAACAGTGGGAACATTAGAAGGCTGTCATGATGTCGTGATGTCATAGTATCATCATGACAGCCTTCTTCCTTCTTTTAATGTTCCCACTATTATGATGATGATTATGATGATGATATCATTCACAGGTTTACGAGCAAGAGTTTAATATACAAATATCTATTAAAATCATGGTGAAGACAAAAGCTAGACTAAGTTTACTCATTACGCTAGATTCCTCTTTATAAAGAGCTGAAGTAAACAGTCTCAGTGATTAAAAAGTTCGAAGTTTCTCCTGAACCGAAATGAAACTGTTCCAGATGCCACTAGACTTAATATGTTTGTCGATAGAAGATCAAATAAGAAGAGAACGAAACAACGGAAATGCAATTACAGATAATGTTTTTATATAGATATACCTAAAGATATTAAGAAATTTATAAATCGCTAGCAAATCTATCGTTGTAAATTTCTCTACTCTACATTATTACCACAGGCATCGTCTTTGGTTAGAACGCTATACCACTACAAGCTTATACCACATTAATAATTTTAAATAAAATATTGAAGTCAGGCAGGTTTTAGACATGCATGTATTGGACGTACTTACTCGTATGAAAGTGTTAACCATTTTAACTGTAAATGTGCTCGAAAGACGCCGCATGAAATTTTAAATCACGCCACGATTTATCACCGCGTTGACGTTGTACATAATGTATTGCAGTTTCTTGTTTCTGCAATCATATTGGAAAAGCATAAAATTTACGTCATGGTAAAGTTATAGTACAGTACACGAAACTGAAGGATAAAGCGCTACGTCTGGGTGGATTATACTGAAACTTTCAAGGACTACACAGTTTAGTATGATTTACTGGTTTAAGGACTGACATGGAATACATTTTCTTATAATATAATGCGGCAGTTACCACTCTTTCATGTTTAATAAATTTTATACTAATTTAACTAACTTGCTCGGCACGTTGCTGATTTAGTGCACTCAACTAGCGTAATATTAAAAGCCGCATTACTTTAGGTACCTTTTAGTAGAATAATTCAACTTTAAACTATTGCATAAGGTATAATTTGACTATGAGCTACTGCTAACCACTATAACGCGCTTAGCTTGTTATCCGCCAAAAGTCTTTCAGGATGATCATAAAAAATTACGGCTAAGTTCATCGGAGTTACAACGCTTACCGGCGTAAAGGTCTTGTCGCATTTATATTTAAATGAACTTTATTGTGAGCTTGGAATACAAATTTGTGATCCCAACACCCGCTTGCCTCTGCAGCAGTTTCAAATTTTATATAGCTGCAGAAATATCGTAGCTTTTACAGGCAGTAGAAACACTACCACTATTTGAATAGCAGTACTTGTACCCCTTATTACTATTCCGAAGTTTAATATTGATTTTAAAATAGTTCTGAGTTCACTATCACATATTTTATCATCATTTAAGCGCACATTTAAGTGATTCAGCATAGCAATCTATTCACAGACCATTATTTCTGCTGTTTTTTTGTTTATACAACTAAAGTGGCAACCAAGCGTACGGCCCACAAGATGTTAAGCGGTTACCGCAGCCTATGGGCGCTTGCAATACCAAAGGTCACGGGTTGCCACCTTGAGACGTTAGATGGAAAGTCTCATGGAACCATACCTGGAAACCATAATCCTTCGAACCGAAATGCTGCTTGGCGGCAGAAATAGGTATAGTGGTAGTCCTTCCCCGGACGAGCTCTGCCACAAAGAACTCTACTACTCATAAAGAAATAGTTATTTTACATGGTTTTGACCTGACTTGACCGAATTTCATTTCATTTCATTTCATTTCACTTGGATTCAAAGACGTGGTTTTCAACAATGTTATATAAGACTAAGAGGCGCAGCAGAGCTTGAAATGGATCATCTAAAAATCATTAGAAAGGTTTACTGTTTATGCAAGTTATATTTATACTGTGTAGCTACAAGCTACCGACCGAGTGGCAATTAAGGAGGTCTTTCTACCCAGTCTGCGACTTCTAAGTCCACTTAAAATTTCAAGTTTGATTTTAAATTTTGGTACTCAGTTTTACGGCTGGTTTACAGCATACTAATGAAGGTATATTAGTCTTGTGATGATCTGAGTAATCTGATAGAAAATTCATTTACTAACTTTAAATTGCAGGATTTTACTTGGACTCATTAAAATTCAACAACCATTACATCAATGCAAATTTGAAAAATGTTAAACAAAACACTTGCCATTTAAAATAAAGTAAAAGCAGATAAAACAAAGGTTATTTCTACTTCTGAAATTAGGAAATACTACGACTTTTAGGTCACACGTTCCACTAACTAAATTAACTAACATTTTGTACTACGAATACACCATTTAATAATAAACTCCGATACAGATACATAGTTCATTATAAAACCGTTAATTTGCAAAGTCTTACCACAAACCTCTACCAACTTGGTGTAAATTACTTCCATAGAGCTAAACACTGTAGGTGTAATGTGAATAACGCAATGAATATGCAAAACGCGTTGCCAGGAAACTGAAATTAGAACATTATTGGGTAAGACTATTTATAACAGCTATTTTAGGTATACATGAGAACGCAGTTCAACAAAGCCCATCATTATCATGATAATTTTATCAGTCAATAAACGTCCACTACTGGACATTATGCCTCCAAAGAGTGCCATAACGACCGATTTTGAGATTTCACCATTCACCGACTTCCGCTTAAGCATTTGCCGACTTAAAAAAAACTAATGTGCTAGTACTTTTAATAAATTTATTTATCGTAGTAAAAAACTTACATAACAAATTAACTTATAACACTAAAAAACCACTGAGGTTTGAGCAAGTATTAGCAAGTTTACATCTAGTTTAGGTAAATGTTTAATTAAATTAATAATAATAAGATAAATGCACCTTATATTAAACTTACAGGTATACATATTAGATATGTCTATGTTATTCAAGGATAATGTAGCATTCTATTGGTGAAAGAATTTATTAAATCGGTACTGGTCCGACTTTTTTTAATTTACACGTTACTTATAAAAATACAAATATAAAATATTGGTAAAGTAAAGATAAATAAACTCCTTTCGAAGGTATATTGTACTTGTACAAAGATTGAACCGGCAGCCTTATTTGATTAAGATGGAATCCGAGAACTTGTAATCTAATATTTTGGAATAGTTGGTTTTGGCTTGCAAACCAAGATCCAAATCAATATTGACCTAACTAGTTATGCTACAAAATTTATTCATTTAGTAACTTCTGAATAACGATCTTTGAAAATTTAGTCTGTATAAAATAACTGACTTTGATCAATCAGTTGAAAGAAGATTATTTTATTAAAAAATATTTTCATTATACATGGTCGTCACATGTCTTGAATGTAAACATTTTTTTGTTTTATGATTATTAATGCTTACGATAAGCATTAATAACCACAAAACGAACTTTTTTTTTAAATAACGTCAGTTAAATAAGGTTGAAATTAGATTGCGTGTTGCTTACGTTAACTTTACGTCAACGTTTAGCTATTTTTTAATATTAATTTATTTATTATTCCATTTTATATTATATATGCCTCCAGTAATAATTACAACTGTTTTGTTTAATATATACTTTTTCTCTGTGAAAGTACCTCTGAACAATTGAACATTACAGCTTGTAACTAAAAAAATTACCCGCTTCCGACCATCTTTAAAGAAAATTTTCTCGAAATTAGATATCAATCGCCAAACATCGTTTTTGAATAGGTATACTTAGTCATTATCTCTACAGTTCTATCCTCACTACTGGTGAGGATTATAGGGGCAAGTTACTAGAACGGTTCGTATACTACATAAAGCTTTTTTATATACCTACATTTTTATCTTTTTATTATGCGGGTTTTACAAAGACCGAGTATTTTGCGAGTCGATTAACTCGTGGCTATCTAAATACGGTCGTCTTAAAGATGTTACTTCAAGTATTTTGTGCTTCTACCAAGCTTCAGTTAGTCTGAAGTTTTAGGATGAAAGGCAATCAACGTTTTCTTACATTAAAATACTGAAAGCACCTACTACTAATGTACGTACGAGACTAAAGTTTCTTGAACGCCAGTATTATATTAGTCATATGAATGTATATAGATCATACAATCAACGTTTTCTTACATTAAAATACTTAAAGGACCTTACGTACCCAGGTTCATTCAGTGTTTTAATGTAATTATAACTTTTCATAGTTTACGTTCAATTAGACTTGTTAACGATTTTAATATTGACATTATTCCAAAAATACCTGCCTCAAACTAATTCGCTTGTGTGGACCATGATGAAAAGTGTAGTACCAATATGTTTTTCATCCAGTTCTATCTAGTTATAATACAACTAAATTTTACTGCAACTGGTTCAGGTTAACAGAGTGATTGGAAAACAAACGTCCAAACTTTCTTGCTCTTTTACATCCTTGACGACCGATGTGTCCCGCCTCAAGTCAAATGTTTGTACGATCAACAAATATTTGTTCCGGGTGTTCTGGGTATTTTCTGTATATAATAAAAATATTCTATCTATGTACTGTATTGTATTAAGTATATAATAAGTCATCTAGTATCCATAATACAGCTCTGTTTAACAGCAGCTTACCTTGGGGCTAGATGATGCTGTGTGAATTGTCCAGCATTATTTATTTATTTATTTATTATCCTCATATACAACTTACTTACATCATCAGTTTAAGGTACCATTTGTACCTGTTCTTATATTCATCGCATTTTCGAAACGTGAAATTTGTCTTTCAAATCATGCTGTTTACATCTATACAGTGAAATAGTTCACGCTATGTTTGACTTGGCAACCTATGTCTATGTCAATATCCGTAGTCTAATACATCAAGTAGCATTGCAAACCAATCAAATATCAATAGTCGCGTTGAATCTATCACAAACAGTTTAATGCCAACTGACCAGCATTTAATACCGCTGATCGATCATTTGTACAACTATATGATTCACGAGCTAACCCGCGCGGCTACATCCGCATTTTTGCAGTTTTTATGCTATCCCACAGAAACAGTCCATTTTACCGGGATAAAAAGTAGCCTATGTGTTATTCCAGGACTTAAACAATCTTCATTCCAGAATTTCAATACAATCGGTTAAGTCGTCACGGAGATACGTGATAACAAACATTCACACACATTCACACATACACACTTTCGCATTTATATCCAATAATAAATTCATAAAATAAAACTGACATTTTAGTAACTTGCTAAGTATTGTCTTCCCTTGTCATTTTTATATCAATGAACAAAGAAAATGACTGTTTTGAAAGACACATTAGCTGATACACGTTTAAGCATAATGATTATAAATAATCTACAACACAACCTATCACAATAATTAAAAAGTGTCTATAAAATATTTTAATCAGAATCAAAGCGACAAGTCGTTTCCTGATTTCAAATGTCACGCCTGACCATGACACAACTAAAGCTTTATAGTTCTGCGTATTTTTTTTATTCTATGCTGCAAGAAAGTAAGTGCTGGCTCTTAGGCTATCAAGTACCACGATTCAAACGGTTATATTTAGTATCCTTAAAGCAGCGTTATTAGCAGCAAAATAGTGTCCGGGGAACCTTTTAAGTGGCTCGTTCTATTACCACAAGTCCCCTAACCACAGCTTTTCCGATAATGTAATTTAGGTGGCAATTGGCTTGTTTGGCGAAGGAAAATTAACGATTTTACGGCGTCATGAAATTAATAATCTTAGTGAATTTTCCTTTTATGACATAATTGTTATAATATTTCAATTCAGGTAATAATGTCGAATGATATTATTTTTATTATTTATTTGATTGAGCGTGAATTATATCAATAACAAAATATAAAATTATACTCCAGTTTGCATCTCTCACCCACAGTGAGATTAGAACAGGATAATACAGTTTTATCATTATATATAAAAAAAAAATTTTGGAACTTGTTTATCCACTTTAATCCTTCGAAAATGGTTTTTAAGCTAGCTTTAACATTATTTATTACATCAATTTAAAATAGTCTTCAAAAGATTTTTGTCTTACGGTGTACCAAAACAAATGAAGCTCTGTAATCCAAACAAATGTTACTGAGTTACGCGACGCTGGAACTGACGCAAAAAGGTTTAGAGGTAAGCACTAAAGAATTGTACGTTTCATCCCTAAAAATGTGGTTGAAAGTGTTCTAACTAGGGATGAAGGTCGTATTTCTAAAGGTCGGAACACTTCTTGTAATTCTATATTCGACTATTATTTCGAACCAAGTATGTCCTTTATTTGAAAGCTTTTAGATCGCACCTACTAATAATAAACTTTGGTTTGTTAGTTTAAAAAGTTAATCAAATATTTAAATTTATCATTTTCATTGGAGTCTTTGTGTCTGTCTCACCCTCATAAACTGATTGTGAATACTTCTGAATATTCGTACGCAAAACTATTTTTCTCTCTGATAGTTTGGCACGCAATACGACCTATACGCCTCCGGCAAAGCTTCACATAAAACTCCACCCTACCCTATTTGTAACTACACTTGCACAACAAAAGGAGAGTTTTGGGTCAAGGGTCCCACTGCAGCGGCGGAAACGTTGTGTTCAGTTCGTATGACCAGTAATTCGATTAACGCCGTCCCTGGGCAGTCTTTGTTTGTTTGATAAGTTTTTCTGTGCTTCTAAAAACACGTTAGGAGGTTGACCCTATTCCTTATGCTTTATCGGTGGCCATCGCACTGCCTATGAACAAAATCTGCAAATATATTATTAGCTATGAAACGCACTTTGCTGTTTGGAGCTTGTATTTTTGTATTAAAATATCCCTTTTATGACTAATTCTGCTATAGTTTTTTATAAGCCATAATTAGAAGGTATTTTATATGCAGCAATCAAACTAGCCTTAGTGACTCCGCCTTCCAATCCTAAGTTCGTGGGTTCAAACCCGGTCGTGCACCAATAGATTTTTCTGTTCGAAAAATGTATGTACGCAATGCCAGTACTCTCATACGATGAAGGAAAACATCGTGAGGAAACCGGCATGTCCAAGAACTAAAAATTCGAAAGACATGTGCCATCCACCAATCCGAATTGGGTCCGCGTGGTGGATTAAGACCTAATCACTCTCGCCCGAGAGTAGGCCAATGTCCCAACAGTGGGAACATTAGAAGTGTCATGATGATGATGAATCAAACTAGCGCACTTTTAAAGCCGGAATGCGTAAAAAAGAATTTCACTGAAAGGTCTTAATAATAGCTCAATTTCAAAATGAGTCTGTTGTTCATAAAGTAAGCTTGAGCTTGATCTATATTATTTTAAGAACAGGTCGATACGTTTAAAATTATTATCTCTGAGCAAATTATGATAGAGGTTGCATAACGTTCATGTTCAAAAGTTTAAACATCACAAAGTCGTTTGCATATTCAGAATTATTATGAGTCGAGATAAAGTTGGTGCTAAGTTTATAGGAGTCACAAGATCAGAGCCGGAAACCTAGATTAGCGTTGAACGATCCAGTGAGCTACCTACTTTAGATACTTAAAACTTATTACATTTAAATGAGTCATAAGAATATGGTTTTTATGTGAGCGAGAGACTTAGCGTCTTTTCATTATTTTACTTGCTTAATTTGAATCCAATAACTTTACACATTATAACGATATCGCTATAATTTAAAATGAAAAAAAACGATGCTAAGACAAAATATCTACAATAATTTTAAAATAAAAATGAAACAGATTTAAACACAAAGTAAAATATATACGTATATTGTCACACAGCTGGGCAAAAGTCTCCCCTTTCTCTATCCATGTAACGTGATCCATTGCAATTGCTGGCCAATCCGATTCAAATGCATCATCTGGTAACCTCTCCTGGGTATTGTTATTGGTAATTTTATTGATAATATAGTATCAGATAGTAGTACATAATTTAAATTGTAATTTTAAATGATTTATTACAAGGAAAAAATCTACGTAGGTAACAATAAACCATGGAACTAATAAGTACTACTTATAAATTACTTGCAATAAACTTACATCTAAAAAAGTAGGAGTAGTAGAGTTCTTTGTGATGGAGCTCGTCCGGGGAAGGACTACCACCATACCTATTTCTGCCGCCGAGCAGTAATGCTCGCATTGCTGTGTTCCGGGTTTGAAGGGTATGGTTTCCGGTGAAATTACAGGCACATGAGACTTTCCATATGTCTCAGGGTGGTAAGTGATATTAAGATGTTGCATGCGTACATAGGCTACGGTAACCGCTGACCATTAATGAGTTGGCGCGGTGCGCGAGCACGCGCAATCGTACGCAGCAATCAACTCTTTACTATAGGCTGACGTGACTATATAGCCGCGCAACGTGAGCGCAGGCTGTATCGGTTCTTCGTTCGCGCATGCGCGTTAAACGCCTGACTGATAGCCGGGCGAGCGGAGGGACATGAGAAAAACATTATTGCTACGCGCTATACTAGGTATCTAATATATTAATATCACAAATATGTTTCCAACGCTTTGTTATAACCTAGCATAATAACGTATTTCTCGCACAATAATTTAGACTGTACCGAGTTATACTGGATTCATATTGTATTGTTCAATTATAACCAGTTAAACGATCGTAGCATACTGAAATGTAAGCCGTAATGTACCTACCAACATGGCGGCACAAGTTTAACGACTTCCTATTATGAATCATGAACACGTTCCCAGAATTGATTTCATTTGCATAAAATACGTAGGTGTCAAATTAAGCTTTACCTGGAGTGTGTCACTATTTTTATGAAATTTGAATAACAATTAAAAATGTATCCAGATAAATGATTGAGAAACCACTTCTTTAATTATTAGAACCTAAACTCTGTAGAGTAATCGAGGACTACCTGGAAGGCTGTCTTCTGTTATAGCCGAGACTGATACCTAAAGCACAAAAGCTCTCAGAAGGTTATACAAGTTCTAGTCACCCATTCAAATGTTACAAACTAAGGAAAGTCATCTCACATGCTCGTCAATGCTAAGACTGAATGCCAACGGACAGTAATTGCTCAAGCATCTAAGCAGCTTTACTCTATTTTATATTGGCCGCATTCAAACGAGAGCATGCGCGAACGTGCGTTGCCTAAGTAAATGTTTTAGCAGCCCAAAAGTATCGTATAGCGTGTTCAGCAAGACGCTTAAGCAACAGTTTACTCTTGTGCATCCAGCCTTGGAAAAAACGATAACAAAATAGGGATCAAACTTCCGTGCACCGATCTTCTGTATTGCCCAAATTAACCCCCAAAACGTCTGACAAATAAATAGAAGAGTACACACAACCGGTCAAACAGTACACTGGCCTATTGATCTATACGATACGTGACCAGCCTGACTAACTCGATGTTTGTCTCTACCAGCATCGGAGCAATTTGTAAAAAATCAAGGCATTTGTGAAATAGTTGAAAATAGAATCAAAATGTTTTGTTTGCGTGTAAAGTTTTCTAACTGCTTTTGTTTGTCTTATTTGATGAGGTTTGTCTTGTATTTTGAGGACTTATTTTTACATTATATTACTTTTTTATAGTTTTACACGTATTATTACATTCAACACACTATATTTTAATCTTATAGGAAAGTCCTAGAAACTAACCTTAAGCGTTGTAATGAGGTTTGAAACAATACCGCTTGTACAACCCCATCGAATGGGAGTGCCTTCTTGTAGTTAAATGTAATAGGCTTTTTATAACCCTATTATAACCTACGCTGCTAGCTATTAATTACCGAGCTGCGGCACATTAGTACTCTAAAACATTAAAACAAAACAATATCTGCTAAAATAATTATATTCCATTGGCAAATGTTAAGTTACAACAGGCGTTGAAGCAGTAATACCACTGCAAAAGTCAGCCTTCTCTGAGCAAGCGCTTAGAATTTGGACAATATTGACAAAGACCATCTGAAAACAAAAGGGTCTCGAAGACCCCTTTCATACGTTTGGCGATGAGCCAAAACTACTAATGGAAGTCAACTCAGTTTCTTTTTGCTAAATTAAACGACATGGTTTGAACACTTATTTTAATTGTTTTTTGCATCTTCATGCAGTTACGTAAATATTAATAATGAATTTAAATTAAACGTTTTAGATACGCATTTTTAAAGTATGTAGTGTAGGTATGTAATTGTAATTATATTTGTAATTGTGAATATAATTTTATTTGGTTAATAAATGAAAACGTTGTCGTGACGACATCGACACCTTTCAAACGGACTGGTGGGAAATATCGATAAGATAATATGGTTAATAGAATATGTTGAGTTTTTATTAACATTGACAAGAATCCTGGAAGTCGTTTTTAATACAAAACGCTTATAAAACTTGTGAATGAGCAATCATTATTTTAACCTTACATAAACAAAAACGGTTGCCCAACACTTTGAAATATTAAACGAGTAGGTATATTTCCGCATTGTTTTGCGGTTGCAATATTTTATAAAAAGTCCAACAGAAAGTTAGACTAACGATACTTGGGTAAGTTACTTACAAAAAAAATGTTAGTCCAGTTGTGGGTCAGGTTCTATAAATAAACCAAATCATTTCAAGTACAACGTAACAAAAACTCAAAATGCGATAATATTTTCATGGGATGACAACTCATGAATGAAAGCCAGGAAGGGGAAAGAGTAATGAATAAGTTTACTTTGGATCTTAAGAAGTGGCTCCTCAAATGCAGGAGGTGGGGTCCGAGGGCGGATAGATAAAAAAACCGGAAGTGATTCGTTAAAGGTCGGATTCCAAAAAGTCGTACGTTTTATTTTTATTTTTTAATAGGATTATTTTTTATAAAATTGGTTCATAAAAAGAAACTGTAATGTCAATGATCAAAAATGATGAAAGATTTGAAAAACACATTCGCTAACAGAATAGTGGGATTATAAATAAGGCTCTCAGTTTCTACTTAAACAAAGTACCTATATTTTTTTTTTTTTTTATGGATAAGATCTAAAAAAAAAATACAAAAAAGGAAGTATGAATGCTCCTTAAATATATTTTTTTGTTGACAGGAACATAAGTTGTCTTCAACGTAACAATAGTCGTACTAGTTAACGATGATGTTGGTGTTATTTAAGGATTCACTAATAAAAACAGTCACAAATAAAGCGTATCAAGTAAAATTGGTCTCAAAAACCCAATATTTTCGATCAAAAAAGGCGGATATTTGCAAAGCCTAGTAAAAGAGGATGACGGAACACCTTCCTAAAATTGCGTGGCTTGTAAAAGATATCCGCCCGTATGGGTGCGACAGATTGATGGCAGCGTATTTTTCAGGGGATGTTGGGCTACCCTTTTTTCTTATCCACCCGCAGAAGGTAAGAAAAATGCATGGGTATTTTAGTAATGGTGGTTAGTTTAAGGTTTTATTAAGACACATGCATGCTACGTACTGAATCGTCAATCATTCTAAGATCATCTTAATATCATCTTATTAATCATTGTGCGACTGTGCGACTGAGTGACTGTCAAACAAACAACGCACAGCTTAAACTCTGTAATGATTTTATGCCACTTTGTTTGTATAATGCATAATTCATTTCTTAAAACATTGTAAGCACTGAAATGGTTCATTAAGCGTTTTGGCTAACTATAAGTCTGTGAGCACAGTTTACTGTGCCTTTTAATATGCTGGAGTGCTAAAAAATAATTTCTGAAAATCAACTCCTAGAGGATGCAGCGGGAAGATGAAGTTTGTATGAAATAAAAACACAACACGAAAAAAGTCGCATAGCGTGTCATTTGTACTTAATCATGCTGCACTTAACCATGATTCAATTTAACTTTCTTGTGCAACGTTGTGAGTGAACATCAAACAAAAACAAAACAGGACAAAAAAAACTAGTCTAATTATATTTTATTGTATGTATTCTAGAGTGTAAGTTTATTAGGCATATTTCTATTAGGCATATTTCAACTTGATAGTTATATCAATACTACGTGCTAACTTTCTTAGACCACAAATCACATCAATCCCTATCGGTTTACTACAGTTTAATCAAACTAATTGATATGCAATGCAGAGGCAAAGTTTAAATTAATTCCAGATAGCGCTAAACTCGTGATATAGATAACCTTGTGTGCTAGCCAACTGTGTTATATTACTTTGTAGTGTGAATCCTATACCTGATAGTATTATAAGAGCTGCGGCATAATTACCATACTATACGCAATTTATGGCTTGTTGCACTAAACATTAACATTACGGAAACAGATTTTTAACTAGTTTGTATAGTACTTGTATATAAAGTTTCCCCGGTAGTTAATACTGATACCATTCTTATCGCATACCATGGTCTGATTGCCTGTAACATTAGATATGGTACAATGTTTTGGGGAAACTCAACAGACATTATAAAAATATTTAAATACCAGAAACGATGTGTTAGAGCCATGTTTCACTTAAAAGTTACAGACTCTTCTTCAATAAACATAGACAATTCCCTTACTGTATATTTTTGAAACGGCTACGTTTGACAGGGTAATCCCAATTTATTCTTCTGGCTCTCTGATACCGTTATTCGTAACAAACGAGATAATTATAAAGTCTGTGTTTGTAACTGCAAGACCACATTGTTGCGCAAAAGTATATTCCTTATGGCGCCCCCATAACAGCTAAGACACTGAGACAACTACCTTGTTCAGTGTTTCGAAGAAAACTCAAAAACCTACTACCAAATAATTGTTATTACACTATAGAGCATTTATGAATGATAAAAATATTTATATTTGTTATTTGTATTTTTGTTCCTGTTGAAAAAGGTAATGACAATATAGTAGTAATTCTTAGATAAAAAAAACATGGATTAAGGTTAGACATCTTACAGAGCAATCAATGGATAATTAGAGATAATCCAAGCAAAGAACGACACGACAACGGCGTTCATCAAGCGTGATTAATGGACGGTTGATAGATTTAACTTGTGCGTAGGGATAGGTTGTTAGCATAAGTACGAGTATTAAATAAATTATTTTGTTCGACATAAATTAATTTAACGTTGTTGTTTGTCACTAACTAAATACGATAAAGCCTAGAATTTAGCCTCTGTTCTTGTAACTAGATGTTGGTTTTGATTATGAAATCTTGTCCGCCTTAAAACTTGGGAGAGTCACCGAAAACTGGCTACTGTAGATAGAATTTGAAGCATGAAAATTCGAAATTGCTTTTTAGAACGTTCTAGTAGGTACAAGTAAAAACTCACTTCGTAACTTTATTTACGCAGAAAACAGGTAGCGCCTGAATTATCAAGTCAAAATAAGATTCGGTTGGATGATCTAGCACTTGTGTATTCGTAGTTATTGACTTACCAAGCAATTTAACATGTGTTATTTTGGAAATAAAAACTTATCTTATATTATCTTATCTTAATTTTTATTATGATGGCAGCAAGTTGAATCAGGACTACTTTTCGTCGTTCGAAGTCAGAACTTAATAGCTGTCAGATAAACGCGTCGAATAAAACAAGACTACACTTAATTATTATCTTAGTTACAGCAAAACACATTCTAATTAAACTGTAATTAGAAGCCAGTTGCGATGTGACATTCTAAATTAGAAAAACAAGTGTCATACGCAACGTACGAAGCTATGAGCGCCAATGCCGGTTAACAGTGAAAACCGATTTGAACCACAAACGTGCCGTAACGAGCGAGTTTTTTTCGCAGACCACTCTTAATAGCCTTTATTTACTTTTATGAAACTTTCCTAAAACTTTTTAGCACTTCTCAACCCCCGAAAATTAAAAGGGACAGCCTGAGAAAAAGAGACTAAATAAAAAAGACTGCGAACATAGATAATAACTCTCCATTGGCCTTGAATATTCAAAAGACAAGCTACTTTAATAAATCTGTGAAGTGGTTAACGCCTCGTCCGCAGTACAAGAAACAAAGGAAAATGCACAGAGATAAAATGTTTTTGCTCGTGGACCCTAGAGACGTCGCAATTACAATTATGTGCTATTTTATGCGTTTCGTTCAGGAACAAATACGTTTTATTGTTCTTTGGTCTTTGAATATTTTTTCTGACGACCGGCGTTGAAAGTAGAGTTTTTAGAAACCAATTAAAAATAAATATTATAGTACGAATATTGTTTATCGTTGGATAAAAACTAAATCATTTGATCTAAAGTAGAGATGTGTCTAAGGACAGTCCTTGGCTGTGTCTCAACAGTAGAAACATTAAAAGGCTGGTCACGATGATTATAAAAATTCATTTTACCATGCATTAAATTTTAAGTAGCCTATGCATGAGAAGTCAGTGCAAAATATGTCATTTTGCACACTTGGACCGAAAATGAGTTGCATCGGGTTCACAAACTTTTGCGGTGTAAAAACTTCCTTTAAACTCAGATCTACTTACTTAGAAACAAATCGTATTGGGTTACATTGCAAAATCTTTTTTTTGTTTACCCATTTATAGTAATTAATCCTTCATAAACATGCATAGCTATTTGAGCTGGCTTCTACGCGGCAGTTGGTCTCAATGATGCTTTACACACAATTTGCTACAATCTAAGCTTTTCATCACTCATTCGTCTTACCTGTCAGGTGTGTAATTTTTACTATAACACGATGCAAGCCCAGTGCTAACTCACAAATTGTTTTAATTTGCATCTATAATAGGCAGTCGTTCAAATGTTTCGTATACCTTTGCAGCCTCGAAGCTCCTGTGTAAGCATGTTTGAAGCTTTTGTTGATCCATGGTGAAATCTTTCGCGAGTCTTCGTTGATCTATGGTGGAGTTGCTCGAGGCGACAACGGAAGGGTCCGCAAAGTTTAAAGTACTCTTCAGTAAAATGTTTTTAGGAAGTGATATCTCTATGAATTGTTGTCAGTATACCTTATTTGGTTAGTTTAATTGCCTTGTGATGTTAGGCAGCAAAGATTTAAACTTGAAAGATGTTGGATCTATACTGGAATTGTTCTGAAACATTTCCGTTTTGAAGATTTGGTTTTTATGAAACTAAATTGTAATTTAGAGTTTGTGACAGTCATTTTGAAATCAAACGGTGTCAAATCCAGCATTATTATTATAACAAATAATGTGTCCTGGGTTTCGTATTATTTGTGTTTAAATATATATTACTTATTAGAAAATTAATTAATTTTACTTTCAAACATCATCTTCTTGCGTAAATTTGAGAATTATTTTCTTTATGTATTTTTGGTGTAAAGAAAATTACACAAAAAAGCAGATCGAACTGTTTTACGTGTATAGATGAGTGCTAATCATTGTCACTATTCAGCCAATCATTGTACACATTAATTAAATTTTAGTGGTGTACACTGTGCACTCGATAAATAAATATAAATATAATTTAAAAATATGAATATATTTCAGTTAAAAAAAAATATTAACAATACCCAAAAGAACAAAGTTCACTTTTAGGAGTTTAAATTTAAATTTTCAATTTTATTTTATAAATTTTGATTACTTAAGCCTACCTTATCTGTAGATGCCTTATCTACCAAAGAGTCAGTATAAATATGGGACCATGAATTCCGTAAGCATTAATTCCGTCGTTATTGATTGCTTTCGTGGAAATAAGACATCACCGGCGGCTATTTTCATAAATAATTCATGACCTCTTCGCCTCCGAATTGTCAGGGGCGCGAAACTATCGATTGAAATACTGAAATCAAAATATAGTATGAACTTTCTACCTACATACTTACTTTATAATATCTCAGTTATCGATTGTTTGGTTTAGAAGGACGCGATCTGCAAACAGCATTTTTTAAATGTAATTATCAGTGCTTTCTAACCTTTTCATTGCTAGGTCTACTCTCAAGCGAGATTGATTGTGTTATAATTCATCACGTGGACCCAAAGCAAATTGGTAGATAGCAAATGTCTTTCGAATTTTTAGTTTTTCACCGTTTTACCTTCACCGTACCGCACATAATTTTCTAATAAAAAATCCATTGGACAGTTTCGAACCTACAACCTTGGTCAGAAAGCAGGGCCATCACCGTTAGACCACCTAAGTGATCTGTATTTTTAATGATAATTTATAATCTAGACTAATTACAAACTATTATTGTATCCCTGTGGAACATTGAGCGCGCGTCAAGACAAATATTTGCTAATAGGTATACTTTAAGTAAGTAAGTAAACAAACCCGTACCATCGTATCTATTAGTGGCAAGCATCGGGTCTTTGCCTCATATACGAGGATTAAGGCACAGCCTGGCGCTTATCAAAGAAGATGTTTACCTATCCACGAATGGAGTCAAGCTGAGAGGCCAATAAAAATAATATTACTATATTTTATCGTAGTCTATATTTACCCTTACTGTTATGGCTATGGTATTTACCGCAATATTGTTTTCCTGCAGCGTGATTGAATTTAAAATTGTTGAAATGAACTTTGTTTATTGTTGTAGTAAAATATAAAAAGTGTTTTGTATGGGAGGAAAACAACGTGACAACATGGATGTAGTATAAACTGCGATTGGCCTACCAGGAAAATGTATATTCGTAACTTTGGAGCCGAACGATACGCAAAGAAAAACGATGACCACGAAGTTACATAAAATTATTCATTTCATTTTCACGTGCCGTCAGTATCCTAATAGTCGTAGTGCTTGCCGTTTTCGCGATCGATTGTGGAACTTAAATGTGATTCATGATACGAATTGCACGAAATTTCGGTCCGTAGTTACAAAATTAAATTTCATGGTGGACCAGCAGCTGATGTTGTTGTTTCTGACAGAATACACCATTAGCTTCTACCAAGCTTTGAATAATCAACTTTGAGCTAAGCCGTTTTGTGCAGGCACTGCAATGCAAAGACTTTCTCAAATAGAACGCGTTGTAAGCGCACGCGCTTATGTGTGACTTATTAGGCTTATAAAACGAAAAGCAACGCTATAATGCGACGCTATGATGCCACGACGCGAACTAAAACGCGTTTTATTTGATTTAGTCTAGGTAAACTAATTTATAGTGACCAGTGTTAGACACAAGTGGTGCTTATTATGTAACCCGGTAAACTCCAGTAGATAGATACTCTACACAGCAACATCAAATTTAGGCTAGCATTTATCAAATAAACGAATTCATAAATGGCTCTACGTCTACTAAATTGGAAACAGCAATCACTCGCAGCGTAACGGCCTTTATCGCTGCCGTTGGGCGTATCTTCCAAAGTTTATACTTTATGACACTTGCTTTTCTAATTTCAAATAATCATCATGACAGTCTTCTAACATTAGACACTGCTGGGACACTGGCCTACTCTCGAGCAAGAGTGATTAGGTCGTAATTCATCACGCGAACCTAATGCAGACTGGTGGATTGCACATGTTTTCCGAACTTTTAGTTCTCGGACATGTCGGTTTCCTCGCGATATTTTCATTTTCAAATCAGTTTCAAATATGGGCGAATTTCACAAATGTTGCTCGCACAGAAATTGCGTGTTCCATGACTTTTAGATTGCTTATCAGTACCTTATTAGATCAATACACGTGTGTTTTTTCTTTAATTGAATTGTTAGTACATTAAACTAATCAAAAATACATTTATATTAACTGATAAACCTAAATTAAATTAAAAATTTATTAAATGAAAAATACAAACATGATAAATCTTACGTGCAGCAGCATTCAAAGTGAAAGTGAAAAATTTTTATTGTTTGAGATGATCATAATGTCCAAGATATTAAATTCAACTTAATTATATAAGGTCATTCATAATCAACCTGACAAACTTAAGGGGTAGGTTCCACACATAAAAAAAAATACTTGTACTTTTTTTTTTTTTTTTATAAAATTAAAAAAAAAAAATACGTAATTCTGCTTCATAATTAGTTATCCTTGTTAGAAATCGAAAAGGCAGCACTCGGCACGTGTTAGTGACCCGCGCGTCAATGAACTGCGGGTCACTAACCCGCGCGTCCTTGACCTGCGCGTGTCCTTGACCCGCTACGGGGCGCGCACACTCGAATATTTCATTATTACGTCGCTTAACTCGATTCCCAACAATGATAAATAATAATTGAGCGGAAAAACGTAATCGATTTTTTTTTGTTTACTTGTGATTTTTAAGACAAAACATACATAAAAAAAAATTTATAGGTACATATATTTTTTTTTTAGGTGTGGAACCTATCCCTTAAGTTTGTCAGGTTGATAATGAATGACCCTGTATAGTAGTTAGAGTTAAATATTAAATAAAACACAATTCTTTGTCGTCTTTAAAATTCGTTTTAGAATTTAATAATTTATAGAATTTCGAATTTAATTCCCGACCGGCAGATATACGTCACATCCATTACGTAACGTATTGTATAAGGGATTGCATAATGTGACGTAATGGAATTCATAGGCAGTGTGTACAATGTAATGTATGACTGTGGCTAACATTATTTCGCATGTTTTTTTAAATATATTTTCTTTGAATTGATAATCAGCCGTCCGCCCGTCTGTCGCAATTCTCGTATTCTGATTAAAATGTAGGAAGAATGTGTTATATTAGAAATTTTCAAATTCTGTCCCATTTAAGCCGATTTTGATGAAATTTGGTACATTACAATAGATATATATCATTAAGTGTCGTTTAAACCACATTAAAGACATTAGTGTTAAGTACGAAGTACCAAAAAGTAACGTAATGTTGTTTAATGATCCAAAACACATTTATATGAGTAGTTTTACGTAAATTTGATACCTTATGACTGATTTTAGTTACATTTGAATAATAAATGCTGTCATCAATATTAGAGGCTAGTTTATATTTTATAGTAAGTTTAATTAGTGACGTAATGGAACTCCCTACGGATTGAGTACACATTGATCTTCAATTTACTTGAAAACTAATGAATCTATAAAGTAAAAGGTAATATTTTCTTATAATTTAATTATTTACAAATCAAATAAACCACAAATTAACTTAAAACTGATACATTGAAAATTGTGGAATTCCATTACATAACAAACAACTTTTTAGAAATCCGCCCATATAACATAGTTGAATTAAATTTGAAATTAGAATACGTTTTCTCTGTAGCTATGATAGCTCTGCGCACTGTACAGTTCACACAGTCTGAGCTAACTTTACTTATAACGTTTCTATTTCGTTAACGTCATGCGCGATAAAGGGGCAGAGGTGGCTAAATTCAGGTATTTGTGACACTGACAAGGGTTCGCAATCAAGATAAAGATCTACCTTTCGTAAATCTCTGGCACTAATTACAAGATTATGCCGTCGCTGTTGGTGTTAAAAAAGTTAAGAAATTAATGGTTATAATCAATATATCTCGGTGACACAGTTCGCTAGTGTCTGGTTGAGAAGCGAGTTGGCGAGTTCGATGCCCACTGCGGGACAATTTTTTTAGTGATATGCGAATACTTATCCGGGTCTGGGTGATTTTACAAAAAAAATATTGTATTTATTATGTATTCTGTAGGTGTCTGGTTCTCATAAATAAGCTTTGCTTAGTAAAAGCTGTTAAAAAATGTTCACTCATTTAATTTTTAATTTAAAAGTGCATTATTACATCAAGTACTGTATATACAAAATACGTGTAAAACAGTTGAGCCAACAAGCGATCTTTAGATAGCTTAACTGATTCACAAATCACTACCAGACAAATAAATTGGATGTACCCTAAACGAGTCATTCGATCCAAGATTCAAGATCTGTAGCATTAAATTTCCAAACTGTATATAGAACTGAAATTTAACAGGAGCTCAGCCTATAAACCACTCGTCATAAAAACATGTCGTCCTTGAGCGACGCAGATATATGGCGGGTAATAATTCACGTCAATATTCATTCGTGTCAAAAATATCGTAAAATGTTCGATCCAGTTTGCGTTCTAATAATGGATCACCTATGTTTGTAAATGGTGAAATGGTTTAACTTGTTTGCAATCCATCAAGTTATTACCAGTTTTAAATAAAAAGTTTAACTTCAAAGTTAAATGGTATTCAGTGCAAAGTTGAATGAACTTGATGGTAGCATCAGCATCATCATGATTAGCCTTTTTATATAGCTATTGATGTAATCTAATTAAATATAGCGATAGAAGTAGTACTTCCTCATGAAATCAATACAACATGCATGACAAAAGTCTATCGAACTTTTATTTTACGCGCAAATACTTGATAATTTATAAAAAGGCCTTGTAATTTTTGTCGCTTTTAAATGTATCAGACTCAAAAAAAACTGTTTCTGCCATTTGCTTATGTTAATCACTGAATAGTTTAATTTTTATTGACATAAAAATATAATATCAAGCTCAGAAACTCAAATAACTAGCTGTAGGCTAATGATTGATGTGTTGTAATAAAAGCTCATAGTAGACCTGTTCATTCTATTCATTTGTCATTTCTGTTATTCACTTGAAGCTATCAAATAAAACAAACAATCATATCGAATGACAATTATCTTTATACCACTATATAAAAATTGTTCTATTGATTGCTTTCCCCTGTTTCGCTGTATTTACCAAAAGTTTCCAAATTGTTTCCATAAAATATTTGGGTTTTTAATGAATGCTCTACTAAAATAAATAAGAACCTTAATTTGTATAATATTCTTATAGAAAATAAGCTGTATAAAAACTTGCACGAAATTAAATGGTCTCTTTCCAGTTAAAATGGATTCAAGGAATATAAAAACCATATTTTTTTCTACATTAGATGCGAGATTATTTATATTTTTATTTTTATTATTAATATTTTTAATAAAACAAAACTATAAAATACAGCAATCCGTCATAAAAGGTTGAACATCAATCTGAGCATCTTGGTTCTCTGATTGGTAGCATCAAACAAAGTTACAAAATTTTTACATTGAAAACTGACATAATGACGTCACCGCTGTCACTCCATGACTCAGCGCGTTTTGGCGTGAATTTTAAAATTCAAATGTACAATGTTTTTTTAAAACAATAAGTTATCTTTTGCATAAAGTCGATACTTCTGAACACAATAGAACAGATATTGGTCAAAATCAGTCAACATGCCTATGTAGAACAATAAAACTTCAACATTTATGGCTAAGTCTAAGCTGTTTAAAAGGGTTACAGACCTTCTTAACAAAAATAACTATACTTCTTTAAATGGGTTATACCCGTTGACCCCCATGTGTCGCCCCCATTTAGGGTATAGACGATAAACTGCCTGAGTATGCGGTATATTATTATTATATATGGTTCTAGGTAAGTAAATAAGAAGTCTTTCTAAGTTCTTTTCATTATTTAATAGTTTTGTATAAAAACTCATCACGTCGACATGAGATTCAATAGCTAACAGGAAAGCAATTACAAAAACTCACCACAAAATTTAACTTCAATAGAAATATTCACGAAAAATTGAAAGTAAACAAGCCAGAATAAAGCCAAGTATTGAAAGCGTAAAACACACTGAATGCTTTCATTTGAATTGAACTCCTTTGTCCAAAATACAATAGTTAAACCCATATCCACAAAAAAGGGGAATCTCTTTGCATCCTTTATTCGTCACATCCGTAGATAGCGTATTACTCAGTCCCTTTTAACTTTATCAATTATGTTAATCTAAGGGCAGCGGTTTATCGTGTTTTAAATGGATTAGACGACATTTTTGTTTTTATCTCGTGTTACATGAAAGAAAAACCGAATCTTTGACACGCTACAGCAAAAAGGATTACGTACAATATTACCATAGAATTTGGCCCGATTTGAATGTTGGAATACGTGAAGAGGCCGAAACATTACTGGCTCAGTGAATAAAATGCTGATGAATGTAAACACTGCCTAATTCGCCACTTTGATGTTTTCGTCACAGAAACCTGAGGTATGTGAATGCTTACCACACTCAACGTTTAAACGTTTTCTCCTCTTTTAATTATCGTTAAGTGATGTTTTAATAAATAATCAACCATATTACGAAGCGATTATTACACATATATTATGTCACAAGTCACAACTCACAATGTTAGTCACATATACAATGAAATAAAGAGGTCGCCAATTTTTTTTTAGTTTTATAATAAAATTATGTATTTGTGCTCAAGAGCACTGGTGGTCTAGTGACCCCGCCTTCCGATCCCTTGGTCGTGGGTTCAAACCCAGTCGTGCACCAATTAATTTTCCTATTCGAAAAATTATGTGCGCAATGCCAATGCTCTCATACGGTGAAGGAAAACATCGTGAGGAAACCGGCATGTCCAAGAACTAAAAATACAAAAGACATTTTCCATCCACCAATCCGCATTGGGTGCGCGTGGTGGATTAAGACCCACACACTCTCGCTCTGGAGTAGGTCAGTGTCCCAGCAGTGGGAACATAAGAAGGCTGTCAGATGAGTAGATGTAGGGTTATTTTAATTTTTTGGTCTTAATATGCATTTTTTTTGTAATTTTTCTAAAGTTATGCGTATTTAAGTTATTTATAAAAAGCACTGTTTTGTTTTATGTTTTCAAATGCAAGTAAGTCTATTATGATGACGTGCAATTTTTACGTAAAAATGATACAGACCTTGAAACATTTTTTGGTACGTATCAAGTCTTATTTCACAATGTTGAAATTGTCATATGTTTATACTACCGCCGAAGAACTTTTTCCAATACTCGCGGTATTACTTGAGTAAAGTAGGCTCAATCGCAGCAATGAATTACCAATTTTCTTCATAACAAAGTTGTGACTTTCAGTTTTTACGTAGAGTAATAACAATATCAAATTTATCACCGTTTTAAGTTCTCAGATAGTATACAGTTTGCAGTTACTTGATTTCACATTTACCTTATTCCGAAAACAGGATATACTCAACCACATTAACCACATATAATAGTTGGTCAAACTTAAAGCGCAACACACACAGAGAGCATGCGCGTGTCGGGTCGTGTCCGTCGCGGACGACAAGTATGACAACACACTGACCCGACCTTACACACGCCCGCTCTCTGTGTGTTTTGCGCTAAATACCTTAAATACAAATGCAATACAAGATTATACATAGAAAATACCCAGAACACCCGGATCAAATATTTACAGTTCGTACAAACATTTGTCCCGAGGTGGGAATCGAAATCGCAACCTCCGCGTCGCAGGCGGAGATTTCCCGCCGCGCCACATCGGTCGTCAAATTAGCTTAGCTAGGATATTTTGTCACGGTACGCTTTTTTTTTTAAGAGTGTTGGAGTCAATTGAGAGAAGGGCTAAGAGGCTCATTGGCAACGACATGCTTACTATCACTAAGCTTCAGCTTGAGCATAATCGTAAAGTTGCCAGTTTGTCGGTTTTTTACTGAATACATTTCAGAGAGTTTGCTTCTGAATTACACGATCTCATTCCCCCATCTCTTTTCCACCATCAGACGACTATACGGCAAAGCGTCATCGTTTCATGGTCACAATTCCACCAATGCGCACTAAGCGTTATGCATCAACATTTCTCCTGCGCACCGCCAAGGAATGGAATTCTTTGCCGGAGTCTGTGTTTCCCAATACTTATAACCTAGGTGTCTTTAAGTCACGAGTGAATAGGTTACTCTTAAGCAAGCGTTCTCTACCTTAGACCACATCATTGCTTGTGAATAAAATAATAATAAAAAATATACACTTTCAAAAGTTAACTCTATAGCTAGTTTGTACAACTCTGTGCGACTTTCACAGTTTAAACCCTTTCAGTGTTCAAGTTCGTTCATTACGCACCGAAGTTACTTGCGTCTCGACTGAGAAAGTAAAAATTTATATCTAATGAGAATTTGGTTAAGATTATTTAATCAATATGCCAATACCACATCATCGCATCGGGCTTTGTTGAAGTAAAGTTTTGACATTCTTTTATGTTTGGAACTGTAATTTAAATTAAAGCAAATATTAATCATCTGTTTTTAAAACACGGAGACAATATTATTTTCAAGTAGGTTTGTATTTACAAAAAAAAACAAATGAATTGTATCAGTCATCGGTTTTTATAGTACAAGCTTTGCTTAGTTTAGGGCTTGATGACGCTGCGTTAAATGTCCGCTAATTTATATTTATATATTAATTTAAAATAAGTTTAGACTTTATCGTAGGTCGGCTGTGTCACAAAATATTATGTAGGTATGTATTATGAGGTACTGCGGCAAAAAAAAACTTGCTAGATTTACATTTCGTTCTGGGATTTGTGATGTATGTCCCTCACACTAACTTTTGTTCATACTCACGACACGGAGAATCCTAGTGTAGTGGTCAACAGGGCTGTTGGGTATTTAAATCAACGTAGAAACATGTAAATTGTCATGCAAACCAATACCTCCATAATTCTTGAAACCAACTAACATTTCCTTTGTACAGTAGCTTTGTGCAATCAAACCTGGTCCGTTGAGAGCTTAGGTTACGGTATCGCGGAGTCAGTCTAACTGAGCCTATAGGTAGTCAGCATTGTCAATAACTAAACGTTTAGATATCTAGGTATGAGGATTGTCGATAATTGAGTTGACCGTTCAAACTCAGTTGTAGCTAAGACAATAGGTATCAAATTCTTGTTTCGTATACCTACACCTAAGTACCCAAAAGCACAAAAAGCTTGACATCGGGCGAACAAATTGAAGGTCTCGTAACTTGTTGACATAAAAACAAGTTGGCTCTAGAAGTAATATTGCAGACAGACACGTAGCGTACCCATTTATTCCATACATACTTACTTGTCTTACATTAAGCAAATTGAAGTGGCAGTGGCCAGGGCATACCTATAGCTCGAAGAACCGATATCCACTGGGAAATAAATGTTATCGAATGGTGACCGCGAACTGAAAAACGAAGTATAGGACAGCCCCCCTCGATGAACCGATGACATTAATAACGGGCGCAGTCAGTGGACAATGAAGTTCAAAGTCATGGCACTATAGAGAAGCTTATGTTCAGGAGTGGACGTCTATTGACTGATTATATTGATGATGATGTTCTAGCACATCAAAAGCACACCTACAGCGGAAGTTATTTTGCAAGTGAAAAAACGAACGAGTGAATCAATTTTCAATAAATTTCTTGCAGCGCATGAATATTTAATATGAAACATTTCACAATGAAAAGTTCAGAGTGTGGCAGAGAGTTGTTTACCACACCGAGTTACACCTAAAGTTTTAGGTACCTTCATAAACAGCTTGAAGACTGATAAAAGTACTACAGACAGTCACCCTTTTGTCAACCTTATTTTGAAGAATTAAGACTCAAAATGGCTGAAGCAAACGTGTCTCCTCACATAATAAAGAACGTTTCTTGAACTTAGGAGCAGACAATATGTCGCTTACGATTGTGTACTTTCTTGAAAACTTAATATTCGCTTTTAATTTTAATAAGTACGTTTTTGTTCTTTATTTATCTATACTAATATTATAAAGAGAAAAGATTTGTATTATTGTATTTTTGTTTGTTACGAATAAACTCAAAAACTACTGGTCTGATTTCAAAAATTCTTTCACCATTGGAATGCTACATTATCTCTAAGTAACATAGGTTATATTTTATTTTGAAAAATAATAGGGATCTTTACTAAAACTTCAATAATGTAACCCAAGGTGTAAAAAAATAACCATAAAATGTCTTTCATCGCATGCGCTGCGGAAACTATTGATGATAAAACAGAAAAGTGTTCTACAATATTAAAGAACATATTGATATCTACAATAAAATCAGGGATACCATATGTCCAACTATTGTAGTTATATAACTATAACTACTTTTTTACATTTTAAAAGTTGATAGAAATGCCGACCAAAATCAGACCATGTATTCCATACCTTTATATTAATCCTTATCCAAATAAATCATTTCGTATTCAAGACTGTTTTAATACCTGTAGATAACTGTTTGAATTATTGAAATCAGACATTCCATTCAAAAATTATGACGAATTATAAAAATGACAATCTAAACAATATACTAAAAAGGCCCGCGCGCGCGCGCCGTGACCAGAGAGGGGCGTGCAGTGCACATCTATGAAATAGGTAGCCGCGCGGCTAAGACGTGCGGTCGGCTCCTACCTTATGAATGACTAGCGACCCGCCCCGGCTTCGCACGGGTGCTTAAGTTTTAATTGCACCCGTGCGAAGCTGGGACGAGCCGCTAGTTACTAATATTTGCAATGAGCAAAAGCAAAGCAACCAATCTGTTTCGGAGTAATTAACCATCAGCCGACAGTCAAATATTCGGTGCAAACTGAGCAAATAACTAATTAACAACCTAATTCTACTGAACAGGTGACACGATGACATGCTTGTTACCGTGTTCATCGATTGGTTAGTGAACACCATTATTGAGGCCATTTAAGGTGTAATTAATGTGTCTGTACCAAATTAAAAGTAGTAGTTCTTTATAATAGAGCTCGTCCGGAAAAGTGGTTAGACTTATATTATTACATGCAGTGTTTTGTACTACGTAATACTTCGTAACCCTGATTTGTAATACCTACATAACGCATTATATCCGTTTCTTTTTTTTTCTATTCCGTTATTTTGCATTATTTTAGCGTCTAAGCACTGGATTTCTACTGCGTTTATCTAATTTTGGTGTTTTTTCTGCTTTATCCAACTTTCACTGCTTTATGTTTTAAATCATGAACACTACAAGTAATAAAATTGTATTAGTAACTTTGTTTTCGATATATAATTATATACTTTTATATAGTTACTAGAACTAGAACTTAGAAAAGGATAAAACGTATTTGAGTCAGATTACCAAAATAAACTCTTTGGTTATTAACCTAATTAATGCCAATGTAAACCCTTCAGAATAAATTATTTAATCTTAAACATAATCTATAAAGGCAATGAGTGAGACATGACCATTGAGCAAGCAAGCTAGCAACGCCCGGAAGCTCGTCATTTGCATAATTAAACTGAGTCTATGTGAATGGTACTGAATATTATGATCTTTGACATACAAAGTTGGGGGTTTAGGATGAGATAATATTAATATCAGTCTTGTTTAATTAGCAGTCCTGTTTATTTACATTCCTTTGACTCGAGTAGGTTCATAAAGCTATTTTATACCAAGCGTACCTAACAGTATAATGTGATGGTTTTTCTTAAGCATTATATTTTTTACTTTTAGGTTAGGTTAGGTTAGTACTACGTAATGGTGTTGACCTTTTTTGGGTAAGCTATTGGCTTACTATTTACAAAAGATACGAGGAGAAAATATACTCAGTAAGTAAAACGAATTATACTCATAAACTGTAATGAGATAACATTGGTCAAAAGGGCTATGTAAATATTTAAGATCTATGCTCTTAAGCCTAAAACATTGTAAGGTAATTTAAATTGTGAAGCATAATAAATATCTGACAAAATCACTAACTTTGTGACTAGTGACCTCGCCTTCCAATCCTAAGGTCGTGGGTTTGAACCCGGTCGTGCACCAATAGATTTATCTATTAGAAAAAAATATGTGCGCTATGCCAGTGCTCTCATACGGTGAAGGAAAACATCGCTTGAGGCAAAATATTTTTTGGGATATTATTATCTTTAGTATTCCCCTATGTGATGGTTAACACTATAAATACAAAAATAACCAATTGAGTAAGCAATGCGACACCTCTCGTCAATGAACTAAATTAACTTTAGTCATTGAACAGGCTAGGATAACTGCAGCGTTTCCCCTGTAGGTTGAGCTATCGGTGCTTCGAGCCGAAGACATTCCAATGATTATTTCGTGCAGGCGAGATATGCCTCGATAGCTCAATTGGTAGAGCGCCCGCGTATCAAGCGGTAGTTGCGGGTTCAAATCCCGCTTGAGGCAAAATATTTTTTGGGATATTATAATTTTTAGTTTCTAGGGAACTAGTGTGATGGTTAACTCTATAAAAACAAAAATAACCTATATAATATTTGTATTTATAGCATATAAATTGGATTGGGGACCACAAATTGAACTTTTTTTAGCAAAATAAAAATAAATACACGTAAATAATACGTTCTAAGCCTTTGTGGCAACATGGCTTACCCTAGCTTTAGCGTTTTAGGTACCAAAAGGTTTTATTCCCTAGTGTTTAAAAACTTACAATAACTAAGCCCGTTAAATTAACGAAAAAGCTTGTAAACACCTAAAAGACGTACCTCACAATATTAAAAATAAAAGAACTTTTACTAAAAATAACTTAAAACTACAAAGAAACTAGAGACACGAGAAAAATGTAAGCATAATGTTAATTTCAAAAATGACAAATTTGCAAGATGACAGTCTCGCAAAAAAACAAATTATTTATGTATTATACAAGCATGTTAATCCATATAACCAGGATAAGATAAACCTTCATCATCATCATCAACCTATTGCAGTCCACTGCTGGAGGTAGGTCTCTCCCAATACGCGCCACTGAGTCCTATCTTCGGCTTTCCTCAGCCACTTTTTGCCAGCTACATTCCGCAAGTCATCGCTCCATCTAGCCGGAGGGCGTCCTACACTACGCTTGTCTAAGCTCGGTCTCAACTCTAGAACACGTTTGCCCCAGCGGCCAGCGGCGGATAAACATTAAAATTTATATTAAAAAAATGTTGTTTTCCAAAGGTAGAGTGTTCATCCAATAAGCAGTGATAAAACCAACGAATCAAAAGATTTCGCTAAGCCTATTTTTAATATCCCTATTCCGTCGGGCTCAGCATAAGTATGAAAAAGTTAAGAACGATTTACATAATTATGTTTTTATCTGCCGCCCCACACCTCAGGAAGTCTCGAGGGTGCAAATAATATCTGGAATTGCATAATAATGCCTCAACAGACGGTGAAGGACTTAGGGAAGGATTTTCTCTTTGACGGCCATAAAGCCCCCACAGCTTCTATTAACTTGAAATATAAAATACTGTGTGAATGTAAGTAACTTATGAGGTTGTAAAGGTGCTTTCTTGTAAGTTATAAATAAAAAGCAGTTTATGTTAAATTACCTGGAATAATACCTATGTTTTATAGCATTTTTTGTAAATTCTACTTTCTATTATCCAGACACAGATCATTCTTAATCTATGTCCATCGCACAAGGACAAAGTCCTTGCCATTGCACAATGATTGCTTTAGATGAGAATCGACAGCATAAAGGGTAAAATTCAAAGCTATTACTTAATTAATAAGCTGTGAGACCAATCAAGTCAGTCAGTGAACCTATGATAACTATTGAAAATAGACAATAAAGGTAAAACTGTATTCTCATTAAAGATGATTGAAAGAAGTCCTTTTCGTTGAAGTATTATATAATGAAACCGCTTTTGTATTATTTGAATAAAAACTGTCATCATTTGAAGACAACAAAGATCAACCCTAACAAGACCGGGATAAATCAAAGGCTTTTCGTTTTAGATTCTTTGATGAAAGAAGGCCATTACTGCAATCAAGTTTTAAACTGTGTAAGTGACGTGATTTACCGCGAAAGAAGGTTTAAATAAAGCATTTGTTACACGAAACGCAAGACCTACTCAGTGCGGAGCGGTATCGTTAGCTTCACACGTAAAATCCATACTATCTATACTCCATACTATCAATCAATGAATACATATTATAAGAATCTTGTCTTGATTGACTGATGACAACGCACAGCCTAAACCGCTGGTCGTTAGAGACTTGAAATTTTGAGGTTAATAGTTTGAAAGTACTGTATTAAAAAGCAATTGACTGAAGACAATGTTGATGACTGCTGCTAATTATTTTCACGAAAAACAATCTTAATGCTGCCATTATGCACCGATTTCCTGTAACAGCTTTTTTGGTGTCGGTTCATCGAGTGGTGGTCTTTTTTATACATCTTCGAGAAAGGCATTAAGTATATGTTTAAGGTCTACTAACTGATAATGTGAGTAATGAGCCAGAGTTATGATATAAAAAGATATTCATAGAAAAACGAGAGAATATTCCAATGCGTAAATGTTTATTATTTTGAATATTAGCTATGTTGCACACCAATGTTCTTTTTAATTTAATAGAAAACTTTATAATATAATCACTCTTTTAACGCTGTACTAAACAGCGTTCTGTGTAAATAAAGCCTTTCACCACAAGCGACGATTTTTCAGTTTTAACATCTATTTTGTAATGTTGTGCGCATTCCATTTGCCCTCTAAGCAAGAAAATGAAAAAGCCACTCAACCGTAAAATTTCTTAGATTCAAGGTTCCTTATAAAAGATCGTCTTTTGTAAGAAAATATTATAATTTTGTAATGAAAGCTCTCGGCAAAATACTTGAAAATGTTTGGTTTCAAGAAGACTGCTATTTTGCCGACAAAGGTTCATCTAGATGGCTTTCATTGTACTAAAGTTACCTAAAATGTAACCCAAAGTGGCTTATCCGGCTCAACTTATTAGCATTGCTACTTGCCGTTCAACGTAAAAATGCGACTAGAGTTTTGAAGATGGGTGTAGATTAGACTCAGAATATGATTCAGGTGCTAAGCAAGTTTTTTTTTAGGTCAACAAAACGACAAAACGGCGAACTCGTTTGCTCGGTGTTTAGTGCCACGCCTGACTATAACAGTTGAAGCTAAAACTTATGTTTTGAAATCTGCTATAATTATCACGCGCTAGTTTTATAGTTTCATTCACCTAGTAATTTCACATGCTACAGAATTGAACATAAAAACAGTTATAATTTTAGGTTCAATTCTGCTGCTTACGCTGCTGCTTAGAGGCTGAATATCGGGCACTGCGGTGGCACCGCTAAGACGGACTCTAGTTAAGAGTCCTACCGTCAAGCGTACTAAATCCTAACTTGTCCCATGGCAATGCAGCGTCTGCACTTTACATGTCTAGTGTGAGCAAAAAAGTGACCAGCTTGCCACTAGATGCTGTATAAATAATTTTCTATATATAAAAGACCTTACTACTTCTTTGGTAATGATTCAAGACAATTTTAATTGTAGATAGATTTTTTTAGGTTTAGAATAAGGTTTTAGATACCTAGTTTAAATATTTTTAGTTTATTTAGTTTATTTTAACTTTTCTTAATATTATTATATAGATGAAAATATTTTGTAAACTTACCATGGTTTACTTACTTTAGTAGGTATTGTATATAAATAAATAAATAAATAAATAATGCTGGACAATCCACACAGCATCATCTAGCCCCAAGGTAAGCTGCTGTTAAACAGAGCTGTATTATGGATGACTGATATATATTTAATACAATACAATACATAGATAGATATTTTTTATTATATATAGAAAATACCCAGAACACCCGAAACAAATATTTGTAGATCGTACAAACATTTGTTCCGAGGCGGGAATCGAACCCGCAACCTCTGCGTCGCAGGCGGACCTGCGCCCGCTGCGCCACATCGGTCGTCAATTTATATAATTTTAATTTTCGTATATAATTTTATTGTTATAAAGTTAAACAGCAATTGCTGTTTCTGCTTGCCTTATGCCTCGAAACATCAGATTCCAAATCAGATGCTAGTAATTTGTAGGTCGGAAACCACAAATTATACAAACATTTTAGATGTTAATCCGGTAAGTTGTAGACAATGATATAACGACATACGGCATACAAACCAGAATAAATCTAACTAGAAATTTCTTAGCCGTACATTTGACTCTGCATTCAGATCTAGAATGTTTCGTATTGGTCTTTCTATGTTCTCACATTGGTCTATTCTTCATATAGATATATCTGAATTGGGAAGATAATGATTAATTAACATTATAATTTAAATAATAAATAAATAAATAAATAAATAATGCTGGACAATCCACACAGCATCATCTAGCCCCAAGATAAGCTACTGTTAAACAGAGCTGTGTTATGGTACTAGATGACTGATATATACTTAATACAATACAATACATAGATAGATATTTTTTTATTATATATAGAGAATACCCAGAACACCCGGAACAAATATTTGTAGATCGTACAAACATTTGACCCGAGGCGGGAATCGAACCCGCAACCTCCGCGTCGCAGGCGGACCTGCGCCCGCTGCGCCACATCGGTCGTCAATTTACGTGATAAAACCTTTTAAATTTCCACCATTATTAAGTTTCTTGAATAAAAGCTCCAATATAAAACAAAAACTAAACACAAACGAGACGCATAGATTTTTTGACGTATTTTGTTGCAAGTAGAAAAGTCTAGCATATTATAGTAAAATAGTTTGATGTAGTCGATCTAGGTCGACAGGTGTACCGTTTGTTTGACATTATTGTTTGTCAAACAAAAGGCCAATGCGGGCTTTCCAATTTTTTCATATCTATTTTGGAACAAAGAGAATAAAAATATGGTATTTGAAAGCCTTACTTCAATAAAACAACTTTTATGTTTGCCTGAGGTGGCGTGGATATCCATTAGATGAATAGACACAATCGGACATTCAAGCCGTGTATTAAATAAATCTTGAAACACGTTTTGCTAACATGCCTTGCGACTTCACGAGTTGACAGCATGTCCAGGAACATAGTATGGCTCATACTAATAGCCGCAACAATCAGTTTTATGTTAGTTTTTTTTTCTAAAAAAATGCCTAAAGCCGTTTACTGATCCAAGAAACACTAAGTGATGCGAAATGACAACCGACATAGTAATACCTACTTTAAATCGACACCCATCTATTTTATTTTCAATTACCATTCACATTGCGTTGCACTGCAAATACTCCTACAATACGCTCACTAAACGAAGATAGGTCAAATGGATAGTGATTTAAAGTAGGTATTCCTGTGTCACTTGGTGTTTCTTAGGGTGAAACATCTAAGCCTGTACTTGCAGATCTAAGCATGTTGACGTTGAACTTGACTTTTGTGATTTATTCAAAGTCTCTGTTAAATAGAAAATAAATGCAAAGTCAAAATAAAGTGTTCATTAAAAATACTCATTCCTAAAAACTATAATGTATACTCAACTTATAAACAGAAAAAAATACTTACCTACCTGAAAAAAAGCTTTTACTTTTCGGTTATTCACAATACAATTCCACATTTGCAACATCTGCAAGCTTTTCAAACGCCAGATGAAATCAATGTCCGGGCTTATATTGACGCGACATAGATTTACGCAACAAAAATATTTTATTGGCATTTTATTTTATTGAATTAATCATTCTCTACTATAAACAAAAGCTGAACAGTTACTTTTCTTACCAATTTCAGTATTTTTGAAAAGTACGCATTGTATTCCATATTTCATCCAACAAACTGGGAAGATTCGTCTTTATATAAATTTTCCAGGGAACTATAGCAATCAGGGTGAACGAGAGCACGCTTATACCGTATAATCTTGACGGGACAAATTAAATTTAATATCGTCTCAGTCGACGCCACCTTGATAATCTTTAATCAACGGAGGCTGTAAGACGCACACACCTCTGGCGTTAATATTTTATTCAACAGAGCTCTATTGCCATTCAGCGTAGTAATGCCGCCAGCATTTAGAAACGCTTCCATCTAATAGTGATCTGCATTTGTTGATCGATCTAAAATTCATTTGTAGCGGTGCATAGATAGCTCAACTGTTTCATTTCTTTTCTTTACTTATTTATGTAAATACCTGCACCTATAAAAGTTTTACTAAATTCTCATAATGAAATTCCGCTGTTAATAGTCCACGGAAGTGAGACTGGGTGAAACTGCAAAATCTTTGCTAATGGCGCGTAACCACGTGACTTTAATATTGCGCCCTCGCTTCCGTAAGCGTTCGTCCGGAACATGCTCAGAGCTCGTACCTACGCACATAATGTAAGGTTAAACTTCGCAAAGTTGGCCGCGAATTACCTACGATTTCCGTGCGATAAGTGTTTAGCCGACTGAAAAAGGTCGAGGGTTCCTTTTAGAGGTGTTTTAAAAGAATGATCAAAAGTATTGTTTTGCGTCTCAACACGTAAGTTCAGAGATATTTCTATAAAGGTCAGATCATGCCAAGAATTTCAAATTTTAAGACTCTTACAGTTGTCTTTGAGAATAATATTAAAGTGACAGGCGCAAAGTAACAAAAAAAATACTAACCTTTTTGCTTTATTTATTTTAAGTATACCCAAAATAGGTTTTGCTTGTACTCACTTAATAAAAGGCACTTTACGAATAGAATAACTAATCCATAAAGGTTGTTCTCGCGAAATCAGAAACTTTTCTGTAGTTAGCATAGGCATTCGCCATGGTAGGTATTTTAGGCAAGGCAATATTTTGTAGTCATTTATTCAGCAGATAGAATCTTGTCTTGAAAAAACTGAGTGAAAGAATTGCAAAATATCTGCGGATTTAGGTATTTTGTGCTTACATACGAGCGTCTTCAGAATAAATGTAGGCTTTCTGGAATACGAGATAAACCCTGGAAATCCGTGTATAAATTACTCATCAAGTTTTGTGTTTTTACTTCGGTGTGGTAACCAAGTGCGGTTTATTCCTGAAATCCCCACCAAGACCTAGACATGGGTGGGGATCTCAATTTTTTCAATTGGCGTATGCAATTCGTAGGAGTCCTGAGTAGAAACTTACACGTTATACTCGTACTTAGGTATAGCAGGCTACGGTTTCTACTAAGTATAGTGTTTTACGACTTTATCGTCTGTTTATCAAGTCTACCGCCCTAAACTTTAATTGAACTTCGGGTTTTGACAGCACGGTATACATCCAAATATCAGAGTTATTTGGATTGTTTACCAACTATATTTTGGTTCTGATTTAATATTGACGCAGACGAATGGAATCAGCACCAGGTTTCTGCGCCTGACACCAAAGACTCACCATTGTTTACGATTTTATATTTAAGAGCTCTGCTAAACATATGGCTGAAAATTTCATTTGCTACATTGCCAGTAAGTGCTTGCTCGACTGCTTGGAGACTGAACATTGCTGCGGCGGAGTCCTAATACAACGTCAATGTGCCCTAAGTGCTTTATTTATCGTAAAACATAGCATGAGGTCGCGCTGTCACTCACCTAAGACATTGTTTCGCTAAGCAATATCTGTCTCTAATTGAGTATGCTTAATTAGTACATAATTGAAATACGCTCATCAGATAAATCAACACGCTAATTACCCTGCAACTGATATAACATAACGTTTCAATCTAAACGCTCCTATGTAATTTGGCATTTTGCATTATCTGCTATTTGATTTGCTGTTGGGAATTCTGTACCATTTTACACTAGATTGTATTAGTTACAGATGAAGTTGAATTTACCGAAAATGTGTTCTATTTACATTTTTTATATAATAATTTGTTTTACTCTCCCTTTCCTCCTGGCTGTTCATTTCACATGGTGGTGGTGTCAGCCTTCTTACAGCTTTCCTTATCCTCTATCTTCAACATCTTCATCCGATATTATAATTTTCTCGTATAAACGAACCAAAAGAACTTTACTATGTAAGATTGAGAACTGTTATTTTTACGCATAAAATTTTATAATTATCGCAAATGTAATAAGGGTAAGTAGTAAAAACAAATTGAAAAATGTAGAGTAGGTACTTTTCTTTTGAAAAGGTTATTATCGTTGACTTGCGCAATGCCTGATATAATTGCTTGATAGATAGTGCTGATTTATCTGTCATGCAATCAGGCATTTCTTATCATAATGGAACATTTATAATAGCGTTTGACTTATATTCAACTATTCAAGCGCTTGCTTGACTCAAGCTAAGCCTTGCAATGTTGAGTTATAACTTCACTCAGTACAAGCAAAATTTTTATTTTGACAGCAGCATGAACCTAACATACAAATATGTTGATAATTATATTAGTTAAATTTACCGATATGCGTACCCATGTTAATGTCTTGTTATTATAGAGTACAAAGGTATCAATAAGCTTTGTTGTATAATATGATCTAACACAGCCAATACTAAAAATAATTAGATGTAATAGTTTCACATTTGTTTTACGTGTTTTTCTAAATAAGAAAGTATTTACCTAAGCTATGTGCATCTATCACGTCGTAACAGAAGCTTTTGTCCTAAAAACTCCATTACCAAGACGACAGACGAAACAAGGGGCCCGATAGTTTTGTTTTCAGTAAGGATAAAAGTTTTTAGAATCTTAAGCAAAATCTCCATCACCAGATTTCAAAACTAACTTTAATTTACTAATCATCATCATCATGACAGCCTTCTAATGTTCCCACTGCTGGGACACTGGCCTACTCTCAGGCGAGAGTGATTGGGTCCATCGGTACCACCGGTGGTGGTGGTAATTTACTAATAAGTGAAGATAAAATTTTGTACTTCCCAATCACACTGAATCAAAACTCAAAGGATGAAAATAAATGAAATGAAATGAATGAAATGAAATGAATCGCACAAACAGATGAAATTAAAAATTTAAAACTATATTTATACAAGGATTACTTTGAAACGTCTGCCAGTTCCATGCGCCCCAGCCAGGAAGATTCTGGCAACAAACTCGGCTGAGTTCTTAGATTATTTTCCAGGGAACGACTGGGACAATTTTGCAGATGAAGTTTGTATCTAAAACCACTGTCAGTCAGTCACTAAATTCGTCATGAAAAAGAAATAGGTCGAAGGCTTCGGCTGCAATACGTGTATCTACTATTACGTGTCGGCTGGGATGACACATATTTATTGCCTAGTTTTTGATCATAGCAGTCAAAAGTAAGAAAGAAAGTCATTGATATAATACTTATAAACTTTCTGTGTTTTCATTGGTTATATTTAAGGTATAAAAAGAGCTAGTAGCGTTACCAGACCAATAAAATTATGCATCATTTAGTGTGGTCAGTACTTGGATGGGTGACCGCCAATAGTATTTTCATCTCAGCGCTTCCGTGTTTCAGAGGCTTAACTTAACATTGTTAAACTGTTGCCCCAGCCCATTTATAACAGACGTAAGGTCATGACGGAGGCCTTTGAGCGGCCTATGGACTCCAATTGCTGGCTACTGACTCACTTACATAAGTATTTTTTATGTCTAATATTAAGTATGTAAGTCTGGCGATAAAAACTCATAAATAAATTACACACATTACGAGCATTAAATTTTAGAGGGAAAAAAATGTGCTTTCCTCATAACATGAGTAAAAATACTCTTTTCAAAATAACGTTCTTTCTCTAGATACATTGGTATGTAAAATTAACATTTCTGGTGCTAAATTAGAAAACAAATTTAATAACAATGATAAGATACACGTAATCCAATCAACCTGTCTGATTTGTAGGTCTCTAGAATTCGAGGCAATCGTTCAAACCGTGTCATTCCCTTTGAGAGTTTGAGTTGCGAATGACTAGCAGTGGTTAACAAATCAAATTGAATGGCTCTACCAACACAGAACACCGTGCCGATACAACCATTCCATCCATTTATGTTTTTTTTTTAGATTGGTGTGGCTTAAATAACTGCGGCCATTCACACCTATTAGATGTGCTCGTTACTTGTGTTGTCGCCCTTAGCGAGCGTTTACAGTTCACCTCAAAGCTTTGCCGATACCGAGACCTGGAGGATTTGCTAGAGGATGATATCTCTTAACGTATATGGTCTAAGGATCCATTTATGATGATGATGAATCATCATGACAGCCTTCTAATGTTTCCACTGCTGGGACACTGGCCTATTCTCAAGCAAGAGTGATTGGGTATTGATCCACCACGCGGACCCAATGCCGATTGGTGGATGGCACATGTCTTTCGAATCTTTGGTTCTTGGACATGCCGGTTTTCTCACGATGTGTTCCTTCACCGTATGAGAGCACTGGCATTGCGCACATACATTTTTCGTAGCGAAAAATCCATTGGTGCACGACCGGATTCGAACCCACGACCTTAGGATCGGAAGGCAGAGTCACTACCACTAGACCACCAGTGCTCTGTGTATCAGTGTGATTATTAATATTTGCCGTTAATGTTCAACTACCTTCCTATCGTAACATTTCAAAATACAAAAATATATGGGGTATTCCCAGTAGTCTTACCGTTTTCTTTCCAACAGACTTACTAGTAAGACCACTGGGAACTTCTTGCCCAGTAGACTATTTGGTTTCAATAAACATACTTGTGTTACTACTAACTAACTAAGTAAAATAAAACTTTGTATAATGAAAAAACAATGATGTTATGTCAAATCGTAGAACAAACCCAGAGTGTACAAGTATAAATACCAATTACATGGCGGGTTTAGCAAATCACTAGCAATGAGAATTTTCCTAGAGCACAACCTCATAAATTTCGGGAACACGCTATTACGCTCTCTAACCAGAAAGTAGCTAATGTAGTTCTTGAGACAGAGAGAATGTTGTGAGATGGTTGTAAGATAAAAACGACAAAATTACAAACATGTCTATAAAACTGACAACTAGAACAACATAAAAAAAAAATATTTTGGAGTTTCTATTCAAGTTTTCACCAGTGGTCTAGTGGTAGTGACCCCGCCTTACAATCCAATACACGCACTATCTCTGTCAAATTTTGCTACGTGTTTTTTTTGTATATAACCGTGACGAAAGGTTATTAAAACAAAATTTAAAAAATTGTAAGAGATAATACGTAAATTATAAAATGTCTTATAAAATTATGAAAACAAAATAATTAAAAACATGTCACACAATGCAAGTGAGTGTGCTTGACCAGTGCTAAAGGTAGATCAAAAGCAAAAATATTTTCCAGACTACTCTACTAAAGCAATACTTCCTAACAAGGCGTCCGGAAAGAATGAACTATTGAGATTGCTTCAAAATGAGCCGTGAATAACCGGCGTTCTGCTTTGTTATGAAGTAGTTCTTTTGCCGGCATTTAGTCGACTATTAGTGAATCAAAACTTTTGCCTCCGTCTCGCTCCACAGCTGGAAATTATTTGAAGCAGCTGCTTCGATTGCATTTTATTTTTATCTACAACGTAGTGGATGATGTCTAATTTATTGAGTTTGCCACCATTCGAACGAATTTAAGCAAATAACATTTACTATAACAGTTTATTGTACCGCAGGATACGGTCATTTCGAGAAATAAGGGTTAAATTATGATGATAATGATGATGATATAAAGATGCTAAGTCGATAATTTGCGATTGGTTTTGCAGTAGTAGTTGACCAACTAGATGCTGTTATACAGCTGTTATCATCTTTAATTGATGGTACAGGCCTGGTTTTTAGATAACTAGAATAAAATTCTGTAGTGTTTAAATAAATATTAATTAAATGATAAAATTAGTCACTGTTTCTTTCTCATCGGGAAGTTGCTGAGTTTGAACAGATAATCAGCAAAGCAATTTATAGCTAAGTGGCTAGACAAAATATATACTTAAATACTAATATAATATATAATAAATATGCAATTAAATTTATTTAAAATGAATGTAATTCTTGTCTGCTACCGTATTGATTCAATGTCATTGGTAATTATAACACTACGATAATAATAAAAAAACAGCAAAATCTTCCAATAAAATATTCTGTGATGAATGCGTTGCGTGTTCAAAACAAATTAAAACTAACAGTTTAAAGAGCCATTAGAGGCTCAATTTTGTATTGCTCAGTTATAAAAAAATATCCTTAAAAATATGAATTTTAAGGAAAACTAACAATTAAATTATATTTGTATTCGAGTTAATGATATTCATTTCTAATAGATTATGAGTTTTATGGAATTAATGTGTTTAGTCGAGGTGCAATTTATAAAATGGGCTGAAACGAACCTAAATATTTATTAGAATCAATTTACCATACAGCTGTTTTCATTTTTCAATACATAGCTCTTTTACTGTTTGTTTGTTGTTTGTCCGTTGTACTACCCTTACTCACACTTGATGTAAGATCAGCCACACCACCATAACATTTTTTTAATGAACACAATTCAAACGAACAAGCAAAATTTAAAGTTTTACTTACAACCTCGACGCATCTGCAATAATGATCCTTCAAAGGTTTTAATATTTCGTATTAAATGAGGCTTTTATTCCGAAACCATAAAACCACAAAAAACAAACGCACCCGTACTTTTGGCAAGAAACGTGTTTTACAAAAGTTTACGTTGCACTGCTTGAGAAAAAGAGCTATGAGTTACTAACAAATCGATTTAACAAAAAAAACTACGAAGCTTAACGTTATTATAAAACAAAACGTAGCAAAAAGTCTATAAAGAGCCACTAGCTAATTAAGTTGAACTAGTTGCAGCCGGAAAAAACTTCCGGCTATCGCTTGTTACAAGACGAAAAGAACTAATCAAATTAAAAGTTGTATCCTGTTTGGCCCTTCTCTGCTGTCATTAAAACCTGCGGAGCTCTAACATACGCGTAGGTATACTGCGAGGCAGAGCTTGAGCTTTAGAATGAAAGTTTTAATTATAGTTTGTTTTATGTCATACCTACAACTCTTTTAAAAAGGTGCAGTTTTATTTTTTACTCCATGCTCATCTCAAATTAATTCCAGCGTATAGCTCAGATATTCGCTTGCTGACGTTCCGGACACAGATGAGTGAAATATCAAAAATCGTTTTGTTACGACTGAATGACTATCAACGCATTATATATCGTTGAGATTTTTTTATAGTATGTTATTTTTAATGTGTGTGTGTTGCACTAAGAATGGAAATTCGTAGCGTGAAGAAGTTTGCATGAAAAAAGTAGTATGCATGGACAAAGTAGCAAGGCGTTCCACTAGTATTAAAATACGATAAATATCTAAAACCACCGCTTTAAAACCCGATCTTTTATTTTTAGAAATCTAGCAAGCATTTTGCTTAAAATCTAAAGTCAAAATGCTTGCTCAATTCATTTTTATTACCATTCGAAATTCCCTATTTGGTGCAAAATGTCAACTGCGTCGCCTTCGTGGCATGCCATTTCCGTGGTTCCCGCGCTGCTACCGCTCCGTTCTAATTCAGTTCGAAGCGTAATATTCCACGTCGATCGGTTTAACTTTGAATAGACGACACGAATTGTATGGTTAACCCTGGTTTATGTGGAAATTTGGTGAGAAGATAGCAGCAACTTGCTGTCGAAACCATGCCCTTAAAAACTGAGTTCTTTTTTTTGTTGTTAAGCAATAACCTTTTTTGTGAGTAAGCTGTATATAAATCAAGGGCATAGGGTATAGTTTAATGTCACTAGTACTGGCCGGAGGTGGGTGAGGACAATACAGTGATGATGTTACAATTTTAAAATAAAAATCATCTAAACTATTCAACATCCTATAAAATAATAATATTCAAATTATCGAAAACGGATAAAAATTTTTGCTAAGCCATAAGGATACTATATCTCATTTGTTATAAATTAACAATTGAATAGTTATAGGTATAATCTGTTCTTTGATCGAAGAACTCCGTTAATACTGTAAATGGCTCTGACCGCATCCCTAATTAAACTCTAATGAAAAGTTGGTTTGAATTTAAGCCAAATCACAACTAGAACGGAATAACTTTTCTATTTAATTAGAGAGTAAAGGATTCTCGTTACGCTTTATTTAAAACCCACAATCTCTGAATCGAAAGAACATTAACTCTTAACGTAGCGGGTAGAATTTTGCATGAAAATAAGTCAGCACAGTCCTTGGTCAGCACGGACAAAGTCACGGGATGATCCACATTAACTGTAAATTAAAACGAACAATACAAAGTTATTCTGTAAATGATTACTGCTAAGCACAATTTAACAATACCCAGTTAACATTAAATTCGCACCTTCGAATGTTCCCACTTTTGCCGAAAGTAAAACTTTTCATCCTGCTAATTAAACTCCTAACTTGCTCGTGAATTTTGTTGTTTTCTTTCACAGAGCAAGAATGAACAGGCTTTAGAGATTAATAATAATACCTACTGACAACACAGTATTTCTCTAGTAGTGAATTTGAATTTGGTACCAACTCCACATCAAAATTACAGTTGCATTGTTAAATTTCGATACCATTGCTTGCCACCTTTTGATTACATCTAAATATTATGTATGTTCTGTGCTTGTTTATTTGCTGTCCTTACCTTCACTCGATTTTGCTATATTTTTTTGTTTCTAGTATTTTGCGAACTAAAATCTTAATGCTAGATAAAGACCTTAATGCTAGAGTCTTGCGTGTACAAGACTCATTGGTACTAACTCGTTGTTCTATTCTAAGTTGTGTAGTCTCGAGCATCGACGAAAATCGCCTGCCTATCAGTTTTTTACAGAGATCACTTCAGCGAGTGCGCTCAGGAATTACATAACCTCACTTCCTTACTTCTTTTCTCCTTACCACTACCAAACAACCAGGAAATCGGAAAGACGCCACCCTTACACTGTAGAGATTTCACCAATTCGTACGAAATCGTTTGATTCAACCTTTATCATTCGCACTGCTAAAGAGTGGAACTCGTTGCCAGCATCGTTCTTTCCAGAACATTACAATTTAGGAATATTCAAAACAAGAGTAAACAGGTATTTTCTAGCCAAGCGTGCTCCATCTTAGGCTGCATCGACACTAAAAGATCAGGTGGGATAGCGGTCAAACTTGACTATCATTTATATCAAGCAAAATAAAATAATTGTTTTTTGCTTGTTGGATAAAAACGTCGAATGAAACAACGACATAATTGTTGAGTGAACGATAATCATGGCCCATTAAATCACAAAAATATTATTAAAAAAAGACAATAAATATTTTTAGTTGAAATACCAAACTAGAGTAATCTGCTTTTTGTTTTTTTTTCTCTATTTGGACTTATTAAATGTCTGTTCAATAACGGAATTTTAGATACAATAGATTTTCTATTGTTCCTGGTTCCCGGAGCGAGTCTTACAATAGAATCATATTACTCTGAGTTTTGTTCCCTAATACTTGTTTTGAAAATAAAGGAAACTCGTAGAAAATTCTGTCCGAATCTAATTAGTTTTAAATCCGTATCTCGGAAAACTTTCTAGAAAGAAATATTGGTGTTTTTCGGTAGTTTTTAAAAAAAAGTTTAAGTACTTGTGTATTTATATGGTTTTGGAAAAAAACGTTAAGCTGGAAACTTTTAATTAGATTAACAAACAAAAAACAACAATTATCCATACTAAAAATAATCTGATAATTACTGAAACGTCAAACGCTTCTTTCTTAGTTTGTACGTCATGTTACTTGCTTTTTTTGTTTCCACTGGATCGTTGAGGTAAAGTTGAAATTATCTGCACCTTATGACAGTTCTGCGTAATGCACAGAATATTTTTTGTAGTAAATTTGTCTTTGGGGACCTACTGAAATGGTATAAAAAATATATGAAAAAATCTGTCTAAGACTCTTCTTCCGTAGAGAAACTATTATACTCGTATCAGCCGTTTGGGTACGGGCTATGGGCATAGATTTTTTAAAATTTTACAAAAAAGGTTAATTTACGTCTGTTCTTCACGCCAGTCTCTCACGCTTAAGGTTGATTTTCGATCATCCACATTCATCTAAAAATACACGCCCCTTAACCGCGTTTGTCATAGATTTGAATGTGATGATGACAATAGCAATTTTAGTGACGGGGCGTGCAGTTTTAGACTGATATAATAAATCTACTTTCCTGATTTCCTCTGAATTTTAATAAAATAGCATTTGAAAAATTCTGATCATTCCACCATTTATAGTTGACACTATCATAAAGCTGTCTTGTTACAATTTTCCAAAGGACTTGATAAGGTCCAATAAGAAGGACGACTGACCTTTTGAGGTTACGAGTAATTTCACAGGGCCGTATCGTCCCTTGTCTACTTGATAAATTGATGTCCAACCACGGTGATGTATTAATATCAACCTAAACACAGTTAACTTGCCTTCCTTGAGTGGGGACAGTTTTATCGTAAACCCTCTTTACCTCGCGTCAGAAGCAGAACAATTTTGATGCTGAGGAAATTAGTTTCTACGCTATAATGACGTAGACGATGTCAATACTGACATTTTGTGCCTTGTGCATGGTCATCTACAAGAGAAACCTGCGAAAAACATTCGGTGGACTCGTACCGTGTTGATTTGGCAAATTAACTAGAGTTGTATGATGAAGTATGCAGTGAATAACATGTCCAGATGATGAAGTCTACTCGTCGTCTACTATTGGCTAGATAGCTTGCAAACACGTTGACTCTGGGCGTGTCGTAGCCAGGGGTGATAAGGTAAGGCATTTATTAGATGCCAAGCCAGTGCCGGCTTAGTTACACGGCATTTGGGTTAGCAGACTAAGTTTAATTATTATGCACAAAAAAGCACAGAAGTGATAAGGTACTATGATCCATAACCACATTTTAAAGAACAAATAAACTAGCTAACGCTAAGTATTAAGAATGGTAAAATAAATAAGATTTAGAACTTAAGTATTAATTTTGAAACTACAGTTTTCAACGCTCGCATCTTGAAAACTTGTCAAAGCTCAGTCGCAAACTTTTCACTTATAGAGAATTAAGTTAGATTTACGATGTCTGCTTGGTGATTCTAGATGGGTCTTCCATTTGGATATACATGTACTGCAATCTTTAGGTTTTCAACGAAAATTGTACTATATTTATCCTATTATAATATTATAAATGCGAAAGTCTGTGTGTGTGTGTGTGTGTTACCACACACACACCATGACGATGATGTGTTGTTACAATGACTTTACAGATTGTGATGAAATTTGGAATGTAGATGGCTTAAGTCCTGGAATAACACTTAGGTTTTTTTATCCCGGAAAGTTACTGTTCCTGTGGGATAGCATAATAACTACAAAATACGCGAGTGAAAAAACGCGGGTCAGCTCGTTATTATATATTTTTTATTCTCCGTGGCTCATCTATTTGCATAATGCGTAATAAACATGCTACTTAAATTAATGAAGACATTCTGATAGGTATATTTCCAATAGATTCGCCATTTTTGTGGTTCACTCTGCATTTTCAAGCAAGTACAAATAGATAATAAGGTACCAAGAGTATTTCTCGTTCTTTGAATTCTAGTCAAACTTTTACACAAGTACATTGTCAACTTGGATCATGTTTTAACCCTTTTTTTCTGTTCTGTGCTTTAACCTACTTAAAATCAATTCAAAGTACCAAGACACCACCACTTATGGCTTCCTGGTACCTACTTTGGATTGATTTTGGGTACTAAATATTATTCTGTAAATTCAACAACATTCAGCGTAAAATATTTAGTTTACGCTGAATGTTGAAAAAAAATAGCCAAAATAGTAACTGTTGCTTCTTTTTGTAACTTTGTAGGCTCAGTTGCAACCCAGGATAAACTTTTGCTAATATTTGTTTAAAACACAATAATAGCTGGATATTTTCAATAATAATTTCATTGCTATCCATTAATAACTACTATTAAAATTTAATTACCACGCACCCGACCCGCCCACCAATTTCATAAAGTGGATTAAATAATGCTAATACATTACAATGATATTATTACAACATCATTATTCATATTATTAAAACATTGAATCAATCTTAGATCTCTCAAGATATTATTGCTCAATTACAACGTAACGGCTGAACCGATTTGGATGAATCTTAGAATAAGCATAGTTCTAAAGCTGAAATAGATCTACGACTACTTCGTACTTGAAAACGACATTTCTCGCTTGAGTTTAAGAGTACTTAGAAAAAAGTAAAAATAAAAGTAAAGTAAAAAGTTATTTTATTTGAAAACAGAAAACTTATGAGCTAGCGTTATTAGGTAGTCGCATGATTCGAACTTAATATGCTATACTTTAACTATTTCACATCACTATAAAACAGGCAATGATATTTGCAAGATCGCTAACTCCCACCTTAGGATAATCTGTGTTGTGGGTAGTTAGTCTCTTTCGTCAAGCGTTGTTGCAAAAAGGAAGCAAGATGGGTTTGAGTTATTCGTTAATAATATATAAATTAATAATTAGATATATCTCTACAGATAGATGGTAATTAGGTACGTTATATAAATTTAGAGTGTCGTGAAAAATGTAAACCAAATAACATTTAACCCTATCTCCATAGTTTTGTGCGTTACTACGCTATTTTGACAAGTTTTTTCGTGGAAAACTATCAAACATTTCCTCTTTGGAGATGCTCGATGGATACCAATAACCAACGAGTTATGTAAGAGCACGCAGCTCATGTTATCAGTATCACGGAAGCAACACACGTGTACCGTCAAATACGCTAGCTGTAGTCATAAATATCTGCCTAGAAAATAACGTTGCTTTTGTGTGAAAGAATTATCTTGTCTATCATAGATGAGCGTAATGCCATCATGCAAGGAAGTGCCTATGAAACCACACCACACGCATGGTACAAACTATTTGTTATTACTGTGTTGAGCTAACTCAGAAAAGTTATAATTGGAATAAATAAATAACTATTCAATCATTTATGCTCATGTTGGAGGTATTCCTCGAGGCGCACCTAGCTGAAGCGCACCAAGACGAAGCGCACCTAAGAACTTCCATATAGCGCACCCGCTTAGGTGTGCTTCATTCGGTAGGTACTCGTATTAATGTCAAGTTTTTATTCCTCGTAGCGCAGCAACGATAATGTAGGCTCTATTTGGTTTATGTTTATATTGTTTGGTAAATGGTTTTTGGTCTATGTGGTTGTTTTTCATCGAATTATACCTATCAGTGAAAAATAATTGGCCTTCAGCTGACATGTACCCAGCCCAGACAATAAGTCTGAGGTTTATTGATCCTAGAAAGTGACACTGTCGAGCCTTGAAACATAAACAACACTCCTTTTAAACAAGTGATAGCATTTTTATAATTTTCTAACCAAACGAACAACGGAAGAAGTTCTTAAGTCGACGCCAATATAATTATTATACGCGCATAACTTTTTTTAACTGAACATGACTAAAACGTGCTAAAGCCAAAACATTTTCGTAACGTTATGTAATATTATATTCAGCGCAGTTTTTCTTCAGGTAGACGACAATATTTTGCATTCATATTATTCATGCATATATATATATAATAAAGACTGTAAAAGCTATGACGTAAAAAATACAAAAAATATTGGTCGCGAATTTTTTTAGTTTATATCTTTTAATCTGCCTAATTATTTCAAGAACGAAGTCGTAAAGTTGATTAAACTAAGTTCTTAACAATTTACTGCATCTATTAAATACTCAAGTACAAAAAAAAACTGGGATTTATGTCATCAGATATTATAATAACAAGCGTTAAGCTAGTGCTAAATAAAGCTTTTTAGAGTTTTGATAATATTGAGCATTTTGATCACATTTAATTAATGTGATTTTACACAATACAGTTTTTGTCAACCTTAAAAGGCTCTATTATACCTGCTGACTTGTACTACAATATGTATTGCAACAATTATTTTGAATAGCAACCTCTACTTTTTCACCAGATAAGGATGACTGATAGAAAATGCTGCGTAGCATTAAGTCCTTCCTTTGTACAGTTTTGTTTTTTTTGTGCAATAAAGAATTAAATAATAAATAAAAATATTAATAGCGCAGTTCTTTGTGAGGAACAGAAAAGGCTGGAAAAAATCCACCAATAAACTTGCTTTGTTCAAACAGGTTCAAACCACGCATAGCGCAGCTTTTAAAAATGAGAAGCATTTTTGTATGCCAATAGCTGGGCATAAAAAAACGCTTCTAAATTTTTCCGCTTTGATTTTTAAATTCACACAATGTTCTCAAAGTTCAGGAAATATGTTTCACCCTGAAAATGTAAAGTTTCAGCAATCAGCCAATTAGTCAGTTAGCGCAATATTTTTTTAATTATTATTTTTATGTTAAGTTTATTTATTTTTTTCGTAGTTATTTTGCAGATTTAGTTGATTTAACAATGTTCCGTTCTACACAACTTTAGTGGATACACGAACACAGAACAGTCTTGTGTAAACATGATGAAATAGGTATAGTAAAAAAACAAACACACACACACGTTCGTATTGCATTTGTGTGCAGCTGTCATGTGAGCCTGGCATAGCGGCGGCGGCGCTACGTGCAAGCAACCACAATGCAATCTTCATATGTAATAATCTTTAATAAACAAAATAAAATATGTACATAATTACATTACATTACAAAATATACAAAATACATATGAAATAGTTGAGCCATCTAAAGACCGTTCTTCATATTGTCTCGTATTTATAACTATGCCTCTAATACGAAAAATCACTCTATGTACTCACACAATTTAAACAAAATTATGTTTCATCCTATTTATACCTTCACAATTTTCTCATTAAAACATACAATACAAAAGAGATAAATATATATTAAAATAAAGTATGTTCTTCCACAGGGTTCGCTCCATTGTTTGAAGCGTTCTCCGGAAAAATTACATTGAACAAAGACAGTGCTGACACACCTTGTGTCCCAATTTGTCTTTGTATTGTTCGAGACTTCATATTTACAGGTTAAATCGTTTATTTCGCTTAAAGTGCCTGTTTTCATCTTTCCGTCATTATTTTACAAGGAGTTTTCTGCTGAAAATAAAATTATTTTTTACGCAAAGAATTTAGTCTGATTTGTAGTCTGCAAGTATTTTTGAATCGAATAAAATTATTTGATTGAGAGGACACAACTGTTTTTTTTTACCACTTTTTACTAGTGAAACACCCTGCGACTTTTCATACAAACCTTTTTTTCGCAACTTCGGAGTTGAATTTCAAAAATAATTTGCACATCCTATTTTTTTTTAAAGTTCAAACCCAAAGGTTATACAAAGGTTATAAGCTTCTACTAAGACTTAACGTTTTGGCTGTGCGTTGTTTGCCAGTCAATAATGAAACAAGTTTGTCTAAATAGATAATACTACTTTATAAAATTTTTGTTTTACTTGAGTATTGTAATCAACGTCATTTGTGTTTTCACCCTATATAAAAAAGCATTCTACATACAACATAGCAAAGTTTACACAGTTTCAAAACTAAAATTGCGAGAGTTCGTAAAACAACTTTGGTTTGATTCGAATATTGGCTGATATCGGAAGCCAATCGGAAGCCACCACAGAACGCTTACTCTCACGAGAGGCATTGTCCTCACTATTTAACCATGCCAAATTGTTATAGCTAGACAATTTAGCCTCTCATAGGTACAGTGAAGTAATAGTATTCCAAGTATGTGTCGTTTTGCTTAGTTTAGACTCAAGGAGTTTCAAGGGCGGCAAAATAACATGAAAATTACAGATAAATTTTTAACGTGTATTGTATAGTATTGTCCACTTTAACTTGTAATTTCTAATTCAAAGTGTAATTTCAGTTAAACAACGTTTTATTTTATTTTTATGAAATAGCCATAAGGTTACAATCAGTATTTCTGAGAATTATCATGAAGTTCGTTCGTTCGTTCGTATGAGTCAGTGGCCAACTCTGGTGACAGAGTTTCTAGGCCGCCCGAAGGCCTCCACGAAAGTGGAGTAATCCACGACGATTATTTTTTTCTAAAAAACGTTTCATAGCAAATTTTATCAGCTTTCTTTGAAACCATTGTAAACTATACATCAGTAACTTTTTTAAATTAAAACCCGATGCTCTCTCTCGTGTTTAGGGCCACTCGCTGGTTTTCGGGGTTTTAGGTTTGCTTCAGTAAGTCTTCTTCGCACTGTACTGTCATTAATGTACTCCCTTCGGGTCTGAAGAAACTGTTGCTGGACTTCAACTGCATACTTCAACTGCATTTAGGCGGTAATTTCTCAACACAGTGGAAACAATATAACGGTCTTCTCGGGCACTTGTGCACCTGGGTCGGTCGTTACAAGGTCTCCTCAGATGGTTTCCAGTCTCTTCGTATCATCGCTTCACGTTTTGGATTGTTTGTAACGTTACATCCACTTTTCTAGCAGTACATTAAAAGTGTGACACTTAAGCGCAACACACACAGAACGCGGGCCCGCGGCAGATCTGCCGTAGGTGTATTTTGTTGTTCTTGTACTGACGTCAAGGATGCCAACACACTGAACGCGGGCGCGGGTCTGGTGAAGCGCGGCAGCCGTTTCCACGTTCAGTGTGATGTCATCCTTGACGTCCATACTTTAAACAAGAAACACCCGCGGCGGATCTGACCCGACCCGCGCCCGCCCGCTGTGTGTGGTGCGCGTTAGTTTTGCAAGCCAGTGTAATTTGGTTATTGATATGACATCTTGCTTTTTATTACAATTTTATTACAAGACAGCGTCGTTTTTAAAACTGTTTCTGTAACGTTAACGTCAAGTGAAACAACCCCCTCAGTGCTGTGTTTCATCTGTCGCAGGTGCAGACCGTGACGTGAACGAGGTCAATAAGGTAAGTGGTTTTCTATTTTGTCACCGTCCTTTCACTGGATTGAATGGAATATTCACTTAGAGATCTTCAAGCTACCTTTATAGTGAATGAAAATTAATAAAAATTAAAAATTAATAAAGCCAAAACAAAATGATTGCTGAATACAAGTGCAGTAGGTATGTAAATGACAAACCTAGTGGAAAATCGCAAGTGGAAAGACGCGCGTTGAATTTTAACCTCATTTCATTTGAAAACAAAACATTTGCTATTTTTTCGCTAGTATTGTAGAAATTACATTGCTGAAATCATAGGTATTTTGTTTTTTGACATCCACTAATCCATCGTCGTCCTAGGTCGTGGTGGTTAAGACTCAACCATTCTCGGTCGATAGTACACCAGTGTCTCTCTAGCTGTCGTGATGAGTACTTTGATGAATGATAGACGACTAATCAGTTATGATTATTAAACCCTTGATACACAAAGTTTATCAAGGGTTTAATAATCATAACCTTTGCATTGCATGATATTTTTTTTAATTGTGTAATAGTATAATATGTTCATACAAGTGCAGCTAAAAATACGTAGAAATTGCAAGAAAATAATATACCCTTAGTACAGATACGCACACTTCTCTAGCTAGTATGGAATGTTGACCATAAAGCGCGGCTCCAAGCGTATCACATTTGTATTATAAATGTGAAAGTGTGTATGTTTGTATCCATTCAACTCCGTAACTTCTCAACGAATTTTTATAAAACTTTAAATGTATCTACATATTTAGTAATCTGAAATAATACATAAACTACTTATTATCCTGGTAAATTGGACGGTTTTTGTGTTTTTGTGGGATAGCTTTGAACTGCATAATCGCGGGTGCGAGTATTATATGAGCTAAGCTTTTTTTCCGTTTGGTAACACTATTACTTGTGACCTAGGAGAAACCAATCAGTTATAAAATAATGTACAATCGATATTCAGCATTTAAGGTCACAATCCTGCCATTCCGGTCTTCCTATCCATCACCTGTTAAGTTATCTGTTCCATGACATTGATGGATGCCCTTAAACAGAGAACCGTCTATTTCAACAAGCATTATTTTAAAGTAACGTCTTTGTAAAGATCTATGTTCCCTTTTAATGGGTTTCAGCAAACAAAAGGGGACTAACTTCTAAGTGAGATCATTAATAGATACAGTCTTAGTTCCTTATTCTTAAGCAAACTATTAACTTCTGCTAGCTAATATTTCTTTCAACTTTATCATCGTCAGTTTATTGGCATAAGAATGGCAAGGAAAGACTTAGCAAGCCGTTAAATTAACAGTTTATTTAATGAATAAGGTTATATTGTACAGATTCTACCTAAAAAGTTTGAACGGAGATCATAAGCCCACAAGTAGCAACGTCCTTCGTTATTAAAGAAAAACTTTTCGGATTTTCCGCAGATAATCCATTAACGTGGCTTCGCGGAAACCAATTTTCTGAGCTGAGGCACGAGTTTTTAGCGCTTTCATATCGCTAGTGAAATGGTCAACATTAACCGCGATACTTATACCTTTGTTAGGCTGCGTTTCAGCCAGAGCTAAGCAAGGATGTGTAGCGAAAGATGTGTTTGTTGGAACCAATAGAATCATTTTATTGAAGCTCAGAGCGAGACTATGTAATTGGTTCCTAACAAACACATCCCTCGCTACACATCCTCGCATATCTCTAGTGGAAACGCAGCCTATGTAGACGGAGTAAGACGAAGCAAGACGTAGCAAAAAACGCACACTATTTTAACTATGCTAAGTTCGAAAATCATTTTGAACTTAAACGAAAACTAAGTCAAAACGTTTGCATTCACTATAAGGATGGCGATGGCACAGAAACAGTTGTTGGGTCTTTACTTGATTCAAGAAAACATGGAGAATGTTTTACTTTTGATATTACCTTTAGAGCCTCTTACTAAAGGTACATTCCTAAACTAGAGCAAGGAAAACTGTGTCTGTGTGTAATACATACTTGTTGACCTAATATCACGTCTCATACATTCGTGAAGTGAGTAATGGATTTGTGTCACTCGTATACAGAAGCAGGTTATGAATGTTATTGGCGGATTCATCAAGCTTATGAGAGTCCTAAGAGATCATTTATCCCAGAGCGAGTGAACACTTGCAAGATGGGAGACTATATTTCACTTCTGGTTTTTTATCTAACTTTAATGCTTTCTAATGATCATAAATCGAATCTCCTGAACTTTGAAGAGATTGTTGTTGCAATCACCTCTTCTTTTCGGCAATGTATCAGGTAGTATTTTTTTGTTTTTACTGGAACGTGAAAGTGCCTGTAAGTAGGTTCCGTTTGAAGTTTGACAGCTGTCACCATAATCTAAGATGTGTCAAACGTGCCAACAATGTCAAAAAGTTAATATTTAAATAAAAAACGTAAATCTGCAGTAATATGAATCCGTAAAATTGGGAATCAGTAAAAATGGAATTCTGTTGAAACAAAAATCTGTAGCAATGGGAATCAGGGAATCAGTAAAAGTGGGGTTCTGTTGAAACTAAAATCTGTAGCAATGGCAATCTGGGAATCAGTAAAAATGGGATTCTGTTGAAACGAAAACCTGTACTAATGGAAATCTGTAGAATTAGGAATCAGTAAAAATGGGGTCTAGTGGCGCACCGGTGGTCTAGTGGTAGTGACCCCGCCTTCCGATCCTAAGGTCGTGGGTTCAAACCCGGTCGTGCACCAATGGATTTTTCTGTTCGAAAATTTATGTGCGCAATGCCAGTGCTCTCATACGGTGAAGGAAAACATCGTGAGGAAACCGCCATGTCCAAGAACTATAAATTCGAAAGACATGTGCCATCCACCAATCCGCACTGGGTCCGCGTGGTGGATTAAGACCCAATCACTCTCGCCTGAGAGTAGGCCAGTGTCCCAGCAGTGGGAACATTAGAAGGCTGTCATGATGAAAAATGGAGTTCTGTTGAAACAAAAATCTGTAGTACTTAATGAGAATCTATAGAATTTAGTATAATCCGGTTTATGACGTTTAGATACTAATGTGGGTAGTATGAAGTTTCAAATAATTAGCTCAATGATAATTACTTATACTAAGTACACAGTTACCAGTTATTTTTATCAACATAGGTATTATATAAATAAATAAGCACAATTATTGATTAGAAAAATCCTTTCTCGAGCTAATATTAAATAGAAACATTCACGAAGCCTTTTTAAATGAACTAAGCCCTATTCAAATAAAGCTACCAAACAATCCAGCAGAAGGTTAGCACGTTTCCGTAAGAGAAAATAACATTTGCACGATCCCACCTGACCTCTGACGTGATAACTAAAGAAAGCATAAACTAATTAAACCTTTCTGTTCGTTAACCCGTCCTTTCTAATCTCAGGTGTTGTAAAAACAAACGCTAGTATAACTTTTAATCAGACGTCATAAAATTTAGATTGCAACGAGACGAAACCGACACGTACAACTGTATAAAAGCAGATGCATCTAGCAAGTAAAATTGCGTATTATATTTTATCGTTCCGATGCGTTCATATTTTTTTTGTCAGGGTCAGGTCGTTTGTCTGATGTCATGCGCCACGCCTCAATGGTGGCTGTACACGCTCGAGAGCTCTCGCTCGAGAGGCCCGACCCGGAACGGAGACCTCGCGAGAAACACCGAGACAGGGCAAGAGCTACACGTGTACGCTCTCGCGCTTGCCCGGTCTCGGCCTGCCTCAATGAGAGTGTGTACAACTGTCTTTACATTGCACAGACATTCGCTTGGGTTTGCATGTTTTTTATAAAAAACCAAGTTTCTAACAAGGATAGCCAAACGTATGGTACCCTCGCACCACACACACGCAATTACGGTACATAAAAAAATATTGTAATATACATGGCACAAACTATATTAAAACCAATTAACTGAGTAGTCTCCCTGCAAGTTTTACAAAGGAGAACGGCCACAAAACATGTTACTGACACCTGCCGCAAACCCCGCTTCTGGGTGCTTCTGGTCACGTGGTCCGATCGCATGGTTCGATCAATCGGATTAGAGAACCCACGCTTCACGCCCCACGCTTTTGGTTTTCTTTTCTTTTACTTACCTACTAAATCTTTATTGCTACTCAGTTTTATCAACTTTTGCAGTTGATAAAGTTCACACTAGCTTATAGTATACTAGCGTAGCGACCCGCCCCGGCTTCGCACGAGTTACTCCTTACCTAACCTTACTCTTTAATCATTTGCTTATTGATTTTGTTTTGTTCCCCATGAACAATTTTATTATTTGAAAAAAAAAAACGCGGCGTGATGTCAGAGTTATTTATAACATACATAGCGTCGTAGCGTCAAATGCCACCTCAGTTTCGTTGAATGATAAATTGCTTTCGCTTTAATTAAAGTACCAAAGTACAAATAATTTCACTTCAGTTTCCACCGTTCAAATTGTGGAACAGCCAAAGCCTCAACTTCAAACAAAACAAAGCGTTTAATCACACCACGCAAATTCACATTCCATTATTTATTGGCTGCGAGACAGAAAATATATTGTTGAGTTGTATGTAATGATCCCTAAAATAAGAAATATTTTGCTAGAACGATTTCTTATAATATTTTTCTTGTCTTTCAATAAAATAAAACTTTTGTCTTTGAGCTCGTGTTCTAAATCTGAGTCTGAAACAAGACTCAAACATCAGTTTATTGACAGCTTTGTGTAAAAACTATTTAAAATCTATGCTTTACCGTTGGTTAAGTTTAGCTCCGGAATACGGACATTTCATGATTATTTTAAAATCTAAAACGTTTTGTTTTTCTAGTAAGTTCCATCAAGTTAGCTGAAAATTCAGAATAAATATCACTGCATCTTTATTTGTAAAATCTAAGTAAATAGAGCGTAACAATTTAGTTTTGTTACTGACTGACTGATTCAATGCACAGGTAAAGCACATAGGTACACATTTCAGAAGACTGCATGAAAAAAGTCAGCGCAAATAAAGTCGCGGGGCGTTCCCCTAGAAGCACGCCAACCTTGCTAAGTCTGTTATCCCATTCATTCAGTCCCAAACTGCTTGTAAACCAGACACAATACATATTGTAAATATTTTTTTAGAAAAACACTGACATGGAACAATTACTTCTCACTTAACATTAAACTAAAGCAACACTGAAACAATAAATTATTATCATCTTTTCATAGTCTATACTAATATTGCACCCGTGCGAAGCCGGGACGAGCCGCTGGTATAAAATAAAGTTGCTCTCCGCCCGTCTGTCCCTTTCTATGTATGAGTGTACGACTAGGCAACGGATTTTAATGCGGTTTTCAGCGAGTAATTCAAGAGGAAGGTTTACACGTAGTTTAAGCAGCCGTGCGAAACCGGGGAGGTTCGATAGTTTCAAATAATTCTTAATCTTTGAATCATTCTTGACAACCACAGTTTTCCGGTTATATCAAATGTTGAGTGAGCAATGCAAGGTCCAAGCAATGCGATTGAACTTGTATTATTTGTACTCAAAACTAAAAAATGCTATTGAGAGCAAGCCGTTACTCGGGTAAACTCTCAATCAACTGTTTAAAAATTCAAACGAAAATGCATCGAGAAAAGTAATATTATCGGTAGGTACCCTGAACTGTTAGTTAAAAGCGTATAGTAGAACTGTTCAAATTACAGAGTATCTTTAGGAGTCTAGAGGTAAACTAGTACCTAAGGAATTCTTGAAATTCAAGCCATAAGATGCTGCGAGTAGTTGACCTTACGAGAGTTAGTAAACAATGTCGTTTGAAGTTGCGCCAGTTCCATTAGTCTTAAATAAACTTATTTTAAACTAGCTTATTTATGCTATCTCACTATAGTAAATTTTTTGGGATAAAAAGTAGTAAGTATAGACATTTAATTCAAATCAAAAAATATTCATTCAAATTCATCAACATTTACATTTTAATTTTTTTTCAAGTTGTAACAAACGAACACCAACTTACCCACAAAACTTACTCACAATTTACTGAAAAAGCTCTTTGAACGAATATTTTTTTCGTAATTTCAAAGTGTAGGTATTGATTTCAGGCAAAAAATATTATTCAAAATTGGAATTGTTACTGTAGGTAATTGTTTCAGAGCTTTGTAGTCGAACGATATCTCAACTACCTATGCAAAATATCTTTGAAAGTAACGAAGCAAAACGGAATACTACAGGTATTCGAATCAAAAGTTTGACGTTGAATTCATTTGCAAAGTTCAAAGAGTTTACAAAAATAGAGTGCGCTTTGAGGCTGTAGTCGGCTCTGATGACTGCATTAACTTAAAAACCAGGTTACCAGCACACGATTATAGTTGGCAACGAAGCAAAAAAAGGGTTTGGAAAAATGAGAACGGATTTTTTCCTGTTCTTCTCCAAGTCACATATTTTTTTTTATTGAATTTTGCGGCTAATATAACACTGAGGCCATGCAGACCTATTGTGTCCGCTACAAAAGTCCAAGTCACATGCATCACATTTCAGCATTGCCGTTGACCACAATAACTAGTGAGCCGGTATGTAAAGCAAACTATCAAGCAAGATTTTTAGCAGTTTGCACTGGGTTGCAAGCCGGTTCAAGTAGTTTCCGTTTCTTGCATAAATGTAGTGGTTTAGCAGTGCTTACTGAATTGGTGCGGGAAGGCAAAGCCGAAGTTATCCGATAAATGTCATGCGTAAACATTGCAAGGAAGCTTTTGGGATGTAAGTTTTTTAGGTTAGACCGGTTAGATTTCCCAAATTCCCAAATTCAATTTTTGAGATTGAATGTGATTTGTGATGGCGCTACGCCATCATATACGCCACGTTCGTTTGATGAATGTTTTAGAGCCTAAAGTGTAGGATAATAATAAACACTTTGTAAGTAGGTTGATTGTACATATGACAAAAACTAATCTTCAAAGTAATGGGGTACATACTTAGGGAAAAAAAAGAATGCCTGGAACGCAAAGTGCCAAAGAAAAAAAATCTAAACAGGTCCAGAACGTATTCCTTTCTGGACCTTAAGGTATGTTTGTAGGCTATGTATTCCATTAAGGTGCAAAAACTTTTATAACTTCTTAACTTCTTTCTTTTGAACTTTCATAAAAATTAACAAATTAGTGAAATCATTTTCATACTGTTCTTACATGCATCTTAACTTATTTTTTTTTTATATTCCTCCTTTATTTGTTGTCCCAAACAAACAGATGATACATTTGAGACTTAGGTATTAGGTACTTAAAGTAATTGTGATAAATTAAGGATGAGAAAATTTACAACCCACTACGTTATCATCGGGTAATTAAATCAAAAATATTAGTGTTGTTGTTACAGATAGTACAAGCAATTAGACAAAAGTGTAAGACAGTGTGGTTTATTTTGTACGTTTTTCATTTAGTAACATGTTTATCAACTTTTTTTTTTTAATTTAGGTTTGGATAGCAACAACATCTCACCTTATATTAAAATAAAAGAATGCAGTGCCGGCGTTTCGCTGAAACAACAATTTATGATACTATTTAGCAATTTAGCTACAATTATTTGTCTGAAAGGTAGATGCCGCCGCCGCGTCTTGTATGTACAAACAATTTTATTAACAAACATACCTAGATAAGAAGACTGTGCAAACACATGCATGGTTTCTTTATAAAGTTTACTTACACATGAATCCCTGACTAGCGGGAATCCTGTGCAAAGTCGTGAACACTGGATACGACAGGTTAATGTCCTTATAGTATCCACAAGGTGGCTGAGGTCACAACACCGGAATAAAACTAAGTACGGTAACCTTTGCAGAAACGCACGCAACCTTCTTGAGAGCTTATCCGGACTTAGCACTCTACAGATTTACACTATACTGCACCGTAAATTCGTGTTACTGCTCGAACGAGTCACGCACACAAACAAACCGATGTTCTTCTTTCACTTAACCAGTTTATTAGGGTAGCTCACCCATAATAACATCCACCAAGTGACATGCATGATAAGACACGAAATCATACCGACACGGGAATATCGGCTTTAAACAATAGCCGATGATTTTAATTTTACTTTGGATATGGCCTGGCATTTATACCGATAGCACAGAACATATATTAGTGCCTATAGCATTGCTCACCTGCCTGCCTGCTATAAATGGCATATTAAATAATATTATTGGTGCAGGCATGTAATACATCAGTGACGTGAGGTATTTGATGACTGATGTGGTCCGCCTGCGTACAGGAAGTTGCGAGTTCTATTCCCAACTTGGGACAAATGTTTGTACTTTTGTACTTTTACTTTGTAATGTTCTGGGTATATTCTATGTATAATAAAAATGTATTGTATTGTATTAAAGTATTATATCAGTCATCTAGTACCTACCCATTACACAAGCTCTGCTTAGCTTGAGGCTAGATGATTCTGTGTGGATTGTCCAGCATTATTTATTTAATAGAGCCATTTTGATAGAGCCGCAAGTTGTCATGTGAAAGAAAGTCGTGCAGATGAGGGCGCTTGCTAGAGCATCGACATTTTATAAAGCTTGGCAACATTCAAACGTTTTCTACGTCCATTTTAATGGTAAAGCTACCACTAATGGTAATTTATGGAAAGTGCTAAAAGCGGACGGGAACAGATATCAAAATAAAATCAAAAGCGAGTAGCGCTGAAAAGCGACATGTTTTATTCCCTAAGTGGAAAACCAGGTATCAGGCAGACACATCAGAGTGGAAGAAACCTAACGTTTTATTGTAAAAGAATGTGACTTGTTTATCAGTTTCATTAGCATTTTGAAAATGTTTCAAAATGTTTCATTATAATGTAGTAGATACGTTCTTAGTTTGAAGCTGTTTGAGCAGCAAAGTTCATTTTATAAAATGACTAGTTTTTACCTGCGACTTCGTCCGCGAACAATAAGTTTAGCAATCGTAAAAGCTTTGATGTGATTTTTTAAAGACGCTTTGTTATTGTATTCTAAATTTTATTTCCTATAAAGTTAGAGATCACAAAACTAAAGTTAAAAACTGACAGATGGGTCTGGTAGCTGGGTTTTGTACGTACTTTTTCTATTTTGATAGCTCAAAAGTTGTTTATACTTTGTTACGGTAGCCGGAACATTGTTTCCGAAGTACATCTATGTTTTGTAAAACCTTTAACCTTCATTTTGATACCTGTCATAAAAAATCCTTAGTGCATCTCTAGACTTTGAAAGGAAGACACCCTAAAAATTGTAATTTTCTAGGATTCATAATTTAGGCTGTGCGTTAACTGTCATTTGATCTGTCAGACAGTAATAAAATGATTTTATATATTTATAAATGTTTCAAACAAAAATTTGATTTATCATGTATATAACCCAACTTATTACCACTACCTAAAGGTTAGTAAAAAGTCAGTGGACTATAATACTAGCTTTATTATCTACATAAAGATAGCGATAAAAAAGTTACGATGAAAATACTACCTAGTTACCAACCAAGTTAAGCTCCTATTTGTACTATTAATACCTATTAGATAATAACGAAACGTCTTAATAGATCTGTGAACGTATAACGTACTTAATTATAACGTTTTATTTAACCGACCTTCTTTGATGGTATAGTACATATCTAATAATCAAAGGCTTGCTGACATACTAAAATTCAACAAACAGCCTAAGCCGCTGGATCTAGATATACTTGATATTTAGAGAGTGTTCTTTGTAGTGTATGTAGGTGTAATAAGAAAGGAAAAAAATATCTAAATTCTACTCTTAGAGAACGCTGAGAAAAATCATAAAAAAAACAGAGCATTCTATTGCATTAGTTCATAAAAAATAAATATTGGCTAACATTTTTACACAGCGTCACATAGCTTTATTATTCCAGCACAATCCGATTAAATAATAACATTTACATCGTGTTCGAATTATCCAGATTAGTCATTTTGCTGATGAAAACCACACTTGATGGGTATTAAAACACAGTCGAACTCATTAATGTTTAATTATGGCGACATTAAGCTTTATACCAGATCGATGTGATGTTAATCAGTGGAGTGGACTAGGTAGGTACTACAAACAGTAACTTGTCTTCTATAAGTAAGCTTTGCATAAGTGCTGGTAAGATAGCTGCTGACGAGAAGTAATATCGTCTGTTCAATTGGAGTAAACTACAAAATACTTTTCAATAAAAGTATTTAAAGTTTTTTTTTTATACTAAATTGAATATAATAAATTATATAAAAAAAAAAAAAAAAATTAATAATTGCATAAATTTATTCGCATGTGATTTTTTGTGGATTTGTTTCGACAGAAAAGCCTAAAAAAATAAAAGATAAATTCATTGAATTTTCTAGCAATAATGGTTTTGCCGGTTCACGCGCCACTGTCAACCTATATGTATATATTTTTTTATTATGTTAGTAGTAATAGTGAAAGGCCATTATTTATTTAGTACTAGATAACTACTATCTGTTCATTTTAGCCTCAATAGCAGACATTGTATTGGAGCTGATCCAACGATTGTTTGTTCCGTGCTTTGGTTCCGAACGATACTTCAAATAATGTTATCGATATTAGTCATGAGGGAATCGGACCGGAAAAGCTAAGTCGTTTGTTTAAAGTCGCAAACGATCAAGTATTGTAACATAATTTGACGACCTCGGTGGCGCAGCAGGTCCGCCTGCGACGCGGAGGTTGCGGGTTCGATTCCCGCCACGGGTCAAATGTTTATACGATCTACAAATATTTGTTCCGGGTGTTCTGGGTATTTTCTATATATAATAAAAAAATATCTATCTATGTATTGTATTGTATTAAGTATATATCAGTCATCTAGTACCATAACACAGCTCTGTTTAACAGTAGTTTATCTTGGGGCTAGATGATGCTGTGTGGATTGTCCAGCATTATTTATTTATTTATTTATTTTATTATTTTATAATCTAAGTATATATAATACCTTAAAGTTACTGTAGGTTGACCAAAAATCAATGCAGTCTTAATTATATATAATACGTTTTCAAAATGTTCTTCTATGCGAAATAAGTTTTTTTCGCAGGCTTTTCACATTTTAACCCCGAGAGACAATGTTCGTAAGTGGGAGACATAAAATCTTTGCCTAGGACTGTAAAGAGAGCAATTTCTTGTCTGTGAGAGAGCATTGACGCCATGTATGGCTCTATAGCTGGACGTGTTCTGAATCATTATTAAGTAAACGTAGACATAGCATACTGTTGATATAGAATTTTATTCTTACGGACTGGTAAAAACCAGTGAAATCAAAATTACTTTCAGCATTTTTAAGGCTAGTTCTGTTTTATGAGAAAAATATATCTTAAAACATTTCCACAAAGGTTTTTAAAGCTAATAGTCAGTTAGCTAGTTTGCTGAGTTCAATCTCTTTTGATACGTAGCAAAATCCTGATATAACGATAAATAGTATTACTTAATCAGCTTGCTTTGAATGTGCACACGTTTGATAGCGTTGATTTTTATTACATAAAGTGTCTGTTGAGTTATTATTGAGGTGGTCATTAAAAGGCGGTATAAATTATTTTGAATTCATTTTGATATACATAACGCATTATACATATTCATATCGAGAACAAAATTAAAAGTCAAAGTTGGTGAAAATAATTACATTATAATTCTGCATAAAGCACCGATATTTTATTCAATATCCATTGTGGCTTTCTTTGGGAGAGGTCTATGTCTAGCAGTTACAGACGTTTATTGCTTGATATGTTAATTGTTTACTGTTAATAACAAACTCTGTCACCAGATTTGGCCACTGACTCATACGAACTTACTTAGAGTTATACAGCATCCGCCTCTGTGAAGAGCCTAAAGATGGGGTAAAAGCGCAACTTACCAAGTTGCACCAAAATGTCATGACGTCATCGCCGACGTTTAGGTAACTTTTTCTACTTCTACGAGTAATCTTTGAAGCTGTAGTGCTTTACAAATCTCGACTATCTATATAAAAAATATTAAAAGTCACTGCTCTAAAATAACTCTAGTAAATTGATTTAAAATCTTGAATAAGAATAAACGTTTTGAGACCGTATGCGCTTCTCTCTAAGAAATACGTGAGTGGAATGTCTATTGAGAAACTTGACCGGTACCTAGTCATTGGTCAACGTTCGTATGACAAAGCTTTTACCAGAAAATATTTTCTATAAAATGCCGGACCATTCTTAAGTTATTAAACGGAGCCAGCGAATATACTATTATGGTAAGAAAATGTTACTAAGTAACATGCTATTTTATATGCATCAAAATATTTGTTTCACTAACATTTTCACAATCATGAATGTATGTGACTAGTATCAATCAACGCTATTGCAGAGTAGCCCAGCTGTTCAGATAAACAGTAAGAAATTTCGATTTAGATATGACAGTATCGATATACAATCGCGTAATAAAATACTCACGTCACGATACCGTGGTCTGAAAGCAAGTCGATCCACCACGCGACAAGGCGATGCGACGGCACGTAGCGCGCATTATAGCCCTGAACGACTGCGGAGTTACGAGTCTTTTCAGCCGGTGCTCGAGCTATTCTTTAGCCATTATTCACAGGGCGCAATCCGCCCGGTGTTAAGCACCCTTTTAATGGCAACGTTAAGGGTGTAACTACTCTTGTCATTCAACTGCGGATTATAGCCATGGAAATGGAACCAAAACCAATATTGGTTCATGTCGCAAACAAAAGAGATCGTTATGACCATCTGCATTTGACGCGATTTTCTAATAACTTTTCCTTGAAAAATTGCTACCAATTTTCTTTGAAAGCTGAGTTACAAAGGGCGCTCTAACGACGAACCAACAATGAGTGGATTACAGACGTATTTCGATTTTAATAACGCCCCCAAAGATGGAATGGCGATGATAATTATTGCCGTCCGTTATAGCCCGCCTGTAAAATATTCGCAAAATTATTCGGTTTTCGGCGAGAGTCATTAGCAAACATTTGTCATTTGCAAACTCGGCTTGACGTTTATCTCTCTACAATTGATGAACGGATGTTAGGGCACGTAATCAATTGTCCCCCGAGGATGATTGTGGCCAAATTTTCTGCAAAATTATATCTGCGATTATTAATTTGTTTATGGACAACACGCCGAGTTGAAGAGAAACGGCGTTGTTACTGAGATTTATTTGATATTTTTATATAACAACACAGGTATTTAGATAAAAACTTTGAAGTATGGTTTTTAGTAGGTTAGTAGCCATTTAATTTCGTCGTCGTATACGTTTCGTCAAATCAGATGTCAGATGATAACAAGTTAGGAGAGCGAAAAACGTCCTCACCTCACAACTTTAAATACAAATCTAAAAGTATTTTTTCTAACTCTAACTTAGTGCACATTTAGACCACAGTCACTGCCGGTCTATGCATCACAATACGTAATAGTCAAAATAAAACGTATATAAGGTCATTCATTATCAACCTGACAAACATAAGGGGTAGGTTCCACACATAAAAAAAAAACTTGTACTTTTTTTTTTCTAAACGATTTTTTTTTAAATATAAAAAAATAATCGTAATTCTGCTTAATAATTAGTTATCCTTGTTAGAAACCGAAAAGGCTCTTCAATCATCCCAAACATACATTTTTTATTTTTCTAGATCTTCGAAATAGAATTATCCACAAAAATAAATATTATTTACACTGCCCAATATCACCCAGCTTAGATGTTATTACTAAAGCTAAGTAATTTTATATAGTACTTTTTTGGCACCCAGATGTGTAGTTGCGACTTTAGGTCATAAAGTCGACGTCGAATGGGCAGAGCAGTAGATGTAAAAATACTGTTAGTTGAAAAAAAGTACTCTTTTCCATTAGTCAAATAGTCTACAGTTTCATAAAACCTTGAAAATGATACTTTTTAGTTATGTAGCGGCTATTTTATAACTTCTTCACTTACTAAACCTACTCACTCTAATGGCCGTGGTTATACGTTTGCACCATTGAAATTCATACAACTACTTAATCTTGCTTTCCTCGCCTGTGTATGTTTTTTCTTTATTTTTTGGTTCAAATCTCATTTGACTTTTTACTATTTTTTATAAAACAGTAGAGTTCTTTTGTCATTAAAATACGCGCCATAAAAATTCAATTTTCGTAATATCTAAAAATTGATGCTACATGCTACATGTAGGTAAGATTTATAAAAGATGAGAGAAGTTATTATAAAAGATGTTAATTTTATTTATAAGACTTTTTAAGTACAGCCTCCAAAATTTAACCTTGGTGTAATTTTAGCATAAAATAACAAGATTTAGAATATTAAGAAATTAGATCCCATGAGACTACTCGTAAACTAGAGGCGCAATACCGTGATTTCATCCAATCTTCCCGCAAAACTTTTAATAGGTTTGAATACTTTATTTTTATTTTGAGTTTTGACGTTGCCTACTGGGATTTCACTCATCAGACTTTATGCTTCAGTTAAAAGAAGTTAAAGAAAGGAGCGCTCGTGACGTAGCTGGCTCTTAACAGATCAACGAAGTTAAGCACTGTTCCGCGTAGTCATCATTTGAATGGGTGACCGCCAGTGGCAATTACAACTGAGCGCTCCCGTGCTTCGGAGGGCACATTAAGCAGTCGGTGGCGGCTTTTTCAAAGTTGAAAAAAAGGCCATGACAGATGCTTTCGAGTGGCCTAGAAAATCTGTCACCAGAGTTGGCCACTGACTCATACGAACTTACTTTTAGTTAAAAGAAGTTGTGATAATAATTATATTTACAAATACTTTTTTATATCTTCATCAGTCAACTTCAGTGTACATTATTCAGTGGAGTTTTATGTATTATTTTTTAACATACTTAACCTTTTTATATTAATTTTGGTCATAGTATTTTTTTCCTAACTTCTTTATTAAAAAAGTATTGCTGTTCGTTTATGACTTTTTAGTTTCTAAACTTTTTTCAACACACAAACAAATAATTCGTAATAATATTTTAGATAAGAAAGTTCGGATGTTTGGACGTTTGTGGGAGCATCATGTACAAACGACTGAACGGATCTATATTAAATTTGGCACAGGCATAGATTATGATCTAAAATAGTATACGCTAATTTTATACCGGGTTCCTGTAGGACCAAAACGGTTTAACCACGAGAAAACCGCGGGGTGCAGCTAGTAATTTTATGTTCTGTGACACAAATCAAGAAAAGCGTAGTTATGGCGTGTTCTTTTGAAGAATAAAAACAAGCTACAACTTCCCTTCTTTAAAAATGTTTATCTATTAATATGACAAAGCTTTACTTAATTTACATCTTGTTATACAAAATCGTGTTTAAATTATAATTTATCGTTGGTATTAAGTTTGTTAACCAGAGTAACGGTTGATTGGATCTGGTAGAATTAAAAATGGCGATGCTATCAGTATTCCGTTGTTGGCCGTAATTCCGGAACAAATTGGGTGCAGTGCTCCAACCAAAGTGGGGGTGCAAACTGATTAAAATTTCTGAATTAATCTTTTGACATAACTTTTCATTTGTGACAGTCGTATGAACATTTTTTTTTCAAGCGCGTTTGTGAGGATTTGTAAAATTATACATAATATGTAGTAAAATCACAGAAAAACTTATAGAATAGAATAGAATAGAATAGAAAAATATTTATTTAACGCCACACAATATTATATAGAATGCTTCAAGTAAGACATCATCATGGTCAGACTTTTGATCTATACTAATAATATTATAAAGAGAAAAAATTTGTATTTTTGTATGTTACGAATAAACTCAAAAACTTCTGGTCCGATTTCTTTTACTATTAAAATGCTACATTATCCTTGAGTAACATAGCTATATTTAACGTCCACCCGTGTGAAGCTGAGACGAGCCACTAGTAATAAATAAATATGAATATTGGCGGACATTTTTACACGCAGGGCCATCTAGCTAAGCTAAGTAAGTTTGTACAATGGTAACCAGATACTAATATATAAACAGCATTCCACTAGTAAACAGCAGAAGTCATGTTGTAGGTGTTTTGATTACTATGATGAAATATTTTTATTTATTATTATATATATTTTTTCATTCACGTGCATGCATTTTAAATAACAAAAAAATAACAGAAAATATACTTGATAGAGCTTAATAACTCGTAAAGTTCATAATAAAGCACCTTCAGTGGATATCTTACACAGCCCTTTGCTTTGTTTCTGCAAAATTATTTTACAGACAGCACCAATTGTATATTTCTTTTTTACATTTTCTACACGAAAAAATCTACAAAGTGGCTGCGTAAAAGTCACTTTAAATCTACCCTTTGGAATAAAATCAGGTTTTATTTCTAGACTTTAAAATACCTAACTAAATACTCGTAGCAATGAATTAGAACGAATGTGCTATTCTACAAATTTGATTAAAAAACCCAAACATTTAATTTTATTCGGTTTCTGAGCAAATAGTTCGTTTTGTTAACTTTGTAAGTTAAACAACATAATAACAAATAACACAAATACAATTGGTTTATAGTAAGATCGCTAGAAATAAGTTTGATGCTATATAGATTGGTTACACCAAAGAACTAACTGGTAAAAACTAGCAAAACTTATTATAGACTAGTGAGACTAGTAAAAACTAGTGAGTTATATTGAATTACTGACTCAATCAAAACCATCGGCATCGGGGTGACTATAAAGACATTTTAGCCCTTGGGTGACGAGCACAGTGCAATGATAAACCAGAACTTTCAAGCTTTGGAATACATTACTATTAAAAAAAAACTGTTTTAGTACTATTAGGTACTGCATCTCGTCATTTTGCTGACATAACAAAAAATCAAGTTTTTTTTGTTATATTAGCAAAAAAACAAATTGTTTTTTGTTTAGCTACTTTTGTTATTCGTTGAACGATAAACTAATGTCTAGTTTCAAACTATGTTTGGTGTGAGCATTGCATGAGAGTTTTGGTAACAGCGAACTTTGTTGCCAAGTGTGGAAGACAGTCTCTCGTCTTAATTTAGGTCCAGGATGCACACGGGTGTGACCAAACTGACTACGGTGTTGAACATTAATTTTGCAATATCTTGTTATAGACACCAACTGATACACACATAAGGAAGATCTGATAAATGTTATTGTACTGCTTAAACTGGCTAACATAGTCGGTCACTTTTAGTTTTTATGAAGCATTATGCTAAGATATGTGTTTTTACTTTTATTCTGACCAATGCTGACTGGCGGATGGGACATGTTTTTTTGTTTTTTAGTTCTTAGACATGCTGGTTTCCTCATGATGTTTTCTTTCACCGTAAGAGAGCACTGGCATTGTGTACATAAACATTAAAAAAAAAACCATTGATGCATGACCGGGTATGAACTTATGATCTTAAGATCGGCGAGGTCACAACCAAGACCTCCGTGCTCCTTTTCAGACTTAGGTATCAAAAATAATAACAGAACAGAAACGTAAAATATAACACAAATAATAAACGAAATAAGATAGATGAAACAGGTGCATACTACGAGGTGAGTGACAGGAAAATATATAGAATTGGAATACACTGGTGTAATATTATGTGTACCAATCTGAGACGTTTTGGAGAAAAGCCAGGACAAAGAAATTTTAAGTAGGTAAATAAAATTTGATAAGAACAAAAGAATACTAGTAAGTGGAAGTTAATATTATCAAAGATTAACACTGCTTTTAGTTGCATACTGAGACAACAGACTACAGTACCTACTAACCATTTAACATCAGGAAGGTCGTACGCTTAATTGCCACATTGGTGGTAAAACAAATGGCTTCTTTGAGAGACGACTTTGTAATACAGCGAGGCGTTTACAAAAAAAAAATTTTGAAAAAAAACATTGTCATTTTATCTGTAGGGATTGTAATATCAAATTTAATGTTAATTTCATTTGCAGTTTTTTTTTTGATAATTCATACACATTTACATAATAATTACATTACCTACAAAATTGTGTTGAAATAAAATATACAAAAATCTGCTTTTAATGCATTTTATTGTTTAGCAAGCTGACCCGCGGTTTTTTAGTTGTTATGCTACCCCACAGGAACAGTATTTTTTTGGGGTAAAATATGTAATGGTGACTTGTGTGTTATTCCAGAACTTAAGCCATCTACATTTCAAATTTAATCACAATCGGTTAAGTCGTCACGGAGATACGTGATAACAAACATACACACAGACTTTCGCATTTATAATATCAATTTAAAAAAATATACATATATAAGTATTATTGTGTATCCTACACAATATACTACTTATTTATAATTTTTTTCAAGAAAAGATGTTTTTTTATACAACTAAAGTGTCAACCAAGCGTACGGCCCACAAGATGGTAAGCGGTTATTTTTTTATTTTTTTTTATGTCAGCAAGTGACAAGACAATCAAGGCGCCCACCTGATGTTAAGCACCACGCCTGACTATTACAGATGCAGTGCCACCCAAAGCTTAAAGTTTTTTAAGTGTTTGCGTGGCACTGCACTGCGCTTATCACCCCGAGACATTGTTGTTAAGTCTCTTTCGCCCAGTAATTTCACTTGCTAAAGTGCCCTTCAAACCTAAACACAGTAATGCTTGCACACTACTGCTTGGAGGTAGAATATCTGACACTGCGGTGGTACCCACCAAGACGGACTCTTGCTAAAGAGTCCTACAACCAGGTACCGAAGCCTATGGACGCTTGCAATACCAGAGGTATCACTCGCGGGTTGCCACCTTAAGGCATATATCGAAAGCCTCATGTGCCATTAATTTCACCGGAAACCATACCCTTCACACCGGAGCATTACTGCTTTGCGGCAGAAATAGGTATGGCGGTAGTACTTTCCCGGACGTGTCTCTTTTTTTGTGGGTTCAATTTCTTTGCTTTTGATTACTAAACTGACGCCATTTGTCGTATGCTTGTAAAACTACAGGTAAATAAAGGCTTTTTGTATATAATATTATAGAACTGGATACAGAATCGGCAAATTCAAAAACTTGTAAGTAGAAGTAAGTTGAGCAAATCTAGTTACCAATTTTTTACAGTATTTGCATGCAATTTACAGCATACTATTAGGGTAAAGCAAGGAAATTGAAATGGGCTATTCGGGCCAAGTACGAGCAAATAATTCCGATAAGCTGCGTCGACAAATTACCAATGCTAGCAGCTCACTAACAGACACATACAAGTGGTTTGCGTCGGATAGCTTCTATACACAAGCTATATACTAAGACAAGCTTATTTTTATGCTAAGAACTTATAATGAAACATATGGTACGTTCTGAAATATTAAATCGAATACGTATTAATACGGTAATTTGAATAAAAATTTTAGTCATTTTTCGTTCATTTTCGGCTTTCATTCGGTACCTTTCACTCGAAATAAAACGTAAGACCACAAAGTGAAACAATTTTCAATTCACAAACATTCATTCAAGTGACCTGTCTGATATCACCCTAATGAGTTGCTTAAAAAAGTGCAAAAGAAGTGTTCGTTATACGTAAGTGATCATTTTAAATCGTCATTGATTTATATGGTGAACTATTTGGCTGAACGTTGCAATAATTAGTCAATCGTTTGAGAAAAAGTATACGACAAACCAACGAGCGCTTATTATTTATTCTTTTTCTAGTATATCCCCGTCACCAGCAGTTAAATATTGTAACCCAAGCTGACTGGTTTATTCAGAACCGGAGCGGTGTGGCACAGCAAAATATTTTAAGCAAAATGCCCAACAGATAGCTTGTAAAATGTAATATGTAAAACTATAAGACCAAACAAAACATTCAAGAAAAGTTATATTTAAGCTCAGAGGAAATAAACATGTCTTTGTGTTTGGGTAACAAAAAAAAACATGTAGCATTTCGGTACAAGCAAACAATATCGATAGAGGGAGTCGATACTTGTCAGAACCAACGCGATCGTATTTGCTTCTCAATTCAATTCAAGTACAAATATTTATTCTGAAACTGTAGATTTATCGTTCGCAAGCTTCTATTCTCACTTATTTTAAGTCGATTGAGATAAAAAAGCTTGGGCATTAAGTCGTAGTCTTACGACGTCTTCGAGAGTCCTATGAAAACATTATTTACATTATAATACAGGCTTAACCTTATTTACATTTCATAAAAGTTATTCTAAAACGCAAATTATAATTCTTTTGCTTAGTGTTTCTCAGTGCTATTACAAACTTTGTAAACAACTCTGCATGTTTAATTAAAAAGGATCTATGTAACTTAAAAAGAGTAAGTACCTACAAATTTCAATTGAAATACCAAAACACCAAAGTGGAATAACGCATTATCAATCATAAAAGTATTTGTGCCAAATAACATAAGTAACATAAGTAAGTCACACAACAATAAAAAAAACACCCAGTTCACTGCTTACATCTATAATTATTATTATTTAACCATTCGGATTGTTACTTGTCTAACAACAAAAATAAATGTCAAAAAAAATCCACGTAAATAACTCAATAAAGACGTTAAAATAACATTAATAAAGCACGGCAATTATAATATCCTACAACATACCGCCAAGCAGTAATGCTCGCATTGCTGTGTTCCGGTTCGAAGGGTATGGTTTCCGGTGAAATTACAGGCACATGAGACTTTCCATATAACGTCTCAGGGTGGTAACATGCAAATCATATCTATGATGTTACATGCGTACATATACTACGGTAACCGCTTACCATCAAGTAGGCCGTACGTTTGGTTGCTACTTTAGTGGTAAATAAAACATACTTTTAGGGGCATATGAGACTTTTGATCTATGTCTTAAAGTGATACCTTTGGTAATGCAAGCGTCCATCAGCTTACCATACAGCTTATATGATAGTAACCAGTTTTTATCCTACCATTCTCTGTTCTGTGACACTAGTCTGTAGTGTGTTACAAAACACGCCACATTTACATGTGATGGACCGAGTTAAATGAAACAGTTAATAAAGTCATCGGCCATGCATGCTGCGCACCACATTGTCCTCGTGTTACAGTGGCAGTGTTGGTTTAGAGTTCAGAATAGGAGCGAGGCGAAACTAGCTGGAAAATGTTCCAGTGTAATGTAATTTCAAATTAAACTCCATTAACACAGGTATTGAGAGCCGTGGCGCGCTTTGGGATAGATCTACGTCTAGCAGTGAGCTAGCTATAGGTTGATGATGATGTGTGTGCCATTTTACGACTCAAACAAGAAACTTTTTTTTAAGCTACTCAAGTTAAAGTAAAATCTGTAAAATCTGTCATCAGCAGAAGATCTAAAGGTACGAGTTGGTAGGCGACTGCAGACAGCAACTGTCAACTGTGTGTTACGTCATAGCTTCAGACCAAGCGGTAGCCGACACTATGAGCTATGTCGTAAAGCGACGACCCGTCGCACGTCGGTCGCGTCGTCTGCAGCTGTTGATGTCTACAGTCGGCTACCAACTTTTACCTTAGAGAAGAAGAATAAACCTTCGTCCTTGCAAAGACGAAACAAAACAGCTCTGTATTTAGTTTACAAGTTTGTAGATTTGTTTAGTAGTTTTGGTCACAAATTTCAACATTTTACGTGGCTGTCGTGCCTCGGGCCACCTCTTAAACAAAGACCATAATATTTTTCACGGCCCTATTAGACTGCCCTTCCATTACCCGCTAATAAAATATCATGTTCGCTTACAAAACGGCCTCCTGAGAACTACGGCGAAATCATTCATGCGAACCGATAATAAATCTACCAGCCTCTATTGGCAATTCGGTCCTAAGATATTCAATGTAGTGTGTAAAGTAAACTAAGTCTACTGTGTATGTGTTCATCACATTGGACTGTTAAGAAATACCGAAATAACTAATGGCTATGATGCTTTCTGTTCATGTGGAAACGGACAAGAACCTTTGTATAATAGACCGAAATATCCATCGTTTATATCGTTAGTAGTTGGGTGTACTAACGAAGCATCACTAGTTATCTTTGTGGTTAACAGACCTTCAATTAAGGGATGGAACAGCGTACAATAAAATAATTATATGTGTATTCCACAAACAATTCAGTAACTGCTTAGATAATTTAATTATTCTGTTTAAAACTTAAAAGAAGCTCTGCTCAATTTTTGTTATCAAAAACTTTACCACATTATCATAAAAGGCAAATTACTTCGACATCTCCTTGCGATTAAAGTTCATTCAAACTTACGCAAAACCAAACAATACAGCTTTGATCTGAACAAAACTGTACACGGTTGCGCGGGAACGGGTAAAACGCACGTTTTGAGCAACCGCTGCCCGTACTCCATGCATCTGTAGTGACACAATTTATAGTGTGGTCAGCAAAATTGTAAACTGATGCGCCCCTGCCTCACCCCGCAAGCGACGTGCATCAGTCGCCTCTAGTATCCGCTATCGGACACACATTTGTGTAATATCGAAGAATAAATGCGTTGATTTCGTGCCTCATAACTCAGTTTTTCACTTGCTAAGTTTAATGCGCCATTACTACAGTTAGTAAGTCGAAGCATTAACACATCTCTAACTACATCCGTGTTTCTCGCTTTACACCGCTGAAAATTCGCAGAGAAACGTCTTGGGTTATGATCTACAACTAATACTGCAAACAGAACAAACATAAGAGGCTCTACGGAACCTCAATGTTATGTTAAGAACTGCTATATAGAGCTTAAGTCAGCTCTTATTACGGTCATGGTCTTATCTTAGGATATTGGCGTCTTTAATCTGTTACACCAAGTGAGTTCGGTCGGTTCACTGCTTCCGTCGAATCAGCAAAACGTGTAAAATATGGGAACCATATTTTCCTGATATCGGCGACGGGGACACAGGTAGGTACGTTTAAGAATTCATATATATTTTCGTAAAGATGAAAACTCTGGAGAGAAAATATTTGGGTCTTAAGCTCTGACACCTGGTTCGATGACAATATCAGGAAGATCGAGATAAATTTCGATTCCGTCTTTCACGCAATGGAAATTCAATTCGGCTTCTTTATTTTCTTTATTGAATTGAAAGGTAGCTGAGCGAAGCAATTACTTTAAGTAGGCGAACGTAAATTGAGTTTAATTTCTTTCTTTAACATACTCTTACCAGCTTAAACAGGGTAGATATATCGTTTTTACGCACTTGTTGCCGTCACTTCTGCAAGATATAAGCTGTCTAAAAACTTGAGAAAATATCGGTTGATTTAAAACCTACTTAAAATGGGGCTAGGCTTTTTTGTCAGTTCAACAAAGTTCTGAACTGTTCCGTGAGGTTACCAATTGAATAGGTGACCGCCAGATCTGTGGCCTCATCATATCAGCTTTTTATGTTCCCACTGCTGGGACACTGGCCTACTCTCGAGCGAGAGTGATTGGATCCTAATCCACCACGCGAACCCAACGCGGACCCAATGCGGATTGGTGGATGGCACATGTGTTTTGGTTCTTTATTTTCTTTATTTCATTTTAAGTTCTTGGACATGCCGTTTCCTCACGATGTTTTCCTTCAACGTATGAGAGCACAGGCATTGCACATATACATTTTTCGAATAGAAAAATCCATTAGTGCATGACCGGATTCCATTCCACAACCTTAAGATCGGAAGGCAGGGTCACTTCTAATAGACCACCAGTGCTCTTCAAGCCTTATTTGACATTATTGCAGCATCTGCGATCGCTAGCAAATTATTAACCAAGTAAACCTCCGGTAGGTGAAAAGCTAAGCAAGTTAATTTTCGTAAAAATAACCTCACTATCTATTAGCTAAATTTAGACTTTGTCTAGAATACAATACCTATTTGAAAATAGCTTTACGCTAAATCATAACTATTATGTACAATGACAAGGTACCGAGCAGGGCATTACTTCCGGTTTGACGATTTGCTAGCATACCGGATGTCCGGAAACGTGGGGACATTTAGCATAGGTATATTTTATGTTAATACTATTAACATTCATTTAAGTCTATTTATGTAACTTCTGGTACGCATTCAACGGAAAACCTGGGAGTGAGCCACGCTAATTTTTAATGGAAACGTTAAATTTTTTGTTCAGTTTATTTGTTTTTTATAATTTTAAACATTAAAACTTTGAATTAAAGTAGAATGCGTTTTACCGTAACACTGACTTTGCACACTGAGCAGTTTAAAAATTCTAAATGAACGTTTTAGTCTAGCGAAACACGGCCCCAGTCTTGTTTGAAATTAACATAATTTATTGAATGCTGGACAAGCATTAAAAAAATTATGTCGTGTCACTGGTTTATCCTTGGTCTCTATAGATTAACAACCTGGTTATGGAACTGGTTATGGAAAATCGATGCTTGAGACACAATTCACACTCAAGTATGGTTCTTGAATACGGGCCTCATAATGCTCAATATCGGGAATAATATAAACATTGACTAATCTCAAAAAAATCTTAAACAAATAACCAATTGGACGATGCATTATTTACAAAAAATACAAATAAATAAATACAAAATATTTATTGAAATTTTACAAGTTTTTCATTTAGGTGGTTTGGGATCTCCTCTTTTAAGTCGTAAGACCTGTATTAGAGGAGTCCCCTCTTTACTGTGGTTCAACTTAATACACTTGTAGTTAATCTATTGGACTAAGTTATAGTCTAATTTAAGTAGTAAATAGAAAATATAAAAAGACAACTAGGTTATTATTATTTTAAGTTAGTGTAAATTAATGTTAAGGATAGTTCAAGATGAGGTTGGTAGATTAGTATTATATTAAGTAGTGGTAAATTATGTAGGTATTAGGGCATGTATATATTTTATATAATAAATATTGATAATTGCGAAATATTTATAAGTATATATATTTATTTTTTATGGGTAGGTAAAGAAATAGCTAAGTTCAGATGTAAGTAGAACACAAAAAATATGATGGGTAGGTATGAATAAATTAAATAGAGGTAAGTATGTTTTTTTAAACGATTGTTGTAAATAATGTTTCAGTTTGTTGATAGTTAAGTAGTTTAAGCCACATTGTTACTTTTCGTTTACATTGAGAGTAGGGTATTGCATAAATATTAAGGTTTTTATTGATTTTATTGTATAGTTTTATAGATTGTACAGTGTATTGTTTAGAGGCCATTACAGTTTTAGGTACTAAGTAAGTGATTACCGAATGTTGTTTACGTTTTTTTATTACTTTAGGATCAACCACCAAGCCCTTATGAGTCTTTAATACACATTGCAAAATATATAATTGTCTGACTGTCAGAACGTTTGCTTCACTGTATAGTTTGTTGGTACTAAATCTTTTTCTTTTGTGTAGCATAACTTTTAAAATGGTTCTTTGTGCGCGTTCAATACTGATAAAATTGGTTTTATGAGTACCTCCCCAAACTGGTATACAATAAAGTAGGATAGATTGAACAAGTGTAATGTAGATATATTTAATCAATTGCTTATCGGCGATATTTCTTAGGTGTTTAAAGATCCAAACTAGCTTCCTTGCGCGATTAGAGACTAATTCCAGTTGGGGGTGCCAGGAAAGATTTTTGTCTATTATGATACCTAAATATTTGGTTGATTTGACTCTTTCAATGGTTTTGCAGTCGCAACTATGCAGGTCGTTGTTTTTACAAAAGTGAGCAGTTATGGTTAAATTTGGGTCTGGTTGTGAGGAGTCTTTAATTGAAAATGGAATATAGTTAGTTTTTGTAGTATTAAGTGACAGTAAATTAATGTTTAACCATTTAATGACCCTTTGAAGTCCCTTTTCAGCTACTTCGTAAACTTCCGGCCAAGTTTTACCGTAGAACAGCAAAGCAGTATCGTCTGCATAAGAATAAGCTTTTCCATCAGTCAGCTGCATGTCTGTCAAGTCATTAATATAGGCAAGGAATAACGTCGGGCCCAGTACGCTCCCTTGGGGCACCCCATAGCAAGAAGTTGATAAGACTGAGCTAAAAATGTCATTACCAAGTTTAACTTGCTGGGTTCGGTCTTTTATTTACGTCGTATGGATATAAAAAAGAGGAGGTTCTTAAGTTTTTTCAAAAGTTCAAAGCTAGTTATATAACTGTATAAACACAGGACTAGTATAACATCATTGAATATAGACCGACAAATAAATTTAAGGCCACATTCCGCTGATTCCATTACGAGAACAGAACAAAGTTATTGCGGTACTTCGGTAACTATACTCCCGACAATTTATTAAGGCACTTGGGATAGAACATGGGGAGACAGGTCAATTATTGCGTTCGCTATGTTGACGCTAATATTTCCTTCACAAGTTCTCAACTTGGAAATTATATCGGCACTGAAGTAAAGTTCGAAATAAAGTTGCATTTACCAGGTAACCTGTAAGTTTGCTTTAATAGTAAGCAAGTTTTTGTATACTCTAGAACTCAGAGTCATAAACTAAGGGCATTTTTACCTTCACTTTGGGTACATATTCAATAAACCACAAGCTAAAGTAAAATCCTAAATGCTACTTTTCAATCAACAAAAAATATACAAAGAGAAGCTTAAACTCACTGTTCATGAACTTCCGCGTAACTCCGTTATGGGTTTTATAAAATTTCCTATACCGTTGTTATTGGGTGATAAAGAAAGGATGCGGTCATTTGAGCGCTGTAATGTACTTATTATACTGTCTTCGGCGTTTACAAGTACTAATATCGTGTTTACAGGCCGTATCGTAACGCTTTACAAGCGATTATGGTATTTATTGCATTAATTTGGCTGCCTAGAGCTTTGAGGATCTTCGTGTATTCGTTTCGGGGTCGTTTGCATTAATGTTCTTTTTCATAAATCGTATTTGGGTTAATATCTTGTTTTGCTTTTTATTGCTGTGGTTTTCATAACTAAACGTAGCAGCTAAATAATGATCCAAACATTCATAGATATTGAATAGAAACTCCTATTTTAATATGTAGGATATCACGTTACATCATGAAATGAAGTACAGATACATACATACATACATATACAGGAATAATCTATGTTCTACTAAAAAGTGCAAAATCAATGCAGCTTTTAAAAGTATTGGTAAAAATTAACCACTAGGATTAAACCTGATTGTATTAAAGTAGATAAACGAAACGTGTAAAATCTAAATAATATATTATAAACGAAAAGTTCAAAAGCCAACCTCACCATAAAAAGCTGATGCTCAACTTTTGTGGTAAATGGTGTAAAATATTTTCCGTTTACAACTCGAATTTGCCAAATAAAGCAGCAAGGGTCAAGTTACTTCAGCTGGCCCGCATCCTCACTCGTATCTCGGTATTTTTATTGAGGACGGCTTACAATGTGATATTAGTACGATTATTGCTTAGTCTGTTTTTCTTGAGAAACATAACATAATAAAACTAGTGGAACGTCTAACGACTTTGTCCACGTTAAGTTTTTTATACAAAATTTATCATCTTGCTGCGCTTTCTAGGAGTCGAATTTCGGGAATTCCTTTCTTAATTCACCCTTGTACTTTCGTATCTATGTAGGTACCCTCCAAATTTCATATTTCTAGGATTTATGGCTTCAGCTGTGCGTTGATCTGTCAATCAGTCACGAAAAGCTTTTATAATATTATGATAAATATTCATAACATAATCAGTATGTTAACATTGTTATTAAAACTTCTCCTTTTCTAGGATGGCGTTAAAAACGAGCTTCTGGCACATTTTCGAATGAAACTGGCTGCCTGAAGCAAACAGTTTCATTCGTAAATGTGCCCTTACAGAGCGCTTCGTGATGTTTTCCTTTCCCGAAAAGTGCGATAAATGTTTGTGCATAAAAAAAGCTCATCGAGTCTCGGCTTCCTGTTTTCGAGGTTACTCCCACGTGAGCTCTTTGTGCTTCGCAGTTTTCTGGAACCATATACGATACTTTGAATTCGTCTCATAGGCCTTTTTTTAAGATTGGCTGAGTTGGCCCTTGCAACATTTTGGTTACTGGTTGATGTCTATCTTTTATGTGTTTTAGTATTCATTGCAAAGTAGCTAAATAAACGAATATAAGTAATTTCCACGAGCGCTGGTGGTCGAGTGGTAGTGGCCCCGCCTTCTGATCCTAAGGTCGTGGGTTTGAACCCGGTCGTGAACTAATAGAGTTTCTATTCGAAAAAAGTGCGCAACGCCAGTGCTCTCATACGGTGAAGGAAAAAACATAGAGAGGAAACTGGCATGTTTAAGAACCAAAAATTCAAAAGACATGTGCCATCTAACCAATACGCATTGGAACCGCATGGTGGATTAAGACCCAATCACTCTCGCTCGAGAGAAGGCCAGTGTCCCAGCAGGGGAACAATAAAAGGCTGTCTAGATGATGACAATGATGTAATATCCAGAACTTTAACGCTTAGCTTTTTTGGTAGTTTTTCATACAAAACAATCAAAAAACTCGGATCAAGTAGAGTTCTAGAATACACAGGCCATAAAAATTACCGACTTTGCACCTAAAAATATTGTACCAAAAGTTTTCTTACTCATCGTAAAATAAGCAACTTAGTATGAAACAGCTTGTGAATAAGTAAGTGAGGAAGAGCGCAATGGAGTGCACCACCATCTCTATTACGGTCTTAACTGTAAAATACTCAAGACCGCTAAGAGTCTAGCTAATTTAACAATTTCATCTCCTCATTTTACTTTTATTTACATGCTTTTGTCTACATTTTTTACAACTTTATTTTTAACAACAGGATAATATACAGTGTTTTTTATCTTTCAGATATTTTTTCTTAATATGGGTGTTTAGAAGCATGCTATTTTTCGCAAGTAAGTATGAGACAGTGGTTAACTCTGGTGACTGAGTTCCATGAGGGCCATGGCCTCCGTTTTAAAGAAGCGGGGACAGCTTAACGTGTTCTCCGTAGTGCAGACGGTATTTTTAGTAATTTTCTTTTAGTTTATTAAAGAAAATAATCGAAAAGCATCAATGAAAAGCTAGACTAAGACACACAAGACAACCTTATAATACCTTAATCCTAAAGCGATTTCAAACAATGAAATCTACATAATACAATTTTATGGAATGCTTGCATACACTCGTTAAACGATGTGATTATGTAAACGTATTGAAACGAGTCGTGGTTTAGCTGTTATTAAATCAGTGTTTAGTGTTCACTAATGGTTGTTGATGAATTTGCAGCTCATTTATTATCATGTACCATAGCTATCGACAATAGTTTGTTGCTACCATGATTGTGTTGCTTGACTAACAATTTGGTAACAACCCAGTAATAAAATTATTTCACGTTGGTTGTTGGATGCACTATCGTCAGTGGCATTTTTTTTATGTAGGTATAATAGAGTTTAGAATTTCTTTTTTAGTACATCTAAGATCCCAGAAACATTTCAAGTTTTTGGAACTTACCCTTTAGACATTGCGGCGTTGATTGCTGCGCTTGTCACCCCGAGACATATTTAAAGGTCTCTCTCTTTCTCTTTTCATTATAAGTCTCATTCGCTCTGTAATTTCAATAAGGTTGGATTCGATCAAACTGGAATAAGCACTATTCGCAAAGTAAATCGTAGTTTTTCGCGAGTAAACTGACAGTTTACTTGTATTTGGCATTTCTTAATCCGCGGAATAGTTATTCCAAAAGTTGATCTAATACAGCCTAAGCATAACGCTTTTCAAATCAAAACCACACTATACACACAAAGATGGGCTCTTTCTGAAGTAACTTGTCAACAGGTATAAATAAAAATAAATACCATATAATTTTGCGAACCGCCTTTTACAGAACGTCTTCTTAAGTAATGTACGAAAAACTTAGCATATTGACATGTTCTTACTAGTATACATTGCTATTGTAACAGTTTTTCCTGGACCGTAATAAAACGTTTCACATGTCGGCCGCAGCTCTGCTGCCGCGTGCGGTCGGCGTGAAGCCAAATTGATGGGTCACTCTATCGGCAATGTAATGGTCCTTCAAAATGAACGGCCGCCAGTAAGTGAAATTCACGTTTGATTAACTTTTACTTGAGGACCAGTGTTTTAGCACAGAGGTAGCTCTAGCTATACGTACGGATAAGTTGCAGATAAGAATTAAAAAAACACAGTGTTTTTAATGAAATAAAATATATTTTAGGGACGTTTCTGTCAAGTGTAGGTAAATAAAATTTAAAATCAGTGCTACAAGTACTCTAAAGGTCTTACGTGCACGCTGATACTATTTGATAAAGGTTTTCAATAGTAATTTGATAAGATTGTAAAATTAAGTTTACTAGCTTGAAATTCTTATAGAGATTTCATTTTATGAGTATAAAAGAGAGCCAAGTGCGTCTGCCCTGCCAACGAAAAAAACCCAAGAACGAAACTGTTACTCTACTTGTAACTAATCCACTACAACAAAAGGAATGTTTATTTATTTCAAGTATCTCGTCTAGAGGATTCTGACTTCATATCGGGATAGGGACGTATAGAGATTATGCCAAAGACCTTTCAAAAACTATACTAGGCTCTTTCTATACAGCGCACGGCCTACCAACCTTGAAAACAAGTGGCCCGATGTGTGTTTACCCACTTGCAGACAGGGACAATGTGAGTCGCGATTTGATGGCCACTAAAATATTCAATCTAAGTAACACGACCCAGGCGGATATTGATTTTCCGTTTTGTACTAAAGAAATGTCTCGGGTGTTCTTTTTAGGTAAGTATAACTAGAACGATACTAAAGCAGAAGAATATAAAAAATAAGCATAACAGATTTCTGAAATGACAATATCGTAAGACAATAAAATATTTTGATTCATTTTGGGTAAACCATCCAAATGATTTGACAGTCATAAAGCACCAAAATCTCATCACCATCAATTATTGTAAACGCCAGTATAACCGTGTCTCAGCAAACGAGCTCAATCTCGAAGAAATAGTCTTTCAATTTGGAGCAAAATCAAAGGAACAATAGGCGTTCTGTTTAATAAATGTCTGTGATTCAAATTTCAAGGGCTACAGATGGTGCAATCGGCCCGGCTTCGAGGGTGAATAATTTCCGTCACAACATTACCCCCCAAATACCATTCTTTAGGTTCAGTTAGAGTGTCGCAAATAAATTGAAAATACGACGAGAGATTTTTAAGTCTTCATCTCGTCAACAGCTGAAAGGTACACGCGAAAACACTTATTTTTTATTTAGCTTTGAGGCAGAAATGAGCATTTTGCGATAAACTGTCTAGACGAATACGCTGCCGAATGAGTTGAAAAAATATTTCTTCATTCAGTCCAGGCGGGTTTTCGTTATATTCACAGACGATTCGTACCTTTGTAGATGTATATCATCATTTTTATCTTATCTAAATTACCTATGCGTAAGGTTGGATTCGATTAAACTCGAATAGGCACTATTCTCCTAATAAACCGTAATTATTCGCGACAGTTTACTCGTACTTGACAACTGACAGTTTACTTTTATTTGACATCTGGGGGCACGGTAGTGTCCCCGCCAAGACAAGCCAAGCGAAGCGCAATGGCAGGGCACTACCTATTTTTTCTCAAAATGATCGAAAACTTTGGTTTAGATTATAACAGACAAACAAAATTCTTGGGATATGATGTCAATAGTAGACTCATTATACATTTTCTCACTTAACGATGATCATCAAATTTTTTAAGGTACTTCCTGAAGTCCTAGAAAGCTGAAATTTAGTATGTAAGCTAGTATTAGTACACAAACAAGAAAACATTCTAAAACTTGGAATTTTTAAACTTTAAATCCTGGAAGTTTGTATAAAACTTACTTCTGTGAATGTTAATGCTTGAGGTCTGAAAATTGATATAGCCCCCCTATATCAATTTTCAGTTTCTAGTTACACAATAATGAATAAAGTATACAGAAAAAACAACAAAATAGATAAATTTTGTTCAAAAAAAGAAGAAGCTTGGCTCTAAATGTGATCTGATAACATTTTGACAGTGTGAGTCAATGGTCTCCTCTTGGCACCATTTTACATTAAAATGTTATGGTGGGATTTCTTATTCCGCAAAATAGTTATCCCAGATGTTGGTGGAATCCAGCCTAAATTTACAAGAAAATCTAGTACTTTTGGAAATAGCGTCAAAGTAATTCAAAAATTGAAGCGCTGGTTTAAAAACGTTAGGTGAAAAGTTATAATTTACATTTATTTTCTTCTTATATAGTCCAACTGCTTACGAAAGGTTTTTCATTCCCAAGAGTTTCCATTCCATTCATCTCTATCCTAAACTATAATAACAATAAGTTAAAATACGAGTAGGTACACTGATATGGACTAATGGTCGTTTTCAAGCGTCAAATCTAATAAAAAGCTCCATTTTTGCTGTTACAATAAAAAAACCTTATTCCCACATGAGAACAAGCATACAAATAGAGTGAGTAATTACACAACTCATTCTAAGTGTATACCTTCTGTGTACCTTCGACGCACCCTTGTTACGGACAAGCAACCCCATGACAGGGGTCGAAGCTCAGCTGGAGGAGAGCTAATAAACACGTGCTGTAAATGTAACCCTAAGTGATTGTAGATAATGTTCTCAAGTAATCAGTGAACATATTTTTGTGGTGGTCCTGTTTATGGTACTAAGTTACAGCAATTTCTCACAATTCGGCAAGACATAGCTGACATGCAAGACAGGACAGTGTAAATGTCGAGCATACTATTCATACGTAGATAATACCAGAGTATCGTAGTGGTAGTATCTTGTTACCTAGGATTGCAAGGCGGGGTCACTACCATAAGACTAAAGTGCTCCATAAAAACACATGATGACAATTAGAGAAATAACATTTTGAAGGTAAATTCTAATTTTTGATGCTGGTAATGAAATGCCAAAAGCGCAAAATAATAAATATAGTGGAGGGTAAAAATGGTAATGATAATGATGTCCGAAAGCTCTTTAAAAGATCTCAGAGTGCAAACTATCGTCTACGTTCCCTAGTTTCAAATGTCAGCATTAAAATTAATGATCGTCGCGTCTATTTTATATGTATGAATAAAGACGACGTTTTCGCTGAAAATTTTCAATACGTTATTGGCCAATCATAAAAGTTCATAATTTTATACATTATGTATGATACTGAAGTTATTTTCTTTTATATACTTATTCAGAACTAGAGTAGCTTATAGATATTACTAAAATGATCAAAAAAATATTTTTATTTTACAAACATCAAAATATTCTACAGCGTCTTAAGAATTATAAAAGCTACATTTCAAAATGTAATGGAACTCGAAGACTTTCTAATAAAAGTTTCATTGTGCACGTTTAAGATAAAATATAAGGAGAAAAGAGTATGCAGTTTACTTAGAAAATATTTTGCAATCATTTTGAAAGATGCAGATTAAAATAAATAATAATACATACAATAAACCGGAATTTCAATGCAAAAAAATGTTACTCATTCCGAGATTTAAAAATACTCTGTGCTATACTTATTTGTGAATAAGTACGCTTATCAAAATTGTACGTAATTTAAGATAGTTTGAGAGATGAAGCGCTCGTTTAGGACAGGATGTCTCTGTATTAACTTTTTAATTTTGTTAATATTATTGAGCCTTATCGAATAAAGAATTACTTACCAAAACTGGAATTGGTTTCGTGTTTTTTTAACCAGAAACATTAATATCATGAGTAGCTGCGCCCCGTGGTAGCTCTGTGGTAGAACGGATTTTTTGTTATCACAAGGAAACACTCTGTTTTTGCTACTAATCTGAGGTTTAAGCTATTATTATGTCAAATAACAAACTGATACAAACACGTTTCGTATTTATTAGTGTTGATTGGGAACATTGTACGCTCTGATTTTTTATTACATGCAAACATTTTCGCGCTGCGACCTCTTTTGGGAATTCTTTTTCTAAGTGCACTTTTCTAAATAAAAGGAACACACTCTGGATTTTTCAGGTCTTATGACTTATCGTTTTAGTTGTAGGTACGTTGATTGTCAGCCAGTGTGTCAATCAAACAGACAATCAGTAACGAAACATTTTTTTATATATAGGTAGTGAAAAAAATATTATAATTACTTATGTCTGATTGTTCTTGATATGTTTGCTTGTATTATGTACACTAGAACATGTCAAATAATGTAGATTTTATACCAAACAAATGTTATTATTGATCAAGTGCTAGGGCCTTTATAAATAACGGTTAAAGACATAACTGTTGCTATAGAAACAGGCAATAAAATTATATTAACACCTGTGCTGCGTTCCATTTAGTTGAAGAACCCTCAACAACTTAAGCCATTGAACATACGTCACGTATCTAGTGCCATAGTAAACCAATAACAGGGACTCTACAGTACTGTATGCTTTACTTATCTAGGTGCTACAGCGAAACGCAATCTAATTTCAACATTAATTTATTGAATTTAGAAAAACATTTTAGTGTCATACATTTTGGAAGGTACGCGGGCCAATCACATATTTCTGTAGCACGAGTGTGTAAAAGCGCTTCTTTAGACTATTTTACTATGTCAGAAGTACAAACTTACTAAACTTAGACAGAACTGTGAAATAGACTTGATTAACACCGGGTAAATTTTGGGGTGGGGTTTCGAGTCCTTGGACTCCAGTACCATGTTTTCTGAACCTTCAATCTCCGTCTTGCAGAGCCAGAACCATAACAAAACATAATACTTTATTTTTTGTGCGCGACCTCATTGTCCCACTACCACCCGTTACCCGCTACACCCATGTGACTCGCAAATTCGCAATGCAGATCCGTCCAAATTCACTGTCTCCGGCGCGCAGTCCAGTATCCAGTACCTTATATTCGCGCATCAATAGAACCAACCAAGCGCAAGTACGGATTTGAATGGTCTTTGGATGTACATCTATGAACAGACCATGTGATACAGATCCGCGGTTTGAGTCCTTCCGGACTTACCCGTCCCGTGAAACACGTTTGTATAGGTAGTTTGGTTCTCAACCTTACTTGGCTGCGTTTCCACCAGAGATGTGCGAGGATGTGTAGCGAGGGATGTGCTTGTTACTAACAAATAGAATCACTTCATTTACCTAGTCTCGCTCTGACAGCTTCAATGAAGTGATTCTATTGGTTCCAAAAAACACATCTCTCGCTACACATCCTTGCTTAGCTCTGGTGGAAACGCAGCTTTACACGTACGTGTGTGCAGTTAGTTTATTGTGTCAACTGACAGTATTTGGCTTCTGTCACGAGTATGTAAATACGAGGTGAAAGCCTTCACACAAAGACGGTTCGGTCGTCTAATAATCTAATATCGAAGAATCAAGTTCGATAAAATAAAGATAGAACTAACGGTTATCGATTTCAAGTAGATATTCCGTCGAGTCACGTCATTATGTGCTTCTTAGATGAGCGTTATTTAAAAACTTAGATCATTTAGGGTTTTTTTAAACAAATTAAATCCCAGATTGGGTATTCTGAACTCACATTATTTTCAAACAAAGATAGCACAATCAAAACTAATTACCTACTTAGTTGTATTTAGTAAAGTAAAAGTAAAAAATATATTTATTCAATATATATCACAAGGATCATTTTGAAACGTCTTAACGACGTTTAGTTAAAAGTAGATACTGAGACCTAATGACGCAACACAAAATGACGTGTATTTTTGCGTTGTGTTTTTGTTAATTTGGTTTCTCATAATCGCTTTCCACTACTACACCGACCGCTCCAGCTTTTCACAGGTTCTGCCTTGTACAGAAAACGAAAAAAATTCCAACAATTTATCTTTAGCTTTGGTGAACTACCGCCCTAAAGTGAGTTTTCAGTAAATCCTTTTATTTTCGATTTGCGACACGCCCGCCACGTCACATTGCAGCACAAGCTTTGTAATTTCAAAGTAAGCCTCTTGCAAACCCACGCGTCGAAACGGAAACGTTCGAAATTTTAAAAAATAAACGGTATTTTCCGGCGCTCACGTGTGTCCAAGCTCGTTTCACAGTGGATTCACTCCATACATCACTTTGTTAGTTATCTGTTTAGCTGCATGACGTTGATGAATGTTCAAATGAATAGGCGGTTCCGTGGGTTCCGAAGCGCCGCGGGATCCCGGCCTACGGTTCCGCTGCCTGCACTAATTCACGCGCTGCAAAACAATGAGAATGTCTTGAGAGATTAATTAAACGCAATAGTAAAGACCTTTTTACTAAAAGACCCTGATCCTGGGATAAAATAACACAAAGTAAACATTTTGCTGCGTGCTAATAGCTTCTGGAATTGTTCTAATATTTCCAAAAAACTGTCAAATATTTAAAGTAGGTAAAGGAAATTTATCTATCTTTTTCTATTGTATCACAGAAACTTTTAACACATCTTAAACATTTTTGCCAACATAATTATAAAAATATTTAACTAAATAGGTAGATCAGTGTCTTACAAAGAGCTTCCTTTCATGTGAGCACATGAAAATTGTAAAACATGATATGGGTACGGGCCAAGACCGTTACCCACAGTTTCAGACCAACAGCTTTGGGATAACCCATAAATCAAATTGATTTATCTATGTGATTATTATTTTGATCACGAAATCATCACGTTTATTTTATTACATTGTAAATTGACTATAATAATCTAATTCGACAATCGTTAGTTGTGGATTTTGATATTGGGTTATTATCGAAAAAAAAAGGTTTTATCAAAGTCGTAAAAAAATAATACTCACTCAATTATTGTATAAATTTACCGTTTCATAACTTATAATCATTAAAAATTTTAAAATATAAACGTAACACAATCACAATAGTAAACGTCCTTATTCATCCTCGTCAGTCCAGTTTTACGTACCTAACATAAAATTTTAATTGCATACGGTTACAACGAGCCATTGCCGTGATTATGCTGATATGCTATAAAGTATTTACACAAAATTAAGCTGTAACTAGCGCGTGCTCACAAACCCAATCGCAGGTACACCTTACTTACTTTTTATCGAGATTATGCTGAAAAAAAAAACATTATGTAAAACACAATTCACGAAGAGCGATCACGTTTTATTTGCTTCCCGAATGGCCCAGTTCTTTTGTGACTAGAGCCCTGTAAAGGCCATTTGAATCAGAAGTATTTTGGATAATAAAGGAATCATCCATTTGAGTCTCGCGAAAATAATGCGCCGCTCACGTATCGCGGGTAGAAATGCTCGGAAAGACGTGTAAAGTAAATTGGGCTCTCATACACAATTGTCGAAATAAGATCGAGATACTTCACAATGCTGGAAACTTCAGTTACTACCTGAATTGAACAAATAAATTTCGGGGATTCACAATAAATAAACAAGCATCTTTGAGGACTGTTCTTTTAAAAAAAACTAATATTTTAAAGTTTTAGTCTATATGCCAGAGTTTCAAAAGAATTCTAAAATGGTTTTCACATTCTCAACAGAATTCAAAAAACTATTTAGTCTCTAAAAATCCTAAACAACTATTTACTATCGCGTAATCAATTTACGATAATTTTTTGTCATATTTATCAGTTTGGATGTTCTTGGAATCTTGGTATATTCCAAGCAACGAAACATACATTTTGAAATATTTTACAATTATACTTCTTATATATTTTACTTTCTTGTTATAGGTTTTAGATTCAAATAAGTAGTTGTGTCAAAAAACCCTGCGATTGGTTAGTAACCAAGTCGAAACAAAACGCTTTTCCAAAATATGGTACAGAAGAAATTCAAACATGAGTGGTTTTTAACAAAAGCTCAACTTTAAACGATTTTAATTAAACACAACACCAACTTTTACTACGAGTTTAACCAGCTCAAACATTTAACTTAGGAAAGCAATTTAAATACGACTTCTCACCCGAACATACATAATTATTTCCTCACACACACAACAGGCACACGGGTTTATTGGTATAACCTTTCCTTTGATTTATATTCCCAGGCCTGCATGATAGACCGCCGTCGTGCAAACAGTTATGCAATTAATCATTGCCAAACACATACTAACTGCTGACTAAGCTGCGGGGACCCCAAATCTTATTCAAATAACTTTAGGTTTCAAATAAATGTTTGAGAGGAGCGATGAAAAGTTTTTTTCAAGGTTTACTTATTTTTTTAAAAGTATACCGTAATACGTGATTCATTTTACCTTTATAGCTTAATTTTTGTAATGCTTGGACGCTAGATGGAATACTTTTTAAATTCTGATATTAAAAAATACACTCGTTTTTAAATAGCCAGCTTTTACTGAAAGAGCACATCCCCTTACAATATTTTCCGGTGCCACAAAAGAAGTTCAAGTCGATTTTATAAATAGCCGATATTCACATAAAAGGCACGTAGAGCAATGAAAGCTGAAACCGGACACACCAGTCTTTACAACCGTGTGTTTATGGGCTCTACGTCATGTACAGTCAGCCATAACTTTATAGCGACATCATAAACTAGACTGCATCTAACAACAGAGGAAGTCAGCGATGCGACGTGATCGTATTGTTAGTCTATTGTGGACAATCAACAATGTTCTGTGTACAAAGGTATGAGCTTAGTCAGTATGTTTGATTTTGAGCAGGCTTCAGCTATATGATCATAAAATAACATATGCCTGCCATAAATAACATAACAAACCACACATAATACACCCACAGTCATATACATAGTCCTGACCACACACCAGAATTTTACAAAACTTCGAATACTTCGAATATAGTAGAGCCTGTTTAACCTCTACAATCTTAGCGATCGAAGGAAATTAATAAGCAATTTCTTCAGACCAATAAAAATGCTAATGAGTATAAATATTTTCTAGCAAAATTCAAAATGGAAAACTTTCAGACCAAAATTGGGGTGACTAACACCAGGTGGAGGCAGATATAAAACGGCGTATAATTAAATTTTCGTCCCAGGTTTTCCTGATAATGCTACTGTATACCCAATTTCAAAAGTAAACAATACTATGTACGAAAGTAGAAACCAATAGGCTCCATCTATATGTTTGTTTTCGTATTTTAATAACTTAAAAAACTTCAACACAGTTCGGACACCAAACTATGTTTCGTGTTCGAAACTTCGAGTATCTACTAATCTAATTAAACTGGTGTTTTTATTATTATTATTATTATTATTAACACATTTATTTCAGATAAAATCCATATTACACTAAAATAAAAATTAAATAAAAATCAATGTTATAAAATTAAATGTCAATAGGAATAAAATAAAAATAAGTAATAAAAATTTTATGTGAGCATTTCTTTTTTTTTTTTTTATACAACTTAAGTGGCAACCAAGCGTACGGCCCACAAGATGGTAAGCGGTTACCGCAGCCTATGGACACTTGCAATACCAGAGAGAGAAGATAGAAAGCCTCATGTGCCAGTAATTTCACCGGAAACCATACCCTTCACACCGGAACACAGCAATGCGAGCATTACTGTTTGGCAGCAGAAATAGGTATGGTGGTAGTCCTTCCCCGGACGAGCTCTAACACAAAGAACTCTACTACTCTTTACCAAACAATACGAACTTGTATCTCTTTTGAACAATTCTGAACTAAAGAAGTGCACAAATACAGTCATTTTTATTACCCTTTTACCGTATAATCTCGTCTTTGAGTGGCAACAAGTGATGGGTTATACCCCTGGTATCTATTGCCAACCTTCATATGGGTACTAGTATTATCTTATCTGTGATATTGCTAAAGTAATTGTTTACCATCAGGTAGGCAGTCATCAGGATTTTAATAATTTGATGGTGATTGCTTTAATAATCTCTGCTAGAAAAGTCAGTTGAAACCCCAAAATCAAATACATAATTTAGCTTCCTTGCGGTAAAAGTTCAGTAAACAGTGTTAATTTTGCTATGAGATGAGTAAACAACGTTGTTATCGTTACATTTGATGTTGTATTATTCTATCTTGAGAATAACATAACATCAAATGTAGCTAGTGTGTGCAAGAGTGGTAAAGGTTAATCATTTGCCATTACATTAGGTAGTACATTCAGCGTCAAATTGATTTAAGCGTCTAGAGTAGCCAAAAAGATCTGAAAAACATATAATCATTTTGATATACGCAGTTCGAATCAAAGAGAGGTTGTCGAGGAACAAACATCTATCCAAACATCCAAACATTCAAACATCCACATTTATAATATTAATGTGATTGCAATATTTTTAGGCGTTGAGTTAAAAGGGTAATTTTTTAAAGCATTATTAGCTTAAACAGACGATATTGTACAATACTATCTTGGGGAATACAAAATGATCCAATCTAAAAGTTATTTTTTTCCTGTTAAAGCGCGGAACCTTAATAAATGGTAAAAACTCTTTTTGCATAGTTATTTGCGGAATTGTTATGCAAAAAAGGAACAAGAGTAAAGAAAAACAGTGCAAAGAACTCAAATAACTTGTTCGAGCATCACATTGCAGAGAGCAAAATACAAATTGTGCAACATTAGTGTATTCGCTCGGCTACGGTTGAAAGAAGTCATTTTTCAAGATACCCGTTCGCTTGAGAAAAAGGTTACGACAGAGAGATTTGTCTGAAGTCAAATTGCAATTGCGTTCTGACTGCGTAAAGTATGGGTAAACTAATTTAAATAATAAAAAATATTTACCTATAGTTAGTAATATGTTAATTAACCCAGTGCATGCTTGTTTAACATCTGAGCGGTATATAATAACTTATAGATACACTTTATTAAATTTTTCTTGCAGGCCCTGATGTAAAAAAATTAAAGATGTGATGTTTGGGCAATGACGATAATATTATTACAAATCCCGTACCTATTTGATAGTTTACTCCTTCAGACAAAGTTGTGTCGTTATTATTCAGAACTTGTCAAAGCCATTTGACGAAGTCAGCGGATCGAGATAGGAACCTCAACTTTTTGCTGCAACTTTGTTACTAATCTGCCAACCGCAAGTTGGCCGATAGTTCCAAACTTTATCTTTTGTGGTAAGATGATACTGTCTTCAAAGTCTTACTTCTAATCTTGCGGGTTACTTGAATGGATATAGTCAAAACGGAGTTCCAGCAGATTATAAACATTACTTCTTATGCTAATGAAAGTTTTAGGGATTTGTGTGTGAAAGACATCACTAAAAGTGTTTTGTGATTCACTAAAAGTGTTTGTAGCAAAATATTACACGACGTTAACAATTACTCAATAGATTTGGATGTCTAAAATATTCTGGATTCCGGACGCCTGGCCCCACTGGTGCTATGCAACTTGCAGCCCAATTTAATTCAAGATTAAAAGATTACTCAACATGTTCAGTTGAACCCGGTTTGTTTTTGGGCTTACAGAAGACAAGCGGGTTACGTCTGGCATCTGTTTAATTGTAGAATTTGTCCTGTTTGTTCATACTAATTTTGAACATTTTAAACACAAAAGTACAAAATTCTTAAATTTAGATATAGCTTTTTTTTATTATCTAAAATACAAAATCATTGCTTTGCTGACTGACTGGTAATAAACGCACAGCGAAAAACATTTTCTCGACATAATATTCAACAAAGCTGATATTATATAGTTTTGTATGAGTCGGTGGCCAACTCTGGTAACGGGTAAGGGTGCTCTATAAGAGCGAAAAGAAATTCCTGACATTCAACTCTGAATGGGAAGACGGAAGTTGCATGAAAAAGGTCAGCCCAAACGAAGTCGTAGATGATTTTAATGAAGCCACACTATTTTTGTACAAACGTGTCTAATTGGCTTTAAAATAGGCCAGATACTTTTCCAATAATTTTAATGTACTTTGTCGAATTGCTTTCTAAAGCGTCAATAAAAAGCGACAAATCAGGTCAACAGACGATCCGGACGCCTTTTTCAATTCTTGAATCGGTATCGTTTGCGTGAAATAAAATTCACGTCTTTGGGACGTGCTCTTTCATTGTGGCAAGATACCTCGGGAGTTCTCTGTTGCCACACATGGAAATTTTGCAGCTAAATATCTAGACCAGGGGCCCAACCATGAACTCTTATAGCGATTCAAATGAAGACCTGCCCCCATACCATGAACTCTTAGAGCGATTCAAATTAGGACCTAAACTGAATTGTCAAAAAATTTTGTACCCCCGGTGGCTAAGTGGAAATGCCATCTGTTGCTAAAAATTCCTCTATGTTTGTGTATTAAGAATTTTTTATATTCAAAATAATTATGTGTACAATGCCAACGCTTTCAGTGGTCCACATAAAATCAGTGGTCCAACCAGTGTTCAACATAAAATCCGAAAGACATGTTTCATCCACGGACTAGGTAGGAGTTTTAAAAGGTTATCACTATGCGATGATTGGTAATAATATTGCTAATTTTAAGTGATAATAATTCTAAGTATAAGGATCCTATAATACACATCTTATTCTGCCAACAACAAAATAATAGTAGAACATTTTCGTTGATTTTTTAAAATAAAAAGTTGTTTTTCTATTGTGATTTTTTCCTTTTAAAATCGGTTTCAGAAGGTATGGCTTTCGATATAATTGGAAATTTATAAAAAAAATAACAAAGCCGTATAAGCGATGTCGTTAGAGAGTCAAAGCTTCTTTTTAATTCGAGAGTTGCCAAGAGCGAAGCAATTATTGGAAAACTAACATAATTAATGGAACACTTCAAACGCTTTGTGAACAAACTCTTTATTCGGCAGAGGTAATTTTCATCGATTATTACGGTTAATGTAATACAATAGAAGGTTCTAGCAACCAAAAATGACAATAATCAACTCGGGGTGACGAGTTGACTATTGTCATTATTGGTTGCATCTAGCGGAATGAAGTGCCACGCAGAACTTTTTGGGTGATACTGTAACTGGTATTATACTTAACATCAGGTAAACGCTTTGAATGTATCGTTATAAAAAACCTAAATACATTTTGTTTTGATTTTAGGTATTTATATACTTACCGCAATAAAAAACAGTCAGTGATTTTTTTTTCGTGCGTCTATATTCCCATAAAATGTCTTGTCTCTAGGGAGTCAAACCCGCACTCGCTTCTCAGCCAGGAACATAGCCGCCGTGCCACTAAAATGTAAACTAGAGAATTTATTAAGTGTGTTGTACAAGCGCTATGAGTTCTTGTACAAACTTCGCACATTTTCCTTGTCACCAGACCAAGTTGCAAATATAAGTAGCGTACAACTTAAAATTAAAGTTACTTTAAGAGTATACTTTACCAGTTAATATTACATAGAGTGCGAAGAGCGAGGAAGTGCTACTACTAAATTAAGAGAATACACCGGGTGAAATTAAAATCTGCGGTTACACTCTGGAATTACCAGTGCTAATAAACTTATGTGAAGCTTTAGAATGGAAAATAATTGTAAAATTCCTGCATGGAGAGCATTCACACAGAAAACATGTTCCTGGCAATACCTAAACTTGTTTTTTTTTTCGACAATAATAGTGGCTGGCAGTATCACCTAAAAATTTACCCAGTGCCCTTTAAACCCAAACACAGCTGCTTGGAGGTAAATTATCCAGCACTGCGGTGGCACCCATCAAGATGAACTCTTGCCGAAAAGTCTTATTACCAGAGTACTGATAATTGAGCTTGTAATTTTGAATTTACTGGCATCGTAACATTATACCAATGATGAGAAACAACAGAATGAGTACGACCGGACAAAAAATAGTTTAGCACATCAATCGCTCTAGGAATCTCCCAAATTTTGTACGTTATGACACTTCTAAATTTGAACTCAATTCTGTTGAATATGACTGTGTGACGACTTACTTATTACTAAGCTGAAACCAAAACGTTTCCGTTTCATTACGTTTAGCGCAGTCACACTACAGAAGACTTATGACACTCATATCATTCATACAATGGCATAAGGCAATAAAGCAGTAAGCGCTGATAGGCAAAAGCGTGCGTCGCGTTATTTGTAAATGCAGATATACAACGGCAAATAAGTTTTGCGTAAAATCCCTGCTGAGAATGAATTTAACTCACGAGGAACGTTTATCGCGATGAAGAGCTTTTGAAAAATATTGAATGCCTTTGGGAAACCACTTGCATTATATAAAATACATATTGCTATCAAATTGGACCTTAAAGAAATTTTCTTCGTCAAAGGAAAAATATTGTGCATTTTTTTGGGATTGTCATTTTTTTTCTGAAATACACTGCATTCTTATTATTGATCATTAGAGTTCTTTTATTCATACGGTAAAAATAAAATTGTTTATTATAAATCCCTATAGAGACGCTTACATTGAACTAAAATAAAAAGAGGAAACCAATGAAAATCACAACGAATTGCAACGTTATTTGTTCCATTTTATTGCGTCAATCGCATCGGGTGGCATCACTATTGTAAAGTGCTTATAACATCTGACTTAGCCATTTCTAACAGATCAACGATGTTAAGCAACGTTCTAAGTAGTCAGTACTTTGATGGGTGCCTGCCAGTGGCTTTCGTGCTTAGAGGGCACGTTAAGTCATAAGTCATAAGTCATAAGCATTTATTGATAAAGATATTTACAGGTCTATACACACTTTAGAATATTATATTATTATTTTATACCTTAATATAAAACACAATAGTTAATGAACATAAATTACAATGAAAGTAAAATAATCAAATTAAAGTCAAAAAATAAATTAAATAATTATTATAAATTCTCAATGTCAATACAAAAATAAAATAAACAAGTCATGTAGGTATTTCTTACCTAGAGATCAAAGTAAACAAATTATCACAATTAAAATTCAAGTCCTACCTAGTGCTACAAATTCGTCAAAGCTGTAGAATGTCTGCTCGACAAGCCAGCGTTTTAATCTAGCTTTAAATCCAGCTAAGCTGTCAGCAGATTTGACACTTTCTGGAAGTTTATTGTAAACAGTAGGACCCATGACATGACTCAACTTGGAAGACTTCGCCAGGGAGCGGGAGACAGCCGCGAGTCTGCCCGCGCTCCGCGTGTTGTACGAGTGCATGTCGCTGAGCTTTGTAAACTCGTTTAGGTTCGACCTGACGTACACTGCCACTTGCATTATAACAATGCTGGGCAGTGTAAGTATACCAAGTTCTTTAAAGTGGGGCCTGGCGGAGATATCGCGTCGTATCTTGACTAGTGCACGTATGGCGCGTTTTTGCATACGAAAGGCGCGCTCCCAATCGGCTGCACGCCCCCACAGCTCAGCACCATATTGCAGCAGTGAGTGCACTGTCGCAAAATAACACGTTCGCGCCACCTCCGCTGGCACCACACGAGCTACTCGCCGGAGCGCGAAACAAGAGCTACCTATCTTTCCACATAGCTTATCTATATGGATCTCCCATGTAAGGCCCCTATCTATCTCAAAGCCTAGGAAGGTGGTCGAGCTGCATTGAGTGATTTGAGTTCCATTGATAAGTACTACTAGAGGTCTTAGCGCTCGCCCAGAGAGGCAGAAGTGGACGAAGTGAGTTTTTTTAAGGTTCAGACCGAGGCCGTTCATCTTAAACCATGTGGAGAGGATGGCAGCCGTCTCATTCAGTCTCACCTCCAGCTGTTCCACAGACTTCGCAGTGACGATCGCGGCAACGTCATCCGCGTACATCAGTGTTTCCGCGGTCGTCACCGCCTCGGGCAGGTCGTTCAGAAGGAGGGAGAACATTATGTTGGAGACGGATGATCCTTGTGCTACTCCCATCGACGGCGATAGCGGATCGGACCGTTCGCCTCCACCGACAACTATCTGGGATCGATCGCGCATCATATCCGTTAGGACGGCGTACGAAGCGCCCTCGATCCCGTAGTGTTTCATCTTGCCGGCGAGTACGGTGTGGTCGGCGACGTCGAAGGCCTTGGACAGGTCGCAGCACAGCACGGCCACCTGCAGCTTGGACTCGCGGGCGGCCAGCACTCGGCGCAGCAGCTCGCGGGTCAGCGACGTCGTCGAGCGGCCCGCGCGGTACGCGTACTGCCGCGGGGACAACGCATCCGTCGCCGACAAGTACTCCACTAGGCGGGAACTCAGGCCGTTCTCAAAAATTTTGGCGATAGCAGGTATTATAGAAACTGGCCTGTAACTATCCATGCTTTCTCGCTTACCTTTGCCCTTGAAGATAGGAGACACCTTACTCATTTTGAACGCCTCAGGGTATACTCCCTCTCCGAGACATGCGTTAAATAGGTGAGCCACGATTGGGGCCAGGGCTCCTATCGCGGTTTTCAGGAGTTCTATAGAGATCCCATAAACATCCTTCGACCGTTTGGGAGGTACGCGCGTTGTGACAATTTTGTAAACCTCGTTAGCACTGAAGGCGCGCAGCACAAGCTGTGTGCTGGCGGGTGCTCGCGCCTTCGCCAACGCGCTAAGCACGCTGGCTACGACCGCGATGGGCGCGCCGCACGATGCCGCTGCGTTCAGGAACCTGTAATTCATAGCATCGACGGCATCTTTCGTTGATGAAAACTTCGTGCCAGTATCGTCCTTCAGTACATGAGTAAAGTCAAGGTTTACGATGTTATCCTTGCCTCTTTCCCTATTCACAACTTTCCACATTGCTTTGGACTCACTTTTACTTTTTTTAATAATCTCGGAGTAATAATTATATTTTGTGGCATTAATTAGCATGTCAATTTTTGTATTAAGATTTTGTATAAATAGAGAAATATAATCATTAGGAATTAAATAATTTAAATTAATCATGTCAATTACAAGCGATTTCATATTTTTAACATCGGGAGTTATCCACGATGAGTCACGATTCTTGTTATTCACTCGTTTCAAAGGAAAGCAAATGTCAGATTTACATTGTATTATATTCACTAACGCTTGCGATAATTTTTTAGCAGAGTTATTCAAATCATTAATTAAGGGCCAATCTACACTGTCTAATGCGGCGATAAAATTATAGTGATTCGCCTTCGACATATCCCTGATGAGCCGTGTCCGGGGCCCCGGGGGCCGCCGGGTGCACAGTATCTCACCCCGGACTGCCAGGTGATCGCTCAAGTTAGTTACGACAGGATTTGTTCTAATAGCACCAGCCGGTAGGTTGGTATACAAGTGATCTAAGCTTGTGCAGGTAGTAGGCGTAATCCTAGTCGGGAAGTCGACCAAGTTCGTCATATCATGGGCCGATAATAGGTCGGAAAGTTTTTTACTTTCTGACGTAATTTCACCTAACCCGTTAATATTAAAGTCACCAACTACTATGCATTTAATGTCAAATTCAGTTATCTTATCGAGCAGACATTCTAGATGCACAAAAAAATCGTTCGAGCTAATTAAATTCGTCCTGTACAAGCAAACAACAGTTACGCCGTAGTCAATCAAATCTACCGCTGATATTTCACAATATCGCTCGGTAGATTGTGATACCAATTTGACATTCTCGACGCACTTAACATTATTTACAAATATACACCGGTATTAACCATATTAACCGGTCGTGCTCGGATTTAAAAGTCGTTAGGCCAACTTCGGGCGATATTACTAATATTTTTTTCATAAATGTGATATTCTTTGAGTTAAAAAATAAACACAAAAAAATAATAGGTACAGCTATTATTTGGGTGTCTTATTTTACAACTAAAGTTACTTTTTCGAATTTCATTACATCGCACACGTCACTGCTAATGATTGTTACTTCAAAGACTTGTTTCATCTAAAACATTTTACTCCTAACGTTCGAAACACTTTTGTACGAATTTTATAACTTAAAGCTAGAGTAGATCAACTAATCCAGCTATCATTGACTGATTTAAATGCACTACATGCCGCCCAAATAAGTTATCTGTAAACACAGGGACTCCACTGAGTGAAGCTTAGAGAAGTGCAAACTACTATCCTGTACCACAAGATACATTCACAAGTGCTGGTAAAACTAAAAATAGTCTTCCTTACCCGCTTGCGCAAGCTTCCACACGATTTAATATGCATTTACCGCATAGATGCATCCTTTGTGCAACTATTTATAGTTTTACAAATACCTAAACGTACCTACAATTTCATCCGTACTTAAAAAGACATTCTTTGACAGGAAATTGGACTTTTTAAAGACCCGGAAACAGTAAAACGAACCCAGATGGGTGAATGAAGATAAGCATAGGATATCGTTTGAATAGCAATAAAATTGTAATTTTAAATCTGGAGCATTGCAAAGCACTTTCTTAGAAAGTTGCTTTGAAATATGATGTTTTACGATAATACGATTTAGAATTCTTTAATATTTTAAGAAATGTTTTATTCTAACCACGTCTTTATTATAATCAATATTAAAAGATATTGAATTTTTTCCACTCCTATTTTGAACATAAGCTTATTCAAATAACGACTTTGTAAAAAAAGAAAAGCTGCATGATAAGTAAATATAATATAATAGTTTATTCTCATTAAAAGTATATTAAATAGTTAATAATTGAGTTAATTATATTGTTTGTTTGTTTTTAACAATGATGTAGTAAAAAAGCATACGACCAACCCTATTGAACCATTACTGTATCTTATGGACGTTCCTATCGCGCGTTGGCACACGTATGTTAAGTCTTAAGTGCCTGAAATTTATGAGTTCCTATTTCAATAACAGATGGTGTAAAGTAAATTTCAACTCGAAGAATCATTTATTTCCATAATAGTTACTTTCAAGACAAATCAAGCGTTTAAACACCTATTTGTATTCAAATCAAACACACACGCGTGACCAAAAAAGAGTCTTATTCCTTCACGGCTGTAGTAAAATTATATATCATTGTGCCCGCGACGCGAGAACCGCCGACAAAACATTCGCTTATCGACTGCCTTAAATCTCTTTCGGTGAGTTGAACACGCCACAAAATTTATTGTTCTCATTGGTTTGCGATTCGGCCTCTTCGGCGAGGACCGTGAAATCTTCAGCCACGTGTATTCCGGCTAATAATTCAGCATGTGGTAAACAGTCGTACTTTAATGTCAACCAATCGCAAGGCTTGTAATGTTTTTCCGGAGCCCATTTGTCTTGTTCTATTTTGTATTCGTAAACAAGTTTGTTATTTTAAATTGCATGTTTTTGTTTAGTAAAGCAAAAATACCTACGTATTTTTGTCTTGAACCAGTTTAATTAGATATCAACAGAAGCCAACCTCAAAACAGCATCTGGAATATATAACAAAACTACACAGAACGTGAATACTGATATTATTTAGAGAACTGTGCAATTACGTAACTTTTTAACTAATACTTTAATTTAACTTGCCAATAAACTTACTCAGACAAATTATTATATCTGTTTCAATTTGAAACAAAATGAATAAAGTTACCATATAGATATACTCTTAAAACCCATGTTTTAGCCTCGACTTAGTTTTAGAGTTTCGTATTTCAATGGCTTCAAACCTATTGCTTTCCTGAGATATGAATTCACCATTCTCGTTTTATAAAGCACCAATAAAAATATTTTTATGCTGTAGAAAAATAATGTTTGATACAAAATCGGAGGGACGCACACCTGGCTAGCACGCATCAAAAAGCATTTATCCTAAAGCGGAAGCCATTACATTCAACATAATGGTCAGAAATGCGCAACGAAGTGTATAGGTTTGCTTCTATTGCAAAAAAAAACCCTTCAGAATCTTGTGATTGTCATTTAATTCATAATATAATGGCAATTTTTATTATTGACCGAGCGAGCGAAGCAAACGAAGCGTCTCAGTTTAGAGACTGGCCAAAAATGCTATTTTCCGTCAGTCAGTCAGTCTGTTTTCGCCTACAGTTTTCAATAACAACTTGGTATACAGGTTCTATGACTTTATAGATTTTTTTTGTCGTCGGGAATATTTGATTGTGGGGGTACTTCTTCCAAAAAGGGGCTATGAATATCTCCGCCATAAGAGATTTTGATTTTTTTTTTAATTCAAAAGGCAGTAACTTTAAATTAGTCTCACAAAAAATTAGTGAAAATCTGATGAGGGTTTCAGCGTGATGAGCAGAATAGCTCCTCAAAATGCAGTATATTGCTCACTTATTAATTGCTTGCGAGGTCTATTGTTCTCACAGAACTACTAAAGAAAAAAAAAAGAAAGAAAAGCAATTATTCGACAGCACAAACAAAAAACACACAGAAGAAACAGACTGGCAGGTACAAACTAGTAGGTATTACAGGTGGTACTAATAGGTATAGATAGCCTTCATAATGGTATGCACGTAGCTTGCGGGCTTATTGCGCTAAACCTTAAACGTAGAGATACTTTAGATTAGAACAATAACCATTGATATACCACCTCGTTCATGCCAAAAAAGCGATAGGAACCCAGCCGGTGTTGTTGCCAGTTCTTTTACGGCATGGGCGCGTTGGAACTGGTGTAAATTTTCCTAGCTTGTAAGACGTTTCAAAGTGATCCTTGTGATTCTACTGAATAAATAATTTTTGATTTTGATTTTGATTTTCTACAAGCAATACATTTTTATCTTATCCTTATTTACGTTTTGGTTAAGTTTGCACTGCAGTGTACAGAGCTATTAGAATGTGCTACAGTGAAATGCATTCTAGTAATGTTTTTATTTATTAGTAAATTAATTGATAAAGTATTCTTTTGTTATTTATAGACAGTTCAGAGGCTGTACTTAGACCTCGCAAGTTAATTATTTCATGTTAATACTAATAATAAATAATGGTTACAAAATAAATCTCTGGACTCTTCGTTGTCACAGGTGTGCTCTGTGGAGTTTTACTGCAGTTTAAAAAAAAAATTATACAGGCTTAAATACTTAATTTAGTTTGATGAAATATTTTACGCCTATGAATTTAACAGCGCATACTTGGGATGTCATTTGTCGATTATAATAAATACAGGAATAAACAGCAAAACACTGTTACCAAACTAAAAGTAAATAAGGATTTTCATTCACAAGAGTGAACGACATAGGTACAATAAAGTACACGTTCTATAAACCGAGTGTGTGTGTGCAAAGGTTTGAGATCTTACCAACAATTGATTACAAAATATGGTATCCAAAAACTAGTAATCTTAATAAGAAGTCACTATTATTTAAAATAAAATTGGTGTAGTGTTTCGTGAATAAGCAGCATAATAAAAAAATATATAAAAATTGCCAAAACATACATAAGTCTCCTTTTTGAGGGATAAACATAGTATCTAACTAGATTTTTGGTAGGTTTATGCGCTGTGAAGCACATTACAACTTTTACAGGAAACTGTTAAATACCAAAGAAAGAATTTTGTAGTCAAAAAATGTTGCTTTTCACAGCGTTGTAGTAGGGGTATACAAGTAAAAGAAACATGAAATAAAAACATGCATTTTTTTATTTTGGCGTAATAAAACTCAGCGAATAAGGAATACCAGATTAGGTTGTAACTCTGCGTAAACAGCAAGTGACGTGGTAAAAACGTTTTTATGGCAGGAACCAGTGTTTGTTGAGATTACGCGACTTGAAAGCAACTGCGGAGCTAAAGAAATAGGTCACATCATTCTGCAGCTATATTTAAGCTGTATTTTTAAGTTTAGCACCCATTTGCGTTTCTACTACTTTGATCAAAATTAAACTTTTTCTTAATCAAACAATGAAGAAGGTTCAATTACGAAAAGTCAAGCTCATTAGGTAATGTTGTAAAGTGGTTTGCCAACTGTAATATTATTATAACTTAACATTTTTGAGGATTCCGACTCCATACAACTTCGAAATGGATGTAATTCGAGTGTTTCGAAGCTTTCCACTTCCCAGAATTCACCGTCCAATACCACTGCTTATATGAAACCTAAACTTTACGACCTGTCATTTATTGCTATGAGGCAACGTAATGTACCTAATTTTATAGAGATACACGAGCAACTTGTAAAGCGTTATTAAAAGACCAGACAAGAAGGAGTGAAACCACTATTTATATCCATTGAAGATGGCTTAAGATATTTTAAGCTGGAAACAATATATAAATCAAAAAATCCCTGTATATGTATATTTAAATCTAAGTTTAAAACCATGAACAATAATAAACACATTCCAGTGACTATGAAACGTAAATAGTTGATGCTCGTTGCTCAGTTAAAATTGCCCGTGTAAAAGCACATTGTGTTGCCAATTTACTAAAAAGCGTGGTCAAACAACCAGCGTGAGGTCAATTACTTTTAAGATATTTTCCTGCGGTCAGGACGTCGGGGCGAGATTAATGGGGCTGGGTTGTAAACCTACGGATCCGTATAATATTTGAACACACGAGCCGACATAATAACAAGGCCTGTCAGCTTTTTATACTATCTTGGCCTGGGCCAGTCATGATCGCACCTCAAATTTAACAGTTTCAACCCTTTATGTTACGGCTGCAAATTAGCTGACTTTATCACGGTCACGAAGTTTTATTGGCTGTAAAAATTCTTCAATGGAATACATTTGAGCAAAATTTTACTTGATGTTTTACGACAAATATAATTTTATACATCGGACAGTATCTTCTGCCAGCGCGTTGATACATAATACTCTCGGCACTCTTTACTCGCATAGCGCTTGGATAAAATCAACCTATTTGACTTTCCAGATCGACTCATACTAAATTTCATAGAAATCCGTTCGGTAATCACTTTGTATGCACGAACGAATGCCTAAATACGGGCCCGTAGCTTGTATCCAAAACTCATAATAATGACACGTCTGTAGCTTACAGATATCAGCTACTATGTAAATCGTGTAAACACCATAATATGACGTTAACGTAAAGCTACATAATATGTATAGCTTGCCTGCAATATATGTTAGGTGTACTAGAACTAATTTAACAAAAATATGTTATAAAATATTTTTATATTTCGACATTTTTGTATTTGTTGGCTAGACTTTAATAAGTATTTTATCTTAAAACTTCAGTTATATATTTCATTTTAGCTTTAACTTAAAGCTCATTTAGCTTAAAGATTTTGAAGTATCAGTTATAGAAAAAAAAAAGTTTATGAAATAAATATATTTGAACAAAAAATGTGTTGAACAATATATTGAACTTACTAAAGTTTTATTGTGTCTTGAACTAACTATTTGGTGACTGCATTTTAGTTTAATTAGACCATATTAATTAAGTAACCTTAGGGTCTGTGAACAAAACCAATAATAGGCCTTATTCATATTCATACGCTAAATTTATTTTATCTAGTATGTCTTTAAAATCTGTCATCTTTGTTAATTCATATGAATGACAAGAAAGACAATATTTAGCAAGCCGTTAAAATAAGTTGATTTTATGCATAGTGGCAAAATCTCTTGTATGGTATGTAAATGCCATAGAAAGTGTACGCGACTTCTTTTCAAGTCCCACTATAATGTTGTTCCTACTCTAATATCGAAATTCAGCATAGCTTCATCTGCTTGGTCACAAGATTACATTGATTTCCTGCTGTTGTGAGTGTGAATGCTTCTTACAACAGCGTACATAAACCGATTTTCAACTTTATTACAACGTATTATGGTGGAATTCTGAATGTTTCATCAGTATTTTATCCTCTGTATGTTCTATTAATCCCGTTACGAAGATTGAATGGCGTATCGCGTAATACACTTGCGGATAAGCAGTAAGGTTTTATTTGTTTTTGTTTTGTTAACATACAACACCTTTTATTAGAAATACAAGACCATATTAAACGTCACAGGAATATTGTTTTTTAACAGTTTTTTCTATTCTGTACTATCTTTTTACTAATAAGTGTTCCAACAAATGGATTGCAAAAATCAATGTATTCATTGTTGGGAAGTACTTACTGGTTTCAAATGCTTACAAAATATGAAGTTGTTAACTAATTTCTATTGCCTTTTGATGTCAGATCTTTCGCTGTGATCTTGCTATGACTATCAGCGGTTGTATTTTTGCTTGTGAGAGGAAAACTGAAACCGACAAAGGAAACTTAATTAAACTGAATTCTTCTACGTACGCTTTGATATAAAACTTTATAAAGCCAAGCTTCATTAAATTCCTTTTTCTGACCTAGTCTTTGCTTTTGGAATCTGAATCCATAAAATTTTGTTAAAAAACCAGACATATGACTAGTTTGTTTCTATAATATTAGTAACTATCATACTAAGAGAATAATAAACCCAAAATTCTATTTTTTGCGATTTTGGAGCCTGTAGCCTAATTATAGTTTTTCTTCTTACAAATTTTCAACAAATAATAAATAATTAAACAAATAATGCTGGACAATTCACCTAGCCTCAAGCTAAGCAGAGCTTGTGTTATGGGTACTAGATGACTTATATGTATACTTACTACAATACAATACACGGATAAATATAAACAAATTAATTAGTAGATTTAACAATATATTTAAAGGGCTTTAATTATTATCGAACTATAAACTACTACCTATTAGCTTAATAATATGTCTGTCAAATTATACTCGTATCATCGTCTCGTCATAGAATCGTCATTGTTCTTTGACATAAAAATTACAAAGAACCTTGCTTATCGAATTGCTAAAATTACAGTTTGATTTATAAAAAATGACAAAAACTTACAAGTTTTTTTGATTCTGTACATGCTCGTATTTAATCTGAAATACATTTATCTGATCTGGGTGGTACCACAGTATTCAAAACTATGCTTTTGGTTGTTGTGTGTTTACTATTTTTTTATATTCATTTAACGTAGGTTAGGTATATTGTTTAACATTTCCATTGAACATCAAACTAACTACTCCATTAATCTCAAAGGCTTATAATATTAGTCAATTTACATTTCCACTTTAATCCAATTCGTAAAGATCAAAGAATAGAATCGCTTAGTGAATTTCGCTAACTACCTTGGTATTCAGGTCTCTAATGAATAGGATCTAACTTAACTTTAATACAGTTCAACGAACATTACAAAATTCAATGACATTGAGACAATTACAAATTCAATGATAGGGGCAATTTGTCTTTATGATACAATGCTCCCAACGGTATAACCCCTTGATTATAGGTTCTAAAAATTTAGTATTTTTTTTTATTAGCTGTAGATACCTGATAAAATAAAGGATATTATTCTTATTAAGTACTAGTAAAACCTCAGAGTAAAACGCTCTTTCAATTTGACTGCGTTGAGTTTTTCTTTTCATCATTTTCTCGCTGCATCCTCTAGTTAAATCTTAGGATTTTTTTTTTAATGCACTTCTACACAATAAAAAGAACACAAAGATTAAAAAGCAAATCACTAGCAGTGCTTGAGGTGATAAATTATAAGTAATACACGTTTCAACCAAATGGAATCACGTTGGTTGAATAGTACAGAAATGTATGTCTAATATATAATATCTCTGTAATATGCTGTCATCTATTACCTTTATTACCTTTAGGCTGTGCGTTAAATGTCAGTCGGTCAGCCTGTTTCCAGTCAGTTTATTGTTGTTGTTTGACCTCATAACTTTTAAGTTAGGAAGACATTGGACAAGATACTCTTAATTGTGTAGTCTAATTATTTTGCCTTCATCTACGACTCACTACTACGACTAATTACAGAGAGCCAATGGACCTTGTATTAGGAAGGCGCCCGGTCTTTTCCCCTTAAAGATAAGATAGCCTAGGAAGGATTACTACAAGACACTAGCTGGACATAATGCGTCGTTTCATGAGTTACATTAGCAAGTTCAACAGTGTTTTACGTGCTTTTCGGTTTCGGTCGCTTGGTTCGGTAAAAATGATGGGTACCAGTTAGTTGAGCTATCTAAAGATCGTTTGTAGTGGTCTTTAGATGGCTCAACTGTTTTGTATGTATTTTGTTTATTTTGTAGGTAATGTAATTATATACATATTTCAATTTGTTAATAGGTAACAACCCAACATTTTTCATCACCAAAGGACCAATTTCATAGTGGTCTTTGTAACGGCATAGAAAAATTGGGTAAAAATATTAGACAAACAGTAACAAACCATTTTATTTTTTAGTAGACAAACAAAATTCTAAAATAAAAATGTTTATTGTTCTGAGATTTCTAAAACGGGAACACTAGTGGTCCGCCATGCCAGTTATTAACAATGATCACGTGACTCATCTTGAATTTGACAGTACCTAATAACCCAGTTGTTCGTTAACCCGCCATGTTGTTTTGCATTGTGTTGCACTCTTTTACAAAGATAAACTTACTTTGAATTTTGAAAGAAGCCAAAATAAAATAAATAAACTATTTTTTATTTAGATATACCACTGTTTGTTTATCTAATTATCTAGACCCCTACAAAGAACCAGGGTCCGGCTCCATACTGCCTGTCATCAGTCCATCGGGTGGAAAGCGTTCTACGCTTCGTTTTTCAGTTCGTGGCCGTTTGAAAACCTTTACTCCTCAGTAGTAATTGGTTCTACGAGTTACATAGCCTGCTCACTGTCACTTCAATTTGGCGATTCTGAAAGAATTGTTATTATTTAGTAGTTTAAAAAAACGAATTAAAAGTCGGCTTCACTAAAGAAACAATTGTGTTCCAACACTAGTTACAAGGCTCCTTGGATAATATGATAACAATGCATTAAGGGAAATGGTTAATGCGCCTCGGACTTAGCCAGAACCCGGCCACGAAGATCTTATTTATGAGGTTCTCTAGATCTTTGTTCCCCAGAAAAACTAAGTTTCATCATTTGTTAGCTAGGCGTTATGGCACGGTTTCTTGGACAAAATCAACATGACCAATGGTTAAACTTGTAGCGAGCGCTCATATTATTTCTATAAAAAAGTTAGCACTATGTCAATTTTAACGTCCAAAGCAGAACATGACTCCAAATGATAATCTATTTATAAGTGTAAAGCAAATATTAAAATAAGTAACATGAAAGAATATTCACTAACATAATTTACAATTTCCGTACCTGAAGAATAGTAGAGTTCTTTGTGATAGAGCTCGTCCGGGGAAAGACTACCACCACGCCTATTTCTGCCAAGCAGTAATGCTCGCATTGCTCCGGTGAAATTACTTTACAATCATAGATAATATATCTATAATAGACTTTCCATCTAACGTCTCAGGGTGGTAACACGCAAGTGATATCTGTGATGATGTTGCAAGCGTACATAGGCTACGGTAACTGCTTATCATCAAGTGGGCCATACTCTTGGCTGCCAAACATCACAACAATTCATCACAATAATAGTCAAAGTAATAATATTATAAATGCGAAAGTTTGGCTTTTTGGTCGATTGTTCCTCTATAACTTAAAAACTACTGAACCGATTTGGCTGTTACTTAAAATATAGATAGATAACGACCGGGAATAAGACATAGACTACTTTTTATTCCGGAAAAAGTACAGTTCCCGAGTTCCACGCAACAGCTCGTATATCATAAAAATTAGCAGACTCGAGGTAATTCCAATGTTTACAAATTAAATTTCCAAAGACTTTAATCTTGTTTACGATGTCAAACAGATGCACGAACACGCGTGCTTGCCGAGCCAACTTATTAAATCTTAAATTAAGTTTTCAATGGGAAAGTTCAAACTTCCACAAGATTTCCGTAAGCCTTTCGAGCCTAAAGATGTTATTGAAATTAAATATTACGCAAAATTTTCTCGAGGCTAAGCACGGAAGGCGTCGGGTGAACACAGAAATTAAATTAACCAAATCCCTTTGACGAAGTTCTTGTTTGCAAGCAACTCGGTTAACTGTGAAATTATTAGCGGCGAGAGAACTGTGCTCTTTTGCGTTGGCTAGTTGTTTGTTCGGACAGTAAAGTTTTATTAAAGACAAGGTAACGTTGCTTGGTCAATGAAGTTATATCAAATCAGGTTGAATTCCCCAAGTTAATATTTGAAATTAAGTACATATATTAAATATATTATTTATTATTATTTATTAAAACCTATAAAATATAAAAGTAGTGTAGTCTTGTCGCAGCTGCAAGTTCTTAACAGTAAATCATTTTTATTACAAACTATAGTAAAATGTAAACTGTTATTACCTCACTTATACACATTTAGCCATGACTGAAATCTATGTAAGATTCATGAATGATCATGTTTCTTCAATACTCGGAAGTTTGCAACCCTTCGTAAACCCTACAAACTCGCGCTTCAACACGCGCAAGAAACCAGCACCGTGGAAGTGCAGCCTAAGTAATTGAACTTCGGCTTTACAAATAGTAATGGATACCTGACGCAGGGAGAATATTTCTTCGTTGTTTTATATGAAACGTCGGCTAATTGAATTAAACTGGATCGGACGCTACGTAAATAAAGGAAGAACGAAAAACAATAATATTATTTTAGTCGGGAGAACCTACACTTACAGTGATGTAAAGTCAATCGGAAAAAAGCTAGTAACGTAGCTAGGCTTAACATTGGAAACATTCATTGATCACTTTACTACTTTATTATTAAACACATAACCAATCAATCAGATATAAGAAACGACTTCATGAATTAATTAAATAAAAAATGGCGTTCTATTAAAGTCAGAGTAACGTTCGTGGCATAGCTGGCTAAGTTGTTCTTAACATATCAACGAAGTTAAGCACTGTTCTGCGGGGTCACCATTTGGATAGGTGAACTCAACAAAGGCGCTTCGGTTTTGTCTTTTTCAAGGTAAATGAAAGAAATATTACCTTGAAAGAGACGAAACCATGGCCACGACGATGACATTCAGGCTCCGTCACCAGAATTGGCCTTTGACTCATAAGTACTTACTTAAATACTTAGATCTAAGTTTCGAGGAGATAAGTTCCGGCCCGGGCGAGGTTATCGAGTGAATATATAGGACTGAAGGTGGCCTCAGAGATTTATTGCGTGAAGAGTGAGGAACGTGTTTCTTATCTCGTATTCGGACACAATTTTCTCGAAAAGTATGTACAGGGTGTGTAGAGTTTAGCTCACTTATTTTAAATTGTTATTTACGCAACTTAACTGTAGCTTAGTTACGCAACTGGTTTTGGTCAATTCGTATCTTTTAAGTAATTGAGATCTGAGTTGTTTATCAATGCCGAGGAATTCAAATGTAGAATTTGGAAAGTATTTATTCAGGTAAGGGAGGTGCGGCTATATTTAAAAAACTATATATTGTACCGCTTACTAGTTTTACTAACAAATTATTAAGAACAGAATATGACTCAGACTTAGCCACGACTGCTAGTGAAACGGAAACAGAGCTTATAAAACAATAGTAATAAAAGTGTTTTAACAACTTAAAATTAGTGGCATTATTTTTACAGAATTAAGTCCATTTTGAGCAGTATAAATTGTTCCTGGGATACCCTTTATAGCCTTCACTTAGAATACTCAGAATAACAATGAGATTCTTGTCCTTTTCTGTAAGTGCCAATGTAATAAATATTTCAGTGAAATCCACAAACTTATTTGGAGTGTAGTGTAGTATGACAAAAACTAAACCGATTAAATTAGTTTTGTTCATTTTTGTATTCGGTTATATTAATACTTACGGATATAGGCACTTCTAAAACTGAAAAGAAACGCTATCTTTTTTGAGTTTTGAAAAATGATTTAAAATAATGAATGCATTTATAAATGACACCAAAACCCTACAAAGACAAATACGTCACATAGGTAGGTACACACTTTAATAAATTAGGTTAGATTTTTTCACAAAAGTCAGTTGTATTCTGAAAGAATTTCCCGTGGGAAGAAAAGCTTAGATACAATGCCAAAAGACTAAGATAAGGTGGAACTGAAATTGCGTGCCAAAACTCAGTGTTCGAATGAATGACAAAAAAAAAAACCGTTCTCGTAAATTCTATTTTATTTATTTTACTCGGCTTACGTAAATTTTTTTAATAAAAATAATGTTTATTACGTTATATTACCTAACATAAGTAAGTACAATGATACCTACCTTTTTTATGAAAATATCTTGGAGAGATCGGTACGTCCCTGAAACTAATAAATTCAAAAGACATCACCCATCTACCAATCCGTATTAGGTTCAATTGGTGAAAGGGATCTTAACACTCTTGCTCGATAGTAAGCTACTGTTCCAGCAGTGGAAAATCTAAAATGATGTCATGGTGATAAGATGTTCATGATCTTTAAAAAGGGAGTTTTTAAACTTTTAAAAGGTTGGCAACGCGCGATTTATTGTTCTGGTATTGCAAGCGTCCATAAGCTACGGTAACCTTAACTTAACATCGGTGGGCCGTGCTTGTTTGCTACCTTGGTGGGATAAAAAAAAGTGTGAAAACCTCCTTCGAATAGCATAAATAAAATATAAATCATGATCATCAAACAATATTTATAATGTTAAGTTGGTAGTACACCATATACTACAAAGTTTGTTAAAATGAACAGCATATTGCTTTTGTACAAAACCGAGGGCTTCCCCCAACTTTTGAGAAGCAAGTAGAAGTTTCTTTCTCGGAAACTCTCGAAGTAGGTGAGAAAAGAACTTGTTACGGCTCACCCGAACCAGTTGATTTTAATTTGTTATCGTATGAATTTATAGCAGAAACTTTTCTCGGGTTTTGTAATTTATTATTACCGGTTTGTATCAATTTTAAATATCGATAATTTTAGGAGTGCACCTTAGCATAAATTAGCAACTTCACATTTGACCTTTTTTATTTCAAAAGTAACTTTGTATTAAGGTTGAAATTGAAAGGCGTTTTGGTGTGGCACTCGCAGAATGCCGAGAGCTGTCAAACTTTTTCGTAATGTTACCGCTTAGCGCAATAAGCCCCCTGGGCAATAGTACCCATCTCCCTATTATCGTTATTCGTCGAAAGCACGTTTTATCATCATCATAAAAATGTAAGCATGAATGTAAAAAGCACAAAGATAAACATAATGTTTTAACGAATCCTTGTCAGTTTACATTTTACTCTTTACACAGAAATGTTTTCTTTTACACAAAAAAATGTGGAACGACAAAAGAAAAATAAACCTAGTTGGAAAATTATTATATTATAAAAAAATACTGAAAAATACTACTTTGGTTTTTACATATTTTAAATTACCGTGTGAGAACGGATGTCCTCTACACTCTCTTAAACCTGTTAATAAAAACAGCACAAGTTTTGAATAATAGTTTTATAGTAGCAGTAATTTAATAACATATAACAAAACACAACATTTTAAAACAATAATAGCTCTATTTATTGTTAAAATAATATAATGGCATCGTTGGACATTCGCGTAAAAATGAATTGGACGGACTGTACGGACTTTGCCGAGTGTTTTGATGACAAATTAATCTAAGCTAATCTGCACAGCATCTTTTTTAACCTCGTGCAAAACAGTTTTATCGATAATAGCTTAGGATTTCTCCCAAACCATAAAATTTGGATTGAGGAAAACCCCTATTTGGCAAAATGGCAAAGTTTATAGTTCAAAATTCACAATACCTAAGTAAGCACAAGACATTTATCGACAATAATTTAATTTTTACTTAAATGGCAAAGTTTATAGTTCAAAATTCACAATACCTAAGTAAGCACAAGACATTTATCGACAATAATTTAATTTTTACTTACTGCGGTGAAACAGAGCATTATCACATGCATATCGTTGCCGCTTAGACGGCACGATTTTTATTGATGTATTTGGTTATTTATGAATGTGAAAGTATAAAGTTTAATATTATTTCTATCGTCGGTTGGCAGATTATAATAATAATGTTATGTGATTTTCGGTATGCTTTTATTATATTATTAGTATTTCTTCTGTGTGGTATTCAAATAACAATGACATTATCTTTCATATATTATATTTGTTTGAAATGCACGGCATATGTGAAAAGCGACATACCGTTTACACTTTCGAACTTGTAACAGGCAGCTAACATTGTCCATGAATTAACAATGAACTTGCCTTCAAATTGGAATCGTTCCGACAAATTGCGTATGCGAGGCCTATGAGCCAATCGAGGACGTTGGCTTAGTCAAACTATTTTGTTCCATGGCCATTCGGAATCCTAGTTGTATCATAATACTAAATAGTTTGCTATTGTCCGACTATAACCGTTTGTGTCTCGATACACATCTACAGGCCTTATCCAATTTGGTAATATTATTTGGATGCTAAATTAATTCGTTCTGTTTTTGTAGTTATTCTTTATTAGATAGTTATCTTATTGATAATGTATATTTAGTTTTAAGTTCTATTTTGTTCCTTGTTTTTATCTAATTAAGTATTTTTTGTTTAGTTTTAATATTTTCTTCTTCCTTTAATCTTTCTTCATTTATTTTCTATTAACGCCTAGTCATACAAATAAATTAATAAATAAATAATAACTTTTATGTTATTAGTATAATGTTAATAAATATTAATTAATATCAAAATAATTTTATGATGTCTAAAAAGTTGCAATATTAAGTGCAATTTGAGATAAGATAATACGGATACATAAACAGACAGGTAAGACAAACTATAAAAAGGTCATAAGTGTGTAAGTAAGTAAGAATGACACCAACGAAGGATACTACCCATTAGTTTCAAATAAATCTCTGAATTGTACGGTGTTGTAGCGTCTCAGTGAAAGCTACTTGCATAAATTCGATTTCAACTTCCACCGTGTGCTAGCGAATACCAAGATTCTTTTCTACGAGGAAAATATAGAAAAGACAGACGTGTGAGAAAGATAGACGAATAAATTGAATTTAAAATTTGCACTTGCATTTGAGGAATAAACTTTTCAAACAAACCAATTGTAAGTTTTTAGTTCTTGGTGACTAAACTTAAGAGCTAGTCTTAGATATCCGCAGACTTTTTACAAAGAATTAAGAATTATAAACGCTATGACCAAGAAAACTCCATTTTAGTCTCGTTTTAAAATACTGCCAAATTAAGTGGCGGTCCGCAATTAATTATTCTGGAATAAAGTTTGTCACAAACCTTCTACTCCAAAGGGTGCAATTTTTTATTGAGATTTTGCGGATTTCACTAACTTTTTTCATTAAATTCCCAAAAGTATTTGAGAAGTTCTAGTCGTTTTTTAATGCAAAAAAAAAATTCGTGTCCTTTCTAACTTTCATAAAATTGATCGGAATGTGGGTGAATGTGAAATATTATTTCGAAAATGAAGTATTCAATTTAAGGTACTCTACGTTTTCTTCTTTCTTAGCAGAATTGTAATCACTATTAATAATGTTTAGCCCAAAATGAATGATTATAAAAAGAACTGCTTAAAATAAATCTAAGATATTTTCAAAATTCACTCAGACAATAGTGATTAGTGGCCGAATTCGAGCGTACATGGTGTTGCGTGTTCCCCTCCCATTAAGATAAGCTTGCCCTCAGAGACGCGTGGCTTAAGAGTAATGACGGGAAACAAAATGGTGTCTACAATGGAGTTACATTTGAATGGGGTCCGCAAAATTGCCGCAAAATGCAAAGTAATTTTTAAATGATAATAAAACCGCTTACAAATTCCAACAAATCATAAAAGCTCGCTTATTCTGATTTTTTATTGCTGTAATTGCCAAAACATCCGTAAACGTTATATTTATAGGTATTTGGTAATATTGTCAGAGTTTGTAATATATGGTTATTTCCTTATCAATCATTAAATCTTTTTAAAATGTTTTAATTAAGCATGATCAATAACTATTGACCATTGAATTAGCTTTGTTCCAAAACTGTGACACACATCAAAATAGTTTCAAATCACTTCTTTTAGTAAATAAGACTGAAAATCAATCAATCCTGTTGATTTTAACCAGAGGTTGATTATCATAAGTCCCGGTTTAATGTGTAACATAGTTACAGAAAGCATAAGAATAAAACCAATTAATCAACGGGATTGACGTTCATGCACTTCTCAGAGATCAAATTACGACTTTTGTACTAACGACAAACATTCACATACAATTTAGTACAGAAACTCAACTTCGTATTAAAGCAGGATGCATTATCCGTTTTACAAGCGCATCATAACATTTACAATGAAAAAATGTCTATGTGGAAGTTTCACCGGAAGTTTGAGACACGAGCCTCGCGAGTATTCTGTTGTGCTGAAAGCTTTACCGTTTTCTTTTCAATTAAAATGCAAATTCAAGGGAATAACTCAGAAAAGGGAACTTTTTATGCCCTCATTAACTGGGGGCCTCTTTATAGGCCTATCCTGTAGAAAGCGCTGAATATGCCTAATTAGCTTTACATAACAGCGTGCCTTAATATCTAAGATAATTTTAGGTAATCTTTATTAGGTTATCATATTTATCATCGAAATATTCAAGTAAAACTGTGCAAATTATTTTCGTATTAGGATAAGCGGAAATGCCTACAACTTAAGCCTGTATTCATAGCAGCAATAAGAATTACTCGTAAACTTCAGTCATCACATTCTAGAACAAGACCAGCCACAGCTTTCCTAGCCTTTTTTATTTCCCCATAAAAACTTTACAGCGCTTTTCTCATTCAAAATAATAAACCGAGAAATATCTCACTTTATTAAACATTTAAACAAAACGATTACAATAATAACATAGCAATAAACTTTCGTAACGAAGTTTACTTTGTATATTTATTAAAGCTGCTTCCATACTTGCTGCCAGGATATCGAAGCGATAAAAAACAACGAATTTTTTATTCCTTGTAAACAGCAGGGCATTTCAATTTCATAATTATAAGAGTCTTTTAACAGTTGTCTAGTTAGACCCATGAGCAACAGTAACTGTTGCCAAAGCATTTTCTGTGTTCACGGAATTTTTTTTATTCGTAATTTTTTTTTCGTTTTGGTTTTCTACTTAAATTTAGTTATACTCGTAGATGCTCTTAGGCTTTCTTGGGTGGTCTACTTTATTAAAAAAATGACACAAAACATTAAATTATCAACGCACTGCCATTAAATCTATAGCGTCCGGTAAAAAAAAAACGAAACTATTCTTTTGTTTTTCTTCTGCCAGCAATGTTACCAGCGAATGTAAATGTTCCTTAAAATTGTATCTTTTTAACTGAAGCAATTTTGACAGGAGAGCTGTGACATTCTAAACCTTGGAATGATTTAATTTCCTCAAATATCTTTAGCGAAACGTAAACAAATTGAATTTGTTGTTTTCTGTCCCACGATGAATATTCCAGTAGCAGTTGCTTTATACAATTTAGAAACAATAATTGGGTATTAGAAACAAGATGATTGTAACCAACGTTATTAATCAACGAGTAACCATAGTACCGATTATAGAGTTCAATCAACTACTGCCTCTTTAAAAATAGGAACAGATCCATAGACTGATTTATTTGTTGTTGTGTTTTGTTTTGTCCGCTCTGATATGGCCCGTTTGGAAAATGTATGTTAGTTACAATCACGCTAGCCACTAGGCTACTACTAAGTATTGTAAAAACATCAAAAATACTATAAAATACTAATACTACTTACTAGCCATGCTCTACTTTTAGTCATTGTAATCATAGTTAATTTTTTTTGCGATAATCATTACATAAAAAAAATGTTGCTAACAAACATGCAGGTTTTTCTGTTATGCATAGCTTGTTCATAATCGCTATTTATTTTTTTATGTGAAAAGTCAGGTTTCAGTGACGTAAACCGAAGCAAACTTTTTGTTTATGGAGCTTACATTACATTTTGATTGCACAATGCCTAATGACTACAAAGCTATAATTTACTTTGTTTGTTTATAACAGAGACATGGAGTCATAATAATCTACCTAATGGTATTCATACCTACGCAAAACCGAAAGCCTTTACTTTTATTTTCTCTCTTCATAATATTATTATAATAATATTCATAATTATATTATAAGTATAGATATCCGAACATTTTACATTAAAGTCGCCGTTTTACACTCTTTTAAGTTTGGCTAGCTTGCTAAGAACGTCATGAAGCGACAGCCAACTGTTTAGAAAGTTGCTTCTCCATTCTTATACAGTGGTACAGATATCAGGACATAGATTTATCTGCATACCTATATCTAGAAACGACTCAGTAGCGCATTTAGGGAAAAGGAAATGTCCAACAGTGGACTGAGGTAAGCTATGACCACTATATGATGACCAGGATGTCGTAAGTTGATGATCAGTATCTTTCGATTTATCTAAACAGTTCAACTTCAGTGTATCCCGTTTTGCGTGTACAATACAATTAATGATCAACTTTGTAACATTTGGTTAACCAAACAATGGTAGGTGTTTTATAATTAAAATCGACCAATTAGCAATACAATACTGACGTATCAACCACACTCAAATTGAATGAACGAAATATTATTGATAATGATTCACAGAATTAATAAAGAAATATTGCGAATACATTTTGAACTAAAAGTTCAACGTTTAATTATTAATTTTATATGTGTTATGTGTTTCACAAGAGCATGACCACAAAAAAAATGTATTTGAGGCTTTTTTGCAATACAAAAAATACGAGAAGGCATCTTTTATTAAATAAACTTCAGTGTGTATACTTTTAAAATAATGTCGGTTATAAGAAAAAGAGAAAGGGAGAACAAACATCTGAAAAGCTACATAAAAACTAACTGAACATAGAAAAGAAGCTAAAAAAGGTCTACAAAGTAAATTCATCCAAAAGTCGTTCTAACAATTTATACTTTCAGCGAACACATTTTTACAATTTGACTTCTACTACTCGTACATACCTGCGTCGCTACATCACTACCTTTCTTACCAACTCGAGTTTTACTCGCAAACTTGGCATCCCTTTTCTTTCTGGTGAGTTAATACTTTTCCTTTGGCATTACTTCTCCTAGTTTTGATGTTATTTCTATGCCGAGCTGTGGCTTTATCACCGCTTTCGAATGTTTTTCCGCGGTTTAATACTTACTGTTTTATTGCACTAACGCTAACGTTATAGAAACGTCTAATTCGTACATCGCAGACTGCGTATTGTACAGATATGTCGTTACAGAAAAAGCACTCTAATTTAAAAAAATCAATAATGCTATGTTCTAATTAGAAAAGCACATACGAACTTTGGAAGATACATTCGAAAACGGATAAAGTCTTTATTGCAAGCCATGTTTAATGACAAGTTTTTTATTAAAGACACAGAGTGGGCTGTAAAACACATGGGTACATTTATTGTGTATCTATTCCTACATACTTAGTATCTTAGCTTATCTTTTGTTTCTGTTTACTTATGGTAACGAGCCGAAGCAGAGAGCCCTCGCGTCTACATACAAGAAATTCTTAGTTAGAGCGAGGAGTCAAAGTATTTGACTCACTATAAGGTATCACAACAAAATTTACAGCAACATAGGTATACTGCTACACTGTTATTACAATATTCTACTCCTACTACTCAAAGCTACCTATTATTAAAACTGTTGTTAACCTTTTTTTTGAAAATAAATACATTATTATTATTATTATTATTATTATTATTATTATTGTACAGCCACAAAAAATAACGAAAAGTTTTTTTTTACCAAAGTGAAGGGTTCAATATGAGTGGCTGCCTTTTTTTCGTCACAGTAGTTTAGTTTTAATTTGTATTGTTATTTTTATGTTTATTGTGTGGCGCAAAATAAATATTTTTCTATTCTATTCTATTCTATTCAATATAGTATGATATTGTATGATATCAAGCACGGCCATTTATGTTTTACTTTTGTAACAGTTACCGCTAACCATCAGATGGACTTTCTGACAGTTCAATAAAAACTCAAATACGAAGAAAATCTCAAAATAATTTCAGATACGAGTAGAATGTCAAGTAACTTACTGCCGATCTATTTTAGAAACGAGTTTGATCAAATCACGTGTAACAATGCAAATATCGTAAACTGCGGTTATAACATGTATTTTCGAAATGGTTATACATTTATCAGGGCTAATTCTGATCCCTTCGTCTGAGGAATGTGTGTGACCCGGTAAGTCAGTTCAATGTGGTAGAAACTCAAGGATACTTGCCCGGGCCAGCTCCGGATATACCATTTGTCAAAGAAACCTCAAGAGCCAGATAAAATGGGAGGATTTTGCAGTGAATGAACGAGCCGGATGTATAATTTTTCATTCGCAACTTTACAGTAATAATGGTTAGATTAAACAATGTTACTAGGGATTTATTTCAGCGCTGTATAAAAATGCCCGCTTATAATATAATAATAAATTAAATATTATTCATTATTCATACCTGCAAGATTGACACTTGGATCAAATTATTCATCATTCAAAATTATAAGGCTTTGAATTAGTGGGCAGGTAGCCTTATTTCCCTGGCCAAAGCAAAAATCATAAATCGAGCAACTCTCGCCCGAAACCAAAGTGCTTGATTAGATCTTGAACTTTTTAATCCCTACCAAGTTTCGCGGGCAATGTATTAAACAAATGGCGATTACGTAAAAGTTTAATTGAAAATCCCAAATCTGTGATGATAAAGGTTTTTATTATTCTCCAGGTAACGCATAAACTTTGGGAGTTGTAATTGGAAAGGGCAGTAAAAATAAAAATTTCGTTACGGTCGATTTGCTCATTTGCCCTTACGTGGAGTTTACGTAAGTCGCATATGGGCTGGTTGTTGGTTATTTTAATGTGTTTTATAATATTTTTTGCCTTAAACAGGTCAATAGTGGGCCGTACGTTTGGACTTAGGTGGTATATTTTTTTATAATAAACTTAGAATTTTACGCATTAATCATGAAAAACAAAATTGATAACAATGAACGATGCACCACTTCCAACTTTTTATTTCAATTGGTCTACGGATCTACGGATTCACGAAAATTTCTTTGTGATAGACTTGTCCGGGGAAGAACTTCCACCATACTTATTTCTGCCGCCAAGCAGTAATTGCTGGGTTCCGGTTCGAAGGGTATGGTTTCCGGTTAAATTACAGACACATGAGAGTTTAGATCTCAGGGTGTCAACGCATTAGTAATTTTTGATGTTGCATGCATACTTAGGCTACGGTAACCGCTTACCATCAAGTGGGTCGTACGCTAAGTTTTTTTTTTGATGTCAGCAAGTGACAAGGCAATCAAGGCGCCGCCCACCTGATGTTAAGCACCACGCTAACTGACCACCTGATGTTAAGCTATTACAGATGCAGTGCCACCCAAAGCTTTAAGTTTTTAAGTGTTTGCGTGGCACTGCACTGCGCTTATCACCCCGAGACATTGTTGTTAAGTCTCTTTCGCCTAGTAATTTCACTTGCTACAGTGCAGGTAGAATATCTGACACTGTGGTGGTACCCACCAAGACTTGCTGAAGATTTCTACCACCAGGTAAAGTTACCACCAGGTAAGTTGTCAGTTGTCACAACATTGGTGGTATAAAAAAGATGATTCTGGTGTAAGATGCCACTGAATGATGATTGCTTCAGAGGGCCACGTTAAGCAGCCAGTCCCGGATTTCCAAAGTGGTTAGGCCATGACGTTTGTACTTATTACCATCTATAGATATAAGAACAACATAAATATAAAGATGCACTCAACTGTACAACTGTAGCAGTAAAACGTCGCACAATGAACAATAAATCAGTTGGAAACACCGACATACAAATAAGTACGACGCGACGGCATCTCTTAATAGAACAAATGAGACACAAGAAGCAAGAAGCTAAGTTTCAGCGGCGTAAGTTTAGTTGAGCGGATTAAGCTGCTTAGATACACAGGCGATTTAAATTGCTGCATTCTAAGCAACTCTTGACGTAACTTGAGCTCGTTTACAGCAATTCCACAAAAAAATATTAGCAATTCTTTTTATAGAGCAGCTCAGTTTTTTTATAGTTTAAACCATCCAAAAACCTTTGTAGGTTTGACAAATATGAAAAAGCGAAATTTAGTTAACAAATAATGAATTAAAAAGTGTTATGAAAAAGGTGCCGTAGTTAAGTTGATTAGTTAAATGCATTCTTAGAATAGTTTTTTTTTAAACAAAGCAAAAAGATTCTACATTTTATCAATAAATTCAGATCAATATCGCTTGAGTTTATTTTAACTTCAGCGCCATTTAGTTTTATATTGATTTACCGAGCAATCGTTTATTTATTAAAAATTGCTCGTTTGAACAGTACTTTTAGTTATGCAGCGAACAACAGTGGGGTAACTTGCGGATAAAGTTGGCCAACTTATGCACGTGTGACGTTGAAACAATGCTGACGATTTTAATTCGTTTATACAGAGACGCGGTTACGGCTGAATAAGTTCAACTGTGATTTGCTCCAGCCACAATAAAGATATATTTTGAAGCAGTAAGGATACAATGTACCAAAACTTGAGTTTTTGGATTTCTTGATTATATTATAAGATATTTTTAACAAACTTTTAGGACTAAAGACAGGAAAAAGTGGAAATAGTTAGGATAGATCGTTATCTAAAAAGTTGCAAAAGAAATTTAAAAACAAATGGGCACACAAAAATACAGTTGGCCTATACAGCTCAAATTCATTAGTACTGACTGTCATAACTTTACTTAATTATCTACTCACTGTGTCGCCCAAGGTTTGATAATTATATTATGCATCCTAATTGATTCAACAATGTTTGAGTGCTTGTTGCTCAATCACGGGCGACGAAAAGCGGGGTGCTGCAATGAGCTGGAAATACAAACAAGCTCGAAACTGAATTACCTAAATTACAGGAATCATATTAGATTATTCATTATTAAAGGAGCTACCAGAAATTTTACCAGGTAAAGAGTACAGCATTAATAGTCACTTAAACGTTGTTAATGTATCGTATTTTCGGCAAATAAAATATTTGTATAAACTAATCACATTACTCGGGATTAGCTGTTTGTTCTAAATCTGGGCAGAAAAATTCTAAGCAGTGAAACATTTTTATTGCACAAAACGAAGTGGAATTCGACACGCGATTTGACTTTCATGGGTTGGAAATAACTATTTCACCGGTTTCATAAACCAGATTTTGATTGATGCTATAGTATTTTGTGCGTAAAATTTTTTTTTGGTTGCAAATAAACATATTATCTTATCTAGATAAAAGCCAGATTTCCTATTTTTTTATTAAAACAAGCAGTTTTTCTAGAATAACCGCGGTTGCGCGTACCTGTTTCAGCTTTAATTTAACAATTTTACGTTAAAATAAAAAAGGCAAGCGTCGTGGTTCCAATCTATGCTATCATTATAAATGTAAGCTCTTAATTTTATTATAAAACAGCATACATTATAGCCGGTTGCGTGTGATTTCCTTGTCATTTTTATGTAAATGAATCGATGATAGGCATAAAAGACACATTACTAACAGTTTAATGGCTCCATTGTGTTCGAATGAGAAAAAGATAAGAGAACGTCAATTAATCAAAAGTTTTAACATCGAAAAATACTCAAAGAATCACTCAAGTTCTATCTTAATTTACCTGAAACACGTTTTCTCAATTTATGTGAGGATAAAATATACGGAAGTTGTGGAACCATTGTTAAAATTTCATTAACTATACCTGACGGGAAATCATTGCCTCGTTTGATTAATTAACGCCACCTGTAGACTCGAAAGGAATACATATTTTAGTTGCTAATACATAATTGGAGATAAATATTATTTAATATAGAAGACAAGACAATTTGACTTGTGTGGGGCTAAACGTCTAATCAAATATGTATACAATGAGAGAAAAAAAACTTAGCATCTTAACTTCTCAGTGACACTAGAACCGTTTGGCTTCACTTATTTAAATAAAACCGCTCACGGAAAATATACTCATATTGTGTTCGTCATACTTATTACAAAAATTAATAAAAAAAATTAAACACTGCTACACTATTGCTCTAATTCTTAAAAAAACTGCCATTTTAACGGCTTGCTAATTATTGCACACTTACCGACATCGACAGGTAGTTGTTGGGGTGAGGTGAAACCGATCTGGTACTGATTCTATTCGTCTGCGTCAACCCTTTTGTTACTATTTTTCTTGATCTTTCCTGTACAAAATATACACATTCCGCTTGCATGTCAGTCCCTCACAATTCACGTGTGAGGGTAATACTACGCAGTACAAGTGCGAACATTTTTATTTCTTACTCGAGCACGCTATCTACTCATGCAAAAGGTTCTATTACGTCAGTAAATCTCGACGTTCAACATAATCATTCCTGTCACCAGGTTTTTATGAATCTCCATAAGCACAACGTGTTGCGCAGTATAGTACCTATTAGTACCAGGAATAATTTCTGGAATCTTCTACAGCAGAAATAGAACTTTCCTATGTTGAGTTTAAGATAGAGTTTGTAAATGCAGGTTTTCGTAGAACTGTTTAACGAGATTTGCACATTCACTGTGACACACGCAAATTGTAGTGGAAAGTGCTATAATCGTAAATAGCAACCAAATTGGCTTTATTAAACGAACCGACACCGACTGCAATAATACGAAACAAATTGCGACATATAAACTTACGTGGACTATAAGGCTCTATGTCCACTAAAGTATTACATATTCATAATAGGAGTTCAGAGGCCTTACGCATGTTGTCATAATGTTATGAAATATTATACTAGAGGAAATTTTTACACGACACCATCTAGCCTCAAAGTAAGCAAAACTTATCAAGTATTATGGGAACCAAATAACTGATATAATATTTATACATTTTGTTTTTGTTAATACATAATACATAGAAACACTCAAACCAGGAAACAAACTAAAAGCGTTATCTTCTAATTGAATAACCTTTTTACAACGTAACAAAAATGATTAGTATACAACGCGTCTTTTAAATCGCTTTTTTTTAACAAACGTTTTATATATATAAATATAGATATAAATGATCAGATTCTAACGATTCTCTGCTAGGTAGGACGCTTATTCAGACCATGGTTTACTGGGTGTCCTATTTTACAACGAAAGTTGCTTTCTCGAATTTAATTACTTCGCACACGTCACTTCTAAAGGTTGTTGTTTCAAAGTTTTATTACATCTAAAACATTTTATTTTATATAACATTGCTTCGAAACATTTTTGTACGAGTTTCATCACATGTACGGCACGATAGTTCTAATTTTTTTGTATAAGAGTCGAGTATAGCCCTTTTGCTATCATTCATAGAGTAGCATGACTTTGTCAGTTTAATCACATCAATATTATAAATGCGAAAGTTAGGATGTTTAGATGTTTGTATGTTTGGATGTTTGTTACTCTATAACTCGACAACCAATTAACCGATTGGGCTGAAATTTAAAACATAGATATATAATAACCGGGAATAGGACATAAGCTACTTTTTATGAGGGAAAAATTACTTCCCGAGTTCCATGCGAACGAAGTCGCGGGCGACACCTAGTTTGTCATAAATCCTTCATGAATCACACTGATATTATAAATGCAAAGTTCAAGTGTTTGGTTGTTCGGACCGTGGAAAATGTAGAAAAAAGAATAAGACTTAACAATTTTATTAAAAAAATATGAAAAGTGATTACTTCCAACAACACACTACCCATGCAAATCGTTTGCATGGGTAGTGTGTTGTTGCAAATCGCGCGCGGTTCAGGAGGGCGATTCTCGTGTATAGATAAATGGTTACATGTGATATATATCGCGATATATATCGTGAAAGTTTTTGTAGTTCAGCTTATGTTCGTAAATGCTCTGAACCGTGTCACCGGCATAAGTTGAACTACGATATTTGCCACGATTGTCATTTGTCGCTTCCAAGAGTAGACCCTCAGAACTACGCCAGAAGATCGTCAGAAATTCAAATTCAACGATAAAAAGGTTGATAAGCGTATCTACCACCTGGTTCTTTTAATCATTGTGTATATAAGCCTTTAGTTTTATAAACTATATGTAACTTCATACATTATTCCTCGTATACGAAGTAAATAAATTAGACGGATACCGCAAGACCTGACCTTATGCAAAAGACCTTTTATTATGATGTGCTCGAGATTTTATGGATGTCTTCAGACAATCAAAAAGAAATTGGCGTGTGAGTTTCTCACTAAGAAATAACAAATCGAGAACACCTAGTATACCTAGTCAAGGATCTGGAATGATAAATTGGTTATAAATATAATATTAAGCCAACTGAGCCAAAAGTACTCATGATTGCTTGTCGAGTAATTCTGCAAAACAAAAATCTACTTCAAAACTTAACACGTTATGTAAGTTCATATGAGTCAGTGGACAACTCTTACTTTTTTTAAGTAGGTATTATATATATGACTAAAGTTTTATCTGAATGTTTCAAATAAAACACCCTTTCCATAATTCATTGCTTCGACGCTTCTGGCCTATGAAATTGTTCCTTTCAAGAGTTTCAAGATGTGGAAATATTCAATAGAAAACTGTCACATCAAATATTCGAATCGGAACTGATGTGTGATCCTAATTTCTATTCATACCCCAAGGTATAATATACTTTATATTAGATAGGTACTTACATAAAATATGTTTTATGTTAGTTCATCAGAAGTTGTGAGTACAAACAGTTGTGTAGATTTCCCCTGGGTTTCTAAGACTGATAAAAGTTCGCAAGTAAAAAGTTATCTACCCCTAAGGTGAAAGTTTGTCGCAAATAGATTAGTGGACAGCTTCGTTTGCGATACTTTACTATATTGAACTTGAATAGTTTTTATGGTATATTACCATCGCACACGTAGCTTTATAATACTCGACTCAGTCTAGCTCAGAGTCAGTACTTAGGCTTGTTGACTGTTATGAGAATATAGTGTTCAAACTTTGTCTTATTTAGAAAATATAATGTATCTCTATAGCTTTTGCTAAGCCTGATTTAATTAAAAACGTAATTGGAAATCAAACGAGCTAAAATTTAACCCAGATTTATAAGCCTGCGACTGCGACTCGCCATAACCAAAATTAAAAATCTGGCAGTCTATCTTTATTTAAAACAAGCTGTTGCCCGTGATTTCGTCCGGGCAGCTCGTATGAGTAGTAGAGTTCTTTGTGATAGAGCTCGTCCGGGGAAGGACTACCATACCTATTTCTGCCGCCAAGCAGTAATGCTCGCTTGGCTGTGTTCCGGTTTGAAGGGTATGGTTTCCGGTGTAATTACAGGCACATGAGACTTTCCATCTAACGTTTCAGGGTGGTAACACGCAAGTGATATCAATGATGTTGCATGCGTACATAAGCTACGGTAACCGCTGACCATCAAGTGGGCCGTACGCTTGGTTGCCACAAAAAAACTTCTTTCCGAGAGGCTTGGATGAATGAACGCCAGTAGCATTTGCATCTAAGTGCTTCCGTGCTTCGCAAATCATCGATCTCGGCTCTAACAGTCGTTATGCCATGACGAAGGCCTTCGGGCTGCCTATGACTGCTGTCCGTTACCAGAGTTAAAAGCTGATTTATACAAACCTGTCTCTATAGCTTGTAATAGTGGTTTTTATATCTTTTAAGCAGGTACGACCAACTTTACAAAATCTATACATGAAAGCCATTTACTTTAGCAAGTTGCTCCCGGATCCCTGCTGTTTGATATCGACTCCCGGACGCAATAACAGAAACTTTACCACTGCGTTTGCCTTTCTACTTACCGCTACTGCTATCGTGATTTAAAATAGGGATTTGTCGGATATATTACAGGCTTTATTGTGCACTAGCCATCTACTTTCGACTTTGCTCGTGGTGTCTAAATAAAAAGTGACACTATTTAAGGCTTGACTAAATCTATTAAGGTCTGCCACTACATCTGTTTCAGTATAATTGAGCCGTAAAAAACACGCACAAATTGTTTATGAATCTTTTACCTTTAACTTTTATATTATTATTTATTACAGAAATTATTCATCTATGAGATGAATATGATATTCAAGATCTTGCCATATTTTCTTGTATAACTTTCGCAAGGAATAAGTCAAGTTCCATTTCTTACGGTACAAATGACTATTGTGTCCGTCAGTCTAGTTACGTACGCTATCTGAATAAAGGCTCGTTTGTAAACCGGTGTGTTTTGTAAAGGATTATTATATAATTCCAAGAACGAAATCCAAAAAAGTCTATAAGAAGTTTTTAATATTCAGTGGCCAACTCTGAATTGACGGAGTTTGCAGACCAAAAGTTTTTTTTTAACAAAGTATAGAGTTTTTTGTGATAAGTACCTACGCAATACTTACTTCTACTGCCAAGCTTAGTAGTAGAAGTAAGTATTCATATAAGTAAGGGAGGAGTTTATGTTCGCTTTGCTGGGTTTCCCAACCGTTTAGTTAGTAAGTTTGTATCAGTCAGTGAATTAAAATTGAACCCTGGAACATGAAACTTTTGGCAATGCGAGAGTGATGCTTCTGGTGTTTGTAGACGTTCATAGTCTTTGGTAACCACTTATCAATCGATGGGCCGTATGCTTTTTTGCCAAATAAGCGGTATATTTTTTTTAATAACAAATGTCTCCACTGAAACGCCGAAGTGTTCAGGTTAATGCAACACACATCCAAAAAATTGGACTTGAGTAAATACAACTTGAAACTTCGACATGGTGATGCGTATGTAAAGTGAGACAACGCTCTCATATAATTTAGCTAAACTCGCCCAGATGTAATAAAGGTCGTTTCAATCTTAATAAAATGTAGCAGAAGACCGAAACATGACAAGCTCTACGTCCTACGTGATTTGTCACGTGACAGCGACATGGAATGGAACACGCAATAATAATGTCATTCTACAGCAGCCTTTATATTGCGTATTTATAAAAGTACATTAAAATATTTGAATATATTCAAGTCTTATCCAAAATAAACGAGTACCTAGTAACGCAAAATCTAGCTTATCTCTGTTTCTTAAGTTTTGAAAATATATAATTATTTTTAATCAAAACAACGTGCTTCTACTCAAACTGACGTGTGACCCAAAAGCTGGTTCATATCTGGCTCAACATATTAGCATTGTCATTCAAAGTGGTAATGTGCCAGCATCTTAGAAACGCTTTGGTCCGCTCAGTTGAGCTATATACAGATCATTTGTTTTTGATAGGTTTCATGTCTACCTAGTAGTGCTTAGTAGTAGTACTAAATTTGAATAAAATAAAATATGTTTTGTAAAGGATGCCTAGGAATAATAACAATCGTGATTTAACAGGTTTCTTAAAATAAAAATAACATTCTCTTTCCACCTATCCTTAGGTGTCTTTGTCTGCTTGTCACTAATAAATGGAACTTTTTCAAAAAAAAAGTGCGATCTGTCACCCTAGGCGGACAAAGCTGGATGACAGATGGGAATAATCCTCTAATAGGATAATCTAAAGCACGTCAAAACATTATATTTTACACATACCCACTTTTTGCACATAATTTATTATTCATGCCTTCTCAAATCTGAAAGTGTAATCCAAGCAAAAGGACCCAGTAGACCCGACACCCAATCTACAGTATCATTCGTGTCCCGTGAAAAGTATTCACGCTCCACGGTATGCTAACAAAGATAAGCAAAAGGGAAAAAATTAACACGTTTCAAACTGGAGCCTTATTCGCTATGACCAAACGCGAGCTGGTTACGATATCTGCGTGGAATCGTTGTTGACGAGCCACGTTTTAGGGCTCGTCTGACTGTTTTTTAAAGTCAACCTTTCGATAGCAAAACTATCGCTATTGAAACAACACAGATGCGGATAACAATTTTACAATTTCACACCATGGCACGTATAGAACACGTTACTAAGTTACATGTTATTGGTACGGAATCTTCTAGGTCATAGCGAATAAGCCCCCTGGGCGGTTAAGGTAGTCCGCCCGTTTAACAAGCATCAAATGACGTGGCTCGGCGACCGACACAGAAACACTAACATTAAATCATTAACCGTTAGTTATATTTTCATTTATTGAATACTTCGCAAGCATGTAGTGACAACTTGTTAGCGTAGAGTTTTTATGGATATAACATATAACAAATATATATATAACAAACTTCAAACAAACAATCACTAAAACAAACAACAAATGTCAAACATAGAACAAACTTTTATCGATTTAAAGTAGGTACTTACACATTCACACACTAGATGATGCTGTGTTGATTGTTCAGCATTATGTATTATGTATTATTATTATTCACGTTTTTTGTTGTCGAGACACATTGTTTTGTGCTTTTTCAGGGGCAAACCGCTTAGTTTGTCTAAGAAAAACTTGGGAGCTTATATTATCTTGAAATAAAATGGAGACGGAGCGAAAGGATTTATTCAGGGTGAATCAGTAATCCGTGTAAAAATTGCTTGGCTTTGTGGTGTTATTTCATAGGCTGTTGAAAAGTGTGATCACCTGCCAGTTTCAGGGTTCCCTAAAACTGACTGATTTCATTTAAAAATACAACAAAATTCGGTTTGGCAATTTTGATTGAACAGCAGGCCCTTGCGCTACACGTTAATATAACGGAAACGTTTTGCTTAAAAATTGCGCAGATATCTTGGACTACGCAATGCGCCTGTCTTAGTTTAGAATAAGTGTCTTGTAGTATAATATATAGTACTAACTTTGGCCTTCCTTTTTTATGCTACTAACAGAAGTTTTTATAATTATTTACTTTTATATGCATTTGTTTTACTTAAATTATGTCACAGATACAATGTTTTAAAATCTGGTAGAACTGTCATTGTTTATTATTTCCACAAAAATATCTCTTCAATGAAGAAAGTAAAATTGACACAAATAGAGCTGTGAAGGACCTATTAAAATTATTTGGCAAACACTCTCAAGGAGTTCCCGGCTTGTGCTTTCACAAAAACAATCGTTCTTGTATTATTTTTGGTGAGTAACATTTTTTGCAAAATTAATGACTTGATTTTGCCGCAGTATGAATTTGCATGGCGAGAAAATTTATTGGAAAAATATAAAACTTTATACAAACGCAAACAAGCAGGCGTTGTGGGGAAATGAATTTGTTCATTCCTTTTACGTTCTACCATTACAATATTTCGTCTAAGTAATAATTTGCTCTGTTTTTCTTGAAAACAATTTCTTGTTAACATATTTTTGGGATGCCACTTGTTATTTTGGTGTTCAAATGCGCGTGGAGTGTTTGTTTATACTACCTACTCCAATGTCAATAATAAAAATATCTGAAACAGAAGAATATACAAACAAGCATGATCTTATAATATTTTGGAGAGTCTCATTAGTCTTTTGCTGTCTTTAAAAATACGCTCTACAATGTACGTTTAATAAACAGCAGGCTAGAAAAATATTTAACTCTAAGAAATAACAATTTGTAAAGAATCTAGTCAACATAACTAAGGTACAAGGTACACACCATGTTGAATTAATCGCAACGGTTCACGATAGTTAAGATAAATTAAATTACAAACATATTTTACCTCGATAAGAACATAAAAAACCCAATAATCACATTACATTACACATCACCATACAGTTATGATCCCACACTTGTATTCCCTGTGTCGTGGGTATCAGAAACTACGAGTGCCTACAGTCTTGTACTACAATACAAAGACCACTATTATTTACAGCTAATGCCAATTGTCCAGCAGCGGGAATCAATCCCGCAACCTCTCGCTTCTCAGACGAACCGGACACACATCTACCGCCACCGAGGTCGTCTGTTGTTTTCTGTTAAATAAGGAATAAACAAAACTTCGCTTCCATACCTTAACAATAAAGTATAGATCACCACCATTTACTTCAAAACAATAGCTGTGTCTCGGTACTGAATAAACAATCAGACTCATTTTCTAAGCATCATTCTTGTCTCGCTAAGACAAAGCAAAGGCTGAGAGTGAAGGACTCTAGACAATCTACGAGGCATATTGCGTTATAAAAAATGATGACAGTTTTCTCGGGAGCAACCTCATTTGCCGCGCTTATCGCCTAAGGACTGATAACGTCGAGCCCATAAAAGGAAGCGACTCGACGAGAAATACTTAAGCTTATCTCGTATTGACGAAGAAATTTTTCATAATGCGCATCGAGATGCAGGATCACCGTGACTAGACTTTTGTTTATCTGATACAGCGATCATCCACTAAAGCGGAGCCGAGACAACCAATAGAATTATATCAATATTGCGCGAAATTGACATGACGCAATTACGGAAGGATTCTATTGGTTAGCTCGACTCTACTCCGCTTCAATGGGTGATCGCTTTTGAGCTTATAAAACTGCGTTGTAACGGCATTTTTTTCCCGCATGGTATACACATGGGCTACATGTGACGTGACGTGACACGCGTGTTGCAAGTGGCACTCCAAATATATCATGCTCTAAACTCACCAGTAACCCGAGCTGTGGAAACTATATTGGGTGGAATAATTAAAACATACTTTTAAAAGGATCTAAATTGAATTGAATTTTTTATATATCCTAATATTGAAGTTAGCTAATGCTCAAATCATAAAATGTAATCATATTAAGCTTTAGTTTGTTTTCATTTCTTTATTTTTAGTAGTTTGTTTTAGTGTATTTACAGTTACCTAACTTAGCTGTTGCATATATATATTTTTAAAACATACTGACACATAAAACATATAAAATTAGATAATATTAATACTATGAGTTTTTTCTTCTAGGTCCAATTCGATATTTTTGCTCCCGTTAAGTAAGTTTGTCCGATATATCACAATTACGGTGACAGAGTTAATAGGCTGCTTGAAGGCTCCTGTCATAAAAATATTATGTAACACGCCTAATAATAATAATTATCTCCATCCACCATGTAGTACTCATTGCTTCTCTTTCAGAATTAACAGCAATTTGTTTCTCATTACTCAAAAGTAAATGATGTAATATGACTCGCTTGTTTCACATTTATTACTTTTCATTGACCATCAATAAACTCTTCAATCATGTTTTCCGCTTTATCTCATCATAATGAACAACGGGGATTAACCGCGTACTCGCAAAGCATGCAGAATGCAAATTGCTTGGTTTCCAAACTCATTATAAAGGCTTTAGTAAAACTGGTTCGTGGGACGCGCATTGTATGGTACACGTCACGCTTTGCTACTAACGCATTCCACGCGTTTTTTTTAAATTATAGTTTCTCAGCACGCCTTATATTTATTTTATTTACATATAGGTTATTGAAATGGGCATGATACAATACCTACAAGTGTACGGTCTCCTCGATGAGAACACAACATTCATAACGTTATTCGTATAACTGTAAAGGTACTGTATGTACCCACTAAAGTGGTTCGGTACCAGCCAAACGACGTGACTTGACAACTAAGAAATTTTGCATTTATCGAACACTTTGAGAGCGTTTAGGAGTGACGTCTACGCAGTTCAATGTGTAAATGAAGTGAAAATGACTATCGATTTAAATTAGATATGCCATGACGGTTGGTAAGTCATATCACTTGATGCTTCTTAGATAGGCAAAATACTCACGGTTGAGAACCAGCAGTAAGACATTACAAAATCATTATTTGCAATAATATGATATTGTTTAAATGCCATCATGAAAAACCAAATACAAACTCGATATTTATTTCATTAAGATTTTAATTTCGGCCAAAGTGATTCAGCTTTTATTTCCACTAATTGCTCTAGAGTGAGTGTGGCCACGAATGATGAGCTCTGGAATAACGATCTTGGAAATTAACACAATTTAAACGCCATCTTAAGCCACCACCGTATTTACGGAAACCAGCTATTTTCTTTTTTCCTTGCGGATGTCCTCTCGAGTATTTTTTTACATAAGTACTTATATACTAATTACAAAAAGTAAAGTGATTTTAAATGTAGACTGAGTCTCAGAACTTTTAAAGGCATTTTTCACGCTCTATCTGTGTTTGGTTTATGAATGGGGCATAAGCATTTCGGTTCTTCAAAAGCATTAGGAGCCGAGATTAAAACTCATAAACTTTTTAAAACATCCAAACGTTCAGTATATTTTACGCTCGACTTAAAGTTCGAGTAAGACTCAGTAAGCCACTGAGTCTCTCGAAACAGAAGATGGCGGTCTATAAGACCACTTTATGCTTTCTCGAAAGTGCACTAACACATAAAGTCACAAGCTAACGTAAAAACGTGCGCCGTAGCTAACTCCTATACAATTGTGCTCTTTAAATCAAAATCAAATCGAACGGTTTAAGTTTAATTTATTTCTACAGCTTAACTCAGCTAAGTTTTGCTTTGCTGGTTTGAATGTATTAATTAAGTTACAAACGTTTACTTACTCTACTAGTACGCCTTTGATATTGCACATAGGCTACGGTAACCGCTTATCATCACGTCAGCCTTATGCTTGTGGTTGACAAATTGTATATATCAATAAATATCACCAACAAGTCGACATTCTTTTACTTGGCTATTTTTGTTTTTATAGTGTTAACCATCACACTAGGGGAATACTAAAGATTATAATATCCCAAAAATTATTTTGCCTCAAGCGGGATTTGAACCCGCAACCACCGCTTGATACGCGGGCGCTCTGCCAATTGAGCTATCGAGACATATCTCGCTTGGACGAAATAATCATTGGGATGTCTTCGGCTCGAAGCGCCGATAGCTCCACCTACAGGGGAAACGTTGCAGTTATCCAAGCCTGTTCAATGACTAAAGTTAATTTAGTTCATTGACGAGAGGTATCGCATTGCTTATTCAATTGAAACTTTAGTCATTGAACAGGCTTGGATAACTGCAACGTTTCCCCTGTAGGTGGAGCTATCGGCGCTTCGAGCCGAAGACATCCCAATGATTATTTCGTCCAAGCGAGATATGTCTCGATAGCTCAATTGGTAGAGCGCCCGCGTATCAAGCGGTGGTTGCGGGTTCAAATCCCGCTTGAGGCAAAATAATTTTTGGGATATTATAATTCTTTTACTTACTCGCAAAATAATAAATTAAAATAGAACTGCTATCAATTTAAGGTAAGTACAGTTTAGTTTTAGTGTTATTTGTTGCTTCTTCGATGGACAAACCACCTTAGATAAGCGAACCATTTTATAGAAAAACTTTTCATTACACCAGTATAACTATTTGTTATCTATTCTAAACGTGAGTGTACTCACCGGAAGTCGTGCTGAACAGTGATCGATCATGAGATTACCTTGATGAAACAATAAAGCAGCATGCTTCGCTTGCACAAAACTGCTACGTAGGTACTCTCTCGTAAAACTCTCGGTGCTCAATCACTCTGAGCTGGGGAGTAAACGAGTTACAACAAAACACAGGAATGAAATCAATCACATATCCTACCGGGAGAAGAGGGTCTGACTACATATTCGAATACTTACTTTGCTTCGTTTTAGACTTTCAAATACGTGCTGGTATATTTCTTAGGCTAGAATTTATAGTTTTGGATAATGTTTTAGTAATCCTCTTCCTACTGACTTTCTCAATATGACCTCTGTGATAGGACTCTATGTTTGCCGGTTGACAATTTCAAACACATCACTTTGTATGGAACTTTCCAAACTGATAACACCGAACGACGAAACGCACGTTTGTTTTAATTTTGTTATTCGACAGTGCCAGCACCTCGCCAGCACCGATTTTGCCGTCAAACAAATTACAGCTAGAACATAAGATAGTATTCTGATGTAAGTAAACAAAGCATAATAGTAGTAGAGTTCTATGTGATAGAGCTCGTCCGGGGAAGGACTACCGTCGTACCTATTTCTGCCGCCAAGCAGTAATGCTCGCATTGCTGTGTTCCGGTGTGAAGGGTATGGTTTCCGGTGAAATTACTGGCACATGAGGCTTTCGATCTTAGCCTCAAGGTGGCAACCCGCGAGTGATACCTCTGGTATTGCAAGCGTCCATAGGCTGCGGTAACCGCTTACCTTACCATCTTGTGGGCCGTATGCTTGGTTGCCACTTCAGTTGTATAAAATATATATATATATATATATATTATTATTTATACCATAATACGCGGATGACGTCGACAAAAATATGTGAATGATTTTAGCAGCGCATGAATATTAGTTATGCTGAAAAAGTAAAACTTACGAGAGAGAGATAGTAGTCTCGACGACGACAAGTCAAGTACACAGTCAAGTCGAGACAAGTAGTCTCGAGTCTTGGAGAGAAACTCTCTCTCGCCCGAAAACACAAAATTCCTTAGTAGAATGGCAATATCTAAAAAAACATTGTGAGACTATAGCATAAATAACTGCTTGAAATATTAATGATCCAATAACCTTTATAATCCAACGGCTATCAAAAATGCCTTCAGCAGGTACAAAGTGTTTGTGTGTCCCGACTGAACCTTTGTTCTTGCGGCCGCGATCAGACTTTGATCGTAATATTTTAGCGGTCCGATACGGCATCGCTTTTTGTTACGGTTCGCTTGAGGTTGCTACGCTTCGGGGGAATTTAATAATTCCACAAATCCTGCAAGTGATGTTGAAATTTTGACTAAGATAGTCCGTTAACTTAAAGTTTGTTGAAACCAGTATAAGGTTAATTAATTCTCTGTAAAGTTGTCTTGATTTTCGAAATTAATAAAGTAATGAGCTTTATACCAAAAAAAAAAACAGACGAAATGCTAAAGTATAATAAAGTAATTAATGATACAAGACAGTTCACGATAAAGGAACCCTATCATTTGAAAAATCTTTGTTGGTTGATTTTTTTCAGGTAACGTTTATATAGGTTATTTTTAACCACAGCGACCTTAAAACCCAAGCGTCACATATTAGTAAAGCAAGCTTCAACCATTAACGGATCGTCTTCCGTTTTGTCAGCAAAAAATGTTGTTTAGATTCTCACATTCTCCTAAAATGTAGCTCGTAAACCTTTTTATAGCTATGTGACTAATGATTACGTATATAAACGAGACAGAACACACAAGATTTACAAAACTTTCTTACAAATAAATCGATAGGTGTCAAGAGAATAAACAAAAAATATAAAGTTTTCTTATCTTAAAACATTTATCGTGTTGGAATAAATTATCTTCTGATGTATTAGGTAAGGAGCTTTCATAAAAAATAGATAATGTATTTTACAAAGTTCAGCTAGGTTGAGAGCTTTATCTATTTATGATAACTGAATTATACACTGTCATGTCAAAGGTCATAATTTCTGAAAATACCCATACCGCACACGTCCTTTACCTCTAAGTTACATTATTGCTAAGACGTGAGCCACGTACGCCGATCTGGACGCGTCGAAACCCATATATTTTATTTGGTGTCTGGTTGTTTAGAACTACTTTAGATCCATACGATACGATGTGTCGCAGCAATCTAAGTCTCCGGGATTTTTAACGCAAGTTTAATGTATAAGATTACGCCTGTGATGTCTCAGTGTACATCGGCCTTATATATGGTTTTGATTCGCAACAATAGTTTCGGTTTTCTCATTCATGAATTTTACTAATAGGTGACCCCTCGGTCATGCTTGTAATTCCTGTATGTTTGAAGTTTATTTGAAGTGAGGCTGTAGCAGAAAATCAAAATGCCGAATGTGATTGGCCTAACAAAGCTGAGTTTAATTAAACGAGGTTACGCAAACAGGTTACACGTCAAATTGAAGCTAAATTATTGTGGGCTATTTTGGTTTCTATTTGCACGCTTTTAGCAGCAAAGTAAATTTTGAACGTATAAATTCTAGAGAAATTTATTTTCTACTTCAATGTGACTTAAGTTATTGTGTGACTCAAAATATGATGAATGGAATATGAAGTTATCCTTTTTTACAAAACCCGGTGCCGATGATGGCACGGGGGGCGAGGGACTGTCCTGGACCCTATACTTATTTAGGCAATTTAACACAATGTAAGAAAATACATAGGTACAAACAAAATAAGGGTTTAAAAGACCTTGACTTCGCGTAGGACTAACCTCAGTAACTATAACAGAAAACAGAAAAGAACTAAAAAAAGCCGAGTAAGATAAAAAGCTGCCCACTCTTGCGGCTAAGCAATAATCCCAAGAACAGCAGCAGTTAGTTAACAAAAACCTCCACACTGAGCATTTAGCACGTCTTGCTTAGTCTAACGTAAATAAGAAATGTTGAAATTTCACAGAGAGATTATCCTATAGCATTGCAGAAACTACTTATTGAAGCAAATCGGTTTTATAAGTATTTTACTGCGGTAAGCTATAAGCTATATCTATATCTGTTCTGTGCTATAAGTACACTTTGCTTGCTTTTATTAGCATGTTCGATTTTTAAGCTCTTTCGTACGTATATTGATTGATCTAGAAAATGTGATGAGGATTCGTGTTGATTCCCAGTTTCACTCAATATTAATCAACCAGAGAACTGTCACTTTCTGAAAAAACATACAATTTTTGAAGAAAGGACAAGTTTTTCTATGTGAAATGCACCGTTATTCTGTTTATAATATATTAATTTTTACATTGATTAAAATCTCTTTTATTTTTTTTAATTTCAGAAAATATCAAAAAATAAAACCAAATATTATTTTTATTTGTGAGAGTCTACCTAGTTGAATCTATCAATTCAAGTACCTACCTATTCTTTCAAATGAAGTTATAACATGAGTCAGCATCCAGACAGATATCAATACCCTCTTCCGATTGTCTGGCAAAGAATCGTTAGCCATTATTTGCACTTCAATGTTATGGCTGACTGAATGTCACGCTCAAGTGCTCCTAAACCTGAAGTTGCTGAAACTGAATTAAGCTGGTTTTTAAATAAATGATGTTTGAGTCATGATCATCTAAGGGTGAGTTGCACCATCTGACATTAGCGTCAAATAGTTCGACGACGATTGAACAATTTGACGGTGCAACTCACCCTTATTTAATTTTAGTCATACTGTAACTTATGGGTTTAAGTTTAAAATTAACAAATTCACATATTGTGTTAAATTATTGGATTAGATTGTACTTACACGATTTTGGTATAGAATAGTTATATTGCGTTCATATTACCTAAAGTAATGCTATTGAGGTTTCACTCGTTATTTTTCTTACCCTGGACTCCCAAAAATATATTAAGACCAAAATTAACCAGATCGGTCAAGCCGTTATCGAGTTTTAAACTAACGAACAGCAACAAAGAACCAATTTCATAGTGGCCTAGGTCTTAAAAACACCATAGAGAAATTGGAAAAAAATATAAAACTAACATTATAATACAATTTTATTTTTATGTAGACAAACAAAGTTCTATAAGAAAAATGTGTGTTGTGTTGAGTTTCCTAGAACGGGAACACTGGAGGTCCGCCATGACAGCTATTAGCCAATGATCGTGACGCATCTTGACTTTGACAGTACCTAATAACCCAGCTGTTCGTTAAACCCGCCATGTTGTTTTGCATTGTGTTGCACTCCTTCAGAAAGATAGACTTACATAAGATTATGAAAGAAGCCAAAATAAAATAAATAAACAGTAATAAATGGTTTCTTTAATGATTATTTATTTATCTAGACCCCTACAAATGACCTAGGCCCGGCTCCATACTGCGTGAAACAACTCTTTTTTTGATGAAAAAGATTATAGTAAAGCAGGAAAACCATTCTATCAGGCACAGAACAAAATATATTAGTACTACCTATTAGTACGCCAAACTCACAACCTGTATTAGAAACCAGGGATTGTTGTCAACGGTTTTGTGTTTACTGCGATGCATTTAAGAGTAGTTCCTCAAAACACCCTAAACGCTCTTCTCGTACGATCCAGCACCGATACATAATTTAAAGCGAATGAGGCTGGCCGCACTGCCTGGCACTGCTGTCAGATGCAGTACCGCTCCCATTTGTCAACAGTGATATAGCAGGTTAGATACTGGGAGTCAGGAAACCACTGATGATTTTCACATCTCACTGATAATGAGATAACGCGGTGGTGCGATAAGCGAATGCCCGGTTGTAAAGCGAGAGGATGGGGTTTAATCTCCGTTGCGGCCTGCGGGACAAATGTTTGCATGAACTGCAATATTTGTTCGGGTCTGTGTTTTATGTATTAGACTTATCTTTGTTTTACATAAATAAGGTTATTATGTATTCTATTAGCTATCTGGTTCCAAATACATTTTAAACTCCTTGTCTGGCTCCCATAGTAAGTACAAGCTCTGCGTAAAGGTCTAGATGGCGCTGCGTAATGTGTGTGCAAATGTAAGTTTTTATTGATTTACTCTTTGTGTGTTTGAACTCACAAAATGCCTTTCCTTTCCATAAAAATATATAAGTTAAGCTTGTATTTTAAGAGTCCATATAAGTTACCTGGTGGTAGGACTCTTATGCAAGAGACCGTCTTGGTGGTGGAATATCTGACACTGGTGACCACCGCAATGTCAGATATTCTACCTCCAAGCAGTAGTGTGCAAGCATTACTGTGTTTAGGTTTGAAGGGCATTGTAGCAAGTGAATTACTGGGCGAAAGAGACTTAACAACTATGGTTCGGGGTGATAAGCGCAGTGCAGTGCCACGCAAACACTTAAAAACTTTAGGCTTTGGGTGGCACTGAATCTGTGATAGTCAGGCGTGGTGCTTAACATCGCCTTGATCGCCGGTGGGCGCCTTAATTGTCTTGTCACTTGCTGACATAAAAAAAAAAAGTTTCAAACTCAAAAAAAGTTTTTTTTTTTATTTGTAAATACTGTGTACCCTGGCTTTATGTATTTAGAAATAAACTTCCAAATTACATAAAGCCGATAGAACTTTCTGCTTATGATAGAGTATTAAAGTCAACATGGTCTTCCGATCTACACATTTGCATATGTGTTAGTAATTTTCGGTCGTTCGGTGGTGTGGAAACGGCTAACGATAAAAGGTCACTAAGCACAACACCAGCCTTTCTATATAATAATACTGATGCAATATTTTCTTAGAGCACCGGTGGTCTAGTGGTAGTGACCCCGCCTTCCGATCCGAAGGTCGTGGGTTCAAACCCGGTCGTGCACCAATGGATTTTTCTGTTCGAAAAAATGTATGTGCGCAATGCCAGTGCTCTCATACGGTGAAGGAAAACATCGTGAGGAAACCGGCATGTCCAAGAACTAAAAATTCGAAAGACATGTGCCATCCGCCAACCCGCATTGGGTCCGCGTGGTGGATTAAGACCCAATCACTCTCGCCTGAGAGTAGGCCAGTGTCCCAGCAGTGGGAACATTAGAAGGCTGTCATGATGATGATGATGAATATTTTCTTGAACCTTGTGTAGTAGCAGAGTTCATTGTGATAGAGCTCGTCCGGAGAAGAACTACCCTACCTATTTCCGCCGCCAAGCAGAAGTGCATGCATTGCTATGTTCCGGTTTGAAGGGTACGATTTCCGGTGAAATTACAGGCACATCCAACTCTAAGGTCTATCTATCTATCTAGGTGGCAACGCGCAAGTGAAATCTCTAATGTTGCAAGCGTATGTAAGCTACGGTAACCGCATACCATTACGTGGGCCGTATGCTTGATTGCATTAAAAAAAATATTTTAGATACTTTCCCACCGACGAAACACTGGCCTATTATACTCTTGATTAAAAGTGAATGGATCTTAAATTCACCATTGACTTAATGCGGATTGGTGGATGACACTAGTCTTTAATTAATAATTATTTACAGGAAGTAAGCTATTAGGTCCACTAAGGTATAATGACTTTATTATTGTCAATGTTTGAATACTTGACTTTTTTATTTTATGGCTTATTTCAATCGAATGTATCGTTAGAGCGTGATTCAGTGGTTTACGTTTTAAAACTCAAAACAAGTGCGAAACAAAGTTTGAGTAATAAATTCGAAGCAAAAATCAAATTGGAAAACTGCGTGATTGATGAGCTTGTTTTTGCTCATTCATTCCAAATCGATTGGAACACGCACTATATCTATTTCAGTTAAAGCTGTTTTTTTTTTTAAATGGGTTTATCCAGTAAAAAAGTTGACTTGTTCTGAAAATATTTTCGTGTAGCATAAGTTTAATACATATTTTTTTTATACAACTGTAGTTCCAACCAACTGTACGGTTCACTAGATGGTATATAAGAGGTTACCGCAGTATATGGACGCTTGTGATACCTCATCACTCGTGGTTTGCCACTCTGAGATATAGATCGAAAGTCTCAAGTGCCTGTTATTTCACCGGAAACCATACACTTCGGACCGAAACAGAGCAATGCAAGCATTACTGCTTGGCGGCAGAAATAGGTATAGTGGCAGTACTTCCCCGGACAGCTCTATCACAAAGAACTCTTAAATCATCATCATAAGTTAAAATAGTCGTTTCAATATCACAATCACACATTTTTGTTGGGTTCAAATGCCAACTTTTACTATTTCATCATCATCATGACAGCCTTCTAATGTCCCCACTGCTGGGACACTGGCCTACTCTCAGGCGAGAGTGATTGGGTCTTAATCCACCACGCGGGCCCAATGCGAATTGGTGGATGGCACATGTCTTTCGAATTTTTAGTACTTGGACATGCCGGTTTCCTCACGATGATTTCCTTCACCGTATGAGAGCACTGGCATTGCGCACATAAATTTTTCGAACAGAAAAATCCATTGGTGCACGACCGGGTTTGAACCCACGACCTTAGGATCGGAAGGCGGGGTCACTACCACTAGACCACCGGTGCTCTACCATATTACTATTACCACCGGTACTATTTACTATACCTAAAGTAGGATTGGGACCCAATAAGAGTCCATGTTAAATATTTTCGGGCATAAATGAAAAATAATAATAATAAGAATCAAAATTGTGGGATCGCCCATAAAAAATCCGCGCTAACTGTTGTTGCAAACCTCGGGTGCTATCCACTATCTGAGACAATTGTTTGATATTGAAGACATTGTACAAACATCAAAATATATTTCTACTTGTAATTGAATTATACCCATGCGTGAATTCGCGTGTTAATTCAACAAATTAGAATGAATAGTTACCAGCCGTCAAACAGCAAACTCAACGGATAATTGCCTAGCTCCATTAATTAGCCAAACTTTATGTGTATCTACTCTGCATTTTCATTATTCTCAAAGGAATCACCGAATAATTGGAATTGCATTCGAGTCGATTACATGCGTGGGCTCATAATTTTATATCACAGTTATGCCTTGATTACACGTAGCGAGTACGATAGCAAGACCACTCGGCAGATTTGAATACGCATGGAGTGCGTGCTACTGCTGGGTCAGTCACTCACCACTTGCCAGTTTGTGCTTAAATGCTGCGCTAAAATTGAATTTGCTGACTTATTCTTTGATTGTACGTCTTGACGCACAGAAGCAAGACAATTATTTTATAGACACTTTTTTTGTATGTACATATAGCTCGTATAATTATTAATACATACAGCCTAAGAAGCTACAATTTGCTAGTGCTAGATAGAAATCGAACCCACAACACAGCTACTCCGCAAACGACAGAACTACAGGCAAGTAAGTGAGCCGTGAGGCCTGTCATATAAATAACATGTTCAACCACCGTGCTCAACAATGGACCTCGGTGCTCGTTCGTTGTTTTCAACTTTAAAGTTCGTGATATGACCATCTGTTTGTAATGTTCCGTTATATAATTAAAAATTAATTAATTAACAAGGGATTGAGTTATGCGCATGAATTGCGTCAGGCTGTGCGGATTATGCAGTGCGTCGGGATCATTCACTTGTTTAATATGAAAAGGATTTGCTTTTGTTCCGCTTTGTTATTTTTGTTAGGCGCGTCGTCTATTGAATTTACATGCGCCGCGTTGGTCGCTACTGCGCTGTCACCTCATGCATATGGATGGCCTTATGCAAAATGCAACTTTGCCTTTCATTGAATAAAAATATTTGAATGACGACAGTCGAGTGGCGCGTCGTCGGTCGCGTCGCCGCGTGTCGGTCGGTTACCCAGATTTTTATACTTATATATTATTCTTCCTATATTCTTTGCTTACTAACATTATTTTTATACTTATATAATTATTCTTCCTATATTCTTCGCTTACTAACATCCTCTAGCTACAAATTGACGGTGATCACAAACAAACAATTAACGAAGACTTAAAACTTCAGACCAAAATAATGGTAATTGTTCTTTTTTACTAATTTCACGCCACTATTCTCTAGTTTACACGTCCATTGCTCAAAGTTCTTCGTGAAGAACGCATGTCTTTTTAGAAACTAGTATGTTTCCAAAACGACAAATATTTTCGTTCAAACTCTCTCTTGCAGTTCTAATTATACTATATAAAGCTAAACTACCACTCACTCACTCACTGACTCACTGACATGTGAGTTGAGGCACTTGCGCTAGGGGTGGGGTAAAACCGATTACGGATTCGTATAGAGGGTGTTTTGAAACTTTCTAGAAAAATCCCAAAATCCCCATTTTTGACCCCCTTGAGGGGGTCGTAGGGGGTATTTTCCACTTGCCGTTGGAAAAGTCGCGTTTTTTTTTGAGATTCGTGTAGAGGGTTTCCTGATTGGTAGAAATCAATTTTTAAATACCCCCTAAATACCCCCGTTTTTTTTTTCTTCTTCATATCTCCGAATCTACTGAGGGGATTTAAAAATTTTTTCAAGATTCGTGTAGGATTTAGCCATGGAACTACAACTGAATGTCGAATATACCCCAGACCAACTTCGAATCGACCATGACCAATTTTTTTTTTTTTGTTTTTTTTTTTCGGAATGTTTTTTTTTTTTTTTATATATTATTGCCCCTGTTATGGAGAGCACTTTTTACCTTCGCGAGCTGCTTGCAGCGAGCGCACCACACAACCTCTACAGGAGCACACCCCGTTCGCGAGCTGCTTGCAGCGAGCGCACCGCGCAACCTCTAAAGGAGCACACCCCGTTTGCGAGCTGCTTGCAGCGAGCGCACCACGCAACCTCTACAGGAGCACACCCCGTTCGCGAGCTGCTTGCAGCGAGCGCACCACGCAACCTCTACAGGAGCACACCCCGTTCGCGAGCTGCTTGCAGCGAGCGCACCACGCAACCTCTACAGGAGCACACCCCGTTCGCGAGCTGCTTGCAGCGAGCGCACCACGCAACCTCTACAGGAGCACACCCCGTTCGCGAGCTGCTTGCAGCGAGCGCACCACGCAACCTCTACAGGAGCACACCCCGTTCGCGAGCTGCTTGCAGCGAGCGCACCACGCAACCTCTAAAGGAGCACACTCCGTTCGCGAGCTGCTTGCAGCGAGCGCACCACGCTACCTCTGCAGGAGCACACTCCGTTCGCGAGCTGCTTGCAGCGAGCGCACCACGCAACCTCTACAGAAACTTAACCCTTCGCGAGCTGCTTGCAGCGAGCGCACCGGGCGACCTATATTTTTTATCCGTGCAAGTAATAACCAACTTTTAATTCTTTTTATTTCTATTTTAACTTTGTTTTACTTATATCATTTGTAAGAGTCAAACTGGTAATATTTTATACCTTTTTTCAATTTGAAAATATTTAATGTCCAAGTCCCAGCCTCAAACCCACACGCGAGCTGCCTGCAGCTCGCGCACCACAAAAAACTAGTTATACTATATATAGCTAAACTACCACTGACTCACTTATTGACATGTGAGTTGAGGCACTTGCGCTAGGGTTGGGGTAAAACCGATTACGGATTCGTATAGAGGGTGTTTTGAAACTTTCTAGAAAAATCCCAAAATTCCCATTTTCCCCTCCCTTGAGGGGGTCTTTGTGGGGATTTTCTACTTGCCGTTGGAAAAGTCGCGTTTTTTTTTGAGATTCGTATAGAGGGTGTCCTGATTGGTAGAAATCAATTTTTGAATCCCCCCTAAATCCCCCCGTTTTTTTTTTTTTCGTATTATCTCCGAAACTATTGAGGGGATTGGAAATTTTTTTCAAGATTCGTGTAGGTTTTTGTCCATGGAAGTACAACTGAATGTCGAATATACCCCAGACCAACTTCGAATCGACCATATTTTTTTTTTTTTTTTTTTTTTTGATTTTTTTTATCGGAATGAATTTTTTTTTTTTTTTTTTTTTATATTATTGCCCCTGTCATGGAGAGCACTTTTTACCTTCGCGAGCTGCTTGCAGCGAGCGCACCACGCAACCTCTACAGGAGCACACCCCGTTCGCGAGCTGCTTGCAGCGAGCGCACCACGCTACCTCTACAGGATTAAATCCCCTAGCGAGCTGCTTGCAGCGAGCGCACCACGCAACCTCTACAGGAGCACACCCCGTTCGCGAGCTGCTTGCAGCGAGCGCACCACGCAACCTCTACAGGAGCACACCCGTTCGCGAGCTGCTTGCAGCGAGCGCACCACGCAACCTCTACAGGAGCACACCCCGTTCGCGAGCTGCTTGCAGCGAGCGCACCACGCAACCTCTACAGGAGCACACCCCGTTCGCGAGCTGCTTGCAGCGAGCGCACCACGCAACCTCAACAGGAGCACACCCCGTTCGCGAGCTGCTTGCAGCGAGCGCCCCACGCAACCTCTACAGGAGCACACCCCGTTCGCGAGCTGCTTGCAGCGAGCGCACCACGCAACCTCTACAGGAGCACACCCCGTTCGCGACCTGCTTGCAGCGAGCGCACCACGCAACCTCTACAGGAGCACTCACCGTTCGCGAGCTGCTTGCAGCGAGCGCACCACGCAACCTCTACAGGAGCACACCCCGTTCGCGAGCTGCTTGCAGCGAGCGCACCACGCAACCTCTACAGGAGCACACCCCGTTCGCGAGCTGCTTGCAGCGAGCGCACCACGCGACCTCTACAGAAACTTAACCCCCTCGCGAGCTGCTTGCAGCGAGCGCACCACGCTACCTCTACAGAAACTTAACCCTCTCGCAAGCTGCTTGCAGCGAGCGCACCACGCGGCCTCTGTAGAAACTTTAACCCCTCGCGAGCTGCTTGCAGCGAGCGCACCACGCGACCTCTATAGAAACTTTAACCCCTCGCGAGCTGCTTGCAGCGAGCGCACCACGCAACCTCTATAGAAACTTTAACCCCTCGCGAGCTGCTTGCAGCGAGCGCACCACGCGACCTCTATAGAAACTTTAACCCCTCGCGAGCTGCTTGCAGCGAGCGCACCGGGCGACCTATATTTTTTATCCGTGCAAGTAATAACCAACTTTTAATTCTTTTTAATTCTATTTATCATTTTTTTCCTTACATCTTTTGTAGGAGTCCAAATGTAAACATTTTATACCCTTTTTTCAATTTGAAAATATTTCATGTCCATGTCTAAGACTCGTATCCACACGCGAGCTGCCTGCAGCTCGCGCACCACAAAAAACTAGTCTTAATATACAGTTGCTAGAGTTTGCTCAAGGCAGTTGCAGTTGGAGAGGTACAAACTTGAACCGAGGTCTTTGTTAGGATTAGTTTATCTCTGGACCACACAATAAAAAGATGTCTGTTCTTCTTCTTCTTATTCTTTTAATTCGTGGCGTCTGTGAAAAAGATGTCTGTAAAATAATATTATATTAATACTATATTGTTATAAAACAGATATGTCAATGTCAGTGCTCTCATACGGTGAGAGAAAACATCCATCGCGAGGAAACCAGCATGACCAAGAATTAAAAATTCGAAAGACATGACACCAATCTGTATTGGGTTTGCGAATCACTCTTGCTCTGGAATAGGCCAGTGTCCCAGAAGTGGGAACGTAAAGCGGCTGTCAAGATAATGATGAGGAACAGAAATAGTATTTACTTACATAATTTTAACATAAGGTATAAAAAGCACAAGTGATATGTACTCTAGTTGAGCCATCTAAAAATCGTTACGATAGATCTATAGATATCGCAGATAACTATTGCTGTACTGATTCAAATCATTAAAATACGGAAGCGTTAACAACACGCTAGCGGCACTACCACGTTGAATGGCAACGTTAATGCATAGAGCTAGATATGTACTTTTAAGGGTCACGCGTCGCTTCGACTAGACGACGCCTGGAAATGTTTTTGAAAACGCACTTAGGCTCTCGACAGTAAATATGCATTTATTTAACCCACTACTCAATGCTATCTATTACCAAAGCTTAAGACGTGACGTATTCCAACTGGATCAGCTGGTAAGAACATTATAAGGCCGGTCATGAAAGAGATGATGTTGATGACGATGATGTTGAATCAACAATTGAATGTATATATAGGTGACCGCTAACTTGAGCTGCAGTTAATTTGCGTGTGTTTTTGATTTGAGAAGGATTTTAAAAACTAGCCTAAGCCAAGTCTTGTCCAGATCATGGTAAGTTTGAGCTTTTAGGTGAATTGAACTTGATTCAAGGCATTTCATCTCAAGACTCAGGACAGAATTGGTAGATTACGCTGGTGTAGTTAACAATCTAGTATAAAAAATGTGCATGACGCTAACCGGTATTTTGAAAATATTCAACATACTTATATGCATAGGTAGAGGCTTGCCATTTTATTATATAATCAATACATACCTACTTCTTAATGACGTACTAAGCCAGTACATAAATAAGTTCGTATGAGTAAGTGCCAAACTTATACACATACTAATATTATAAAACCGTAAATTTCAAATCACGCTCCGACATCGGGACAGGTTTAGATGAAACTTGGACTTATAAATATATATAGAGGCTATAGGCTATTTGGCGATGGCGAGCAAAGCTGCGGCTATAAGCTAGTATTTCATATCTAAGTAAAAATACTTAAAGCTGATGCGAGGGAGACATTTATTCAGCAGTGGGATGAAATAGGTTAAATCAAAATAAGGCACATTAATGAGCGTAAAAATGGACACTTCTAAATTTCTCGAGCTAAGACACTCAGGTTTCAAACTCAAGTTACAGTGTAGAATACTATCTAACTACTGCGCCCTGGTGGAATTTTGAGATTTCTAAATCTCATAATTCTTTTTAAAAATTATTTCTTTCAAACTCTTGATTGAAATAAACTTACTTAGTTTACTGCTTGAGAAAACAACATAAATTATTAAATTTTCTCTTATTTCGTTTCAAGAAAAATGCACGCCGGAGCACTATTAATTAACAAGAATGTTTCAGTTACCAACTTGCATGCAAAGGATAGTTTTTAATTAATTTACAAAATTTCGTTTAAAACTTTACTGGGACGCTAACCGACGCGCTTGAGTATGACGAAGTCGCTTTTTATCATAACTTAACGAACACTCAAGAAAAACTTCAGTTTTTCCATAATATGTTTGATAGAGCTTTAGAGAGGGCACTTTTTTTTACCTATCACCCATTCCCTACGTAGCCGAGAGTCTGGTGGATAGCTTGGAAGCCATCGCGACAGGGTTACGCGACGCTCCTAACAAAATTCCATCATAGTCGTGGTTAGCATTGGCTAAATTGTCTTTTAATTTTTTTTATACGTCATCCAAATTTAACGCTCTGCGCCTCCCTGTAGAATTCACAAAGAGAAGTCGAAATTATTTGTTTGCTTATAGTAAATATAGTTATTTCATATTTAGCGAACCGTACGAACCCGAAGTTCGGTCAAAGGGTTTCGGTTAATTTGATTTCTGTGTCCGTCGACCACAAGAGGGTAGAATTCAACACGCATTTACGAAACAACTAACGCTAAACAGTTATCTCAATAACTTTCGAGACGATTAGTTGCGTGGTAAGTTCAGCTTAATCACTTTAATTAATACAAGTTATGATCACTAGACTCAAGCAGTAGGCCAGTGGGAGTCCCTATTAAAGCAAAGGTCATCATCATCATCATTATCATCATGACAGCTTTCTAATGTTCCCAATTCTGACACTGGCCTACTCTGGCCTACCTCTGGTGAGAGATTGGAGATTAGGACATCTACCACGCGGACTCACTGCGGATTGGTAGATGGCACTCATGTCTTTCAAATTTTAGTTCTTGGACATGCCGGTTTCCTCACGATGTTTTTCATCACCGTATGAGAGCACTGGCTTTGTGCACATACATTTTTCTAATAGAAAAATCTATTGGTGCACGACCAGGTTCGAACCCACGATCTAAGGATCAGAAGGCGGGGTCACTACCACTAGACCACCAGTGCTCAAGCAAAGATTGTGTGTGCTTTGTAAACAAAGCTTCGCAATGTTTTATAATTTCATACGAACTTACTTACTTTATAACTGGCGACCGGCTAATTACTACTACTACATATTGCAACTACTATTGCAGTTATTATTATTACTACATTATTATTATTAATATAAACTATAGGAAACTCAATTTTATAAAGCTGTCAAATCACTCAAAGTTGTATCTATGTAGTTCGTTAAAACGATAAATTGCTAGCAACATCGTTTTTATTTGCTCTGAAATTGTCGCTTGAATATATGTATCGGAATTTGTAGCAGTTTTATTGTTGCCAATTTCGTCAGTTTTAGACGCGGATGCAATACGTTTTAGTCTGTTGCTCGTTTCGAAGTAACTTGGTTTTATTCGCATTTTATGAAACCTACGTAAATTCGTTTTTATATTTAGTGAATTAACCCATTTTGTGTTGTTTTAATGACAACGATAATAATAATATTTAGTTGTTCAGTTCAGTTCATGCGGAAAAAAATCTGTTCTATTCTATTTCGATACTCGTAATATTATTCCGTTAACTAGATTTTAAATGCTTTGCACAAGCATTATCTTATCCTTAATGAATTTCTACATCTACGATAGCAATCAACAAATTAGTTGCAATGTTTAGAAACAGAAGGTTAGTTCAACAAACATATTCAGTTGTGTATACATGAACAAATTATATAATTTGATAGCTTTTAGAGTGTCGGTTGCATTAGCTAATTTAAAAGGCTTATCTTTATCTGCTACTGCAATAAACTTCATACAGCTACATATAATTATATTTTAAGAATAGGATAGATTCTTTCGGGTTTCCCGTAGGCTCTATTATGAGCTTATATTGGCATGTTGCAATGCATTTTTTTATTTTTTTATGAAAACAGTTCTCAGCACTGTAAGAGAGCTGGTTGAAATATTTACTTTATAAAACATAGCTTGTTCATACAAAGGATAATGTTACCGTCGTAATGGGTGATTGCAAAGTTTCCATTGTTTTGGTCCAGCAATTTGTTCAATGCGGTTCGGGATAATGTGAACAAGGACCGGATTTTCCTTGCGAGGGCCATTCATTTTGTACCTTTATAATAATTTCACTGTAAAATCTGTAAGGAATTTTTAAAAGTTTTACTTTCCGTTGTCTTACTCGTATGTACTTACGTTGTTTGTACAAAGATAGAGGATTCGTTGAAAAATAAGCAAGCATTAGACAGGATCTATGCTTTTGTTTTATTCTACTAATTTCAGTGAGAATTAGGAATTTTACTATTTATAATCAGACAAACTGAATGTATTATTTTGTTATATAAAAAACTATTTCCTAGTTAAAAGGGGTCAAAAAGACGCTGGCCTTAAGGCTCCCCTACAATTTATAACCAGAGTTAATTTAGAATAATTTTACATGATTCCACTGCAATGCAGCAGCGAGATAATAAAAACCAAACAACAACATATTACGGACATTTTGGGCCGGAGTGAGACCGGAGCCACGAAGCGAACAATCCATCGTTCGGTGCACTTACTTGGCGGTTGAGAAGCTTACGGGCCCATGCATAAACCATCGGGCGAATGTGGAACTCGTGTCAAGTGCAAACGTGTTGACGGACGGGTCGATGCAGAGTGTGGTTAACGATCCACTGTATTAAAATACAGGTGGGCTAGAAATAACCTGAATAGACTCGGTCTAAGTTAACCTATTCAACTAGACATAGCACTTAACCATTCTTTCTATTGTGATATTATGTAGGTATTACAACAAAAAGCAGTTAGACTAAAGTCAAAGACAAAAAGTATGGTAAAGCATTGTGTCTAGTTGAAGAGGTTAACAAAGGTTAAAAGGTAGGTAAATGTGACAGACAGCTGGGTGATTTATAAGATATCTAATTATTTATTTAATATTTATTTTATATTTATTTTAGTAGATTAATGCAGTGTAATAGTATAAACTGATTCGTGAGTGAGATTTGTGATTTGAAGAGAATTTCTTTGAGTACACCGTAAAATGTCATCAGTATGACACTGAGGTGAAGAAAAGTAAGGGATTTAATTTTGAACACCAGCGTAAGTTAATTAAAAAATCCCACTTTGCTCGATCAATAATCGACGTCTCTAATTAATTTCTAGTTTAACTAATCTAAAGCGTAGTTGATAAGTTGAAACGTTCGTGCAACTACGTTTAAAACACGTTTCAATTTCCTTTGCAGGCTTTGTTTGAAATTGAGTGTAGAGACGAAATAAAAGTATTTTCAGTGGATTTAAATCTTCCATTGGAGCGGAAAAGCAATTAATTAATCTCGTTTGTACAAGTAGCATCTTGGTGCCGCCGCCGTGCGAATAGTGCAAATTGCAATTCGTGCAGAAATCTATGGTCGAAGAGAGATCGTTCGAACAAAAAGGTTTCGACATTTTTCAACAATTAAATCACTGCAATCTTTGCAAGATAAGACTAAGCATTTAATTTCCTGAAACTAGTATTTTCTTTTAAGTGTGAACATAAATAAGTTAGGTACTTTTAAATTAGTGAAAATTTTAATTGGTAAATTAAAAGTAAATTTTAGCAAGCTCTTTTTTATGTGCAAGGCTTTTTAAACAACATAACAAATAGCTAAATTTGATAGAAACTTTCTTAACCATTTCTACATTAATTCACCAGATGAAAGTAGCAGAAGCTGCAGACATTTTGACCTACAGCACCGAGAAACTCTAATTAATACATTTGACACTATTTAAACGATGTATTCGATTTCATTCCATAACTTATTTGAGATTAGAGACCGGAATAAATATTTGTAAAAAAAAGATCAATAAACTCTTACTAACAATTTATTATATAAAAAGACATTTATTAACTAATTAAAATATGGAATGCAAATGATATATTTATATCAAAACGAAATAAATACTGTTGTGTGCGGTGAAGGTTTACTAATCGTTTTAGTTTGTTTCCGGAATGTCTATTTTGTTTGTAAATACCTGTGCATTTTGCAGTGTGGAACCGAGTTTTGATTAGTACCAAATTAATTCAACCGTGTTTTAGCTTCAGGTTAGTTATGTTGATGAATTTGATTGCAAAATAGCATACATAAATAAAAGGTACATAACACACAAGCTAACATAAATATTATTTAAGCGGAGTCAACCATATTCTTGCATTTCACTTGCACCATACTATGTTAGTAGTGTTCTGTTAGTATCGTATTTTCCAACGTTTATATTTTATACAGTTAACAACCGCGTCTTTGCTTCATTTGATACAAATCAGTTTCACCTCAACATTGTTCAGATTATGCTTGAGATCTCTAATGCATACAAACAAACCAAACATTCTCGGTATAGTGATATATTTTATAGTTAATAGGTAGTAGGTATTCGTAGTGTGGATAAGTTATTGCAATATCAATATTGATAGCAATACGTCAATACTTGATGACTGAATGAGAAGTTCGATTGCTTTTGAGATGGTAAAACAGAAGTCTGATTGGAACGCTCTTTGTGTTGATTGAACATCTCCAATAAGCATTTCAAAGACAAACTCTGTATTTATAACAGAATTTAACGTGGTTTTCTTACTGCAGAGTTTCGATAGGAAAACTTTTTTTCAGATAACTGAACCCTAAGAAGACGCGTTCAACTACTTTAATTAGATTGAAAGGGCTATGTAATGTACCTTACCAGTACGTACCCTACCTTCGAGACAGGTTGACTGAGTTTACCATAACCTCAACTGTCACACTCATTAGGCAGGTTGTGTGGTGACTCACCTACCACAATGCATAATTTGTTTATAAACCTATACGGATAATAACTATGTGTTATGAAAATTAAGATTCGCCCAAAGCATTGCTGGCATGTTTTGTGTGTGTTTCTTCACATTTTCCTAAGATACTTTGAATTAAAATATAGCTTGACCACTACCAAAATACCACTAAGCCAAACTTAATTTAACTTTATTGCTTCCTAAAACTAATATATCGTCGAAAAATATATCGGCTGATATTATTTCCAAATTAAAAGCGTAGGTCCCTTTTTCGTTAAAAGAAAGCAAAAAAGGGAAGCGGACTCGCGTAGGTAATTGGTTTTCGACACAAATACGCAATAAGTTACCCATGAAACTTTATGTGAGGTCCGTGAGATGAATACTGGAAATCTGGATGGGGCCCATGGTTTGATGCGCTGAAGTAAGCGCTATCACCACCCTCTGAATAACTAAAGTAACCAACCCAAATTTTCCTCTAGAGAAAATCTCTTGCCTTATTCTGTTTAATATTAAATACCTTTGGCAAAATATATCTTTGCAAATGCTTTCTAGTATAATAAATAGACGTATTAGTTGGTTACTTTTAGTGAAAACTCTTAGTCTAATTAATTGGTTTCGAATTGATACATCAGCGGGTCCTTGGACGATTAGACATGTGAAGGTGAACAGCCATATCCTGTAACCTGAAAAATGATCAAAACGATTGGCAAGTGATTTGATAACGACGAACCTGACGCGGAACATCCACGTGCCGACTAGTCTTGATAATTAGGGATCTTTTCCAGTCATGCGATTTTCGTCCTCGTACCGATCTGATCCGTATGCAGGCTACTCGCATTCTATCATTTCATACATATTTTTTATCTAGCACGCACGCGGAACGCGGGTAGACTGCGGACGCGCTACCTTTATGCGTGCTAACCGTATGCGGGCAGTGTTCTTCTGCCTTCAGTGTTCGTTTTACTATGACGCGGGTCGCACGCAAGGTCATAGTACGCATGCAAACGAAATTTTTGTCCTGCGTGTGGCCAGGATAGTGCTTTCACCCGCATGCGGACCAGATCCGCGCGCGGAAGAAAAAAAAGCATGGCAAGAAAAGGGCCCTAGATTTGTAAGAAACTCTCATATTCAAAGAGTATAGAACATTAAAAATCTTAATTATGATTTCTCTAACCACTCATGATACCTTTATTCGTATTCGTGGACCTAACCTCGCAATTTTGCTTCATAATCTCCGTTACCCTTTATTCATAATGAGAAGATTAAAAATCCTGACTTAGTAATTGTTTAAGTAACTAAACCTGATTTACTTTAAGGGTAGCAAAAAATAAAAATGCCTGACCCTACTTTATAAATCAACGTTTAAGAACTGTTTTGAAAATTAACTCTTCTATAATTTATGACTCTACTCTTCGAAAGTTTATAACAATTTTCAAACTATTTGATATGTTAGTGGCAACGTTATGCTAAAGGTGACATCAAACCAGGCGTTTTTTCGTTCGTTGTGATTTGGCACTTTTCACTCGAAATGAAACGTCACCATCATCATTATCATTTCAGCCGATAGACGTCCACTGCTGGACATAGGCCTCCCCCAAAGAGCGCTATGACGACCGATTTTGAGCCTTCACCATCCACCGACTTCCTGCGACTGCCTTAATGTCATCGGTCACCGATGAAATGAAACAGTTGTGCCAAGAATAATGAAGCATTCACCCGAGTGAACATTCATTCGAGTGACCCGTATGATATCACCTTTAGCATAAATACTCACAAATAATTATTGTAATTGAATATTACATCGCCGATCGGTTTAAATTGTCACAGAAAGACTCGGAATAGACTCCAGGTAAATAATGCCCATTGTTTCGCTAAAAATCAAAAACCCAATGTCATTCACTCGTCAAATCACCGTCTCGAATGAAAAACCTTTCTTCAAAACAATCAACTCAAGAAAACAAGGCAAAGATTATCTGCAATAAAAATGCTAATTTATAAACTGACCGTAAACTCATTGACGGGTATAGTCCATTGTTCCGTCGGGAATCAAAAAGTTTCCAAACAAATCGAGCAATCAGCCCGGAGCTATTTCCAATAATCGACCGAATCTATTTGAATTTCTATCTCGACCCGAATCCTTAGCTGATTAATTACATGATTTAGATGTTGATATCCATCTGTTGGAAACATTTGACTTGTTGGCTTTACTTTATTTAATTCATTACCATCTGATTTCACGAGTGACGTCACGAATGGCACGAGTGACGTCACGAATGGCAGCTCACGAGTGACGTCACGAATGGCAGCTGGTAACTGTCTCGTTAACTGTTTATTTACGTTTTTAAATTATTAAACTAAAGTATCAAAGTGATAGGTTGCGCCAATCTAACTAGTGGTTATTACTTGTGCGGTGGAAATGAAAGATCTGTGATCCAGTGTTCACGCTATAACATTATTGAAAATTATTACAAATTGCACAAATTCACGTAAAGTTGTAGTGATCTACCTACCCTTTTTATTTGATCGCCAAACTTATACAGTGGATGTTAGAAATAATATGTTTTATTAAAGTGAGCGCTAAATTGCAAACTGAATGACTGCTTAGTCTGGACTTATCTGGAGTGTGTGCTGGCTGGCCCTTTGATTTGATTGATTTTGCTAATCGATTAATCTGTATGCCCTTTTGGTTGGTTAGGCCATCTAGAGGTTGTTCGTGGAACCATTTCGCTTGCGTTGGTTGCGTTCTGCTTTACCGACATAGCCCGAGAGCGCGTAATTTTGAAATCCATTGAGCGGGAAATTTTGAAATCATTAAAGCGCGAATGTTTGAAATCCTTGGACCGGGAACTTTTGAAATTCATAGAGCGAGAAACTTTGAAATTCATACAGCGGGAAATATTGAAATCTAAAAGCGCGAAATTTTGAAATCTACAGAGGGCAATATTTTGTCAATTACGCAAAGTAGCTACCTTAAACATGGCTAAGTGTGCTGCTTGTGGGAAGTTTTTGTCTTCTAGCAGTGGTGCTAGCTGCAGTCTATGCCCATTAACGTATCACAGGGCTTGCGTGTCGCTCTCGGAGACGGAATCGGTGAGTACGAAATGGGAGTGTCCGGGATGTAAGAAGCAAGTGCGTAAATGCGACAATACTCCTATTCGGGGAACCAGCGGAGGCTCCGTGCGGGGCACCAGCGCTGATACTGTAACGCAATCGGCTACATCACATGCTTCTGGGTCGTTGGCTGCCGCCGTTTCGTCCGCCACTACGTCATCTGTGGACGGAGGCGTGCGGGAATTGCGACAAGAGCTCGCTGAGTGTCTAGCCGAAATCCGGGAATTCCGTCGAGAGATGGCTGAGTTCCGGATCTCCGTTGTGGGGCTATCGACGAGGATGGACGGCATCGAGGAAAGGCTGGAAGCGGTAGAGCGGCGAAGCGTAGAGCCCGCGTCTGAAGTCCTCGAGCTAAAGACCACCGTTGCCCGGCTAGAACATGAACTAAATGACCGGGACCAGGAGGCCCTACTCTCGGACCTAGAGATCGGACATCTGCCTGAGGAGAAGGGGGAGAACGTGTTGCACACCATCACCGTGCTTGCTGCCAAGCTGGGCGTCCAACTTGATGAGCGTGATGTCGTATACGCGGAGCGGGTAGGCGTGGCGCAGGTTGCGGGAGCCGCTGGCTCACCACCCCGTGCTCGCCGCGTTGTTGTGCGGCTTGCGCGACGACATTTGCGTGATCAGCTTTTACAAGCAGCTCGAGTGCGCCGGAACCTTTCGTCTGTTGATGCTGCCGTCACTGGGTCACCTAATAGAATTTTTTTAAATGAAAGGCTAAGTCGCTTCAATAGGCTCTTGTTCTACCGCGTCAGGGAGGAGTGTCGGAGATTGCAGTGGCGGTTTTCCTGGACCAAACAAGGCCGTATCTACGCGAGGCAAGGTGACGGCAAGCCTGCCTATCCAATACGCTCTGAAGCAGATGTTCTGCGGGTTTTTGGACCTGGCCCAGTTTGATCAGTCTGAAATTTTCCTCTTATCATCAATCACTCTGTAATAGTGATGTCAGTGTTGTTATTTTTTTCTTATCTTTTAAAAAATATTTGTATTTACATGCTATGTTCTTTAATTACATTTGTACTGTGCTGATTAGTTTTTTCTGTGCAAAATATCATATATCTACATTATCTAACATTTTTATTTCTGTGTATTTATCACGCATCAATATTTTAGAACCTTGTCACATTAAAGCCACTATTTCTTATGTATATGATTACTTCAATCCTGCAATATGCACGAATCTTATGTTTTATATAATCTATTATGTATGTAGTAAACCCCATTCAATATTATAATGCTTAATTTACGCCACCTAAAAGTTGGAATTTTCAATGCAGGGTCTCTCAATACTGGCCAAGATGAGTTTGTTGTGGCAATGGAAGAACTTGATCCCGATATTATGGCGATAAATGAAACATGGATGAAAGTGGGACAGGATGAGAAAGCTCCAAGAATAACTGGGTACCGTATGATGCACACTCCTAGGCCTTTAGGTATCAAAGACGGGCGCGGTGGGGGGGTTGGTTTCTACGTACGTAGAGGTATTAATGCGCGCATCTGTCCCCACCCTATCGTGCCCACAGTCGAGCAGATGTGGTTACGCCTTACTATTTCAGGCAAAAGCGTCATTGTTGGTACTGCTTATCGGGCACCTTGGCAAAATATATCTACTTTTCTTGATGCCATAACTGACTCAGCTGCCTCTTTTCCTAAGTGCGATAACCTTGTATTGGTAGGTGATTTTAATATAGATATGCTTTGCCCAGACAGTAGTAAATTCATTTTACTTCAGCAATTTCTGCAGTGTTTAAGCCTAAACCAAATAGTAGCTGAGCCTACACACTTCACTGAAAATAGCCAGACTCTTATCGATCTAGTTTGTTCAGATATAGGAGTACGGAAAGTGAATTTAAAGTTTTCTCCCGATTTAGGACACCATGCCATGATAGTGGTGGAATTTAATGTTAGAAAAGAGAAGGTGCACCCAAGAATGGTTACATATAGGCCTTTAAAAAGCATAATCTCTGAGCTGTTTTTAGGCGATCTAGACGCAATAGACTGGAACTCTTTCGACTCTCATCAACATATTGATGATTTAGTGTCTGCATTAACTTTTACAATAGTGACTCTGTTTGATTGCCATGCACCACTCAAAACATCTAAATTCAAAGGTCCACCACATCCCTGGATCACCGATACTGTAAAAACAATGATTCATATTAGAGATGACTATCATAAAAAGTACAAGTTATTTGGTTCTGATATTTATAGAAATTGTTACAAGGACATGAAAGGCATAGTTATATCAGCGATAGAGTGTGAAAAAACTGCTTTTTTTACAGATAATATTAATAAGAATATAGGAAACTCTAAACAACTTTGGAAAAATTTAAAAAGTAACATCTTACCAAATAAAAAGCTGACTGCAGATTTACCACCTCACTTTGATAATGCTGATCTTGTCAACTCTCACTTCTTAAATGTTCCTGGAGAGGATAACGTTGACATTTTTCAGATATCACACTTTGAAAATCGCAGGCATGGTTCTGTATCCTTCACATTGAGCCCCGTCAGTGATTTCACAGTACTAAAAGCTATTCAGAGTTTCAGATCAAATGCGCAGGGTATTGACGGTATCTCTTTAGATATGCTATTAATGACCCTGCCTCAATCATTAATTGCTATCACTGCTATGGTAAACAAATCAATAGCCAGCGGAGTTTTTCCAGACACATGGAAAATGGCAGTGGTTAAGCCAATACCAAAGAATAATCAGCCTTCTTTATTAAGTGACTTGAGGCCAATTAGTTTGCTTCCCTGCCTTTCTAAGGTACTAGAGAAAATAGTGTCTATGCAGCTCATTAAGTTTCTTGAAGATCATCATATTCTTCCTCAATTTCAGTCTGGATTTCGTAAAAACCATAGCACCTCAACTGCTCTTCTTGATGTTGTCGATAATCTTTTAGCTGCTCAAGATCAGGGTAAAAGCAGCATCTTAGTACTTTTAGATTTCTCTAGAGCTTTTGACTCCATTAATATTCCCCTTCTCTTGTCTAAGCTCGCGTACTATGGTTTCGACAGTTTAACAATAAACTGGTTTTCTAGCTATTTGAAAAATAGGCAACAGTGTGTTGAATTAAAAATGTCTAATGGTGATTCTTTGAGATCATCCTTCCGTTCTGTTCCGAGGGGTGTCCCTCAGGGATCGATACTTGGACCTATCCTATTCATATTGTATTGTGCCGACATAATCAATGACATCAGTTACTGTCAGTTCCATTTATACGCAGACGACTTGCAGTTATACTATTCTTTTTTGCCTTCGGACTGGGCTAGTGCTATAAATAAAGTAAACTGTGACTTAGCACAAGTCTATGAATGGTCAAAATCAAATACATTGGTCCTTAATCCAAGCAAGTCAAAATATATGTTGCTTGGTACTAAATCCAGTCTGCAAAAACTTGATGATGCTCGTATAAACATAATGGTAAATGGAGAGGAAGTTAAATATGTTAAAGATACAAAAAATCTTGGACTTGTTATGGACAGTCACCTTCGCTTCGAAAATCATGTATCCGAATGTGTGCGCAACTGTTTCTACCGGTTGAAATTGTTATACAAAATACGTCCATATCTGAGTGAGGAGGTTCGAATCACCCTCTGCGAATCTCTTATTTTATCTAGATTGAATTACTGTGATGTGGTGTATGGACCATGCTTATTGAGTCGGACTGACAGGCTCATTCAGCGTGTCCAAAATGCTTGCGCCAGATTTTGTTTTAAAATTCCTCCTCGCACACATGTTACCCCGTATTTGAATAACTCTAATCTTCTAAAAATGAAAGCTCGAAGACTTCTTCATCTTGCTACCCTCCTCTTTGGAGTTATTAAATATCAAACGCCTCTTTATCTTTGCAATAAGTTTGTCTGGGCAAAAGAAAATTCTCGGTTTCTCAAAAGATCGTGTTCTCATGTTTTTGTTACGCCGAGGCACAAGTCCGTTGCATTTCGAGGTTCATTCAGATATGCGGCCACTAAGTGCTGGAACGCGCTAGATCCACCCATACGTACCTTAAAATCTATCCACACTTTCAAATTAGCGCTCAAAAAGAATCTGTTACAACTACAAAAGTCCTCGTAAATGTACTTACTATCTTGAGGTCTAACCCAGCCTAGCGGTAGGCATTGTTTTTATTTTTCTCTTCGGTCTTAATTAATTCTCACATTTTACAAACAAACAAGTGGTACTAGTCTCCAGAACAGAACACTATTTATTAGTCACTATTATTCGCTGCTTTTCTTATTTAGTTTATTTTCTAAATAATTATGTATTTTGTATACCTATTATTTAATTTTATTTCATATTAAACGTAAGTGTTTTTATTATTTATTATGTTTATCAACGCTGACTCATTCGTGAGGTCACCCTTGTCCAGGTTTTTGTCTGAAAACCAGTGCAGCTTCACATCACACTCTGTGTATGTGTCGCAGCTTAAACTGAGACAGAGCCTCTTTGACCCACACACAGCAGAAAACTAATTGGCACAGTAAGGCACAGTCCACCAGTTAGTAGGTTATCTTGCTTAAAAAATGTCATGTTGTTTATCCAATGTACCTACTTACCTACCTATTTTCTTTTCTTTTTATTATTTAAGTCTCTTGTTTTATATATATATATATTCTTTTTTGTTTTCTTTCTGTGTGTTTGTCAAATAAACCAAATTTCATTTCATTTCATTTCATTTTGATATGGTCAGTTGATTACTAGGTAAGTAGATGTAAACCTACACAATGTACAACAGTTTCAGATACTTGCCTATTTTACAGAGTATATCGTCATTAAAATATAGAATAGTAGTAGTTGAGTTAATTTAACTACGACTAATTCGCGCTGTACAATACTTGTTCGGACATAACTTGGATAACAAAATTTTCAGTTTTAAGAGACGACCATTTTTTCCAGTAATTTCTCTAGTAATTACATAATATTATAAACACACTTCGGTTTTTTAAAGTCGCTTATCCGTTTTCATTAAAAAACCGTCTGCTGCAAAGTCCAATCTAGGTTGTAATGGAGCGACCACTATTTTGGCCATTTTATTACGCAACTATTTTAGAGTGTCTCAAACTATGTTATTCAGCATTCCAATCCCCATTTTCACTTAGCTGGTGCCACAACTTTTTGTTCTACGTGAAATTCTAATGGCTTTTTGTGACGTTATTTTGAAGTAAAAATACCGAAAGTAATTTTACTTTTTCACTATACATCTGCCGCATAAAGCTTCACTTCACAATTTTAGTTATATACATTCGTACAGTAATTGCACCCCATATTGCTCCAGGAGCACCTTGGCAGTGGTCAAATAGCCCGCATCTTATGCACTCAATGTACACAACAACTGCATTATACAACACATTACACAGTACAAAGGAAATACAGAACGTTAATTCCTGTTAATGAACTGCATATGCGACACTGCGGTTACAAGCGGGGATGAAGCCCACTTCTGTTTTATTATCAGCAGACCATAATTCATTGTGTTATTGCAATGGAAAATTCGTTTTGTAGCTGAAAAGTTTCATGTATTCAGTTTGCAAATTTATGATCACTAGAATACCCTATTTCTATAGAAAGGTCTACGAATTGGGCTTCGTATTTTGATAACACTGCCAAATCGCCAAAATTGGGGTGAATTGAATTTGAACTTTTTTCTTTCTTGAAACATAATTAGAAAAAAAGTTATCGATAAAAAACTAGAAAACCCATATTTTGAGCGCAATATTTATCTCTGAAACCGCACAATAAATATTTTGCCTTTGATATTTTCGGTTCGAGTAGTTTAATCAACTTGTAATTAGGTAATAGTATCTTGGCCCTTGTTTTTATAAAATATCTATTGTTTTATACTTCTCACTCACAAAAAAAATATTAGTTTGCCATCTCTGCCTATCTGGCAACGCTTGTGTGCCCTCTCAATGTACGAGTATGTTAGACTACTACCTATAGTTAGACAAGTTCTGCATTCGTAATATACGCATTGCATGACCTTTACCTCAATGAAAGTTATTGTTACTAATAAGCTTAATTAATATGATACTGCAAAACACACATCCATGGACTGTCACAGTTTGTGACAGTCCATGGATGTGTGTTAGTTCATTAGTTCCAATAGGGTTAGCGTCAAATCAACTAAAGTCCAAACATTTCCATATTTTCACACGCTTTCTTTAATTATGATCCACATAGCTCGATTTTACTCACGGCTGGAGTTTACTATTATCTACCACACGCAGGCTTTAATTCGTTAATTTAAATCAACCTTAGCTTATCGCATCACAATAGAGGTGAACCGAAGACATAAGCATTAATGAAACTACCCTCGTTAACAAAACTCAAAGCACGTTTAATCACAGAGCAAAAGTGCAAAAACTAATGTTGTAAGTGGTTTTTGGAATTTTCCCAGCAAAAGACAGAGTTTATTCCCTAGGTTTCAAAACTGTGTGTCGTTCACAAGTTTATGCGACGTCTCCCCCGGGCGGTGCCATTGAAACTTGTTATGATATAAAATTGCTCTGGTTTGTGCTACGGCTACGAAACAGAAACCGGTATAAACTTTATTATCTGAAGCATTGTAAAAACGCCTCCTTGTTCAAAATTTCTTTCACTGTCTCGCTTTGTTGTTTCGAAGAAAATGTGCTCTATCTCAAGACGCTTATCTTCTCGTTGAGAGCTGTTTTCTTTCGCTTAGCGACATCATTTACTTTCTTAGTAGATACATTTATTGATTTCATTCATTCCATTTGCCCAAATAGGTCGGAAGTTATTCTACTGTTATTTTACGTAGGTATACTTTGTTCATTATTTACCCACTATAACTTGGTAATGTTGTCTAACTACTGGTATTATATTTATTAGTAGATGTTCCTTATATTAAAAAAAAGGCACCTTTAATATAACAAAATCTGAGCTTTAATAAAACTTTAGATTTTTACAGTGAGTAAGAGTAAGTTAACAAGTGTGAAATAAGTAGAACACTGAAATAAACACAGCACAAAGTTGCTAACAATTTTATTTAGCTTTGACGATGATTGAAACATCTAGCAGGGTCTAATTCAAGAAATAAAACACATACATAAAAATATACATGTACTTACCATTTTGTGTTAAAAATCTCGAGTAAATCGATAAAGTTTATCTGTTTAATTAGGTATAAGTTATAATCATGGTTGGGAATTGAGATGAGCGGTGGAATATTACCAGACCAGATAAACTTTATCGATTTACTCGAGGTTTATAACAAAATTTAAAAAACATGTAGTGAAGTACCAAGATATTGTTATTATATATATTTTTGTGTGAAACCTATTCCTTAAATATTATGCGCTAATAATGATATACCCTGTATAAAAATATATTCATCGAGCGTCCAAGAGCGCAGGTAAACTTTGAGCTATTAGTAACAACCTAATCTTCATCAGATGCCAGAATGTTAGGAGTGCGTGAATCACTTAATATTTAACCCATGTTCCTATCCTTTGGAGTAGTTAAGACCCAGTTCGCAGACGCACTCGGATGAATTATCTAAACGGTTGTGAGTAACTACAGCTGGATAATTTATGAGTTCCAAACCAGAGAACCAACTGAAACCTCTATTAGATAGTAAAAACATAAATATAAATATTTATAGAGTTAGAAATTTGCAACTCGCACAGGGTCTCTCGGAAAACTTGACCTATTTTAAATATATTTCATTTTGGTAGTTAATAAGTAGGTAGGTACCTAAATAAGTTTTTTTTTTTATTTAAAACTTTGCACAACTAAAACTTATTACTTAAATAATAAAACATATACTGTTAAATAGTATGATAATAAACTGTTAAATTGAACTATGAAATAAATAAAAATAAAATAAAATAAATAATAAATAATGCTGGACAATCCACACAGCATCATCTAGCCCCAAGATAAGCTACTGTTAAACAGAGCTGTGTTATGGTACTAGATGACTGATATATACTTAATACAATACAATACATAGATAGATATTTTTTATTATATATAGAGAACACCCGGAACAAATATTTGTAGATCGTACAAACATTTGACCCGAGGCGGGAATCGAACCCGCAACCTCCGCGTCGCAGGCGGACCTGCGCCCGCTGCGCCACATCGGTCGTCAATTAATAATTAAATCTGTATGTATTATAAAAATACTCTTGATTAATATTGAATGATTCGAGATAAATATTGTAGTGTGTTAGTATGTAGCATTTACCGCAATATATGTACATCAATATGGATCTCGATAAATATCGCGACACGGAATCATCATGTAGAACCTCTAGAACTTGAAACTAAAATCGATTACTTCAATATTTTCAAATCTAATTCAAGAAACTCGCAAAGAGTATTTTACGGTTGAAATATCCCTCTGCAGTCTGAGAGATTCCACTAAGCATCCGGGCATAGTTTGTGCATTCCACGTCGCTTGTGGCCGGCATATCATTGCAAGCGGTATAACTACGCTCGCCTTACTTCTAATAGCACTTCCTTTGGGAAATAACTTCTTATGATCTACTTTGGTGCTTTAGTCTCTTTTTATTTGGTATTTGGAGTTTAGGTTATAAATACTCACAGTCCAGCTAAAACATTGAAATTGATATGACCATGAGTTTCTAGGTATCGTCAGGTTTCATTCAATTATGTTTCATAGGTAGGTATTCTATACTAGCTAAGTGTTTATCATCTAAAGTGATTTTCATAATAATAAGGTATCAATTTACAAATCGGCGGTTATTATAATATTGCACAGATAATGGGGACAACGGGAATATTTTTTTATATTTTATTTAAATGTTACTGTCCCCATTAATAGATTATTGACAATGGGGACAACGGCAATGTTTTGGACGGGCCAAGGTTAATGGAGACATCGGGAATACACGGACCAAATGACCATTTTTATTTTAATTTTTTAGTTATTTTAAATTGCTTCAACCGGATGCTACTTTAAAAATTACGTATTCAAAAATACTTGATGGATTATTAATTACTTAGCATTTGTGCATAGATTTTTGCTTACATTTTAATATCGGTGTCACTCGTTTACATCAAAGTCATTTGATCCCCAATTAATGGATATTTCATGAATCAACCGATTTGCAAGTCAAAATGGAACTCGAAGTGGCTCGCAAAGCAATCATCGTGGTTAATTTATGGCGTAAACAGTCACAAACCCGAACGGGAGCGCGTTTCGACGGTTTTGCAACTTACTATGCAAAAAAAAATGGATTTACTTCTGACTTCAGACTTCAAACATAACGCATTATAATATATAAGTACTAGTATTATGTTATCTGTGGTATAGGTAAGTTAATTATGTCGAGAAACAATGTTTTACAGTTGTTCTACAATAGGTATACACAGAAATACCAGCCCATGTGTCCACCAAATTGACCCTTTTATTCAGAGAGCCAGCTAAGAATGCAATGCACTTACTCGTATATATTAATTTCACTCCATATAACTAGTATCTATCACATATACTATATTGGTGTGAGTACAGGCATAATGATTTATATAAAAATAAAAACACCTGAGAGTAGCTTAATTTTATTAGTACTGGAGTTACAGAATAAAACACAGAAAATGAAATAAGTACCTACTTAGATATATGTTTGCCACCTAAGCTGAATGTAAGTACATAGAGCATGAATAAATAAGAATCTAAATAATTGACCATAGACATTTTATAAAAAACCGTGTCATAGCGGTTCTGGCCTTACCCCTACCTCCCCCTTCTTTTGTTTTTCTCGTGGGTGTCACAACGATATTCCCACATTTTCCAGGGAACGAGCAGCTACTTTCGGCAAGCACGAAGTCGGTGGATAGTTAAGGCTCAAGACAGGTCGTAGTGGACGTAGAAGCACTCTTTGAGGAAGGCCTATGTTTAGCAAAGGGAGTCTATTGGTTGATAAGATGATGTAAGATGATGATGATTAAAAAGTCACTGTCTGATTTAATTGTATCGACATTTAGCCATTTTTGTAATTGTATTTTAATTGAATAGTAAACTCGACGATCTTCTCTTTGGTTGCGGTCACAAAAAATGTAGTATTCATGGTATAATCAATATTGTTAAACTGGAACGGAAAATTTTTTGGAGGCACCTCGAATCTGGTGTAGTGGTAGCTACGCTAAAAAAAATTGTTGATTAAAAAGAGTTTTCTATGAAACTCAAAGCAGTCGTGGCGTAGCTACTTAGTAGTTTCTAGCAATGAAAATAAACAAGCTGTTCTTAGCGTTGCGCTTCTACACATGTGCGTTTTATCGGTCATCATGATCGACCGAGAGTGATTTTGTTAGCTCAAAAGCAAGTTTGATACTTACCGGTGGAAATGGACACTTCATAGGACCGTCGGAGTACTCTTGCAGCCAGTCTTTAGCCCATTTCATTTTTAAGACGTCGCATATTATAAAATCTAATCGAACAGGGTAAGCTTCCAGTATTGAGTTACTCATTTCAAATCGAAGCTGAAAAGTAAAAAGACTGGAGATGTACGAGTATAATTATGTAAAAAATAGTATTATTTATGCAACTAGCTACGCGGTATCACTCGCGTTATTTTTCCATTATTTCTCACCGTTAAAACCTTCCCTGGACTCCTATAAATATTTCAAGACAAAAACCATCCAAATCGGTCCAGATGTTGTCGAGTTTTAGCGAGACTAACGCACAGAAATTCTTTTTTATATATGAAAAAGTAAGTTAGTTAGTAAGTCAAAACGTTTATTTCAAGACAGTTGAGTTGATAGTATGTGGTAATAATATCAAAAAGTTTATTTCTAGGCAGTTGAGTTGACTCAAGATTTTAAGACAAATCTATATAAAAAAAACGTAGGTACATGTATTTTTTTTTATATATGGAACCTATTCCTAAGTTTGTCAGGTTGATACTGAAAGACCCTATATAATAAAATCTACGATAGTTTGATAAGTAAAATTATTTCAAGCCTTTCCAGTCCTAATAAAGTTATTGTATGTAAGCATCTGGTAATTTTAATTTAATATTTATATTATTTTATTTGGAAAACCAACAAAACAATGTTCTTAAAAGCTAAATAAAATCGAATTAATATAAATAAAAAATACTCACGGTAACATTGTCTGTGAAAGGAACTAGAGTCGTACAGTTTATTGTTGTAAGATAAGGGGAATGGCGATTTTCCTTATATGTTAATACGGTCACGTGTTTGATGTACTTTGGATTAACAAACAGAACTTTGGCCCTTTCTTGTTTAAAAACCTGTTGAAAACCTTAGATGAATTACACAGAAAAAAATGTTTTAAATAACAGTGCAACATCACGTTTGTAATCCTACGTAGACTCGGTGCATGTAACATACGCGGGTCATATGCGCAAGTAAATTGACGAAACGAAATGTCTGAACTGATTATAAGGCTAGATAATTTAAGTGATTCTACTCAAACACATACCTCGCTACACATTCGCACATCTTTTGTGGAAACGCAGCCTAAGACAATGTACTCACGTATTTGTGTATTTGTTAGTAATACAATAGGGATAGAGTTATACCAAAATTATATTTACCCCTGTACAAAAACCAAAGAGTACTGAAGTTGTAGCAAATATAAAACAGAATTTTATTCTGCTCATATTTTACAAATGATTAATAACTTTCATGAACTTCACTTTACGTTCTGATGCGGCTACTACAGTTTAACGATTAAGATAATCATATCACATCACACTAGGTATGATTATGTTTATATTATTATAAATGATAAATTTTACATGGATGGATAGATGTTTGTTACTCAATCACGTCAGAACCGCTGAATTGATCTGAATTAAATTTGGCACAGAGATAGATTGTAGTCCGGAATAGCACATAGGCTACTGATACTGTGAAAAATACTTTTCCTGTGGGATAGCATAAAAACATATAAACCGCGGGGCACAGCTAGTACTAAAATTACCATCAAGATAAAACAAATCATTCAAATTTGTGTTTCTCTAACCGTGACATTTGTGACGAGGTCGGTCGCTTTTATAATAGATTAGTGTCAAAATCCCCTTTGTATGGGATTTTGGGAATATTAGTATCAAAATCCAATAGGTGGTACCAACCAATCTTTGATATTTCTAAGCTTCTGAAATCAGAATGTAGGCATAATTGTTGTCACAGATTCAACAATTATATTTAAAAAGACACTAGCGTCCATCCTCAACAATAGTCATGGCGAACTTCTCGTAATAACTTGCCGAAACCTGTGCCGAAACGCTTATGTAAAGTATTTTTTATATTTCAAAGATCTGTCTATTACTTGATATCTTTTATCGATTAGTATAATAATATTCTTTATAATTACTGACCGGCTGAATCTACATGGCATGTGTGGCAGCGATCTTACCTTACGGAGAGTTTTGCATAATCTGCAATCAACACAACAAAAGTACCCCAACACTAAGACCGTTACCTGGTAGGACCCTCCAGTAAAAACTCGCCTTAGTGCTGGGTACCACCGCAGTGTAAGTATATTCTGTGCAAGCTGTATCAGGTACTGTAGAAGTGAAATTATGCAACTTCGTCTCGCGGTGATGAGCGCTGTGCAGTGCCACGCAGAACTTTAAAACTCAATTTTTTGGGTGACGATCACAGGTGACAGTGCAGCTGTTATGGTCTGACATGGCGTATAACATCAGGCGAACGGCTCTTTTTTTATTTTAATTTCAGCAAATGAAATAAAAATAAAAAAGAGACCTGGAACAGATAATTATGTTCCTGGCATCAGAATTTCATTATGGAATAAAGATTATAGTAATATATAAACTATTTTTATTCTAAAATAAAACTAGTATTTTGAATCGTATTTTTATTTTAATATCACACATAATTATATAATAATGATAAACATACAGTTGGTGCATAAGTAAACTATTGAAATAAATAATCCGTGACGAAACCTACCTTTTTTACTTTTTTGTTACTGGCTAACCGATGCCGGGTATCCGGCGCGAAGTGTATGGGCATGCCACGGGGTAGGTACATTACGCCAGTACATGTGGTATATAACGTAATGCCCATACACTTCGTTACCGTATATTCGGCATTGGCTAGCCGGCAACCGGGACTTACGAAAAGGCACTTAACATGAGATGATCTTATTGTTTTTTCATCATTAATATCTAGTACTTAAATATTTTTCAAGCATTGTATAATATGTTGAGATTATATTACGGTGTAAGTTAGATATATTTTAGTTGTAGCGTGAGCTCAATAATCTTCTCTTCCGTTCGAGTCCAAAAATATGACAAATTCACATTATAATCAATGTTGTTGAACTGTACAGGAAAGTTTTTTGGGGGCCATCTACATTTGGTGAAGTGGTAGGTTCCCTGAAAAGTTAAAAAGTTGTTTCATATGATTATTTAAGGATAGATACATGATCTTCAAAAAAAAAAGTGTTATGGTAAATAAAGCTTATATTTATCGGAGCAATGACGTCATCACATGCTGTATCTAAAAACACATTATAGAAAACCGGCTTAAAACAACTTGTAAATCATGAATTGATTAGCTGATTAAGTAATCTAGTAGTTAATTTAAACTATTGAAACCATCAGTTAGTAATCTAGTGGTTAATTTAACTATTCAGACCATAAGTTAACTAATTTGATTGTTAAAAGCAGGACTCAGGCATTCACAAGTAATTTTATCTTGTTGTAAACAACTGTGGACGCATGCCTGCGTTTTGCTATAAATATGGCCGACGACCCGGGTACAATTCACGTCTCATTTTGAGGCGTCTCTGGTCCCACGTGCACGAGCTCAACCTTCTCCCCGATGAGCAGTTTGGCTTCCGAGCCAGACACTCTTGTCCACAGCAAGTGCTCCGCATCACGGAGCACGTGTTATCCAACTTCCAACATACCTGGCCGGCAAGTACGGGAGCCGTCTTCCTCGATGTGGCGAAAGCTTTTGACAAGGTCTGGCACAACGGCTTGATCTACAAGCTTTCCCAATTCGGAGTGCCCGATAGACTCGTGCTCATCTTACGAGACTTTCTCCTCAATCGAAGCTTCCTCTACACCGTTCAAGGTGCGCTTTCTGACCCACGGCCTGTCCGAGCCGGAGTCCCCCAGGGCTCCGTACTCTCTCCCCTCCTTTTTACGCTGTACACCAGCGATATCCCTCACCATCATAAAGTCGAAATCGCCTTGTTTGCCGATAACACAGCTGTGTACACTTCCGATCGCAATAGCAATCGGGTGTGTATACGACTGCAAGCTGCTCTCAATGCACTCGGCGCATTCTTCCGAAAATGGCGCATAGAGGTAAACCCTACGAAGAGCACAGCAGTGTACTTCTCACGGGGGCGCCCTAAGCCCAGAACCCTCACCCTTTTCGATAAGCCCATTCCTTGGGCTAGAACAGCCCGTTACCTCGGTGTCACCCTTGATAGGCGCCTGACTTTTGAAGCTCACGCGAAGAAAGTCCGCAATCGCGCTAAATTCGTTATGTTCCGTCAAAACTCACTCTTGTGCAAGCGCAGTAAAATGTCCCTTAGAAATAAGGTGACACTATACAAAACTCCACCGCGCTTTAGGTCTAGAGACCATATCAGAGTTCATAAAACGCGCTTCAAGACGTTACTTTGATGCCGCGCCCCACCATCCGAACCCTCTAGTATCCGATTTTCTCGATTATCCAATCGAACCGCCCGCTGATCGATCCCTTCGTAGGCCAAGACACGTTCTTGGTGATCCCGATGACCTGATCACCTCTGCTAACGCGGAGGCGACCCAGTCATCCAGTCAGGAGAGAGTAAACACTGCACAAATACACCAACCTCGCCGGCGAGGTCGACGACGTCTCTCCGTTCCGCCCCCCGGTGGGCCGCCCTCCCCGATAGCAACTACGCAAGCCGTGGTCCGTACCTAAGTGGTGCCCTTGCGATAGTTGCTTAAAATTCAAATCTTTGCAGGCGGAGCGCCATCTGCGCTCGCCGAAAGTCCGGGTAAAGCTGTCACAGGTTGTCAGTCGACCTAACAGCATTATGTCCATTCCGAAAAAAAAAAAAAAAAAAAAAAAGGTACAATTCATTCGCACTCGAGCCCTCGGACCGTCAACACCTACTGAAGCTTGAAATAAAGAAGACTTGAACAGTTGCTGACTTTTCTTCAACAAGATGGGTGATCCATCATGAACATAAGCTAGTCAGCCGAGCTGACGTCACCCTATCTACGATGCATCCTGGACTTGCTGCTCCGTCATATTATATTATCTTCAACAACATAATATTATGTTATGTTCTGACGACCTCGGTGGTGTAGTGGGCGAGTGCCCGGTTAAGAAGCGACAGGACAAATGTTTGCATTATCTGCAAGTATTTGGTCCAGGTGTGTATTCTATCAGCTTTTTGGTTCCCTAAACTTAGCAAAAACAAGTTTTACTAAGGACTAGACGGCGCTGTGTCAAAAAAATGTCAGCCAATGGTGTCGATTCTGCTGTAGCATTTTCTAAACTTAGCTAACTAATATTATCGCGGTCCTTTGTATTATAACTCATTAAAAAAGGACGGCAACAATTTAATTCGTTTAGTTTAGAAAATGTTATGCAGAATCAACACCTATATTTATTTACGGGCATTTGCTTAGTGCTTAGTGCGGGCAGGTCATCATGACGGACTATTATGATATAAATATATGCTCTAACAATATAATAAAAAATACTTATCTATGTATTTGTATTATGTATATATATTATGTATATCAGTCATCTAGTACCTACCCATAACACAATATCTGCTTAGCTTGGGGCTAGATGATGCTGTGCAGATTGTCTAGCATTATTTATTTATTTTTTATTTAGTATTATTATTCATTGTGTACCAAAAACCTTTGGGAAAAGGCAATTTAAGTAAACCTACAAAAGGATTTTATTGGAAAAATATATTCACGTTATAAACTGACGTTTTTATCTTAATATCGTTTTTAATGCCCGTTTAAAAAAAAGCTTAACCCGAGCAACATTCTATAAAATACGGGTTCATTTTATGTAAAAATGTTTCTACAACAATTATTAGGGTTGACACTCACCGGCGGAACTGGACACTTCGTAGGAACATCAGAGTACTCTTGAATCCAGTCTTTAGCCCAATTTTTTTGAAAGCCCTCACATACATTAAAATCAACAGCGATAGGAAACGCATACAGTTTTGAGCTTGTAAATTGTACTCGAGTCTGAAAAATATATTAGAAATTTTACCTATTGGCACACCCCGGACACACTTAATAAAATATATGAAGTAAACGCATTGCAATCCCTATATGCATAGTTTGTGTACGTAAATGTGTGCTGTTGTATGTGTGAGTGACATGGTTGGCCCCACCCAATTAAAGCAAGAGCGAGATAGCACACTTTCGCTCGCACTGCATGCGTGCCCTTAGCTTCAGTGCCGGCGAAAGGTGCCGGCAAACTCGCTACCGGGGTGGGGTAACCAGTGGGAGTAAGGCCACATAATGGCCAATCTGTGCGTAGTACTAATATCTCTTCTGTGCTATTCGTAAATGCAGCTGAATTTTTAAAAGTAACAGTCAGAAGTTTTTTTTTACATTGGAGACACTTATTTGAATATGATTATACAAAATGGTTGAGTTTACCTAAACCAATCAGTAATATTAACACTGTTTTTCAATGCAATCTGCGAGACTTAGCAAAATGAATTTCATTAGTAAAAAAATATTTAAGGCCGATAATAGACCTGAGAACCAATGTAATCCTTCCTAAATTGCAATGAATCGCGTTGCTTGGAAGGAGAACTTTGCCCAGCAGTGGGACGATAAGGGTTGAAAAAAAAACCACTTGAGATTATACATACTACGAGTTTTTAAACGACCTTTAAAATTATGAATATAATAAAGTTGTAAGGTGCCAGGATATTTAAGTACTCATTTAACAACGCGCCATAGAGCAATTAGTTACAGAAACCTATGTAGAACTCAGTACCTATTCCAGGTACGAGTTAAATGTTTACAAAATAATAAAATTATAATTTTTTTTTTTTTTCTTAGGTTCCTAAAAAGTAAAAACATGATGTAAAAAAAATGTTTTGAGCATGTTTTGATCAGAATCTTAGGAACTTTATGGAATTTCAAGATGATTGTTACTTTGATGGATACGCAATAACTATTTGATCGGTATTTTTATTAATGGTCTAGTTTTTGTAAAACTGAAAAAAATAACTGAGTTTTTTTCTTATTCTAAACCGTACGGGCGTCAGATGCGCCATCACATGGTAAAGCGCATTTCAATTTCAACTTTAATAAAAAAAAATGAAATATGAAATAAAAAAAGTTCAAGTGTCGAGGTGCTAACCTATGCTAAGGTCCATTTTTAACATGCATGCTTAAACACAAATGTGCAAATTAACTATTATGTGTTCCACAGCATGCCCTTTTTAAACGACATAAACGGAGGACGTTCTCAAATCGACACGTATTTTTTTTTTAACTCTACTTACAGTCACTTCATCCGCAATCGTAACTAATGTCGTAACGTTACACGTCGTCAGATACGGGGAATTGCGTTTCTCTCTGTATGTAAATATGGACACATTTGTTACATATTTTGGATTGAAATACACAACTTTTGCCCTTTCTTGTTTGAATACCTGTTAATAAAATTAAAATTTATTATTAAAACATCTGAAATATTTAATAATAAGTTAAAATATAATGTAGCTACATAATATAAGTTCATATCTGGCTCAACGTATCAGCATTGCCATTTAACGTGGCAATGCAGCCAGCATGTTGGATGGTTGTATGCAGCCAGCATGTAAAATTAGGTTGGACGTCCATTCATGCGTCGATCGTGATTGATGGAAATTCATCAATCATGATTGTAGGAATTGTAGGAGAGTAAAAGTCCATCTTGGTAGATAGGTAGGTTTTTTTTTATACAACTGAAGTGGCAACCAACCGTACGGTCCACACGATGGTAAGCGGTTACCGCAGCCTATGGACAACTAAGTCAATATAACAGACAAATAAGTCATAAGGGGTAGCGCATGCAGTGCCACGCAAAATTTTAAAACTTACAAACTTTGGGTGGCACTGCACTGTCACTTACTGACACAAAAAAATGTCTAAGGCCCACAAAGCTCCATCTAAGGTTTTTCGAGTTTTCTCTCAACGGTACTGTGGCAATTATTGTTTGCCGTCGATGGTACCATTGCAAATAATATTTTTTGTTAACCGTAGTATATTCAGATAATAAATGTTTAAATCGAACATAGTAGGGTTATGTTAAGTTAGTGAATATCTTTAGTATCTAATAAATTTTGAGTTGCTTTGCTAAAGACACAAAATGATATGTTTAAAATAATGATAATAATATCAAAGAATGCTCACCCCGGCACATAACGCAAAAAGTACTGAAAGAAAAACAAAAAAAATAAATAATACTCTCATATTTCGAATTAGCCAACAAAGTTGTATGTTTCCCTAGTCATAACTTTCTGATGTGGCTAACTATAAAATACTGTTGTATTATGGATTACGGTAATGTGCAGAGATAAAAAACAGAGATAGGCGCAGAATATTCTGCATTATTATGGGCATACCATAAGGCGGTTTTCCCACCAAGGATGTTACAAATCTTCTAAAATAGAGGTTAGCTTTTTTCTTTTTATAAAAATATATTAATTAAATCCTCTGCACAACTGTAAATACACAAATTGAAACTTCACCAATTCTTGTTACAAAATTGGGTTATAGAGTTTTTTATATAGAGCCGTTTTAGGTTATTCCTAGAATATTAAATTTATATAATTTTGTTATTATACGAGTAGCCTTTATTTTTGTAATTCTATGCGTAGGTGTATTTTTACATACTACACATACAGTTTAAATTTACAAGTTAAACCTCATTTCGGGTTTTACTCATTCCGGGTACATACATACATACCTCCGGGCAGAGGTTTCCATGGTTATGTGCTGGAGACATTTTTGTCGCGTGTTTATCCAATTTAATAGACTCTAGGAAAATCTCACAAATACCTAAAATTAAGTCAAATTCAAACTTTATTTATTGAGTACAGGAACCAGAACAAAGGTGAAATAATTCCGCGTGCATGCGGTAGTATATCGCTCAGATTTAAATAAACCTTTATAGTTATTACTACGCGTAAAATTTATCGTGCAATTCATCTAGTCATTTAGCACAGATTTTAATACATCCTGGCTAAAATAATTATATAGAAATTCAAATTACATTTTATTTACCCTAATAAAGAATGAAACATTTTATTTGAATTACTTGCTGTAACTGCGCAGTTACATTATCGAAGGAGTCAATTTACAAAATTAAATAATCGAAAACCTTCGCACAAGTAGCAAATACAACTGAATGTTTCAACTCAATCAGAAGACGTAAGAATGCATAGAAAACGAAAAAACGCGTGGCTACCAGCAGAGCTACCGCGTTGGAATCCGATAATTTATAAAAATGAATAATAATTATAATAATAATTTTCCCTCCAGACTTTAATTTATATAATTTAATTAAAAGTACAGTAAACCACTTTAAATTAAACTTTAAACTGTAACAATCAATATCAGTAATTAAATTTAAATTCTTGAAACATATTTTTATTTAATTTTTGCATAATTAAAATTAAGCATGGCTCGTTCACCCAGCTCCTGAATTACTTGCGTAATTAAAATATTACGTCCCCGAAAATCATCTTACGTACTCGAATTTTGTAGCCTCGCCGGTATAGGTGTCAACAAAGTTCCAACATTTTAGTAGTTGTGCAGTTGGCTTATTAATTCCCTCACAGCCTTATTACCTGCAATTCCACCCGGAGTCAGTATGCTTTGAAATGCATGAACCAATTACATTTTCGAAAGAACAGAACTAGACAGGTCTGGGTAGACTGGTCGAATAAATTACGTTTTCTATTGGATGCTGTGATTTTAAAGTTTTTTTAAGAGACGGGAATAGGAATGCTGAAAAGGATTTTAAATGGTATTTTAAAACTTTTAGATTAATTTTTCACCTTGTAGCCAAATTAAGGGGATTTTAAATCGAAAAATCTCATAATCCCCTTTCTTTTTTATTTAAAGTATTTTCGTTTGGTAGCTAAGCGACCACCACGATAAAAAAAAGTTGGCAATGCTTTTATTTTGGAAATACAGGGCCATAATTTATCACCAAATATCATAGTATAAAATAAAGTCGCTTCCCATAGTCTGTCCCTCAGTATGCTTGTAGTACCCTTAAATCTTTTAAACTACGGATGTGGTTTTCATCAATAGATAGAACATTTTATACGTACCTATATTACGCAAACAAAGTCACGAGCAACATTTGGTATCAGTTCTTGAAAAACACGTAAGTGACAAATCAGGTGGTGCAATCTCACATGGAAATAGGTACGGAGAATTTACGCTTGCGATTTTCCGCCAGATTGGTCTTGACCTTAAGAGTTATTTTTGCATGATAAAGAGCTTAATAAGGTACTAAGACATTTGCATGTCAGTGCAATCACAATGTAGAGCGTGCTACGACTACCGGATCGTGCCACATTGCAGCGAGTTAACAAATTGCACTGCATTTGCGTTGGTATATTATACGCAATGCATAAAAAGCTCAAGAGAATTACTTGTCTTTGATAACAGCTTTGACGAATGTTATGTTCAGTAACTGCATAGTTTTTGTTTGTTCTGTGTACTTCTAAAAGATATTTAAATGTTTTGCAATTAAATATTTTAAAAGTGGGCCCTCAATCCAGTCTAACATTCATGCTAACAAAATATGAAACATACGCAATACATGTTAGTGAATGAATGGCGAAGAACCTTTTCATTTTATAATAGAGACCCACAAATACAAACGACCATCCGCCATGACATTCCCGTTCTCCGCTTGCACAGAGACACAGACTCAAAGTATAACGGCCAGATAACCTTACAATTCAATTACTATCAAGTTTGTAAGACCATTCAAAGTGATCATTGTAAGTTTTTTTTATTTTTTAGTAAGTTCGTATGAGACAGTGACCAATTTTAGCGACGGAGACCGCCCGAAGGCTTCCGTCATAGCCTATATTTTTTTTATTTAATAAAGTTGAATTCGGGCCTATTCATTCGTTAAAATTGTAAACTAATATACATTATACTAGCGGCTCGTCCCGACTTCGCACGGGTGCAATAAAAACTTAAGCACCCGTGCGAAGCCGGGGCGGGTCGCTAGTCATTCATAAGGTTGGAGCCGACCGCACGTTTTAGCCGCGCGGTTACCTATTTCATAGCAGTTCATGTGCACGCCCCTCTTTGGCCACGGCGCGCGCGCGGGCTTGCTTTGTATTTTGTTTAGATTGACATTTTTATAACTTTTGAATGGAATGTCTGATTTTAATCATTCAAACAGTTATCTACAGGTATTAGAATAGTGAATATGATATGAAATGATTTATTTGGATAAGGATTAATATAAAGGTACGGAATACATAGTCTGATTATGGTCGGCATTTCTATCAACTTTTAAAATGTAAAAAAGTAGTTATAGTTACATAACTACAATAGTTGGACATATGGTATTGCTGACTTTTTTGTAGATATCAATATGTTCTTTAATATTGTAGAACATTTTTTTGTTCTATCATCAATAGTTTCCGCAGCGCATGCGATGACATTTATGACATTTTATGGCAATTTTTTTTACACCTTGAGTTACATTATTAAAGTTTTAGTAGGAATCCTTATTATTTTCTAAAATAAAATATAGCCTATGTTACTCAGGGATAATTTAACATTCTAACGGTGAAAGAAATTTTGAAATCGAACCAGTAGTTTCTGAGTTTATTCGTAACAAACAAAAATACAAAAATACAAACATACAAATCTTCTCTCTTTGAAATATTATAGTATAGATATAATATATATTTTATGTCAGCAAGTGACAAGCCGATCAAGTCGCCCGCCTGATGTTGAGCACCACGCCTGACCATAAAAGATCCAATGCAAAGCTTAAAGTTTTGCTTAACTAAATACCGTTTCTTTAAGCGTTAAAAGTTGTCGGTCTTGATCAGAGAGCATAATATAAGCAATACGTTTAGTCTTGATGGCTATAACCAGTCATGACCCATAGGCCATGAAGTTGACCTTCTGTGTATCGTGCTAGTGAAATGGCTTTTACCAGCTAAGCTGTGACCGAAGCAAAGTGAGAGGTTTCAATTGGCACATGTCCAGGATAAATTGGATTCGGCCCAAGTCACGCTAACTGTGCCTTGTTTGGACTCTACCATTAGTGGGCTTAACACCTTTTCTTTAACCTCATAATTGCAGCTCTGGAGGTTTACAGACAAAAAATACACCACAATAAATGCTGCAACAATAAATTAATTTTAAAGCTGCACTTCCTACTACTTTCGTTTTAAGTTTTTTTAAGGATAAATAGGTATAGCACACATATATATATTATATTATTAGAAGGATTTAGCTGTTTGTGATGCACAACGCCAATTTAGTTTGAAAATGATCCATTGCATCGAAACGGCTAACTTCTCGAGTTCACGACGGCAGAGATTCGCCAACAGTACTATACCTATCAACCTACTTAAGTAAGTAAGCTTTAGTTGAACTAAAGTATTTTATCTTACCTACCTATAAAGAGGTAGTATTCTCAAGTGCCTACTACATCACACATGCATTGCTTCTTGAAATAAGACGTCATTTCCATTCGCATGCGAAACGTGAGAGCCTGCTCATCTCATTTCTTATTCTATTCGCGTCGCAGGCATCACACAAAACTTTTGTACTTATATCGATATATGCCAAAGTTACTGTGCTCTGAACCCTTACTTATGACGTGTTTAAAAATGTATCGTGATTCGTTCTCGGTAGTAAAATATGTTGATTTTGTAGAGATTTTTGTACTTTTCGTAATTTTTTCGATGACCGCTGTTTTTTTATTTGAGAAATCTACGGTGATTTCAGAAAATATGTTTAATGTCATAATAAACATAATTTTAATAAACCTCTTTTTCAAATACTTATTTTTAAAAAACTTAACATTATTTTTGCCACGTAAGTTTTTATACTCTCCGAAAAATGAACCATTGAGGAAAACGTGTTCTCTGAAATAACATAAATGCATTAGCAGCCATTACAGTTTTATATAATTTATTGTCCTTTCTTCTGAAAATACTTGATATTTCTCCCGTTAGGACGCGTTAAACCTTCATAATAAAAGTATTATGAAGAAATATGCCCAATCTTTTATACCCACGACATGGTAAGGAGCTGATACATGCGTTGGTTTGCAAATGCCGTTTATTTTCACCGTCTTTTAACGTTAATGGCTTGACGAGAGTAGAACTAAATTTTAAAGCGTTATATCATACATTTTAAAATAAATACAACATTGCTTAAAAATCTAAAACAAGCTAATAATAATATAAGCTATTAGACACTAGCGTCTGCCCACGGCAATGCTTGCGTGTAACCTTAATAAAATAGAATAGAATTATTTTTATTTGCAACAATACACAACAACATTATTATAATAAAACTAAATTAAGTAGGTGCTTATAATAATAAAAGAAATATAAACTAAAAAAAAAATCAATCTATGGTTTGTAAGTGTTCTCAAAAACTTTCAAGTACTCTAAGCTTTCATAATATTACAAAAAAATTGCAACTTAATAGGCTATTTTTTGCTGAAATCGGCCTTTAAAGATACTAAGGTGAAGATTCCCAAAGTTAGCAACATTAATTAACTTGATCCAAGTAAATGATTATTGTCTACTTTGTTATTCGTAAGGCTAAAAAAAAAATAGGCTGCAAATGGCTCTCCAATTAAAAAAACGAAATACTAAAACTTAATTTAGTTGGGTTTTTTTTTTTATTTCAGCAAGTTTTGGGTATCACTGTGGCTATGGTCAGGCGTAGAGCTTAACATCATGCAAACGACTTACTCATCTCGTAATTTCTTTAAAAAAAAACCTAACCAAATTAAGGCATCTAAATTTTTCTTATTAACGTCTATGTTTAGACCACCCTGTATATTTTTTCAAATATCGTTGCATATTACTATTTCTTTTATAAAATATAATAAAAGGTAGACATAAATTTACTGTTGTAAATTATAACTGAACGAATATCATGTTTCATGTTCCAAGATAACTTACTGCGCGCTCTGTGTTTATGCCATCACAGACCATTTAACTCTAAGTACCCATATAAGGACTATAATTAAGAACTGTAGCTCATAAGCAATATTAATGCATGTTTCCTAGGATTTACAGTTCAAATTTCGATGTTCGTGTTGGTTCTAACTTTCAACTATTCCGTTTCCGTTGAATCTTGTGGGTTGCAGCTACAGTTTCGTTAGCTATTGTTAATATATAGGCTTAACAGAGAACAGCTAATAAAATTATCTAATCATAAAAATTACTGTTTCATATTTTGTGAATCTAGGTTCGATATCTTTTTAGTTTCTTTGAATGTATAGGAGTTTTTCTTGTCTGCTGTGTAACTTAACATTTTTCAAAGTAAGCACTAAGAGATTCTTTGATTATTATCTAAATTTACGATAACACATTCTTTATCATGACATTTAAAGATACCTTGTTATTTGAAGGTAGAGGACTGGTGATAATATCTAGTTTTATAAATTTAGTTTATAAAGTCTTGCAAGAACTATACTTTAATTATGACATACCATTATATAAATAATAGCCGATGATATAATTTAAAACTAAATGTTTTTCAACTGCGAAAATCTTCTCACTTAGATAGATAGATAGATAGATAGATAACGCTTTATTGATCACCACATAGAAATAATACAAAGCAACAAACTTAGATTAAGAGGTAATACAATTGGCGGCCTTATCGCTGAAAGCGATCTCTGCCAGGCAACCTAGGCACGGAGCGGACTAAAATTTAATTGAGAAGGGGCATGTTGGTGTGGTGTGTATTATGTATAAATATAATATAAAAATAATACATACACACATATGTATAAATAGTTTATAATAAAATATTTAAAAAAAACATAAACTAAATATTAAAAGACATACATACACTAATGTATTATTATAAGATATAATTAGTTAGGTATTATAAAGTATCCTAGTGAAAAATTTACATAAAATTATACAAGTAGGTACCATGAATAACAATTAGCAGATAGATAAGTAATGTTGTACGACCATGTTTTTGAAGATAGTAAGAGACTTAGCTTTCCTGATATCCACTGGCAACGCGTTCCACAAACGAACAGCTTGCACTGTAAAAGATTTCGTGTAGAAAGTAGAGGTATGAACTGGAGTCTTCAGCTGACTTAGCAGATGTCTTTGACGTATAATGGGTATTATAACTTAATACTCGCCATTCTGTCTCACTTCACGCCTTGGCAAATATTCAAGGGTGTCACTTTGTAATTACAATAATTTAAAACTCGCTGTCCCTTGTCTTAGTTAGCTTTTTAGTATTCACTAAGAGCTTTAAACTTTGGCGCAGTTTCAGCAACTCGACACTTAAAACAAAATAAGCTAATATAAATAAAGATGTATAAATAAAAGTACCTACTTATAACTAAAATTCAGCCTAATTTCATTAGCAGAGCCCTGCAGTGAACCCTGAACCACTATTATTTTATAAATGATACAACTATAGTTTGTCGATTTCAAGAGTAGACCCATAGATACTTTTACGTCTTACAAGCGTTAAATCAGTCAGAAGTGATGTCTGACTAGAACATATGATTCCCTTAAGTGCATGCAAGCCAAGTGAGTTAGAATAATGCTTGTAACTATTCATACACCGCACACCAAATATGCATTTCTTTCAAGTTGGCAGTTACAAAATCAGATCGTTCCAATATAAAAACAGTTTTCTGGAGTCACCAAAGCAGCGTTTTCAACGTGTCGATGGTAGTGACTGGGAAGGATATAAGGCACAACACACACAGCGGGCGGGCGCGGGTCGGTTCAGATCCACCGCGGGTGTTTTTTGTTTTAATTTGTATGGACGACAAGGATGACAACACACTGAACGCGAGAGCGGCTGCCGCGTTTCACCCGACCCGCACCCCCGCCCAGTGTTTTGTCATCCTTAACGTCAGTACAAATACAACGGTGGTGGTGTATATCTTTTTCATCCCATAGTTTCAACCCAGATGTATTTTATTTCAGTTTCTCACCAAAACCATACAAACACGGCTGAATTAAATACAAGTTTATTAGGAATTCACCGCAGTCGCCCCGCTTGCTGCTGTCAACTTATAGGTATTTAAACTTTTACCAAGGGGCTTATTTTAAGGGGCTAAACGCTAACGTAACGCAAACGCAGACATCGTAAACTGCGCAGAAGTATCTAAGTGCTACAGCAAAGGTATTCAAATAATTTCAATTTTAACTCAACGATGTTATAATTGAAATGAGAAAAGCAAGTGTCATACCAGCTCCTAGACGACGCAGAGAGGAGATTGCATTCTATGTATAATAATAAAAAATCTATCTAATGTATTGTATTAAGTATATCAGTCATCTAGTACCTATAACACAAGCTCTGCTTAGCTAAGGGACAGTTGATGCTGTGTGGATTGTCCAGCATTATTTATTTATTAAGTTGATCAGAAAACATTAAGTGAATCTCGAAAAACTCGTTTGACAATCAATCGTTTACTCGTAAAACTCGTTTGACAATCAATCGTTTACTCGTAAAACTCGTTTGGTAATCGTTCAGCTGTCAGTTTATATGAGATTTTAGAATGGAACTAATGAGTACTACATTTTACTATTTTAATTATTGCATAAAAGAGGCGCTATAAAAAAAATTACAGCTTACGTTAACGTTTACGATTGTCAAATGCATTATTCTGGATAAGGCCTTAGGATTAGTATCTAATAGTTCAGGCGCAGGCGCGCTCTCATTTTTATAGTCAAAACAAAGTTCAAGCGTAGCGATATCCAGTCAATAATGTTGACAACCGATATGGGTTTCCCCGTGGGTACCATGTTATATAAGTTATCTTTAAACGTTTTAGTCGATATTACTGGTATTAGACTATTCTCTAGAGAGTTTATTTTATAAAAAAAATGCTTATAAAGGCAGGCAAGAAAGATTCAAGAGTTTTAGAGTAATTTACAACTCTTTTCTCTTTTAATAACTTTCCAATAGTCGGAGCACACTAAAAGTTAACTCCATTATTATTGATTAGCTATTAGAAACTTGCTGGACAATTATTCAATTCGTATAATTACGCAAATATATTGTTCAGTTGTGCTATCTTATCTTACTAAGAGTAGTAGAGTTCTTTGTGATAGAGCTCGTCCGGGGAAGGACTACCACCATACCTATTTCTGCCGCAAAGCAGTAATGAGAGCATTGCTGTGTTCCGGTTTGAAGGGTATGGTTTCCGGTGAAATTACAAGCACATGAGACTTTCCATCTAACGTCTCAGGGTGGTAACACGCAAGTGATATCTATGATGTTGCATGCGTACATAGGCTACGGTAACCGCTGACCATCAAGTGGACGGTACGTTTGGTTGCCACTTTAGTGGTGTAAAAAAAATATATATTAAAAAGGAGACAGTTTGGATATTTGTGTAGGAGTACCACGTTCAAACGACTTAACAGATAAATTAAAATTTGATAGAAAGGTAGATAATCATATTCTGGAATAGCATATAGGCTACTTTTTATCCCGAAAAAGCAATAGCTAGTAAAGTATTCTATCTATATTTCTCAATACTTCGCAGTTCCTCTACAAAATGGAACTCTTATTCTCACTTCAATTGCGGTGTTATATAAATAAATAAAGAATGCTTGCTTTCACACAAGCGTAACAATAGTTTATTGATAGTGATAGGTGAAAGGAACGATAAGAAATCTATTTACCGATATTCCTCGTATTGTGTGCTATTAAGTATTAGTTGGATTTCTCGGGTTTCTGTTCCTAATACAACATATCTAATAACTACTAGCTGACCCGTGCAGTTTCACTCGTGTTATTTTTCTCACCTTTTAAACCTACCTTGGACTCACAAACAATATCCAAATCGGACAACCGTTCACGAGCTTTAGCGAGACTAACGAACAGCGATTCATTTAGTATCACAAGATAATAATGAGCAAACAAAACATTACGCATAAGGACGAGATACAAAATTAAATGATGATCTTTTAACACATGCAAGCCTAAACATTGTAGGTAAGAGTGATAGAAGTGATTGAAGTTTCTTATATAATTAGTAAGGCATGAGCATTAATTACTGCGGATGACCTTATTTATACGTCAAATCACAAGTAGTAGGTAATAAATATAAAACACATAGTTCGTCTGACGTACTTGGATGCTTTATAATTCAAGTTTAATCAATTTATTGCCAATAAAGTGTCCAGTCTCTTCCGCTGCCTTATGATGGCCTGACATTTTCCAGACGTACTTAAGACTAATTTCAGAGTAGTCATGAGATACCAATTTTATAATAACCTTCAGCTAACAAGCTCGGCTTTCTTTTTCTCGGTCGCGTATCTGTTTGCGTCAGGCAATCGTGAGGACCAGTCCAAAACCTCGATGCTATTTTCTAGTTTCCAGATGGTGCATAGACAATTTCGGTGTTGGGGTTTTTGTCTTCATTTCTGGTTTGTTTTGTTTGTTTGGCCTAGGGTCTCTTTTTGGGCAGATGGTCAAATAATTCCAATAAAAGTACGACTGTCAGTAATAGTAATCTGTGTATGTTGTCAGAATAAACTTTTACTTAACTTTACTTTACTTTTTAAAATATTGAAAGCAAAACAATAAAAATACAGAAAATATTTGTGATTTTTATGCTCCCAATCTGATATATAAAACGCAGCTTAATCCTTAACCTTACATAATCCGCTAGCAAACCATAGCCGAGGGTTGATTTCACACGCGATAAACCTGCAAAAGTATTTTTGTCCGGCCCTTGGTTTCTACGTCCTCAGCCTAGCTTAAAAAGGACGTAGCTGAATGTCTACATCAAACGTTGACAGACACAGTTTATACAGACACTTCAACACTTCGATATACCTATAATCAAATTGACATCGTTGCAAAGACCGCAACACTGCCCAGGTTGAAGTCGACAGAATTGAAGTATTTTTCGTAATCCACAATTCGTACTCTTTGGTCTTCTGTTTAATCTGTTATATTGTATGGATTGCACCAGTTGTTTTGCTGGCACTCTGGTCCTTCGCTAGTACTTCCTCTGCCAAATCGTAAATCCTGCGGACGATAGCCCCGACTTGATCCATTTTATGAGCAGACTTTTTAACAACTGCTCTTGAAATTAACTGCCTCTACTTTGATGATACGGACATATATAGATGCATACGCAAAGGACTTTACCATAACAGATACTCAAAACACATTAACTGAAACACGGTTAATAAGAGTACACTGCAAATCTGGGCAGCGAATTGCGTGCGGAAAATACAATAAATATCTTTGGAACAAAAAGATGCGAAAATTCCGCATAACCACACAGAGTTTATACCTACGATTTACCATATAAGCTCTTGAGGTGCAGAAGCCTAAAAAAAACACTGATTATCCTGAGATTTTGCTCTATTTAAAAAATTACCGAAAATGTGAATGTGAATGATCTAAGTGATCTAGACTTATGCTGAAATAAGTCACTATAAAGAGTATTTCTTTTTATAAAAACTAGGTATCGCTACTTGCTAGTAAAACAATCCCGAATCGCGCTGACGAAAACGCACGGCCAATGACCAAATACCAATAAAAAAGATAAATTATAATTATTTGATTTGATTCAAATTGAGTTTTTATTGTCGCTCTCCTAATAATTATATGTAGCGAGCGATGAGTCGTTTTCAGTTCGAAGTTAAACCAACTTTTTGTAAAAAGGTATTGTATTCCGAAAAAAAATTTCGGTTCCAGCAACAGCTAGTAAAGTTTTCTGTTTTTTTCAGTACTTCGCAGTTCATCTACAAAATGGTGATAAATAAATGAATAAGGAATACTTGCTTTCACACAAGCGTAACTATAGCACAGAACAAATATTAGTACCAATAGTTTATTGATAGTGATAGGTGAAAGGAACGAAAATAATTATATTCGCGATTTCACTCTTGTTTTCTTTTTACTTACCTACCGTTTAAACCTTCCTTGGACTCACAAATATTAGACAAATCTGTCGAGCTTTAGCGAGACTCACGAACAGTAATTCATTCTTATTTAAAAGAATAGAAGATTATAAAGTATGCTTTAGTTTAAAATGTTTATGGTTCTCACATAGCAAGCAGGCACTCCGCTGGTTTAATATCCAGTGAAACCTAGAGGTTTCGATTCCAAGCTGGTTCCAGGTAGATGTTGTGGCTCTAGTACAATGCACTCGGTACCTACTACAGGACTCGTAGTTACTGGTTCCTAGTTTGGTACACGGATTCTAAGTATAAATTAAGGACTGTGTAATGAGTGAATTTACGGTTTTAAAAAATTATATTTACATATTTGAAAGCGCTGGCGTGATAACCTAGACGTATTCCACAAGGGCTGATAAGAGATGGCACAGGAATGAAATAAGTGGAGGGATGAAAGGTAGGCCTTTTCCCAGCAGTGGGACAGCATAAGCTAGTAAAAAAAATCGGTAAATTTAAGAATATCTTTACTTATTTCATTAACACGCGATAAAATCACACAATTAATTATTAAAAAATATAAAATAGGTAGGTAAATAAAAAAGTTTAGGTCCCAAAAAAGTAACGTATTTTTTGCTATAGACGCTATTTTTGATATTTTATTTTTGCATTTTGAAGTAAATATTTTTCAAGCATTGTAGTTTACTTCGGTGTAAGTTGTCCTAAACTAAATATATCTTAGTTGTACAGAGATCTCAACGATCTTTTCTTTTTTTCCTGTTAATAACAGTAATAAACTTACAGCATAATCAATGTTGTTGAACTGTATGGGACAGTTTTTAGGAGGCCATTCCATTTTATTGAAGTGGTAGCTTCCCTAAAAAGTTAAATAAAAATTATGTCAAAGTTTACTTAGCTGAACTAGTTTAAACTTATCGTACATAGTTACTGGGTGCTGGTGGCGTAGTTTACTATTAGTTTCTAACAGATCAATTAAGATAATCAAATTAATAATAATAAAAATAGCCGCTTATAATTAGCAGTCCGTTTCAGCTTCGCGCGGGTTTTTTTTTATACAACTGAAGTGGCTACCAAAGTCAAAAGTCAAAAATGATTTATTTCAATAAAATCACAAGGATTTGAAACGTCTTAAAGCTAGGTGAACCAAGCGTACGGCCCACACGATGGTAAGCGGTTACCGCAGCCTATGGACGCTTGCAATACCAGAGGTATCACTCGCGGGTTGCCACCTTGAGGCTAAGATCGAAAGCCTCATGTGCCAGTAATTTCACCGGAAACCATACCCTTCACACCGGAACACAGCAATGCGAGCATTACTGTTTGGCAGCAGAAATAGGTATGGTGGTAGTCCTTCCCCGGACTTTGGATTTTGATTTGATTTGATTTGATAATGTATAAAAAAGTTTTACTGAAAGTAGTACGCTGTCGGTCCAGCGTATTTAAAATAGTTATCAGGCTTCAGACGGTACCTTTCGTGCAGGCTATGAACTTTGTAGGTAGGTATAGGATATGCCTATACTTTCAAAAGCAAAAAGTATCATTATATAATCGAGTGTTTTTGATCATTTAAAACTCTAAGCCCATTGAGCTATTTTAAAATAATGTTTAAAGATAGCTTAATTGACTCGAGGAGCATTTCACAAGACATCAATCCACAAACAATGATTTAAAAGCAAAATTAAGGTTGATACTCACCTGCGGGACTGGACACTCTGTAGGAACATTAGAGTACTCTTGAAACCAGTCTTTAAGCCATTTCCATTTAAAGCCCTCACATATAATGAAGTCAAGTTTTATGGGAAAACCATGCAGTTTTGAGCTAGTAAACTCCATTCGAGCCTGATGAAATAAATTAGAAAATTACTTGTATGTGGTACCTTATGACAATTTTATGGTTATTTTGATTGAATGTGAATTTCATACATACTTACTATCTATTTATACATTTTTTTTTTTTAATTTTAGTTAATAAAAGTAAATAATTACATTGAGTGAGACCATTGAGTTTATAAAAAAATTATACAATTTAAAAAACCTGAAAAATTGAAATTGATTAAAAAGATATCAAATTAATAAATTAAAGAACGCTAGAATATTGGACACAATAAGTAATTTATAATTAATAAAAAAAAATATTCAAAATACAAAAACTTGGTAAACAGGTACCTAATATGCTGTCTCTTCTTTCAATTTTTCAGCTCAGTGTATTAACCGTTACTCAGGAATATAATATAGACAATATCCCTGACACTAACTTTAATTTTGATCTAAACCTCAATAACATTGATATCTCAAAAGATGCTTTGATTAAGGAACTTGCCTCACTAGATGTATCCAAAGGACCAGGACTTGATAACATCCTACCCATATTTTTAAGGGTTACAGCTTTAACTATCTACCGCCCTATACACCATATATTTAACTTTTAACTTAAGTCTAAAAGAAGGAGTATTTCCCACCATTTTGAAAACAGATCGCATTGTGCCAGTGTTTAAAAGTGGAGACAAGTCTATCGACGAAAATTACCGCCCAATCTCAATTTTATCCACTCTGTCGAAGCTTTTTGAAAGACTGGTTCATAACGTTCTATATCCATCATAACACAGTACCATCATACCACAACAACACGGATTCGTAAAACAAAGATCCACTGTGACCAATCTATTATCGTACACTACATACCTATTTGAAGGGTTAGATTCTAATAAACAAACAGATAGCGACACACAGACTTTCGAAAAGTATTCCACAGAGTGGACCACAAATACTTTTAGATACGCTAGCGTTCAATGGAATACGTGGCAATCTATGGCGCTGGTTTAAATCCTATGTCACCAACCGAACGCAAAAAGTAGTATCTAATGGTTACAAATCAGAGTTTGTTCCAAGAAGCTCTGGGGTGCCACAAGGCTCCATTCTAGGCCCCTTACTATTCACATTGTTTATAAACGATGTACACCATTGCTTTAGATTCTGTGACTTTTTACTTTATGTCGACGATCTGAAGATCTTTCACATTATAAATAATATTTCTGATCACTATAAATTTCAAAAGGATTTTGATCGCTTTTTCACCTATTGTACTAATAATAAACTTAGTCTGAGTACTAACAAATGTTAAAGCTATTACTTTTACTAAAATAATAAACATAAGAAAATTAAATAGTAAATTTTCATATAGTCCTTATAATAAAATTTACTTATGTTTCTTTTCGCATAGTATGCGGTGTGCAACTCGATGCTGTCGAAACTGTTAGAGACCTAGGAGTCACGCTTGACAGTAAGCTACATCTTTATGTACATGTAGACAACATATTGAGTAAATCATTTAAAATGTACGGTTTTGTCAAGCGTTCAAGCACAAAATTCACTCGTCCATCCACTTATCTATATCTAAACAAATCGCTTATTTGGTCGCAACTGGAATATGCAGTGCCCATCTGGAATCCGTTCTACAAAAAGTATATAATTATTGTACCCCGATAGTTAATAGATTGTGTTACAGAATACCCACTAGAACGCACTGCCGTAATCCCTGTCGTGTTTTCTATACTAACCGTTGCCGTACTAATGCTGGCAAACGCTAGCCCTTATTTAGGCTGGTGACTCATTTAATGCTAATTTCATGTCGCTTGATAATGGCGATGCGAACTAGTTTATTAAAAAAATCCTTGCTTGAACTTCTAGTATAGAAAATAAAATATTATACTATTATCCTCTATAGAGCTAATACCTAATTTTAAATAAGTTTTTTAAGTAAACCGTCATAAACGGCGTTGGTGGCACAATTACACATATGTTATATTATCTGTATCCCTAAGTATACTATATTGTGTTACTGTTTGTTTACCCAAATAAATAAAATAAAATTTTAAAAAAAGAGCCAGTCCACTTACAGTCACATTATCTGCGAGGGCAACTAAAGTCGTGCTATTCATAGTTGTCAAATATGGGGAATTGCGGTTCTCTCTGTATGTGAATACGGATACATTTTTTATGTATTTTTGATTGAAATACACAACTTTTGCCCTTTCTTGTTTGAATACCTGTTGATGAGAAAATTAAAATTTAGTTGCGTAAGGCGGGCCCTACACAATTAACTTTACAGGCTTAATACTAAAGAGTGCGCAATGAGTGAACAAAAGTTTGAGTTTAATTTTTTTGCAACATATTTTAATTGCACCGTGTAGGATCTGTATTGCGCAATATTCTGCTGCTTGTTCACGGAACACTAGGTACTTACGCGAAAAAAAAAAAAATAAGCTCCAGTAAAAAAAAAGGTGTAAAGTTAGTCGTTCATTCAGGCGTCGTTCATGATTGATGAAAATTCATCAACCGTGACTGTAGGAATTGTTTAGAAAATAAATAGCAGTTATAATAAATATTGGCGGAATTTTTTACACAGCGCTATCTATCCTTAAACTAAACAAAGCTTGTATTATGGGAATCCGATATTTGATAGTATTCACAAATATTTTTTTTTGTAAATACACATTTTATAATAAAATTACATAGAAACAAAACTCCAAGACCTGGGACATTATATTTGTAGATTATGCAAATATTTGTCCTGCAACGTGGATCGAACCCACAACCTCTCGCTTCTCAACCGGACACTCGCCCACCGCGCCATCGAGGTCATCATCATCTGAACCACCATCTATGAATTGTGAATTTAAAATTAAGTTAGTGATATTCAAAAATTCTCACCCCAACACATAATCCAAGAAGTACTGAAATAACAAAAAAATAAAATACTCTCATTATTTCGAAAAATCTAACCAAGTTGTGTTTCCTTTCGACATTGAATCCTGACTAAATTTAATGAGGATTATGGTAATGTCTAAATTACTAGAGATAAAGCAATTTAGTTTCAGTTTGTTCCACTGAGAAGTTGTGATCCGGTCACATTAGGCGGTTTTTCTACCAAGGATGTGTAGCGCGAGATATGTCGTTTCTAATTGTTATTTTTTTATTTTGAAATAAGATCCATTTAAAAATGTAATATGTATTACCAAAATGATAACTACACTTTTTTTAATAACAATAATAGGCTTTTTTTTTACTGGCTGTTGCCTGCGACTTCGTTCGCTTCGGCTTCGTTTTTTCGGAATAAAAATCATGTTCTATTCCTGGTCTATCTATCTTTCCTACTGGTACAAGTTTCCCATGCACTGATACCTTTAATTGAGTACCTACATTCTTTTATTACTTGCCGTAAAGAATCGCATGACGCGTTACAACGTTCCTATACAAATCTTAACACCCTTTAAACCCCGTTATAATGATAGTTTTGAAAATATTTGAAAACTGACCAGACGCCCGAAAATATTTTTTGAAAACGTAGTGGGCCCCGGCACTCCACGGACCCCGGGGTCTTGACTCCAAAAAGGGTCTATCGATACCGACTTTGCGCCTTTTGATGTTCTCCGCACAATCCGCCGCTACGCCAGCACCAACTGATGTATGCATAATGCTTCTACTCATAGCACATACTACATACATAAATGTACCTGCATATTTTGTCGTGGTTACGTTTGCACCAATGATTCGCCCCATCTCGCTAATAATGTTTAGGAAAAAGATGTATGGAAAATTTTCGTCCTTATAAAATAAAACAGTATCGCATTGTAATAAACTAGAGCTCAGATTAAAAGGCATCCAGCGTGCTCGCATCACGTGATCCCCGGGGAGCTATCAACAATGCCCATAACATTTCTTATCACGAGTACACAGATACCGCCATGAAACCGTAAGAAAATTACACAGCAAAATGATTGAGTGCTGGATACGTAGCGAGTTTTTTTAGCTCCTTTGATACGAAAGCACATTTTGTTGTGATATTTTGTTTCGTCTTAGTAGACGCACTTTTGCTGAACCACCAGGTAACGATGACAACCCCCCGCGAATTGTTAACGCCATTATGGTATTGAAGCATTCATACATATCAATCAGACGCCTCTGGCCAGGGCCAGTGGTATCCACGCTGCATGTACCAATGATGAGGTTTAGATTCCTGATTTTAATAACGTGCAAAAATCTATTCCAGGTCTCGATTTTATAGTACTATGCACTTGGTACTATAGCACTCATAGTTACTGGTACCCACGAAACAGGAATCTATGTGTAGGTATCTGATTTAAAAGCTTTTGGATAAGCGCGTAGAATGAAAGTGGAATACACCGGCCCTTTTACTAGGGAAAGGTTTTATAGGTATTTTATTTAATAAAAAAATCGATAACTTTATAAAAAACTAAACAAATAAATTAAATAAGAGAAAAAGTTATACAACCAATTAAGTAAACAATAACAATTAAAATAAACTTAAATAAATGGTATTTTCTAAATACTGGAAAGTCCGGACGGACAACAAAATTTCACCATAATAGTTTCTCACGCGACGATGATGATGCTATTTTTTTCATAATTATCATTTTGAAGTAAATATTTTCAAGTAAAGTGAGCTCAATGATGTTTTCTTTTTTCAAGTAAATAAAACTGTCGTACTCTCAATGTTGTTGAACTGTATGGGACAGTTTTTTTTGGTGTAAATTATATTTTAATAAAGTGGTAGCTTGCCTGAAAAGTAAAAAAAATAATGACTGTCAAAATTGACTGTAAACTATCAACTTTCAGTTTTAAATATATTCTTGAAGAAGTGTTTTTTTACAAATTAATGGCTAGCCTGAAGACTTGGTATAGTGATTAATATTCTCAAATAGAAAATAAGGATGTAGTGTATCACAAAATGCTCTCCCTAACACATAATTCAAGAAGTACTGAAAGCAATACAATGGAAAATAAAATACCCCATACTTCGGTCAAGTTGTATAAAGCCAACCAAGTTGTATGATGCCCGCGTCAATCATTTTATTTTGATGTGGCTGACTGCGATTTTATCAAAATTATGGTAATGACACAGAACAGATATTAGTACTGTAATGTCTAAATAATACGAGGGTAATCATTTTTTTTAACCGAAATGTTGCGATTAGGTCGCATAAACCGGCTTATCTAACAAGGCTGAGTAGCGCGAGATGTAGTAGGATCGCTTCTGACTTATCCTATCCTACTATTATAAATGCGAAAGTCTGTTTGTGAATGTTTGTATCTCCATGACGACTTTACCGATTGTAATGAAATTCTGAATGTTGATGGCTTAAGTCCTGGAATAACACATAGACTACTTTTTATACGCGCTTGCAAATTCAAGCCGCAAGGGTCAGCTCTTTATTACTGTGATTTATTAACCCACTAGCTGTTGCCCGCGACTACGTTCGAGTGGAACTCAGGAACGATACTTTTTTCCGGGATAAAAAGTAGCCTATATCCTATTCCCGGTTATTATCTATGTATGTTTTAATTTTCAGCCAAATCGGTTCAGTAGTTATCGAGTTATAGAGGAACAAACATCCATCCAAACATACAGACCTCCAAACTTTCGCATTTATAATATTAGTGTAATTATCTGGTCAACATTCCACCAATAGAGCACCGGTGGTCTAGTGGTAGTGACCCCGCCTTCCGATCCTAAGGTTGTGGACCCGGTCGTGCACCAATGGATTTTTCTGTTCGAAAAAATTATGTGCGCAATGCCAGTTCTCTCATACGGTGAAGGAAAACATCGTGAGGAAACCGGCATGTTCAAGAACTAAAAATTCGAAAGACATGTGCCATCCACTAATTCGCATTGGGTCCGCGTGGTGGATTCAGACCCAATCACTCACGCCCGAGAGCCAGAGATTTTTTTTTTGTCAGCCAAGAAAAAATGTAATTTTCACTAAAAGCGAGATAGTTACCGTGATTTGTGAGTTTTATTGATTCCTGATATTTCTGCGCAGTTACATGCACCATGATCAAGAGAGAACTGGTCAGTTCTCCCGTGATCATATCATATGATATTAATAACAATAGTATTCGTAATAGTAGTTGCGTAACCGGCATAGAATAATGGAAATTATCTTTTGAAAAATATAAAACACGTAGTTCGTCTAACATATTATTGCTAATAAAGTGTCCAGTCCCTTCCGCTGCCTTATAATAGCCTGAAACTTTCCAGACGAACTTTAGACTAATTTTTTTAGCGGCCAGAAAATATTGTCTTTCCTTGGTATTCTTATGTCGATGAATAAAGACGAAGACAGATTTGATTGATTAGCTAACAGAAGTTTATATTATAATTATGAATAAGACTTTGAATGTTTATCTAATAATGATGCAAAGAATGCTGGTATTGTGTAAAAACTAAAAAGTTTCAGTATTTTAACGCTGTTACACTGTACAGCTGTGTTTTTGGTAAAAGGGTATCCGTAACGTAGGTAACTGATATGTAACATGGGTCGGACTCGCGCTATTCATTTTGAAACAGACATAAATAGATGTTTTGTTGTTTATCAATGTAAACCTTGGTGTATAGTAAAACCTCTGGGGTAAAACCAAAAGGCCTATATCGATGATACTCTATTCTAAAAGAAGATAATCCTGGTTTATAACTTAACCTACCTAATCTAACAAGGCAAATTACAAAAAAATAATTTGAAAATCGTAAACGTCAACGATTCGATTACGTTTACGATTGTCTTACGATTTTTTCTTGATTCACCCCTAGGTAGCGATCACCTTCAAATCTGTCAAATTCTCATGAAATCGGAAGTTTCATGTAGACTGAGTTCATGTTTCATTTTTCATGTAGGCCTTATCGATAAAAATAGTTAGATTACTTCTAATGTAGATAAAAGTTCCAATTCAGTTTAGTCCATTTCCGATCAGTTTGATCATAGCTCTACTGACTTATTAGACAGTTTGAGATGGAGATCAATGAATATTAGTCGCTAACAGAGTTGTATGATGGTTTGATCGGTAGATTTTATTACGAGTATGTGCCTAATATACTAATAAACATCCACTGCTGATCATAAGCCTCCAAAGTGCACCATGACATGTTTGACATGTTTGTTGAGAAGGCGGTATAAGAATTTCAAAGCATTGTGCTTAGACCTACCTGTGCCCAGGTACCAATAGATAACATCTAAAAGAATTTAAAGCCACGTTTCTTGAAGTTATCGGTCAATGTTTACGCTTACCAGACAAACACACTTTTCCGTGTGACCTCGCAAACGACGAGTCGACGAGTATTAAATTAAACGCACACGATTTAATTACTTATAGATGATACGGTGATTGGTGTGTTAGATAATAATAACTATTATGTTATGCCTGATGAGTGAAACGAACCATCGCATCTCACGTGTCGTGTGCCAGGGCTCAATACTAAAATTTACTTATTTTGTATCACACACAAACGTCACGTTATTAGTTGGAATAAAAATCTCTCGTGTCTTAGTGGGGCTCACAGTGGCATTAATGTAAGCATCGAGCCGCAAAATTACGTTGAACTAAGCCTGCCTGACTGCTTGACCCATAGCAAACGGACATCCTAAGCTAACCTGATAGGAGACGATCGTGCTTGGGTTCGACAAAAGACGATCGACGAAAGACTAAATTGTCGAAAAAATTGTAACAGGATAGATTGTTTTTTTTTCACATTTACATGGTAGTTAATCTTAGTCTCTAACCGTATCAAATGAAACTAATAAAGTTAGCAGTTATCTCTGCTTTATTTTTGTAATTTTGTTTTTGATTATGAGGATTTTAAAAACAACAAAAAGTGTAGGTACATTATAATAAGTACTGTAAGTATATATATTTATCTACTTATATTTATTCGAAGTAATGATGGGTAAAAGGTCAAATTCAAATCATCAATTTACCTGCATTACAATGATTAAAATCATTAGATACTGTTTTCGTTCGTTCGGCCTCATTTCCCCACGGCAGGTTCACTGACTAGATCGTGAATAAACATTACCTACTTACATAAAATGTAATTTAGTCCGTATTTAATAAAAATCAGTCTTTTAAACAGTATACCAGCTAAAAATGCAAAGCTACTTGAATATATACCTACCTACTTGTTACGATATTTTTATATTTAATACTAATTTGCTATATTTTATTTGGATTTAGGTACAATTGCCATATTACGACAAGACATAATACGAAAATAAATACATTATGAAAATAGAAGTTAAAAATTACAGAAGTTATTTATTTATTAGCATTCAAAACATGTAGTAGTTAGTACTCAGTAGTAGTAGAGTTCTTTGTGATAGAACTCGTTCGGGGAAGTACTACCACCATACCTATTTCTGCCGCAAAGCAGTAATGCTCGCATTGCTGTGTTCCGGTGTAAAAGGTATGGTTTCCGGTGAAATTACTGGCACATGAGGCTTTCAATCTATGCCTTAAGGTGGCAACCCGCGAGTGATACCTTTGGTATTGCAAGCTTCCATAGGCTGCGGTAACCGCTTACCATCTTGTGGGCCGTACACTTGGTTGCAACTTCAGTTGTATATTAAAAAAAAAAACTATGTTTGTTTGTGCTTTCGATTTTGGTTAGAACTATATTTGGTGTTGTAATCATGTTATTAATAATACAGTGAAACACATGAATAATATAATTTAGTCGTTGTTGTTTTTTCTCTTGTCTAATTGAAGTTCTCATGAAACCCCCAAAGGACTGACCGAGAGTCTAATATTCGAGTCATAAAGGCCGGCTACGCGTGACCTGCCAATAAAGCGATGGAATAGATGCGTCTAGCTGAGCCCTAATGGAATATAAGTACCACATGTGCCGCAAAACGGGTAATTGGATAATTAAACACCCTTCTGTGTCACAGTGTTACCAATACAACTGGTAGGTATATATTATGCTTATCGTACATAAAATTGCTGATGTTCTAATCCCAAAGTCTTTATTTACCTTAGGCTATTTACAAAGCAGGTACAATATTTTAGAAAACAAAAAAGTAAGGCTAATTTTGTTTAAAACCTTATGTAGATAATTACCTAATATACCCTAATATCTAAGAAAAAAAACAAGCAACAGCATACTAATAAGTTTGTAAACATTCGTATTTACTTTGGGCTCCTGACACATCTGTTATTCGCTATAAAATTATATTTATTGTGTTCAATTTGAAGGACTTTGATAAGGAATCCTTACCAAGTTTGCAAACTAAAATCAAGAGATACTTTGCTCATAAGCTCGGGACAAGCTTTTTAGTTATAGCTAAAAAACTAAGTTTACAGATTTTTCTAAAGTAAACTGGAAGCATAATGACCTGTAAAATAATCTGGTTATACTGCTTAGACTTTTCTGTACCTACAAAATTAAATGTTGATCTGCCCTCACTGTGGAACGACTCGTATTTATCCAAATTCGAGTTCTTGTTACCTCACTAGTATTTAATAGCTCTCTCTAACGCCATCTGGTGTTTCATTTTTCAGTATCGCAGAAAAAGTGTGTTAGCTAGGGTAAAATCTAAATTCAATGTGGTTGCAGACAAAGTTTTGACGTAAAGCCGTAAAATGTAGCAAAAGCTACGATATACTTACTTTGAAGGCCTGGGCATGAGCAGCCTTTGCCGGTTTTTGTACGATCTTTACGCACGGCTTATTGGCTACTAACCCAAATCCGGTACTTACTAAAAACCACAGGTAATCCGTTATATGCATCTATAAATCGTTTGTACATATTTCGTGTATAATAATATCTATTTATGATTTCTGTTCTTTAAATGTTCGTTAACTGTCTAGGACCGGCATGAATGGAAAACTTTGGGGAGACCTTTGCTCAGCAGTGGGACAAGATAGGTTGATAAAAAAATGTTTTGAACTTTATTTTCATTCAAAGTAGGTAGGTCCGAGGTACATTTTAATCCACGGAAACTGTAATTATTTTAAGTGGTTAAGTAAGTTAGTAATTATTTCGAGATGACTGTACCAATGCCGAGTGAGCCAAGTAGCGTAGTGGGAAAGCGACGCAGAGGAAATCATTCTAAAAAAGTATGTATTGTCATTAAACATAGGTAGAGATAGACGAAAAAAATGTGGACACGTTAAGTCGGTATATAATTTGAAAAATAATATTCTATAGATGAGTAAGTAAGTTCGTATGAGTCAGTGACAAACTCTGGATTTGCAAACACGGTAGAGATTCGTTTTAGAGGTTCTTGAAACTAAATACAATAAATATTATTAAGAAAAATAGATGTGATTAGAATTCAAGATGAGTTAACAATACTTTAGTCTGAAACCTGGCATATTTGAACTTTCTGCTGTGATACATCACTGGCAGGTGAAGTTCTCTGATCAAATTCTCGTTTGTGCAAAGCGGTTCAAAAAACAAGGCATCCGTTTTGTGCCTTTTCATTTCACGTGCCAATAGTATATTGCTCTCTAAAGTACCAGCTTCCAGTTTCAAAAGTCAATGCTCCATTCTGTTGTTCTTTGAACCAGACAAACAGGCGGTTGAAATAGATGAAAACTCGGTGTTCTCGGGTCGCGAACTAGCTATACGAGTGCAAATAAAATGTAATTAACTCCTTGTGACATTAGCTAATTAAATTGTTGTCATGTGCATATATTGTAGTGTCGGATTTCTCCCCGTGGGCAAACCTTGCGTTTGTAAATTAAGACTGAGATTTGAAAAGGATGCTATCAATTTGACTGTTTTTTTTTTTGGAATATTTGTTACGCGATTTCTCCGCCAAATTATTAAATATAAAATAATAATCTTTTTATAGTTTGAAATCGAAATCGAATCTGAAATTTTTGTTTTTTTTCTAAAATTAGTAATACAAGTCTCGATAATTTTAAAATAAAAAATTGTATACCTTAAAAATATAAACATTTTAAACAAAAATGTAATTATTTCTAGACTTTGATGAAAACAGCAACATTCAGAATTTTTGCTTGATTTTATTCAAAAACAGACCTTAGTTATGAGTGGTTATGATGATGACTATTCGAGCACTTTTGTTACCCGAATCGCCTTACCTGGACCTTGTCTAACTCCGATATGGATCTATGCCTGGGGCCTCGTGGCCTGGCTAGTTAGTACTCCATTATCTCCTGTGGGACCACCTCGGATGTTCGCTCTCATTTACACGAAACTCGTTTGTTTACAAGAATATGCTTTTGTTTTCCACGACAGCAAAAATAGCGTCACGTTTATAATGTTGTATTGTAGCTTGGGGTAAAGTAAGTACATAGTTAGGTACAGATTGTAATATTCTGCTTGTATTTTTTGATCAGTTTAAAAGCAGTCTACGTGATTAAACATACTAATTATATTTTATGTTAGTAATTTCAGTTTTTCACGCTCAAAATAATTTCATAACCTTGATGGCGTGGTAAGCAAATGCCTGATTAGAAAGCGAGCAGTTTTGAGTTTGATTTCCGCTATGGGCTATCAAGATCTGTAAATATTTGTGCCGGGTCTCGGTGTTGCAGTACTATTAAGTAGTAGAGTTCGTCGCAGGGAATCTTCGTGTGAGGACAGGACTACTTTATATAAACATTTTTTTGTGGGATGTATTATGTTACGCGTTGCTATAGTATAACTTGATACTTTATGGTTCAAAATCATCGACATACATAAACGAACACCAGGTTCGTGGTCACATAAACCAATCAACGGTAACAAAACAAACCTTTTCCTGGTGAAGCGGGTCAGTAAACTGTACCTACTTTTCACTTTACATCATTCCAGTAGAAAAAAACTGAATTGAGTGAGCTCAAAACAACAGCTGCAATTTTAATGGATATCTAATCCATTAAAATAATACGGTACCTACTTAATGCCAGCCCATGATTTTGTTATTCTTTAGCTAATGGACCCGCTACAGTACAAATCCGCACTTGGTTAGAGCTCATCTGACAATGGTCTGTAAGACCGATAAAACTTTACTTTTAACCCTTAACCCAGGAGCCAAAATGAATTGCTGTTTTATTTTTTGTTTTGTCAGCATTTAGAAATCGGCCGAGCATTCAAACCAATTTTTAATAAGAAAGAAAAGTTTTCTTGAAAAAAAAAAACCATTAACCACAGAATAATTGTTTACATCTACATTATAGTTAAATGAGAAATGTACGCTGTAACAACAAACAAAGGGCATTTAAAAAATCGTTTGGTTTGATGGATTGCCTGTTGTCGACGGGCGACGTTACGAGTTCACGCCCAAATGAATAAATCTCTGGCACATGGCATCAGCACATGACATGATAAGGCCAATTGTGTTTGGCATCGGATGTTAGACGACCGGGATGACCGTCGGCGTGTCGATAAAATGCAGACTACAATATTTATGTTGCACTTCCTTTATTTAAAAATAACTACAACGGAGATCGTTACACAGTATTATTGTTTTCGTATCGTCTACGTATGTTTTAATACGCAGAAAAATGATTTTTATATCTGTCTTTTAAGTTCGGTAGGCACTTGAAAGGGTCAATATAAGTGCGTTTAGTTGCAGCAGAGGGGTGATTATGTAATTCGGTTGCAATCCAATTTCAATCTATAGGAATGTTTGCCAGCAAATAAAAATAGTTACGTAGGATTGAAGCGCATAGTGGTTATCTTAATGGTGCCAAACTTACGATGTGTGATAGCAGGTATTACACTAAACAAGATACTTTCTTTTCATTATGGCGAGATGAGCGCTCAATCGATAGCGGGAGCGCGAAGTATCTGCAATTAAATCAAGCTTTCATATACCTACAGAACTAGCTTCACCCTATGGGTCGTCCTGTGGTACTCATGTAAAAAGTAACCTTTCAGAACTAGCGGTAAAGTGGGCCTGAAAACAAACGTTGAGGGAATAACCCGATCAAACATCTGAACATCCACATAAACTTTTACATTCATATTATTATTTGTAGTTTGGATCAAATTTACTACAAGAGGAACTTAGTACCGGCACATGCCGCCCTCGTTTAAGCTCAAACATAACCAACATACTCGTGTGAAAGCAAACGGGAGCAGACCTGGGTGCAGAGGGCAAATAAAATGATATTGCGTGCTCTATTGTCTGTAGAAAAAACAAAATAGCACTGAAATACCTTGTGAATAAGGCACTGACTGCATTTCTGCCTATAGTTAGGAACAAATTTGTGATTATTCATGTGTTTTTGTAATATTACGATACATCCAAAATTGTATGCTACGACATTTTCCTAATTCTGAACATCATTGATTTTAAATTAATTTTAGAATGCGTTACACAGCATTGAAAGTGGGTCTGCGCAGTGTGCGTGCAGTCTAAACTAGACTAAAACAAAACACAAATGTAACCAAATATAGCGCGATCACATTCCTATTTCCTACCCCTAGTCGGTACTAAAAACCATGGAAATGTTTCTCTCTACGGAAAATGTAGACTTAAATTACAATATATGCTCACACAATGTTTTTTTAAAGAAACTTTAATTTTTCTTTACACTTTCGTAGAAAAAACCGCCGAAAACTTTTACCGGCGGTGCTCACAATAGCCCGGTATGTACTTTCTAGCCTACTCCCATAACAAAAAGACCTTAAAGCTACTGCAGAAGTCATTTTAATAATCTTCACTTAGGCAACGACAGCCATTAAATAAAACGGCTAACAGCGGATCCAAGACCAAAAGCTAAAATTTCCCGAGAGACATGAATGATGTGCGTGAAGGAGTTGTACTATTAGCACCCGTTTTTGGCACCAAAACGCGGTTCTGCTAAATTCTTCAACGTGTGATATCATGAACACTGTATTAAGGCAGTCAAAAGACCCAGCACTAGGTGGGTTATTCTTGTTCATATTTCCGAATGAGAAGTATCTAATTAATAAAACATTCCACTTTTGTTATTAGGTTTTTAAAAAAATGCTTATTTTTAAATATTTTCTTATGATGTAATTCATAAATCAGAGCAAATCAGCTAGAGTTATTTAATAGAAAAATAAACTTGTGCTAAATACCTCTTCATAAATCAATAACTTTTACTCTAGGGATAGATGAGGGGGAGAAACAACATCAACATTCGTCAAAAACAAACGATCAGTATAAATTAACTTCCATTAGCCATCATTTAAAGCCCTCTGGTGGCGGAAATTGGACACAAAACTCCATTATCATCAATTTAATTCCCGAAGAAACACTCAGAAGAGTCAATAGCCCTGAGCTGATTTCCTCTGCTGTAATTTAAATTTATTGGAAATAATCTTTTAAATGAATTGCCCAGTCGCTTGATACGAATCGTGTAAGAAAAGTTTAAATTTATTAACCTGTTTCGTAAATATTTGTATTGGCCTACCTCGCGTCGGGTATTGAAATTACTTTGGGCAAATTAATAATACAAATCGAATGCTGAAGTTAATTAAATACTTTATCAATAGACCTTGCTAATAAGAGACATAAAATATCTAAATAAATTACTTGCTTTAGAAATTCAAATATAATTATTATTATCGATTAAAACTTTCACTTTTAAGTGGTATCAACTATATAATCGATGTCCATTTTCAAACCTCGATTTCTAAATGAAAATACCTTTAGTTAAGAGTTTATATTTGGAGTTATAAGTACCTACTTGCCATTGGCAGGACCCTAGAGCTCCTGTAAATACGATGCTTCGTAAAGTTTGACCTATAACTGGGTTCAAATTCGTGGGATCAAAATGATAGTTACCCATACTAAAAGACATAAACATAAACAAAAAATTGGAGTCATTTTTTTTTATCTAGGTTCTTAAAAGGAATGTACTTTCAGCTATTGAGACTTGTTTTACACCATATATATCAAAGAAAACATCTATAAGCCAGAAAATACTAGTTTCACAATTTGTTTTCACACAATTAGTTTCAAAGTCATCGTGGCGGGAACTCCTTATATGCGACCTAACCAAGGTAAGTTTCTAGTCTGGCTCGGTGCCAATGTTTGTAAGAAGTTCTCTCCACACTAGCACCACAACGTATCCGACTTACTAGTGTCTCATATCACAGAAGCATCCCTTCCACGCAAACACACTCGACTTTAGATTACCACATCAGGCTCCTTATTGCGCTAACTAAACGCTAACGATACGGAAACGTTTTGGTTTACGTATGCGCAGATTGGGTGAACTGCGAAACATTTTTTCATCTAGATTTAAATTGAAGTAAAAAATCAACAAAGATGCAGCTAACTACATAAAAATGAGTGAGCTTGAGCACTTTTATTTGTTTTAGAGGAAATTTTCTTAATAAAATGATTAATCGGGTTAGAACAATATTATCAACGCGCGCACAGTGTCTCGAGTACAAGAGAGTGCTGCGAATCTACTTTGGAGTTTTACTATGCCAGCACTCTTTACTAAGGTACCGATAAACTTCCACAAAACTGTTCCTTGCCTTTGTGCCTGTAAATGCCCTCCATTTCGGAGTATACTTGAAAAAGTTACAAACAAGAAGGGGCTGTTTAGGAAAGTTGCTTTTAAAAAACTGCTAGTTGTTTAGGGTACTCCCTAGATCTAATACTACATTTTTTTTAGAAGTTATCTTCTTTAAATAGTATAAAACAAAGTCGCTTCCCGCCGTCCATTCTTCTGTATAATATTATGTAGCTAGCGCTAACGCTTAGATCTTTAAACTGTGAAAACTACGCATCGAATTTTAATGCGGTTTTTATTAATGGATAGAGTGGTTCACGTTTTAGGTTTACGTATAGTTTAAGCACCCGTGCAAAACCAGGGTGGGTCACTAGTCTAATGTAAGACAAGGTATATCGATAGTCGACGATAACCAATCAATGATTAAAAATAACAGCGAGCGTTCAACATTCAGAGGCCGTACCCTGAATAATGCTATGACAGCCGTAAACCGTATTGGATCGTCCAGTTATCAGTTTTTCGTTCATTTTACGCACTTACTACAGAAACTTAAAACTCAAAAATCTCATACCAATTTGACAGCTGGACAATAATTATGTCGTTTAAGATTGTCAAAAGCATTATTCCTGATACGGCCACAATTTAAATTTAACAAAAGCTATATTTAAAAATGTTTACTAACTTGATTATCAATCTAATAACCATTATTATTGATTGTTTCTCCGTTTCCTATTAAATAAGTACCTACAAACAGGACCACATGTCATGTAAAACAGAAACAAATTATTTTCTTAAAAATCTCCTGAAATTGATCGTGAAGATGCTCCATATCCCTGCACTAAACATTTACTCTACGTTCGAAACAACAAAATATAGCACCAAACAAGTAATAACGCTACCTAAAATACTCTAGAATATGGCGAGCGATTCAATATATTTTATATCCCCGCACTTCCAAGTCGATTTCCCTGTACTGGTGTTTACGGCCCTACGGGGACAGTAAACAGAAAATCGAGATGTAACGTGTGATGTTCCATCTCGGTGTAAAACTGTATGCTACTTTGTTTTATTATATGTTACATATTATGCTTCATGTTTTATATTTATTCGAGACCATCTTACTTTCAATTTGTTAATAAGAATTACATTCAATATTATGAAAGTATAGGCTTACATACTAACACGAATGCGTATTGTCACAGATAAATCATAGAAAGTATTAATTATTGATCGAGCGAGCTAACCGAGCGAAGCGTCTCAGTTTCGAGATTGGCCAATAAATATTTTCTCCGTCAGTCAGTCAGTTTGTTCTCGTCTAACAGGTCGCATTTTTCAACCGATTTGGTTGAAACATAGTACTTAAACATTTTTTTGTTGTTGGGGACTTTTAATTGGGGGGTGCTTTCTCCAAAAAGGGTAAAAAGAGGGCTATTGATATGGTCTCACAATATAGAAGAAAGAAATAAATAAATAATGCTGGACAATCCACACATCATCATCTAGCCCCAAGGTAAGCTGCTGTTAAACAGAGCTGTTTTATGGGTACTAGATGACTGATTATATATTTAATACAATACAATACATAGATAGATATTTTTTATTATGTATAGAAAATACCCAGAACACCCGGAACAAATATTTGTAGATCGTACAAACATTTGTCCCGAGGCGGGAATCAAACCCGCAACCTCTGCGTCGCAAGCGGACCTACGCCCGCTGCGCCACATCGGTCGTCGAAAGAAAGAAAACTATTTATTCAACCACCACAAAGTAACAGAGAATAAAAAAATCTAGATCTAATTATCAGCGGGATGACCGAAATAGCCCCTCAAAATGATTGTAGTAAATTGCTCACTTTTAAAAGTTTGTGCAAGCACGGTCTTCTGTTTGGAGAACTACTAATAGCACCAATCAAAATACACGCAAAATATCAACTTTCCCTCAAAAGATTTATACTTAAATCTTTTTTTTCAGGTGGATAATGTTCAACGTTGTTTTCGATACACAAACCACGTACTTTATTTGAAACGTGAACATAATAATAATTAATTAAAATTTAACCTTTCCGAGAGATTATTCTGTATTTGTCCATCTTTCTCGGATCAACAGTGTCAAATTTTCAGTAACAACCAATCAGATTAGTTCGTATCAGTGTGGAAATTATGTGGTAATATAAATGTTAAACTCGAAAACGGCTGGACCGATTTGGCTAATTTTGGTCTGGAAATTATTGTAAGAGTCCAGGGAAGGTTTTAACTGTGAGAAATTATGGAAAAATTCAGAAAAAAAAACGCGAGTGAAACCGCGCCGGGTCTGCTAATCCATAAAGAACATTACCCACCATAACAAGCAGGAATTCCCACTAAATTGCACGACATGGCTAGGCATATCTAGTTTTTGTAAAAACGCCGCTAATAATAAAAATATACAACGTGTTGTATTAATGTTAATATTTTAAGTTTACATTTGCAACGCGTATATATTTGATGTTGCTATTTAATGTGTTAACTGCATAGGTACCTAAGGTATACATTTTTCGCAAATGAGGTCATATCACTTGTCAGATAAACCCGGTGGGGTTCCTAAACAACTGTAATCGAAGTTCGAAGTGTCCAAACTCCAACAGCGCTGCGAGACCAACTTCCCATTAAATGGATTAAAACAACGATGTACCTTGCAAACTACGTTTTAAATCTAATAAATATTGGTGAAACTTCAGAGATTGATTCCAGTTTTCCAAAGAATAAATTAAATTAAAGAAGATGAGATTCTTTTTAAATGAGTCAAGAGGAGACAAGTCAACCTGGCTGTCAGATCACGTATTCTTGAAAGCTTTTTAAATTCAATAACCAACATAATAATTTTCCAAACAGTTTTCCCAGTTCGCTGAACTTTAATAATTATTCCTGTCAGGTAATAATCAAAACAGATAGACCCAAATTTTACCGAGTTTTTTTAAAACATTTCTACGAAGTGTAATCGCAGGATGTCGGAATAAGTTTTCAAAAAGTTTTTTATCACAGGTTTGACAGCGGAAGATTCGCCTACGACGGACGGTTGCGAGTTTGATTTCCGCCTTGGGACAAATGTTTCTACGAAATGCAGTTATTTGTTCGGGGTGTTCAGGGTATTTTCTATGTATAATAAAAAATATCTATATAAGCATTGTATTAAGTATATTAGTCATCTAGTACCCATACACAATCTCTGTGCTTAGCTTGGGGCTAGAATATGATGCTGTGTGGATTGTCCAGCATTATTTATTTATTTGATATTTATGTACAGTAGTGGACGTGTACCGACTGATTACGTCCTCACCTCGTGTGTTTCTTAGTCAACCTTTTAGACAAAACACTCGAAGTAGTATGAAGCGCGCTTTAGGTTTGTTAATATCCCACCTGTTAGTATCCCACCAAATATCTACCATTTTAAGTAGCTACCTACTACACTCTAAAGACAATAGTCAAGTTCTTAAAATAAGGAAAAGATGAGAGGAATATTGTGTAAGTAAGTCCGTGCATAAAATATGTGATGCGTGAGGTCAAATGGGTCTATAAAGGAGGAAGTTATAAAATCGTGGGATGGTTTAATTTTGTTTTAGGGTTTCGCTATCTTACTTGTTTATTTAAGAGATTTTTTGTTTCTATACTTATCTATCTGTTTGTTGAGTCTGAAGACTGATTCCGGATTGAACAGATTCGCAGTTCTTGAATTTGTTTTTTTAAATCAATTTATCATTGAAAGTTTGGATTCATTCATACTACAAACAAACCTTTTCACTAATACAATAAACACAATTTACGTCATCGAAGTAAAAATTATGAATGCTTAAAGGATTGCAAATATTCGATTTGGTGGTTTAATAGTCAGTCTTTACCAGCTCAAAGCAAAAACGTGAATTCGAATCCCGTCCGTTTCATAAATTTTTAATCGTATCTGGAAATTGATTTTGACCTTAAGGACCATAAGTTTTTACTTTAAAATTAGCGAAAAAAATTGATTATATGTATTTATCAATCAATCAATTAATTATTAATTTCAAATAGGGTTACAAGGTTCAAATATTACTAGGAAAAGTATCACCTATTTTTACCATTGTACACATTCAAAAGAGTAAACAGTAATAACATTGAAATTAATAAAAAATAATCGTACTGTGCCTGGGTATTATTTGCATGAATTTGTTTGGTATTAACTAATAGGATGTTGGGAACATGATAACCTCGCAGCATTGCTACTAAAATACTAATGTAACATACATTAGTATTTCCACCAAATAAAATATGTCATCAGTAGAAAGCTAAAAGAAAATCTTTATTCCGGACATATCTTTAATAAGCGCCAGAAATTTTGCTTCGAGATTTTAATAGCTTCGTCATGGGAATAATGGAAGGAATGAATATTAATATCCGACTTGAATAACAGTCTTTGCATTGCAAAGAGATTTACTACCTTTAGATGAATAGCTTCAGTAGGTATTAGTAGGCAAAACACGTACAATTATTTACTTTTTAGGAATAACCTAAATTATTTTTCTATAACGTTGCAGATATTTTTTCGTTCTATAAGTTTATAAATTATTTTTTGAAGCAAGTGATGTGTTTTTTTTTTTATACCACCAAGCGTACGGCCCACTTGATGGTCAGCGGTTACCGTAGCCTATGTACGCATGCAACATCATAGATATCACTTGCGTGTTTCCACCCTAAGACGTTAGATGAAAAGTCTCATGTGCCTGTAATTTCACCGGAAACCATACCCTTCGAACCGGAACACAGCAATGCGAGCATTGCTGCTTGGCGGCAGAAATAGGTATGGTGGTAGTCCTTCCACGGACGAGCTCTATCACAAAGAACTCTACTACTCTTCTAAACTGTATGTGCTGACGCTAAGTACACTTTTTACGTAAATTAGTTAGTTAATTCTATAGCAAACGTAAGTTCAAAGCACGATAAACATGAATGAGTAGTTTTGATAAGTTTATATATTATGACGTTTATTTAAACAGATTTGAACGATTGAAATAGACTATTTTAGTAAATCTCGCTTGAGAAGGTAATTAATCAGTTTCATGTTTATCCCTGACTAGCGATCCGCCCTGGTTTTGCACGGGTGCTTAAACTATACGTATAAATTTTCCTATTGAATCACTCTATCTGTCAGTTAGTCAGTCTGTCTGTCTGGCTGTTCTCGCCTACAGGTCGCATTATTCAACCGATCTGATTGAAATTTTGTCTAAAGGTTCTATGACTATATAAAATGAGATTGTCGTCGGGTATTTTAGATTGGGGGCGTACTTTCTCCGAAGAGGGGCATAAAGGGGGCTGCTTATTAGATATCTATATATGAAATGAAATTCGGTTTATTTTGTCAAATAAACCGAATTTCATTTCATTCATTTATATATACTCCGCCTTATGAAATCCTTTTTTTTTAAGTTTTGTTTATTTGAAAGGTAAGTAAGTCTCATACAAATTTGGTGAAGGACTAATGAGGATCCACAGCGTGATTAGCAGAATAGCTCCTCAAAATGCAGTAAATTGCTCACTTTTAAAAAGTCTTACTTGCGAGATCTTTTGTTCGGAGAATTACTAATAAAGAGTAAAGATGTTATACCAAAGGAAAAGTAATTTCCGTGTAGTTATCCACCCACTTGTACCTACAATATATACTCTAGTTAAAGATTAACTATGCATGTAACTCCGAAGTGAGTAAGTACGCAATATTTCTCAATATTATATCTACATATAAACGACAGTGCAGTTTGTTAACACCGGTAATAAAATTCGTGCACTAGATTTCGAGCAACACCTATAACAATACCGATACTTACTTCATGCAGACAGATAGACGCTGCCTTACTCGTATAAAATCTTATGTATAAAAATGATTCGCTGTGCGTTAGGCTCGCTAAAACTCGAGAACGGCTGGACTGATTAGGCTAATAAAATTTTGGTTTTGAAATGTTTGTACTAGTCCAGGGAAGGTTTAAACAGTGACAAATTATGGAAAAATTGCGTAAAAAAACAAGCGAGAGTGAAACCGCGCTGGGTCAGCTAGTATAAATAATATTATGTTCTAAATAAAATTCATGTCTTGACGACGGGCAAAAATTACTGCCGAATGGGTGCCTAACGCATGGCGTCCGGGCGGAGATCACCATGAAAATGACGTGATGAGTTAGAATGTGCAATACCAGACTGGCTCACTATATCAAGAAACAGAAAAAACTAGAAAAAGAGCTAAAAGCCTTTGCTCTGTAGTGAGAAAATGGGCTAAAAAAACCATCCTAATCAAAACTTTTCCTTTACTTTTCTGTAACTGTCTGTCTTTGTTACATTTTCTTGGCTATACTAGTAAACTGATTTAGATAGTATTTGGCACGGAGATTTTAATACTAGGTAACGACATAGGTTACTTTTGCATAAGAAGAAAATTGTAAACGATAAGGAAATGTTTTAATGGTTAACCGTTACTTAGCTATATTTTTAAGTGCTAAGGGGCCTTAAGTGCTTCTCTGGCCTGAATCTCGCCAGCTCGGCTCATGATCACTGCTGGTTTACCACACTAAGCTGCATTTGTACGTTACTATATGCAAATTACTGCAATGGTGCAGTGAATGGAACACAGAACAGGATATTTGCAAATATAATGAGGACTGTTCAATTCTGTCTGGCTTTGCTAACACCACTGTGACGACGCGACAATAAACCTTTTATTAGACTGCTGCTAAATTATAAAAACATCAGTTGATTTCATTGAGTTAGTGCGAAATAAGATTCAGGCTGATATCGTACATTTTCTTAATAACCCTTTCCTTTATCTTTTGTTTTCTCTAAATATGTTTACTAAGCGAACCATAACAACCAAACTGATTTCCAATATCATGAAACTAATTCAATACCACAAAACTTCGGCTTACTATTATTTCAGTTCCTAGTTTCCTTTTCCGTTACCTACTATCCACTAATAAGTAGTAGGTGGTATCCAAAATCTCACACACTATTATTTCCTTTGAATCTCATCCATAATGAACAAGAGAGCCAGCTGGCACTGAGATATGGTCGGAATAAATCCTAATTCAGTGCATTACATTACGGTATGGACTAAACCACTTCATGATAATCCTGATTTAAGAGTGTGTGTGTGAGTGCTGTTTTCACACATGTCTTTTCCTATAAGATGGTTCTTGGGCTTTTATTTTATTAGTTAGATGACAAATATAGCCAAAGCGTAGTACTAATATCTGTTCTGTGGCAAAAGGCCAGTCTTATGTTAGCGCCACCTTTGTCAAATTACAACCAAGCACTACCACCAATACACGACAAATAAGGTCGAGAGTGGCACTGCACTGCGCCCGTCATCTGTGATTACAGAGCTCGTTCAGGGAAATAGATTCTAGTTTGAAGTATTGTAAGATTTCAGACCAGAAATTATTTCCCTGACGGGGTTTTTTATGAAATCTAAACCTATTTTATAAAATAATATGAACTTATTTCCCTAAACGAGCTCTTTTATAAAAATCTTTACCTTTTATAAAATACAGCAGGTGGGTACTAATGCTGGACAATCCACACACTGTGATGCTTGTTATGGGTAGGTTTTGAAAACTGATATACTAAACACAATACAATACATACATAGACATTTTTTATTAACATAGAAAATACGCAGAACACCCGAAATAAATATTTACAGATCGTACAAACATCAAACCCGCAACATCCTGCGTCACAGGCGAACCTTCGCCCGCCGCGCCACATCGGTCGTCATATAGGTATAGTAATAGTTACTACAAGATTACAATTTTACTGCAAGTTCTGCTATTTTATAGTTAGACACTGTAAGGCATGTTGCCACAGGGATTTTTACAAATGACTTGAGCTTAGTATTCGTAAATTTTGTGCCAACTGTGAGTCACTGACCCAGTATTTTGCTCGTAACATACAGAGCAACAGGCTTTAAAAGTTCTTTTCTTACATCTTGTTTTATAAGTTTTATTGGCTTAGACCTAGAATAATCATTTTTTATAATACTAAGTCAAAATAGGGTTATTTACGTGTATTATTTTTACTTTTATTGAAATCTAAGCAAGAAAATCTACCAGACGACATTCATCGAAACATAACAAGCTTGGTTTTACATCACAGTAACTCACAGACACAAATCTGCGGTAAAGATACGCTCAACTAGCTCAACTTTGTGATATGTATTTCATCTTGAGGTTCCTTTATGCTAAATAATGACAAGTACCTGTAATCGTGAAGTCGGGAAAACTGTCTCAAAAATCTCATAAAACATGTTTGCGAAAAATTTCATAGCGTTTATATTATGAGCATAAAACTCAAGTACATAGTATTTTACATGTTACAATAAATTATATTATGTAATTACATAATAAGCTCTCCTCCGCAGGCAAACGTTTTCCATTCATCTCTGAAATTTTTGTGTAACTAAGTATAAGCGTAGCAGCATCGTAGCAACGGCGTAGCAGCAGCGTAGCAGTAGCGTAGTCGTGGCGTAGCCGTGCTGTAGCAGTAGCGTATCAGTAACGTATCAGTAACGTAGCAGTATCGTAGCCGTAGCATAGCAATAGCAATAGCACAAAATAGCATTAGTATAATTTCAATGTAAAGACTCAATTAGTTACTTGGGAGTCACGGATCGGACGGAAAGAAATACTGGATAACGCTAAGCAGTTGTGTCACGGGAATAAACGCAGGAATGCTGACTATTGTAGATTATAAAGGCAAATGGTTACAGGTATTATTACGAGTAAATAAAGTGGGTAACTCCCATTAGTTCTATAGGACTATGACTGCCAAAGACTCATAGAACTGCCAAAAATTTTTTTTGTCCCAGTAGTTCGATGGTAGAACTGTTGATACGAAAACTGTCCTATTTGTTCTATAGAACTAATAATATTTTGTCAATAGAACTGTTAAAAAAATATATCCTTGTAGTAAGTTCTATGATAGAACTATTACAACAAAATCTATACTATTTGTTCTATTTTATATTTGTTTGAGACGACCGATGTGGCGCAGCGGCGCGGCGGTTGCGGGTTCGATTCCCGCCTCGGGATAAATGTTTGTACGATCTACAAATATTTGTTCCGGGTGTTCTGGGTATTTTCTATATATAATAAAAAAATATATCTACCTATTTATTGAATTGTATTAAGAGGCCTTTCCAAGATTTAGCGATATAATTCATGAAGTTCGCCTGAATATATCTTTATATAGTATAAGTAATAGTGCGCGCGACGAGGAGCGATACATCCTCCCGCAATAAGCGCTCAGCGCGGTTTGAGAGTCGGTGCTTCGATCGATATGATTATAAGTGCGCTAAGGTGTGATTTTAAAAAATTCGTATTAAAAAAAGTCAATGCTATTAGACTATTTTCTTTGTTGTATTTATTTAATAACAACTTAAACTTTAATTTAGTAGGTGTATTTTTATTGTAAACTTCTTACTTTAGCAGAAATAACAAGCGTAAAATTGGGAAAGGTACGCGTTTTTTAGACCGTCTTTTTTCAAAAATACTGAACTAACATGCTATATTTTTCTCTGTACACTTAAATTTTAAAACTGTGATTTTTATAATTGCATTTTTGGAAATATGTTAGACTTTGTTATTTCATAGAAAACAGGATCGAAAGTTGACTGGAATTGCTCATTTTACAAAACGTGCGTTACTAATTATTTTTTTAATCAGTTGTGTCTTGAGTTAATTAATATTTGTTCTGTTGGCTTAAATTTTAAGGGATAAAGCTTTTATATGTTTTTATTTTCGTTAAAATATCTTCTACACACGAGCCACAATAGTGTTCGAAACTTCACGGGCTACAACAAAATTCAAGGATTATCGTGGATAGGGCTCTTAAGTATATATTAGTCATCTAGTACCCACAATACAGCTCTGTTTAACAGCAGCTTACCTTGGTGCTAGATGATGCTGTGTGGATTGTCCAGCGTTATTTATTTATTTATTTTTAAGAACAAATAGTCTGGTTTTAGTTTTAACTAATAATACCTTGTCAATATACCTGCTACAACTTTTTTATCCTTGTAGTTCTATGGTGTTGCAGTTTATGTAATAAAATGATCACCACACAATTTATTTTTAAAAAATAAAAACTACAGAAACCACGAATTCTTCTACAATACACAATACCTTGCATGCATTGGCTGTTCTGTGATATTTCATAGATGTTGAAAGTTTCTCTGCTCGAAAAATTCGAGGATACCTCGAACACTGCACAGCGTCCGTAGCTGGGCAGGTATGTCGACAATAATAAATCTGCGGAGCTTTGTCCAAAACAGTTACAAACTGTGGCGAAACGTGGTACTTTTTCTTTTTTGTCCGGTTTCACCAAATTTTAGACGACCAAGAAGAGTAAACAAATTCTTTATGTCAAGTTACACTTTGATAAAATGATTTGTTCTGCAAAGAATAATAATATTTGAATATATAATCGAATAGTTTGCGTACTAATTGTTATAGGTACTTGATTTCTCGAATTCATGATGTCATTACCAACAAAACTCGCCAAGTGTAGAGAAAGGCACCCTACCGCTACTCCAATTACTTTCTTTCTCTTTTTCTCTCTCTACAACACCCGCTTGAATTTTACGATCCTGTCAACGCTTGCAAAACACAAGCCATACAGTAAGCAACGCGGCATGGTCACCTAATAAAAAAATGTGACTATAATAATAACGTGTACGTATCGAAAAAACACAAGATTTATGAATCACTTCGGGTCCGCATAATTCATAAACATCTGTCGAGGCAATAAAGCTTTAACGATAGCAAGACTTTCCCTGGCCCAGCTCTGTTGGGGATACGTAACCTATCGTTATTAATATAAGCCTTTATTCGGATGGTCAGTACCCTTCTTTTAATGAAATTTGCGTAACGTAGGTACTCGTAAGTTCGTTAGATCATGTTTGCGCGGTGCGGGTGACCAAGCGGCAACGTGCTGTGAATCGCTTAGTGCTTCGTAATTTAATGCAACTCAGGTTCTAGTAACCAAACCCGTGGTCCATTTAACTTTAAATATTGTCTCAGTTGCTAAATGGCACTTTAACCACTTAAAAATGCCACTTTGGTTTTATTCGCAATTCTTTTAATTTTTGTTTTCCTTGTAGGTAGTATTGTCAGAAGCTACAGTTTTGATTTGTTTAGAATGTTCAAAAATAAAAATATTTAAGTGTTTTACAAAGAACAACGATCTTTTTTTAACTTACCTATTCGTTCTAGAACTTGTGTCAAACAACGGGAAGGTCAAGAGGCACGTGTGTTTTATTACAAAATATAAAAACACCAGCCATGAGTATAGGTATGTTTACGATCTACGCTTACAAAATGTATCGCACAATTTATATGAGGTCCTTTTTATTTAACACCTCAAAGGCTGATATTTACATGAGCTATTATGAAGAAAATTCGGGAAATTGAATCAAAATATAGATCGACTATTAGTTCGAGCGAGATTGAGGAGTCCCGTAGGTAATAGGGTAGTAATAATGAGAAGATTAAGCCAGGGTCAGTCACGGGTGATTCGAGATATTTAGAAAACAATTACAATATTATCGATTAAGGTTAAGGAAATCTGACCTGTGTTTATAAGAAGGTATTCAAGAGAAAATTAAGCAGAAAGACTTTCGTTTTTTCTTCTCTTAGTATAATATGGCTCCTGTGGTTAAGTTTTTATTGGCACACTTTGATCCAAATTTAAACGTTTTAGCACTTATCTACTCTGATTCTGACTTAGCACTCTCCTTGCCTCTCTCGCGCAGCGTTCTACAAGTTGGCAGACAGTGACTTTTATTAAATGGCCCTAAGTAAATTTAAGTAAGGTAGTATTATGGTTAAGTAGTATTATTGTATCGAATAAAAATCGTTTCAATATTAAAATATAATGTCCGACCGTAATACATAAATTTTTTTTTAAACAGTTGGTAAATAATTTAATTCTGTAGGTACCAAATTAGAGGACTAAGCTTTACTAACGGGCTTGGATCAGTAAAGTCCAGTCGCAAATGGTTTGCATGATTAATTTATTACTACCCTTGTCCAATCTAATAAAATATGTACACAGATGGGTCTGAATGTATAATTTGGAAAACAACCTGCTTTTGTGATATTGATATTTATTAGTACCTAAATACTGGCGATTAACAACGTAATACCCTACACGTTTGCTCTCATTAGATTTAATGCATTCATTTTGGTTTTTAATATTTTTCGTTTCGTACGACCATTACCGTGCTCTAGGTAGTACTATTTTTTTATAAGTATTTGCTAACCTTTTATGTACAATGGATTTTCAGTTTTAAGATTTGGTAACGTATGAATATAAAGAATATCATGAGGAATACACGAAAAAAACAATAAAAATTTACAAGTATACTACAGAGTTCCTTTAAATGCATTATCCTAAATCCTTTTAATTAATATTTTCTCTGTCATAAGAATCGAATCCACACCCGTCTCGACGTCTGTCCAACGCGCCATGGAGGTAGTCGCCATTAATTTTGAATAAAACTCGTTCTAACTTCCCATTTAGCGCGGCTTTACCGTACTCAGTGATTAATAGAACAGCACAGCCATTAAATAATATAATTTACATCACTGCATTATCCTTTTAGTATAATGAAAACATGGGAAAATGTCTCTTTAAATTATATTTTCAGGGATTGTAACCAATAAAATCATCATCTGCAATTACTATAGGTACTCACAACTACCATGCGCGAACAAAGATCTGGTGTATAAAAATATTCTTATATCGAATATTCCATAAGTTTTATAGCTCCAACTCGGCTCGCTACCACAAAATAAAAAAACACGATCAGGGCTATTACACTAGCCTGCATCTTTTATGCTTGGTAACGAAAAACAAGATGATTTTAACTTCGACTTAGAGGTGCTTACTATTCACTCTTTCACCTACCCGGGCTCTACCAAACTGCATTCTTACAAAAATGTTTAATTATTAACCGAAAATTAATACTAAAGTAATAATTTCACGGTACATAAATGTAAAATGTACCACAGGATGTTCGAAAAACGATCGGCCTCACCCCGGAACATAAACGCAGATAGGGAACAATAACAGGCAAATATTATCAGCTGCGGGTGCGCTCATAGCGGCTTTTATGTCTTTATCTGATAGGGTTCTCGTAAATTCTCGCGAAAGTTGCTTTTTTTACGGACAATGCGCGAAATCTGTAAAACCTTTCGATAACTTGTTTTTTTGTTAGCAGCAAATATTACGAGAGGTCTCATGAATCGAGATGATGTGTTGAGAGCTTTTGTTTATTTTATAACGTTTTTATGCCAAATGTGCCAATAGCAACTCCATAACAACCATCCCATTTGATCTAAATTAAATATTTCGAAAAGCATATTCTGAGATCTTGAAATTTTTACAACCAGATACCTCTTCTTGCAAAATTTATTTAATTTCATATCACATTGGTAACATAATAATTATCTAGATTATTATATTGTTTGTACATACATAAGTAAGTTCGTATGGAGTCAGTGGTCAGTGTTTAATTGTTTCTGGTGAATTGTCTTTCACACGTTCTTTTTTTTTACGTAAAATTAAAAAGAGTCATTTAAAAAATTAGATTCTCTATCGATTGGGACAAGCTCAAACAACAGCCAAAATAAGTACTAACTACTCACTACGAAATTTTTTAATTAAACAATTTTTAGGAAATTCTAAACTTTTGCCACCAGACCAGCATAAATAGGTAACCTTACCATCAATGTGGAGAAAAGAACAAGCATTTAAAATGGCGTTTAAAATAAACCTTCGTTTTCTGGGCCGGGCTGAGGCTTCAATGTAGTAAGGACCTCACTTCACTTCTTCGTTTGTGGCGTCATAAGAAACGAAAAGGCATATTACGTAGTATTTTGGACATGGAGTGTAATTTTATATTTATATTTATTTTTTTTATATTTATATATTTTAGGAAAACCATCGGCACAAAATACATATTAGGCTCTTAAATAGTTAACTATGAGGCCATTTAAAGGTCTCCACTGATAGACACATAATGGCTAGCTAGAAAACGACATAAAATTAGCAAAACAATAAGTAACTAAACTATAAAAAACCTACTTGTCATTCACATTCACGGTATCCACATATTCACATTAATTATACTCTCTAATAAAATGAATTCACATTCCACAAACTTAAATTGGTCTAAATAAACTGATCAAAGAAAGTTCTATTAAGTTTATTTCTAAGGGTCGACGCATTATATCTGAAAAGATCAAGGTCGTGCTCTTTGCTCATTGAGTTATAAAGCTTACTTGCACGATACACAAAAGTATTTTGGCTATAGTTCGTGCTTACTGAGGGTAGATACAATAGGTTGCTTTTTCTAAATGTGCGTGAAGGAGCATAAAGTTGAATTCTATTAAGGAGAGGTGAACAATCGATATCAGAATTTATAATTCGTGACAAATAAACAATATCATTAAAGTTTCGTCTAAGATAGAGAGGAAGGAGGTGCTGCTTAGCACAATGCGATAGGTAATCTGAATAGTTACTTCTCAATTTGAAATTTAGGAATCGAAGAAATTTTCTTTGAATAGCTTCAATTCTGTCGATATAGATTTCATAAGCAGGGTTCCATACTTGGGAAGCATATTCCAAGTGACATCGTACATAGGTACTATAGAGTATTTTAATAGTTTTTATATTTTTGAAATCTTTCGACGAACGCATTACAAAGCCTAACGCTTTTGAGGCTTTACTAATAATAGATGAAACATGCGCATTAAAAATAAGCTTGGAATCGTGAATAACTCCCAAATCTCTTACCTCACTTACTCTTTTAAGCACTTGCCCCTTAAGTGTGTAGTTAAAGTTAATGACGTTGGTTTTTCTGGTAAATGTTATAACATTACACTTTGAGGGATTGAGATCTAATTTGTTTTCTAGACAATACGAGTCAAGACGATTGAGGTCTTCTTGAAGAAGCATTGCATCATTTAAGCAAGTGATTGTTTTTAACAACTTCATATCATCAGCAAAAGTAAGGACAGAGGAGTTTAAAAAGCAAGAATCAATGTCGGCTACAAAAATTAAAAATAAAAGTGGACCCAATAACGAGCCCTGCGGCACACCACTTGGAACATTCATCCACTTGGATGTGTAATTACCTAACACGACTACTTGCGATCTATTGTCGATGTATGAGGTAAACCATCTCAGAAGATCACCCCTGATTCCTACCGCAGATAGTTTGATTATCAGACGGTTGTGGTCTATACGATCGAAGGCTTTACTGTAATCAGTATAAACCACATCCATCTGATAGCCACTGTTCATTGTTTCTGTAAGATTTTCATTTAATAAGATTAAGTTGGAGACGGTAGATCTACCTGAGAGAAAACCATGTTGAGAGAAAGGAAGTAAATTTTTAATTGAACCATAAACTTGCTCATAAACTATCTTCTCAAATAATTTAGCTATAATACATAACTTCGAAATAGGACGGTAATTATTTATTTTGTCTTTTGGTCCTTTTTTATGAACAGGGGTTATGAACGCTGATTTCCAAATGGCAGGAACGTAACCCTCGCTTATAGACCTGCTAAAAATTATAAATAAGGGTATTGATAAATAATCGGCACACTTACTCAATAACAACGGTGGTATAGAATCAGGACCTGCAGACTTGGTTTTATCTAACTTCATTAGTTTATTTTTAATTAATGGTATTGATAGTTCGATAGAAGACATGTTACAGTCTATATTCATCGGGGGAGGTTGAATATTGTTAGGGTTTATGGGATTAGATTGACTATGAGGCACTAGAAAATTGGAATGAAAATAATCAGCAAATAAGTTGCAAATTTCGGTTCCAGAACTAGTAGTGGTGTTATCATCCGACATGGTGTTTGGCAGTGATGTAGACTTAGATAACGATTTTAAGTATGACCAAAAATACCTGGGATTGCTTTTAATTGAATCTTCGACTGAGGAAATAAAAACACTATAGCAATTTTCTTCTAAAACTTTAGCCCGCCCCTTAAGATAATCAACAGTGATTTTGTCCGCTAGCAACCCATAACGTTTGTACTTGGTAAAGAATTTAAACTTCTCCTTTAGAACTTTTTTTAGAGCGGCCGAGTACCAAGGTGGAAAAAGATTTGGACGTACGTACTTAGTAGGTACGTACTTATCTCGTAGTTGATTTAGCAATTTATAGAAATAGTCAACAGCTTTATCTAACCCGCCAACCGTTAAACAATCGTTCCAATCAATCGATGATAGTTCTTGGTTGAATGCATCAAAGTTAGCGTTATTATAGCAATACTTTAATCTAGGAGCTGGTTTTAGAAATTCTTTTAATGTAATATTCATTGTTACAGTCAACGCGCCATGATGGTGCGCATCTACTGGCACTAGTGGGCTACTACAGTTAGAAACTGTTATGTCATAATTAGATAAAATTAAGTCCAAAATAGCATCTGTTTGGTTATGAATATGGTTGTACTGGTGCAGGTCAACAACGTCTAACTCATCCAGAAACTCTAATTCCGTCCTACCAAATGAACCAACTGGTCTGAGATAGTTTAACCCGTCTATGGTGCTCCATTGAATGGATCTCATATTGAAGTCACCCATAATTACAAATCTATCTAAGGGGTTAGCCGTCATTATGTTCCGTAAACCATTCATAAAATTGGAAAGTTGCTGTGAAAAACTTAAACCTTTGTTTTCGGTACATAAATATAAAACACAAATATGAACACATTGCGGTGACCGCGCGCTATCGCTAGACTTCACAGTTAGCCACAAATCTTCTGCAGTGGAATGCCACTCAGGCCGTGCAGTCACATGATAATTTTTACGAACAGCCAGCAACACCCCACCACCCCTCCCCTGACCAGTAAGGTCATACCTACGATCACGGCGCCACACTAAATACCTATCATCGAACAGCTCCACATCCGAAATGCTCTCCAGTAGCCAGGTTTCAGTAATACCTAAAATATCATAATTATTTAAATGTAAATTACGGCGAAACATAGCTACCTTAGTGCGTAAGCCACGAACATTTTGGTAGTAGCATTCCAGCTTCTTGCTATCCACTTTTATTGTAAATCAACGACAAATTATATATGTGTATAATCTTAGTAACAGCTACGGCAGTAGCTAAGTATGTGCGGAACGAATAGCCAGCAAACACAATAGAATAGGCAAAGGTGCAGGTGTAAATGCAACAGAGCAATAATGCAACGAGATAGAATGCGTTAGACAGATAATGCATGACCTTGGCCTTCCAATAAGCTCGGTAAAACACTGTAGGCACTAATGTTAAACCATTTGAATAAAAAATTACTAGAACTTTCAAGCTTCGTAGCACCTTGATGTTTAGCGTGAATGTAAAAATATGACAATATGTGAATATGAATAGCGTGAATGCGAGAGGTACAACATGTACAAGCAGAAGTAGCACAAAAAAATAAGTACTAATGCAGTTACCAAACGGAGTTTTGAAAAAAATAGTCACAAAATAATATTGTGTGAAATTAAGTGACGTGACATAAAATATGTAACATTTTACACTAGTTTGTTTAAATCAGAGTCTGATTTTATTGTAATGACATGAGACGTATCATCTTTCCGAACGTGAATTTTCGAGAACTTCACCCAGGTAAACTGATATCCCTTGTCCTTGGCAAGCTGTTTTGTCTGCGTGAGTAGTCTTTTGTAACCAGGCGAGAGATGATCATTCACGTAGATTCTTTCTTGACCTCTGGTAAAGCCGATATCCGATGATAACATGGATTTTATTAAGCGTGCCGAGGCGACGAAGTCCTCTTTCACATAACGATTCAAAAAGCTCACTACTATCGACTTCTCCTGACCACTATACGTAGGAATTCTGCTTACGTAGTTGATTTGAGGCTTAGCCACTTTATAGTTTATGCACAGGCCAATCTTCTCAATTATATCAAACAGGTCTTCAGATTTCTTGAACGGCACACCCTTTATTTCAACATTGTTGAGGCGCGATAGTTGGTCACGCGACATGTCGATACGTTGGCACGCAAGAAGTTGTGACTTAACCTCTACGAAGTCAGAGAGAGAACCCTCCAGACAAGTGACTCGTGTTTCCACGTCTTCGACCTTAGAGGTGAACTCGTCGATTCTCTTGATAGCTGCCTGGCAGGAATCTTGAAGTTTGGTTATGTTGCTTTTGATTTTATTGACGTCACTTATAAGTTTCGGTAGATCAGCAAGCTTCAACTCCATCGAGTTCAGCTTCTCCATGAGTTTGTCCAGAGTGGCCGGTTCAGGAGTAACAGCAGATGAGCTTGGGGGCGCGGGCGATGCGCCCCGACATGAGGTGCATCGCCACGCAGCCTTTTTCTCAGCTTTCATACGGCGATAGGTTGACTCGGAAATATTGGCACATCCAAAGTCCAAGTGATTTTTGCAGACACTGCATTGCACCCCATCATTAAACTCCTCATGACACACAGCACACTGCATTGTAAATTAATTACCGATCCGTCGTCGCAACGTACGTTATTGAGTAATTAGTAGCGGATTAAATATGTCGTATGCGTGCGTGCAACCATTAGCGATGCGCGCTCGCGACTGAATACCTACATACTACGTTAATAAGGCATTTTTTTTATATTTTTACCTACTACAAACAACTTTAAGCTACTATGTACCAAAACTAGACAAAATTATTGATTCGTTGAACTATAACCTAAAAAATTAACCAAAACTCGAGTTCCCCAGAGTCGCATTTTAAGTTCAGCTCTGCTTCAATAACGACGTTCTACGATATAAAGCCGTCGGAACGGAACACAATCATGGGACATTTAGAGCGTAAATAAGGTTCTGAGGTGATGAAACGTTTTCCGATAATGGGTTCATTAAAGAGGGCCACTACTCTCCCGTCACTCTCGTCGAATTATATGCATCATCTACTTTTATAGAGCATTAGTCAAAATTCTCAATCCTTCTTTCCAAGTACTCCAACTAAAGATACTTACTACTTATACACCTAATACCCTAAACCTATACACCTTAACCTAATCATACAAATGTGAAAGTATGCTTAGGTTTTATAACATTTGTTATTATCGCGCTAAAACAACTAAATCATTAGATAAAGGATAACTTAGAGATTTCCTAGCGTACATTTTATATGGAACCAGATACCATGCGAAGTCGCGGGTGAAAACTAGCTATTAGTGCTATAAATACAAACAGGCCGTGGCGCTGCTAACAGTAGATTACCGTACGTATGTAGATATTCATTATTATTATTCAATATTACAATAAACAGGTATGTAAATTGTAAACATGAAATTAATGCCTAAATTACCCACCTAATTATTAATATTATTGTTTTACTGTTAATGGAGTGTTATTAGATCAAATTAATCAACATCACGTGCTCTGTTACTAGGAATTCAACAGCCATTACTGCTCTTAGAATTAATTTACATCGTTATCTACAAGATTTGAAACCAACTTCGAAAGCCTCAATGAATTTATGGAAACATGAATTTAACCATTGAATTCTATTGGGTAAGCACGTACATACCTACTACCTCTACGATCAAAGCAGGTTGAATTTAAAGCTAAATAGCTAGTGAAATATTTTTCAAATAATGAAGACAAATAGAGCCTTCAGAACTCGGCGCGAAGAACAAAGCTTTAAAAAGGCTAAAAAGAAAATTTACCTTAGAACTTTGTTCCCGTGGGTCCGTAATAAGTAACACCACAGGAGGCTATAAATTCCGTAAAGAAACCACGTTTTTGCTCGATACTCTGAACATTAATACAGATTTTCTAAGATTATTGTAACTTACTTTGAAAAGACCCAAGAAAAGGCTTTCCGGTAATAAATGTTTGGTCTAGGTTGGGTATGGATGAAAACGAATGGGTTTTTGTTATATGAAAAGCGTAAAGGTGATTTTAATACCATTAAAATATCATATAATTAGATTAATAGGTAGGTACCTAATACATGTCATCCGTAGGCAGCTTTCCTGTACCAGTAGTGTTCCAGAAACGTAAAACTAATCACAATTTCGAATACAATGAACAATAGAATGTATGTAGCACAGCAACGCTGTGAATACATTAACTTTAGGCCTGGATTTGTAGAATATGTTCACTGTATGTAAAACAATTTCACTGACCCATTATTTGAACAGCACATTTTGAAAGACAATCTTTCGTAACAGCATAAGTATCAACTTCACATAGCCCTGGTCAGTCGTCCAGAGCACAACTCAAATATAAAGAATCAGTTAGATATTTTTAAACTTTGAAACAAGAATGGAAAAAGATAATATCAGGGTGGGATCGAAGTTAAGCGAAATATTCATAACATTCGAGAAAAGTTTAGGGCTTAAAAACGATATAAAATGGCCGAGTTGTATTGCAATAACACTTTATCACATTGCTGGATTATACTGGTGCTATTACTTTGCGTTACCGGTGAAATGGCAGACGGTTATATTTGGTGAGTTAAAACATAGAATATTAATATTACTTAATTTTTTTTATTTGAGTGAGTAGGTACCTACTTGTAAGAATAACAGGCTAGTGTGTGTTCTAAAAGTTTGTGACTCGAAAGCTTTTCGCTGTTTTAGCGGTGATAATGTACGTAGCAACAGGATTTGGCATCACTGGTGGAGCACATCGCTTGTGGACACATAGATCTTACAAAGCAGCAACTCCACTGAAAATAATATTACTCCTGTGCTTTGCAAGCGCTGGTCAGGTAAATAAATAAAAGCTATTTACGTTTAAGTACATTTGCTATCAATTGAACAGAAGTTCGCTATTTCGAAAAAAATCCACTTCCATCCGATTAAAGGAAATAGGCAATAAAGTCCAATAATATTATACCATTTCCTGCAAAAAACCTCTTCAAGTGTGATCGCTTTTTAACTGCGAGATTTCTTTTATTTCTAGTGTTTACGATGATCGTAGGAATATTATTTATTTTTAGAATTCTCTGATGCAATGGGTTCGTGATCATAGAGTTCATCATAAATTTAGTGACACAGAAGCGGACCCCCACAATGCGAATCGTGGGCTGTTCTTTTCTCATATTGGATGGCTGATGATGAAGAAGAATGATGAGGTTTTGCTACGGGGAAAGCAAATGGACATGAGCGATATAGAAAGTGATCCTCTTCTAAGAAAGTTTAACCAGTAAGTTGGCAGCATTTTTCACGGGTTTTCAAGACTTGATTTCATGCTTTCTAAAATAAATTTACTTATTTGATACGGTTAAGTACCTATAGTTTGCACAGCGGATCTAGGCTTCCGTGAAGTTAGCCGTTTGTGATGCGCGAAGACAATTTAGTTTGAAAAAGCTCCATTGCGCATCGAAACGGTTAATTTCACGACTGCCGAGATCCGTTGTGAGAACTATACCTATATTGATTTTTTCAGGCACTTCAATATGTTAAAGCTGGTATTCTGCTACATTTTACCTACCACGATTGGCATTATCCTTTGGAATGAAGAATGGAAATGCGCAGTAGCGTGGCAATGCTTCATTAGGTTCCTAGGCATGTTTCACAGCGAGCTCACTGTCAACAGCCTTGCGCATATTTATGGATACCGACCCTACAATAAGTACGTCATGTTCACAGTATTTTTTCCCCTTTCTTACAAACTTGTGACATGTAGTTTTGAGGTATTATATTAAGATTAAGATTAAGAGTAGTAGTTCTTTGTGATAGAGCTCGTCCGGGGAAGGACTGCCACCATACCTATTTCTGCCGCCAAGCAGTAATGCTTGCATTGCTGTGTTCGGTAAAATTACTGGCACATGAGGCTTTCGATCTTAGCCTCAAGGTGGCAACCCGCGAGTGATACCTCTGGTATTGCAAGCGTCCATAGGCTGCGGTAACCGCTTACCATCTTGTGGGCCGTACGCTTGGTTGCCACTTCAGTTACATAGAAGAAAAAAAAAACAATTAATTATTTAGGCATCATGGTATACTTTTCTGTATTTAAATAAACTATACGGTTTTGTTACAGAAACATTATCCCAGCTGAAAACCGATTCGTCGCAATCTGTACACTTGGCGAAGGCTGGCATAACTACCACCACGCGTTCCCCTTTGATTATAAAGCAGCAGAGCACTTTGATTTCTTCAACTTCGGCACGAAGTTTATCAAAATGTTTGAGCAAATCGGCTGGGCTTACGATCTTAGAGAAGCGACGCCTGACATGGTCAATTCAATAGCCATGAGGCTGGGTGACGGAACACCTATTCATTTTCCTATGGATGTAACATTGAAAGAAAACGAAAGAACTTTTGGGTGAATTAAAGATTAGGCTATTATGTAATTTAAAAGATAAGCACTTAGGTATGCTTTTAACTAAGTCATTACTTTTAAAAATTAATTTCCAAAAATAAAATAACAAATAAATAAAGTTTACTTATTCTTAAAATTATTAGCCCATACAAGATTCACAAAAGGTGCGAGTGGCGTCCGGGGAGGCGTAGTAATCAGGATCCGGCGTTGGGCCAACACGGCTCTGCATAGAGTGCATCATGTGACACACAACACCGTGAGCTGGACCGCGCATCTTAAGCTCACTGTCTTCTAACCTCCACCCATACTTCCAACTATCGCAATCAACAAAGTTAAACTTATCTCCAGGTGCCTTTTTGTGCCGAGCTTTCAGATAGTCTACTCTACTCTGACGTAATAGATCTGTTTCTTTGGCGTGTATAGGCATCATAGGTGGTATAAAAGACTTATCAGCACTGAATTGGGCTCGCACATAATCCTTTTCTGGAGCAGCCAACCTATAGCGTGAGGCCTCAGCGTGGTCCTTCGTTATCGTAGCCATGCCAGCGACCATTGAATACCTGTTCACGTCTTCGGAAGTGCAGTTTTTTACTTTTTCCCTAAATGTGGCAGCGTAGCGAAGTTGCTCTTCGTGATGATTGACCCATTTCAAACGAAGCCTACTTTCTTTTTCATAGTTTTCGCGTAGAAAATTTGATACTTTTGGATCAGTTATATCAGTTAACGGCATACCTTATTATTTTAATAAAACTTATTAATTAGGTAACTTATGTGGCTCTAGAAGTATCATGGAACTAATAAGTACTTTTACCTTTAAATTTCTTGAGAAGTATGCAAAAAATATTCGGAAGGCATTTCGAGAGGGCATAGCAAGCTTAGTCGTCTATTGCCTTGCCAGAGCGTAGTTCTTACATTCTCTTTGGTCGTCTATTAAAGTTTATGTATCGTTTATTCAATTTATTTTTATATTATTTTAGAGCGCATGTTACACGTAAAGTATTTACTGTGATCCATCAGTACAGTATTTACTGATGGATTAATACACCAGACACACGTACAGTATTTATCACGTCAGTATTTAGTCCGGCATTAAATATATATATATAGTCAGACATTAAATATATATATTGCTGAATATACGTTAAAATGGACACAAAGCTAAAAATTAAAGCTATTATTTTAACAATTGGTTATAATAAAAAGTTAAAAGAAAACGATGGTAAAAATACTGGCACCTATACAAAGAGAAAGGTACACCCATTTGAGGATCGTCAATACGGAATCAAGAATCAAGAAATCCATCAGTAAATACTGTAATTCTTCAGTACGCTTGTTACACGTACAGTAAATACCTACCACGATACATCAGTATTTACTGACGGATCACAGTAAATACTTTACGTGTAACATGCGCCTAAGGTACGTCCAGTCCATAGTTACATTTACACCCATGGAACTAATAAGTACCTACGTTTTACATATAAATTCCTTGGTTACACCAGTTACACTCACACATTGTAGGGCTTTTAGTGGTATACATTTTTTGAGATCGGAAAACCTTTTTGGAAAAGTCAGCTCGAAAACTCTTTAAAAAATATACTTCTTGCTGTAAATTTTGGCATAACTATACCTCTTCTTCTTTTAATTTGTGGCGTCTGTGGCTAAACCTCACTCACAGAGATTGTTTGATTCAGAGTTGTTGCAATAGCGATAGTTTCGCTATCGATCGTTGACCTTAAAAAACAGTCGATAGCGCAACATGCTGTAATGGTGTAATACTTACTATCGAACCGAGTTCGATAGTAGGTACTGATACTATCAATTGTATCGATACGTTTTTTTAGCAACAGATCGAATCGACCTATATACTATCTTTAGCAATAGGTAGAAGGTATACTTAGTTTTAACCGACCTTAAAAGAAGGAGTTTATCAATTTGACTGAAGGTATGTTTTTTTTGGTATGTTTGTTACGCGATTTCGTCGCCAATTATTTATTGATTTTAATGATTCTTTTTTTTATATAGGTCCTTCGAATTGGATAAAATTTAAATGGATTTTATCGAATATCGTAGGTACCTATTTAAATTTTATCGAAATCGATACAGTACTTTATGAATAAATCATCGTCGCGTACACACACACAAAATCTGCCGAAACATTTATTAATTAATAGTTATTATTTTTTAAATTATTATTAATCGATACATCCATAGTATCGATAATATCGTGAAGAGTCTATAGTTTTGATCTCAGTTTGTCAGAGGTTTTGATAGAACTATCGATAGTGTGACTGATTTTCAAGGCCACATGAAGGCCACATGATAGGTTTTTTCTACGGTCTATGTTATTTTTTAAGCTTTTTACTTGAAAGTTTTCGTTTTTGATTGTGTATTTCTATTTTGTACGCGTATTTATAAGTAAACAATGCCTCTCATAGACATCACAAATCCTGATGTAATAAAGTTCCTCGTTGAAAATTATGATAAGACCACCCGACTGCGCATGAAATGGAATCGGCTGAATGCTGACAAGCTTAAGCAAGCCGCCACTCTACAACGCGCAGAGAAGGGGCACACCGAACTGGGCATCATCCGAGACACCATGACAGAGGGTATGCCAACTATAACAAGGGACCATATCGTAGCCAGAGCAAATCGTAGACTCAAACCCATTCGCGACGCGATCTTTGTTCCCGGGATCGCGAATCTAAGGAAAGGGCATTCCATTCCCGAAGTGGAACTCGGCGATCCTAAAGAAGACGCGAGACTCGCAAGACCGGATACCGACCTAAGTATCGACCCGAAAATGCGGCCCATCGACCCGAAACAGAAGGAAATTGTATACAAAGAGATTCCTGTGTTCGGCCGGGAAGTTTATTTGAAGAGCAGGAATAAAATATCACCCGAGAAAAAATATTACTTTAGAGAATGCGGCGGTTGGGAGTATGGATGGAGGCTACGCGATAGCTATTTTAGCAATAACGCGCCTAGATTTGGCCGCGTGTGGCGTTTAACTAAGGGCGATAAGAGCCGCACCGGACCCCAGCCGGACCCAGATTATTACGGAAGTTCAGATATTCCTGGACCTTCCAAATGTCCGTAGAATTATTATTTTTAATTAAATTTACATTTATTTTGTAATTTTATGTACTTCTGTTATTTTTAATAAATATGTAATTTTTATTGTAATACCTATTCTGTTTCACTTTATGTATCTATAGATTTTACCCCCTTCCTACATCAAGCAAACCACAAGTGATGTAGGAAGGGACTACACTACCAAGTACTCAGTACTTGGTAGGATCTTAGTACTCTTCAAGTTACTACTTAGCTTACTCGTTACTACGTTACCTATAATTAAAAAACGTTAATCGTATCTGTATAACAAATAATTAAACGTAGATAATATTTTTTCGTCCATTTGACAAGATTGGTTAATCCAAACTACAGCTTCTACGTAGATCTACTTTTTACCATAGAATATTGGACAATTTTGGCTTGAAACACGAACAAAATACTTATGTTTTCTGTGGACATACCCCGTTTAGTGTACTATGGTCATACCACAGAGTACCTACATTGATATAGTATATAAGTATGTAGTACCTACCAAGAAATGTATAAGCTATACAACAGTAGGGTAGTACCTACTTATTAGTTCCATAGTACCACAAAACAGTTTTTTCTGTTCTACCGAAAATAATTTATGCACCTTGAGGATAGGGGTGATAGTATACCGTCATACCCCAAGAGAATGTAAGCACTACGTTTAGTCATACCATAATCAAAACAAATTATGACAAGCAGTAATCTTGTCGATAAATTTATTTTTTTATGTTTTTTATTTTTTTAGTATTTTAATAATTTTATATCTATTTATTTTACTAAACTATTAAACACCTACATAAAAATGCCACTCGACTACACCGATCCACTTATTTTAAAGTTTTTAACGGAGAACTATGATAAAGCTGAAGAAAAGCGTATGCTGTGGTTTCTGAAGAACAAGGAAAACCTTATAAAATCGTGTTCATTTCCTGAAAACTACAAGGGCATAAGAAGCGAGGAGGTCAGAAAAGTTGCGATGCAACTCTGTATGCCCTCATTGGTTTTACATCATGAATCTAGTATGTGTAACCGTCGAAGGAGAGCTTTGCGAGATGGAGTTGTACACGGTGTATCCCAATTGAAAGCCCCAAGCAGACGCAGGGGTCAAGAACCAAGACCCCTAGAATCTACATCGAATATTTTAGACCCCGAACCTATCATGAATCCAATAAGTCCCGATGATCAGAGCATACTTTACAGGGAATTACCAAACGGAGGTCGACGTCGGTACCTAGACAAAAGGAAACGCATACTCCCCGAAAATAAATTCAACTTTTGTGAGACTAGCACCAACTGTTACGGCTGGCGATTGAAGGACAGCGAACTATCACGACAGCCACCGAAATACGGACGATACTTTGTTTTCAGACGTGATATAAGAAGCCGTTCTGGGCCGCACCCAGACCCAGTTTACTACCAAAATCCGCCAGACGAACCTTACTCAAAATGTTTTGGTTGACTGAAACTTTAATAAAGTTACGTGGCACGACTTGCTTTATTTGATAGTTACAGAGGTACAAGCACCTAAGTGGGGTACTAATTGGCTGGTTTTTTAGCGAGGGCAAAGGTTGCAGTAATTCAACTCGAGGCAAGCACGTACAGGCAAACATTGTCTAATGGCTACAACGGACCAAAAACTTTTATCATCCGCCCTAGGGCTAAGTTAGGCGTTTAAACTTTTATTTCGCTCCCGACAAATTACATGTTTATTTTACCTGCATTATTTGTAATTTGTACGCAAATAAACTGCATTATTGCCATTATTACGTATGAAAACTCAACGTTTGAGTCGCGGAAAGAGCTATACTAGGAATTTCACTACGCGATCGATTATGATTATGATCGAATCCGTAGTCCGGTAAAGTGCTGCATTTCACCTTACTTATTCTTCTACGGATTTCCTCGTTACATTCTAGAAACTGCAAAACTATTTTAAAACACTGGCTAAGTAGGAGAATTGTGCCACATTTCACTTCTAAGCTAAAAGGCTTACTCATAAATCAACTTGAAATCTCTTATGTCGCCGCAACGCTGAAGTCGTTTTATACAAAAGTTCGTAACGATGGAAGTTCGGTCCTGTGTCCATTCGTCCTAGACTTACAATATTTTGGAGAGCTTAGAAAAGACATGACAGGTTGATCGCTATACAATTTCGTAAGATTCAAATGGTAGGCACTTAAATAAAATACTAACAATTAGCAGTGCTATCCCAAGAGAATAATATACGCACTACCTTTAGTGTGTTATCTAATATAGGATTAGATAACACACTAAAGGTACAAGCACTCTAGGTACTAGTGCACTAATAGTGCACTAGTACCCACTACGGTGTGTACTATGAATATAATTGATAGATTCAGGCGTTACTTTGCGGAAATCCATTACAAAATAAAAAACAGACGAAAAATCTCTAGTACTATTCCGCTTAACCTTTTAACTGATGAGGTCACACAGTTACCACAGTTAACCTCAAAAGAAAAATATCGACACGTGTTTCATCCCTCCACTGTTCTCCGTAGATGGATTAATTATGAGTAAACGACGTAACATCGTTCGTTCTCTTTTGTATCCAGTTCCTCCTGAGAAGCCACAAAGATTTTTGGGTATTTTGACTTATCTTGGACCAATTAGTGATTAGGTTTCAAAACCTTTGTTTAAAAATGAAATAAGGGTAGCTTTCAACACAAACAATTCACTACGTAAGATTTGTAATGGGAAAGACAGGTTAGAGTGTCACAAGAAATCGGGTGTTTACAAGTTGGTTTGCGATGACTGTGGTAGTATTTATATAGGTCAAACTGGTCGTACTTTTCAAACAAGATACAAAGAACACATAGCTGCTTATAGAAACAATTACCCAGATAGATCACATTTTGCTAAGCATTTAATTGATTCCGGGCATTCGCTAAGTAACAATCACTCATTTGATATTTTGCATACTTGTAATAAAGGGTTAAAATTAACTGTATTGGAAAATTTAGAAATTATTAAACATAACACTTCAAATTTTACACTGTTGAACGAGTTAAACATGTCCTATCCACGGTCACCTTTGTTGCGTTTGTTTACAACAAGTAGCGTTGACTCAGAGAACGCAGGTGGGAGTGGCCATACCGGTTGAGACTATAAATAGTGGGGTAGAGTAGTATAATACTATAAATAGTAACATCGAATTCTCACTTTGGCTCCAGCGCTCGACGGAGCAACACGTCTGCCGGAGAACAAGTCGATGGTCCTGAGGATGTCCCGTGGAGGGATGAAACACGTGTCGATATTTTTCTTTTGAGGTTAACTGTGGTAACTGTGTGACCTCATCAGTTAAAAGGTTAAGCGGAATAGTACTAGAGATTTTTCGTCTGTTTTTTATTTACTATGAATATGCATGCTGACCTCAGCTATTATGATGACTCGCGTTAATACCTATGTGGCTATATTTTAATTTATTTGTTTATTACCAACCACAACCACGCTCTGTCCTAGTAAGTACCTAGCTATATTTTTGTCTATACCGAGAACCTAAGTACCTAGGCAGTTGGTTAGGTTTTTTGTTGGTACTTAGATATAGGTTTCTACTTGCCGCCAGCCGGCGCAGCAACGTATTGTACCTACCTTCCGGTCCGGTGGTCATGGGTTCGATTTTTTTGCGAATATCGATATTTTATTCGGTAAGAAATGATTTTTCATTAGGATTAGGATGGCTAAGCTTAAAAGATTGTGGATGCTGGGCAAGCCTACACTTCGTCTAAACCTGTCCTAAGCACTACAGCACCTGCGACAATTCACACATCAGTGTATATCTTAGGTATAAAAAAAAATACAATAAGTAACTATACCGAAAAATACACTATTTATAAATCATCTTCAATAGAAATAAAGGCCTAGGGTAAGTAGAATTTCTGCCCGAAAGGAAAGCTTATAAATGATGATATGTGTATAGGATAAAATAATTACAAAGTTACAAGAATATACCGCGTCGTGTTTCTCCCATAAAAATAAATCATCGTGGTTGTTTATTGACGTCATGAATCTTGTTAGACCCTCAAACTTCGTAGCCTTATGGCTAGTGTTATAGCTGGTGATGAATTTAGATTCTGTGAGACCTAGCAGTAGTCACGTATTAGCGATAAGAGGGAATGGGCACGAAGTTGTCGTTCGTTTGCCGCCGTTCCATCACTAGGGCACTTATCGAAGCAACTTAGGTGGACGTGTGAGGGAAGTTTTAAAATCAATAACGCTAAGTTTATTATGGTCGATTAGAACAAATCAATATTGGCAAACTACATATTAGCAAAGCTTAGTAGGTACCTATAATTAATAGTACCTACTACTATTGAAACCCGATAACTGATTTTTGTAATTGTAAACGGGAGTCCTATTTCACAACGAAACTTGCTTTCTCGAATTTCATTACTTCGCACACGTCACTTCTAAAGGTTGTTACTTCAAAGCCTTATTAAATCTAAAACATTTTACTTCTATGTAACGTTACTTCGAAACATTTTTGTACAGATCATTCAGCGGAGATCGAACCCGCAACCTCACGCTTGACAACCAAGCACTCGCCCACTGCGTCACCGAGGTCGTCAACTCTACGAAAACATGTGTTAAATCTACAATCTACATTTATATTATGCTGAGTTGGGCCATTTTGCAATATAAGGTAGAGCTCAATCAAGCATTTTTTGTGTTCATCATCATCATGACAGCCTTCTAATGTTCCCACTACTGGCTGCTGGGACACTGGCCTAATCTCAAGCGTGACTGGGTCTTAATCCACCACGCGGACCCAATCCGGATTGGTAGATGGTATTTCGAATTTTTAGTTCTTGGATATGCCGGTTTCCTTACGATATTTTCTTTTACCGTATGAGAGCACTGGCATTGCGCACATACATTTTTCGAATAGAAAAATCCATTGATGCACGACTGGATTCGAACCCACTACCTTAGAATCAGAAAGTGGGGCCACTACCACTAGACCACCAGTGCTCAAGTGGTAGTAACCCCGCGAAATCATGCGATGTATCAAGTAGGTATTATTAGAATTTAATAAGAATTTCAATTGAAAAATATGATAAAATACAGGTTTTTATTAAACTTTATTTAAGTAATTATTTACAGATGGGATGGGCTTATTTTATTACTAGGGTATCTAACATCTTAACCTACGCGACCGCGACCGAACAATTTCTATACAAAGCGATTGTCAAATCAAGTGCAACAATTCTGTCTAGGTAATGCGCTCATAAGGGCTGGCATCAACCGAATAGAATCGTGTCAAAATTGCATCACGTCATCTTCAACAAATTTTCTCTCTGCATAAATTCGGTGATTACCATCCATGCTAAGATAATCTATGTATGACACATGTTTTACAAAAACAGTCTGACTGAAGTTAGTGTAATAAAAAAAGAAGACTGATATATTTCTAAAACGATGTTCTTGGAGTTGGTAATAGCGGAGATAATATCCCGTTTTTAGTGAAAATGTTATATTCAAAAAAGCACGTTATCTATTCGACTGTATGTTTTTTTGTGTTTGTTACGCGGTTTAATCGACAATTATGATTTGATTTTGATGATTATTTTTGTTTGATGGTTAATAACACTTCAGAGGTGTACCCATATAAATTTAATGGAAATCGGTTGGGCACTTTTTGAATAAATCATAAATAACGTGTCAATATCTACATCCCCTCATATCACCACAATCCATTCCATCCAATCCGTCGAACGAAAATTTTTTTTTTAGTTCGAACTTTTGGAGTCGGTTTTTGTTCTTTTCTAAAATTATTGTGCTATAGTTTTCAACGTACCTACTTAAAACGCAATTTGCTGATGCATCTCATTTAAATCACTAAAGGTACTATTAAGAATTCTGTGACTACGTACGAGTTTCAGTTGGCGTGTGGCGACGTGACGTCACGCCACAATAGGGCCAAACCTAAATTCTAATACCTCCACGCAAACTATTTGCAACAAGCGCACCATGCGACCTCTATAGCACTTTGTTCCTCACGAGCTGCTTGCAGCGAGCGCACACGCTACCTATAATATATACAGGTATATGTTTTATCCGTGCAAGTAAAAATCAACTTTTAAATCTCTTTATCTAATTTTAGATTAACTTTAGTATGATTGATTGATCCCATTGGTGTAGTTCATCGACCGCGACTCCTACACGATTGACATTATATCACCGAAATCGCTTGGTTTCGCGTGGTTTAATTCATGCTTTTGTATGTACAAAATTAATTAAACTCAATCAAACTGACTGCATTCTTCAACACTCCAAACAACACACAAGTTGCAACAGACGTTTAGTTATATAGTAGAATCTCATTAATCCGGTACTATTAAAAACCAGAGGGTGCCGGATTTTTTTAATTTTCGGATTACTGGATATTCAATCCAAATTCCAAATATAACAATCCAAAGAAAATTCAAAAAGAAAATGCATAAGTATTTATAGTGTAGGTATTTATTATGTTGATGTTCTATCCGTTTCTTTATAAAGTAACTGTAACATTATAGTTTTAAAGTAATCCATAAATGAGATCGATTTTTGTGGAAATCTAAAGTTTAATCGTTTAAGTGAAAGGCGCGGGCGGTGGGGGCATCCGGCAGGATTAGTGAGATTTTACTTTATTCACGTGACGTAACGTACGCAAAAAACATTTAAATATTTTATACATTAAATAATTGTTTCTCAATGTCAACTCTACATAGTAGATATAAACACATTATGGGTTCTGCGGCGCAAGACGTACTATTCCGCGTTGTTATACCTTTGGCACTCGCCCTAATTCGTCAGAACTATATAAACCAACCTTATTCAAAGATGATCCTTTTCGAATATAAGTCATTCCTTTCAGATTCGTCACGCTCACCTTGAATCGACGAGAAACGTCATTGAAGATTTAAGGTGAGCGTGAAAAGGCTTGTCAGATTGGTAGATTGTGGCCCGTATTCAAGAACCATACTTGAGTGTGAATCATGACTCAATCATCGATTTGACATAATCGATCGATTGTTCTTGAATACGGGCCTGTGACTTGTATATTACACTCACTAAGTTTATTTAAAATCCATACACATCACGCTTTATGCTTCCTTTTAGCGGATGGTTTTTCAAAGACTTGCTTCATGCCGCCTCTGAAGTTGGCAATTCTGGAAGCACCACCCTCATTGCTCCACGCCGAGTCAAATTCTGTCGTGTCCTGGTCGACGAGATGGGTGTATTTGGTTCGACCGGAGCGGCCAAACTTTTTCACTTGCATCACCTGAAAAATATTATCATCGTCATGGGCTTCTTGAGTTCCCACTGTTGGAACACTGGCCTATACTCGAGCGATAGTGATTGTTTTTTTTTAGTTCTTGTACATGCTGGCTGCAACAGGATTATTTTCGTCACCGTTTGAAAGATGACATCATCATCTTATTAGCCAGTATTCTTTCCTAAAGAGTGACACAACTACCGTTTTCGAGCCATCCACTTTTACTGCAACTGAGATAATGTCATTGGTATATATAATAATAATAATAATAATAATCCTATCAGGTAACACAAGCTCAAAAGTCTATATTAGATCGACATTTCGGCACACAAAAAAAACAGTGTAATGTTATTTCAATATTGTTTTAAGAGCTCGTGGTTACCCCCAGAACCTTTATTCTCCGTGGTTATCGGTTCTGCGAGCTATATGGCTTTGCCCACTGCCACTTCAACTTGCATATTACCTTAGGTAAAACAGTCTTATCGAAGTGATCGTCCAATGTCGCGCCTGAGAAGTCTTGCTTGAACACTTCCTCTTCTTTATCCAAATAGAAGGCACCTCTGCAAAATCACAACAAAAAAGTCAGGAAATAGAGTAAATTTAAAACTGGAATGCGATCCAAAATTTTCGGATGAAAAGAATCATTGCGTCATTGACTTGAGCTAAGCCAAAACGCAAACAGTGCCGTCTTACGGAATAAGTTTCACAATCGGACACACAAAAAATAAAGTATTGCCAATAAAAAAAAATCACAAAAAAAAACCTCAAATAAAAAAATACAATACAGATTACACTAGCGCTAAGTTTTGTGTTATAGCGCTTCGTTTTGTGTAAATAGCGGTACGTTTTTTGTAAAGTAAAACACAATTACCTGTGATAGTATTTCTGGAGGAACTTGTATTTGCCCTTGACAGACTTATTAGTGACTAGTTTCGGGTTGACGCGCAATTCGACTCTTCTCTCTTCCTCTGTCATATTGCGCATACGTTCAAGAGCGAGCAGTTCTTTCTCAACACTGAAAATTAAATAAACATTTTATAATGCACTGAGAAGAGCAATAGTTGTGTAGTGGTATAACTTCGACTTATATTTCGGGTTAGTGTCAAAATCCGGGATTTTGACACAAAAACGTTTCCAAAATCCTCTTTAAAGGGTAATTCTTATTTACTCTGCTCATAAGATCATATAGTAGATTTTCTATTGTCTCTGAATCCCGGACAGGCATCTTATTCTCGCTCAAGATAATTAAAATTAGAGTATTAACTTTTAAGTATTACTTGAAAACCTTTTTTTCAGCACCCGCCGCCGCTGCCCGGCCGTGACTACTACAAAGGACTACAAAACTTCTAGCAATAGACATAGACACATTAAATAGGAGATCATGGAGTAAAACTTACGCCTCTCTTTCTTCCTTATCGCGTTTGATCCGTTTCATTTCGCGCAGTTTCCACGTTTCGTATTCCAACTCGTCGTTTTCGTCGTCCGTGCATACGTCATTGATGTCACCTTCTTTTTGCTCGCCCTGAATAATAATAATACAACGTAAATTTTTTATGTTATAGCAATTATTGACGATGCGATAAGGCGTTAAGTATAAGTGCCCGATGAAAACAGACAACAGCAGTTTTTCTTCTAACCTTCTCATATATTACCGTTTTTAGAGCCAAAGCACGCAACCACAGAATATGACGAAACGCTTTGTGAGGCGTTAAACAAAATCTTATTATTCATGTAAAGGTGCGAATATCTTTGGCACCAGTTTTGTTTAAAAATTTGCTTTTGGGTTGCCGCGACCAAATAATATTCGGCAGGTTTGCCGCGGCACGGCCTTTTTGCCTCGAGCGGCACTAATCGAGATGCACGGTGTTCCTACAATACTTGAGTATTATAAATAAAGGTGATTAAGATTAAATTCCGTTGCGTAGTTTAAAAAATCTAAGTGTACATGCGTACAGGACAGGGACAGACAGAGGGAAGCTACTTGTTTTATACTACATGTAAAGATGTAGTAGGTAGGTGCTAGGTACAGTCAGCGTACTTGTGCACTCCTCTGTTCAGAACGTATTGTGTCCTCAACAAGCTTGAGAGCCTCCCGTCTGCGATCTTCCTTCTCTTTCCGCGCCTCTACTTCTTCCTTCTTCTGCTGCTTTATCTTCCGCTCTTTTTCAGCCACCGTCATTCTGTCTGATGCTCTGACGAATACTGGTTTTACTCTGGGGCCTGTAAACAAAAAGATGTATGCGACAATGTGATTAATTTAATATTTAGTCACAACAACCAATACTCAGTAAGTAGAAAAAAATTAATTAAAAAGGCGCAGGGCGGGTAGACGATGCACGCACAAACGCGCCGACTCGATGGACCGACGACATTGTAGCAGTTGCATTAAGTCGGTGGATAGTAAAGACTTAAGCTCGGACGTTCTGGCAATATGGGAGAGGCCTATGTCCAGTAGTAAATATCTATTAGCTATATAATGAACCAATATTATCGCGCGAAGATGATGTGATGCAATTTTGACACATCTCTATTGGTTGGATTAGCTCACCACGGCACAGAACAGATATTAGTACTGCGTACAGAATGGCCACTCCCTACCTCCCATCGGTTTTACTTACCCCACCTCGGTCGCGAGTTTGCCGGCACCACACGGCACCTTTCGCCGGCACTGAAGCAAAGGGCTAAGGCACGCGTTTATTTTGATTTTCTGTAGGTCCAAGCGCGCGCATGCCAGCACGAGCAAAGGTGTGCTCGCTCTTGCTATAATTGGGGCTAGATGATGCTTTGTGGATTGTCCAGCATTATTTATTTTATTATGATTACCAGTGTCTTCTTCGCTGTCTGTGTATTCTGTGTCTGAAGAGCCACTATCATCTTTATCACCATCAAGCATTTCTTCATCTTCATCTCGACCAAGGATCTCTTTTTCCGCTTCCCTAAAAATGTTACTTAGATAGATAGATAGATAGATAAGTCATTTATTTGCAACTTCAAGCACACACATACAAAATTAATACATTGAAAGAGTGCTATAACTACAATAATACAGTAAAGAGAAAAAAAAAAAAGATCTATGTGTGTGTTGCAGTATGACAAAAAGGATACAGCTCAGCGATAATATGCTCAAAGAGCAAACACTGATTTTCAGCTTACCCTTCGAGACAACAAGTTGAACGAGATGCACAGAACCAGTAATGTGTGTGTAAAATAGTTACGAGTATTCTAGCCTACCAACAAATAATTTTGTATCTTGTTGACTTACCTGCACGTACAATATCCATATCAATAAATACTACTTATAAGCTTTTCACATAATAGTGTCAAGTTGACAAGTCATAAAATAAAAGGCCTTGTTGCTTACTTCAGTTCCACTATTTTACAGGCCAATTCAGTCACTGTCTGGCTCTGTCTAACAAATTTCCACTTGCTTACCTAGCCGCAAGTTTAGCTCGGAGAGCCTGACGGCGTCTCTCGATTTCATCCTCATCCAGTTCATCTTCACTTTCAGAGCTGTCCTTGGCCTCTTCGGCACTGGACTCCGACTCTTGTTCTGGTTCCTCATCTATGATCTCAGGCTTGTGTTCCGCTCTGCGCGCCGGCGATTGCTCCACCATACGGAGACGACGCAAACGGGGATCGTCAATCTGTTCATAGCAAATTTTTTAATAAAGTGAAAATACTCATAAATAATATGGAACATCCGTCTCTAAAGTGTTCTTTATGCTGCTGTGATTATTTTATATAGTAAAAAAAAGTTATTTTAACTAGTTATAATATTAAACTGAATGAAACAGTGCATAGACTAAGGATATCACACTTCTATGCTTCATTTAATGGAATTGTTTACCTAACATTGGTAACATTTATTTTTACTGATGTTAGGAGAAAGAATAGTATAATAGAATAGTGCAATAAAACAAGCTTTTGAAAATGACATTATAAAAAAATTACATTATAAATTAAAGAGGATCATATTGATTTAACCTTGTGCTTCTAGCGGTGGTGCGGTAGCCTTCGGATTCTAAGGTTGTGAGTTCGAATCCGGTGGTGCACCAATGGATTTTTCTATTCGAAAAATTTGTGTGCAATGCCAGTGCACTCATTCGGTGAAGGAAAACATCGTGAGTTTCTACAAACATGCCAAGACCAAAATTACCCAAATCGGTTCAGCCGTTGTTGAGTTTAGAGAGCACAGCAATTCATTTAAATATATAAGAAGATATCAGTCATCTAGTACCCATAACACAAGCTCAGCTTAGTTTAGGGCTAGATGATGCTGTGTGGATTGTCCAGCATTATTATTATCATAAGATTTAATCTATGTACCTATCTACTATAAAAGCTAACTATGATGAATAGATAAAACATACTTCAGTATCACTAATGTGGTCATCTTTCTGGGTAATGATTTGTGGTAGAGTCTGCTGTCTGCGTTCAGGTCTAGATTGCTCTATAAAGTCTTCATTTTCAGAGTCACTCTCTTCAACAACACCTTGAGCGTAGTCGGGCTTTTTGCCAGAGATGTACCTCTGCACCTTCACCTTTTTCATAGATATTTCACCTACCAAAATGAATTAGAATTAATATTATGTTCAATGTTTAAGATTTCTTTCAGTTCATTTATTTTATTAGGTTTTAAAAAAAATTGGTCGTAAAAAAATATATATTTTTGTCAAATCAACATCAGCAGCTAATCTGTAAAGGAACATAATTTGTTTCTATTACTAAGTTTTTTAACATATACGTCGTCTCAATAGAATAACATAAACATACCCTTTTCATTGCGAATAGGCACAGCGCCCGCCGTACTTTGTATACCAGTCGGTTGGGCTGGTAGCACGTTCATGTTTACATAAAATATTCCTTTGAATTTAAAATGCTCTAGAATAGAGGGAGTGGCTTCTTCAGTGTCTTTTACTAAATGGACGTGGAGGAAAATCCCAGTAAATGTCTAAAAACCTTTGTTTCAAAATTATTTTCAAGAACAAGGCAAGGCAACGCGCCCAAGAGAATGTAAGCACTCACTACGTCAGGCAGCCTGCTGCAGAGAGAATATAAGCACTACGTTTAGCCTGCTGATGCTGGGAAAACCTCAGACAAATTGTCTGATGCGGGTTGCAGACCAAGAGCTAAGCTAAGTTAGTTTAGCTTAGCTCGCATAGCTGACGCAGTTTTCCATACTTGTGTGCAGACCGCAAACTATGTGAACTAAGCTATGTGAGCTAACTAAAATATGCGAAGCTAAGTTAGTTGTGTATGCCGATGCGCAGCTACGCGAGCTAAGCTATCTTCCTCTTGCCTTCCCCGCACGCCCTTCGCACATCCTTCGCCAGTGCTGTCCAGTGTCCTTTGTCGGACGCACGGTCGTTTCGTAGCGAATATGGAGCAATTTATCGAAGTCGTTAAACAGTTTCCTGTGTTATGGAACACACAGTTAAAGGACTATCACAATTTAATTAAAAAGGATGTTGTATGGAAACAAATAGTGGAGGAAATAAGTAATCCAGACATACCAGACGGTGAGTTTAATTATTTTTTATTTCAAGTTTAATCTAATTTACATTATTAAAATAATTACAAAATAACTCTCTGACACGAAATGCTTCTCTAGTTGCTCGTAAGTTGTCGTATTGTACCGATCTTAAAGTTTGCTGTTCTTCAATATTGACGGTATTGGCGTTACTAGTTGTCGTTCTTGAAGACATTAAATAATTGTGCAAGACACAGGTAGTCTTTGTAATGACGTCCACTAGTTCCAATTGACATTCAAATGGTCGACGAAACACACGAAATCGCGCTGTTAATATGCCGAACGCATTTTCTACTACATTTCGTGCTCTACTGAGACGATAGTTAAAGGTGTTTTCTGCTCTGTTATCTAAACATGTACTCCGTGGGTACGGCCTCATAAAGTGTTTTTGTAATGGGAATGCTTGATCACCTATAAACACAAAAGGTGTTGGATCGCCATCAGGCGTTAAAGGTTTATGATTGGGCAAGTTTAATTGCCCGTTTTGTAATTTTTGGCCAAATGCACTATCTGCAAAAATACCTCCGTCGCTAAATCGGCCCATTGAACCAACGTCTATTATAATAAATCTTTTGTGTGCATCAACGACTGCGAGAAGGACGACAGAATAAATTTTTTTATAATTAAAATAATTAGAACCCGACTGAGGAGGGCATTTTATTGAGATATGCTTCCCATCCACGGCACCAAGGCAGTTAGGGAATTGCCATTTATCATTAAAGTCTTCTGCAATAACTTCCCATTCACTTTCTGTCGGTAACTTCATATATATTGGTTGCAAATGAATCCAAAGTGCATTGCACACATCTTTAACAATCAAAGAAACTGTATTATTACCCACTCTGTAATTGTATCCAATTGTTCTAAAAGAGTCGCCAGTAGCTAAAAACCTGAAACACATAAATATTTATTACTAAGTTTGACTTGGTGTTTGTTACAGTGAAAACTGCGAAGAATGAGTGGAAAAAATTACGTGATAGTCATCGAGAGTCACTCAGTACAAGTGGTCAGGCTGCTTCTCCGGCAAATAACTGGAAATATGCCGAGTTACTCGAATTTCTTTTACCCCACATGAAAAACCGTAAGAGAACTGGTAACGTATCAATTAATGATAAAAATACTTTGGCCAGTACATCAACTCAAAGTCAAAATACTTTGCCCGGTACTTCGATTGAAAGTCAAAATACTTTGCCCAGTACATCAACCGAAAGTCAAAGTACTGAGATTTTCGAAGAAATTCCGAATGATGATTATGAAAATACTTCCGAACCACCAAGGATAAAAAAAAGAAATAATGCCGATGACGCATCATTAAACGACTTACTTCAGAAAGTCGATAACGATTTTATGAAGCGATGTGAGCAAAGAGAGCAACGGAAGGCTGAGGAGGCAAAAGAGGCGGAGAAACACAGACATCCGTTAAATTTATTTTTTGACAGTATGTGCGAGTCAACTAAAAAGCTTCCCGATTGGATACAAAGAGATGTAAAAAAAAAGCTTTTTCAAATTGTAAACGAAGCAGAGGAAAATTATGAAAGTTATTTGTCTAGGCAGACTTATCAATATGGGTACTCATCATCATCCACATTTTCGACGCCAACTCAAAACGATAACTTAGATAATTTGTAACCTTTTGGCATTTACCAATAACAAATATAAATAAAAATTTTTTTAAATTAAAATTGTTTTGCTTACCTTAAACAAATAGCTAATCTTTCTTCTGGGGTTATAGCCTTCCGATAGTTAGTATCTTGTTTAGTAATATCTCCGATAATCAATGATAACAAATCATAAAACTGAACTCTTGTAACACGATAATATAAATCTAATTCGTAAAATAAAGTTCTAAACTCTCCACTTGCGTGCCGAGATTCAATGTGTTGACATATCCAAGGTCTAGAATGTCGTTTTCTTAAATAATAATAAGTCAGTATTAATCTTCTTTTTCTATGTGTAACGTATTCATCATCGGAACTTTCTTCATCGATTATATTCATAGCAATCGCCTGACGTCCGTCTAATTGAACTCCGCAACACTAACTGAGCTTTGGCTTAGCTCTTTGTGTGCACGCCATTTATTTCTATCTTAGCTTAGTTTGGCTTAGCCTAGCTTCCCTAGCTTAGCTTTGGAATAGCTTAGTTTTCGGTCTGCAACCGGCTAGGGGGAAACTAGCTTTAAGGCAAGAAGTCTTCTTCTTCTTTAATTTATATGGCTCTGTGGGTCTGTGGCATAAAATTTCAGGATTTTTTTTTAACGAAGCTCAGACAAAAATTTTAAGTAGACGAAAAAGTAGTTGTCTAATTGTCTATGTCTATGGCATTATATTATTGTTTATGTTCGCACAGCGGATCTAGGCTTCCGTGAAGTGAGCCGTTTGTGATGCGCAAAGACAATTTAGTTTGAAAAAGCTCCATTGCGCATCGAAACGGCTAATTTCACGACGGCCGAGATCCGTTGTGAGAACTATACCATGGTCTATGCAGGGCTGGGATTCGTAGGACCTCATTTCAAATAAAAAATATATATATTATTTTACAAGGCTTGCTGGACTAAACTATTTGTAATAGTTAGTTGAGAGGTAACAATTCAAATGACATAAGTTAGTTACAGTAAGTTCTGTAGAAAACATTAGAGTTATTTCCAATTTTGAGCGCTGCGCACGCGCGTCTGTTATACGCGCATTTAGCTTACACACTTACACAGAAACAGACCTTCCCCCGCGATTCAGGCGACACGCACTAAGGGTTATGGTTTTTGTACTACAGTTGCCATTGGGCTTAAATCACAGACTATTAAGATGCTAACGCATTACTGACTGGCTTAAATCCAAACTTAGATCAAACCCTGTTTGACGCACGCAATAGAAAAAAAAACAAGATAAGAAAAAGGAGATAGCGTTATCTCTATTTCTGCACAAAATATTCTTAGACGACTTGAAATATCTATTTGATTTTTACAACGTAGTTAGTTTTCCAAAAATCAATTTACGTAAACGTAGTTCATCGGTAGAACCGTAGAACCACACAGGTAGTAGGACTGCTAAAAAACGATTTCGCTGTCACGCCGCCACCGAACAAAGGTTGGATCACAGAGTACCTACATTGGGTTGGATGGATGTAAAAAATATGGCATCATCACCAGAAATCCCGAGTTTTGATGTGCTAGTTTCAAGTGCACTAACTGGTAAAGACCTTCAAGAGTTCAACCGGATTTACTATGGAAGAGTCGATAATCTAGAAATCAACGTAAAGAAATCGAGTATTGAGTTAGCAAATGAGAAGAAGTTTGAGATTTCAGCTTACGAGTTCACTGCCAAGAAAGAAGAAACCAGAAACCCTCGAATCGTTAAAGTGGGAGTAATCCAGCATGCAATTGCTACTCCAACTAATAAATCAATTGTTGAGCAGAGATTGGCTATTTTTGAAAAGATCAGAAATATCCTAGAATGTGCTGCAGATGAAGATGTTAATATTGTGTGCTTACAAGAAGCCTGGAGCATGCCGTTTGCTTTTTGTACCAGAGAGAAACAACCATGGTGTGAATTTGCTGAATCCGCTGTTGATGGGCCCAGTACCCAGTTTTTAAGTGAGTTGGCTGCAAAGTACAGAATGGTTATAATTTCCCCTATTCTTGAAAGGGATGAAGTTCATGGAGATACTATTTGGAACACTGCTGTTGTTATCAATGAACTTGGAAAGGTTATTGGCAAACATAGAAAGAATCACATTCCTCGTGTTGGCGATTTCAATGAATCCACTTACTATTTTGAAGGAAACACTGGTCATCCAGTATTTGAAACTACTTTTGGAAAAATAGCTATTAACATCTGCTATGGTCGACATCACCCACTAAATTGGTTGATGTTTGGGGTTAATGGGGCTGAAATTGTCTTCAACCCATCAGCCACTGTTGCAGGGCTCAGTGAGCACCTGTGGGCAGTTGAAGCTCGTAATGCTGCTATAGCAAACAGCTATTTCACTTGCGCTATTAACAGAGTGGGAACTGAGTCATTCCCAAATGAATTTACTTCTGGTGATGGAAAGCCAGCTCATAAAGCTTTTGGTCATTTTTATGGATCCAGTTATGTAACAGCACCGGATGGCTCAAGAACTCCAGGATTATCAAGAGTAAAAGATGGATTGTTGATTGCACAAATGGATCTGAATTTATGTCGTCAGATCAAAGATAAGTGGGGCTTCACTATGACTCAACGCTTGGATCTGTATGCTGGAAGCTTAAACAAAGTTGTAAAATCTGACTTTGAACCCCAGATTGTACGCTATTCCAATTGATATTTCAGTTATAAAATATTATTTTGTTACTGCCTTATTTTATAAACCTTTTTTATAGTGTTACCAAAATGTATAAAAAATATTATATTTAAAAATGTTGTGATATAAGTGACATTTCAATTTATTGTTATAAAATATTATTTTTGCTACTAATTTTATACTGTTACAAAATCTAATAAAATAAGCATTAAAATACATTATTTTAATTTACATAGGTAGGACCTAATGAAAATAATTACTAAGAAATAAAACAACATGTTTATAAAACAATTTGTGTACCAATGGAGATAATACAGTGAGCTATACATAAATATAGGGGTAAGAAAAGGGGTACATTCAATTAAACTTCTACACAATAGAAATGACAAGTCGAACCAGTACATTTATGGTAATTACATTAATGGTAATGCAAGTAGTAAAACTGATAGTTGCATCTCTGTACATTTTAAGATTGGGTTACACTATTCATTGCATCTTTAATAAATAAAGCTATTCAATTCACAATTGCACAATAATACAAATACTTACTCAGTGCAGTTGCAGGAAAGATTACAAGTATGACTGTATGTACCCCAAGTTTTCTGATGTATAATTAATTTATCACTATGCACAATAACTCTATGCAGTCTTTGCACGGATTGCAGCTCGCTTGCCAGTAACTGCCTGGAAACCAGACTTGATGCTGGCCACAGAACAACGGGAACCACATGTTTCACACTGAAGGAAGAACAATCGAGTATCTTTCTGGAGGATGGTGTCAGGTGATCTACATGTATGACATGTTACATATTCTTTGATGTATCTACGCAACACATTTTCTATTTGTTTCTGTTGGAACCGACCCTTGATAATCAGCTGACTGTTACCATCTACAGAACCACTAGTTCCCAATTCTGCCAGTAAAAAGTCCAATAAATGTTTAGGCTGCCTGTGGAGAGTTTTGCAGATTTCTGTGAAATTGGCAAAGGAGGTTTTCTTTGTACCAATTCTAACCACTTGGGGTGGTCTCATGACAAACTTTTGTTTTTTGCCAGACACCATGCTAGGGTTCTTTTCGCGCATGATGTCAAATACGCGCTCCAGGAGTTCATCGTAGGTGTAATCGCGGTCGCTGCCAGCCCAGTCACTGTGAGGGTCTTCAACATTCTCTTTGTCGTCGTCTTTGTTATCGTCTTCTACTACGAGTTCGTCGATATTTTTCTTTTTCTTCTTCTTTTTTGTTTTTGAGAAGTCTATATCGAGGTCCAGATCGTCGATAACTTCGTCCTCCTGCTGCTCTGGCTCCTCGATTGGAGGCGTCTCCGGCAGGGCTGTGTCAAGTTCCTCTAGGTTAAAGAAAGTTTTCTTCTTTTTTTTCTTTTTCTTGCCGAAGTTGTCCAGATCGAGGTTATCGTCCTCTGGCAAGTCGACGTCATCCGTCTCCGCGGGCGCCTCCACGCTCGTGCTCTCACCTTGCTCGGCAAGTGCGGCTTCCATGTCAAAACCAGTCTTCTTCTTTTTCTTCTTCTTCAGGGAAGGGTCGAACACCATGTCTTCATCCATGTTAACGTTTTCCTAAAGATTTACAGCAAAAATTATAAGATTTTGGTTTGGTTAGATTCAATGACAATTTGGCAGGTGGCTAACTAAATAAAATGTCAAACGAAACGATTGTTGCATCAGCTTTGATTCGTTCGAAACTTGTGTGTTTGTAATTGTTGGTTTTTGTATAGTCTCGTTGGTTCCAACTCAGAATAAAGTATGATTTACATTTAGTCAGTAATAATGAGCGGACTGTTGAAAAAAAAAACCTGGATCACCACTCAGAGTCAGCCCGGTAGTGACCGTAAACTTTACACGTACACAGAGAAAGTCAGTGCGCAAAGTCAGCACTGCTGACTTCAAGACAAGATATTTAGTTGCATATAACTAGGTGTTACATTACAGAGTAGGTCATAGAAAGTAAGTATTTATATTGCACTAATAACTTATTTAAGGTAAGGGGGGTAAGGGGCGAAACTAACATCATATTTGCTCCAGCCAACCTCACCTGCACGATGGTGCCCCCTGCCGACCAGCGAACGAGGCTCTGGCAACCGATCATGGCCATACACCTAGTTAAGAAATTAATTAGATGAGGCGCAGTCGGCCTTGAGGATCAAAAACTTCTCTAAAAAGCACCCTACCAACCCGCATTAGACAAGCGTGGTAGAAATACTGTCTAAACCTCTTCTCTCATGACTATACAAAATAAGCCCACGCCCCAAGTGCCCGGGAGCTCCAGCAGGTGTATTGCCGATGACAGTAGGCAAGCACACCCTGGAGCTAGGGGTGGTAAGAATCGCCGGGTGGGATCCCTCTGTCAAACAACACAAGCTTGCAAAAAGGATACCGAGAAACTTAATATTATAACTTTTAACGTTAAAACCCTACGAACTGAGGAACGTTTAGTTGAATTGGAGAATGCCCTCAAATATATCAACTGGGATATAATTGGACTTGCAGAAGTTCGGCGAGACGGAGAAAACACATTCGAAAGAAAAGATAACATATTTTACCATATAGGAACCGGAAGTCATTACGGAGTAGGATTCTTAGTTTCAAAGAAATGGAAAGATCAGATTATGGAATTCGTAGGGTACACAGATAGAATAGCTCTAATCAAATTTCGCATCGGAGACAAACAAATACTAACAGTTGTCCAAGTTTATGCTCCAACATCCGCTCACCCTGATGACGAAATAGAGGAATTCTATGACACACTAAACAAAGCCTGCGATGAGAATAGGGGGACATGGACTTTAGTAATCGGCGACTTTAACGCCAAAGTCGGCCCAAGGAACACCTTAGATGATCCTAACATCTTAGGACCTCATGGTTTGGGAATCCGAAATGTACGCGGATCACGACTTTTAGAGTTTACTTTCGGTCAAAACATGTCTGTTAGCAACAGTTTCTTCTTTAAGAAGCCACATCGCCGTTGGACATGGTTTTCCTCGGATGGTGTTACCCGTAACGAAATCGATTATTGTCTTTCCTCAAATAAACAAATAGTTAAAAATGTAGAAACACTGAATAGTTTTAAAATTAGCTCTGATCATCGACCACTTCGTACCACAATCTGCTTTGATGTGAAACAAAAAAGATCAAAAGCACAATTAAGAAATTAGATAAACTCACACTGTTAGGGAATAAAGAAAAATTCAATTTGGAACTTAAAAATAGTTTTAACCTTTTAAATGACAGACATAGTTTTAATAACGTAGATGCGCAATATAACTTCATCAAAAACAGCATCATAAAAGCTAGCCAAAAAATCAAATCTTTAAAGCCTAAACATCAAAAACTCTCAACCAGTACCCTTGACTTAATAGAGGAGAGACTAAAATTAAAACCTCTCACACCAGAATACAAAGAGTTTGATATAAAAGTTAAACGTAGCATTCGGAAAGACCTCAGATCGTTTAACATTAATCTCATTCAATCAGCTTTAGACAAAAACAGATCTTTGAAAACTGCAATGCGGGGAAGAGAAGTAGGAAAATCCACAATCACTTGTCTAAAAGATACTCAAGGTAAAAAACAAGGTGACAGAGAAAAAGTCTTACAGATATGCACCCAATTCTACAAAGACCTGTATTCGGATAATTCGTCCTCCCAAACACCGAACATAGAATATTTTTGCCCCGATACGATTGCTCCCATAACGGGGTATGAGGTTCATTGCGCAATATCAAGCATGAAGTATAATAGAAGTCCGGAAGAGGACGCTATTACCACTGAATCTCTAAAAATTGGAGAACATGTATTACTTCCACACATCACAAACTTATTTAATAGTATTTTAAAAACTGGTACATTCCCTTCACAATTCTGCCACTCTAACATAATTCTTTTGCACAAAAAAGGAGATAAGTCTGATATCGGAAACTACCGTCCCATCAGTCTTATCTCGCACCTATACAAGGCATTCATTAAAACTATCGAAAATAGAATCTCTGGCCAGCTCGATCTAAAACAACCACCTGAACAAGCAGGCTTCAGACGAGGCCTCTCTACCACTGACCATCTCCATTCACTAAACCAAATAATTGAAAAACATTCAGAATTTAAAATACCAATCTACCTTGCTTTCGTAGATTACTCAAAAGCATTTGACAGTCTCAAACACTCTGCTATATTCAAATCTTTAACTAGTCAAAATATCGAAACCACCTACATCAACCTTTTGCAAAATATTTACCTCAATAGTACAGCCTGCATCTACATCCATAAAAACGGAATGCCCTTTAATATTCATAGAGGGGTCAAACAGGGCGATCCTCTGTCTCCAAAACTATTTACAGCTACCCTAGAAGAAGTGTTCCTCAATTTGGCGGACAGTTGGAGGGACAGAGGCATTGTTGTTGGTGAAAAGAGATTAACTAATTTTAGATTCGCAGACGACATTATCCTTTTCTCCCCAACTGCATCGGAGCTAGAGACCATGCTCCAAGATCTGAGCAAAGAGAGTGCTGAGGTTGGGCTCAAGATGAATATGACCAAAACCAAGGTGATGACCAATAGCACGGAGAGGAAAATAAAAGTCGAGAGTGTCGAGATTGCATATGTCCATGAGTATATATACTTGGGCCAAATAGTCTCTTTCCAGGCGAGACAGGACAAAGAAATAATTCGCCGCACAGAAAACGCCTGGAAGAGCTATTGGTCCATGAAAGATCTAATGAAAGGACAACTACCACTATCTTTAAAACGAAAACTCATGGACATGTGCATTCTCCCCATCCTTACGTACGGTGCACAAACTTGGTCACTCACCAATATTCAAAAATCTCGCCTCGGCGTTTGTCAACGAGCTATGGAGCGCAGCATTCTTGGAGTCAGGCTAACAGACCAAATCAAGAATTCAATTCTGCGCTCCAAAACTCAGATAACTGACGTAGCTCAAAAATCCGCCAAATTGAAGTGGGACTGGGCTGGACACGTTTGCCGAATGCCGGAGGAACTATGGGCAAAAGCTACCACAGTTTGGGTTCCAAACGGGCGACGGCCGCGTGGAAGGCCCAGAAGGAGATGGAGGGACGAACTTGATGTATACCTCAAAGAGTGGTCCCAACTAGCCGGTAACAGAGAGGTATGGAAAGAGAGAAGGGAGGCCTTTGCCCTGCAGTGGGACACTACAGGTTTATAATAATAATAAAAAAAATTACTTATTTACTAACTCTTGAAAAACCGTGCATGATGTTAGTGTTGTCGCGGCAGATGAGAGTCTGGTCCCAGGTATAGATAAGCCCCATCCCCCATTGGAAATATTGTTTAATATAAACGGAGCAGAAAAACTTGCAATGTTGGAGGCTAGCAACATTGACCGTAAAACTGATTACAACTTTAGTAAAGCAAATTTCCCAATTCTATACCAGCTTATCAATAATATCACATGGGATGATGTCTTATTGCAAACGGATGTTAATCAAGCTGTCAAAATATTATATGACTTACTACACGAATGTTTTGATCAATGTGTACCAAAAAAAGTTCGTTTAGTCAAGCCTACTAGAAGGTATCCAACTTGGTATACAAAAGACGTCATTGATGATATATCACTAAAATACAATCTACACAAACAATGGCGAGCCAGTAAAGATAGGTACGTATACAGTTTCTTCTCTGCTCTTAGAGCAGACATCAAGAGTAGGGTATCTATAGCTTATGACAAACACATTCTGCACTTTCAGGAAGATCTGTACGTTAATCCACGGACCTTCTGGAAACATATTTCTGGGTTGAAAACAAAGGGTGGATTCGATCCATGTATTATATATGAGGAACATAAATATACAGGCCGAGCAGCTGCTGACGCTTTTGCTAACTACTTCAAGAGTGTCTTTATAACTCAAGTGCCAAATTTAAGTATTGATCAGGGCGTTAGAACAGTAGGTAACAACAGCATCATCAACATCCATGACATTTCCAGAGCAGACGTACCGTTCCATATCCGGAAATTAAGGCCAAAAAGTTCACTAGGTCCTGATAGCGTTCCCCCTTATATTGTAAAAGCCTTCCAACTTCAACTTTCAGCACCGTTAACTCACATATTTAACCTATCTCTAAACTCTGGTAAGTATCCAATTTGTTGGAAACTGTCCAGGGTAGTCCCAATACCTAAATCCGGAGACAAAATGAAAGTTGAAAATTATAGACCCATCGCAATTTTATCTTGTTTTAGTAAATTATTCGAGAGTATTTTACACTCCAAAATTTATGAACAGGTATAACCCTATCTATGTGACGCCCAGCACGCATTCAGAAGGAAACGTTCAGTAAACACAAACCTGCTTACACTCGTGGAACATATTTCTCTTATGCTAGATGAAAGCATTCAGGTCGATGTGATATATTTGGACTTTCGTAAAGCTTTTGATCACGTGAACAACGACGTACTACTTAAAAAACTTGGGTATGTTGGATTCGCCCCTAAGCAGATGAAAATGTTTGCTGACTACCTTAATGATCGCAGCCAGTTTGTACGACTTGGCTGCTACGATTCTCGTTCCTATCACACTAGATCGGGTGTTAGCCAGGGATCATCTCTGGGTCCACTACTTTTTTCCATCATGATCAATGACCTTCCAGACTGTCTTAAAAATAGTAAGTGTTTATTACATGCGGATGATCTCAAGTTAGTTAAAGGCATTCGATCACCTGCCGATTGCAACTTATTGCAACAAGATTTGAATTCCATACTCAGCTGGTGTGAGGATAATCAGCTAGAACTTAATAAATGCCAGGTAATGAGTTTCACACGTTCAACTAATCCAATCAACAATAATTATGAGCTGCGAGACCTAGCGATAACAAGGTGCCATATTGTAAAAGACCTTGGGATCGTATTTGACAGTAAACTTACATTTCACGAACATATCAGGACGCTTACTGTAGACTGCTTTAAGCGTTTGGGGTTTGTCACCCGAAATTGTAGGGATTTCACACATAAGAACGCTGTCAGACTACTGTACACAGCACTCTTATGGACGAAAATTGAGAACAGCTCGAGTGTGTGGAATCTCTATGAATCGACGTATGCACTGCAAATGCAGGTACAAAAGCGTTTTCTACGATTTTTATATAAACAAAATTTTGTATACTATCCATACATGTATTCAACAAAGTTTTTAATGGGTTCATTAGGCTACCACTCTCTTGAAACACGAAGACTGTGCAACCAGCTAATGGGTATTTTTCGCATCTTGCGAGGAATTCTGGACTGCCCCGACCTGATGAGCGAAGCGAGCCGGCTCAGTGTGCCTGAGCAACGTGCCAGATTTCGCCCAGGTCGAGTCCCGCTGTTTGCTCCAATCCCCGCACGCACAGTAGCGCGCCAGCAGTCTTCTATCAGCCGCGCGCAACACCATCTTAATGCACTAGTTAAACGATTCCCAGAGGATGATATGTTCGCTGACAACTTGGATAGAATTGAGAAAATATCCCTTATTTACTGTGAAACCTGCATTACTTTAAATAGGTACCTACTTAAATTACTGGCACTTGTTACATTAGTTACATCCGCTAATTGTTTATTGGCAATACGTTTTTTTTTAATTTTATATTATTATTTTTCATGTGTGTTTTATTTTATTTTAGTATTGTAAGAATTTTATGTACATAATTGTTGTTTGTTTTTTCTGTAAATGTAATTAGATATAACTCCTTGGTGTAAACTGTCATGTTTTATCTATATGTAAAATAAATAATAAATAAATAAATAATAATAATAACACTTTACTCTGTGGTCTGCCTGCCTGCGTAAAATTTCTGAACGAATAAAAACAGCAGACAGACGAGCGAGAGCGGAGCGGACAGATTTTTACATGGATGGAGGAAGGAAGTCAACGTAGTACATAAATTCTCTCTGGAAGGGAGGGGGAAAAATCTGTCAAAATAATCAAAGTATTTGTAACCTCGAAAAATTGCTAAATTTTATTTGTAACTAAACAAAGAAAGCGTATTAACTGAAATGAAAAACATTTATTTCTAAAAATACAAAAATGAATTTAGCCAGGTTACACAGAAGTATACCAAAGTTGAAAAATGTGATTTCTCGGCAGTTTTCTCAAGCAGCCGTACTTGATCAAGATGAGTACACCGAAACACCTGAATATCCTCCAATTTTGGACATGTCTCTGCAAGGTAGAATGAAACGTGAAAGAGAGTCTCGTTACACAAAGATCAGAGAAATAAACACTATTGAGGAAAAGCAAATAGCGCTCAACATGCCTCGTTACTATGGTTGGAAAAGCGTCATGTTGAAGGAGGATAAAATACCGTATAATGCTTTACCTCTGGTACAATGTTACACAAGAACTCATTTCGTACTTTCTGAAAAGCTTCCAGGAGCCTATTCTGGAACTGAGCAAATTGCTGATGATCTTGCTAAAGAAGTAAAGGCACAAATTGAAGATGCAATTTTAATTGAACTTGATGGTGTTGAGTATGTTTTTTTACATAAGTTTAGCTAGATAGATTAATTTAGCTTTTAAGTAACCCTGAAATAAATATAATATATTTTTACAGCCGTAACGTTGTATTAGATCCTGAAAAGTTTGAAGCAGCTCAGAAGGAGGATGCTCAAACAGCTGGTATTGTCAGACAAATAAACAGAATTGTTTTAAATAACCTGTCTGATAAATTACCCCATATTTTGAATACACAGGTTGGTTTATAAAGCTAATTCCCTCAAAGCAAATCTATAATAATAATAATAAGCTCAAAAACTACTGGTTCGATTTTAAAAATCAAAAACTACTGGTCCGATTTTAAAAATACTTTCACCATTAGAATGCTACATTATCCCTGAGTAACATAGGATATTATATGTCCATCCACCCATGTGACTGGGATGGGCCACTAGTATTCAGTAGTAGTTAAATACTTGGTGCCCTTCATTGATGTCATTAACTAATTTTATTTATATAACAATTTATTTATGAATAAGAGATACCTACCTACTAAACTAACTTACAGAAGTCTTACATACCTCTTGAGCACAAGATTCTCTAATTTTTTTTTTCCTGTGTTCATCTGCGATCAGTCTTCAGACTATGAGCAGGTTTGGTGTAGGCAGTGTGACTTGTAGAAGATTTGCTCCAGTGAACATTTCTCCATTTGTTTTCAAGATTCTCTAATTATCTTTATTATTAATTTCTTTATACATTTGCAGGTAGACTATGAACCACGTCATGAAGCCTTTTGGTTTGTTGGAGGGACTGATGTTGGAGGCCGTATTATAGCTTTGAGGACAAAAAATAAATGGACCAAGGATCGTTTGTATCAACCAATTGATAAACCAGTACAATACACAGGTAAAACTTCTGCTGCAACCATCTATTTTATGGTAGGAGATGGGACTAGTTTATGTTTTAAAATGGCAACAAATATTTACATAATAACTAACTAAAATATTCCAATGAATTAAATGAATAATATGAAATATGTCAATTTGAAATAAAATGAAGAATATTCACATTGCAATTTAAGAATTAAGAATTAGTCTAGTTATTAGCAAGGGCTTATTTCGACTTTGTGTAAGTGTCAAGTACTACCTAGTCTATAAGCTTATAAAATGGTTAACTGGCGATTAGCCTTTTTAAACTTTACAATCAGGAAAATGGTCCTAATTTCTAGTGTATTCTATCAGCTATCTGGTTCCTATTAAAGCAAACTAAGCAAAGCTTGTAGCTTTGCTTAGTTTGGCCCTAAACAGTGCTGTGCAAAAGATGACCACCAATTGTTATTTATTTATTACTAGTAGACCCGGCGCGGTTTCACTTGCATTATTTTTTTTAGCAAATTTTTACTCCCTGTATATTTTCTCATTAACACACAGTAATATATTATTTCCAGGAACACCTCTTGTAACACTAAGGAACAAGCTGCCATTAAAGCCTCTCACACCTTACAGTGAAGCAGAGAACCCTGCATTTAAAGTACCTATGTTCACACACATACCAAAAGCAGTTGGATATTTCGAAGAACATAGACATGGAACTAATATTCCAGGTAAAAAAATACAGTGTTAATGTTTAATAATTGACAACCGATGTGGCGCAGCGGGCGCAGGTCCGCCTGCGACGCAAAGGTTGCGGGTTCGATTCCCGCCTCGGGACAAATGTTTGTATGATCTACAAATATTTGTTCCGGGTGTTCTGGGTATTTTCTATATATAATAAAAAAATATCTATCTATGTATTGTATTGTATTAAATATATATCAGTCATCTAGTACCCATAATACAGCTCTATTTAACAGCAGCTTACCTTGGGGCTAGATGATGCTGTGTGGATTGTCCAGCATTATTAATTATTATTAATTAATAATAAGACTAGCCAATCTGCCCCAGCTTTGCATGGGTGCAATCATAACTTAACCACCGGTGGGAAGCCAGGGCGGGTCGCTAATAATAAATATAACCTATGTTACTCTGGGATAATCTAGCATTCATATGGTGAAAGAATTTTTGAATTTTTGAAAATAGTATTTTATTTTATTCATAACAAACAAAAATAAAAATATACAAATCTTCTCTCTTTATAATATTTGTATAGAAATATAGACTAGTGGACCCGCCCCGACCTTGTAGAGGTGCTATAAATCTTCCTCTTGAATTACTCTATCTATTAATGAAAACTGCATCAGTAATCTGTTGCACAGTTTAAAAGATCTAAACATACATAGATACAAAGAGACAGACGGCGGGACTTCATTGAGTTTATTTTGTGAGTAACTAAGATAAAAAGTTATATCAAAAACATTTCTTAAATCTTCAGGATATTGGCCAGGAGATCTTGATGAATTTGGCCTCATGTCATTCCATGGCCGTGGTCACATGCTGGTGAGAAAGGAGTCATATGGACTTGAAGACAATTTGGAAGCATTACACTGCCAAGCTATGAAGGCTAGCTTTGGGTGGCTCCTAGCTCAAGCTAACTCACAAGGTTTCACTACTTACAATGATGTTACCTATCCATTAGTCACACAAACTGTTATTACCAACGGTCATCTATGGTCCCTGTATGCATATCAGTTGAATACTGTTGAAATGCATAATGATAAAATAGATCAAAATCCTAAACATAATATTTGCTTTGGTACAAAGCCTATGAAATTATATGAAAGCATTGAAGATGGGAAAGTTAAAGGATTGAATGAAGATGTACTAAAAATGATTATGCAATTTTATTTAAACACTCCAGAAGAAAGAGATCATGATATGAAACCTTATTTAAGAAAAGAAGAACAGGTAGTTGCTGATATTGAAGATGATCAGAAAAGATGTTGGCTAGAAGCACGGTACAAACATTTAGTATCAAATAGACCTAAGCACTATTTACTTCCTGAAGTTTACATGTGGGAAGAAATCTACAAAATTCAGAACGATACTAGGTCATTTGAAGCTAAGAGAAGACCATTCGAACTTGGTATTAATCCATACAAAAGGAGATTGGATGAACATTTGCCCCCATATATTCCTAAGCTTTTGCGTCCGTATCCCAGACATGGGAAGAAGTTTGAAACAACTTACTATCCTAAGGTGTAATGCTGTTTTATAAATTGTAGTGATTTTGACGTACAACATACATAATTAATTTATTATAATTATGTAGGTAATAAAATTCTGTAAAATAAAGTATGAAGTTTTGTATTATTAGATTTTTTTTGTCTGTGGCTTATTTGCCACAATTTCGCCAGTGTCAAGTGAATGAGTTTGATTTTCGCTTAACAACGTAAACAAACTAAATTGTTCTGACAAGAATCCAATCAAACAAATCGATGACAACCAAGCCAAGCCAACACGTGTTGTGTGTGTGACAGTTTTACCTTATAAGTCACAGAAGCCCTTTAAGAGAAAAAAAAGTCATAACGCGTGTTTCTGTCACTCACTGTCATCATGTCAAAAGGCGGTATGGTCTCAGAACTGTACTCTAGCCAGCCCATTGGGCGAAAAAAAAAAATGTCACATGTCATGTGCGCTTGCGAACAATTAAAAAAAAAAACACGAAAGACGTATAATTTTAAACCCTGACTTATGAAAAAACATTAACCTAAGAAAAGGCGGTATGGTCTCAGGACTTTAGCCTGCCCAATGGGCGAAAAAAAAAGAAAAAAATGTGCGCTTGAAAAAATGCAAATTTTGTCTTCTGCTGTATTTTGTTGTTTTTTCTTTGTTCTTTCTTCCTTCACAGTCTCAGCACCAGAGCTGTAGAGCTAGAGAATTAAAAGCTGGCACTGCAGCAAGCAGTGCTGTCCACACAGTTATGTTCCTTGGTGCACACTCTACAGAGTAAATGTGCTGTCTACGAATAATTATTTATTTACTTAATCGTGAAAACTCCGAACATGAAAAACTTAGACGTTTGGGATCTTTCCCGCAAACACCTTAATTCTCTTTCCAGTGATGAATATAAAGTTTGTCGCGGACATGAGGAAGATAGTCATGAGACAGGCGCAATTTACGTTTGCACGTCTAACCTGATTGTAACCTATTACGATGAAAACGGTAAAGTTCGTTGGGAAAAAGACCTTTCAAGTGTAGCATCGCTAGAAAATAGCCCAGTGAATATTACATTTCTATCACTACAACACATAGTGAATGTGGGACTCGAAAATGGCGAGCTATTTTCTATCCTTGATGCTGGACGATCATGTAAGCTTATTGGGCATATAAGCGCTGGGTTGTTGGTAAGAAAACTTATGACTCAAGTTAATTGTTTTAATGATGTGCTTTTTTTAACTAACATGTGATACTTTTTCAGGCTATGGAATGGAGTCCTGACCAAGAGCTTCTAGTTCTGGTGACAAAAGACATGTCAATCATAATAATTTCATGTGCATTTGATCCTGTTAAAGAATTTAAATTGTTGGGTGAAGAATTTGGAGAGAAAGAGTTTGTAAATGTAGGTTGGGGCAAGAAAGAAACACAATTCCATGGACGTTCAGGCAAACAAGCTGCTAAAGTACAAAATGATGTCTCAGTTGGTAAGAATTAGAACATAAACCATCATCATAACAAACCAACTGCTAAAACACAGGCCTACTCTCAAAAAGAGTTAATAGTTAGTAAATAAAAAAATAAATCATACTGTATTTATAAAAAATTCAAACTTACAGATCCCCATTCCCATATTGATGATACAATAAAAATAACATGGAGAGGTGATGGCCTTTTATTTGCTATTGGCTACTCTGAAGAAGGCATCAGAAGATTCAAAGTCTTTGATAGAATAGGCAACTTGCAGTATACAAGTGAAAAGCAACAAGGGCTTGAAGCAAACCTTTCATGGCGTCCTAGTGGCAATGTCATTGCTACTACACAAGTCTTGGAAGACAAATATGTAGTATCATTCTTTGAAAAGAATGGATTAAAACATGGAGAGTTCAAAATTACTGCCAATCCCACAATAATGGTTGAAGACATAACTTGGAGTAATGACTCAGAAATACTAACCCTACAATGTAAAGATACAGTAGCAAATAACCAGCAACTGCTATTATACACAACAGGTAATTACCACTGGTACTTGAAGCAAACATTGAAGTTCAATTCACAGCAGAAAATAAGCAGAATAATGTGGGATTGTGCCTTTGATGTATTTCACAACAAAAGGCTGTATGTCTTTCTACAGAATGGTGAACTGTACACATATGACTGGGTTTGGGTAACAAACCATAGTAAAGGCAAATCTGAAAATGATGATGCTGTTGTTGCTGTGATTGATGATAAAAAATTACTTATCACAGGATTCAGGCAAACAGTAGTTCCACCACCAATGGCTGCATTTGAAGTAGTACTTGATGACTATGTAGATTCAATTCATTTTGCCCCAGAACATGCACAAGAAATGAATTCAAATTCGTTTTTCATAATAACAGCCAGTCATAAAATAATATTCTATCAACAAATTCAGAAACATCCCTTAAAATACAAGGAGACACAAACCATATCTCTAGATGAGTATGAATTTCCATTCCAAAGTTACAACTGGTACTGGATAAAAGCTGATACTGTGATATGCATAATGTTAGACACTGAATACAGCTATGATTTGATAGAGTTTTCAATACAAGGTGTTGAAATGAAATTACAACATACTTGTAGAATGCCTTCATCGGTTACGAGGATACAGGCCCATCCTAACAAGTCTGATACTGTATTTATACAGCTAGACAGCGGTGAACTAATTTCATACACACTTGGAGGTGATATCGACCCACAAGATGTATATTTCCAAAAAGCATGCCCTCAATTTAGTGTTATTGAGGTAGAGAATAATTTGCATTTTCTTGGGCTAACACATAAAGGGCAATTGCACATAGATACATATAATACACAAGACATATCTGGTGTTAGTTCAATCTTTGTTCAAACACATTACTTTTTAATAACAACACTGAACCATGAGCTTGTGTGTGCAGAGTTGACGGAAGCGGGTATAAATGCAATGAAGACATTTAACTCAGAACCAGAACTTGTTTATAGAAGAAGGATAGAAAGAGGGGCAAAGTTGGTGATTGTAGTACCCTGCGACAACAGAACTGTACTACAAATGCCAAGGGGAAACCTTGAAGCAATCCAGCCAAGACCATTGTCTTTAAAGATTATCGGCGAATATTTGGATCACTTGAAATATTACGAGGCTTTCAATCTAATGAGAAAACAAAGGATTAATTTGAACTTGATTTATGATCATGACCCAGAGAGTTTTATCAAAAATATTGATAATTTCTTGGAATCAATCAAGAATAACTCCTGGCTCAATTTATTCTTATCAGATTTAGAGAATATGGATGTGACCAAAACCATGTATAATAACAGCTATGTAGGTAAACCTGAGCAACCTGATGTAAATATAAAGATTATTAAAGTGTGTAATCTTGTAAGGGATAAAATAAATAACAGAGAGGACAAAGGTACTAAAGTTTTACCAATCATAACAACATTTGTTAAGAGGAATACAGTTGAAGAGTTGGAAAAGGCATTGCTGATCATAAAAAAGCTGAAATCAAAAGAATCTGAAGGCACTAAATTGGCTGTAGGATCTGATGAAGCTTTGAAATACTTACTTTATATGGTTGATGTAAATCAACTTTTTGATGTTGCACTTGGAATGTATGATTTCGATTTGGCTTTGCTGATAGCAACTAAGTCCCAAAAAGATCCAAAGGAATATATACCTATGCTGAATGAGTTCAATGATATGGACGAAAATTACAAGAGGTTTACTATTAACAAGCATTTGAAGAGGTTTGATAATGCAGTAGAAAGCCTTGTGAAGTGTGGTTCTATAAGACATCCGGAACTGCGAAGCTTTGTGAAGTACCACAGTCTGTATAGAGAGGCATTGATGCTACTTTCACCACAAGTTGAGGTATTTAAAGAGATATCTGATGATTTTGGCCTTTACTTAAAACTGAAGAAACAGCACACACAGGCTGGTATTGTCTATGAAAGAGCTAATAGCATTGAAAAAGCAGTTGCATGTTATACAATTGCACTCGAATGGGAGTTGGCATTGGGTTTGGCGCAGTTAAATAATTGGTCTAAAGAACAACTCAAGGTGTTATGTGGGTAAGTTGATAGTTTTTAAGATCAAAAGGTAAGGTAGCGCAGCGCTACTTTGCTGGTAATATTTCTAATAAAAAAAAATTAGGAAGTCAGTGATTTACAAGTCAAAACACAGGTCATGCAAATATTTGTCCTGCAGCAGGAATCGCATCCCCACATCCAACACATGGCCATGCCCCTGGCTTAACTTGGATCGTCCAGTTTATATTGTCAATGACAGTCACTCATCTAAATGGTGTCCCCGCGGAACAGCGCGCATAACATCGTTGACGCATAACATCGTTGACGTTGATTATTTAATTATTCATATTAATGAATTATTAAATTATGAATTATGGGGATTCATATAGTGTTATTTTGTCCAGGCAACTAGTTACTCTGCTGCAGGAAGAAAAGAGGCACCAAGAGGCGTTGGCAATCATGGAGCAGTTTTGTGAAAATTGTGAAGAGACTATTGAATACGCTATTGATTGCGCTCAGTACAAAACTGCCTTGCGATTGTGTGCACAGCACCATAAAAAACATCTCAAAGGTAGGTATGCTAAATTGCTTGCAACTTAGTCAATCCACATATTTCGGAAACAAATCAGCTAAATTTGGTCTAATACATAAGCTTTTTCCGACCGAATTTAGCTTTTTTTAAATCGTTAATCTATACGACTGTGGCGGACTCTACAACCGATAGAGAATTACGTACTTTCAGTTGTTAGTTATATTTTTAAATTTATCGAACACTACGCATTGACAAGACACCACTAACACGTTTCTAAATGATCCTTGTGATTTTATTGAAATAAATCATTTTTTACTTTTGACTTTTGTTCTGTAAATGAAAATAGCACAAAAGGCTACAGATTTAAAGAAGGTATTTCTAAAGGTCGAACCACCAACCACTTTATGGCTTTACACTTTACATAAATTTTAATTCAGTTTGCTAAGTTACACCTACATTTTTGTCACAGATGATAAGTTGCTACCTGCACTGCTAGAAGACTATAAAAACATCAAAGAGTCAATTGAATCTCAATGGTCAACATTCATACAGCAAAGAGAAAGACTTTTCGTAGTCAGAGAGAATAAAATTAAAAACCCCCCTGAAGTTTACGATTATAATCAAAAAGATAGTGACCTTTATTCTGATATTGGCAGCACCATTGCATCTTCATCCAGAGGATCCACGTATGTATAAGCTTTATTATTGCAACATTTTACTACTACTTATGTAAATTTTGAACAGGAAAGGCCCAAACAATTGTCCCTGAGATAGCCCTTAACATTTTTATAAAATTTTATGATAGAATCTAGTGATGGTTAGCAGTAACCTTCGACAAATATCAACTAAGTACAGGACAACGGTTCTAAAGCATGACATGCAGTTTCTTGTGGCACTGAATTATGCCCTGCAGCCCAAGGTGTTGTCTTAGCATAACGCGATTGCTCTTTTTGTTTTAGGAAATCACGGCAGTCAAGTAAGAATAGGAGAAAGCATGAGCGCAAAATAGCATCACTGAAAGAAGGTTCTCAGTATGAAGATGTGGCTTTGGTGATGGCACTCCATAAACTTGTGACAGTTTCACATGATATTAGATTGCAAGTGAGAGAAACTGTGATTGCGTTGTGTCATTTCGGAAAGGAGAAAGAAGCGCTAGTTTTACAGGTACAATACCTATTTTAACTGATATTTATGGAAAAAAAAAATGGTGGGTCAGCTGTGGCCAAGAACGGACAAATTGTCCGTTCTTATATTTTTTGTTGAATTTTACTGGTGCAGCTGACAGTTTTAGTTTGTTTTGAGAGATTTATGACACAAAATTTTTAAAACATCCTAAAAATCCACTTAATTTTTAATATTTCCAGACCTCTTTGGCGAAACTGCTAAAGGAAATGAAAGATAGTTTCAAAGATATTTGGACGCATGAACTCATACTCGAGGCGACTAACGCTCATATTGCAGCTTCGAATGTCCCTGAAGGAACCAATGTTGTGCTACAGGGAATTGCATCTCTGGGTAATATTATTTTTTATTCTTTTTTGCGTGCTTGCTATGCGGTTATAGGGTAAATGAGGACTTTTTAATTTGAGCCTAAATATAAACCTGTAATAATTTTGTTTCAGCTCCACATCTACAAATACCTCCGGTCATTCAAGATATTCATTGGAAATTAGATGGACTGGACTAAGTTTACATAAAACGGTGCTTAATATGTAAATATAAAACAATTACATAATTAATGCAATAAATAATTTAATGAATATGATTATTATCTTATTTTTCTTCGCATGCATGCAATTGAACAATAGTAGCAATCAAATCCAACAATGTTATTAGTATTATTATCATCAAAAATAACAACTTTGTAACCCTCCATATTACACAGTTTTTTTAGATAAAGTCTTTCATCTATTGCTAGTTTACCACACACACACACATTGACATTATCAAGAAACTCTACAAGCGTATAGGGAATTATATTTGGAGCATAGTACATCTTGTTTCTCAAAACAACTTCTGATGCTAGATAAACTAATTTGCCAGCATTGAAGTTCCATGAATTTAAGTCTATTTGCATGCTTTGTCTTGAATTGCAATGGAATTTATTTCCTGATAGATCAAAGTACTCCAAAGGGCAGTTCAGCAAACCACCTGGTAATGTCTCTAACTTGTTTTTAGATATTGTGAGATACCTGAAAGAAATTAAAATACAACCATAATAACTTTGTGAGTCCGTTCTGTGACTAGTTAAGGTATTCAACTCAAGATTTTGGCAAACATGGTTAAACCAGTTGCACATAACCAAGTTTAATTACCTCAGTGTCCTTATTCTGCTTATTGTGTGAGGTAGTTTTTCTAATTGGTTATCATCAAGTTTCAATGTGAAGAGATTTTGTAGTTTCCAAATTGCATTGGGAATACTTTTCAATTTGTTGCTGCTAATATCTAATAGTTTCAGTGTTTTTGTAATCTGAAACAAGATATCTAGGGAAATTATCATAATAAGATTACATGCTTTGAAGGGAATTTTAAGCTACAAAAACGAATATTCTGGCCACTGGCTCTAACAATCTTACAACATATTATTTAATAGCTTTGGTAATACAATAAATTATTTAGTAAGTTACCTCTGGTCCCAATAACCACCTCCAGTCAACATCTCCTGTTTTTCCTATTTCATTCTTGGCTAAGTACAACTCATTTAAGTTAGGCATTCTACCTGTAAATAAATTTAGATTTCATTATAAGTAAAATAAAACATAGTAGGTAGGTACTTACACATTAAAGATAACAGGAATTAAAATCTTACCAAACTCAGCAGGCAGTTTTTCTATTTCATTGTTGCTCATATCAAGAACAGTAATATGTTTCAAGAGTAAAATTTCTCGTCTAAAATTGCACATTTTTATGTTATTTATGTAAAGAGATTTCAAAGTGCGAGGAAGACCTTTTTTAGGAAACTGACTCCTATCTTGAATTACTAATTTTGTAGGCGCATTCTCTATAGCTGTCACACTTAAACTTGATAATGTAGACAGTTGAAGAGCATTAGCATCACCAGACAAGCATGACTTTAGTAATCTCATAAAACATTTCAACTGTATTGGTTCACTCCGGATAAGTAAATCATGTGGTGGATCTTCAAAACTTAGAGTACTTTTACCCTCGTATAAACATTTCGTGAACACTTGTTTTAAGTTACTTTTCAAGCGATACTTAGTTCCTCTTTTGTTTGTAGTTGAAAAATAAAGAATGAAAAACTCGTTTTCAGACTTCGGTTCTTTTCCCAACGCTAATGTCGCTTGTACATACTTGTGAGAGCTCCGTATATTTAAATTGATGAGAGTTCTATTAATTAATTCCACCTGGCACTGCAGCTTCATCGTTGTACAAAATAATAACTAATTCTAAAATTCGAATTATCGCAACGCAATGTATTTGTTTGTTGTGTCACACTTGTGTGCTCGCTCAGCAAGTCAGCAGCCAGCAGCAGCAGCAGCTCAGCTGGCTGCCTGCGGCAGTGTGGGTTGGGTGGTGGTGTGTGTGTGCGACGTGCGTGCCTTGCTTGCGCTCGCATTATTTTTCCCGCGCCGCGCCGCGGCTTGTTTGTCCAGCCAAGCCAGCCAGCCGGTTTTTTTTTTTTTTCGCCCAATGGGCAGGCTAGAGTCCTGAGACCATACCACCTTTTTTTAACGTTAATGTTTTTTTTCATAAGTTAGAGTTTAACCTTTAAACACTCTTTGTTGCCATAAGGGCCATTAAACGTTCCCTGCCGTCAAGCACTCATGTACCCTTATGGGCCACGGAACAGTAAAGGACTAGACTTTATTTGGAAAATGTAGGGTTGATTTTACAATGATATCTCTGTCCTACTTGAAGCTTAGTAGAATGGAACGTATCTAATAAAATATATCAATTGTCAAATGACACAAAATAATTCGATAAACAGTGAGTGACTGCGCGCAATCGGACTGAGCGACGTCGTGTGAATATTTTCGTTGTTATTTGTGCTAATTTCTGGTGTTTCGGGTGAATAAAATCTCAGTAAAATACCTATGTTTGTTCAAAATAGTTATTGTTATATTACTTTTAGTAGGTACAACTAGTTTTTAGATGCTATGTCACCTCCAATTCTGTGGTACAAAGCTTTGAAGTTATTCATGAATTTCACCATCTCTATGCGTATTATTATCAATAAAAACTAAATAATTACTAAGACTAGTCATCCTAGATTCTAGAACTGTTTACAAAATTCAAATTAACGCAGTAGTTTTAGAGATATCAGAATTGACATGCAAAAAACGGGAGCGCGGCGTTGCGCCCATATACTTGTAAGTCTTGAAGGCTAAGGCTGGGTGCGCGGAAAAAATTACTTAGGGGTTAAAAATATACGTCTTTCGTGTTTTTTTATTGTTCATCAAAGTACATTGATACATCGGAATGAATTATTTGATAACCACAAATAATTTTATATTTAAGTACATCTAATACTTTATTTTTGCCAGCGCCGCGCGCCGGTTTGATTGACTGACGACACACACTGTCGTGTCGGTCGGTGGACTGACGGACGGACCATTGTGACATTGAGATTTCTTCTTTTCTTCTTCTTCTTCTTCTTTTATTTATGGCGTCTGTGGCTGTTTAAAAAAAACCATTGTGACATTATTGGACGTAGACTACGTTCAAATGTCACAATCAGTGACAAAAGTTGGCCAGTGACCAAGGAACATAATATCCTTCTGAGTGGGACTTGAGCATGGACTTGAGACATGGGTTGGATCTAAGTACGATGAAGACGGTAGTACAAAAACCATAAAATAGTAGTATTTTTAAGAAAATTATTGTAGTAGGCTACATTTTATAAATTTATCTAAAACGTAGTACCTAAAATCATGAAAACCAACACTAACTTATCCCCTCATGCGTGTCGCCTGACTGAATCGCGGGGGGGGGGGTCTGTTTCTGTGTAAGCTAAAATGCGCGTCTAACACACGCGCGTGCGTAGCGCTCAAAATTGGAAATAACTTTAACTAGGTAATGTTTTATAAAGAACCTACTGTAATTAACTTATGTCATTTGAATTGTTACCTCTCAACTATAGTCTGGTTTTTAATTTATGTCCAAAAAGGTAAACAAACAAATGTCATTGTCAAATGTCAATTTTGTGTATCTCAGAAAAGCAAAACCTTTGTATCGATAATACTTGTACCTGCGTACTAATCAGAATCAGACCTACTAAATGTCTACCAACAAAGATCAACAGAAACAACACAGGGCCCTTTAATCTATCGACTTCCTTGGTGGCGACTCATTTCATCAACCTAACGAAACTTCTATAACGCCTAATCTTCTTCTTCTTTTAATTTGTGGCGTCTGTGGCCGGGTTAACGCCTAATCATCACCACCAGAAAAATGACAAGAACTGTCACTTGGCTCGGAAATAAAAACTTGATATAAAAAGATATTTTATTTTATGATTTTTCTCTGTAAATATTTTTATCTGCATCTCAATAAATAGCTTACAAAGTCTAAATCCATCTCTACCTATACCAACCCCATAGATCAAACTGGACAAAACGTGAACAGGACAAGAAAACACAACGAGAAACCTTCCGACAAGCACTTTCGATAAACGAATGAAAATGAACCAAATGCGTAAAAGTACTGCAAAACCTCACCGTACCTCAGAATGTGACAAGTACCTACCATAAAATATTTACCCAAAAATATATTGTTTTTATAAATATTTACTTATCAAACATTAATATGTGAACAAAAATCATGGCTAGAATTAAAAATTCTTACTCAGTAAGTAATTTAGCGTAACATAGTTCCCTATCAAAAAGATTTTTTTTTCTATGGTATCACCATTGTTTACCTTTTTGGACTTGAATTAAAAACCAGAGTTTATCTATTACAAATAGTTTAGTACAGCAAGCCTTGTAAAATAACATTATTTTTTGTTAAATAATATTATTTTTTGTTATTCCTTGAAAGTAACTTTGTTTTTTGGTAAAAAGTCGGAATGTTAAAAAATAAAGCATTACTTCCAACTCGAAAAGTAGGGAACTACGTTAAATCGAGGAACATAGGTACATGGGGTATTTTCATGGGGAGAACCTGGGGAATCTAAAGGAGTTGTTTCTGGCAGTATGGAGCCGGGCCCTGGTCTTTTGTAGGGGTCTAGATAATTAGATAATCATTAAAGAAACCATTTATCACTGTTTAATTATTTTATTTTGGCTTCTTTCTTAATCTAAAGTAAGTTTAGCTTTGTGAAGGAGTGCAACACAATGCAACAACACGGCGGATCTAACGAACAACTGGGTTATTAGGTACTGTCAAAGTCAAGATGCGTCACGATAATAAATAATAAATAATAATAAATAAATATATATTATATTTTCCTTTAGAACTTTGTTTGTCTACTTAAAAATAAAATTGTTAAAATTGTCTTATATTTTTTTCCAATATTTCTATGGTGTTACAAAGACCTAGGCCACTATGAAATTGGTCCTTTTTCTTATTAATTACCGTCTATGTTTGGACCACCCTGTATATTATTAATTTATTGTTGTAAATAATTTATGTATAAAATAAATATTTTAATATAATAAATAATTAAAACAAAAAATATTATGTATATACCTATGGACTTGTGGTATGATCATTTTTCTTACATAAAAAAAAAACAATAATATTGGCTTGTTTTACAAGAGTAAAGTGGGGAGTAAAGGGGATTTAAGAGTAGTAGTTCTTTGTGCTAGAGCTCGTCCGGGGAAGGACTACCACCATACTTATTTCTGCCGCCAAGCAGCAATGCTCGCATTGCTGTGTTACGGTTCGAAGGGTATGGTTTCCGGTGAAATTACAGGCAAATGAGACTTACCATCTAACGTCTCAGGGTGGTAACACGCAAGTGATATCTATCAAGTAGGCCGTACGCTTGGTTACCACTTTAGTAGTATAAAAAAAATGAGAGGCTGACGACCGACCCGAGTCGAGCTAATTAAAATTTTTATTAGGCAAAAACAAACATTGAGAATATTTGAGAATGGCAGGGCAGGGCCGGGCGTGGACAGAGTCACGGAGAGTTTGCGAACGGTCTCGCAGCTATGTCCGACAATCGAGGTCGATGGAACATTGTGGATTTTTTGTCAGTAGGACGACTAGGACGACCGACATCGCAAATTGCGACGGGGAGTCTTAACCCGGCTGCTTCCCCCGCAGTAAGTAGGTACCCTAGGTACCTACATCTTTTTTATCCACGTATTAAAAACCTACGGTCATCTTTCTAAAATTTTACGGCAGACAGAAATCATCAAATCATCGCCTCTTTGCTTCGACTGGAGCCAGAGAGTAGTTTGATTTCCTTGATTACAATAAAAACTAAAAGTCTAAATCGATAATGTAAACTAAAAAAAACTATAGCAGTGGGGTAAAAAGAAAAAGAAAGGAAAAATGTGGCTACCTACTTGTTTTTCAGCAAGCGAATTTTGAATGAATGTAAATTAGAGGATATTAGTTTGATTGGAACGCCCGGTAGAACGAAAATAAGCTTAATTGCATTCAACTTCATTCGTTTCCAATGACTTTGATTATTAAATAGTTCGTTCCCAAACCGAACCTCAGTTATAACCGAAATACCCCTTGATGGACTTGCTAGTGACAGCTCATAACAAATTGTTGCGCAGTACAAAATGTGAAAATTTTGTATCAAACCGCGCAGTTTCTGTCAAAAATGAAAGCGAAGCCCATCATGAGCTTCCTTACGCACTAAGGCTGCAGGCCTATTATCAATCAAACAAAACTGACTGGACTGACATGCATGGCCAAGGAACTTAACTATCCTTATTGCATGGCACTCAGCAAAGAGTAAAATATATGGGAAAGCACTCAGACAAATTCTAATTTGTCTGAGGCATGGCATGACTTCCATTAAGTGCGATTTACATTGGGTCAGTGACTGTCTCCAAATGAAGCCAGAACTGACTGAGAATTGGCTTTCTCTGTTCTCTCCTTACAAAAGGTCAGTTAGCAGTACACGAGAATTTGATGAACTCAGTCAGTACTGACTAACCCGACAGCGTTTGACATTAGATCAGTAGCGGGTCAGCACTGAAGAAGAAGAACTGACTTTGCTCGAATTTGTAGTACCACTGACTTTGCTACTGACTCAATGTAAATCATACTTGACATTGACATGTAGGTACTTGACTGATTCACCAAATCAATCAATCAATCAATCAATTTACTTACATACATTTTGCATTCCGCTGGGTTGTTGTGCATTGTCGATAATAATTTTATTTCGGACTTTCCATTAGCTGAATTCTAATTGGTAAGGATTAGATTCCCCTGGAACAATTTATTTACACACATTACATTTTCATTTTCAGTCTCATAAATCTGTTCAGTTTTAAAGAAATACTTGCAAAGGTAGTCTCATTATTTGTGGAACAAAATAATTACACAAAAAAGGATGAGCAATTGCTTACATTTTACAGATTTGGGATACATTACCTTACAATGGCTGCATTTGTTGTTTCATCTCGGTTTTCTGGTCTCAAGATCGAAGATGATGATAGTCCTCCAATTTCTCTTCAACAAAACGCCAAAAAAATTACCAAAACCGTGACCAAGAAACCTGATCCCGTAAAGAAAACCAAATCCCAGCCTCTTAAAGCTCAGGTACTTATACGTCTCAAACAAATAATATTGTTTAATAAGTATTGTTTGTTCAAGCTATATTTTGTATTGGTAAGTAGGTAAATTGGAAATATTTCATACACCATAGTATCACCTACAAACAAAGTAGTTTACGAAAACAAAAGTCAGTTTAGAATAATTAAAAGATTGTTAAATCTCTGTGCTAACTGTAATGTATTCTGAAATACAAAACTAAAAAACAATGTAGAAATGTCCAATATTATATTCTATTAAAAATAGTTAACAATTAGTTTCATAAAATCCATGTTAAATACCTGGTTGGAACCCAATCATGATTGTGCTCTATTATTGTATTCAAGATTATCAAACAAGCTTAGCAATCCCAATTATTGAATGTCTAACAGCAGCTATACAGAGCCTAGCAGTAAGATAATGTGCCTTAAAAAAAAAGCGGGTTACATTCCACAGGTCTTGGAGAACAACATTTGTACATCAAGGTTTTAATTCATAAAATGCATTATAAACTTTCCTACTTGCTTATGGGGACATAATGTTAAACATTGTAGGTATAAGCAGGATGATAGTGTTTGAACCTATTCTTCTCTATCTATTTTATTTATTTTGTTTATTTGAGAAACCAACGGCGATTTACAATGTATGTACTTAAATAGATTATTAATCCTAAGTAAGTTACTAAACGTAAGGCTAATAATAGGTTTCTACATTTGTCTGAAGTAAGCAAAGTTGTTGGGAACAAAATATTTGCAAGTTATTATATAACTACCTTTTTAATTACGATCAGTGAGGGACAATACATAGATCTTGAATAAAAATTATCCCTAAGTACGAGTAGTAAGGTAAGTATCATAGATTCATGGACATGATGCTTATTGTATATTGAGTGTGTGGGTAGGTGTAAGTAGTAATAGTAAGTGAGTGTCTGTGAACTGACCTTCGGAGATGCAAATTGCACACTACATCAACCATTATGTTTGTGAGCCTTTAGACAAGACAATCAGAAATACCTAATCACGCTATTACCTAGTCATGCTAAGATATTGGATGTTTGGTAATACAAATTTATTTAGTTTACGTTATAAATAATACCCAATTTATAAATAGTAGTATTATTTGGTATCACATAATATTATGTACCTAGCATGGCAAACTAAGTAAGTAATAAGTATATAACAGATATATAGGTAAGTACCTACATAATGTACATTATGTATAAATGTGGGATGATCTGTGAATATTTAACCGATACATATGGGTAAGCAAGGTACTTACTTATGATAAAATAATTAGATATAATTAGTTAAGTATATACATAAGAGGATTCTAAGTAAATAGCTTAAAATACATAATAATATAATTGCCTGCGTAAGTATTTCACCATCTGAATGGTATCTACACCACATAAGTCACCAACGCACTAACTGGTTAGCGCCCTAGTAACCCAAGCAATATAGACAACTATACCTACTTAACTGTACTGTAAGTACCACCACGCTTTATCACTGGCTAACTGCCAGTTGAATCCTACCTTTAAAGGTAGGTTTAGAATTATCGAATATGTTAATATTTTTAAACTTTTTATTGTATGTTGCAATGATACGAGTAAAAACAGAGTTTTGTTAATAGTTAGTACGGCTTGTAGGTACGTAAAATAAGTTAGTTTGTCTTGTTCTGTATGAGGGGGCCAATAAACCAATCTGACTGACTATTTCTGGGCAATCAATGCGGGAATTTATGATGTCATACAGAAATTATTTATATATATTTAAGATTTTAATTAGCTCTTTTTGCCTTAAACACAGGATTACCTAGTTCAGGCTCAAGTGTTATGTATACCTATGTCTAATTTTATGCATTTGTTATCCTATTGTACCTTGTTAAAATTGATATTGAATTCTGATAGAAAATATTTACTAATATAATATAACGACTGCCTTTTAATATTTTCCACTGTAAGGACATTAGCCTATTTTTGAGCGAGAGTGATTAATATATGGTTCAGGTCAATATCAACTTTTAGACTGCTGCCAAAAAGAAGAAGAAGCAAAACACGGGATCATTGAAGCAGTGGGAACAATGGAAACAGAAGGATGAGGAACTAGTAGATGGAAACTATGAAGATGAGCTTCAGCAAGTAATAATAAACAACTTACTTTATCTCAATAAATAAACAGCTTAGGTTGATTTGTAAAAACCCCTTGGTGAAGGCCATAGCTAAAAGTTGCATGCAAATAGCATCATGAATCATGAATCATGATGCTATGGTTCGTAGCTAAGTTTTGTGCCTAGTATAATCATTTCCTTACCAAAATCATAAAAAAAAACAAATCAAATGCACAATTGGTAGTTTTTGGTCACAAAGTGAAGTGATCACTTAATATTTTCTCACATAAGAAGCAATTTAATTCTCACTAATTAGCTTTACTGTTTAATGCCTATTGCCACCTGCCACCATGGGCATCAAGCAACTGCCCATGGTGAGACTGCTACCCAAGCACAAGTTAAATTAAAGAACAATAACCTATTTAACTTCTTACTCGTATAAGTCGGTGACCAACTTTAATGATGGAGATATAGGGCGCGCAAATGCCTCCTTCATGACAAATATAAACTGCTCTAGTAATTTATTTAATTTCACCACTTAACTACATTTTTATTTCTCAGGCCATCATGCTATCGAAACTTGATTTTGAAGAAAAGAAAGAGGTTTACAAGAAAACAAAAAAAGACTCTGAAAAGGAGAAACAACTTGAGGACCAAACTGCCAAACAAAAGAATAAAAAGAACAAGAAGAAAAATGTCATGAGCCTTGATCAATTCAATGACATGATGAATGGTGATGAAGCCAAATGTCGTAAGTAGTACATATAATGCACGTTTATTTGACGGTAGATGTTAATATTTTTTATAATTTATCAACAAGAAACACTAAGGCTAATTGCCCCGACACTTTGTTCTTGTAACATAGTATGTATAAACATTCCTTTTGAATCACTATTTATTGATGAAATCTGCATTAAAATACATGATACAGAGAAAACAGATGGTGGGAAGCAACAGATTGTTTTTCTAAGTATTTTAAGTAACATCTGCAATAAAACCCAAAATGGTCTATACTACATGTATCTGCTAGGTATCGGTTTATAGAGTGTTTATTATTTCTCTTAGTAAATTTACATTTCACTTTTAAGAGACTTAAATTAACTTTGGTTCTAAATTCTAAATGTGTAAAATGAGCGTGCGTGACTCATAGAACTATTAAGTAGCACAGGTACTAGCACAGAGGTACTAGGTAGTATAGCTTATAAATTCCTTGACGTGACTACAGTGACTTGATATAAAAACAAGATACTGACCTTATACACAGCAAGCCAAAACAATACTTAGCTAGCTATATATATAAATTTTAAGTAAATACCTAACTACCTACTAACTCTATCTGAGCATAACAGTATTGTGATCCGATCAAACTCCTTTAAATAACAGAGAAGGGCTTTGGGCTGAAGTTCCAGTATCTATGTTATGGACAGAGGGTGCTTCATTTCTGCAGTTCAGTTAGGGCCATGACGGAGGCATTCATTCAGCCTATTGACTCCGTCTTAAAAGTTGGCCACTGAGTAATACAAATTTATTTAAATTGTCATTTCATTTTGTAATCCTTACGATTTCAGCAAACAATGAAGATTTGAGTTCAGCCGACGAAGAGCCAAAGTCACCAGTCAAAGACACAAAATTTTTTGAAAGAGTGAAAAGCGAGACCAAGAATGAACTTTTAAAAGACAAAAACAAAGATAAAGTAAAAAATCGGCTTACAGCATCCGATGAAGTGATAACCAGAGTGCAATTCCTAGATGCCCTCGAAAGGAAGGACAAAGAAATAGCAGGCCTAAGACAGGAAATATCAAATCTCAAGCAGGACCTTCTCACAGTCAAGTCCAGGAATAAAAAGCTTTGTGGTATACTTGGACAGGGTGAAAGTAAGTGTACCTTACATTCCCATAACTAGTAAGTCTTAGAATCGAATACTAAAAGTCTAGGGAAAGTACCTAAATATACACATTGCCACTAAACTGGAATTGAGAAAACTGGAATTTAGATGCATGACATTTACATATTTTGCTGATCGCTTATGGATTGTTCTAAGTATTGGAATCAAAGAATGGATTCAGGATTATTAGTCATTACCCATAGGTTCCTTTTCTTGTAATACCTTTATTGGAAACTCATAATAATATGAACATTTACTAGAATGGCTAGGTTGATCTTATCAGATCAACGAAGTTAAGCACTGTTTCGCGGGGTCACCATAGTGCCACTACCTATACTTACTACTACTACTTATACTTACTTATATGAACTTTTATGATATTCCAGTGAAAGACAAAGCGGAGGTGCTGTTTGAGGTGGAGCGACTCCGCTCGGTGCAGACGGAGCTGACCGCGGAGCTCGCGACCCTTCACACTGACCTGGAGAAGGCGCGCTCCATGAACTCAGACCCCAGGGCTAAAGATAAGGTAAGTCTATGCAACTGAGAAGACACTATGGAGTATGGATGCACGTATGATCGCCTGATTGTAGATTAAAAAATATACAGAAAGTCCCAGGGCTATGCCACATGGAGGGAAAGTATCTAAAATAATGTAGATAGAAATTTTTACTAAAGTAAGTTCGTATGAGTCAGTGGCCAACTCTGGTGACAGAGTTTTTAGACCGCTCGAAGGCCTCTGTCATGGCCTAACAACTTTGAAAAAGCCGGGAGCGACTGTATAACGTGCCTTTCGAAGCACGGGAGCGGTCAGTTGAAATTGCCACTGGCGGTCGCCTATACAAATGGTGACTATGCGGAACAGTGCTTTACTTTGTTGATCTGTTAAGTACAACTTAGCCATCTACGTCACGAAATTTTACTGTAAGAGAAATAAATATGTTTCTTATTTATAATTTTTTTGGTCTTTTAGAAAAACGGCGCTAAAAAGAAAAATATACGTTTCGACGTCTCCTCTGAAGCACTACTCGCGAAAGAGGCCAGCTCAGGCACCGCAGGATAACCGGTAACACACAATCATTTTATAACGTTATAAATTTTCAACTGTTTATTTAAGAACCTCATGAAAATTATGTTCATACAAACCTTTGTTAATGTAATTGGTATTTAAATGATTCGGGTAATTACGATTCGTTCTTCGGTACTTACATAATTTTATTACTAAGTACGTGTTGTAAACCTCTTGGTAAATGTTTTAAAATAGATAATTGGTATGTAGTTCAGAATAGCGTGGCCGGTAATTGTTATTAGCCTGATTCATAGCCTATTTACTTAATACATTTTTCCTATCAATATTTTTATCCCTCTTGGGTTTTCTTTATAGTGTGAAATGTTTAATTTTTTAAGTATTTATAACCAAATTGTTCTATCAAACATGGATCTCTTTTTAGTTAATAATTCTTATTTTATAAGCTCTGATTCTTCGTGATACTCAAACTTAATGTTATTACAAAGTGAAAGTGAAATTATAAAAAAATATTCTCAAAGACAGTTTACTTTACTTTACTCTAAAAACTACTAACCTAACTTCCTATTTATATTTGTCACTATTCCAAGATCGACGTAGTAAAAGTTCAACATCATTATCATCAAGCAGCAAATGTGAAGTTCTTCAAGCTATTGTCTTCCCCAAGACGAGCTACTGAGCCTTTAGGGTTTTAATGCGAGGGCAATGAGCTAGACTGAGCATATCTTCGCTCTTTCTAGTTGAGTTGGGTGACATCGAACAAAAACCAGTATTTAAAAACAACGCATTTTATTGCTTTATCTAACTTAATACACAATTATAATCGATACTCAACTATGTAGTTGAAAGCTATAGGAGTTAGTTGAAAGCTAGATAAAATTGTGTATCAATTGACAAAACAAGTTTCTGACGAATCTTATAACCGAAACATCACGAGACTTAAAACTCCGTTACATTTATCATTAAATTAAGGTTGGTACATACGAGATAAATAAACATTACTACAAGCTAGCTATTATAGATTATGCATAGTCTCGCACAACTTACGGACTCAATGTTTTTAAATTGTACAAAATGTTCCAAAAGTATGTATAAAAGACACTATACATATTTTTACTACAAAATAAGACTCTTAGGTCACAATAAACACAATTTATGTAGTTGTCAAATTACATAATACTATATTTATTTTCATATAACTACATGGATTATAAAATATTGTAGACAACATAATTATATTTTATTTTATTTATGTACGCAGGTATCGCATCGTAATACAAAATGCCTAAGGGTTTGACTAGCGGTTTTTACATTATAATTTCTAACAGTTAATAAAGGTATGAAATATGTTTTACATGAGTCTGAATATGAATGAAAAATAACAACTTTGTACAAAATGAAAAAAGTAATGGTACACGCACATTAAAACCTACATATTACCTTACAAAAGTGTCATATTGGCAGTTTTAAAGTGATTATGGCAACGTGAATTTGATTTCTAAAATATTTTTGGTCCAAAAAAAATTATAATAGGTATCCTACCTACTTACGCGTTCACAATAATTTGCAAATAATGAAATACATACACCATTTTAATACTGATGTTATTTAATAAAATATACATAATTATTAGTAGACATAGCGGGGACAATGTTAAAACTAGTAGGTACTTAAAATAGTATGGCAGTATAACCGGGTAGAGCATCGTTAGTACTTGCGAGATTCGCAGTCACAGTTTGTATTCGAGTCCTTACACGTAACGTAACTTTACTGTCTATTCGATGGGCATTATTAAAAGTAACAAGTACGGTCCCCGAGCTCTCAGTCATAACGTTTCCACCGCATTCGTATCAATATCGTCATTCACTTCACTTTAAACACGTCACTAGTTAATACGTCACTAGTAATTACGTCACTAGTAAACTATTCCGTTACATAAATGCTAGTATTGAAAAATTCATTTGTTCATGACCTTTTCGGTCGCGACGGTCCTTGTAAACACGTCACAAGTTATCTTGGTGCAGGTATGCACAAAATAATTTCAGCAAATTGTGCTTTGTTGGCGCCATTTCCACGCGAAATGTATTTTGCAATCATCATTTCCCTAGATGTGTGTGCTATTTCGTAGTCCGTTAGCAAGCTGGGACGTCGGCGTCGGCGCATTTGATCGTGCTTGGCGGTTTCCCGGCGCTGTCGCATTGTGAGTCATCGACCACTTTGTTCGTTATCTTATTCACGCAGTACACGTTACGCTGCTTCGTCGCTTCTCGGCCCTGTAGAAAGTACACCCACATTTTCATTGTATGTACATTTGAATAACTTAACACTTAACACACCCACGTAGTCTTGACCCTGCACAATATAATAATCCTTCCACGGGACATCCTTAGAACACAACGCTCGACGAAGCAACACGTCTGCCGGAGAACAAGTCGATGTGTCCTGAGGATGTCCCGTGGAGGGATGAAACACGTGTTGATACTTTTTTCTGTTGAGGGTAGTAACTGGTGTGAATTGCGTATCTTAAGTTAAAAGTTTAGCGGTATAGTATTAGAAATTTTCGTCTGTTTGTTAACTTATAATATAATTTTAGAACTATAAAGAATGAACTAAGCTATTATGTTTACCGGCATGTGGCATGGGCTGCAAGATTTCCAGTTCTCGACCCACCAGTGCGTGTGGGCGATTGACTTGGAGAGTGGAGCTGGTGGGCTCCGCGCATAGGTGTGTGGGGGTTGCATGTGTGGGGGTTGCATGTGTGGGGGCTGTATGTGGGGGGGCTGTTTATGTGGGGGTTGTACGTGTGGGAGCTGCGTTTGGCACGGTTGGTGCCGACACTGCTGCATCAGAGCCTCGTGCCGTGGCGGCTCTATGTTGTAGCACTGGGATTGTTCCACTACATCTGTAACGAAGAATACTTTGAAATCGTGTTTCACGTTATATTTTATAGTTATGTTTCATGTTTCTACTCGGAAACTATAGAAATTGACAACGTCGCGTCGTAGGCTCGTTCGGGAATGATCTGCTGGCCTACCATGAAAACATTTTCATGGTAGGCCAGCAGATCATGTAACTTCTGAGCCGAACGAAAAACGAAGTAATTAGCTACCATGAAGATTCATACAAATTAGTTCACCAGCACGTGCTTTCAACGGGACCGATTTCGAAACTGTTGTGATTCATGGTACGAATTGGACAAAAATTTCGGAATTTATGTTTCATGTTAGCCTACGGATTCTTCATGAAACCTCTACTGGCACAATTCATGTTTAATACTAGTGGTTCGTGACTTACGAATACAAATAGGTACGATTAACCTGTTGTGTCCCACTGCTAGGCAAAGGCCTCCTTTTGATCTCTCCAGTCATCGCGGTTTTGTGTCGGTTGGACCCAAGCTCTTTTAAGTGTTGAGATCATCTCGCTATCTTTTCTCTTTTTACCCGAATGGCCAAGAAAAGTTTATGTTTTTTGGTTCGTGACTTACGATTATTTTTATCGACGCATTCCGGCTGGCGTCGCATATAACCGACGCCGCAGGTGACAGAGCAAGACGACCACTCCGACAGCCGGTAGTGGTACTTCCTCAGCCGTTTAGCGTCTACGGTGTACTGGTAGGTCACTCCCGGGTTCCGGTGCTTACTGCCGTGGTATAGACGTTGCTGTAAAACAAGATTTCGTTAGTCTATACTAATAAGAGAAGATTCGCATTTTTGTTTGTCTCAAAACTCTAAAACTACTGATCCGATTTCAAGAATTCTTTCAGCATTAGAATGCTACATTATCCCTGAGTAAAATAGGCTATATTTATTACTAGCGACCCGCTCCGGCTTCGCACTGGTGCATACGTTTTCATTGCACCCGTACGAAGCTGGGGCAAATCGGTTAGTATCTTAAATAATAGAATTAAGAGCCCCCAGAATTCACATTTTTCTATAATGTATGATGTCCAAGTGTTAATACTTACATAAACTTTAATGTCCTCGGCAAGGGGCCCCGGAATCCGCACCTTCTCCCAATCACGATCTCGTTCGTAAATAGCCTGCGCTCCTGCCACGAAGTATTCCGTGAATGTTGTGTTTCTGTAAAATAATAGACATTGATATCTGAAATACAGTTGTGAGTCAATTTCTTAATGTCTTCGTCGTTATGTTACAGACTGACAAACAACGCAACAGCCCAAACTGTAAAATCAATAGACCTGACTTTAAGAGTGTTTTTCTTGCTTAATCCATAGGTGTTCTAAAATGATTTTTAGATTTTAAATGAGGTAATACAATAACTCCTAGTAGAAGAGTAGTAGAGTTCTTTGTGATAGAGCTCGTCCGAGGAAGGACTACCACCTTACCTATTTCTGCCGCCAAGCAGTAATGCTCGCATTGTTGTGTTCCGGTGTGAAGGGTATGGTTTCCGGTGAAATTACTGGCACATGAGGCTTTCGATCTTAGCCTCAAGGTGGCAACCCGCGAGTGATACCTCTGGTATTGCAAGCGTCCATAGGCTACGGTAACCGCTTACCATCTTGTGGGCCGTACGCTTGGTTGCCACTTCAGTTGTATAAAAAAAAAAACTCCAAGCAAACATACCCGAGGGTGTTGCACTTGTTCAATATACATATAATATCTAAAACAAGTAATTGTATTTTCTTACCGAGCTCCAGAAAGGTACATTTTCCTGGATCTTGCACTACCGATGGAGATATAATTTCCCGGGCTGACTTTTTCTTGTATCTTCACATTTCTAGAGCCTGCTGGTATTGTAGCGACCTGTTAACATCCATAACAGTAAAGTACCTTGCAGTAGGTGAATAATTTTGAATATATTGAATATCAAGAGTAGTAGAGTTCTTTGTGATAGAGCTCGTCCGGGGGAGGACTACCACCATACCTATTTCTGCCGCCAAGCAGTAATGTTTGCATTGTTGTGTTCCGGTCCGAAGGATATGGTTTCCGGTGAAATTACAGGCACATGAGACTTCCTATCTACGTCTCAGGGTGGCAACCCGTGAGTGATTCTTCTGGTATTGCAAGCGTCCGTAGGCTGCGGTAACCGCTTACCATCTTGTGGGCCGTACGCTTGGTTGCCATTTTAGTTGTATAAAAAAATATATATATATCAATGGGGTTGTGGTTTAGTACTCCACTATCGAATTGCTTACTAATGTTGATCCTAGGTTTTTCCTGCTAGCCAAACATAAAGTCATAAAAATGTTGTTATAACGAGTTTTAGAGTATCTAAATAGGTCGTGTAACACACCTAACACCTGGTTCTATAAAAGCTTTGGTATTCCGTTACGTTAAGCTGTTGGACTCGGATAGTTCACTAGCGGTCGCCCATCCAAATTATGACTGCTAAACGTTGCTTAACTAAGCTAATCTGTAAAGAATGACTAAAAATCTTCCTCTCGCTGTGCATTTTGACTATGAAAATGCAGAAAGTATATTGGAAGAGCACCGGTGCCGGTGGTCTAGTGGTCGTGCACCAATGGATTTTTCTGTTCGAAAAATGTATGTGCGCAATGCCAGTGCTCTCATACAGTGAAGGAAAACATCGTGAGGAAACCGGCATGTCCAAGAACTAAAAATTCGAAAGACATGTGCCATCCACCAATCCGCATTGGGTCCGCGTGGTAGGTTAAGACCCAATGGACACTGGGACACTGGCCTGGGAGTAGGCTAGTGTCCCAGCAGTGGGAACATTAGAAGGCTGTTATGATGATGATGATGATATTGGATCTACGTTTATAGAATCTCACCTCATCCAAGCCGGATTGCTTGGTGGTGTCTTTGCTGTAGCTCCCTAGCACGGTCTTACAAGCCGATCCGTCGCCGCCGCAGACGCCGCAAGCGTCGTCCTTCGTGTCAGACCCGACTACCCAGTCGCAACCTACTTTGTAGCATACACCTGGAAATAAACATTGCTATTAAGCATTAGCCCCAAGAAAATATAGCTACGAGCTAAAACGCAAAAAACAGCTAATTTCGCTGCGACTGCTTTGTGATGTTGTAGAAATAAACTTAGGTGTTTGCTTTGTTTATTTGTTTAAATTGTTATAATAGTACTGCAGTAGGCGTGAAGTTAGCCGTTTCGAAGCGCAATGCTTTTTCGGACTAAATCGTCTTTGCGTATCACAAACAGCTAACTTCACTATGGCCGAGATAAGTTGGTAATAACAAACATTTTGTTCTGAAAAAATATAGCAAATCTCACCAGCAATACACATATCTCTAGCCCCAAGACTCTGCTTGCAAGGGGTACCGTCAGCGACGAACCCGTTAAACATCACTAGGTCGGTTAACTTCGCAATACATTGTAGTTCGCAGGGTTTATCTGAAACAAACGTTTAGGAGTTTTTTATGATTGAGAAACATGGTATACTAAGTAAGTTTATTTAGAACTAATTATCGTCCGCGACTTCGTTCGCATGGAACTCGGGAACCGTACTTTTTTCCAGGATAAAAAATAGGCTATTCTCAATCATTATCTATCTATGTTTCAAATTTCACCCATATCGGTTCAGTGGTTGTCGAGTTATAGAGTAACAAACATCCAACCATCCAAACTTTGCATTTATAATATTAGTGTGATGTGATTTAGTAGAATAAAAAGTTTGTAAAGTCAATCTGTTCAACTCTAGTGACGATGTTTTTTTCGTAAGGCTCCGTCATGGCCTAAACATTTATTAGAATGTACCTAGTACAATACCACTACAAGTGCTCGTGGAGGGGTTTTTTTATAATTGAGGGATGCTTAGGTATACTAAGCAGTGGGCTATTAACATGCTGCCGAATTGTGTGTGTGTGTGTTTATTTTAAAAAAAAAAAAGCAAGTTCGTATGAGTCTGTGGCCAACTTTGGTGACAGAGTTATTAGGCCGCCCAAAGTGTGTATTGTAACTATAGTTTTGAGAAACTTTTAGTTGTAATAATTCAGCAAGACGTTGGAAAAATTAAAGGTTTTCGCCGAACTATGTAAAAATCTCAAAATGTTTTTTTTTACAATAGAAAGGAGTGACTTCGCAACTCAACGCACCTTGGTCGAAATATGGTATCCATTCAGTACTAGTTTCGTTCTTATAAAACTTGTTGTGTTTGGAGCATTGCACTTCTCTGAACGTCGGCTCGTTGATAGGGCACGAATCCGTATTGCACACTCGGTATCTGTAAATGGCGACAAGTTTGTAAACAACGGTTCGATGACACAAGAATTTAAGATTCCTACTTCACATAACATGGTGTCATTGACACTAACAACAGTCTCACTAAAGCCAGGTCGTAAAGAAATCTTAGTAGCCTAGGTAATAGTTCTTCCATCAAGCAACAATGCTCTGCTAGCTCCATTGTTGGAGAGGCACGTCTATTAACTACCAAGATTATGATAAAAAAAGGTGGTGATTACCGACTCCTGTCGCCGATGCAGTAGGCACCGTTGTTCTTGGGCGCTTGATCTACTATGAACAACTAAGTCACCTAATGAAAGCTCAATATTGGTCGTCATGGCACTCTATGGGGGAGGCAGGACTGCCAAGTTTATGATGAAAATGATGGTAGTTACCGACTCCAAGCACGTCTATTGGCTGACAAGAGAATGATGAAAAAGGTGGTAGTTACCGACTCCTGTCGCCGATGCAGTAGGCGCCGTTGTTGTTGGGCGCGGGGTTGTTGCACTCGCGCGACTGCGTGGACACGCCGGCGCCGCACGAGCGCGAGCACGCGCTCCACTCGCTCCACTCGCTCCAGCCGCCGTCCACTGGCGCGGGGGACGGGCTCCGCTCCACGCATGTTTGATTTTGACACCACTACAACAAATGAGGGAATCCGTAGATGATGATGTCCTCCTTGACGGTAGGTGGTAAAACTTTTCAGCAAGAGTTCGTCTTGATTGGTACCACCGCAGTGCCAGATATTCTGCCTACGTGCAAGCATTGCTGTGTTTAGGTTTGTAGAGCACTGTTTTTTTTATTTTTTTTTATTTAGCCTATTATTTAGCTGGGCAAAGGCCTCGTCTGCATCCTCCACTCATCCCGGTCCTGTGCCAGCTCCGGCCAGCCCTTGTGAAAGACGTTTAAGTCACTGTATCAACTGTATGATCTAGATCATTGTATCAAACGAAAATATTAGGCCAAAGAGATTTAATAACAGGGAAACTAATTGACCGTATCGTCGTAATTTGCTGTCATAAAAAAATATGGAAATCCGTAGGAGACTACGAACAAATGTAGGAGATGATAATGTCCTCTTGACGTTTCCGTCAACGACGAAACTTGTTAGCTCCGGACATGGATCGTAGATAGATGACTAGCAGTAGCAAAGCCAAATTTAGTTTTGAAGATCCTGTTACAGGATGCACAACGCAACTGACCTAAATAATAATTGTAATCGTAGAAGGTATAGAAAGGCTTATTAGGAGAAGGCGCTTGTCATCGAGATTTTTTAAAAATATATTGTTGAAGAACCAAACGAACTCTTAGCATGAGCATCTAAAGCTCTATTAAAAAAAAAACTAAATATCTTTGTCTAAAACATACCATATTATCTCCACAAGTGGTCCCCGGCGCGGCCGGCCGCAGCATGGTCTGGCAATGATCGTTCACGAGGCACCACAGCGTTTCGCAGATCTCAGACAGTTTCGCGCAGACGCCTGCTTCGGCACCGAACATCAGATGACACTGCGACGCTGCGTCGTACAATACACCTGGTTGGGACAATAATAAATACATTCTGTATAAAACGAGCATTCAAAATCAAAATAAAAAAGTTCTTTATTCATTTGAATCACAAGGATCACTTTGAAACGTCTTTACAAGGTAGGATTTTTTTTCCAACGCGCCTATACTGTAAAAGAACTGGCAACAACACCGGCTGGGTTGTCATCTTTATTTTTTTACATTACATTATTTCCGTCATCTTGTGTATCTTGTAACAGGTGTGAGGTGACGTAACTTACCAGCAGGGACCTCTGGATAAACGTAGTATTCCTCCTGCGATGGTCTGTCGCTAAGACACTCTCCCAGTCCAGCGCTGAAAAATTCAAATTGAATCAAACATTCTTACAAAACAAAAAATATTTCTTATCCTAATTAGCTTCGGTCATAAAAAGTAACATTTGAAAGTTCACTGATATTGCCCAGTAATGTAAAACCGAAATTATATTATTCTAAGGTAGGTACTTAGCGTGGTAGGTACTACCCAGCAGAACCACCACTTGCTGTACGTGCGTCAGGTTATGATAAAATCGACTTTGCTAGTGGTCCTGCTGGGAAGCATACTTTCTAGCAGGACCACCTTTTTTTTTTTTTTTTTTTTTGTTAACGGGGAGGAATCTGCATCCAGACATCCCGTCGCATAAGGGTACGACGGGGGTGTGTGAGGTTGTCGGACTCGACGACTCACTAAACCATCCCCGGTGGCCAGCCTCGATGCATGCCGAGGGGCTCCACGGTCCCCTAGGGCTATCAGTGGTGCCCCTCTCGCATCGCGCTCAGAGCACTTCCCGGGGCTAACAAAAGTCAGCCCCAGCACCTCGCAGTGCTGCGGCAGCACAGGGCCACCCCTGTGCTACCGCCCTTCCCGGGTTCGCTGAAAACGGACGACCAGAGCCCTCACTCTAGACCGCCCACGAACCCGAAAGTTCCCCTGCTCGGCAGGGGATACCGCTTGGCCCCTTATGGGGCAGGCAGTGCGGGGCGGCCGTTGCCGTCACCCCGCCGCCGCCTTCTCCGAGCGGGATCGGCTCTCTCCCGATCTCGCTCAGCGGCCTCTTTCCGAACCATTACGGTCTCACAGAAAGAGGCCACGGCCCTCCACGCCGTTTCATCTGCCAACATGGCCTCAACCACGCTTGGCAGAGAAAGATCCTGCCCGATCCTGGTGACCAAGATCCCGCGCTCCAGGCACCACGCTGAGCACTGCTCCAGCGTGTGCTGCGCGGAATCTCGGTCCCACCCACAATGGTGACATTGTGGTGTCGACTCGCGACCGATCCTATTCAGGTACTCACCGAAGCATCCATGTCCGGTGAGCACCTGAGTAAGTCGATAGGTGACGTTGCCGTGCTCCCTTCCCAGCCAGGCTTCGAGGTTGGGTGCAATTGCGCCGACGATGCGCTGGCGCGAACTCCGCGGCTCCTCGAGCCGCTCGCGCCACCTAACAAACGCACGCCGGCGCTCTTGCACTCGCACTTCACAAGGCGCGATTCCGCTCCCGTCATCATGTCGGAGACGAACGTACACACGCGCGTCAGTCTCCGCCAAGATGTCGAGGGGCGGGAACCGCGCCAAGATTGTTGCCGCCTCTAGGGATATCGTACGATACCCCCGTGCGATCCTGATGGCCATAGGACGCTGCAAGCTGCTATACAGCAACCTGTAGCGCCTAACACCCGCTAGTCTGTGGGACCAGACGGGTGCTCCGTAGAGAGCCATCGATCGCACCACCCCCGCGTACAGGCGGCGAACTCCTTCCCGTGGTCCCCCGAGATTTGGCAGCAGTCTGTGCAGAGCACCCACTACCTTCTGAATCCGGGGGACGGAGCGTTTGAAGTGCTCCCCGAAGTCCCAACGGCTGTCCAAGGTGAGGCCCAGGTACTTGAGGTACCGCCCCACCTGGACATCCACGTCACCTATCCGAATCGACACGCTGGGTGGTTCCCTACTCCTCGGGAGTTTGTGGAACCACAGCGCCTCGGTCTTGTGAGGTGCTGTCCGCAGACCCAGCTCGTGGATCTTGTCCACGACACAAGCCACCCCAAGCTCGGCGAGCTCCTTGGTCCTGTCGAAGGAGTCCCCACCAGCTAACACTAAAGTGTCGTCTGCGTAGCAGACAACGTGTACGCCGGCGGGGAGATCGACACGCAAGACCGCATCGTATGCGAGATTCCACAGCAGTGGACCTAGAACGGACCCCTGTGGAACCCCGCAATACACTTCCCTCACGTGCATTGTACCATCCCTGCCTACATACTGCACGCACCTATCCCGCAGGTAAGCGCCAACAATGCGCTGCAGGTAGAGGGGCACTCGATGGTAAATGAGCGCCTCTCTGATCGCCCTCCAGGGCAAAGAGTTAAACGCGTTGACGATGTCTAAGGACACCGCCAACATCCTCCCGCCCCGGGACACTACCTGGTCCGACAGTGATCGGACACGAAGAATCGCGTCCACTGTCGAACGCGCCCGCCGGAAACCATATTGGTCTTCCGACAGGTCGGGACCTTCCTGCACCAGGTGCGTGCATAGACGGTCAGCAAGTATTCTTTCGAATAGCTTGCCGGCTTCGTCTAGCAGGCAAATGGGACGGTACGCAGAGGGAGAGTCTGCGGCCCTGCCTTCCTTCTTCAAGAGGACCAACCTTGCCTCCTTCCATTGCTTGGGGAACACACTGAAACATAAACAGCTGTCAAACAGCCGTCTCAGTCTGTCCCCCAAGCCGGCGGATAGTGCCAGCACCCAGGCCCGACCGGGAATCCCGTCGGGTCCTGGTGCCGTGTTACGGGCCCCGAGACGCTTTACGGCTCGAACCAGCTCCTGCTCTGTCACCCCCAGTTCTTCGGACCAGATAGTCGGTGCCGATGGTGACACGGGGGGTGAAGGACTGTCCTGGACCCTAGGAAAGAGTGTATTAACCACTCCCCCCACAAACTCAGGATCCAGGGTTTCCGTCACTGGAGGGACCCACGGTCTGAGCTTGCCTAGTACCATCCTGTACGGGCGCCCCCATGGATCCCTATTCAGTCCCTCCAGGAGCTCGCTCCAGGCCCGAGCCTTGGCATCGGCTATTGCCGACTGGAGCACCTTGGTAGCGTCTCTGTATGCCCTATACGCACTATCCACCTCTTCGGCAAGGGCTCGGCGCCTTCTTCGGGCGCTAGTGTACCGGCGTCGGGAGCGGAAAACTCTGCCTCGCAGCTCCGCTATCTCCTCCGACCACCAGTACACCCCCTTTAGCTTGGTTGGCATGGCTCGGGGCATCGATACGTCGCATATCGACGTCATCGATGTCCGGAACCATGCTGCCTCCCTCTCAGGATCGGGCAGAATCTCTCCGGCGTTTCCATCCGGCCAGGCCGCGACAATGGCGGCGGCTTCGAGCAGATCCCTGTCGAGCCGCTTGAGAGCCCATCGTCGCGGCGGGCTGCCACGACGGCGGGACACACGGTCGGGGGGGCGGAGGGCCACATTTATTACAATGTGGCGATGGTCAGATAACGTGACCATCTCCTCCGCAACTCTCCATCCCGTTATCAGGTGAGTGGCAGAAGAAGTCGCCCATGAAAGGTCCACGATCGACTCCCCCTGCCACCGCACACACGTGCTTACAGACCCCCGATTTAACAATCGGAGGTCCATACCCGCCGTCCATTCCAGCACGGTCTCTCCTCTACGGTTATCTTGAGGACTCCCCCACGCACGAGCGTGCGCGTTGAAGTCACCCAAGACAAGCACAGGACGCGGCGAGCACCTGCGAATGCAGTTGCCCACCGCGTCCAGGTACGCCTCGTATTCTACGAGGGTACAGTTGGGAGAGACGTAGCAGCCCACAACGGCTAAGCGACCCCATTCCGTGGCCACGAAACCCTGTCCCTTCTCGATAAGGGCACAGGGGGGGTCACCTTGGCCACCACCCCAGTAAATAACAACGGAGTCCATGTCGTCCCCGAACCAGCGAGGATGGTTCGGGACGTTGTATGGCTCTGCGACTACGGCAAGTGCAATCGACCACTGCGCGAAGGTTTGCAGGAACAAGTCCTGCGCGCTCCGGCAGTGGTTCAGATTGCACTGGAGGACCTTAATGGTGTGGTCCATTAAGAGGCCTCCATGGCCTCCTGGGGCGGCGGGCTTTGGCCCGACTGAGCGGCCCCCTTTGTTGGGGCCGCTTGGCCTTCCGGTGCTCGGGCTGATTGAGGAGGAGCTGGCTTCCTCTTGCCCTTAGGAGGGGAGCATTTCTTGCTCCCCATCCTGTGGTCAGCCCTGCAGCCCTTCTCAGAGCACAGCGGACACTTGTGCGGACGTGTGCACTGGCTAGCCCGATGGCCGGACTCGCCACACCCGTAGCACACGCTGCTAAGGTCCACCTTGCTCTGACAAGTACTACGTACGTGCCCGTACTCCAAGCACCGGAAGCACTGGAGTGGTCTCGCGGTCAGGTAATCTACCCGCGCTGACACCCAGCCGACGACGACGTGCTTTGCCGCGGCTAGCTTGCGCACGCAAGCTAGTGGACAACGGACCCATACCGTGCCCAGGGCAGTGGGTGAGCGATGTATGTCGCCTACCCGCACATCGTCGGTCGAGCAGCCTCCGGCCTCGGCGACCGCGACCAACACCTCACGAGGTGTGACGCTGTCGTCGAGGTCCTTCAGCCGCAACTCCCCCGTTTTCACCGGGCGTGCAACACGCACACCCAGATCCGCGAGGGCCACGCGCATGCGTTCGGCCAGGGCGTCTGCCTTGGAGATGCAGTCAGGCCCTTGCACCTCCAGAATGTGACCACCAGTGATTGCCTTTTTCACTTTCACAGTCTCGATTCCCACATCAGCCAATTTGACCCGCGCCTTTACGGTTGCCATCACCGCGGCGAGCGTGAGCTCCGATCCTTCCGGAATCGTCAGCGTGATCGCCGCGGAGTTTGGTAGTCGCTCAGGCGTTGGCTTTGTGCCAGCCTTGGTCTTTGGACCTGCCTTTGAACCAGCCTTCGGACTGGATTTTGAACCAGCCTTTGGCATGGCTTTTGAGCCAGCCTTCGGGTCAGCAGTCGGAGCGGGCTTTTCCGGCTGCGGGGTCTTCTCTTGCGAAGCCTTCTTTTTCGTCTTCTTCCCGGTCACTGTCGCCCACGTAGACGTAGGTGCCTTTGGCACGTGCGTCCCCGTAGGTTGCGACTGCGACAGTGGCGGGGAAGTCACTGGCGTGGCTTTCGCCTTGCCAGTTGGCCCCTTCGACCCTTTATTGGAGGAACCTCCGCTGCTCTGGGAAGGAGAAGAAGGCTGAGCTTTTAGAGCCGCAGCCAACTTCTGGTCCATCATCGCAGCCATGCGCTGCATAAACCTGTCTTCCCATTCGTTCTCGCTTGTCGCCGGTTTGGCCACATTATCCACGCCGACCTGGGAAGTGGCCTGCTGACGGATTGTCTCCGTCAGCTTTTCCACCTTAGCGGAGAGTTCGGCCATTCCTGCACGCAGTTCCGCATTCTCCCTCTCAAGACGCTCTACGTTAGCGTCTGTAGACGCTCGCTGCGCCAGCTCCACCGTAACAGCTTCAGCCCTACGGGCCGCCAACCGCAGACCCTTGACGAAATCGCCCTTCAAGTTCTTGGACTTGTCGGCGATTTTTTCGACGGTCTGCAGCTCGACCCGGATGCAAGCGCCCAGCTCCTCCGTGGTCCGCGCCCGCATCTCCACCTCCAGATCATCAGCCTTTGGCAACTTAGCCTTCGTCTTGGTTTGAGACGGGGCAACGAGTGGATTAAAGACATCGTCTTCATCCTCTCCGTTGTCCCTTAAAAACATGGTGCGCTTAGACCCTTGAGAGTCCGAGCCACCATCGGCTACCTCCATTGCCGGCAAAAGTGCCCGCTTTCTTCCCGCGCGGGTTCTCGACGAAGTCGAGGCCGCAGAAGATACGGACACGACTGAACAGTCCGATTCTTCACCATCATTTGCCGCTTCGATCGGCAAAGGTTTCCTGAAGAAACCCTGACTCCTTCTCCTCTCCACATCCTCGGTTTTTTTATTTTTTGAGTTTTCCATTTTTGTTCCCACGAATATAGGACGATTTAAGTGCCGCCCCGGGTGACGCCTATTCCGGATAGCGAGGGTACATACTGTGGAGGTCCCCAGGTATCCACAGGTTTTTACGTGTTTTCTCACGGGTTTTTGTTTCAAGTTTTTCCTTACTCTGGGACCGGCCAATTAAGGCAAATCCCCTTCGGTCCATACTGCCACGACGTGCCCCTTAACGCCAAAAAAGGGGTGATTGAAGTGTACAGCATGGAACCGGATGGAGAGACGGCGTGAATCTCTCCGACGGCACGGGGCAATAGTGTTAGTACTACCCAGTCCGTCCTACTACATCCCCGTAATGTAGCGCCCTAGCGGCCGGGTTCCCCCCGACCATACTCAGCGAGTGAACCCGGACCCACACTGTCATTCAGAACAGACCAGGTCCGGGCTCCCAAGCTGAGTACTCCCCTCGGCGAGCGCTAAAACCATATATTGGGATTTGGCCCCACTACATCCCAGCACAACATAAAAATGTTGCCCATCCTTACAATACGGCAAGACTAAAACGAGCTTGCCCCTCTCCCTGCAGAGTAGGAAATTCTTTCCTCTGCGGCCTCGTCACACTGTGCCCTCTGCTAAATATCAGAGGGACACGCGGAGAGGCCCTCCTCCTCGGGTTCTTTTGGCTTCGTCGTATGAATTACGACTACTGAGCCCCCCAGCCACGACAAGGCAGAACCCATTTGGGGGGAACCTAACCTAACCTAACCTAACCTAACCTAACCTAACCTTTTTTTTTTTTTTAAGTGAGGAAAATGCATTACGCATCCCCGCCCGGCCGGGGGGCACAGACGGGGTATGTGGGACTCCCCTCTCTAGTAGAGGTATACCCACTAAAAAACTCACTATTCCCGCCACTGTTGAGCAAAGACGAAGCCGGCGGTAACTCAACAGTCCGCCTGGCTTCGCCTGTGGCCCGCGTCCGCCCCGGTGAAATGGGCGGACCTCCTTAAATGCGACGAGCGCAGTAGCTCGTCATCTCCTCGGGAGGTCTCGTTATTGGACAACAGGTGCCCCCGCACCTGTCGCCCGAGAACCTCCCGGCGGGTTGTGTTGAGAGCGGGCACCCCGTCTGGCTCGCCCGCCCCGCCCACGATGAAGCCGTTGAGAGAGCGGATCCCGTTCTCTTTCGCGCTCCGCGGCTTCCTTCTGCGACATCACGTCCTCGCAGAAGGAAAGCATCGCCTCCCAGTTTCTTTCACTGCCGACCATCTTGTCCATGACGATCGGCAGCGAGAGGTTTCCACCTCCTAAGGCCACAGTTAAATCTGCCCTTGGCCCAGCCCATGCAGGGCATACCTCCATTGTGTGCTGTGCGGTATCCTCCACACAGCCACAATGGTGGCATTCCTGGGTCATCTCTTTTCCGGCTACATTGCACAGGTATCTCCCAAAGCAACCATGCCCTGAGAGAACCTGTGTCAGCCGGAAAGTCATTGACCCCCACTCTCGTCTCACCCATTCCTCCAAAATGGGAAGGACACCCTCCAATACTCGGCGTCGGGACCCCGCACTCGTAGCGCTCAGTCCCTCTAGTTGCCGCCGCCATTCGCCCAGAGCCACTTCCTGGGCGTCCATGCGCCACCGCACCACTTCGTCGGGTGCGGGGCGATCGCCTTCATTCCGAGCATGCGCCCGTCGCCAATAGACCGAGGATTGAACCTCGGCCTCAAGTTCCCACGGAAGGGACCCGGCAAGGGCGCAGGCCACCCCATGGGAGATGGTCCGATAACCCCTTATGATCCGAACCGCCATAACCCTCTGCGCCTGGTGCAGGAGGGCCTTGTGGCGGTTCTTAAGAGACCCCGCCCAGATCGGGGCCCCATAAAGGGCCATCGACCGCACCACCATCATGTACAGACGGCGTTAGATAGTTAGGTTAGGTTAGGTTAGGTTAGGTTAGGTTAACCTAACCTAACCTTTTTTTTTTTTTTTTTTTTTTTTTTTTTTTTTTTTTTTTTAAGTGAGGAAAATGCATTACGCATCCCCGCCCGGCCGGGGGGCACAGACGGGGTATGTGGGACTCCCCTCTCTAGTCGAGGTATACCCACTAAAAAACTCACTATTCCCGCCACTGTTGAGCAAAGACGAAGCCAGCGGTAACTCAACAGTCCGCCTGGCTTCGCCTGTGGCCCACGTCCGCCCCGGTGGTATGGGCGGACCTCCTTAAATGCGACGAGCGCAGTAGCTCGTCATCTCCTCGGGAGGTCTCGTTATTGGACAACAGGTGCCCCCGCACCTGTCGCCAGAGAACCTCCCGGCGGGTTGTGTTGAGAGCGGGCACCCCGTCTGGCTCGCCCGCCCCGCCCACGATGGAGCCGTTGAGAGAGCGGGTCTCGCTCTCTCTCGCGCTCCGCGGCTTCCTTCTGCGACATCACGTCCTCGCAGAAGGCAAGCATCTCCTTCCAGTTTCTCTCACTGCCGACCATCTTCTCCATGACGGTCGGCAGCGAGAGGTCTCCTCCTCCTAGAGCCGCAGTTAAAACTGCCCGCGGCCCAGCCCATGCAGGGCATACCTCCACCGTGTGCTGTGCGGTATCCTCCATACAGCCACAGTGGTGGCATTCCCGGGTCATCTCTTTTCCGGCTACATTGCACAGGTATCTCCCAAAGCAACCATGCCCTGAGAGAACCTGTGTCAGCCGGAAAGTCATTGACCCCCACTCTCGTCTCACCCATTCCTCCAAAATGGGAAGGACACCCTCCAATACTCGGCGTCGGGACCCCGCACTCGTAGCGCTCAGTCCCTCTAGTTGCCGCCGCCATTCGCCCAGAGCCACTTCCTGGGCGTCCATGCGCCACCGCACCACTTCGTCGGGTGCGGGGCGATCGCCTTCATTCCGAGCATGCGCCCGTCGCCAATAGACCGAGGATTGAACCTCGGCCTCAAGTTCCCACGGAAGGGACCCGGCAAGGGCGCAGGCCACCCCATGGGAGATGGTCCGATAACCCCTTATGATCCGAACCGCCATAACCCTCTGCGCCTGGTGCAGGAGGGCCTTGTGGCGGTTCTTAAGAGACCCCGCCCAGATCGGGGCCCCATAAAGGGCCATCGACCGCACCACCATCATGTACAGACGGCGGCAACTTACGTCTCCTCCTCCCAGATTAGGGAGCAGTCGGCCAAGAGCGCCCGCCGTGCTCACCAACTTTGGGACTAAGCGCTCTAAGTGGACGCCAAAGTCCCACTTGCTGTCAAGGACGACGCCGAGGTACTTCAACGTCGTCCCGACCGGGATTGATGTTCCTCCGACCACAATGCACGTGCCGGCAGGAGGTCTCCGCCGAGGCCCGTGAAAAGAGATGGCCTCTGACTTGTGGAGAGCCACCTCCAGCCCCAGCCGCTTAATCCGCGACACCACCGCTGCGACACCAGCGGTGGCCAACACCAAGGCGGACCGAAGATCGGAACCCCGGGCCGTCACAAGGGTGTCGTCGGCATAGCAGATCACGCCCACGCCTCGCAGGTTTGCGCAGCGTAGGACGTGATCGTAGCCTATGTTCCATAGCAGGGGCCCAAGAACGGACCCCTGGGGAACACCGCGCGACATGCGCCGACGACCACCCGTTCCATCTCTGGTGGGAAACACTACCGCCCTATCCGATAGGTAGCTTCCCACCAGTCTCTTCAAGTATGTAGGCACCCCATGATATCGGAGTGCCTCCATGATAGTCGACCAGGGCAGACTGTTGAAGGCATTCTTGATATCCAACGAGACAGCCAACAACAGCCCACCCCTCGACACCTCCACTTCCGCCATATCCCGCAGGCGGCCGATCGCGTCTATCGTCGACCGGCCCCAGCGAAACCCGAATTGGGCGTCCGACAAATTCGGACCCACAACTCCCATGTGTTCGATGAGGCGGTTGGCTATCACCCTCTCCAGCAGCTTCCCCGCCTCATCTAGCAAGACTATGGGCCGATAACCTGACGGGTCATCGGCCGGCCGTCCCTCTTTACGGAGGAGAACCAAACGGCCCTCCTTCCAACGGTGCGGGAAAACACCTTCCCGCACACACCTACTATAAAGAGCCCTTACTTGGGGCTCTAGAGCACCCTGCTCCCCGCCAAGGGCCAGGACCCAAGCGCGACAAGGAATGCCATCGGGTCCTGGGGCCGTGTTTTTGCCCTTAATGCGTAACACGGCCGCACCCACCTCCGCTACTGAGACCTCGGGCACGTCCTCAGTGCCCGAGTCTCTCACCTCCTGTGCTGGAGGCGCCATGGTAGGAGGCACAAAGTCCGTTCCCATTTCTGGGAACAGTGCCTCGACCACCCTTTGAAGGACCTCTGGCTCGAGACTGCTGGAGATTGGAGGAGTCCAAGGATGGAGCTTTTGCCGTACTAACTTGTACGGCCTACCCCATGGATCCCTCTCCAACGTCTCCAGCAACTCCTCCCACGCCGCTGCCTTGGAACGGCTAATGGCAAGGCGGAGTTCCACCGCCACTTCCCTGTACGTGGCGTACAGCCGATCCTCCTCCTCTTCGTCGCGGTTTCGGCGCCTCCGATACCGCTGGAAGTTGCGGCGCCTCTCAACGCACGAGCGGCGGAGCCGGGCGATCTCCTCGTTCCACCAGTAGACTCCTTGTTTGGACGGAGGGGCTCTAGCGCGAGGCATCGCAGCGTCGCACACCTGCGTCATGGCCTCGCAGATCCGAGCCGCATCTCCGTCTATATCTACCGGTGGTGGTTCCGGCAGCCACGCCTGAACAAGAGCCGCCTCCTGCAGCAATTCTTTGTTCAGTCGCTTTATCGCCCAGCGCGGGCCGTCCAGTCGTGGCTGGCTCGGGGCGCTTGGGGTGGCCGGAGACGATCTGGAGAGGCTGAAGGTTATGTACCTGTGATCTGACAGCGTCTCCTCATTCTCCAGAACCTGCCACCCCTGCACACGGCGTGCAATGGACGGGGTCGCGAAAGAAACATCCACGACTGACCCCCCATTACGACGCACGCACGTGTCTACTGTGCCACGGTTGAGGATGGACAGACCGCACTCCACCAGCCACTCCTCCAACACTCTCCCTCTAGGGTCCGTCGTCGCGGAACCCCAAGCCCCAGACTTGGCATTGAGGTCCCCAAGGATGACAACCGGACCGGGAGCACTCTGGCCCACAGCGACCCCCACAAACTCGAGATATCTCTCGAATTCGGCGAGCGGTCGATTGGGGGAGAAATAAACCCCAATCACAACCAGCTCACCGACCTTGACCACTACAAAGCCCCCACCTCTATTTATTATAGTAAGTGGGGCAGCATCCACCGCGCAACGCTGAATGACTGCCACCAAGCCGTCACGGTCCCCGACCCAATCCGAACGGGTCGGGACGCGATACGGCTCGGCGGCAACCGCTAGATGAACCTGCCACTCCGCCATGGCCTGAACCAATAAGTCCTGGGCCGCGGCGGAGTGGTTGAGGTTCCCCTGCAGGAAACGGAGGTCCATAACTATTGGACCTCCATGGAATCCTCCTCGTCACCCGCCTGGGGCGGGTTTGCAGGCGGTGGCTTGGCCTTTTTGGCCTTTGCCGCTGCCTTCTTCGCTGCCTTTTTAGTTGGGGGCTTGGCACAAGCCTTGCCCCCAGCGAGGTGGTCCGCCTTCTTCCCAGCTGCTTCGCAGACGGAGCAGTGGGGCGTGGCGGAGCACTCCCGGGCCTTGTGGCCCTCCTGACCGCAGCGCCTGCAGTTCAGGCTGCGGTCAATTTCCGACGGGCACTGGACCCCAATATGGCCCTGCGCGAAACAACGGAAGCAGCGGAGGGGGAGATTGTCCAGAATCTTGACCCCAACCGCCACCCATCCGACCCGGAAGCGTCCGGCTACAACTTTTTTTGCAGCCGTGACGGGGCACTTTACAACCACCGTGCCTGCGCCACCGGGACCTCTCCTTATTTCGCCGGATTTAACATTGTCCGGCGAACACTCGCCAACTTTGGCGACTGCAGCCACCAGCTCGTCCGGGGTCACCGAGTCGTCCAGACCGGTTACTCGAAGATCAACCGAGGTCACCGGCCTTGAGACCTTCACATCTTCCGCCGCGAAAAGCCCCCGGAGCTTCTCAGCCAGCAAATCAGCTTTGCCTCCACTTGCTGCTCCTGGGACCTCCAGGATGCGAGCCCCGGTTGCCGCTTGTCGAAAGCGAACAGAGGTTATCCCGAGCTCCTCCAAGTCCAATTTTGACTTGGCCTCGGCGATCACCTCTCCGTATGTCCGCCCTTTCTCCTCTGCCCCCCGCTGCAGAGCGAGCACAACCGCAGCTGAGCGGCGGGCACGGAGCTTTGGGGCCTTGGGCTTTTTAGCCGCAGCCGGTTTGGACGCAACGGGCTTGACAGGTGCCGATGGCCTTGGCGCCTTGTCAGCCGGGTCCTTGCGCTGTTTATTGCGGCGAGGGCCCACTTTCTGCCACCCCTCCTCCCTTTCCTGCGTTTCCTGGCTGCTTGCCGGAGCAGGAGCAGGGGCCGGGTTGGGGGCCGCCGGGGCGGGTGCAGGTGCTTTGCCCTTTTTTCCCTTTTTTCCAGAGGCAGCTTTTACCACTGGCGTCTTCTTTGTCGCCCCCGCATACGAAGTGGGGGCAGGCACCGGTGCCTTTCTCGCCGTCGGAGTTGGGACCGGCGTCGCCTCACGCGGCTTATCTGCTGCCAGTGGTGGGCGGTGGCGTTTTTCGGGCAAAAGCCGCCCGTCCACCTCCAGGCTATCAAGCCGAGCATCCATTTTGGCCAGAGAGGCTCTAAGATCACGCCCCAGCTCCTCAAAAGCTGGGGAGGGATCAGAACACTCCCTGTTACTCCTCACTTCGGCCCTAAGCGCAGCCAATTCTCCCCCTAGCTGGTTTAGCTGACCCTTGAGCAGGGCGTTCTCCGCCTGCAGCCTGGCTACTTCCTCGGCAGGTGTTCGAGAGACCAACTCCTCAAACACCTCCCGCAGCACCTCCGCGGACTTTTTAAGGGCACTTTGGAAAGTGCCCTTAAGGTTGCCTGACTTGCTCCCGACCAATTCTATGGCAGTCAGGCTCTCCTTTACTCGAGCAGATAGGGCGACAGCTGAGGCCTCCCTTGTCGAGCCCCAAGAGGCCGCGGCACCCAGAAAGTTGGTCGCAGTATCAGCACGCGCCTTGGGCGTTGCTGCCGCCACCTCCTTCTCCGACTCTAACTCCATTGCCTGACGCTCGGCGGCTAGAAACTCAGCCTTAGCTTTAGCCAGACCTACGTACTTGCCCGTTGACGGGGGCCTGCCGCGACCGCGCTTTGGCAGTGAAATTGTCCTCGACTTCTCCTTGTGAGGACTCCGAGGACGGTCCGAGTCGGAACCACTGCTCCCATTTCTCCTAGTGTTAGGCCTCTTACGCCAAAACCGCCGATTATTGGCAGGACCAGACATAGCGTCCGACTCCGCACTTTCCAAGCTGGTGACCAATGATGGACATCTGGTTCTCTCCAGCATCTCTGCCACTGGGGTCACCACGGCGTCCACTCTCCTCAGGACCACCACAGCTTCCCTAGTGACATCCTTCGACACCGAAGTGTCTTTACAACTCCCTGACGCCGAAGCGTCCACACTCCTCAATGACGCCGAAGCGTCCGCACCAGACACCTTTACAGGCTCTGCAGCAACTCCTACGATGCGGCATTCCAGGCGGCCGCCCTCCTTTTGGTTTTTAATTGTATTCTCCATATAAAATCCCACGAGTACCGGGGGGTAATAATTACGACCAGGACAGAGCCCACGTGTGTCCTGGAAGGGTTAGGTGGACCTAACCAAGGCGCAACGCCTAGATGCAGTAGCGACTGGCTTTACCGGCCAGCCCTCCTCCGAAGAGAAAGGACCTCGTGCTGCACCGCCACTTGTCCTTCGGGATTTTTTATAGAGGTTTACTCCTCGCAGCCCGGGCAATAAAGCCAAGGCCCTCGGTCCTGTTCCAATCACGAGACGTGATCCGCAACTGTTGCAGGATTACGATTTCGAGCTGGCGGCAAGGGAGACATGTCCCCCACTACCTGCCTGGCGGCGGGGTAAGCGCACGCCAGGCCCAAACTCTGCTTCATCCGCGCAAAGCGCAGACAAACTACTCCTCCAACCACTTCAAAGTGGTTCGTACCAGGCCTCAATGCCAGAACCGATTTCCGTCCCAGCACCAGCTCCTGGACCTTGCCCCGTCTCACTGCACCCTCTGCTGGAAATCAGAGGGCGCGCGGAGAGGCCTGTCCGACCCGCGTCGCCGCTACTCAGCATAAGGCCGAGACGCCGACCGAGTCCCGCAGCCATTCAAGGCCGCCTACACCCGCAACGCCGCTACCCGGATTATCCAGGGCGCCGTTCGAGCCTCCTCGGGTTCATTTAGCTTCGTCGTATAAACTACGACTACTGAGCCCCCCAGCCACGACAAGGCAGAACCCATCTGGGGGGAACCTAACCTAACCTAACCTAACCTAACCTAACCTAACCTAACCTAACCTAACCTAACCATACAAAAGTGAAAATATTTTGTTGACATAAAGTCGCGTGCGACCTATCATTTTAAGCGTCTCAGTGCCCATAGTGCGAATCTACATTAATAGGACCCACGTTATTATACAAAAAACGTGATTTTTTGACTTTTTAAGCAAATTTATTTCGATTTTATACATATTTTGTTAATTTTGGCTATTAAAAATCTATTTTTTCTAAATTTATAGTTTCTGTGTGTACTTAAATTCGCTATTTGTCTCGCCGGTTGCGCCCCCTATCGCAAAGTGTCGTTTTTGTGAGCCAAAAGTTAATATTTAACTATTTTGTTTACGAAATCGCGCTTTGGTCGACGGCAAAAACCGAAAAAGATTTTTCTAGACTCTAACTTTAAGTGACTATAGTCGTGTGCTACCGCATAAAACGCGGCTCGGCGCGCTCTATCATCTGTGCGAGCGCACTCGGTCACCCGTCCTAGAAAAACTTTGACAAATTGCGTTTTTCTCTAAATTTTGGTCATTTTAAGGCGATTTTGCGTGTTTTTAATTTTTTGTCGCGAACACCTGACTGTTTCTGCACATCCCGTGGCTGGTTCACCTTTGCCCGACGTCCCCGCACGTACCTGCAACAGAAAAACAACAAATATTAGACAAAAATACAAAAAACGCCCGACCATCTAAATTTCATAGTATCGAAAATCCACCTTAGGCCTGAAGATTCTTCATATAAGCATACAAAAGTGAAAATATTTTGTTGACATAAAGTCGCGTGCGACCTATCATTTTAAGCGTCTCAGTGCCCATAGTGCGAATCTACATTAATAGGACCCACGTTATTATACAAAAAACGTGATTTTTTGACTTTTTAAGCAAATTTATTTCGATTTTATACATATTTTGTTAATTTTGGCTATTAAAAATCTATTTTTTCTAAATTTATAGTTTCTGTGTGTACTTAAATTCGCTATTTGTCTCGCCGGTTGCGCCCCCTATCGCAAAGTGTCGTTTTTGTGAGCCAAAAGTTAATATTTAACTATTTTGTTTACGAAATCGCGCTTTGGTCGACGGCAAAAACCGAAAAAGATTTTTCTAGACTCTAACTTTAAGTGACTATAGTCGTGTGCTACCGCATAAAACGCGGCTCGGCGCGCTCTATCATCTGTGCGAGCGCACTCGGTCACCCGTCCTAGAAAAACTTTGACAAATTGCGTTTTTCTCTAAATTTTGGTCATTTTAAGGCGATTTTGCGTGTTTTTAATTTTTTGTCGCGAACACCTGACTGTTTCTGCACATCCCGTGGCTGGTTCACCTTTGCCCGACGTCCCCGCACGTACCTGCAACAGAAAAACAACAAATATTAGACAAAAATACAAAAAACGCCCGACCATCTAAATTTCATAGTATCGAAAATCCACCTTAGGCCTGAAGATTCTTCATATAAGCATACAAAAGTGAAAATATTTTGTTGACATAAAGTCGCGTGCGACCTATCATTTTAAGCGTCTCAGTGCCCATCGTGCGAATCTTTATTAATAGGACCCACGTTATTATACAAAAAACGTGATTTTTTGACTTTTTAAGCAAATTTATTTCGATTTTATACATATTTTGTTAAATTTGGCTATTAAAAATCTATTTTTTCTAAATTTATAGTTTCTGTGTGTACTTAAATTCGCTATTTGTCGCGCCGGTTGCGCCCCCTATCGCAAAGTGTCGTTTTTGTGAGCCAAAAGTTAATATTTAACTATTTTGTTTACGAAATCGTGCTTTGGTCGACGGCAAAAACCGAAAAATATTTTTCTAGACTCTAACTTAAAGTGACTATAGTCGTGTGCTACCTCATAAAACGCGGCTCGGCGCGCTCTATCATCTGTGCGAGCGCACTCGGTCACCCGTCCTAGAAAAACTTTGACAAATTGCGTTTTTCTCTAAATTTTGGTCATTTTAAGGCGATTTTGCGTGTTTTTAATTTTTTGTCGCGAACACCTGACTGTTTCTGCACATCCCGTGGCTGGTTCACCTTTGCCCGACGTCCCCGCACGTACCTGCAACAGAAAAACAACAAATATTAGACAAAAACACAAAAAACGCCCGACCATCTAAATTTCATAGTATCGAAAATCCACCTTAGGCCTGAAGATTCTTCATATAAGCATACAAAAGTGAAAATATTTTGTTAACATAAAGTCGCGTGCGACCTATCATTTTAAGCGTCTCAGTGCCCATCGTGCGAATCTTTATTAATAGGACCCACGTTATTATACAAAAAACGTGATTTTTTGACTTTTTAAGCAAATTTATTTCGATTTTATACATATTTTGTTAAATTTGGCTATTAAAAATCTATTTTTTCTAAATTTATAGTTTCTGTGTGTACTTAAATTCGCTATTTGTCGCGCCGGTTGCGCCCCCTATCGCAAAGTGTCGTTTTTGTGAGCCAAAAGCCCACCCGCCCACCCGCCCTTTTGTCATTTACCAAGGTAAGAATACTCGATTTACGGGGCCGAGTCATTCTTTAAACCTTGGTAACTGCCAAACTAGTGGAGGTTTCTTTACGGGGTTTTCACCGTTGTCATTGTGCGCATACAGGCATTCTGCCTGCATTTAAAAACTACACCTAAATTGAACCATCTCTTATTTTAACATTGACTTTTTGTAAACTGTTACAATTTGACCTTTATTGTTGATTTAACGTAAAAACTTACCTTGCTAGTACAATTTAAAGTACTTATTCTTACTGTAAAAGGTTGCAGGCAGCTCTATTGAAGATTATAATATCCCAAAAATTATTTTGCCTCAAGCGGGATTTGAACCCGCAACCACCGCTTGATACGCGGGCGCTCTACCAATTGAGCTATCGAGACATATCTCGCTTGGACGAAATAATCATTGGGATGTCTTCGGCTCGAAGCGCCGATAGCTCCACCTACAGGGGAAACGTTGCAGTTATCCAAGCCTGTTCAATGACTAAAGTTAATTTAGTTCATTGACGAGAGGTATCGCATTGCTTATTCAATTGGTTATTTTTGTTTTTTTTTTTTTTTTATAGTGTTAACCATCACACTAGGGGAATACTAAAGATTATAATATCCCAAAAATTATTTTGCCTCAAGCGGGATTTGAACCCGCAACCACCGCTTGATGGTTAACACTATAAAAAAAAAAAAAAAAAAAAAAAAAAAAAAATAACCAGCTTTATTGAGTTGAATCTGTAACATAAAAATAAGGGTTAGGTTAGAAAAATATATATTATACTTACGTAAAACTTAATTTTAAAACTTATACAAACTTTTAATTACCTATATTAACGCGTTCCTCTGACCACCTTCCTAATGTTTGGGATCCGGACACCCGTAAAATCGGCAAAAAGTGCCGAGGAGCCCCAAGCAGGACCAAGCAGCAATGAAGGCAGAGCCAGCCTGTCAAACGTTCGACGAAGTATTGGTGAGTGGGAGTCTGGACAGCCGGACAAAGGTCAAAAACTGAAGAGCCCTACTAAGAAAGTTTTGTCGGCAGAACCCCAGAAGCCTAAAGCTAAAATAACGTCTACACAAGACAGCAAAGCAGCGCCAAAAAGACCACAGGTGGAGGCTTCTGGGAGCCCAAAACTTAAATACATTGACAGGCTGTCAGAAGCAAGAGCTTGCTTAACAAAAGCAAAACTGCACCTGGGGAACTCCAGAAACTTAAAGACGGAAATAAAAACGGAGGTTCTACTTGCCATAGATCGTCTTTACCAATTGGTGAAAGAGTCAGAGTCGGTGAAAGGAAATAGCAAAGAACAACATACAGAAAAGGAAAAAGAACCAGAGAAGGAAAAAGAACCAGAAAAGGAAAGAGTGCCAGAAGCGGAAAAAGTGGCAGATATAAAATTAGATGACAGTGAGTTGATGAAAGTAATGGAAGAGCATACAAGACTACTAAAGGAAAACGGTGACAAGATAGAAAAGCTCCAAGAAACGTTAGAAAGGAAGACATACGCGAGTGTGGCAGCGGCGCCTACCAAGATCGAGACCTTGGAGCAGACCGCGCTGCACTCGGTTGTGGTGACCTCAAAAGTCGAAATGGAGACAGGAGAAGAAATCCTAAACCGAATCCGGAAAGCAATAAATGCAAAGGAAGGAGACATAGCAATAGAGAAAGTGAGAAAAGCTAAAGATAGAAAAGTTATTATTGGATGCAGAACCGAAGAGGAAAGGGAAAAATTCAAAGACAGATTAAAAGGTGTGGAAGACTTAAATGTAGAAGAGATGAGAAACAAGGACCCCCTAGTTGTCCTTAGGAGCGTGTTGAAATACAACACCGACGAGGAAGTCATCAGCGCCCTAAGGAAGCAAAACAGGGGGATCCTTGAAGGGATAGAGGACCACAAGATCGAAATAAGATACAAGAGGCAGTCTCGAAACCCCTTATCACATGACATTATCATGAGGGTGTCCCCCGCAATATGGCAAAGACTAGTCAGCTCAGGCACCGTTCTAATAGACCTGCAGCGAGTACGAGTGGCAGACCAGTCGCCGCTGGTCCAGTGCTCGCAGTGCCTGGGCTACGGCCACGGGAGGCGCTTTTGCACAGAAGCTCTGCCGAAGTGTAGCCATTGTGGGGGACCCCACATGAAGGCAGACTGCCCAGATTTCGTCCTCGGTACAGCCCCATCCTGCTGCAACTGCACGCAAGCAAAGGCTAACGAAACTAGCCACAATGCGTTTAGTGCAGAGTGCCCCATCCGCAGGAAATGGGACGCATTGGCCAGAACAACAATAGCGTACTGCTAAAGTGGTATCCAGTGGCGAAATACTGGACCTGGACGAGGAATAAATTGGAATACGGACAACGATAAAATCATCCATAACACAAGTAAATTACAATTAAACAACCAGTAAATTTTTAAGAGTAAAAAAGATAATTGGATCATGTTTCATAAGTAAACAAGACCAATTTCTAGAAAGAAACCTATACATAAAAATTAAATAATAAATTAAAAGCTAATTTTAAACAATATAAAATACCATTTAAAGTAAAAGTAAAAGTAGAAAATAAATATTATAACGAAAAACATACCGCACTTAGTGTTCAGTTTTGCATGCAAACTCGCCAGGAAAAGTAAAACTCGCAGCGCCGATCTCGAATAACCTGCGAAAAACCAAAATTGTTATTAAACTTACAAAACTTAGAAAACTTAGCATTTTTAAAAACAGGCAATAAAAATAAAAGTAACAAAAATAAATAAAAGTACATGAATTATGGTGGCTATATATTTTAAAAAATATATATGACTAGCATAGGCGAAAAAGAAAAGTAATACAAAAGCAATAAATGTTGATATATAAATAAAATAAGATGTAATAAATTTAAGCAGAAAAACTCAAAACAGAAACGTTTAAACATAAAATAGTAAAACCTAAAATTAAAATCTGTGTAAACGAAACCAAATAGCTGATAATGAAATAAAAGTAGTAAAGAAATAACAAGGAATAATAGGCTAAAAAATATATTAATCCGAAATGATACCCATATTTAGTAACTTAAGCAGAGTGTGTTGTAAATCAGATAAAAAGAAAAAAATAGAAAATCCCAAAAACGTAAAAAATAAATAAATAAAAATAATAAAAAACCAAATAAAAACTTTAAACTTCCCTTTCCCATCCCAATTTAGAAAAAAAGTAAACTTTGTAAAAAGAAGAGTAAAAAAGGTCTCTGATTATGTCAGAGGAACGTCGCGGTGCCGTCAAAAGACGGTGCTATTAAAAAAAAAAAAAAAAAAAAAAACCTAACCTAACCTAACCTAACCTAACCTAACCTAACCTAACCTAACCTAACCTAACCTAACCTTTTTTTTTTTTTTTTTTTTTTTTTTTAGTGAGGAAAATGCATTACGCATCCCCGCCCGGCCGGGGGGCACAGACGGGGTATGTGGGACTCCCCTCTGTAGTAGAGGTATACCCACTAAAAAACTCACTATTCCCGCCACTTGTTGAGCATAGACGAAGCCGGCGGTAACTCAACAGTCCGCCTGGCTTCGTCTGTGGCCCATGTCCGCCCCGATGGAATGGGCGGACCTCCTCATATGCGATGAGCGCAGAAGCTCATCGTCTCCTTGGGAGGCCTCGCTACTGGACAACAGGTGCCCCCGCACCTGTCGCCCGAGACCCTCCCGGCGGGTTGTGTTGAGAGCGGGCACCCCGTCTGGCTCGCCCGCCCCGCCCACGATGGAGCCGTTGAGAGAGCGGGTCTCGCTCTCTCTCGCGCTCCGCGGCTTCCTTCTGCGACATCACGTCCTCGCAGAAGGCAAGCATCTCCTTCCAGTTACTCTCACTGCCGACCATCTTCTCCATGACGGTCGGCAGCGAGAGGTCCCCTCCTCCTAGAGCCACAGTTAAAACT